>CM066032.1:408678651-410124951 GCA_033557465.1 Ichthyophis bannanicus | reverse complement strand
GAGGATCTTGGTAAATTGGAAGACTGGGCATCAAAATGGCAGATGAAATTTAATGTGGACAAGTGCAAAGTTATGCAACTAGGGAAGAACAACCCAAGCTATGGTTACACGATGTAAGGTTCCACATTAGGAACCACCACCCAGGAAAAAGATTTAGGCATCATCGTGGATACCATGTTAAAACCCTCGGCCCAGTGTGCAGCGGCGGCCAAGAGAGCAAATAGAATGCTAGGTATCATAAGGAAAGAAATGGAAAATAAAACAAAAGATATTATAATGCCTCTATTATCGTTCCATGGTGAGACCGCACCTTGAATATTGTGTGCAATTCTGGTCGCCGTATCTTAAAAAGGATATAGCGATTTTAGAAAAGGTTCAGAGAAGAGCCACCAAAATGGTAAAGGTGATGGAAGGATACTCCTATGAAGAAAGGCTAAAAAGGTTAGGGCTCTTTAACCTGGAAAAGAGACGGCTGAGGGGAGATATGATAGAAGTCTATAAATTAATGAACGGAGTGGAACGGGTAAATGTAGATCGATTGTTTACGTTATCAGAATATAGAAAGATTAGGGGACATGCAATGAAGCTACAGGGTAAACTATTTAAGACTAATAAAAGAAAATATTTTTTCACTCAACGTGTTATCAAACTCTGGAATTTGTTACCGGAGGATGTAGTAAAAGCTGTTAGTGTAGCTGGGTTTAAAAAAGGTTTGGACAAGTTCCTGGAGGAAAGGTCCATAAACCATTATTAAGAAGGGACCCAGGATATCAATGCTTGACCCAGTACAAGGATTGCGGAACCTGTGTCTTTTGGGGAAACTGCTAGGTACGTATGACCTAGATTGAAGGGGAGACCTGAGGGGGGCTCTCAGAAAGTAAGGGGGAGGCGTCTGAGTCAGGTGGAAGAGGTAACCCTCCCTGACTACCTGAAATGCCCAAGAGTCGGTGATGATGGTCAACCACCTCTGTGCATAGAGGGCCAGACGTCCCCCTGTGGGCTGCTGATCTCCTTGGGGTACATAGGCTACTGCTCAAGAAGTCAAAAACTCCCCCCCTCCCCCTTGGCTGGGCCGGAGCCGTTGCCTGGGGTTTTGGAGCCTTTTCCTTACTAGGGCCATGCCCATGTCCTTTGGCCTGCTGACCCTGTTGGGGAGCTGGGGAGGCCTGAAAAGGTGGGCAGTTTCTGTAAGCAGCTTCCTTCCTCGGATATAAGGACTTTTTACCCTAGCCCTTACATCGGGGAGGGGCAGTGGTCTTTTTGGAGAGCCTGGTCGTCATCATGAACTCTGTCTACAGTTCAGCAGCCTTGTCGGTCATGGGTTTGCAAAAGAGGTTCTCTCCTTGGCATGGGACATCAACCAATTTATCCTGAATCCACTGCTCAAGGTCGGATGACTGTAGCCAAGCTTGGCGCCGTGCACCGATGTCTGCTGCTGCTACTTTAGCTGCCGACTCAAACCCGTTGTAGGCCACTCGAGACATGAATTTGGAGCACTCATGGACTGCTTTGGCCAGGCTCTTGAACCACTGCAAAGGTTCCTCGGAGAGACCAGCCGAGAACCCAGCAAGTTCCTTTGCCAGGTCTCTCAGGTACATGCCCATGTACAGCTGGTAGGCCTGGATGCGGCCGATGAGCATCGAGCCCTGGTAGCAGTTTTTGCTGAGGGCATCCAGTGTGTGGGCCTCTCTGTCGGGGGGCACAGGATTGCTTCTTCTGGCTTTTCAGCCGACGCATGGCCGACTCCACCACCATAGAGTTTTGCGGCAGTTGTGACTTCTTGAAGCCCGGGTTCCAGCGGACTCGAAACATCGAGTCGAGCCATTTGCTCACCACCGGCACTGTTGCCGGTGTCTTCCACATTCGGAGCATCAGCCATTCTAGGATGGGAGGGATGGGCACCATGAGCAATTCCCACGGAGGGGCCTCGTACTGGAGGATCTCCGACTTCATCGGGAATGCCAGGGCCTTGGACATGTCCTTGACAAAATCAAGGAAGCCCATATCCTAGGCTGGAGACTGCCGTCGCGGCTCCGAGATGGGAGAGTCAGATGGGACGTCATGGTGGCAATTGGTATTTGGTGACTCCTCATCCTCCATATCCCACTCAAAGTAGTCCATGGAGGACTCGTAGTAGGGCTGCTCTGTAGACTAAGGGGACTCCCGATGCTGTGCGACTGGTGCTCGACAGACTTGCCAGGGATGACTGGGGTCCCATCGAGCGGTACGCGGATCACAACCTCGGCCAAGGATTGACTCGAGGCTGGAGGATCTTGAGGATCAGCTCAACCTCCAGGGACCTCTTGGACGTCGAGGGCCCGTTGGTCGGGGCGGATGAACTGGTCGTGCCGGACAACAGTGCCCGTTGCTGGTCCATGAAGATGGTGTCTGGGGACCAAGGCCGGTCCACGGTGGATCCTTCCGGGGGTCCTTTGCAGGCCGCACCTTCTCCGAAGCCTCAGATGAGCGTCTCGGATTCCGGGACCAGACTAGGGAGGCACCCGGCCAGTCAGAACCATTCAGGGACGCTGCCTTTGAATGCTGCTTCTTCTTCCTGGGTTCCCTCAAGAGAGACCCCGTTTCCGAGGACCCACAATGAGGCTCGGGTACAGAGGGTTCCTCTCGAGATGTCGAGGCCTCAGACGAGGCCCTGGCCTTCGGAGGCACCGGGGACTTAGGGAAAAACCTATCATGCTGCTGCTGGTGGCTCTTGAGGGCCTTACTGGACATCCTCTTGCAGAGACCGCAAGCTGCCGGATCGAGTTCTGGCCTGAGGCAGCAGAGACAGCAGTCATATGTGTCCGTTAAGGACATAATTTTGGAGCACCAATCACACTTCTTAAAGCCACTGGTAGCCATGGGGGAAAATGTACCCCTGCGAAGTTGAAGACTCTCTGGTAAAAAAAAAAAAGGTACGAATACGCCAGAAAAAGAGAGAACGAAAACTACAAAAATAGGCCCAAACTCAACGCCAAGGCAACAAGTTCAGATGGGATGAAGAGTACCGGTGTGATTCTAGAGATGCGTATGAAACTCTGAGAGAAAAATCTACTTTTTCTGGGGACAAGCCAGACAGACATCTGAAGGGCTCCGTGGAAAAAAGGAGACTGAGCAAGATGACACCCTTATGCAGGAAGGGGACCACCCATGCGTGGTGGCATCTCCCAAAGGCTTTCTTTGAAAGCTGGGGGGATACTTCCACAAGGGCTCCGTTGGCGCTGACATCACCTGTATGTAAGGACTGACAGTCTGGGTTCAAGTCTAACTCTTTCCAAGTGCACCTTAGTGCCCTGGCGGCGCACCACCATCCGGTGGATGGTTAGCCCCTCTCGGTTCAACCGTTGGTGACCCGTTTCCTTTGGGGCCTTCTCTTATGGAAGCCCTTGGTTCACCCTCCGGCAACCAAATGGGACCTCAACGTAGTGTTGGGGCAGCTCACTCTGCCACCCTTCGAGCCTCTGGCTACCTGCCATCTTCGCTACTTCTCTTGGAAGACAGCTTTCCTGGATGAGCTCACCTCTGCTTGCAGAGTTAGCGAGCTTCAGATCTTTGTGACAGAGGCACCTTATGCCAGGTTGTACAAGAACAGAGTGGTGCTTCTTAGGCACCCCAAATTCCTGATGAAGGTAGTGTCACCCTTCCATCTCTCAGGAAGTGGTGCTCCCTACCTTCTTTCCAAGACCTCACTCCAGTCGGGCGGAGATGGACCTCCACACCCTGGACTGTAAGAGGGCCTTGTCCTTCTATATTCAACACACTCAGGGACACAGCAAAGCTTCTCAGCTTTTCATCTCCTATGACCACAGTAGGCTGGTGGAGGCTCTGACTAAATGTATGTTGTCCACCTGGGTGGTGGACTGTATTGCCCTCGCTTATGAGCAGGCGAGGCTCCCGCTGGAAGGCCTTGTCACGACGAACCGTGTCAGGGCTATGGCGGCTTCAGTGGCAAACTTGTCATCCATCCCGATAGTGGACATCTGCTGGGCTGCCACCTGGTCTTCAATCCATACCTTCACAGTCCATTACTGCCTGGAAAGAGAGTCCCGATGGGACAGTACCTTCGGCCTGGCTGTGCTCCATGACCTTTTCGGGATTTAGGCAACTCCTCCCTTCTGACCCTTTTGTGTTCAGTCTACCAGAGTACTGGTTTCATCAGACACAGGGGTCCTACTGTGGTTTGCACACGGACTAAATTGCTGCTACTTGTGGTTCCCCGTGAGGGAGCCCCTATTTTTGCTATGGGTCTTCGATAGCCTGTAGCTGAGGAGTCCCATATGTGAGGACTGACTTCCTGCTTGTTCCTGGAGAAAGCATAGTTACTCACCTGCAACAGGTGTTCTCCGGGGACAGCAGGAATCAGTCCTCACAACCCTCCCTCCCCCCTTGGAGTTGCTCCTTTACCATCTTTTATTTTTGCCGTCTTTTAACTATGTCATCTGACTGAGCAAGATGGCACCCTTGGGCGGAAGGAGACCACGCATGCGTGGTGACATCTCTCGAAGGCTTTCTTTGAAAGCTGGGGGGATGCTTCCGTGAGGTTTCCATCTGTGCCGACATCACCCATATGTGAGGACTGATTCCTGCTGTCCCTAGAGAACACCTGTTGCAGGTGAGAAACTACGCTCTTTTGCCCATGACAGATTTAGTTGCTGGTCTCCATCAGATATCTTCATTAATTGAGGCAATAAAGGACAAATTACATAATTTGGGCTTGCTACAGAATGTCACTAAGCCATCAATAAGTATAAAATACCTATTTCTACAGTTGTAAATGCAGTGTGTGCCTTTGAGTCAGTGCTGACTCCTGGTGACCCAGCAGCTCCTGGGTTATCTCCAGGAACAAGCAGGAATGAGTCTTCACATGTCGGTACCGACGGAGCCTGCACGGGGATGCTGCCCAGCTTCCAATCAGAAAGCCTTTGGCAGCCTCCCTCGCGCCTGCGCACTGAGTTCCCGCCCTCTCCAGAGCCTCTCTTCAGTTTTCGTTTTTCCGCGGAGCCGGCAGGACGTCCTCCTGTCACCGCAGAAACTTACTTATTTACTTACTTTAATACTTTAGTTTTTTTCTTTTCTTGTGGTCGCGGCTGTATTTCCCGCTCCCACCGGTACCGCTGGTGGATTTTTGACTTAATTCTGAGAAACTTTTTCTTCAGTTTTTGCCTTAACTTGTTGGGCCTACCAGGCCTCTTCATTATGGAGCCTTCTTTTCCTAAGAAGTGCCTTCGGTGTGGAAACACCTGTTTCTTTTTAGATACCAATACTTGGTGTCTCAACTGTGTGGGTCCTGACCCTCTTTCCCCTGGCAAGTCAGGGGATATTTCTGTGAAGAAACCTTCAACTTTTAGAATTTCCCTCGATACCGTTTTTTCCTCGGCAGTAAGGGTACCAGGTTTCTCTACTTCACAGCATCAGGTAACCCAAAAACAGTCTGTTAAGACTAGTCAATGTTTGAGTGGTATGTCCCATGCCCAGCATGGTGACGGCTCCGGCCTTACCCTCAAGAATCCATTGGCATTACCCCTGCGGGAGTCTATGGGCTCCAAAGCGTTAAAGGGGTTTCAGGTTGTTCCTGGGGCTCACCCCTCACAGAACATACCTGAGCCATGCGCGGAGGTGGTATCCGCTTCGAGCGGTACCGAGCCTCCGGCATCGGCACCGGTGTCGAGTAGCCTACTCTTCACCAAGGATTGTCATCGGGCATCCTCGGTACCTTCGGGCCCGATCGATTCGCACCGCATTGACTTCCTTCAACCTCAGCCATGCTCCGGGCCGGTACCGGGTACCGGCGTCGATCGGTTCCGATACCCTGGCATCGGCATCGAGGTGGACCACCTTTCCCTTTGAAAAAGGTATTCATCGGGTATCCTCGGTACCGTCGGTATCGGTCGATGTGACCCAGTCTGCCTTAGGGGTATCGGCATCGCCGATACTGCCATGGGCGTCGGCGCCTTCGCGACGCGCATCGATAGTATCACTTACTTCAATGCCGAGTCTTGAGTCCATATCTAGTCTCGATGACTCCGTACCGACGTGCCCTGGAACCGACTCCGATCGATTCCAGATCGGCAGTTTCAAAGATCAGAGTCATAACTCTCTCATGATCTCGCTACCACTGCAGCAGTTCCCGATGGCTGCTTCATCTGCTACTCCTGTATCAGTATCCATGCCTCTTCTGGCACCCATGCCTACTTTAGAACCGATACCTGGCATTGGTGTAGTCCCCTGTGCCTCCTCTGGAGCCCCGGCTTTTTCTTTAGCCGGGCCAGGGATGGTTCCCATAGGAGATCAGTCTTTTCAGGCTTTTCTCCGGGACATGGCAACCTTTCTCAATATATCTATCCCTGGTAGTGATCCTACTCAGACCTCACAGGCACAGATGGAAAACATACAATTTCCTTTACATCCTGCGCTGCAGGATCTCCTTCTCAGGGTCTGGAAATCACCCTTACGACTTCCTCCAGTTTCTACAAACATTGAGGGTCGGTACCGGGTGCCACCCTCTCCAGGGTTCCAGAAGCCTCAACTTTCTCATCGTTCCCTTGTAGTGGAATCGGCTCTGAGAAAGGTTAAGAGCAAGAAGAAGCATTCTTCTTTTCCACCGGGTCGTGCTTCAAGAACACTCGATGCTTTTGGTCGTCAAGCCTTCCAAAACTCTATGTTGGCCTCCAGAGTTCTCTCATATATTTTTCACATGAGTCTAGCACTCCAGGAAGTCACAGAGAAATTGTCTCTTTTGACCCCTTTTTTACCAGAGCCCAAAACTACTGATTATTCCTTACTCATTAATCACAGCCGGAATATATCTTGGTTCCTGTCTCGTGCTTCTATAGACTCTTTTGAGTCTATTAGCAGATCCTCTGCTATTGCCATAGCAGCACGTCGCAGAGCCTGGCTTGAAGCTTCAGACTTGAGTAAATGGGCACAAACTATACTGGCTCATTCTCCTTGTACAGGAGAGGGTCTCTTCAATAAGGAGGCTTTAAGTCAGGTTGCTCAATGCTTCACTGACTCTCCTTCCACTAAGGACCTTTCTAAGCCACCTCCTTCTTCGAGAGGTAGGAAATGTCCTACCAAACCTTCTTTCCCTAAGAGAAGAAAGTTTCATTCCTCTCCTGCCCATCATTCGGCTGTACCTAAACAGGAGACACCTCAGCCTAGTCTGAACTCCTCCAGCTCTAACCAGTCTCAGCATTCCCAGCAACCATAGGAGCTGGGACTTATACTCTATACTTTCCTTCTAATTCATTAGAAGTTATACACTGTGTTTCTTTCAGTGTACTACCTTTTGAAACATTTTATGTTCAGGGACTGCTAACTTCTCCTCTTCTTATCCTCTAGAAGAGCAGTTGCACCTATCCCATGATGGTTTTGTCCCAATTGAACATTCTTTCTTCTGTTGACTTACCCTATGGGTATGTCACCCTCTAATTACTTGCTCTACCCTCTCCAATGGGTTTTTTTTTTCCCTAACGGAGGGGTACCATACTAAAAAGTTTTTACCAAGCTTATTCCACAGACAGGGAGAAGTTATATCTCCTCCCTCTTTATCTGTTTTTTCTTTATGGGGCACAGGGCAATCTTTCTGCTGTTTCTGTCAGCTGCTGTGCCTGCAGGAGTTACAGTGATTGTATTACTGGTACTTTTGCCAAGTTCCAGTCTTTTGTTCAATTTCTGTCTAGCCTTAGTAGTGTTTCCAAGCTATTCCTTAGTTACCTTGGATCCTCCTACTCCCTTAGACTTTCTCACATTATTCTATCCATCTCCTCTCCTAGGATATGGTAACAAACCTGACTTCAGTCAGTTTATCTCTCCTGCACAATGCTCTCTACAATCTTCAGAGCAGATTTCTACTATGAGGGCCTGCTATAGAGCATTGACCTTGTCTCTGAAGCTTCGCTATTAGTAGGAAAAAGCTTGTTCACCCTTCCCATGCCTGTGAAGGTTCCCCACACCCTTTAACCTGGGGTGTTAACACGGGTTACATTATTCTGCGTGAAGATCCAAGGCTGACATTCATGCATGCTACCTCTGGGTCCTTCTAATAGGTCCCTCTGGTATCTTCCCCTGCATTTTGCACCTCTGCCGTGTCAGTGTTCGGTGGAACTCCCGCCTTGTTCCTTACAGATTCATCTTATAATATGTTCTCACGCAATCATTACGGTTGTTTTGTTGGATTGCCTTCCTGCATCCCTCAATTCATAGAAATAGATTCTCTCTACATATCCCAAGTGGCTTTACCCTCTGGTAATATGCAGAATCTTTTTCTTTTTTATTTCCCATGTAACAATCATGGGGCTGAGTGCTAGACATGTTCTTCAACCTGTCATCTGTATGTAGCATCTCTATCTATGTCTACATACCTATCTCATTTCTCTGGTGGTGCAATCCCATGCCCCACAAAAATATCAATAATTACGTATTTTATATCTATATTATATATATATATATATATATATATATATATATTTTGCTATATCTCTCCACCCATGTCCCGATTTCTACATCTGGACATATTGATTCAGATTTAGATTCCCCCACATATATATATAAACATCTGTATATATATGTGTCTCTTGGGCGGTTTCTTAAGGGTTCATATCTCTATACTCTCACCCTTACTGTCTATACTAAATGTTACCTCCTAGAGGATTTAGACAGTCCATCGCCCTATTTCTCATACCATATTATCATACAGAAACTGTTAGACACCACTACCATTGTGGTGCTAACTTCTTTATTTTTTCTTAAACCCTTGAAGCATCAAGCTTCAATATTTTTTCCTATCTCTCGCCAGTTAGGAAAAACGGTGTACATCTTTATCTTTGAGTACACAGCTCTTCTCCTTGGGAATAAGGATTTTTTCCACTTTCCCTCTCCCCGTCAAGACTGGGCTAGTTCTCCAACCCCGTCAGTCTTCTTCCTTAGTCCTCCCTGTTAATAACATTATGACTAAAGGAGTTTTCAGCTTTTTCTCATAAAGCTCTCCATTGAAGACATGACGTCCCATCCTACCCAGTTGACACCTGGATCGGCTACTACCTCCAGGTCTGGACCTTCATCCTCACTGCTGGGAGGTCCCTTCAAGATTCCGCCGCTGCTTTTCCAGCAGACTACATCAGGCGTTCTACTTCCTACAGTGCAGTAGGTAAGTGACATGTCTAATGGTACGTTACATGTCTTTTATGTCACTCCTCATATATACCAAGGACTCCTACAATCTGTACGGCCCTCTAGTCCTTGGCTATGCTGTTCTTCCTCACAGCTCATCTATTATCAACTCCTACCCTCCATCCCACATTGGATGCCAGGGATTTCTGGTAACAAAATGCACACCTGGTCCAGGCTGCTGCATTTTTATGGGATCTCCCCTTGGCATCTCCAGCTTGGGAGTCCCCATATGTGAAGACTCATTCCTGCTTGTTCCTGGAGATAGCACAGTTACTTACCTGTAACAGGTGATCTCTGGGAACAGCAGGAATTAGTCTTCACAACCCCCCCCACCTCCCCTAGGAGTTGCATCTCTTATCTTCTTCTCCTTTCTCTCCTCGCCTTTGTCTCAGCTTTGAAACTCAACTGAAGAGAGGCTCTGGAGAGGGCGGGAACTCAGCGCGCAGGCGCGAGGGAGGCTGCCAAAGGCTTTCTGATTGGAAGCTGGGCAGCATCCCCGTGCAGGCTCCGTCGGTACCGACGTACCCATATGTGAAGACTAATTCCTGCTGTTCCCAGAGATCACCTGTTACAGGTAAGTAACTGTGCTTTCCTGGCAGTGTGACCGGAAGTAGATTGCCAGACTTTTCTTCTGAGGCAATGGAGGATTAAGTGACTTTCCCAAGGCCACCAGGAGTGCTTGTGTGAATTGAACACTGGTCTTTTGGTTATCAAGCCAGTGCTCTAACCACTAAACTATTCCTCCACTCCACATTATTTAGGTTTTTTCCTTGATTCTGCAGTCTTTGCAGGCACATATTGTGCCAGTTGAAACCTCCTATAGAGGTTTCAGATTTTAGGATAATTTTGCAACACCACCTCCTTGTTCTAGTGGATTATTGTATGTCTTTGCCATTTGGTTTACCAGTGGTAGTGGTATGTCCATGGGCCGATAATGCAAAATTCAGTAGCACAATTATTAACTGGAGTAAAGGTGTATAAACCAATTACCCTGTCATTAATAGCTATTCACTAGCTTCCAGTTCAATCACGGATTAGTTTTAAAGTGATGATATTACTGTTTTTAAAGCATTACGATTAGGGATTTTTTTTTGTACATTTCTTGGCCAATAATTTTAATGGGGGGGCATTCCTTGAGGTCTGAGGAACAACATTTATTGTAAATTCCTTTTCCTGTGCAGATATTTGGGGTTAGAATATGCAACAGATCCTTGACTATGGTCTGCTTTTTTGGAATCAACTTCCTGTTATGATAAGATTATTGCAGTATATGATTTATCATAGGAAAAAGTTGAAGTCCTTTCTTTTTATGCAAGCTTATCCCAATGAGTGGAGAAGTAGCCTAGTGGTTAGAACACTGGCTTGGTAACCAAGCAACCAGGGTTCAATTTCCACTAGCACTCCCTGTGGCCTTGGGCAAGTCACTTAACCCTCCATTACCTCAGAAGAAAGGCTTGGCAATCTACTACTGGTGACACTGCCAAGAAAACCCAGGAGCTTCTGGGTCACCAGGAGTCAGGACTGACTTGAAGGCACACATTGCATTGCATTTAATGTTCATATGTGTTCATGAAAATGCTTTGTGTTGACTTGTACTTCATTGAGAATATTTATAGATTGGTAGAATATAAAGTTATACAAATACAGCATTTTAGGTGATATGCAAACCAAGAAAAACAATTCCATTAGCTGACAGACTTGGGATGATTCTGGAAGAACAGGGCTGCATATAGAAGTTTCTTGGGCTGTTTACTTTGGTCTCAATCTGCAGTCTTTGACAACAGAATAAAAGAAACGAAAGATAAAACCAAAAAAAGACACATTTATCAGCTGCCCAAGATCAAAATACATATATCTGCCACAAATAGCAGAATTATGAAATTTACAAGGATGGGCTAATCTTCCATGGTAACAAATTGTTGTTATTAACTTGTCACATTTTCCCACTCCCTTGTGTCCTTGATAGATTTGCTGAATCAAATGGTTCAGACTTACAGAATGAAATTAGGCAGGGTTATTTTATTGCCTTCTAAAAAGTATTTGATTTCTTAACTGAGTGAAATGAATTACTCGTACATGTTCTCAAGCAACTAGGTTGTAAATGAGAGACAAAGGCAGAAAACTTTGAATGCAAGGTGAAGCAATACCTGTAACCGTTGACAGTAATGACTGTGAATACAGTCAAACCTCGGTTTTCATGATTAATCCGTTCAAAAAAGTCTGACTAAAACCGAAACGGACTAAAACCGAAGCAAGATTTCCCATAAGAAATAATGTAAATTCAATTAATCCGTTCCAGACACCCAAAAATATTGACAAAAAATACATTTTATAGAGGAATAATTATATTTTTACATACAGAAAACAATGAGAAATACATATAAATGACTAATGAAATGGATAAATGAGCATGTAACATCACTTTTACCTTTATTGAAGACTTTTGTTGGCATATGGGACGCACTCCAGCCAGCTCCAGCTGCTCTCCCCTCCGGGGATCGAGCAATCACCACCAGCAGCGGAGGTGGGAACAGCCATCTTGGCCGGCTGCCCAATTGGGGCTCCAGCCTGCCTTGTAAAAGAGAAGCGCCAATAAATATGGAAGACAGTCAATCAGCAAGAAAATCAAAATAAAGAAAATCCCACTTCTGGCCACAAGATGGTGCTCCATTTTCAACTGTACGAAAACCGAGACAACGTACGAAAACCGGAACAAAATCTTGATGAAAAAAGTCAACGAAAACCGAATCGTACGAAAACCAGGGCATACGAAAACCGAGGTTTGACTGTAATTGGAATAAATATTTGCCTATGTTATAAGAACTGTCTCACACTGATATTGCACGTTAGGGCCTATAAAATTATTTTTGTTTTTAATAAATATGCAGTGGATGAGTACTTGGACATATACAGCAGGAAAAAGAAATATTTAGGCTTAGGTATAGAGAGAGCACCTCTTTATTTCGTTAAGAGGTTTAGGCTTGCTGGGGTGACATCAAGATGACTTACTGATAAGCCTCACCGCCCTGACATGATGTAGCGCATATATTGACAAAGATTCAGTAAAAGATAAAACACTATTCTTAACATTCAGACCAGAATGTACATGGTTAGAAAAGATTTGGTGGGATACATTTTGTTAATAGTAGAACTATATCTTCCTTGCCTGTGTGTTGGAGTATTTTGGAAAGGCAGCACCTGATGATAAAATTATAAGAGCAAGTCTTCACAAGAAACATCAAAGGGACCACATGTAGAATCACCATTATAGACCTCCAGGCCTACTTAACAGCATCAACGGATTCAAATGTATGGAAATGTTGCAGTATGAAAGTTAAATGCCAGAGTCTGTATCCATTAAACTAGAACATGCATTTGACAAACAGAAGGTAATGGATGAGAATCCGCCAGTATTGGTGGTGTGGTTTCCCCCATTCTTTCCTATTACACTGTTGAGGGAGGGAAGTTCACTGGAAACTCCTGTAGCAAGAGAAGATAGTCACCTATCAACTGACACTAGGAACTCAATTCACTTATACCCTGAGCAGGAAGTGCTCAAGATTCCTACAAATAGTTTGTTAAATCGAAATAAATTAGATCCTTGTAGGCCTAATATTCTGTTGGTAAAATAATTTAGTTCATCATAGCCTTACGACTCCAGATACGTCTGGATGAATCTGATTCTCTGGATATTTTGCAGTATGATTTTTAGGTCCATCCATAACATCGAAACAGCTTTTCTGCATGCAGAAAATATAATTAGATTGGTCTATATCTACTGATAAACATAGCTATAGTGGTAATTTATATGTAGCAGTTTATGCACAAATGAACTATGTTCAACATATGATTATATTTTTTGCATATTTTTAATCAAATATGAACGCACAATAGCCTTAAGATGGTGTACATACTATAGTTCTGGTTTGGGAATTTGACTTTTCTCTTGGTTCTTTAATCTGAAGCTGAGTTGTTTACCATCTGTATTTCTTGTATGTGGCTTAAGTTTGCTTTCATTTTTAAGAGTGTTGGCCTTTTTACTTATTGGAATGTTTAAATCCTTATCTACTAGCAAGTGCTTTGTTTATTAATTTTGAAATGATGCTTTTTTGTGTCTCTTCCTCTTGTCTTTTGGATTTCTAAGCTCATTTTTCAGATAACTATTTTGTTTTTAGGAAATTACCAAAACTTTGCCACAGATCTTGTAATAAAGGTTCGTAGGATTATTTGTGCCATCCTGTTTTCAGTGTTTTTGTTGTATCCTCTTTTATATGATTTTAATTTTGTTGCTTATTTTTTTTTGTCATTACATTTGTTTTATAGCTATGTGTGAAGTTTTACCAAGCCCTGAATTTTGTATGAAAATTAGATACAAAGTTTAAGGCTTTTATAAGTTTACATGGAAGCTCTGGCTGGATCTTTAAAGGATATGTTTAATAGAGTCTTAGAGATGGGGGAGGTTCTACAGGATTGGAGTAGAGCTGATGTGGTCCCTCTGCAGAGAAAGGTGGCAAACTACAGAACAATAAGCCTTACCTTGGTGGTATGAAAAAGTAATGGAGATGCTGCTGAAAGAAAGGATAGTGAACTTTCTGGAATCCAATGGATTGCAGGATCCGAGTCAACATGGTTTTAACAAAGAAAGATATTGCCAAATGAATCTGCTTGATTTCTTTAACTGGGTGACCAGAGAACTAGATCAAGAACATACAATGGATATGATCTACTTGGATTTGAGCAAAGCCTTTGATACTGTTACTCATAGGAGGTTTATAAATAAGCTGAGTAACTTGGTGATGCATCCCAAGGTGGTGACATGGATCAGAAATTGTTTGATGACAGAGTGTGGTGGTAAATGGAATTCACTCAGAAGAAATGAAAGTAAGTAGTGGAGTGCCTTGGGGATTGGTCTTAGTGATACTGTCAAAGGGTTAAAAGGCGTAGGACCGTGCAGGGACATTTAAAATGCTGCTACATTGGTTCTGCTTGCTGTGGAGATTGGAGCGGTGGAGGGGTGATGTCGACAGCGGAGGTTGTGAGTGGGAGCTTAAACACCTGGTGGTATGATATCTACCTCTTCGGATGCTATGTGGAGCATTTCTTCTTGTCTCCTCTATTCCTTTAACTATCACTGTATCTCTTATTCTGTCCTATCTAATTAATGGTGTTCTTTTCATATTTTCTGTAACTTTTATGTAATATTGTAAACCGCTCTGATGCTTTGGCTTGAGCGGTATATCAAATGTAATAAACATAAACATAAAGGTTTGCCTTTATGCAGATGGCATGAAGATTTGCAACAGAGTAGACATCTCAGAGGGAATATGAAACATGAGACAAGATCTTCAAAAATTAGAAGAATGGTCTAATACTCGGCAGTTAAGATTTAATGCAAAAAAGTGTAGAGTGATACATTTTGGGGTGCAGACATCCAAAGGAGCAGTATATGATAGGGGGCGAGAGGCTGGGGTGCACGGACCAGGAGAACAATTTTAGATTGACAGTATCTGAGGATCTCAAGGTGATGAAACAATGTGACAAGGCAGTGGCCAAAGCCAGAAGGATGCTAGACTGCATACAGAGAGACATAACTAGCACAAAGAAGGAGTAGTAATGAACAAGGCTGGTACTTTTATTAGCTGATCGGGTAATACCGAACTCTACAACAGCTCTGCACAACTACTGTCGAACAGCCTGCAGCTTACCCACCACAAGTACAAGCAACACCAGCAGAAGAAAAAAGAGGGAACTCGTGCGGTCTAGAGGCTTCTACCCCCATCCTCCTTGAAAGATGCAATTACTTTAATTTCTCACATCACCTGCTATAAAAAGCGCTAAGATACAGTTTATTTGACATTGCCTGGTCATATCTGTTGGTTCCTTTATTGCATCTGTCATTCTGGGCTGCAGACCCTTATTCCCATTGCACTGAGGCTGCTCACATGACTTCAATCAATCCATGTCTGATGTCTTTAATATTTTAATATTTTATATTTTACACTTTATAGATTTATATTCTGCTTGAGATAAGGCTTGCCTGCCTACTGTTTTCACTCAGGGTTATTTGATTACTTCCTCTGCTAATAAGTTTCCCTATCTGATAATCTTGATGTCTTAAGACTTACTTATCTGAATCGTATTCTGTTTTATTTATTCTACTTTATTTCATTTATTTGACCTTTATTCCCTTACTATCTATTATCCCTCTCTGCCATTTCTTATGGAGTTACATCATTCTTTGCTCCTTTTTCTGATCCTCCCTAACCTTCTTCCCTCACTCCTCCAACCTACTACCCCCCTCTTTCTCACTTTATCCATCCTCTTTTCTGCCCCCACTCATCAGCTTGGTCACTGCCTTGACCTCATTTTTTATTCTGTTTACCTTCTAATTTCCATATCTCCGCTCCTCCATTATCTGACCATCACCTGTTAAGTTTCACTCTTCATTACTCCCCCCCCCCCACCTCAATCTCGCCCAATCTCCTCCTATCTTTTTATAAATCTTCATACTGTCAATCCATTGACTCTATCCACTACTGTCTCATCTCTTCTCTCATCCACTTTGTCCTCTAAGTCTGTTGATGAAGCCATAGCTTCCTATAATGCTGCTCTCTCCTCTACTCCGGATACCCTTGCTCTGCCCATTCCCAAACTGTGAGGCACATCTCACCTCAGCCCTGGTTGTCTTCAACTACCTGCTACCTTCATTCCTGTGCCCACTCAACTGAGTGCACTTGGCTCATATCCCATTCTCTTTCTGACTTTCTTCACTTCAAATTCATGCTTTCTTCTTTCCAGTCTGCCATTGCATTCACTAAGCAAAACTATTTTCTCTACTTGCCAGTCGTGCATCTAACCCTCGCTGTTTCTTTTCTACTCTCAATTCTCTTCGTAAGGCTCTTCCACCTTCAATCTATCCTTCTCTTTCTGTCCAAACCCTAGCAGACTATTTCCATGACAAAGTGCATAAGATTACTCTTCAGTTCCCCACTAAATTTTCTTCACCACCTCTTCCCCCTCTCCATTACAAACTTTTCCCCCTAAACCTCTATCGCCCTTTCATCCTTTTCTTAAATTTCTGTAGAGGAATCCTTTCTTTCTTTCCTCCTCTAAACTCGCTACCTGTTCTCTTGATCTTATCCCCACCAATCTCCTCAGCTCCATCTCCTCCTCTGTTATCCCTTTCATCTCACATAATCTCAACCTTTTGCTTTCTACTTCAACCTTTCCTGCAGCTTTTGAGCATGCTGTAATCACTCCTCTCCTCAAAAAATCCTCACTTGACCCTACTTCTAATTATCGACGTATCTCCCATCACTCATTCATTTCCAAAATTCTTGAACGTGCAATTCTCCGCCGCTGTCTCAAATTTCTCTCCTCTCAAGTCCTCCTTGATCCACTTCAGTCTGGTTTTATTCTATTTCATTCTACTGAACGGCTCTTGCCAAAGTCTCCAGTGATCTGTTCTTGCTAAGTCCAATGGCCTTTACTCTGTTCTCATTCTAATCAATCTTTCTGCTTCTTCTGTTGACCACCTCCTCCTCCTCAACATTTTATCCTCTCTTGGTTATAGAGATCCCCTTACTGTCTTGGTTCTCTTCTTATCTTTCCAGTCATTCTTTCAGTGTTTATTCTGGATGTTCCTCCTCTTCTGCCATCCCTCTCCATTGGTGACCTCAAGGGTTTGTTCCTTTTCTGTCTATATACTCAGTCATTTGGTGCCGTTATCTCTTCCCATCGCTTTCAGTGTCATTTTTATGCTGATGATTCTTTTTTTTTTTTTTAACTTTTATTTTCATTTTGCAACAAACAAAAGAAACAACACACCAAAGGAGACAAAACAAGTATACAATAAAGAAAAGTAAACCCAATTACCCCCCACCCCCACGCTTCTTCTCTAGCTGATTATGTCAGCATGTGAGCGCTTCCAAACAACAGTGAGTATACATCAAAAACAATCAAAAGAGTATCTGCGATACAGAATAATCATGGGACAAAGATATATACAAATTTAGACAGTCAGATGAGAGCATTGAGCAGAATGTACATAGTCATTGAGCATCTTCCATTTAGACCGATGATGAGGAGTCTGAGTGGGAGAAGCAAACATACGAGGTATTTGTTCATATTTACTGTAGAGACAGACATGATTCCACCATTCATTGGGGCTCAGCTGGGAGCTATTTTTCCAGTATTTCGTAATTAGGGAAATAGCAATGCCAAGCATAAAGTCCAAAAGGAAGTAAGCCGTTTTTGGAAGAGAGGGGATCCCCGCAGCTGAGCAAAGTCCCACTATCCTCCAAGAAAGGGGCTCTTGAAAGTGCAAAATAGACTGGATACGACCCCAGACCCGACGCCAGTAATACTGTAGTGCGGGGCATTCATACATAACATGAGGTAGTGAACCAATGGCCGCATGGCATGTCCAACAGCTATTGCCCTGAGTAGTGTTCCATTTGGCTAATCTGTCAGGAGTGTAAAAACACCGGTGGGCTAGAAAGAAGAGTGTCTGAGTGAGTGAGGCGGATCGGGAGACCCGTGTCACTCTACTCCAGACAAGGCTCCATTGCTCCGGGGTCAAAGTCACATGCAATTCTCTCTCCCATGCTTTCTGCGCTATAGGGGTAGCTCTAGTTATAGCATTACATAAGGTTTTGTAAAAATTGGATGCTACACCCGGTGAACTACCGATAGATCGGATAGTCTCCAACCAACCTTGTGTAGGGGAGGCCGATGGCGGGAGCACCCGAGCACTCCGAAGGCAATGCTGAAGTTGCACCAACTGAAAGTAGTGTTTCGCTGGGAGACCAAATTCAATTTGCAATTCACTAAAAGTTTTCCAGCGACCTTCATGGAACAACTGACTAGGAATCCAAATGCCCCTAGTGTACCAGGGGCTCCACGCCATCGGCTTATTTTGTATTCGAAATCGAGTATTATACCAAAGTGGGAGCTTGTCTAACGGACAGAGTCGGGAGTCTAAAGAGTGCATAAGAGTAGTAAAGGCACCTAAGGTGTCTAAAAGCATTGGTGGAAAGTGGGAGTCTGATGGGAGAGTCATACCAGGGAGAAAAGTAAGAGGAATCGGTTTGCAAAGATCCTCTTCTATGTCTAGCCACACAGGTCTACTCGGTACTGGATCTTCCAGCCAGCGAGCGCCTTGTTTGAGAAGAAAAGATTGATGATACTTCAGGAAATCAGGGAATCTGACACCCCCATTTTCCTTATCTGCTTGCAGCTTATGTTTCGCTATCCTAGGTGTCTTGTTTTGCCACAAGTATCTAGTCAGAAGGCCCTCTATATCTTTATATATACGTCGAGGGAAGAGACAGGGCAACATTTCTAAGATATAATTCACTTTCGGAACAATCATCATTTTTATGGTTTCTAATCGACCCCACCAGGTAAGTGTTAAAGGAGTCCAACGGTGAGTTAGCGCCCGGACTTTAGAGATTAAGTCTTTGGCATTGAAGGAGATAGTGTCTTCCAAAGGAGACAATAGTGAACCCCAAGGTATTTGACCATGCGAGGTTGCCATAAAAAGGGGAAGGGTTGCATATCTGCCTGATGAAGCAAAGGATTTAATGGAAAGGCTACCGACTTGGTCCAATTTATCTTATAACCGGACAGTTGTGAGTATTTACCAATTTGCTCTAGGACAGCCGGTACTGAGTCTATAGAGACAAAAAGCATAAGGTCATCAGCATACGCTGAAATTTTGATTTCCCTATGGGTGAAGGGGACTCCATGAATCTCCTCCGATTGCCGGATTAGTAAAGCCAAGGGTTCAAGTGCAAGATCGAAGAGAAGTGGAGACAGTGGGCATCCCTGGCGAGTGCCGCGTTGAAGGGGAAAAGGCTGAGACTTTAAAGCATTGGCACATATACTAGCTGTAGGCTGTGCGTACATGGTGCGAAGACAACGGAGAAAACCTTCCCCGAATCCGTACCAGCGGAGGACTGCAAACAGGAAGGGCCACTCTAAGCGATCAAAGGCCTTCTCAGCATCAAGTGAGAGGCCAACAAATGGGCGATCAAGATTAACTGCGGTAGTCAATACATGGCATAGAGTCCGAGCATTGTCAGCAGTTGATCTACCAGGAATGAAACCGCATTGATCTGGGTGTATTAAGGTAGGCATCCTATCCGAGAGCCGGGTAGAGAGAATGGTGGCAAATATTTTATAGTCCGCGTTTAGGAGGGAAATTGGACGGTAATTAGCTGTTAGTTGCGGGTCTCTCCCCTCTTTCTCAAAAACTACTACATTTGCCATTGAAAAGGACCCAGAAGGAGAAAATGTGTGGTGTCTCTCACATATGAGGGTATATTAATTAATAAAGGACGTAAATATGAATCAATATACATTGATAAGGGCTCCAGAACAGTGCCCAGTAGATACTATTGGTCTCCCCGGGGGTTCGTTCAGATTTTTATGAATCTTGGGTACGAGGTACAACTTCGCTGCGACTGAAGTAATTGGATTTAAGAAATGCCATTCTTTTTTTGTGATCAACTTCTTTTGTAATGCCTCAGTGGTTATCTCCTTAATCTGCATGCTGATATTAGAAGTTGGATCACTCTCCAACTTCCTATAAGTCATCTGATCAGTCAACTGGCGCGCGGCTTCCATCAAATAAAAATCTCGACTTAGCACCACTATAGCTCCTCCCTTATCAGCTCTTCTAATTACGATGTCTGTCCTGGATTGTAAAGATCTCAATGCCAATTTTTCATTCATGTTAGCATGTTATGTTGCCAATATGTTGTTTTTTCTAAATATTGTACTTCCTTCATAATTAAATCTTTAAATAACACAAGGGCCGGATGCAATGGGCCCGGTGGGGACCAATTAGATTTGAGAGGTAATTGAATATGTCGTATAGTTGGATCGTCCTCCGCGCTTTGCCGTGTATCAACTATGTTCTCCTGAGACTGCAAGTAATTTTTAAAATTCAATTTTCTAATTAACTGTTCTAAATCCAAACAAAACTGAAAAGGGTCATAACGAGTATTTGGGACACAAGATAATCCCTTGCTCAATACGTTTAACTGCTCTTGAGTTAACTCTACACCTGAAATATTTACCACTAGATTCGGTGTATTACATCCTACTTCTGACGCTGAGCACCTTGACCCCGGTATTTGCCCTTGCCCCCTCCCCTTTTTTTCTTTTTCTTTTTCTTTTCTTCTTCGTCCATAAAATCCTCCCTCGAGGATCTACTAGAATCAGAGTTGTTAGTATCATCCGACGCCTCATCAAAACTCACTTGCTTCTTGGATTTTTTACTTCTCCGATTTGCATCCTTCCAGGGGTACACATATCCCACTGCATAGTTGTCGAAATCTCCAACTTTTTCAATTTAATTGCTCTTACTTCATGTTTTAGTGTGGTGATCTGTTTGTTCATCTCCTCCATTTTATGTTTAAATTGATCTTTGGCTTCTATTTCTTTTAGCACAGTAAGTGTAGATGCCATTTCCTTATTTAACTCCTCCAATTTATTTGTAATGGTGTCAATAATCAAAACCATAAGATCAAGTGAACATTTATTCAAAATGTTGTTCCACTTTTCTAAAAACAAACAATCCAAATTATACATCCTCGGTTCTTTATACATCCTCAGGCCCCTGGGGATTTGTTGGTGGTCAGAGGGGACATCAACATGAATGTTAATATCCCCGAGAATAAGAGTGGGGGAGGAGGGGTTAAGAAAGGTAGACAGCCAAGAATCAAAGTCAGAAAGAAAAGTAGAAACAGAAATGTCGGGAGGCCGATAGATAACAGATCTAGAGTCGCCTGATTCCCAGGGGCCCTGGGACCTTCCTTCGGATCATTCCCCGCCACAACACTGATGGATGTCACCTCTGGAGGACATGTCCTTTCAGAAATTCATTTGAGACCTGGCCAAAGCTCTCTCCATCACGATAACATCTGAGAAGGAGTCAAGAGCAGAAAAATTAGAAATCCCCCAATACCCAACAGCATCTAAGGAGGCAGCCACCTTACCAGTGCACTGCATCCTCCATGACCTTATGCTCCGCATGTGGGAGACACCTCTCACGGTTTCACCTCAGTTGACATCTCGATACCATGTACCAGAGTGTCCCAGCTTCCAAAGCCACAGTTTCCTCATCACTCCATGTGGTGAAGTCGGCAATGCACCAAATCTAAAGCTCCAAGATTCACTCCTCGAATCCTCCAGGAAGGGAATCAAGCACTCTCGACGCCTTTGGATGTCGATGCTCTCAAGTAGCCATGCTGTCAGCTAGGATCAACTCCTGTATCCTTTACATGGGAATGTTCCTCAAAGAAGTCTCAAGGGATCTCGAGGCCTTAGTCTGACTTCTTGTCATCAGGGAGGAGAGGGGCAATCTTACCTTAGTTAAGAGTAGCCAAAATGTTTCAAAGTTTGTCACTAGAGCTACCTTTGATGCTTTTGAATGCACAAGCAGGGCCTCAGCAATATGCACTGGTGCACGCAGAATTGCATGGCTTCAAGCCTCAAATCTTGAACAGTGGGCTCAAGATAAACTGGGAAACATACCTTGCACAGGAGAGGAGCTTTTTGGCAAGGACTGGCAAGATAAGGCATCTCAGTTGGAGTCAGAAAACACTACTCTAAAAAGACCGTCTAGAGTAACAGCTGACCCTGCTAGGAAAAAGACTCCTTTGCAGGAGTCTTTCTACAATAAAAAGAAGAAATTCTGCTTCTCAGTACCAGCGCCAGGCCCCACAAAAGAGACAACAGCCTCCCAAGCAACAGAAAAGGCCACAGGTGGCTAAACCTCAACAGCTCCACAGACACAGTCTGCACCTTTTTTTTGACTCTTTCCTAGAAAACGTTGACATCCTGCATCTGGAGGGTCCCCAACCCCACCACATTGCAGGCATTCTGTGTCAATATGCCCACAGATGGCACTTCATCACCTCAGAGCAGTGGGCGCTCACAGTAGTTCTGGAAGGGTACAGACTTCATCTGCAAACTCTTTCCCCCCCCCTCCACTTTCACAGGGAAATATCAAACGCAACCCCCTCTCACTGCTCTCCTAGAGGATGAGGTGTCCTCTCTTCTGTCTCAGGACGCCACTGAAGATGTCCCAATACCCCAACAGGGAATAGACTTCTACTCTCCCTACTTTCTCATTCCAAAGAAAACTGGATGGTACAGGCCCATTCTGGACCTCAGAAACCTAAACAAGTTTCTAGTCCCTGAAAGGTTCAAGACGTTCTCTCTCGGGACTCTTCTTCCCTACCTCCAAAGTCAGGACTGACTCTGTTCTCTAGATCTAAAAGAAATGTACACACATATCCTCATCCATCCAGGACACAGGAAATATCTACGCTTCACCTTTCAGGGAAGACATTATCAGTAACAGAATTCTTCCCTTCGGACTTTCCTCTGCCCCGAGTCTTCACAAAGTGCATGGCGGTCGTGGTTACATATCTAAGATCTCTGTGGATATTAGTCTTCCCTTACTTAAAGGACTGGCTAATAAAAGCAGACACCTACCAAGAGGTACTGCTTTCCTTGTATCATACCATCACAGTACTACAACACTTGGGTTTTGTGATAAACTTCCCAAAATCCCAGCTTGCTCCAACTCAGACTAGAGTTTATCAGAGCCCTGTTAGACACCCAACAGTCCAGGGCCTTTCTGCCCTGGCCAGCTTTATTTTGCCCCCATCTAGTTGAGTTAGCATCTCAGATGCTCCGAGACCATCTTAGCGACTGAGAGATGCTACAGCTGCTGGGGCACATAGCCTCTACAGTACATGTGGTTCCATATGCCCAACTACATATGCAGATAGCCCAGTGGACTCTTGCCTCCCAGTGGAAACAAGCCTCTGGTCATCTCTGAGACAGATCCAGGTCACTGCCCGTCTCACCACATCCCTTTAGTGGTGGTGTACTCTAGAAAATCTGACCATAGGGTCACTTTTTCAGATGCCTCCACTTCAGTGCACCCTGATGAGAGATGCCTCCTAACTGGGTTGGGGAGCCCATCTCAGCAACCTGACCACACAAGGGCTCTGGACAACTCAAGTGTAACAACTCCAGATCAATCTCCTAGAACTTCGTGCTATCTCCAGTGCCCTCCAGGTGTTTCAACACCACTTCAGGGCGCAATAAGTCCTAGTCAGGAAAGTCAATCAAGTGGCCATGTTCTTTGTGAACAAGGAGGGAGAACTAGCTGTTGGGGCCTCTGTGAGGAGACCTTGAACCTCAGGTCTTTTGTCATTGCTCATCAAATACACCTTCAAGTGGCATACCTCCAGGGGGAGTTCAATGTCTTCTTCCCCACAAATGGTCTCTCCGTCTGGACATGACATCCTACATTTTCCAGACCTGGGAACTCCAGACATAGATCTCTTTGTGACTCCCCAAAATGCCAAGCTTCCTCGATTCTGCACAAGAACTCAGACATCTGCCAACCAGCTAGTGGATGCCTTCCACCTATACTGGTGTCAGGGTTTGCTTTATGCTTTCCCTCTCATACCCACCATTCCCAAGACTCTTTTCAAGCTTCAATCTGACAAGGACTCGATGATACTGATAGTTCCTCACTGGCCGCGGCAACCGTAGTTTCCACTGCTACTATGTTTGACTCAGATTCAACCTCTGTGATTGGGACATGCACCGGATCTCATCTCCCAGGGCGATGGCTCACTACTACATCCCAATGCACAGTCTCTCTGCCTCAGCTTGTCTGCTGAGAGCATAGTTTTACAGGGCTTTGATCTTACCGAAGAGGTTAAGGAGATCCTCTTGGCTTTTAGGAAGCAATCCACCAGACGCTCATATGCTTTTAAGTGGGTTGATTCTCTGCCTGGTGTTCCCAGAAAGATCTCAATCCCTTTTCTGCTCCAGTGGAGTCACTCCTCCAGTATCTCCTCCATCTGTCTTCAACAGGTCTGAAGATCAACTTGGTGAGAGTCCACCTTAGTGCCATTGCAGTCTTTCACCATCTACTAGATGGATAGCCTGTCTCCTCACAGCCATTAGGAGTGGAGGAGTGGCCTAGTGGTTGGGGCAAGGTACTTAACCCTCCATAGCCCATGTTCCCTGTAAAATAGTTATTTCCAAGTTATAATGCCCTGTTCAATGTAATATTCAGTTTGTTCAATGTAAACCGCACTGATGCAGAATAGTGCGGTATATAAGAGAATGTAATAAATAAATAAATAAAAATTAGTAGCACATTTCATGGGAGATCTCCTACTGTCCAATCTGCCCATTAAGCCAAACCCGTTGGCTTGGGACATTAATGTAGTTCTAGCGCAGCTTCTCAAGCCACCCTTTGAACCATTAGCCATGACCTCATTTAAGCTTCTCTCTTGGAAGGTAATCTTCCTAATTGCCCTCACTTCAGCTAGACACATTAGTGAGCTTCAGGCTTTGGTGGTGGATCATCTCTATACGTGCTTCCACGATAAGTTTTGCCCTTCAGACTCATCCACACTTTATGCAAAAGGTGGTGTCTCCTTTCCATTCCAATCAGTCAATCTACCTGCCAGTTTTCTTTCCTAACCCTCATGCATCTAGAGCGGAAGCAACTCTGCACACTCTTGACTGCAAAAGTGCCTTGGCTTTCTATCTCCAAAGGACTTGAGATCACCGTAAAGCCTCAGAATTGTTTCTCATTTGACCCCAGTCACCTGGGATTACCTGTATTTAAGCATACATTCTCCAGATGGATAGCGGACTGCATTTTGTTTGCCTATGACAAAGCAGGATGGTCCCCGGAAGGACATGTCACTGCTCACAACGTTCATGCCATGGCCACCTCTATGGCAAGCCTACGCTCAGTAGCCATCAACGAAATTTGCAAAGCAGCAACTTGGTCTTCTGTCCATACCTTTGCTACCCATTATTGTTTAGACAAGGACTCCCATCGGGATGCCATGTTTGGTCAGGCTGTTTTCCATCACCTCTTTCAGACTTAGATGCAACTCATACCCTCTGTCTCAGACTTTGAAGATACCAGAAGTCCATGTGGGATCCATAACCTCATCATGCCTACTCTGAGGCAAATCTCCATCGGTTCTGAGGTCACTTCATCTGGGAACTAGGGAGTCCCATATGTGAAAACTACATTCCTGCTTGTTCCTGGAGATAGCATAGTTACTCATCTGTAACAGGTGATCTCTGGGAACAGCAGGAATTTAGTCTTCACAACCCGCCCTCCTCCCCTAGGAGTTATAGGGTTTCATTTACTCTCTTTTCTCAGCTGCAAAATCAACTGAAGAGAGGGAGTTGGGAAGGCGGGAAGGCAGTCGCGCAGGCGCAGTCGAGTGCTCACAAAGGCTTTACTATAGTATGCTGGGGAGCATTCATGTGCGGGCTTCATCATTACCAACATCACCCATATGTGAAGACTAAATTCCTGGTGTTCCCGGAAATCACCTCAGGTGAGTAACTACGCTTTCTGCTCTTCAAATCCATGCTAAAGGCTTACCCTTTTGAGGCCACATTTGGATCCTAATCCCTTGTTGTTCTTGTGTCTCCTTCCCTATTAGAACCCTCACCCCCTTGTTTCTCTTGTATTTTGTTTGTCTTGATTAGATAGTAAACTCTATGAGTAGGGACTGTCTTCTCTATATGTTTGTGCAGCGCTGCGTACACCTTGTAACGCTATATAAATGATTAATAGTAGTAGTAGTAATGCCTTGTACAATTAATTAGCGAGGCCTCACTTGTTCAGTCTTGGAGGCTATATCTCACAAAAGATATACAAGGACTTGAAACTGTTCAGAGGATGGTAAACAAAATATTGGGCTTGTGTCAGACATATAAGGAGAGACTTGAAGATCTACTGTAAATAGGAATACCCTGGAGGAGAGGAGGGATGGGGAGTTATGTTACAGATGTTTTTTAATGAACAAATAAAACATTTTCAAAGATGGGGAAGCTATAGAACTAGAGGCCATATAGTAGATGCCTGAAATACCATCCCAGTGGAGGTAGTTGGGGCCAAAACATTGACGGAATTCAAAAAGGCATGGGACAGACATAGTGGATCCTTTTTTTTAGTAATAGGATGGAATTAAACAAACTTAAATAACTTTTACACTTTAAAATAGAGAGGGCAACCTGCAGGAAGTGGTGTGTACAATGCTAAACAAAGGCATGGAGGAGAGTAATCTAAATGTAGTGGCAGGTACAACCCTAAACAAAGGCAGGGGGGGAGTAATCTGCATGGACTGGCAGGTACCGTTCCTCTCCACCTCAGTGGGCAGACTAGATGGACTATGCTGGTCTTTATCTACCATCATTTACTATGTACTATGTAATAAAGAAAATGAATTAAGGGGTTGGACAAGATTAAGAACCATCGATTGAGGGGGATAGAACAGTACACTGACTGCAGCTCAGTGCTTGGATGAAGTATGTTGATTGTGGAAGGCAGAGGAGGAAAAGAAGGGTAAAAGGAGAGAAGAATTTGAAAGGGAAATGAAGGGTGAAATGGAGAAGATGAAAGCTTTGAGATGGGATTTTGGAAAGTAGAAAATAAATGCAGTAATAGTTTGGATAGACTAGATGGGCCTTACAGTCCTTATATTCCATCATTTTCTATGAATAGCATGATCGATAGAAGTATGCGGGAGAGGGGGGTGATGATGGAATGGGAGACAGTGTGAAAGAAGCTAAAGATACAAAGTGGAAGAGAAGAGGGATGATAAGAATACAAGGAAGGAAAGGAGAGAAGGCAAGTTGAGGGAAGATATCTTTGAAGGGAGAAATAGGCTGAGAAAGTATAGGGGTAAGCAGAAATAGAAAGAATAGAGGAAAAGAAGTTGGTGAAACATAAAAAAATGAAGGAGAAAAAACAAAAGAAGTCAAATGGCTAGAACCACGGGCTGAAAACCAGGAAAGCCAGGGTTCAAATCTTGTTGATGTTCTTGTGTCCTTGGGCAAGTCACCTAATCCTCCATTACCTCAGGTACAAATTTAGATTGTAAGCCTCTAGGGACAGGGAAATACCAATATCTATGCTCTAGAGGAGAGGAGGGACAGAGGGGATATAATACAGATATTGAAATATTTAAGGGGATTAATGAACAGACAAACCTTTATCAAAGGTGGGGAAGCTGTAGAACAAGGACTTGAAATGAGGCTGCAAGGAGGTAAACTTAAAAGCAATATCAGGAAATACTTTTTCATGGAAGGGGTGGTGGATGCCTGACATGTCCTCCCGAACAAGGCGGTGGGAGCAGAAACCGTGACAGAACTCAAAAAGTCATGAGACAAACATATAGGATCGCAACATAGCAAGGGGATGGAATCAAAACAAACAGAAATAACTTCTAAATAGAGAGGAGTAAGCTGCCTGGATTGGCTGGTATGACCTTAAGCAAAGGCATACGTAGAGGGGAGTAAACTGCCTAGAGCAGCAGGTGCAACTCTACAACTCTAGCCACCTAACTGAGCAGACTAGATGACCCATGCTTGTTTTATCTGCTGCCATTCACTGTGTTACTATGAATGTAATTCACCGTGAACTACTACGGAAAAGGCATGAAGTAAATCTGCCCCCCCCCAAAAGTCTCCTCTTCATCCCTTCAATGCAAAGATCACTAAGGTCTCTTCTCCCCCCCCCCCCCAAGAAAGAGCAATCGGGACATACACGTGTCAGAAAACATCTTTATTTTTATAAAATAGAAGAATTGATGTTATTTAAGAGGCCCATTTTATGCAAACAAGTCACATAAATGCCTCAGCAAATAGAGGTGACCTCCACGGAGTCATGGGTACACCCCTAGACAAATTCATGGGGAGCGATGATCTGTACATCGGGCGGCAGGTACATCTGCTCTTGCCGCCTTGCTGGGCAGACTAGATGGACCATACTGGTCTTTATCTGCCATCATTTACTATGTTAATATGTTGCAGAATTTCAGAAACTGCTGCAGAATTTCAGATACTGCCACAGAATTTATCTCTTGCCAGAGAAATTACCTTTGAGCTGCTGCAAGAAGCTGGTACTGTATATAAACCTTTTATATAGCATGAAACTTGGAGCACTTTCAAATCTACTGCAAAAGCTGAGCTTTAATTAAATTTAATTACCTGTGTAAACTTCAAGAAATCTCGTGTATGCAAAAACGTCTTAACAGCTTCAAACATTTAAGGTTTTGAAGTCTCATTTTATTCTCTCTGGACCTTCATATGTGCTGTAAACATGAAATAAAACTACAGTGCTTTAGGTCCTGTTGCATTTGCACACAAGGCTCTAAATATTCGGCTAAAAGTGAAACCAATATGTGTGTTTCTCAGCTCTGGCAACTTAATAGCTGAGCCCAAGAACTCCTTTATAATCTTTTTGGTCTCTACATCAGGAAATACAAATGTGTAACTTGATTGAAGAAAGTGGTTTAGTCTGCTTTCAAAATTCACTGCTGAGCTTTAAACACCACAATGTGCTAAAACAAAAAGTGTCTCCCATCAGAGTCTTATTAACTCTGGCCAAGCTCGTACCTGCCAACTCAGCAAACTTCCTTGCACAGTGTTTTTATTTTATGGCTCAGCTAAACTGGAGTGCCTGGGGAAGAAATACAAATTCTTTAGCTTGCCTCTTTGACAGCAGCACTACGTTTAATATTTTGAACTTCTGACCATCAGCTTCCTCCAGTGTTCAGAGCATGTAAAGTCTGGCTTCCGCAACCTGTGAAAGTGGTCTTTTGTCCTTCAAAGTTAACTGAACTCAGGAAGCGTCAGCTTGCTTTTTCTTAGAAACATATTCCACTTGCCATAGTAGCATTCAAGTTACCTTTAATTTAACACTCATTTTCTGCCTTTTCGCCTAAATAGTAAAATACCAGTCAGATTACAAATACAGGATAACAAACAAAAAAAATAACCTATGTAAATATTATAGCTACAGGAATTCATAAAATAAACTTAATGTTCACATCATGGTTCTCATATCTTAAGTCGCGCTTTAAGAACTTTATGAAAATGTAAATGATTGGCATCTTTTTTAAGTCTTGAGGGAGCTTATTCTGAATTTGTTTTGCATACTCTGCTACTAGTACTTTCTCTAATCAAAGCATACACAAGAAGAATGTTCCTTACTCTTTAGTGCCTTGGTCTTCGCTCCCAGACCTTGAGAGCCACCAACTTCTCTATGCATGTGAGATTGGCATATCATGAGTGTAGTTGGCATGCAGATCTCTCTCATGCATATTCATTAGGGATATCCTGAAAGCTTGACCTGTTGGCGGCCCTCAAGTATTGGGAGTGAAGACCAAGGTTCTAGTTCATGAAGTGGCCTTAAATGGGCCTATTAATTAGTTCTGCGGTATCTGTGATATATGTCTTTAAAAGTAGTATTGGCTTGCTAATCGGAATGTACTTAGCAGGTTACAAAATAAAATCTGACGTATATTATAAAATAAAATACCTATAATACATTAAAACCAAACTAAAATAAAATCTGTCTTGCAATAAAATTGAACCATTAAGTATCAAAGAGGACTTGCAAAAAACACACAATACATAAAATACATTAAGTCCAGCAAACAGTGGCAACTAACATGTGTAGCTAAGTATAGGTGTGTGCATACAGGTAAGCTTTGACCTTTCCCATCAGTTCATTGTTCTAGGAAAGCAGAGGGGTAACTCTTACCTTTGCCCAGACCACATTTGGTGGTGTTCTCCCCACCACAATGCCCATTAACATAAGCACATGTATCATGACTTTTACTCAAGTGGAAAAAAAAAATCCTTACTTTAATGCTTTAAGCTGCAGCTGCAACAGCAGTGGCAAAGGAGGGAGGAGAGGGGCAGAAAGAATGACCATTGCCTAGGGCAGCGATGGCGAACCTATGGCACGCGTGCCAGCTGTGGCACGCGAAGGCCTTGCAGCTGGCACGCGGGAAGGTCCGCAAAAAAAGAAAAAGCTGGCTCTGACTGCTGCCGCGGACGCGGCAAGGGCAGAATGCAGCGTCCCGCGGGGCCCCCTCCGCCCGCTAAGCCCCTCTGCAAGAGCTTTCAGATTCACGAGGGAGAGCGTCTCCCTCGCGTCTCTGTTAAGCCCGCAGGGGCTAATGGGAAATTTCCCATCAGCCCCGCGAGGGACTGATGGGAAATTTCCCATTAGCCCCTGCGGGCTTAACAGAGACGCGAGGGAGACGCTCTCCCTCGCGAATCTGAAGGCCCTTGCAGAGGGGCTTTGCGGGCGGAGGGGGCCCCGCGGCACATTGCAATCTGCCGCGGCAGCAGCGAGAGCCTGCTTTTTTTTAAAAAAAATTTGCCAGGGGGGGTTAGGACTGCTAATGGGCAGGGGGGGGGGGTTAGGACTGCTAATGGGCAGGGAGGGAGGGAGGGGGGGGGTTAGGACTGCTAATGGGCAGGGAGGGAGGGGGGGTTAGGACTGCTAATGGGCAGGGAGGAGGGGGGGTTAGGACTGCTAATGGGCAGGGAGGGAGGGGGGTTAGGACTGCTAATGGGCAGGGAGGGAGGGAGGGAGGGAGGGGGGGTTAGGACTGCTAATGGGCAGGGAGGGAGGGAGGGAGGGGGGGTTAGGACTGCTAATGGGCAGGGAGGGAGAGAGGGAGGGGGGGTTAGGACTGCTAATGGGCAGGGAGGGAGGGAGGGGGGGTTAGGACTGCTAATGGGCAGGGAGGGAGGGGGGGTTAGGACTGCTAATGGGCAAGCAGGGAGGGAGGGGGGGGTTAGGACTGCTAATGGGCAGCGAGGGTGGGAGGGGGTTAGGAATGCTAATGGGGCGGGAGGGGGGGGTTAGGACTGCTAATGGGCAGGGAGGGAGGGAGGGGGGTTAGGACTGCTAATGGGCAGGCAGGGAGGGAGGGAGGGGGGGGTTAGGACTGCTAATGGGCAGGGAGGGGGGGTTAGGACTGCTAATAGGGAGGGAGGGAGGGAGGGGGTTAGGACTGCTAATAGGGAGGGAGGGAGGGAGGGGGTTAGGACTGCTAATGGGCAGGGAGGGGGGGGTTAGGACTGCTAATGGGCAGGGAGGGAGGGGGGGGGGTTAGGACTGCTAATGGGCAGGGAGGGAGGGAGGGAGGGGGGGTTAGGACTGCTAATGGGCAGGGAGGGAGGGGGGAGGAGGGAGGGGGGGTTAGGACTGCTAATGGGCAGGGAGGGGGGGGGTTAGGATGGGCAGGGAGGGAGGGGGGTTAGGACTGCTAATGGGCAGGGAGGGAGGGGGGGTTAGGACTGCTAATGGGCAGGGAGGGAGGGGGGGGGGTTAGGACTGCTAATGGGCGGGGAGGGGGGGGGTTAGGACTGCTAATGGGAGGGCAGGGAGGGAGGGAGGGAGGGGGGGTTAGGACTGCTAATGGGCGGGCAGGGAGGGAGGGAGGGGGGGGTTAGGACTGCTAATGGGCAGGGAGGGAGGGAGGGGGGGGTAGGACTGCTAATGGGCTGGGGGGGTAGGACTGCTAATGGGCTGTGGGCTGATGGGGGCTGTCTGGAAATGGGGTGATGGGGGTTAGGACTGGTAATGGGTTATAGGGGGGCTTAAACTGAAAATGGGGTGATGGGGGTTTAGGACTGGAAGTGGGTTGATGGGGGGGGCTAGGACTGGTATTGGGTTGGGGGGTTGCTAGGACTGGAAATGGGCTGATGGGGGGCTAGGACTGGAAATGGGCTGATGCAGGGACTAGAAGGGAATGGATGCTGGGTGAGGCTGGAACTAGAAGGGAGCTGGTGTTGGGGGAGGATTAGAATGGGATGGGGCTGGGAGAGTAAAATGGAGAGGGGAAAAATATTTTGTGTGGGAGGGATAAAAAATCTACAATTGGCCGGGTATTGGGAGAATAAGTGGGGATTGAGGATGGAGGGGTAAATTTTGAGTAGATGAAATAGGAATGAGGAAAGAGCAAAAGGAGAAAGATTAGTATGTTAAAGCAGATGTAGAGAGAGAATGGAAAAAAAAAAACAAGACAGAAGAAAGGACAAATGGACAGCAGATGGAGAGTTAGCAGAAGACACGAAGAAACCAGAAGAAAGTGGCTGGAACAATTGCAACTGAAAAAAAATGCACAAAAGGTAGAAAAATATCTCTTTATTTTGAATTTATTAACTGGAATATGTCAGCTCTGGGAAATGTGCATCATTAATTTTTGCGCTTTGTTTAGTACAAGAGGAAATTAATTTATAGTTTTATTTCTACAGTGTTGTTGTATATTCCAAGTTTGGCTTTTGGGGTTCCCAGTTTAATTATTGTCTTCCTGTTTCTAAATTGTGATTCCTTGTTTGGTGATGGTCTGTTCTGCATGTGTAACTGAGCTGAGGTATTCTGTTTATATAATTCCTATTTGACATTGCCACTTGTTCTTTCCCCAGTAGGTCATGTATTGTTGTTCTCTGAAATGTATTGGTTTAATATTTGCAGTGTTGCCTTTTGATAGTTAGGGTATGGTGCTTTGTGAGTCCTGGTAGTGCTGTTAGGATACGGCGGGTTTGCTATGGGTTCTAAATGGGCAGCGTTTGTAGTAGTTCCTAATGTGCCTGGCGGTTGGTACTGGATTATAGTAATGTAGAAACCTTTTAGTCTTTCTTTATCCATATACTCATTAAGAGGCATGTTTACTAAAAGTTAGTGTATGGTAACATTATGCAAATATTTATGCAAATGAGGCACCTTATGCAAATGAGGCTTTAATTGACGTGCTGGCACTTTGAGGAAATTCTTTGGTTTTGTGCGGCAGTTTGGGCACTCGGACTCAAAAAGGTTAGCCATCACTGGCCTAGGGTAAACATTGCTCTTGCATATCCCTGTATATTACAACAACAAGCAAGGTGAAATGGGCCCTCTTTCTCTTTATGAAGAAACAATGGGACTCTGGAATTTTATGATGTCCTTCAAGGTTTCATCAGTGACTTAGTCCCTAGAAATTTAAGTCAGATTAGTAGACAAACTAACAGTTGAATTTTAGAAGGGACGTACAAGTGCAGTCTGGGACATCTAAGCCAGAATGTCTGTGAAAAAAAATGCAGGCATGTCCAGATGCAGATGTGATTTCACAAATGTGGCCGCAATTGATATGGACAACTATGGAGATATCTACATAGATGTTCCCAGAACCATATTTCAGAACCCAAATGTCTAAGATAGCCTAATGGTTAGAGGTAATGGGTTAAAAACAGGAATGTCTAGGGTTCAAATCCCACTGCTGCTATCAATGAAATTGTGCTGAGTACTGGGAATGATAGAATGCTATCTTCTCTACACCCTCTGGATATTTTTCAACCAAATGAGCATTTTCATGATGCTTATTCATGCCTAGACAGGTATAACCTTGAACATAACTCCAGATGTGCAGGCCATTTCTGAGATCAGGCAGTGATGTCCAGGTTCCTGTGGAGATCCCAGCCACACCACCACCATGGCCCCTTTCAGACCTGGATGTCCCCAGAGCCAGCTTCTAAAATGGCTCTGGAGATGTCTCTGTGTTTTGGATGACTGTGCCCGTTTTCAGATGTCCAAAGCACAAATAGGACTTCTAAAATTCCACCCTAAGTAAACACATAGAACCTTATGAGTGGTCACTCCAACAATTTGACAGTCAGTTGGCTGTTAAGAAACGTTTGGAGTACTACAAGTGGATCTCTTTGCATCAAGATGGAGAAGTATTTCCATATTCTGTATAAAACCAGCCAAATGGAGTAATGGCAAGCACTTTTGTCTCATGGATCTGAACTGTCATTCAATAGGTTTTAAACTGCGATTTGAATTTATTTCTTTGAAACAGCTTTCCCAGACTGTCAGAGACAGTAATAGGTGGCTTCTTGGTTTTTGGTTTCTGGTGAGCCGGTGCATTTATCTTTATCCTTACTACTTTTGCTTTGCTATGTTGGTGTTCCTTTCTTTTAATAATGTGTTTTATTGTAAACCACTTTGATGCATACCCATGTCTAAGGCGATATATCAAAACTTTAAGAAATATAAACAAACTCAAGTTTTGCAGTCCTCCCATCCCACTCATTGCAGAGGCAGTACTGAAATTGAAAAGATGATTCGTGGTTCTTATAGCCTTGTAATGACCTTGACAAAACTGATTTTGACTACTGTAAGAGCTCTCCATTCAGGATCCACTGAGGATATCCACAACCCTGATAATATAGGATCAGGGCAGCCTTTTGCATCACAACCTGTAGTCTCTACTCTTCATAGCATGGATATTGAGCATTAGCTATTATCGCCTTAACAATTACCAGAAGAGAGTCAAAAAATTCAAGTATGTATCAGAAACCTTTCCATGAGAAAAGTGGATACTTTCAAGTGGAAAAGATTCTCAATATGCTATAATTAACATAGTTAAGACCCTTTTCCAAAGACCCCTTACTGCTTTGCTTATTATCAACTTAATGGTTTTGCAGTTTCCTGCATCCTAAAGGTTGAGTTTATGGAAGACCTCGCCCACATAAATCCACCTCTGAGAAAACCTCCTCTCCTATGGGACTTAAACATGGTTGTGATGCATTTATTGAGGCCTCCTTTCGAACCTCTGGATTCTGTATCCTTAATTCTTTCCACTTGGCTGTCCCACCCCATGGGACATTTACATATTCCCATTCTGATGTTTGTCTCACCCTGAGGAACATATGAATAGCATGCTAGTTTATGGCCCAAAATATAACATGACTGGTTACTGTAGAATGTGTATGTCATATTGGTTGTAATTTGGGCAGCTTTTTTGTTAAAAATGTATTCCAATGTGGCATGAGCAACATAGAAAATGTATCCGAGTAGTAAGGGTTAAAGCGTCTTTCCTGGAAGGTAATTTTCCTAAGTTGCAGTTGCATCAGCATGAAGGATAAGAGAACTGCAAGCGCTAATGTTCTACGTGCCCGGTTTTGAATTCTTCCATAGCAGACTAATGTTAAGGACATATTCACTCTTTTGGGTAGAAATTTTGAATATTTTACCTCTCAGACAATCCATATTCCTTCCTATCTTTTTACCTAAACATCAAGCTCACCAAGGTGAGCAGTTCTTCTATTCACTAGATTTCATTTTGAGATTTCAGCCTGGCAGCAGGAGGTTGTGGCTGCCGGCAAAAAAGGACTATCAGGAGGCAGTGCGATAAACTTAAATTAAGTTCTTTGCTGTGCTACTGGGGGGAGGGAGGGGAAAAGGAGAGAAGGGAGGAAGGCAGGCAGGCTGACCAGACCCCTCCCCCCCGAAGTGGAAACGTAGCAGATGCTGAGCTGAGAGGTTTGGAAAAGCGGTGGGCACTGATGCTGTTTCTCCGGTTCGGAGGATGGTCTGGAAATGGAAAATGTGTTTTGTCATTTAAGGATTCCACCTAAAAAATAATAGTTGTTCTGGGGGTTTTTTTGCTCCACAAATGCACTGGTAAACCCCTATTTTTCTGACCCTGGGAAAGCACCTAATTGTCTCAGAAATAACCCCCTAAATTTCCAAATGCTAAACACCTAGAATCGGAAGTCCTACTTATGTCTATGCTGATTGAGTCTAAAAGTCGGTGATCACATTTTTTTATACTGCCAAATGTATTCACATGCAGATTAATAACTGCTAAACTAATACAAATGGTCTCTTTTACTTTAATCGAAAGTAAGTCCATATATCAAAAATATCGGGCTCAATATTCAAAGTAAGCTACGTAAGCTGCCAAATTTAGGATGCTAAGTTTGTTCCCTATTTTCAGCCACCCTGAGGGTCTTAACTCAACTGAAAATTCATCCTGATTTAAGAGCTGAAAATGTATGTGCCTAAAATTAGGCCTGCCATTCATTTGCCTAGATTTTTAAGCCTAATTTAGGTGCCTAGTGCTGAAAGTCAGTGCTAAGCTCCTAGCTTTTTTTTCCTGCCCTAAATCCATCCATTGACACCCACTTTTTATGCTCCTAAATCTAGTACTTTAGTGACATTTTAAGAAAATATTTGGGCAATCAATCTTAGTCAATTTTCAGAGAGGCCAATTTAGGAACATAATTCTGAAAGTTAGGAACATGAATCCTTGAATATCAGGCCTGTTCATCATAGTCATATATATATACACATACATACATACAGGGTGGCCCAAAAAAAGTGAGAACATCCCGTAGCATATAAGTTATTTAAAAATTCAAAAAGACAGATGTAAACAATTGACAAATTAAAAATAAAAGATGGCAACCGGAAATTGTCGAAATAAAGACGTTATATAGCTAAAAAAGGTAAATAAGTAAACTATTTGAGCGTTTAATTTACGAGATGTTCTCACTTTTTTTGGGCCACCCTGTATATATAAAGGCATTTGATATATAGGGGTATGTTTACTAAACCGTGGTAGTGGACTCCGTGCGATATCAGAGCCGCGGCAACATTATCGTATGGAGTCCGCTACCGTGGTTTAGTAAACATACCCCATAGACTTGATTTAGATTAAAGTAAAATGGATCTTTTGAATGAGCTTAGCCGTTATTAATCTAATAGTAAATATATTTGGTATGACAAAAAAATTATAATCTCTGATTTTCAAGCTCAAATCATCTTATTTGGATTATTAGAATTGTTGACTCCATTGTTTCCTATTGTTGAATTTGTATTCTACTTATGTCTTGTAGCCCTCAGCTTTTGATTCCTCACTTTTGTGGCTGATTTCAACCAGCTTGTTCTCATGCATCGTCTACTCAGTAAAGTTCCCTTAGCTGTAATCTAGGTTCTTTAAAGGCAGCAGGATAAATCGGTCACAAAATCTCTCTCTCCTTCCTGGTAGAGTTGAAGCTACACGGTATAAAAAAATTGAGGAGGTTCGCATGGGGGCAACTGTATGGGAACTGACAGCACATGTTTGGAAAACCTTTAGGGCCTGATATTCGAAAGGCATTTATATAGTTTACAACAATTTTTTTTTTTTTTTAGTGCCATCAAGTCACTGTTGACCCATAGTTTTCTTGGCAATGTATCACCAGAAGTAGATTGCCAGCCTTTTCTTCTGAGGCAATGGAGGGTAAAGTGACTTGCCCAAAGTCACAAGGAGTGTCAGTGGGAATCAAACCCTTAATCTTCTGGGTATTAGGCAGTTCCTCTAACCACTAGGCTACTCCTCCTCTCTACAACAAACTAAACCATGTAAAAGCCTTAAACAGGGATATTCAACGTCATCTACATGGTCAGTGCCGTTGAATATCCCCTAAGTAGTCCTCTTTGTGCCCCAATGCTATCCGGTTAGCATCGGGGCGTGTTGGGGGTGTTCCAGGACAGAGCGGAGGCAGTGACTGCCCCTAACTGTGTAGCGGCAATATTGGATTGCTACACGGTTAGCAATCCGCTGCTAAAATTAGGCCAACTTTTGGCTCGCCTAGTGCTAGCTACAGATCACTAACCGTGTCATCTTCCAATATCGCCGCTACATGGATAGGCTTTGGGGGGATTCCATTCTGCGCCAAACCTGGATATTCAATGCCATCGCCACAGTATTGTATCCAGGGTTTGGAGTGAGTGGACAGGGCTATGTGCTGTAGCGGCTCATAGCATGCCTACTTCAGTATCGCGTCCTTTAGTATTTTCTGAGTACTGAATGAGTGGCTGTCTCAGTGCTATTGGATGGCATTACCCATTTTTGTGGCTGAATTTTTTTTTTCTTTCCCGTTGTCTATGGAGAACCCATGTTGTAAGTACACGTCAAATGCATGGCACACTGTCTCTCTTTTTAGCATTGAATCTTGTCTTATTTTTGATGTTGCTTCTCAAACTTCCTTTGGTGATGTCTTGTATTTCCAGGAACAAGCAGGAATGCAGTCTTCACATATGGGTATCGTCAGCACCGTGGGAACACTCCAGCATCCAATAGCAAAGCTTTTGGGAACACTCCACTGTGCCTGTGCATTTGCCTTCCTGCCTTCCCAACACCTATTCTCAGTATTTAATTTTCCGTGGAGACAGCAGGAAGCACCTTTCCTATCATGGCCTTTAAGATTGTCATATAACTATGTAAAACAAACTTCACCCATATATTTATTAACCGCAAAATTGTTCTGTCTTCTATTCTATTGTGGCTTCAGTATGGTCTCAGATAAACGGCAAGTTGTAGCATATCTGCCAGCCACTCGCTGTTACACTTCTTATTGGGTCAATGGCTTACACCCAAACTAGTGCACGTTTAGCATCAATGACCTGAGCCAACTTTTTTTAATTCTTATAGCTTAATATTGCTTGATTATCTTATTTTTTCATTTTTTTTTAGGTCGATTAACATCGTACCCTCTAATTTTGATAAAATGGCGTTTGCCGTTCTACTTAGCTTGTGTAGAATAGCAGCAGCCGTAGTCCCTGTATTGATCTTGCTACGACCACAAAAATTGCTGAAACCCCGACGCCTTAATCTCCACAGCGCTTTGGCGTTTCTCCACTTGGGTTTGTCAAGGGGAATGGTGTCGTTTCTTATATGGGACATAAATCTTCAAACAACGTATCCATGTAGCTTTCTATAAAAATATATAAAGCAATATTACCATACAAATTATCAAAGTAACTATCATATATCTCGCAGTCCCTAGTTGTTTCTATATAATAGATTCACTGACCAGTTCGCATCTTCGGTCAGCTCTCTCTTTCACAAAAGTGATCTCAAAATGTTTCAATGAAGACGCTTGCACATGCGTAGTGAACACTGTTTAAATCTCTACTTTGCTGTTAGCTGATTGGGGCTAACTCACACACGCCAACCAATCAATACTGACATTTAGACCTTCAGGTTGTACTGTGTGAAGATGATGAATCCACCATTGTTCTCTGTAAGATAGTCGCTGTTCAGGTAATTTACCTTGAAACCCACCGGATACTAGCTCAATACTCCAACATCTTAAAGATTCAAACTGATGACCCAAAGTTAGACAATGTCGAACAATTGGGGCTTCGAGTCGCTTGCAACGTAGTCTACTCTGATGTTCCTGCATACGTGTCTTCAGTGTTCGAGTCGTTTTCCCAACGTATAATAGAGAACAGGGGCAGCGAATAGCGTACACCACAGATTTTGAATCACAATTAGTCTCATGTCTCAAATAATATACTCTGTTCTTATGGGTAAATTGAGAAATTTCCAAAGTAATATTACAAATGGAACAATGTCCACATTTTACATGCTTCCCTATGGTTTTTTTTGTAGAGTTCCAAGTTAATGGTCTGAGCACCGCTGGTGAAAGATATTCTTTAAGGCTCCGATTCCGTTTCCACACACATCTTATTGATGATTCTTTTAGTGCTGGAATAGTTTCTAACACTGATACATGCTTCTTGATTATTTTTTGAATTTTTGTACTAATTGGTGAAAATGTCGTAACTAGGTTGATGTTCTGAACATCACTTTGGGTATCACTGTTTTCTTTACTATTAAGCAACCACTCTCTATTGTTATAGAGAGCCCTACTGTAAGCTCTGTGCACTATTTTCTGTGGATATCCTCTACTTTGGAAGCTTTGTTTTAAATATTTAGCTGAATGTTTATACTCTGCCAATGTAGAACAGTTTCTCCGATAGCGGAGAAACTGTGAAACAGGTAAGCTATTCTTTAGTCCCATAGGGTGAGCACTACAATAATGTAGGAGTGAATTTTTATGTGTCGGTTTTCTAAAAACTGTGGTATTCCATCCTGCTTCCTCACGAGTAATTTTGACATCAAGATAGGTAATCTGTCGCTCATGACTTCCAAAAGAAAACTTCAAGTTATTATCACAAGCATTTAACCAGAGTACAAATCCCGTCAATTCCGTCATTGATCCCTGCCACAACATAAAAACATCATCAATATATCGGTGCCAAGATTTTATATTAGTGGCAAAAGGAGATTGTGGCAGGAATTGTTTCTCAAAACTGCCTACATAAAAGTTGGCAATCGAGGGGGCGCAGGTGGCCCCCATCGCTACTCCTGTTTTCTGAAGATATATTTGCTGTTCAAAAATAAAAAAATTGTTATACAGGGTCATTGCCGCAATTTGACACAGAAACTGAATGTGTTCTGTCGAGAGATCTCCTCTTTCTTCAAGTACTTGTTGAATAATTTTATACGCAGCTACCTGTGGTATGCTGGTATAAAGTGATTGAATATCTAACGTGACTAGAAGAATATTCGATTGTAATGCCCAAGGTGACAGATGTTGTAAGACATTTAAAAATTGAGTCGTATCTCTCAAAAAGGATGGAATAGTTTTCAACATTGGTCTGACACAATCACGCCTAGATCCCATTCTTCTTTTGTAGACAGAAGTACTTCACCCCCTATACTATATCGCTCCCTTGGATTGCTGCAGGCCAAATGCATGACCTTGCATTTTTTAATTTTAAATCTCAGCTGCCAAATTCTAGACCATTCTTTAAGCTTAGCTAGATCCCTCTCATGTTATGTACACCTTCCTGGGTCTCTACTCTATTGCAGATTTTGGTATCAGCCGCAAAGAGGCAAACCTTACCCGACAGCCCTTCCGCAATTTCACTAACAAAGATGTTAAAAGGAATCAGACAAAGGACAGATCCCTGGGGCACACCATTGTTAACCTCCCTCTCTTCAGAGTGAGGGCATTAAGAGGGGAGCATATGGAACCAAGGACCAGTTAATATTGAATAAGTCCAACATGGCTAGCGCTAAGAAAAGCAGAAATCTCAGTATAGCATGGATTGATTATAAGAGAGCTTTTGACAGCGTCCCATACTCTTGGATAATAAATTGCCTTGAAATGTATAAATGAAATCCTGGTTTGATAGAGTACGTTAAGTTCACCATGACAGTGGGGAAAACCACACTCTTTTTGAGATATGAAGATGGTCAGAAAAGCAAAGGTACAAAAAGAAGAAGAAATAGCCAATTCAATAAAATGTGTGGGATAAGACATTTTTCAGATATGTTAGTGAGATCAGGAAGGACAAAAGTAGTATTGTCAGACTCAAAGGTACAGTGGAGGAATATGCAGAAACTGATGAGGATAAAGCAGAATTGCTTAACAAATATTTCTGTTCTGTGTTCACAGATGAAGGGCCAGGAGCAGGACTTCAGAAAACACCCACAAATAGGAACAGAAGCAACGGGGATCTCTACCGTTTTTCAGAAGACTGTGTTCATGAGGAACTAGCTAAACTAAAAGAAGACAAAGCCATGGGTCTGGATGGGTTACATCCAAGAATACTGAGGAAACTTGGACATTCTAGCAGCTCCACTGACTGACCTTTTCAATACCTCTTTGGAGTCTGGAGTGGTGCCAGAGGACTAGAGAAAGGCACATGTGGGTCCCTTTACACAAAAGCAGATGTAAGGATGACATTGAGAACTACAGGCCAGTTAGTCTAACCTCTGTTGTTAGTAAATTAGTGGAAAAGTTACTAAAAATCTTTAATCTTTAATCACACTTGATAGACCGCTTTGTCGAAACATTAAGCGGTGTACAATAAAATAAAAGGGACACACTGCAAAATTATAAGAAAAGGAACGCCATAAAAAATAGGAAAGAGTGAGCATGACAGAACACATATAATAAATACTAAAATACAATAAAATATTAAAAAAATATTATAATAAGAAAATACACTCCAGCAAACCGGAGGTCCAAATAAAACTGACACAAAACATGGGCAAAGACAAACAGTGGAGGGGCAAGACAAACCTAGGCTGGCAGCGGAACAAATGTAGCAGCTTTACGGGGGGGCATCGGGAGAAAGATCAAAGGCTTGCTGAAACAAGTGTGTCTTGAGTAATGACTTAAATTGAACATAAGAAGTTTCTAACCGAAGAGTTGGGGGTAATGCATTCCATAAAACAGGGGCAAGAAAAAAGAAAGCCGAATGGCGAGTCTGCTCCAGACGAGCTTGTGATGGATCAGGTAAAGATAGACGATTAACATAGAAAGAACGGGACAGGTGATAAGTAGTATGGAAAGAGATATGATCTGCAAGATACAGGGGATTATTAGTGTAGATAGCACGGTGGGCTAAAATAAGAAATTTATATCTGAAATGATAGCAGAGAGGCAGCCAATGTAACTGGAAGAGAATGGGAGTAATATGATCAAACCGGGAGGAAAATGTAATTAGACGAGCCGCAGTATTTTGAATAAGCTGTATACGTTGTAATTGAAAGCCAGGAAGATTAGCCAGAAAAACGTTACAGTAGTCTAACCTACTAATGACTAAAGCTAACACAAGAGTGACTAGAGAACCAGAGGGAAGCAAGGAACGAACGGCCTTGATTTGCCGCAAGGCAGCAAATGAGCGGCGTATTATAGAAGAAATATGGCAGTGAAAAGAGAGCGAAGAATCCAAGATGACTCCCAAATAACGGAAGGAAGTGGTGAGCGGGATGGAGGTTGAACCGATCAGGGGGGCAACCGTGGGACAGGGGCCACTTAGGGAGACCCACATGGCTGAGGACTTAGATGGGTTTAGGTGTAGAAAGTTCTGCGAGAGCCAGGAAGCAATGTGAGAAAGACAATGATTAAACTGAGAAATATCCAGAGTTAGCGGCAAAGTATGAAAAAGGAGAATGATGTCATCGGCATACAAGTAGAAACTGGGTATTGCTGAATCAATAGAGGTAATGGTGAAAGAAAAATATTAAACAGCAAAGGAGAAAGCACCGAGCCCTGGGGAGCACCACAAGTGAGAGGGAGAGTTGCAGATGACTGACCATTAGAGAACACAGAGAAGGAGCGGGCCACAAGAAAGGAATAAAACCACTGCAAAACTGTGCCGCGCAACCCAATATCCGACAGACGAGATAGTAAAGTGGGATGGTCAATCAGATCAAACGCTGCAGAGAGATCAAGGGAAACTATAAGAGTAACATCCCCGCGATCATGGGCAATATGTAATTCATTCAGAAGTGCCAGGAGAACCGTTTCAGTACTATGACTGTGCCGGAAACCGGCTTGACGAGGATGAAGAGCATTTATGGATTCTGCATGGGAATTTAGTTGGTCAAAAACAAAACGTTCCAAGAGCTTAGCTAAGAAGGGCAAATTAGAAACGGGTCGCCAATGAGACAAAACAGATGGATCAAGAGAAGGCAGCTTCAAAAAGGGGTGAACAACAGCAGGCTTCCAGAGAGAAGGGAATTGACCAGATGATAGGCTACCATTAATGATGGAAGTAATAATGGGTATGAATTGGAGAGAAGGCTCGGTCAGCCAATGAGATGGAATTGGGTCGAGTGAGCAGGTAGTCTTTCTAGACTTAACCAGCATCTGAAGTACTTCAGCAGAGGTAACAATGCGGAAAGAAGACCAAGTATGAGCAAGGGCTTGATTCGACGAGGGAGCAGAAGACAGTGATGAACCAAGTGGAGAAAGAGGGGGAGAGGGGTTTGAAAATGAAGAGCGTAGAATCTGAATTTTCTCAGCAAAGAAGGTAGCTAGAGGTTGAGGATCCGGAATAATAGTCAACCGTTTACAATTCCGACCTGTGGAAAACAGCTTACGCAAGATAGAGAACAACTGTTTTGAAGAATTCGCAGCTTCAGAAATTTCAGTAGCATAAAAGGCACGTTTGGCAGACTGAACAGCCAAGCGGTAATCAGTAGATAATTGCTTAAAACGGAGATACAACTCTGGAGAAGGGTGACGAGACCATTGGCATTGTACCTGCCAAAGCTGGGACCGCTGGAGATGTAATGCAGGATGATACCACAACGAACGGGCAGAACGAGAGGACCGGGAGCAAGGACCAAGTGGCGCCAGGTGATCTAGGGTGTCAGCAAGAAGGGAGTTCCAAAGAGAGACCTGAGTATCGGGAGAGCGAAGCAAAATCTGACGGGAAAACAGAAGAGGCAGGAGGGAAGGCACTAAGGGTTTCATGTGTGATACGGCGACGGAGCAGAGGAGGGGAGGAACAAGTAGGCGAGTCTACAACTCCCAAGGGGGGAAAAGAAAGTGAGAAAAGAACAGAAGAATGGTCTGACCAGGGAATATCCAATGTGGAAGGGGGGGGAAATCACAGGTAATAGCGTAGAGGGTGAGAGAACCAAGTCTAACGTATGCCCTGCCACATGAGTAGGGCCAGATACGTGTTGCCGTAAAGAAATATCACTCAAGAGATTCAAAAATGAGCGATCTTTCTGGCGACTAGGATTATCCACATGGATATTAAAGTCATCTAGAATGACGAGATTAGAATAATGTAACGCTACACCTGAAATGGTCTGAAAAACTGCTTCCCAGCATGCGGTGGTAAGAGAAGGAGGAAGATAGAGAAGAAGAAAATACAACGGGGTGTAGAGTGATAATGAAGAAGAAGGGATTCCGAGAATAAAACGAAGGGGGAGGAAACTTCTTCAATATACAGCGAGTCACGATAGAGCAGGGCCACCCCCCCCCCCCCCACCACCTCTACCCACTCGGGGAGAAGAGAATGCTGCAAAACCGGGGGGAAGGGAACTAGTGAGGATGGGATCATCACCTTCCTTGAGCCAAGTCTCAGTAAGGAAACAGAGGTCAAGGGAGTGGAGGGGAGATGAGGTCCTGCACCAGCAGAGATTTAGACCGAAGGGAACGGCAGTTTAATAAAGCTATGTGGAAAGTAACTGTGGAGGCAACCATAAGCGGGTCGATGGAGGGAGGACACCGGCGGGACAGAGTTCTAATACGGCTACAGGGAATCAGATTCGATGGACAGCGCGTTAGTGAACCAGGGGGAACTGGGGATACAGGCAAGGGACGCCAACCCCCAAAAACCGGAATGACCAACATAACATTAGAAGATAAAAGAAACGTAAGGCCACAAAGTACAAATAAAATAGTCCAAACGAACACAGATGTACCCAAAGTAAACGACAAAACTGACCTGAAAAGATGCAAGGGCCAAAGCAGGAAAGACTTGAAGGCCACAGAAGCAGAAAGATCAACAAATATTCGAGGCAGTGGGAACTCCAATTGCGCCCCCCGCTCGCCCCAAGGATCTCGACCAAGGAGCAGGACCTGCTCCTTGGGCGCACGCTGCCGCGGCACGAACCGCCGCAGACAGGTTGTTTAAATAAGCGGAGGAATATCTAGCAGGGTCGCGACCGCAGGAATGCAGCCGCGTCACTTCCGGGCTTTGAGCTGAGACTCTGGGAGACACAGAAGAGCCAAACCAGCACCAAATATCTGGAAGGAGACAAAACAACAAAAAAGAGTGAGAGAGCACAGGTGTACAGGGACACAATACAGGCTATGGGAGCAGAGCGACACTTGCACCGCCGCAGACAGGTTATTTAAATAAGCGGAGGAATACATAGCAGGGTCGAAACTGCAGGAATGCGGCCGCGTCACTTCCAGGCTTTGAGCTGAGACTCTGGGAGACACAGAAGAGCCAAACCAGCACCAAATATCTAGCAGGGTCGCGACCGCAGGAATGCGGCCGCGTCACTTCCGGGCTTTGAGCTGAGACTCTGAGAGAGAATAGTGAGGTTTCTAGAGTCCAATGGCTTGCAGAATCTGAGGCAGCATAGATTCTCCAGAGGCAGGTCTTGTCAAACAAATCTGATAGATTTCTTTGACTGGGTGACCAGAGAGCTGGACCGAGGGAAAGCCCTAGATGTGGTATACTTGGATTTCAGTAAAACCTTTGACACTGTTTCACATAGTCAACTTATAAACAAACTGAGCACCCTAGGGATGGACCCCAAACTTTCTGATTAGGTTAGAAATTGGTTGAGTGGGAGGCGACAAAGGGCACAGGTAAATGGAGCTCACTCTGAGGAGAAGGAGGTTACCAGTGGTGTGTCACAGGAATCTGTCCGTGGTCTGATTCTGTTTAACATCTTTGTTAATGATATTGTGGAAGGGCTGTCGGGTAAGGTTTGCTTGTTTGTGGATGATACCGAAATCTACAATAGAGTAGACACATAGGAAGGAGTCGAAAACATGAGAAGGGATCTAGCAAAGCTTGAATTTGGCAGCTGAAATTTAATGTTAAGAAAAGCAGGGTCAAGCATTTAGGCTGCAAAAATCCAAAGGAGCTGTACAGTTTAGGGAGTGAGGTACTTCTGTCCACAAAAGAAGAGCAGGACCTGGATGTAATTGTGTCTGATGATCTTAAAGTAGCTAATCAGGTTGAAAAGGTGACTGTGAAAGACAGAAGGATGCTTGGGTGTATAGGGAGAGAAATGACTAGCAGAAAAAAAGAAGGTGATAATGCCTCTGTATAAGTCTCTGGTGCAACCTCATTTGGAGTACTGTGTTCAATTCTGGAGACCGCGCCTTCAAAATGATATAAGGGGGAGGAGTGGCTTAGTGGTTAGGACAAGGTACTTCAGGCCGGAGGGCCGGGGGTTCAAGTCCCACCTGGGGACAGCAATCTCAGGCCGGAGGGACTGGGATTTCTAGTCCTATAGGCACTCCTTGTGGTCTTGGGCAAGCCACTTAACCCTCCATTGCCCATGTTCCCTGTAAGTATTAGCGTATGTGTGTCATATCCCTTCGTGTTAAATGTATCTCCCAATTGACCGCTTTGACCCGGTGAAAAGCGGGATATAAATACAGCTAAATAAATAAATAAAATAAATAAATAAGCAGGTTGGCGTCGGTGCAGAGGGTACTACTTAAATGGTTAGTGGTCTTCATTATGAAACATATTAGGACAGACTTAAAGATCTTAATATGTATACTTTAGAAGAAAGGCGAGATAGGGGCGATATGATAGAGACATTTAAATACCCCTTGACATAAATGCACAGGAGGGTTTCTCAATTGAAGGCCATCTCTGCTATGAGAGGACATAGCATGAGAGTGAAAGGGGATAGACTCAGGAGTATTATGCGGAATTATTTCTTTACAGAAAGAGTGGTAGATGGGTGGAATGTCTCCCAGTGGAGGTGGTTGACACGAGGACAGTATCTGAATTTAAAAAAGCATGGGACAAACACAGAGGATCTCTTAAGGTAAAAGGGGGCTATTGTAGCTGATATGGAGGGGCCGACTAGATAGGCCATGTGGTCTTTTTCTGCCATCATATTTCTATATTTCTGTCATTCCTAACCTTAAAATCCAGTGAGGCATATTTCATGGAGATTCCCTGTTGCCCCTTCTATTTTGTTTGGCACTTAATTTAATGAGTACTCTCATCAGCTCTTTGGGATATGGATTTAGCCTGAATCTTAAAGAAGGAAACAACCCAGAAATAAAATCTCATTTATTTTTTGTAGATGATCTGAAGCTCTATAGTTCCGGCAACCAACAATTAGCAGAGCAACTCTGGGTGGTAAAAAAGCTCTTTTGATGACATGAGAATGACCTTTGGCCTTGACAAATGTGCTAAGGCAGCATTTTGTTTTTAGAGGAAAATTGAGCAAAATGGAAAACATCTCCCTGGCTGAGGACTGTGACATCAAATTTCTTGAACAGGAAGGTTATATAAGTATCTCAGAGGATGGAACGATGCTCAAGCAGAAATTACTGAGAGAAAAGATCCGTAAAGAATGCTACAGGAGATTAATATAGTTATCAAAAAGTGCTTTAACATCGCAGAATAAGATACTGGCCATTAATCAGCTAGTAATTCCTGTACTCTCATACAACTTTGGGATTGTGGACTGGCCTCTCAAAGATCTTGAAAAACTGGATATGTGAACAAGAAAGCTCCTCCATGTCCATGAATTATTTTACAAGAAAAAACTGGCAAACAGACATATGTCGCTTCTGTGGGAAAGAGCTGGAAACAGTGACCCACCTCATAGCTGGCTGTGAAGTTCTAAAGGCCAAACATTTCTATATGGAAAGGCACAATAAAGTAGCATGCCTCATCCATTGGAAACGTTGTAAACACTGTAACACCACTGTGGCTGAAAAGCACTGGGATCATGACCCTAAAAGGATTGCAGAGAATGAAGAGGTTATGATCACCTGGGATGCTCTCATTCCGACCAATAAAAAATTGGATGCAAGGAAGCCGGATATAGTGGTAAAGGACACCAGAACTATACTGATTATAGAGGTGTCTGTTCCAAACGACTACTCTGTGAATTGCGTTGAAAGGGAGAAGATCTTCAAGTACCAAGAAATGCAGTTGGAAACCAAGAAAATGTGGCAGAAAGATACCAAGTTATTTCCCATCGTGTTGGGTGCCACAGGCCTAATTAAGAGGAATTTTCAAGCACACTTGATAAATTACCCATAAGTGTAACATCTTACAAACTCCAGAAGGAGGCGGTCTTTGACACAATGCAAGTACTATGCCGAGCATTAGCAGTAAATTTGAGAAATTGAAATCATACTCCACATACCCTGGCTTAGAAGTGAGGTTCATGACTGTCATGGTACGCGCAAAACCCACCCATTCGGAAAAATTGCCCTGAATTTGCATAAGAGAAATTTGCATGTACTGCCCCCTTCGTACGCAAGTCTCTTTCATGCATATTTATTGAGGTTATCCTAAAAACCTGACTGTCTAGGTGTCCCGAGGACTTAGTTGAGAACCTCTGCTCTAAAGGATGATTAAACTGAACTGTTGGTTAAGCTACCAGAATCTTGTCACCCTAGGACAGCTGTTGGAAACATTTTTATCTTGGCCCAAAAAAAACATTGCTGTTAGGGACCTTGCCATACTAAAAAGGCAAGGGAGTATTCTCCCTCCTCCCCACTCTCTCCTCTATAGAAAATTTACATTTGGGGGAATCCACCTGATGGAAATCTGTTTTGAATGTAACTCCTTGATGGCATGCTGCTGCCACTGCCTAAATACTGCTTGCTGGCTGATAGTATTACAAGGGCTGGCGCCATGAACATTTTTTTTTGAAAAATGCCTCCTATGGTTATGGTTATTCTTTCATTGCCAGTATTATCCTGCAGTTTGCAAGTTGAGAGGCCAAATGACTAGCTGGAATGTGTTTGCGATTCATGCTTTGTTAACTTTTGGTTTGTTAGTTCTCTACACACACTGTCCTGTGGTGTAGCCTTCATCTGCTACCATATGTACTTTTATCACCTATCTGTAGTTTGTTTCTAATCCTTTCTGTGATGCACACTGAACAAAAGTGTTTGTGTTTGTTCTTTTCACTTTCTACGTATTTTACTTTTCACCTCTCTTACAGTGCCACCTTTGCACTTCTGAAAAAAAAAATGGACCTACAACAGTTAACACCATCTTAATTCATGTCGCATAACTTTAATGTAGATTAGTTGACATTAGCACTAATTCCACTAAAAATTTGACACACTTTTTAATGGAAGAGTAGCCTAGTGGTTATAGCAGAAATGGAGCAGGGACATTCCCCTTCTGCTCTTGCCCCATTCCCTGGCATCTAAGATGGCACCAGTCTTGCGGTGCTGGCCCCTAGCATTAAGACATCTTAACACTAGGGTGCAGCACCAACATCTTAACATTAGCGGACTGTTCCTGCCCCATTGCTGCTAGACCACTAGAGCTTTTGAAGGTAAGGGAGATGGGGCCATGGGGTGGCATATTAGAGGTCAGTCCCCCACCTTGGGATAGTTACCCAATGGGTTTGGGAGCTGTCCAAAGCTGTGGTGCTGGAAAGAGGGGTGGACCAATGTTACTCTATGGTTGGTTCCACGGATCACCCAATCTGCGGCACTGAAAGCTGTTTGATGGATGGGGGATTAAGAGCGGCAGCAGTTTAGTAAACATGCTCCTAAGGGTTGATCACAAATCAACCCAAGATTTGTTCTTGGTGCATCTTCCAGCCAGACTATCTTCGCTGTGTCTGGGCCTCATCTGAAGCAGATGGGACAGAGTAAATTAATGTCTTTTTTTGTATGGGAGTGTCAGAGATGTTAAGGGTGGCCCACCCAATGAGTGAGATTTTTCTCACGATGCATTGTGGTATAAATATGGAAAGCACTTTGTGTTGTATTGCTTTGCAAATGAAAGAAGCACCACAAAAATGATATTTAGATTTCTTTGGTTCTAGTTTAACTTCTAATTTTTCAATCTCTCCCTCTAGAGTAGAACTAGCACATTTTCTCTATAGAACTCACCATACATAAAAGACTGATTCTGCTTTCTTCTAGGTAACAAATACCAAAAATTATCAAATCTCCCCCTCAAAACAAAATAATATGTTATTTATTAGTTTTATCGAAAATGGAACACAGATTGTGAGTCATCGTATGTAGTGTATGTCTTACAATGCCCTTGCCCCTTGTTGTATGTGGGTAGAACAACTCGGGCGGTACGGATCCGTTTCGGGGAACATGTGTCTCGGGTAAGAAATAAGGTGATGTCTGCCCCGATAGTGGATCACTGTTTATCACATAATCATGAGTTTTCTGAGCTTCTCTGGTTTGTAATCAATCACGTCCCCTTGGACCCTAGAGGGGGTGATCGTGTAGCTGTACTGCAGCGACGTGAGCAAGCTTGGATCTTTAAGCTGAACACGGTAACTCCCTTTGGATTAAATCAAGAAGTGGATTGGGCAAGTCTTATGTGATGTTTTCCATGAAGTGATGGGGTTCCCCTGTTGCAGTGGGGTGCCCCGACCTCCTAATTGGATGGTTCAGGTGATGGCTGTTTGCAGTTAGCCAATAAAATAATCCCCATAAAAAACATACCGAGCATGAGAACTCGGTGACTTTTGGCGGTTAACACAGTTTATGGATACTGCACTTGATACAGGGAATTGGTCCCGAAACGTGCACGTCGTGCTACACTAGGAGTGGATCGTGTTGTGCTGCTTTATAAAGGACTCTCTGGAGGCGACTAAGTTAAGTTTTTTTTAACGTAACACTTAATATTATAAAAAAATAGATACAGCCGTCTTGTGGAGTTAGAGTGATGTCTCAACTTCCCTCGGCTCTATCCGACAAAAAGTAATAAATAACATATTATTTTGTTTTGAGGGGGAGATTCGATAATTTTTGGTATTTGATAATTCTGCATTGTCGAAAATTTAGGGTGAGGTGAATATTCTTCTAGGTAACAGCAACATAAACTCTCCTGTATGAGGCATATTGTGAAGTAATACAAAACCCTACAAAAGTCGCTTAGGGCAGAACAAATCTACCATTCCATAACGGCACTAGCAAGGACCTACCTAGGAAAAGGCAGCACTGTAAATATTACTGTGAGCCCTAAAACATCAATACAACCTACTGAGAAAACTGAAAAAACTGGTTTACTACATGCTAAATATAGATGAGCTCTCACTAAGTACAGAACAAATTACCAAAAACTAAAAATAGAAATATGTGGCAGGTCCAGGGGGCGGAGCCAGCCGCCGAGGGTGATGGCTGCTTAGCCCGATAGCTCCCTGCTGAATCCATTCTAAATCCTGTTCCCCCCCTCCTTCCTGCTTATTTTCAATATTTCCCTCTTCTAACTGGATTATTGTTGCATGATTATGGCGGTCAGCAAGCAAACTCGGCTTGAATTTGGGACAGGATTGAACCCAGGTGCGAAAAGGTCGAAGCCTGACCCACCATCCACTCTTAAAATGGCGTCTACCCGAGAAAATGCGGAGAGCTTACAAGAACTCTTGAAAGAGATTAGGGCAGTCCGTGAGATGGTTGCTACAAATGGGGAGACGTTGGCTGGGGTTCAAACGGATATTATGGAACTAAAGGAGTTAAAAGATCAGCTGATGGCAATCGCGCCCCGAATGTAAGCAATAGAGAATCGCGGTGCAGCGCATGATGAAAAGCTGAAGGTGGTGACAAAGCATGGAAAACGAATTGAGGCCCTAGAGCGTAGCTTGGAAGACCTCAACAACCGCACTCGCAGAAACAATATTCGGGTGCTTGGCATACCGGAAGGAGCTGAGGGCGTCAACACGGTTGCTTTTATGGAAAAGCTGATTCCCAAAATTTTGCGGCTAAATTTCACTCCAGTGTTCAAAATTGATAGAGCCCATAGGGTTCCATTCCAACCAAGCCCCCATTCAAGCCAACCGAGGCCTATTATCATCCAGGCCCTTCGCTACTCTCAAGTGGTGCAGATCATGGCTGCGGCGAAATCTGGAGCCCCGGTAAAATTTGAAGAGCATTCGGTGGCTTTCTTCCCGGATTTCCACAAATCTACGGTAGAACGGCGCAAGCAATTCCTCGCCCTTCGTCCTCGTCTCCAAAGGCTTCAGGCCAGATATGGGTTCTTCTTCCCCGCGCGGATGCGGGTCACGCTTTTCAACCAAACCAGAACCTTCGAAGACCCGACAGCTCTTCAGTCCTTTTCTGGAGGAAAAAGAAGCTGAAGTAGGGGAAAGCCGACAGTCACCCAGGAGTGCATGGTTCGGACAAAGGTATCCTTGAAGGATACTACCAAAAGCAGTGAGGTTCCAAAAGGGAGTATAGTAGCCCAAATGCCCTTGAGTAAGGAGCAGACAGAGCATAAAGATTCCAAATTACCCCTGCCTACCAATAGCCAGATTAATATGAATAAAATACAGTCTCTAAAATGCTTGTATGCCAATGCTAGAAGTCTAAACAATAAGATGGGAGAGTTAGAATATATAGCACTAAATGAGAGGTTAGATATGATTGCACTCTCAGAGACATGGTGGAAGGAGGATAACCAGTGGGACACTGTGATACCTGGATACACACTATATCGTAATGATAGAGCTGATCAAATTGGTGGAGGGGTTGCGCTCTATGTTAGAGAGGGCATTGAGTCAGAAAGGATTAAAGTTTTGCAGGGAACAAAATTTGCTGTAGAATCTCTATGGATTGAAATTCCATTTATGAAGGGGAAGGTGATGGCAGTTGGAGTATACTATCGACCGCCTGGCCAGAATGAACAAATGGATGATGAAATGCTCAAAGAAATCAAAGAAGCTAACAAAAGTCACAACAGAGTAGTAATAATGGGTGATTTCAATTACCCCGGTATCGACTGGGTCAGTGTCACAGCAGGACAAGCTAAAGAGATAAAGTTTCTAGATGGAATAAATGACTGCTTCTTGGAGCAGCTGGTTCATGAACCGACCAGAGGGGAAGCGATACTGGACCTAGTCCTTAGTGGAATGCCAGATCTGGTGCAAGAAATAAGGGTGTTGGGACCACTTGGCAATAGTGATCATAGTATGATCATGTTTGATTTAATTAGTGGAGGACAGATAGTAAAGGCATCCACAGTACTACCTTTTAACTTTCAAAAGGGAGACTATGATAGAATGAGGAATATAGTTAGGAAAAAACTAAAAGGAGCGGTTCCAAAGGTTAAAGACTTACAGCAAGCTTGGGTGTTATTTAAAAATACTATCCTCGAAGCCCAGACCAGCTGTATTCCACGCATTAGGAAAAGTGGAAGAAAGTCCAAAAAACTGCCAGCATGGTTTAAAGGTGAGGTCAGAGAGGCTGTTGCTGCCAAAAAAGCAACCTTCAGGAAATGGAAAAAAGAGCCAAATGATGAAAACTGGAAACAGCACAAGCACTGGCAAGTTAAATGTAAAGCATTGATAAGGCAGGCAAAGCGGGAATTTGAGAAGAAACTTGCTATGGAAGCAAAAACACGAAATAAAGACTTTCAAGTACATTCGTAGCAAAAGGCCTGTGAGAGCGTCAATTGGACCATTAGATGATAGAGGGGTAAAAGGGGCAGTAAGAGGAAACAAGGCTATAGCAGAGAGACTGAATGAATTCTTTGCTTCGGTCTTTACTGAGGAAGATGTAGGGATGTTACCCAAGGCTGAAGTGGTATTTAAAGGTGATACTGCAGAGGAATTGAGAGAAATATCGCTACACCGGGAAGATATATAACAACTATTTGATAAACTGAATAGTAGCAAATCACCTGGACCGGATGGTATACATCCCAGAGTGTTGAAAGAACTGAAATATGAGATTGCAGACCTGCTATTGGTAATCTGTGAACTTTCATTAAAATCATCTGTAATACCTGAAGATTGGAGGGTCACCAACGTAACACCAATTTTTAAAAAGGGTTCCAGGGGTGACCCAGGAAATTACAGACCGGTGAGCCTGACGTCAGTACCAGGGAAAATGGTAGAAACCATCATAAAGAACAAAATTACACAGCATGTAGATAGTCATGGCCTAATGGGAGATAGCCAACATGGCTTTAGACAAGGAAGATCTTGTCTTACAAATCTGATATGTTTTTTTGAAGGTGTGCATAAACAGGTAGACAAAGGTGAGTCGGTTGATATAGTGTATCTGGACTTTCAGAAAGCTTTTGACAAAGTCCCCCATCAGAGACTTTTGGCGAGGCTAAAAAGTCATGGGATAGGAGGCAGTGTACTATTGTGGATCGGGAACTGGTTAAAAGATAGAAAGCAGAGGGTAGGGCTAAATGGCCGATATTCCCAATGGAAAAAGGTGAATAGTGGAGTACCCCAGGGATCTGTACTGGGTCCGCTGCTTTTTGACATATTCATAAATGACCTGGAAAAGGGAATAACTAGTGAGGTTATCAAATTTGCAGATGACACAAAACTGTTTAAAGTTGTTAAAACCCAAGAGGATTGTGGAAAACTGCAGGAGGATCTGGATAAATTGGAAGACTGGGCATCCAAATGGCAGATGAAATTTAATGTGGACAAGTGCAAAGTTATGCACCTAGGAAAGAACAACCCACACTATAGTTACACGATGCAAGGCTCCACATTAGAAACCACCACCCAGGAAAAAGATTTAGGAGTCATCGTGGATAACATGTTAAAACCCTCCGCCCAGTGTGCAGCGGCGGCCAAGAAAGCAAATAGAATGCTAGGTATCATAAGGAAAGGGATGGAGAATAAAACAAAGGATGTTATAATGCCTCTGTATCGCTCCATGGTACGACCGCACCTTGAATATTGTGTGCAATTCTGGTCACCGTATCTTAAAAAGGACATGGCGTTATTAGAAAAAGTACAGAGAAGAGCCACCAAATTGGTGAAGGGGATGGAAGGCTACTCCTATGAAGAGAGGCTAAGAAGGTTAGGGCTTTTTAGCCTGGAGAAGAGACGGCTGAGGGGAGATATGATAGAGGTCTATAAATTAATGAATGGAGTGGAACGGATAAACGTGGATCAATTGTTTACGCTATCAGAGTATAGAAAGACTAGGGGACATGTAATGAAGCTACAGGTTAAACTATTTAAGACAAATAAGAGAAAATATTTTTTCACTCAACGTGTAATCAAACTCTGGAATCTGTTACCAGAGGATGTAGTAAGGGCTGTTAGTATAGCTGGGTTTAAAAAAGGTTTGGACAAGTTCCTGGAGGAAAGGTCCATAAACCACTATTAAAAAGGGACCCAGGATATCAATGCTTGACCCAGTACAAGCACTGTGGAACCTGTGTCTTTTGGGGATATTGCTAGGTACGTATGACCTAGATTGGCCACTGTTGGAAACAGGATACTGGGCTTGATGGACCTCGGTCTGACCCAGTATGGCATGTCTTATGTTCTTATGATGCGGTGAATTGGTTTCTATGCTTGGGACTTGTTTGCTCGCAGGGTTTAATGTACTCAGCCTCCCTGCCATTTGCGGAATGGCGATGCCAGCAGTCTTCTTAGATTGCTGGCTGGTTTTCGGGACGCTTTGCTGAGAGATATTTCTTGTGTCTAGTCAGGGTCTTACTGTCTTGCTGGCAACAGATGATTTGTATGCGTTAACACAATGGACATATACGTGTGACCTCCTGAAGAAAAGGGGGTTGCTTAGATTTTTCTTTTCTTTCCCTTTTTCTTTTCACATCTCTTTCTTCTGCTCCCCCTCTTATTCTCTGTGTTGACATCTGAATTCTATCCTAGCCCTGTCTCGCTCTGCCACTCAGATAGGTGTGCTGAGGGGCTAGTCTTTGTAAAGATATGTACCTGCGAATTTTATTCCATGGTGCTTGATCTGTGGCTCGTCATGATCATGCTCCAGGAGCCTTTTTGTTTCCCTCAATAATAAATGTGCACAGTAATTGTGATAGAGAATGTGTTAGGGGCATAGCTAGGATATCTGGCACAGGAGAAGGGCCCCTTCGATGTTACTGTTCGATATTTCTATGGTAACTTGTGCAGAGAATGGTCAATGTCTATGGTGGAGGTGAGGAGGGAGTGGGGAGGGTGGAGAGAGGGTAAGGAGATGATGGCATTCAAAGGGGGGGAAGGGTGTAGAAGGAGGGGAGAAGAGGAGGGCAGGGCAAAAAGGAGAGAGAGGGGGAGGAGGGAAGGAGAAGAGGAGGGAAGGGGAGGAGGGGAAAAAGAAAAGAAGAGAAAAAGAAAAAAAAAGAGATAGAAAGAAAAAAGAAGAAAAAAAAGAGGGGGAAACTTGTTTTTCTGTTTGTTTAGGTCAGGAAGGAGGGGTGAGGAGTATCTGTTTCTTTGTGTGGGGCGGGGTTGGGTGGTTTGTTTTCGCCTGGGCTCTGGCTCACCCCATTGTGTCCCCCTGGTTGAAGGGGCTGGGCACCTGGGTGCTGTTTTTGTTTTTGTTGTTGTTGGGGTTAAATGGTTGCTGGGTCGGACCTTTTAGAAATAGAATGCTGATAATCGGTTGGCGGACGATGAATGTTTTTTTTTTTTTTATTTTCTTTCTTATGGTAGACTCTGATGACTTTTCTTAAATTTCTTTCTCTGAACGTTAAGGGTATTTTGAATCCAGCCAAGCGGAAGAAAATCCTGCTATATTGCAAAAAAGAGAGGGCGGATGTAGTTCTCCTTCAAGAGACGCATCTCTCATCCTCTGAAACTGCAAAACTTGGGTTGGGTCATTATATTCTGGTGGGCCACTCAGCTGCTCAGAGGAAGAGAAATGGCGTTGCTATTTTGGTCTGCAAATCCTTGGCACCCGTGATTGAGCATGTTAAATCAGACTTGGAGGGGAGATGGGCTAAATCAGTCTTTCAAGTGGGTACCCAAAAAATGGTAGTTATCAACGTATATGGTCCTAATCAGGACGATGTGGTCTTCTATCACACATTAGCCGAGGTGGTGCAAGAGGGGGCTGCATGTGATACTGTCATGGGGGGAGACTTCAACCTTACGTTGGATCCCCTTTTGGATAGACAGCCGTGTAGTTCCCTAAAACAGTCAAGGGCGAATTTAGCCCTGCTATCTATAATCCAAGCATGTGAACTATCGGATATTTGGCGGTTACAGCATCCCAAAGACAAGGAATATACGTTTTATTCCTTGCCCCACGGCTCCCACTCGCGTATTGACTTTTTGTTAATATCTAAGTCTTTGGTGCCGTCGGCTACTCAATCAGCGATATGTGCTACCCACATATCAGACCATGCTGCAGTAACCTTGAGCTTGCAGATAGGGAATCCCGTTAAGCGGGTCCCTACGTGGTTCTTTCCGAGAGATTTATTAAATGACGCTGGTTTCTTAACGTTTACCAAAGCAGCAATCCGGGACTATTTTCAACATAATAACATTCAGGATAGCTCTGGTTGGGCCTGGTGGGAGGCTTTCAAGGCATATATGCATGCTGAATGCACCAGTTATAAAATTAAACAGGACAAACAAAGGAGAGCTCTCTTAGAGGGTCTAGAGGTGCAAATTCATGCAGGGGAGAGACTCCTGAGAGATAAGACAGACCCTTGGATCCTCATACGCCTTCAGAGGCTGAGGTACCAATATAATTGCATACTTTCCACGGAGGCCGCAAAGTTAGCTTCGGCTAAGCAGGCTAATTATTATGTTGAGTCAAATAAGGCTGGCTCCCTTCTTGCGCGCACCCTCAGACCCAGACCACCTAAACGGAGAATCGAAGCGCTGCGGGATGATAATCAGACCCTGATTACAAGCCCGGAAGAGATAGCTGAGTCTTTCAAGGCATTCTACGCTCAGTTGTATTCGTCAGAGACACATGCTTCAACAGCGGAGTTTCAGGCGTTATTCGGACAGGTTCCACATCCTTTCTTGTCCGCATCCCAAAAAGAGGGACTCAAGAGTCCCATTTCCACTGGGGAGATTAGACAGGTTTTAATAGGGCTGTCAAAGGGGAAGGCGCAGGGCCGGACGGTCTCCCGTCCGAATTTTACCAGACCTTCACGGAAGACCTTATTCCGTTTCTTCAACAATACTATATGGGCTTATATGCGCAGCCGTCGGCTACTGGCTCCGTTAGTGAAGCAACTATTGTTGTTTTGGAAAAACCTGGTAAGGACCCTTTGCGAGTAGAAAACTATCGCCCCATTTCTTTATTAAATGCGGATTATAAACTATTTGCAGCCATTCTTGCTTCTAGGTTAGAGAAAGTTGCCCCTCTGATTATCCACCCGGATCAATGCGGCTTCACAGCTGGAAGATCGTCTGCTGATAATGCGCGCCTTCTCTTAAACCTGATGGCGATAGCTGAGCAGTCAACATACCCGGTAGTAGGGCTGTCCGTCGATGCGGAAAAGGCGTTTGATCGATTGGAATGGTCTTTTCTGCAGCAGGCCCTGAGATGGTTTGGATTTGGGGAAGAGTTCCTCCGATATGTGCATTTATTATATGCCTACCCGACGGCCCGTATTTTAGCGAATGGGCTTCTTTCTACATCATTTTCATTGTTTAGAGGCACGCGTCAGGGCTGCCCTCTCTCTCCCATATTGTTCAATATTGCGCTTGAACTGTTAGCGTTACTGCTCAGATACTCGAAGGAAGTTCAAGGAATCCCTATTGGAGATATCCATATCAAGTTGTCTGCCTATGCGGATGACTTGTTGTTGTTTATCCAGCCTGATTCGGTGGGGGAAGTTTTGAGGCTAATGGACTCTTACTCAAGTCTCTCTGGGTATAAAATAAACTGGAGCAAGTCGGTTGCTTTTCCGTTAAATAAAATGACTTTCTCGTCGATGCTTGCCCCCTATCCTTTCCAGTGGGAGGGCAAAGCTATAAAGTACCTGGGTGTTAAGTTTGCTTGTTCCTTGGAGGAAACAATACAGTTGAACTGTAAAGAAATGGTGGCATCAGTTTTTTCGTTCACTTCAAGGTGGTCGCTGCTGCATCTGTCTTGGTGGGGCAGGTTGGACTCCATAAAAATGGTGCTGGTCCCCAAGATAAATTACATGTTAGAGATGTTGCCCTTGGTCCTGCCGAACACTTTCTATAAGAAAGTGGAGCGACTTTTGGTAGATTTTCTGTGGCAAGGCAAACCCCCTAGGGTCGCAACTTTCAAGTTAAAGGCAAATAAGCTTCGTGGGGGAGTCCATTTTCCTGACTTCCGATGGTATCACATGGCCTTCAAGCTAAAGCAAGGTGCGGCATGGTGCTTCCCAAAGGAGGAAAGATTGAAGCAGGTATGGCTAGTTGTGGAAGAACAATTAGGTCCCTCTCTGCCTATGGAACTGTGGATGGGTATGCGGTTTGGGAGCTCGCTTAACTGTACCCAAATTATTCAGGCCACTCAAGAAGCGTTTTTCTTTCTCGAGGGCCGAGTAGAACGAGGGGTTTCTCCCTCCTCTCAAATCCCGATCTGGTATAATCCGAAATTTAAAATTGCCCATAAGGAAATATTGTGGAAAGAGTGGCAAGTGAAAGGGGTTTGGACAGTTGGGCAACTTGTCTGCCGTAATACATGGAAGTCTTTCGAGGAACTTCAGCATGAGTTCGAGATACCCTACTCTTGGCGATATCAATGGATACAGCTTAAGCATTTTCTTGGTGGGAAACTGGGGGACCAAGACGTGGGGTGAGTGCTGGGAATTATCACGGGTAGTGGAATTATGCCAGGGTCCGAAGGGGACTGCTTCCAGGTTCTATGCCATGATAAGGGACAATCCGGAACACTCCTTGGCGGGGTTGGAGAAGGCTTGGGAGTCAGATCTGGGCTTACCTATCTCCGCTCAATCATGGGGTCAAATTTGGGGTCCGATAAATAGAACATCCAGGGCAGCGGCCCTTTCCCAATCGCTATTCTTCCTCATGCATAGAGCTTATTGTACGCCAGTTAAAATCTCCAAGTGGCTGCCCACGGCCACGGGCAAATGCTGGTCGTGTGCAGGAGAGCCAGGTACCCTGAAACATATGCTGTTCGATTGCCCTTACGTTCAGAGCTTCTGGCAGCAGGTATGGGTACGGATTCAAAGAGTCCTACGGATTCAAGGCCCTCTACAATGGCAGACTGTAATTTTGCGCTCTACAGCGGATGGAATAGAGTTACCCAAGGAAAAGGCCTTTCTATTTAATTTTATTATGGCAATTGCCATTAAGTCAATATTTTCTCATTGGAAGGACTTTTCCAGGCTGAATATACATCTGTGGTGGAATACGCTATGTTTATTCGCCAAGTATGAGAAAGCTCATGAGCGGCTGTCTGCGCGTAGGGGCCGTAACCTGTGTGCTCATAGAACTTTCAATAAGTGGGAGTTATTAGACGATTTTGCAGCACAGGCTAAGTGCCCTGTGGAGTTTTTGTAGTCCTCAGAGTTCGGTTAGAGAGAGCTTATGTTTCTCTTTGGCCGCTACTTATTTTAAATTTATTTATTGTCTGTTTTCTCTTTTTCTTGTCATGGGTCCGACCCAGGGTGGGGGGGAGTTGGGGGGGGGGAGGGTCTTTTCTCTTCCTGGGCGGGGGGGATGTTGCCATATGTATGGAGGCCTGCCTCCTTATTGGGTATTCTGGGTGGTTTCTTCTTACTGTTTTAATCTGTATTTCTGTGATGAGAAGTGATGTGTATTGGGTACTCTGTCTCTTGTTGTATTTTATAATGTAAAACTAATAAAAATATTATAAAAAAAAAAATAGAAATATGTAGGTAAAAATTTAAATTGAAACACCAAGAAGCCAGATTCTTCTAGCATGTAGGGCACCCCCAGAGAAATAGAAACCGTGATTCACTTCCCCCTGTACTATGCTAAAAATGAAGCAGATGTAATTTCCAAAAGCTGACATATCTAATAACTAAATTGAAAAAATACTATTATTTTTTTCTACCCTTGTGTTTTAGTAATTTATTTCTGTAATCATGTTGGTTCCAGTCTATGGTCCTGCTTTTTTCTGTCTGTCTTCTTAAATCTGTTTCCAGGGCCTTCTGTCCATTTGCCATTTATTCAGTAGCAAACAGATATATACATATAAATACTCAGTATGTCCAGAGGCATTTGCTACTTTCCCCATTTTTCCAAAGTTTCTATAGGGCTGCCTGGCAAGCCAATCATGTGATAAAACAAACCAACCCTGTGTTTATAGATAAATTAGACTTTATTACTGATAGAAAAATGGTGCAGAATTAGCACAAATTTGTTTTCTGAGGTAGAAGGTTATGGAGCCCTATAATTGCAATTACCAAGGTACTTAATCACTGTTTTAGCAACCAACATCATTGATTCGCTCTGCACTCGGACGTACAGTACATGATCTGTCTGTCTAAGCTAGACCCAACTTCAGGGGTGGGGAGGGGGGAATTAAAGACCAGTACCTTAGCTCTTGCCAGAAGCTTGCGGCTGGATCTGAGAAGTCATCTCAGGAATGGCACGAAGTCAAAGTATGGCAGTTGTCCAACGTCTGCTAGAGGCAGTAGAGCAGAGCTGCGTGATAACACAGAGCTGTAGGTCTGTGGGAGAGATTCACTCCATCCCGAGATTAGTCTTTTTCCTTGAGGCAGAAAGGCAGTAGGCTAAGGACTGCAGAAAACAAACTGCCAGAGACGGGCGAAGTTACAGTTCCCAAGCAATATCAAAAGTTCTGCAAGTCTAGAAGTGCCCAGAGGTGTGCGTAGCAGAAGTCCAGAAACCATATGCAGAAGTGTGTAGCAGAAATGTGTATCTCCCCCTGAGTCCAGGGTATAATTCTTTGTCCTGACTCCCTTGTCACAGCACAGTGATTGGCTGATCTCAAATACTGCATGTCATCTTCAGCAAATCCTGTAACAGTGGTCAGGTGGTCCTTCTCTGAACAAAGGTCCATGGTGCAGGAAAGATACTGGTATGCAGGTCATACACTGTTGCAAATCCTAGGCCCAGTGGCACAGTCACTGGATGAGAGCGGATTCTCTAGCACGTAGGCATGAACAATGATTCTGCTCTATTGTTTGATCTGCAGGGTTTACTGCTGGCACAGCAGAAGAGAATTCCATCTTATTTGGTTCATGCTTCAGTTTCTGAGCAGGCAAGGAATCCATTTTGTTTGATTCATAACAATTCAGAACAGGCCCCATCTTATACCAGGAAGTCATGCTGTTTGGTTTAGGCATTAATTTCTGAGCAGGCACCAGACCTACAACCAGGGCCGGCCCGTCCATTGAGCAAGAATGTTTTTTGCACAGGGCCCCGCGTTTCAGGGGGCCCCGCGCAAAGAACATTCTGCTTTTTTAAAAATTCAATTAAAAAAAAAAAAGCTGGCTGCTGCCGCTGCCGCCACGGCAGCAGCAGAATGGAGTGTCCCGCGGGGCCCCCTCTGCTCGCTGAGCCCCTCTGCAAGGGCTTTCAGATTCGCGAAGGGAGAATGACTCACTCGCGTCTCTGTTAAGCCCGCAGGGGCTAATGGGAAATTTCCCATCAGCCCCTCGCGTCTAAAGGGGCAGATGGGAAATTTCCCATTAGCCCCTGCGGGCTTAACAGAGACGCAAGGGAGACACTCTCCCTTCGCGAATCTGAAAGCCCTTGCAGAGGGGCAGAGGGGGCCCTGCGGGACATTCCATTCTACTGCGGCGGCAGCGGCAGCAGACAGCTTTTTTTTTTTTTTTAAATTTCCCTGAGCCGATGTGGGGGGGTTAGGACTGGTAATGGCCTGGGCTATGGAGGGGGTTAGGACGTGACTTTAGGTGGGCTGTGGGTTGATGGGGGTTAGGACAGGAAATGGTCTGATGGGGAGGGGTTAGGACTTGAGGTGGGCTGTTGGGGAGGTTAGGACTGGTAATGGGCTATGGGAGGTTAAGACTGGTAATGGGCTGTGGGCTGATGGGGCCTGTCTGGAAATGGGGTGATGGGGGGTAAGGACTGGTAATGGGCTGGGGGGGGGGGCTAGGACAGGAAATGGGCTGATGGGGAGGGGTTAGGACTTGAGGTGGGCTGTTGGGGGGGGTCAGGACTGGTAATGAGCTATGGGGGGTTAAGACTGGTAATGGGCTGTGGGCTGATGGGGGATTAGGACTGGTAATGGGCTATGGGGGGGTTAGGATTGGTAATGGGCTGTGGGGGGTTAGGACTGATAATGGGCTATGGGGGGGCTAGGACAGGAAATGGGCTGATTTGGAGTGGATAGTAATGGAAATTGACTCTGCTCTGTTGGGGGGGTTAGGACTGGTAATGGGATATGGGGGGGTTAAGACTGGTAATGGGCTGTGGGCTGATGGGGGCTGTCTGGAAATGGGGTGATGGGGGTTAGGACTGGTAATGGGCTATGGGGGGGTTAGGATTGGTAATGGGCTATGGGGGGTTAGGACTGATAATGGGCTATGGGGGGTGGATAGTACAGCAAATGGCTGATGGGGAGGGGTTAGGACTTGAGGTGGGCTGATGGGGTTAGGACTGGTAATGGGCTGTGGGCTGATGGGGGGGTTAGGACTGGCAGTGGGCTATGGGGGGCTGACTGGAAATGGGCTGATGGGGTTAGGACTGGAAGTGGGCTGATGGGGGGTTTGGACTGGAAGTGGGTTGATGGGGGGCTAGGACTGGTAATGGGTTGGGGGGTTGCTAGGACTGGAAATGGGCTGAGTGGAAGGGGAGGCTTGAACGGCAAATAGCTGATGGGGACGGGGACTTGGAATGGAAATGGACTGAGTGGAAGAGGGGGCTTGAACTGCAAATAGCTGATGGGGAGGGGGCTTGGAATGGAAATGGGCTGTGAGGGAAGGGAGCTAGGACTGGAAATGGGCTGATGGAGCAGCTAGGATAAGACTGGAAATGGGCTGTTGGGGGGAGCTAGGATTGGAAATGGGCTGTGGTGGGGTCTTGGATTGAAATGGACTCATGGAGGGGCTAGAACTGGAAGTAGGCTCATGGGGGGGCTTGGACTGGAATTGGGTTGAGTGGAGGGGAGCTAGGATTTGACGTGGGCTGATGATGGGGCTAGGAAATGACTAGAAATGGGCTGATGGGGGGCTAGGATTGGAAATGAGCTGATGAAGGGACTCGGACTGGAAATGAATGGGGGAGCTAGGACTGGAAATGGGCTGATGGGGGGCTAGGACTGGAAATGGGCTGATGCAGGGACTAGAAGGGAATGGATGCTGGGTAAGGCTGGAACTAACCCCCGACGAACTAGCCTTCATACTCGAAGAAGCCTGTGCCATAACGTCAAACAACAAACCAGCACTACTAATCGGAGACTTCAACCTCAAGTCCGCCAATACAAAAGATGCAGAGGCCTTCCTTCAGGCAATGTCATCACTTCAATTCACACAGATAGTCAATGCACCAACACACAGACTAGGATCATCCCCAGACCTCATCTTCGCATCAAACTACCTAACTTCAAGAGACCTAATCTCTACACCCACCATCACCCCAGTACCATGGTCTGACCATTACTTAATAGAGACAAATCTGCAATCACAAGAAGACTGGACAAGCGAAAGAGCGAACTTCCCACACACACAGACGATTCAAGTCCTTTGACAAGGACGAATTCATCCAGGACACAATACAACACTTGAACATTGACTCGGAGGACCTGGAGGAACAAGTTTCCAACTGGAACAATGTCCTAGCTAACGCCGCCAAACCATCCGTTGACAGGACCAAGAAACAACACCACAACAAGAGACAAAACAAACCATGGTACTCAGCAAAAATACGACAGGAAAAGAGGGAGCTCAGGAAAATTGAACGGAGATGGAGAAAAAACAAAACTACTTCCGACCAACATCTTTACCTAACAAAGCAAAAACAATACAATGAACACATCAACCAATCAAAGAGAGAATTCCACACAAACCTGATAAATTCTTCCATCAACAAACCCAGAGAACTTTTCGAAATAGTAAAAACCCTGACAAAAGAGCAAGCAGCAGAAAGAGAAATACAAGTGGATCCACAGATATTCGCCGACCACATCAAAGACAAATTTCACTCCACAGAGCGCACAACACCCAGTAGAACCAACAGAACGAACGTCCACCCCAAAACCTGGGGCACATTCCACTCACCCTCAAAAGAGCAGATATCAGACATCATCTCCACAATCAACACAAGCACTGCTCCTACAGACCCTTGCCCAGTGTCATGGGTCAAAGCCACCAAAGCAAGCCTCATACCAAACATTCATAAAATGGTACACAACTCACTCACTCAAGGACTCATGCCACAGCAATTAAAGCTTGCCTCAGTAAGACCAATCACAAAGAAAACTTCTCTCGACAAAAAGGACCCAGCAGCATACCGACCAATCTCCAGCATACCCTTCCTCGCAAAAATAATCGAAAAGACGGTTCAACTACAACTTCAGGAACACATTGACGAACACGGAACTCTCGACGACAACCAACACGGATTTCGTCCCAACCATGGAGTCGAAACTCTCCTGATCTACCTCTTCGACAGCATCATAAGAATAATTGACGACATCAGGAATGGAATTATAATGATCTTCATCGACATCTCCTCAGCGTTCGACACAGTTGATCACAATATACTCCTGGAGAGACTGAAGAACACTGGTATACACGGTACCACTCTAAAATGGTTCCACTCGTACCTAACAGAAAGACAGCTACAGGTCAAGGTGGGACAGGACACCTCCCGGCCCATAAACGTCCAACAAGGAGTACCACAAGGATCCGCACTCTCAGCACTCCTTTTTAACATCTACATCCAACCAATATGCAACATTATGAAAGAGAACAACATCCAATACACAATATACGCAGACGATATAATGGTATACTCCCCGATATCAATCGAAAACCCGGACTTCTCTAAGATAGCAGACTGCCTTACCCAAATGGCGAAGTGGTGCCAAAACAACAATCTAGCTATAAACTACAACAAGACTGAAGCTTTAATCATCACTCGAAACCAAAGCTTCACACACCCACCAAACATAAAGATACAAAGCACCACGATACCGATAAGATCGGAGGTGAGATACCTTGGGGTTACTCTGGACAGTAAACTCAACCTCAAACCACACATAGACAAAACAATCCAAAAAGCATATTACAGGATGCGAATCATCAGGAGACTGAAACCACTCCTCGCTCCAGAACACTTCCGTACAGTCTGTCAAGCACTGATAACCCCAATACTGGACTTCTGCAATCCGATATACCTCGGACTACCAAAACAAGCTCTCAAACCACTACAGCTGGCACAAAACACTGCAGCTCGAATCATATCCGGAGCCGCAAGGCAGGAGCACATCACATACACTAAAGGACTTACACTGGCTCCCAATCATTGCTCGCATCAGATACAAGACTATCATAAACCTATTTAAGATAAAAGAACACACATCAGCCAACAGCCTCCACCTGCTCATACAACCGGAAACCAGCGCACGTCCCAGAAGAAGTCAAACACGCAACCGAGTCAGCACCCCAAATGAGTACAAGCACACACGCAAGGACACAACAGACAGAGCTCTCTCCATGGCTGCTCCAACAATATGGAACAATCTACCGGACGATCTAAGGGCAACTCCAGACCTCAAAGACTTCAGAAAACAACTGAAAACCATGCTGTTCATAGAGCACTATGGTCACATCACATAACCTAAGAGAATGGATAACAGCACTCCAATCCTCCCAAACAACTGAATATATATAAAATATGATTCTAGCACCACTGTAAATAGCCCACCCTGTATATAGCTCAAACAAATCAAGCACCCAACACATCCCTCACACAACTAAGTTTTATCCTCACTGCATGTACAACACACACACTTTACCTGATTGCTTGCTGTGATACCACCTTGATTATTAAGATAAGGCGGTTTAGAAATACTGTTAAATAAATAAATAAATAAATTAAATAAAACTAGAAGGGAGCTGATGTTGGGGAAGGATTAGAATGGGATGGGGCTGGGAGAGTAAAATGGAGAGGAAAAATATTTTGTGTGGGAGGGATGAAAAATCTACAATTGGCCTGGTATTGGGAGAGTAAGTGGGGATTGAGGATGGAGGGGTAAAATTTGAGTGGATGAAATAGGAATGAGGAAAGAGCAAAAGGAGAAAGATTAGTATGTTAAAGCAGATGTAGAGAGAGAGAATGGAAAAAAAACTATAAGAGAGAAGAAAGGACAAATGGACAGCAGACGATGGAGAGTTAGCAGAAAACATGAAGAAACCAGAAGAAAGTGGCTGGAGCAATTGCAACTGAAAAAAAATGCACAAAAGGTAGAAAGATATCTCTTTATTTTGAATTTATTAACTGGAATATGAAAGCTCTGGGAAATGTGCATCATTAACGTCTGCGCTTTGTTTGGTACAAGAGGAAATTAATTTATAGTTTTATTTCTACAGTGTTGTTGTACATTCCAAGTTTGGCTTTTGGGGTTCCCAGTTTAATTATTGTCTTCCTGTTTCTAAATTGTGATTCCTTGTTTGGTGATGGTCTATGTTCTGCATGTGTAACTGAGCTGAGGTATTCTGTTTATGTAATTCCTATTTGACATTGCCACTTGTTCTCTTTCCCCAGTATTCTCTGAAATGTATTGGTTTAATATTTGCAATGTTGCCTTTTGATAGGTAGGGTATGGTGCTTTGTGAGTCCTGGTAGTGCTGTCAGGATATGGCGGGTTTGCTATGGGTTCTAAATGGGCAGCGTTTGTAGTAGTTCCTAATGTGCCTGGCAGTTGGCACTGGATTATAGTAATGTAGAAATCTTTTAGTCTTTCTTTATCCATACACTCATTAAGAGACATGTTTACTAAAAGTTAGTGTATGGTAACATTATGCAAATATTTATGCAAATAAGGCCACTTATGCAAATGAGGCCCCGCACCGAGTCTCCGCAATGGCCCCGCACCCCCCTTGGGCCGCCCCTGCCTACAACCCCAAAAAGCCAGATGCTCTAGCATGTAGGGAAACCCCAGAGAAATAGAAACAGTGATTTGCTTCCCCCTGTACTGTGCAGAAAATAAAGAAGCAAATGTAATTTCCAAAAGCCGATATAATCTAATAACTAAATTGAAAAATACAATTATTTTTTCTACCCTTGTGTTTTGGTAATTAATTTTTCTAAACATGTTGGTTCCAGTCTCTATCTGTCCTCTTAAATCTCTTTCCTGGGCCTTCTGTCCATTTGCGTTTCTTTTCTTTCTTCCTCTAATCTTCACTTCCTTCTCCTTCCAGCTTGCCTCCATGTATTGTTCTGCCTTTCTGTGCACCCAGATTCACCTTTCTTCTCACCATCCAGTCTTCAAGCTCCCTCTTTTATTACTGCATTTGTCTACCGCTTTCCATTTCTCTTCTCCCTTCCCTTTCCCATACCCATGGTCAGCATGCCCTGTCTTTCTTCCCTTTCACACCCCATCTCCCCTTTCTTTTCCTCTCTCTTCCATGTCCAGCATAGCCCCCTCTCTTCCCTTTCACCCTCCTTTGTCCAAATCTCACTGTCTTTTCCCTTCACCTGTATCTGTTATCCATCCCCCCCATCCAGCACATCCTGCTCAATTCTGCCTCTGTTCATGTCCCTTGGTCCATCATCTCCCACTCACTTTTTCATGTTCTGTGCTGCCAGTGCCGCTGTTCTCTCAGGTCTGTGCCAAAACTAGTAACTGAAAAGGGCAGTGTGGAACCTGAGTCTGTGCACACACTGAGCATCTGCTGATTCCACCCCCTCCAATGCAAACTTCCTGAGTCTGAGGTTAGAGAGGTTGGGACCAGCAAACACCATGCCTGTGCAGAGTCCACACTTTTTTTTTTTTTAACTTTTGCTATGGTTGAGCTAGGCCAGGGAGGATGGTTAGAGAAGATAATTTGCTTCTAAAATGTCTGTGAGGGGGCACCTTGGCGTGTGAGCTGGAAAACTCTGCCAAATGTGTGTGTCACCCATCTGGTGCATGTGATTTGACATGTATGAGGCATATGTTAGTTTTTACCTACTTCTCTGTTCTTCTAGCACAATGTGCATGAAACTCAGTTGACCTATGGCGACATGATCCTTTGTGTTCAACTATTTGGGAATTTCTCTTCTATTGTCTATCTCATTCAAATCCCTTATAGTCTAATTATTGCAGCAACAAAGATCCAGCCACATTTGTTGACCCAAGTCCAAACATTAGACATCACCTTTTCTTGAAAACTTGGGCATGTACCCCTTAAGATGATGAATAGTGGTCTCTCTTCAGCTTTCTCAACCACAGTCAGCCCAAAGAACCAAAGACCATACCTGGGAGTGGAACCTCAGACTCCCGCATGGCAGCGTGCAGTCCATCAAATTTTTAAAAGATGATAATGGTTGTTTTTATGTTCAACAAATTATATTAGCCCACAACACCAATCATAACAATTGTGTCATGATCATTTTCAGTTTTCTGACATACAGTAACCTGCCCCAACACTTTCTTACACAGGGCATGACACAGATATATTTTAATAGTATTGCATATTTTGTTATGCAGCTGCGGCAAAAGGGACAAAAGTGGAGGCCAAATTTTCCATTTAGGCACTTCAGAGCTAATAGCAGTCATTATTTCCATTTACAACTGGTCAACATTGAAATCGTTACTGACTTTAAAAGGCCCTAATCTGTAGTATCTTGGTGAGCTGAACACGAATATAACATTAAAAAAATGTTACTGGCTGTCGTTTTGAAGATATTGCATGTAGTTCATTTTTGACGTTTCACCGTGTAAATTTATCCAGTAGGACATCAACAACATCCCAAATAAGCCTTGAATGATGTAATATTGCATCAGATTGCATAATACCAGCATGCACACATCATCCAGAGTTGATTGCATCATTTTCTGATGCAATGCAATACTACTGCCAGACGGCTGCTGAAGCCATCTGACGTCAGCAGTGTACTATACGCAGTTGCTATAATTAATGCATCTGTATCCTCCAGCATTCTCCTGGGGGAGGCCCTTTATCAATCCAACAAAACCAAATACGCATTTGATTAATTTACATCAGCTCCCAGTAATTGAAGGAATAGATTTTAAATTATTATGCTTCGTTTTTAAGATTTAAAATTAATGTAGCCCAATTTATGTCATCACTGGTACGATTAGGATCCAGATCATCTCCAGGAACAAGCAGGAGTGAGTCTTCACATATGGGTATCGTCGGTACCGATGGAGCCTGCGCGGGAACGCTCCCCAGCGTCCAGTAAGAAAGCTTTTGGGAGCATCCCACAGCGCCTGCGCGCTGCCTTCCCGCCTTTCCTAACCGCCTCTCTCCAGTTCTTCTTTTCCGCGGAGCCAGCAGGTCGTGTTCCTGTCACCGCTGAAGAAGTTCTTTATTTTTCTTTATTTCTTTGGTCGCGCATCTGCCTTCTTCGACGTCGGACCGGTACCGCCGGTCTTTTCTTCTTTCTTCTTTAAAAAAAAAAACTACCGTTTCCCACTTCTGTGCAATTTTTTCTTTTGGGACTTGGGCCTAGAAGATTTTTCCTCATGGAAAAGCCCGCTTCCGGGTTTAAAAAGTGCACGAAGTGCAGCGGTACTCTTTCTATCACCGACATACATGACTGGTGTCTAAAATGTTTGGGTCCTGACCACTCCATCACCGATTGTGAGTCCTGTTCCATGATGTCTAAAAGAGGTCGACAGAATCGAGTGGCAAAGCTCAGTACCCTGTTTCCCTCTGATGCAGCTTCGGTGGCATTGACATCTTCCAGGGCTTCGTCTTCCTTCCATGGATCTCAGGTAACCAAACATAAGTCCAGCCGGTCCTCGAAGGGTAGATCTCCCTCTAAGTATCGAGATGCCTCCGGGCTTGCCCTCGAGGATCCTGCACCGGCAAAATTACCCCGGCGGGAGGCTCCGGCTTCCAAAGCTTCATCTATGGGGTCACAGGTTGACATCGATGGCGTGGCCTCGACTGATCACCTGTTGCCATGTTCTGGGGTACCGGTGGTCTCCACTGATACCGACATCCAGACATTGGTTGCGTCGATGGATCAGAATATTCTGACCATGCAGCGTGCCATCACGGCATTCATACAAGCTGCGACGCCTCCGGTACCACAACAAACTCCGTTGGCGGTACCGGTTCCTGCACCAGCACCGATATCGGTTCCGGTGCCGGTACCGATTGCATCGACATCGGCTTCGTTGTCGACTGCAGCGGTACCCTGTCCTGTGATGCTCATCGGTACCGAATCGGTACCGATCACTCCCGATGTCGATACCACTCGGTACGCGTATCGGGCTCTGCAAGAGCATCTAGACAGGCAATACTTTGATTCCTCCGAGGACTCTGATGAATCGGAGGCTTCTGTCGAGGCATCGGTACTCCTTCCTCAGGAGCCCTCTTCTCCAAAAAGAAGAATGTCTCCTCCAGAAGACTTGTCTTTTCAAGACTTCATTAGGGAAGTGGCCAGGGGCCTCTCTATTTCAGTGGCCCCTGAACCAGAGCCTAGAGCCAAGAAATTAGATATTTTACAATATCCTAAGGCTCCTAAAGAGGCAGCTACTTTACCAATTCATGAGATCCTTTATGATCACATGTTGGGCATATGGGAGACACCTCTTACTACTTCCCCTCATTCTCGCAGGTTGGACACCATGTACCGTGTTCCTCCTTGTCCTGGCTTTCATAAGACTCAGCTTCCTCACCACTCTATTGTGGTGGAGTCTGCTATGAAAAAGATAAAGAGTACAAAAAGACACTCATCTAATCCTCCAGGAAGAGAATGCAGAACCTTAGATGCTTTTGGCAGGAGAATTTTCCAGGCCAATATGCTTACTGCCAGAATCAACTCCTATAGTCTCTATATGGGGATGTTTCTAAAAGAAGTTACAGATCATCTGCTAACTTTATCTCCTTTTATCTCAGAAGATAAAAGGGAAGAGTTTCTCACCTGGCTTAAACATGCCCAGGATGTCTCCAAATTCTCCAACCATGCAGCCTTTGACTCTTTTGAGTGTGCCAGCAGAGTCTCGGCTATTGCCATAGGTGCACGCAGACTTGCTTGGTTGCAAGCTTCTGATTTGGAACCCTGGGTCCAGGATGGATTAGGAAATCTTCCTTGTACAGGTGAAAACCTTTTTGGTAAGGATTGGCAAGCAAAGGCCACTCAGATGGATGCTGAAAATTGATAGACTTTCAAAGTCTACTTCTGCTCCTGCTAGAAAAAGGTTATTCAAAAAGACTTTCTTTCCCAAAAAAGGGAAATATTATCCTGGTTATGGTCTCCAGGCATCTTCTACAGGTCGTTTTGCTGCAAAGCGACAGCAACAACCTAAACAAACCAAGCCTAAGGCTACAAGGACTGCTACGGCCCAACAGCCTCAGCTTCCTCAGGGCCTTTGACTTACAACTAGAGAACTTAGCCTTTCTGGCTCTAGAAGAACCAGAGCCTCTCACCATTCCAGGAAGGTTAGCTCATTTTGCTCCCAGATGGGAACAAATCACAGCAGAGCAATGGACCCTCTCCATCATAAGGGAGGGATGCAAGCTTCATTTCTTAAACCTTCCTCCTCACACTATGGTGAGACAGTTCAATTCTCCAACATCTCTCCTCGACCTTCTGGGTCAGGAGATTGCTACCCTTCTTGCCCAAAGGGCAATAGAAGAAGTACCTCTTCTTCAACAGGGTTCAGGGTTCTACTCCCCCTATTTTCTTATTCCAAAGAAAACAGGGGGCTACAGACCCATATTAGATCTCAGAGAATTGAACAAGTTTCTATGCAAGGAGAAATTCAAGATGATTTCTCTCGGTGCTCTCCTTCCATACCTTCAGAGTCAGTATTGGCTTTGTTCTCTAGATCTCAAGGATGCGTACACCCATGTCCTCATCCATCCAACACACAGAAGGTTCCTTCGGTTCCTTTATCAGGGAAAGCACTATCAATACAGAGTGCTTCCTTTCGATCTGGCCTCTGCTCCAAGAGTGTTCACAAAATGCATGACAGTAGTAGCTGCATTTCTACGCACTCTAGGAATATTTGTATTCCCATCTCTGGACGACTGGCTCATCCGAGCACCATCCCAGTCAGAGGCCCAGGCTTCCCTAGCCTGCACAAGGCATGTTCTTCAGTATCTGGGACTTGTAATAAACATCCCAAAATCACAACTCACCCCTACTCAGTCATTGGAGTTCATAGGGGCCTTGCTAGATACCACAACTGCAAGGGCCTATCTTCCCCAGGCCCGTTGCCTATGCTTGGTGCAGTTAGCCTCTCAAATTCAGTTAAAATCCCATTTAACTGCTCGAGAGATGTTACAACTGTTAGGCCACATGGCATCCACCGTGCATGTGGTTCCTTACGCTCGCCTTCACATGAGGGCAGCTCAGTGGACTCTGTCCATCCAATGGACCCAGGCATCAGGTTGCCTGTCAGACAAAATAGCAACCTCCAGTCGCCTCTTTTGGTCCCTCCAGTGGTGGAAGTCCACTCAAAATCTGTTGCTGGGGTCCCCCTTTCAATAGTTGCTACCCCAAGCAACCCTCACAACATATGCCTCCCCAAAGGGTTGGGGAGCTCATCTACAAGATCTCTCCACCCAGGGCATCTGATCACCACAGGAGACATCTCTACATATCAACATCTTAGAGCTCAGAGCAATTCTTCTAGCTCTCAGAGTCTTCCACACCCTGCTCAGCTACAAGACAGTCCTCATCCATACGGACAACCAAGTAGCCATGTTCTACGTGAACAAGCAGGGCGGGACTGGCTCTCTGTCGCTTTGCAACGAAGCTTTGAGATTGTGGGCCTTCGCCAGAGAGCATCAGATTCATCTCATGGCAGTGTATCTTCCAGAGGTTCAAAACTCTTGGGCAGACAGACTCAGTCGAGTTCTGCTTCCACACGAATGGTCCCTCCATGGGGACCAGATAGCCAGGATCTTTTGAATTTGGGGAACCCCAGACATAGACCTATTTGCAAGTCCGTGGAATGCCAAACTTCCCCGGTTCTGTTCCAGGATTTCGTGTCAGGGAGTTCAGGCCAGGGATGCCTTCCTCCTCCACTGGGGGCAAGACGTCCTCTATGCCTTTCCACCCATTTCCCTAATTTCCAAGACACTGTTCAAGCTTCAGAGAGACAAGGGGTCTATGATCCTCATCAGTGAGCTGCAAGCCTTGGTGGCTAATCCTCCTTATACAAGGTTCCATCATGACAAGGTAGTCCTCAGGACTAATCCACACTTTATGCCTAAAGTGGTCTCACCTTTTCATCTGAACCAGGAGGTGTATTTACCTGTCTTTTTTCAAGGACCTCATGCATCAAGTGCAGAGAGGAATCTTCATACCCTGGATTGTAAGAGAGCACTTGCTTTCTACTTACAAAGGACACAGCAACATAGAAAGTCCTCTCAACTCTGTTGCTTTTGATCCCTCTCACTTAGGACTTCCAGTCTCTAAGAGGACTCTGTCCAATTGGATTGCTCAGTGTATTTCCTTCGCCTACCAGAGTAAGAACCTTTCTCTGGAGGGCCATGTCACAGCTCACAATGTGAGGGCCATGGCAGCCTCTATGGCTCATCTAAACTCTGTGTCCATCGACCAAATCTGTCGAGCGGCCACTTGGGCCTCGGTTCATACCTTTACAGCCCATTACTGCTTGGACAAGGACTCCCGCCGGGATGCCTTGTTTGGTCAGGCTGTTCTCAAACACCTGTTCCATACCTAATCAACTCCTACCCCTCATCCCTGGTTGGATGCCCGAGATCCATGGGGTGAGGTAGAGCCCTTCTCAGGGACTCACAACTTTGGAGATCTCCCTGGCATCTCTAGCTGGGGAGTCCCCATATGTGAAGACTCATTCCTGCTTGTTCCTGGAGATAGCACAGTTACTTACCTGTAACAGGTGATCTCTGGGAACAGCAGGAATAAGTCTTCACAACCCACCCACCTCCCCTAGGAGTTGTATCTCTCTATCTATCTTTCCTTTCCTCTCTCTCTCTTTGTCTCAGCTTTAAAACTCGAACTGGAGAGAGGCGGTTAGGAAAGGCGGGAAGGCAGCGCGCAGGCGCTGTGGGATGCTCCCTAAAGCTTTCTTACTGGAAGCTGGGGAGAGTTCCCGCGCAGGCTCCTTCGGTACCGACGATACCCATATGTGAAGACTTATTCCTGCTGTTCCCAGAGATCACCTGTTACAGGTAAGTAACTGTGCTTTCTTGGTCAGGAACATATAATCTTTGATGCTGCCATCATGTAGACAATTTCTCTTAAACAACCTCAGGATGTTTTTCAATTATAGAAAAGCCATTGCATAGAATGAACTTCCAGTAGAGATCAGAAGTATGACAAACTACTTAATGTTTCATCAGTCATTGAAAAGTACCTGTTCAGGAAATTTCTGATAAATAAAAATATAAGGTGTTAAATGTAAACTGGCTGTTATGGTTTTAAATTTTACGAAATTCCATAAAGGTGAAAAATTAAGAGATACTGTAGATGTGTGAGGCTACATTAACCAATATGAAATTTCAATTTATGAAAATGTTTGAGTAATTTTAGAATGGTTACTGTTCTTATGATGTATTGTAAACTCTGTTATTTGTATGAAATTTGGAAATTAACACTGGTTTAATCTGCTTAGAACTAAATGGAACAGGCAGAATATAAATGAATAAATTATTATTATATAGCAGCTAAGCAGACCTCCATGCAAACAATATATTGGTGCAGCTTCCCAAAGGGAGTTCAACTATGTCTGAGAGTCATTTTCGCCCTTGCTCCCAAATTCACCTCCAACATTTGTGACACTCATTCAAGAATCCTATCCTAAAATGCTGCTATATACAAAACATGTCCTCTTTGGAGCCACACTTAGGACACTCTAGATTTAATCACGCTTACCTTGCGTGCTTATCACGGATACATATGAAGCCTATGTAAGAACTTAAAATGCATCCCCCTCCATATAACACACTCTACTAACCCCTACATGTTAAGTATGTACACCCATAAATCGCTATGTTCAAAATCAACATTCAAATCTGTCTCCACTTCTGAACTGTGGTCAAGGAGGGCTCCCCAATCAATTCTCTGATTATATTCTTATATGTCCAGAAAATTCTTCCCTCCCATTAGGTTTACTAAACAAAATAGCCTCAAAAGAACCTGAATTAAGGACTCTTACTTTTTCCCTAAACAGGCCTCTCTATAATGACATGTTTACAGGTACCCATAAAAAGCCCCTATTAACTAGCAGAAAGTATTTAGGGATATCAAAATTTTTCACCAGCCTTCAGTCCTACGCTAGCTTTTCTTATCCCATTTACAAACTCCAGATTACCCATTTCCTCCTTGGAAAAAACAAAATCCAGAGACTGAAAATATCCAATCTCTTGTGCTCCCATCTCCAAGCCCAATGCATTAGACTCACTAGTATAGTTTGTCTCCCCTATGTAGCACTTAATGTATATGGAAAGGAGTAGTACTTAACTAGCTGAACTACTAAAGAAAAGTACAACTTTATGCTCAATTCACCACATGGCTCAATAAGCAGCACATGTTATACAATCACAGATCAGGAAAGCCCAGCCCTCCATCCCGCACTGTAAAGCTTTCAACCTCATTCTAGGCTTCTTACCTCTCCAAAGAAATTTAGGGGCTTGTTTACAAAGCCGCGGTAGCGGTTCGCGATCGTTATCGGAGCCGCGGCTCCGATAACGATCGCGAATCGCTACCGCGGCTTTGTAAACAAGCCCCACAGTCATTTCTCTACATCCCTTGTCAACATAAAACTTGAAAATCACTAACTGCAAGCTCTGGAGGACATAAAGTTATTGCAATACAGCCATCATTTTTATAAGATGCACTCTAGCCATGGATGATGAATTTTATTTATTTATTTAAACTTATTTCTGTACCACCTTTCTAAAATTCAAAGCGGTTTACATATAATTAATAACGTATACAGAGCAAAGATATGTCATCTGTTTTGCATTGTAACATAACTTAACAAACAGGGTCATAAAGGGGGAGGCATAGCCTTCATGGGGAAAAATGGGATATAACTTATCTACACTTTACTAATGCATTTACATTTAAAATAATTTTTATAACATTCTCCGTTTCATGAATAGGGTGGGTGCATGCTTTTATTTTATTTTATTTAACACTTTTTATATACCACGTTTCTTATATTCAAAGCGGTTTACATACAACATTGCAACTTTTAGAACTTTACATTGAACAGGTAAAAGAACTTAGAATTAAACATAGAAACATAGAAAAATGATGACAAAAGAAGACCACATGGCCTATCTAGTCTGTCCTTCCATAGCAACAACTACAACAGTCCCCTTTTTTCCTTTACAGATCCTCTGTGTTTGTCCCATGCTTTTTTGAATTCAGATACTGCCCTCATCTCTACCACCTCTACTGGGAGACTATTCCACTCTTTCCGTAAAGAAATATTTCCGCATATCACTCCTGAATCCATCCCCTTTCACCCTGATCCCATGTCCCTCGTAGCAGAACTTGCTTTCGATTGAAATAGGCTCTCCTCCTGTGCATTTAAGCCACGGAGGTATTTAAACGTCTCAATCATATCACCTCTATCCCGCCTTTCCTCTAAGGTGTACATATTAAGATCCTTAAATGTGTCCTCATATGCTTTATAATGAACACCACTAACCATTTTAGTAGCCACCCTCTGTACTGACTCCATCCTGCTTATATCCTTTTGAAGGTGCGGTCTCCAGAATTGCACACAATACTCCAAATGAGGTCGCACCAAAGACTTATACAGAGGCACTATCATCTCCTTTTTTCTGCTAGCCATTCCTCTCCGTATGCACCCAAGCATCATTCTAGCTTTTGCTGTTGCCTTTTCTACCTGTTTAGCTACTTTAAGATCATCAGACATAGTCACACCTAGGTCCCGCTCTTCTTTAGTGGACAAAGGTTCTTCAACCCCTATACTATATTGCTCCCTTGGCTGCTTCAGCCCAAATGCATGACCTTGCATTTTTTAACATTATTTATTTATTTACATTCTCTTATATACCGCGCTATTCTGCATCAGTGCGGTTTACATTGAACAAACTGAAATTACATTGAACAGGGCATTATAACTTGGAGATAACTATTTTACAGGGAACATAGGCTATGGAGGGTTAAGTGGCTTGCCCAAGACCACAAGGAGCACCTGTGGGACTAGAAACCCCAGTCCTTCCGGCCCAAGGGTGCTGTCCTCTAGTGGGATTTGAACCCCTGACCTTCCGGCCTGAAGTACCTTGCCCCAACCACTAGGCCACTCCTCCACTAGGCCACTCTTCCACTCATTAAATCCCAGCTGCCAAATTCTAGACCATTCTTCAAGCTTAGCTAGATCCCACCTCATGTTATCTACACCTTCCTGGGCGTCTACGCTATTGCAGATTTTGGTATCCGCAAAGAGGTAAACCTTACCCGACAGCCCTTCCGCTATATCACTAACAAAGATTTTAAAAAGAATTGGACCAAGGACAGATCCCTGGGGCACACCACTGGTAATCTCCTTCTCCTGAGAGTGAGCTCCATTTACCTGTACCCTTTGTCGCCTCCCACTCAACCAATTTCTAACCCAAGCAGTAACTTTAGGGTCCATCCCTGGATGCTCAGTTTGTTTATAAGTCGCCTGTGAGGAATAGTGTCAAAGGCTTTACTGAAATCTAAATACACCACATCTAGGGCTCTCCCTCGGTCCAACTCCCTGGTCACCCATTCAAAGAAATCAATCAGATTTGTCTGACAAGACCTGCCTCTGGTGAATCCATGCTGCCTCGGATCCTGTAGTCCGCTGGACTCCAGAAACCTCACTATTTTCTCTTTCAGCAGCATTTCCAATAATTTAATCACCACCGAAGTTAAACTAACCGGCGTATAGTTTTCAACCACATCCTTACTTCCGCTTTTGTGTAAAGGCACCACATGAGCCTCTCTCCAGTCCTTTGGCAGCAGTCCCGACTTCAAGGAGACATTGAAAAGGTCAGTCAGTGTTGCTGCTAGAATGTCCCCAAGTTCCCTCAGTATTCTAGGGTGTATCCCATCCGGTCCCATCCCTTTGTCTACTTTAAGTTTAGCTAGTTTCTCACGAGCACAGTATTCTGAAAATTGTTCAAGATGCCCCTCGCTTCTGTTCCTATTTGTGGGTGTTTTCTGAGGTCCTGTTCCTTGTTCTTCATCTGAGAACACAGAACAGAAATATTTGTTAAGCAATTCCGCTTTATCCTCATCAGCTTCTACATATTCCTCCCCTTCACCCTTGAGTCTAACAATACCACTTTTGCCCTTTCTCTTCTCACTAACACATCTGAAAAATGTCTTATCCCCCCATTTTATTGCATTGGCTATTTCCTCCTCTTTTTGAATCTTTGCTTTCCTGACTACTTTGCTAGCTTCTCTAAGTTTTTCCAAATATAGATGCCTGTCTTCCTCTCTCTGTGATCATTGGTATTTCATGAAGGCCTCCCTCTCTTTCTTCACCTTTTCAGCTACTTCTTTCAAAAGCCATAGTTGTCTCCTTTTCCTTTTACCTTTATTTACCATTTTAACAAAAAGGTTGGTTTCCCTTAAAATATCCCCTTTCAGTTTTGCCCACTGTTTTTCTACATCCCCCAGCTGTTCCCATCCCACTAATGACTTCCTGAGGTATTTGCTCATTTTGGCAAAGTTAGTTTTCCTAAAGTCTAACAGCCCTAGTCCTAATACTGAACCACACCATCTGGTGATCACTAGATGCAAAATGATCTCCCACTATAACATCAGAAACACTTTCACCATTGGTAAGCACCAAGTCCAGTATGACCCTTTCACATGTGGGGTCTGTTACCAATTGCCTGAATAGTTCTCCTTGTAGAGAATCCATGATACTGCAGCAGGAATGTGCCAGTCAACATCTAGCATATTGAAATCCCCTATCAGTAGCACTTCCCCTTTCCTAGCAATACTGCATATGTCTTCAGTTAACTCTCTGTCCAGCTCTTCCTCTTGTGAGGGAGGTCTGTATATCACACCAATGCAAATAGATTTCTCTTTCCCTCTTTCTATTTTAACCCACAGTTCCGCTTCTCTCCATTTTAAGCTCTGTAATTGCAAAGCTTTAATATTAATTTTTACATATAGTGCCATTCCTCCTCCCCTTCTTCCTACCCTGTCCTTTCTGAATAAAGTATAGCCTGGTATAGTTGCATCCCAGTCATGGTTTTCTGTGAATCATGTTTCTGTAACTGCTACTAAATCCAAGTTAGCCACTCCCACTAATTAAGGGGGAAGATGATGTACAAGATTTACAACTGGGAATAACAATTAATGTAGAGGGGTAGGATACATAGGAATTGCTGAAGCCACTGTCTCATATCCATGAAGCATTTGAATATACCAGTGTATTCTGGTTTTGATGCACTGAATGGGGTATAGAACATGCCATCAGCATATATTTGGTAGTGTATCTTGTGTGTTTGAATATTGTACATAGGGGCTGAAGGAAGATATTGAATAGATGGGACTGAGAGGTTTGAGCCCTGAGGTACTCCTTGTTGGGTAAATGGGTGTGATGTCTTATGGTCAGCTCTTATTTGCTGGGTGTGTTCTTCAAGGTAGAAGTGGAACCAGCTTTTTGTGGTATCGTGGAGTCTCTGTAGGAGCTGGTGGTGAGGTATGGAGTCAAAATTGATGAGATATCCAGGAAGATGAGGATGAAGCCGTGAGTTATTTTTTTTGAATGCCAGTGAAGAATGTATCAAGCAGGGAGGTAAGTAAAGTTTCATGCTGTGGTTCTACCTGAATCCATGCTTACGGTTGAGGGGGGCATGATCATTATTGTGGAGGATGTAGTAAAGGCTGTTAGTGTAGCTGGGTTTAAAAAAGGTTTGGACAAGTTCCTGAAGGAAAGGTCCTTAAACCATTATTAAAAAGGGACCCAGGATATCAATGCTTGACCCAATACAAGCATTATGGAACCTGTGTCTTTTGGGGAAACTGCTAGGTACATATGACCTAGATTGGCCACTGTTGGAAACAGGATACTGGGCTTGATGGACCTTGGTCTGACCTAGTATGGCATATCTTATATTCTTATGTTCTTATGGTTGTGTAGTTGAATCTTTAATGTTTTCTCTATTTTTGATATAAAACAGGATGCTGGAAATTGGTTTATATGAATTCAGAACAGTGATATCTAAGTTAGTGCTTTTTAGTAGTGGTCTGACCCATGCTCTGTTTCAGTTGGGTGGGTATGTATCCTTGGGATAGGGAAGTTTGGATAGTGCTCTGCAGTTAGGGGCTGAGCTGTGTTCTTGTGATCTTAATCTAGGACACTGTGCAGTGGTCAAGTGTTGAGGTGGCTGTTTTAAGGTTAACTATAGTGATTTCAATGTTTCCTACAGACAATAGTTTGAATTTCGACCATGTGTTCGGTGGGGTGTCTGGAAGGATCAATGTAGTTGTAAAGCGGTTTCTGAGAGAGACTGGTTTGTGTTTGGTGCAGAGGTAGTTTGCTATTTCTTGGGGGCATATGTTATCTTGGGGATTCTATTTATTAGGTTCCCTTAGAAGAGCTTTTGCTAGGTAAAAGAGTTCCCTGGATTTATTTAGGAATTGCATAATAATGTTATGATATTCTTTCTTGCATGTAAGTGTTTCTTTGCAGTATTCTCTCTGTTTCTTCATATATATGGCTTGGGAGAGTGGGTCTTTGGCGTATCTCTATTTACATTCGAGTCAATGTAGGTTACTCTTGCTTCTGTAGTGTTGTTGAATACCAGGGAACTCTGTTGTGTCGCTTGGCTGAGCTCATTCTTGGTGGTGCGAGTGCAGGAGCAGCTATGGCTTCATTCCATAGTATAATTGCTTTGAGGCTTGCTTCGTAGTCTGAATTTGTTATGGGAGCACTGTCTTGAGGAAATTTTTATTGATTAACTGTCAAAATCTGCGGTTCATGGTGGTTGTGCTGGGCATTGGGGGCCAGGTGTGGTGGCGAGGTATTGAAAACGTGTATAGATGCATGGTTGGACCAGGGTACTGGCAATATTGTGTAGGAAGTATGATCAGGTCCCATTGGAATGGTGTCAGGGATGAATATGAGGTTGAGCTTGTTTTCTTTTATTATGAGTTTGATTGGCAATAGGTTGTGTGTAGTGGAGGGCTACCATAGCTTCTAGGGCAGAGGATGATTGCTTTGTGAGTGTAGATTCTAGGTTCAGGTCACCAAGCAGGATGAGGGGTTGGTGATTTGTTGGGAATGAACAGCTTCTTCTAGTAGTGCCATTTTACTTACTAGATAATGTCTTTTCCTGGAGTCCCACTAGACCAGTCGAGGTCCCACCCTATGATCTGCTATACTGTCTTGATTTGGCGCTGCAGGCCCATAATCCTCTTGACAGACTTTCTGTCCAGAGACTGTTCTGAAAATAGTTATGGTTTCTTGTTCTGTTGATCTTTGTTACCCTCATTGAGACTGTGTGTGGTCAGGAGTTCTTGACCATAGCTTGAGTACGAGTACTGGAGTGTGCCACTAGCATGTCATAAGAAACCTCTGGATTTTTCTTCTGTATCCACTTCTGCTGGTAGGGGAGCACTACCCAATTGTCAGGACTGGTCTAGAAGGACTCCAGGAAAAGGACATTATCTGGTAAATAAAATGTTACCTTACATTGCACGCCATAACCACTTACACTCATATCTCGGACCACCTCTCCCCAATCCTTCCCAGCCCTTCCAGCTCCATACTAATCAACAGCTATCCAACACATTCCTTCAACCCATATTTACACACACACACACACACACACACACACACACACACACACACACACACCCCTAACATGTCCAAAATGATGGGGGGAGGAGGATAGGAGATTTTAGATTTAGCTTATGTCTTTTTCAGTTTTAGCTCAAGGCAAGTTCTTTTTAAGAACAGTAGGTATTTTCGTGTTCCAGGAAGGCTTACAATCTGTTTGTATCCGAGGGAATGGAGAGTGAATTGACTTGCACAAGATCACAAGGAGTGATCGTGGGATTTGAACTCTGGCTTTCCTGGTTCTCAGCCTAAAGATGTAACCATTAAGTGGCTATTCTGCCACAGATCGGAAGCCAAAGATCATAAGGAGGAACAGAGACACCTCTACAAAACTGTAAACATGGAGGGAATAGCCTAATATTGTAGATAATGCAGTGGGCTGAAAATTAAGGCAAAGGAAAGTTACCATAATGATGATCATCATTTTGAAGGGAAAAGTTTGCCTTTTTGCAGATGTCACGAAGATTTGCAACAGAGTGAATCGCATTAAGGGGGAAAAGATTTTCAGGTACCAAGAAATACAGTGTGACCAAGAAAGATACCGAGTTATTTACCATTGTGTTGGGTGCCGCAAGCTTGATTAAGAGGAATTTCCAAGCACACTTTGATAAATTACCCATACATGTTACATCTTACAAACGCCAGAAGGAGGCTCTCTTTGGCATGATGCAAATACTATACTGAGTATTAGCAGTAAATTTGAGAGACTGAGATGATACTCCACATACTCTGGCTTAGAAGCAATGTTCATGACTGTCATAGTATGTGCAAAACTAGCCATTTGGAGAAACTGCCCTGGAGTGGGGCAACATGAGGAAAGATCTACAAAAATTGGAAGAATGCTTGGCAGTTAAGATTTAATTCGAAGAAGTGCACTTTGGGTGCAGAAATCCAAAGGGGGCAAGAGGTTGGTGCACACAGACCAGGAAAGGGACCTCAGAGTGATAGTGTCGAAGGATCTGAAGGTGGCAAAACAATGTGACAAGGCGGTAGCCAAAGCCAGAAGGATGCTGGGTTGCATAGGGAGGAATAACCAGCAGAAAAGAGGAGGTACTAATGCCCCTGTAAAAGTCATTGGTGAGGCCTCACTTGGAATATTGTGTTCAGTTTTGGAGACCATATCTAACAAAGGAAATACAGTAAAAAAAAAAAAAAGACTTAAAATAGTTCAAAGGAAGGCGACCAAAATGATTTGAAGCCTGCATCAGAAGACTGTAACAAATTAAACTTTTCACAAATAAGCTTAACAGATCTGATAATCTAGGTGTTCTTTGAATCTTTTCTTTTTTTTATGCTTGTTAACATTTTTTCATTTAAACTTTCAGATATGAGAATTTGATAACATAATTGCTCGTTTCTCACATTAAAACTGGGTTTCATTTTGATAGTACAGTATTTTTTATTATTTTTACTTTCACCTTTTCAGTTGTAGTTAAAGGTGGCTTACATTCAGGTACATTAAGTATTTCCCTATCCCCGGAAGGTTTCCAATCTAATTTTTGCACCTAAGACAGTGGAGGGTAAAGTAACTTGTCCAAGGTTACAAAGAGCATCAGTAGGATTTGAACTCTGGCTTCCCTTGTTTTTAGGCTACCCCTCCACTCTAATAGATTGATTAGGTATTGTTTACTTGTGCATATGGGGAAAATCATTTAGTAAATTTAGTTCTTTGTATTAACACTATATGGCAATTGAGGAAAAATGAGAGACTATGGCTTAAATGTAATTTTATTGAAAATAGAAAGATAGAACTGAAGAAATATAAACTTGCCATTGTCATTGCCAAAAAGAATATCATATTAATAAAACTGAGTCATCCCTGAAAAAATGATTTTTTTCTGGTATGTGAAGATGTTGTTGACAATTCGCATTGCCAAAATAGCTGAACAAATGCAGTCAGTTTGTACACTTTGTCCAGATGAAATTTGAGACTTGGAATATCTCGAATGAAGTATTGAATTTGGATATGGATAAAGAAAATGAAGAAATTCAGGGTTGTTGGGATGATTTTGAAACCACTAATGAGGAAGAAATATGTTGTATAATTAAACAGATGAATACATCAATATGCCGTTTGGATAAAATAGCAATTGTATATTGACAGTAGAGAGAAGATACTGCCAAATCTTTGTATAATTTTGTGAATGCCTCCTTTAAGGATAGAATGGTTCAATTGTAATATGACCAAGTTAAAAGAAACCTCAATCGTCACTCTATCAGTGTGTTCATTATAGATTTATTTCAAATGTTCCATTTATGGCAAAATTGGTAGCACAATTAATGAGGAGACAATTTGATGATTTTTTATAGCATAAGATCTTAAGTAAAAATCAACATGGAAACGTAGAAGTCATAATACTGAAACCTTGATTGGAATATTGTTAAATGTTTTTCTGGTGGGGTTAGAGACAAAGTCAAAGACACATACAGTATATTTTGTTATTCATTGATTGCTCTACAGCATTTGCTTATATAAATCATCAAATATTGTTAGCTCGTCTTGGCTAAGTTGGTATAAAGGACTGGATTTTAAATGATTTCAATCTTACTTAGAGAATCATGAACATAGGATATATTATTATTATTATTATTATTATTATTATTAAAGACTTAAAAAGTGCTGCAACATACAAAGCGCTGTACAAACATAGAAGAGAGACAGTCCCCGCTCATCAGAGCTCACAATCTAATAAGACAGAAAACAAAATAAGTTACATAATACAAATAACAAAAATTTACAGGTCAAAGTAAGCAAATGTTGATAGAGAGATCAAGATAGGGTAAGACAAGAACGGAAAGCAATAGTGAAGAGGTGGGATTTTAGTCTGGACTTGAAAATGGCCAGGGAGGACGCCTGGTGCACAGAGATAGGAAGACTATTCCAAGCAAAGGGTGCTGCCAGTTGGAAGGAGCGAAGTGTGGAATTGGCAGTACGAGTAAAGGGCACAGATAAATGAAGACTGTTAGAAGAGCGAAGCAACCGAGAGGGGGTGTAAGGAGAGATTATTTATTATTTATTTATTATTTATTTACAGTTTCTTTTATACCGCACTATTCGACATCAGCGCGGTTTACAATGAACAGAAACTACACTTCTCAAAAATTGATCAGTGCTTACAATGAACAGCTGGGTATACATTAAACAGGTTACATTCAACAGGTTTCATAAACAGAGGAACATAATAACTATGTACAAAAAGCAACTATGTACAGAATAACTAAACGCAGGTACTGGGGGGCAGAAGAGTGAATACATTTATAGGTCAGGAGGAGACGTTTAAATTAGATACGGAGACGGATGGGAAGCCAATGAAGCGACATGAGGAGAGGAGTGATGTGGGAAAAACGAGACTGGCAGAAAATGAGTCGAGCAGCGGAGTGTTGAATTGACTGAAGAGGAAAGAGGTGGCTTGAAGGGAGGCTGGCAAGGAGAACATTACAATAATCAAGACGGGAGGTGATTAAGGAGTGGTGTTGCCAACCTCCCCCTGGTGGCCGGTGGCTGAACGGGAAGGTTGGGCATATAGTTAATTTTAGGAGAGGAGGGGTTTGTAAGGTCAGGTGCAGCCTGGTCTATGTAGTCCTGCTCCTGGTGCAAATAAGTCATGTAAGCCAAAGTGGAGGGAGAATAAGGCTTTTATTTCCCTTTTCACAAAAAGATTCGTTGGGCTACAAAAATTAAAGAAAGTCCTTCTTTTCAGGCATAAACCAAACTCAAGGTACAAAGTACTCTGTTATAATCTTCACAGTTGTAGAAAGGAAATTAACCAAGGATTCTTTCAACAATGGAGTAAATTACATGTCTGAACATTCTTCTTTCATTCAGCTCAAATATGAAAACTTCTTAAGGTAATATTTGTATGGCTCACAGTTCCGGCAGTGATTCCAAATCACCCACAACACACATGGAACAATCCATCAATTCCTCCTGAGATGAGGAAATAGGGTCTATAAGCTCCACTTGCATCGGTTCTAAATCACTATTATCTTCTTCTGAGCTGGGGCTTTCTCTGGCTGTTATCACTGGCCAGTCCCTATTTCTGTTCCCTTGTTTTCCATACAGTTGCTCTAAGGTTCTTAAATGAGCATGGCCTATTTTATTGCCTCTATATCTTGGCTGGTGAAACTCTGGCATGCTTTCTCTTCTTTTAAACTGGGCATCTGTTTTATAAGGGCTTCTATCAGCTGAGCCTTTCTTCATGAATAAAGAATCATCATACCTTGGTTTCCTGTTATAGGCATAGCTGGAAGTGTCCTCCTCAGGTATTTCCCTTAGGACCCAGTCTCTCTGGCAATCTTTCTCTTGAAAGTTTCTGGTACCTTTCAATCTGGTCTCCGGGCTTTCTGGCAAGCGTAGGCCTCTCTCCAAGCCTAGCTTCCTGCTTCTTAGCTCTTTACCTCTGGAGTTTCTGGCTACCACGACTTCCACAGGACTGACTCTCCTCCATCTGTCTTTCTCTGTGAACTCTGGTTCTCTTCCAGTTCCTGCAGCTGTGCCACTAGTCCTGGTTCCACTGCTCCTTTTCTCAGCAGTGCTCTCCTTTCCGGTGCTACTCTGCTCTGCCCTCCGGTGCTGCTCTGCCCTCCGATGCTGCTCTGCCTTCCGATGCTGCTCTGCCCTCCGATGCTGCTCTCTCGCTTATAAAGGTCTTCTGCCTTTGAGCTTCCCAGATTAGTTCTCAGGTGCCGCTGATTAGCTAGGTGTGTCCACTCAGCCTCTGTAAGTGCACGCCTGCTCCCTCTAGCTGTTTTGCTAGGCAATTGCATTCTCTGCACCTCATTTGTTTTGGGACAGACAGCTTCTTTTCCTATGTCCTCATTTTTATTACCTCCTGCTCTATGACAGTGGACAATCAATTTAGTGGTGTCAACAGAGAGGAAGGGGTGAATTTTGGAAATATTGTATAGAAAGAAACGACAAGTTTTAGCATTGAGCTGGATATGTGAAGAGAGAGAGAGGAATCGAAGATAACACCAAGGTTACATGCAGAAGAAACAGGGAGGAGTACAGAGTTATCAACAGAGAGAGAGAAAGGGGAAAGAGGAGGGGAAGCATTCGTTTGAAAGATAAGAAGCTCGGTTTTGGCCATGTTCAGTTTTAAGCGGCGGTGGGACATCCAGACAGCAATGTCAGAGAGGCAGAGTGAGATCTTAGACAGGATATCAGGAGAGATAACAGGTTTAGAAAGACAGATCACATCAGTTGTGATGAATCTCAATGGATTGCTGTGCCTGTAGTGGTATCACAGAGCTTAGGCCCGTTGGCATTGTTTAATGTGTTCCTTTTCATAAATTACACAGGTACACTACCAAAAAACTGCCTCCAGTTTTGCAGCTGATTCCTATAGATTTTGGGGTGCTGAATCCAGGAAAAATAGCCAAAATGTTCCATCACGTCACGTTTTCTTGCAAAATTAGATTTCTTACCCATATAAGGAATGTTCACATAATTTCTTTTTAGCCGACTGCAGTTTATTTTCTTGGCCCAAAATAGAGGTAGTAATGGTTAACTAACTAGACACACTCCCTCATGATATTTTAGAGTGTTTTGTATTCATTTTATACATTAACAGGACAATTGGGAGGCGGGGGGCTAAATCCAGTACTCGCGCTGGCGCATGTTCTTTCCTCTTCGCCTCGCCTCGTTCGCTCGCTCAAACACGGTGGTTGCGACATGAACGTTCCTGTCAAATTTCAGTTTCTTGCAAGTTCATTATTACCTTTTGTTTGCTCAGTCGTAATCCAGCTTTATTCCGAAGTGGTTCACTACAGTTGTAGTTTGCAGTGCTGTGTATTTGTGATGGCTCACAGAGCCAGAGGTTGCGTCAACTCTCCGGACAGTTTTTGTTTTATTTGTGGGGAATATACCGTGAAAAAGCGGCAGAGGAACATTTCTGCATTTATTAAAAAAGTATATTTTGCCTATTTCGGTTTGAAGTTAGGCGATCAAGACAAACCGTGGGCTCCTCACAAAGTGTGCAAGACATGTGAGGAAGATCTACGCTTATGGATGAAAGGTAAAAAACAAGCATTTCGTTTCGGAATACCTATGATGTGGCGTGAACAAAGAGACCACAGCAGTGACTGCTATTTTTGCTCTTGCATTGTGAAGGGATACAACTTAAAAAATAAGAACGTAATAAGTTACCCCAACCTTCCCTCAGCAATTAGGCCTATGCCTCATAGCAACGAAGTACCTGTGCCTGAACCACCAAAATCTTTGGATCATATTTGTGTGGACGGTTCTGATCATGATGAGACTCATCAGATGGCTTTTCCCGATGAGTCCAGTACTTCCGAGTTTGAAACTGAACCAGATCCGAAACCTGAACTTTTCTCTCAAGCTGAATTGAATGATTTAGTCCGGGATTTAGGACTCCCAAAAGATGCTGCCCAACTGCTAGGTTCTCGGCTTAAACAGAAAAATCTATTGTCACCAGGAACAACTTTTTATTGGTACCGCAACCGCGAGACACAATTTTTGAAGTATTTCAGCAAAGAGGAAGATTTGGTATTTTGCAACGATATATACGGAGTGATGGAAAAGTTTAAACTCGAGTATGATCCTGCTGAATGGCGGCTGTTCATTGATTCGTCAAAAGACAGCATAAAAGGTGTTCTTCTTCATAATGGCAACACATTCGCTTCAGTTCCTATTGCTCACTCTGTTATTCTCCAAGAAAAATATGAGAATTTGGCCCTGATTCTTCAGAAGATTCGTTATGATGAGCATAAGTGGATGATTTGTGGAGACTTTAAAATTCTATCCATGCTATTAGGGCAGCAATCCGGTTTCACCAAATATCCCTGCTTCCTTTGCTTGTGGGATAGCCGGGCCCGCGACCTACACTGGGGGAAAAAAGACTGGCCAATTCGGGAGTATTTGAGACCCGGTGAGAAAAATGTTCTTCATGAGAGCTTGGTACCTCGTGATAAAATTCTATTACCACCTCTCCACATTAAGTTGGGTCTCATTAAGCAATTCATCAAGTCCCTTCCAAAAGTTGGTGAGTGCTTTCGATACCTTTGCTCAAAGTTCCCCCGACTTTCTGAAGCAAAGCTAAAGGAAGGAGTGTTTGTTGGCCCTGATATAAGGAAACTCATTTCAGATGGAGCATTCGCTGAAACGATGTCTGAGAAGGAAAAAGAAGCCTGGGATTCCTTCAAGGATGTTGTTCTCAAATTCTTGGGGAACAGGCGGGATGAGAACTATAAGGATATTGTTGCCAGGATGCTCAATGCCTTCAAAGAACAAGGCTGTAACATGAGCCTGAAAGTCCATTTCTTGCACTCCCATGTGAACTACTTTCCCGAAAACTTGGGGGCGTACAGTGAAGAACAAGGTGAAAGGTTTCACCAAGGAGGCAGAGAGAAGTTACCAAGGAAGATGGAACACCACTATGATGGCTGATTTCTGCTGGTTGCTGCTGCGGGAAACCCCAGATGAAAAATACGCCAAGCAGCGCACCAAGAGAAGCATTCGGGGGAAGAAGAAACGGGCCCACCAGGAGATTGATTGACCCAAGAATGACTTTAAAATCTAAACTGTGTTGACAAATATCGTGTTTTTACTAAACTTTGAAATAAAAATTTGCTAGTTATTACCACAGTGTCGGATCTCATTTATTAGAATTTTATTTTCACACCATCGGGTGTTTGTCTTCATGTATTGCAATGGTGCGGTTTGCGTTTTCTATTCTTACATACATACCTGTACAACATTTTTTGCACATTTCTTTGCTTTGCTTTGTGTCTAACCTCGCTCTTATATGCTCAATGTTTGTGCACATGTATGTGGCTGTTTTAAGTGCAGACAATTTTGCTACCATCACAGTGTGTTTTGTTGACATTATTCTTATGTGCTGCCTTGTTACAATTTTCTTTATTCTTATTTGAATAACTACTAAACAATTAGTATAAAGAATTCATCCAAGAAACTTTTATCTCGATCGCACTCAATCTGAAACGTTCACCTCAAACTGCTAACCCAATGTAGCAAAAAATCTGTACGTGATGGAGCAAATAGGTTACCAGATTTGGATTCAGCGCACCAAAAAACGTAAAAATCAATCGAAACATTAGAGGCAGTTTAAAAAAAAATTTTTTTAGTGTACCTGTGTTATTGGACCAATTAGATATCCAATATAAAACGTTTTGCATGCAGGTGATATTTTGTTGCATGCCCCCTTTAGATGTAAGGTTAGAATAATGCATATAGTACTGAATTAAAGGTTAGATATAACTGATATCTGAGACATGGTGGGAAGGAGGACAAGCAATGGGGGCGGAGTGATACCTGGCTAAAAATTATATCACAATGATAGGGTAGATGAAAATGGTGGCAGTGTGATGCTATAGGTTAAAGAGGGTATTGAGACATGCAGGATAAAAGTTTTTCAGGAAACAAACTAAACTATAGAATTTCTGTGGATGGAAATTCAGTGTTAAAAGGAGAAATCAATGCAGTGGGTATATACCACTGTCTGCCTAGCCAGAAAGAACTGATGGATGATGAAATGCTAACAGAAATTAGGGAAGCTAACAAAATTACAAAATTAATATTAATGGGCGATTTCAATTACCCCAGTATCGCATCAGGACATCAGGACATTCTAGGAAGATAAAGTTTCTAGATAAAATAAATGAATGCTTCATGGAACTTCTGGTTCATGAACTGACATGAGTGGAAGCTATTTTAGACCTAGTCCTTAGTGGAATGCAGGATCTAGTTCAAGAGGCAACTGTTTCAGGACCACTTGGCAATGTAGTGATCATAACATGATCATATTTGATTTAATAAGTAGAGGGAGGACAGCAAGGAAATATGTGATGCTAGCATTTAACTTTCAAAAGGGATATTATGATAAAATGAGGGAAAACAGTTAAGAAAAGACTAAAAGGAACAGATGCAAAGATGCATTGTTTAAAAATACTATCTTGGAAGTCCAGACCAAATATATTCCATGCTTTAAGAAAAATGGAATAAAGGCCAAACGATTGCTAGCATTTTTTAAAGGTGAGGTCAGAGAAGCTGCTATAGCCAAAAAAGCTTCTTTCAGAAAATGGAAAAAGGAGCCAAATGACGAAAACAGGAAACAACATAATCACTGGCAAATTAGATGCAAGGCATTTGTAAGGCAGATAAAGTACATTCGTAGTGAAAAAGGTGAAAGAGTCAGTTGGAATATTAGATGATAGAGTGGTAAAAAGGGGCACTAAGGGAGAACAAGGTCATAGAGACTGAATGAATTCTTTGCTTCGGTCTTTACTAAAGATGATGTAGCAAAGTTACCAATACCAGAAATGATATGATAAAGTATTATATTGAAGGAATTGAAACATATCTTGATAAATCTGGAAGATGTAATACAGCAGTTTGATAAATGAAAGAATAGCAAATCATCTGGACCAAAGTGCTGAAAACTGAAAAATGAGATTGCAGATCTACTATTAGTAAGATGTGACCTATCATTAAAATCATTTGTTGTACCTGAAGACTGAAGAGTGGCCAATGTAACACCAATTTTTAAAAAGAGTTCCAAGGGGGATCCAGGAAACTACAATCCAGTGAGCTTAATGGCACTACTGGACAAAATTGTAAAAACCATTATAAAGAACAAAATTACTTAAGATATAGAGTCATGGTTTATTGGGACACAGCCAACATGAATGTAGCAAAGGAAAGTCTTGTCTCACTAATCTTCTATATTTCTTTGAAGCTGTGAATAAATAGGTAGGACTCTTATTTTACCATATCTTATTTATTGTAATCTGATTTATATTGATTTACTAGCACTCTGTGTGTATATGTTTGTATGTATATATGTGTGTGTGTGTGTGTGTGTGTATAAACACATATATATATATATGTATATATGTGTGTGTGTGTATAAACACACATATATATATATATGTGTGTGTGTGTGTGTATAAACATATATATATGCATACACACACTTAATAGAGTTCAGAATGTTGCAGTGTGTTTAATCTTTGGGCTAGGAAAAGGTGACCGTATATCAATAGGGTGTGTCAATTTTGGAGATGTCATAATTTTAAAAAGCACTAGTGAAAAAATGGTACAAATTCATGTGGCAAATAAACAACTATCTTTAAATTTTGTAAAATGTGTTATTTATGTATCTGTTTGCCAATTACACAAAAACACATAAATTATTGTTGGAAGTAGGACCTGTGTCACATAACAGATGATTTTCAATATCTAAGTTTCATGAAAATATGGATTTCCAAGCAAAATCTGAAAGGAAAGAATCTGAACAACTTATGAACGATTTAGAGTTCTGTGTTAGGGTTTACATGGTGAACTGATTTAATATAAAAATAAATAGCAATTAGACACAAGGTCCCAGGCATCTCCTTTTCCAGCTGCAACTGTTGAAGGAACAGTGTGAAGATGTAAGGAAGACAGTCCTGCCTACAGTGAGAAGGTCAGCTTGGTATGGTTACAGCAAATCTGTTCTGCAAGGCAGGTTGTGCAGTGAAGAGGAACGGGAGATGCAGTGGAGAAGATATTGAAGATCAGAGGTGAAAGAGATGAGAAGAGTCAGCTTGGAGACAGTAGTGTAAGACCCAGTAAAACACCATCCATCAACACTAAGGCAGCTACACTCGCCCAGTTACTTGACGGGAGCTCCGGAGACTCTGAGCCTCCTCTTAGCTGTACCATGACAACAGCAGAGATCAAGATATTTCTGAGCAAGCCTATGGTGGTTCCAGACTGGCCATCACGCACTCAGTCCATAGAAAGGTGTGTAAAAATGACAACTGAGGCTGCTGGTTGTGTACAATCAGGAGATGAGGGAACATTATATTAGAGGTCAGATGGTCAGCAAACAGGATATGGCTTCTTTGCTGGATTTTGTTAAATAACATTAAATTAACTGCATAAATGACATTTTAAAGACAATTATGTGGCTACAGGTGTTCGGATTATTTGTATGTTCAAATAAATATTAGTTAATTTCCATATTTTTCAACTGTGATTTGATGTAGATGAGACTCACTTTAAGCAGTTTCTGAAGATGGCTTTAGATTCAGCATGCAAAACTTCTTAATTTGGTCACTAGTAGTTTGTAAAGTTTGGAAAAATAAAAGTCTATACCTAAAATTGACATGGCCTAGTATATCAAGTTATTTGCAAGAATTGCATTGGCTACTTACTTGATATTGCAGTGTATATAAATGTGCCAGTTTAGTGCATAGCATAGTAAACAGGAATTGGTTTACCTGATAAACATACATGAAACACAACAAAGATTGCTACACAAGATTTAATTCATATTCTCTTTCTACAGGATGGATGATTATCTTGTACCATAAATAGGGCTTTTTCTATTATTGCACCTAAAAATTGGAATACATTACCTCTTTAGTTACAGCAAGATTTGAAGTGGCATTTTAGAAAGGACGTCTAGGGCTGAACGTGCAGAAAAACAGCAGGGACGTCTAGGTCTATACCTGATTTTAGTAACAAAGAAATCTCTGATGTGGACGTCCATGCCAGCAGCCACATAAATATCTCCCCTTAGGAAAACATGGGGCGGGAATGCCCATCTCATGCAAGCTAGGATAAGGGAATGTCCAGCAACATAGCAAAACAAAAACATGAGCCCCCAGTCTCCATCAGTGTTTGCGGACATATTGTAAAATAAAGGAGGTTTTAGTGTAGTTCCTTCTCCACACCTTCTGGACATTTGTCTGACAAAATGATCACTTTTCAAATGCTTATTCATGCCTGGAGCAGTATAACCTTGGATACGACTCTGGATACCAGGACATTTCTGAGATCAGTGGGGACAACTAAGTTCATAAGAATGCCATAGCCACGCCTCCACCACACCCCCTTTCAGACTTTGATTTCCTCGTGCTGGGTCGTCCAAAGATCCAGCTTCTAAAATTGCCTCTGGACATCTCTGTATCTGTTTTCAGATGTCCAAAGCACAAACAGGTTCTAAAATTACTCCCTTGATGCCCTTTCAGTGGAATTTTAAAACACATCTTTTTCTTTAAAGCTTATACATAATATTGATGGTTAATACAATGTGATGTGTGTTAAAAAAAAAAAAATATACAACAAAATAGAGATGATAGACTTAATTATGTTTAAAATTGTGAATGTAAAAGTCTAAACCTCATAGATGTACTATCTTTTCTGATATATAAGCAGAATAAAATGTTGTTGTGTAATTAAAATAATTTTAGCCACGCCTAAACTTCCTAGCAAATTTTTTTCATGAAGGCCATGTAGGTTCCTGTTTTACAGAAATAAATTGATATCTGTGTTTTTATAAAATAAAAGTAGAAATCATGGCTAGATTGATCTACAGACATTTATGTCTGCTCTAGAAGAGGCGTAAACATTACCACATAAACGTACACACATTCTATAAAATAGAATCACAATTCATCTATCTGTGCTTCACTTCCCCTGTCGATGCCTACTGTTAAGTCATGTACAAGTATTTGTTTAATTGTGTACTACTGTGCATGAGGTAATTTTATAAGAGACCTTTGGTATGCATATAGTATCATATACACACACGAAAAAATTCCTTATAAATTACCTCCTATGTATCAGACTTAAAGGTATGGACTGACCTAATAGGTTTGATAATGTTTTGTAATTTAGAAAAGAAAAGATCTTTCTGTTTACATATCGTGATTATTTTGTTTTCTGATTTAGAAAGGATATCCTCCGATTTTTGGATGCAGAAAGGGACGTCTCAGTGGTGAAGAGCAGTTTCAAGCCTGGAGATGTAATCCACTATGTGCTGGATAGACGTCGTACACTGAACATTTCAAACAATTTACATAGTCTCTTACCTGAGATATCGCCAATGAAGGGCCGTCGATTTAAAACGTGTGCCGTTGTGGGAAATTCTGGAATACTCCTTGAGAGTGAATGTGGGAAGGAGATTGACAGCCATGACTTTGTAATAAGGTAAGCTTTTATCTGTTACTACAGTAAATGGACAAAACCTGTCCGGAATACTTTGACCTATGATATCAGTTTCATGACTTATTTGGAATTACTGACTGAATGATCTGAGTGGCATGTTTGTAGAACCTAAATATAAATGCATTTTTGTATTGTAGTGACGTGTTTTTGTGCTATGAAAAGGAGTATGTAGTGGAACAACTGTAATAGGGAAACTAAATAAGGCACAATAACATATAAACCCTTAACTTGTCACTGTGTTTCAAGAATTAAGTTTCTATAAATGCAATCTTCAAAGATGTCTTACATATTGGGACATGGAATATATAAAGCATGAACCAAGGGAAGTTGGAGGTGGTCAAGAATGAAATGGAATGTGTACAATTTGATCTGTTGGGTGTCAGCGAACTGAAATGGACTGGCATCGGGCACTTTGCCTCAGATGAAAGACAAAGAAGAAATGGTGTTGCATTTATAATTAAGAAGAAACTTGCAAGAGCTGTAATGAATTACAGTGCAATCAGTGAACGCTTAATTTTTATTCTTCTACGAGGAATACCTATCAACACAACTATAATTCAAGTATATGCTCCAACAACAGCTGCAGAAGAGGATGAAATTGATGAGTTCTATGAACAAGTACAAGCTGAAAATGACAGAACATGCAAACAGGATATTCTGATAGTCATGGGTGACTGGAATGCAAAGGTTGGCAACAAACTAAGGCAAAATGTTTGGAAAATATGGACTTGGCAACAGAAATGAAGCTGGAGAAAGACTGATAGAATTCTATAAGACCAACGATCTATTCATCTCAAACACCTTCTTCCAGCAACACAAGCAGCGACTGTACACATGGACTTCACCCATTGGATTGTACAAAAAACAAATTGACTACATCTGTGGAAGTCAACAATGGAAAAGCTCTATAACATCAAAACCTGGAGCTGACTGTTGTATAGATCACCAACTACTAGTATGAAAACTCAAGCTAAAGTTGAAAAAGAGCAAGCCACTCATGAAAGTAGCAAAATATGATCTTGAGAATATACCACTGGAATTTAAAGACTTCCTGCAAAATCAATTTGCTGCTTTAGATACAGATGACAGAGCTCCAGAAGAGTTATGGGATGACATCAAGAAGGTTGTATTGGAAGAAAGCGAGAAGTCTCTACAAAAGGTCAAAAAGCAAAAATGGCCAAAATGGATGACCGAAGAAACTCTGAAAATTGCCCAGAAATGCAGAGAAGCTAAAGCCAGAGGAGAAAGAGAGGCAATCACAGAACTCAACAGAGATTTCCAATGTACAGCAAGACAAGACAAGGAGAAATACTACAATGATGCATGCAAGGAAATAGAAACAGAAACTATTAGAGGAAGAACAAGATCGGCTTTCCTAAAGCTACGAGAGTTAAAGAAAAAATTCAGCCTCAAAGTGGAATGTTACAAGATGCTCAAGGATCCATGTTGAATGATGCTGAGAAGATCAAGAAAAGGTGGAAAGAATATACAGAGTTTTTTTATGACAAGAATCAAGCGAACCAACAGCCATTTCAACCTGTACCTTATGATCCGGAAACATTGGTGATGAAAGAAGAAGTTGAAGCAGCATTGAAAACCTTATCAAAGAACAAAGCACCAGGCATTGATGGCATTCCCATAGAAGTGTTACAGCAATCTGATGCAGTTGTTACCATACTTACAAGGCTCTGCCAGGAAATTTGGAAGACAGATTCATGGCCAACTGATTGGAAAGATCTGTGTTTATACCAATACTAAAGAAAGGTGATGCAACTGACTCTGGAAATTATTGCACAATCGCTCTGATCCCACATGCCAGCAAGATTCTACTGAAGATGATTCAACAGAGACTACAACCATACCTGGAACAAGAACTACCTGAAGTGCAAGCATACTTTGGACACATTATGCGAAAAGAGAGATCATTTGAGAGAGGCATTGTGCTTGGTAAGGTCGAAGGTCAACGCAAAAGAGGAAAACCAGCAATGAGATGGATCGATATAGCACCCGTAGCTGCTGTTATTGTATTAAGAATGAGCCACCTGACTGAAGACAGGACACAATTTAGGACAATTATCCAGAGGATCTCCATGAGTTGACACTGACTCGACTGCACAACAACAAAACCACTACTCCACAAGAAAAGATAATTTTTAATATTTTCCCTGTTTTTAATCAGTTCTGCTTATTTAAAAACAAACCTGAATTCTTAAAAACACTAATTTAAACAGACATTTGGTGGCCTGTTAATGCATATTAATGAACATTAAGGGGGTCTTTACTAATGACTCTACTCCCCTGCTGCCCTAGCTCCATCTCCTCAAACATACTGTTTTTATAATGTCCAAATGTACATAATTTGCTACATATTAAAATCAATGATGTAACTGCATATTAATTGTATATAATTTACCTTGTATATAAGTTAGCTTGAAATAATCTCCTGCATGCCCCCTCACCCATTGTTCTATGTAAAACTCTAAAGTTGCACTGTAAACCGCTTTGATTTTAGGATAAAGCGGTATATAAATCCTGTTAAATAAATAAAAGGCATTAGCTGACAATGCGTGTTCTGGCACGTGCTGAATGCCAGCTAGCACAGCGCCACGACCACATAGAACGATTTCTGCATTGTCCAACTCACATTAGGGTAGTGAGTGGATGGGGTAGGGATGGAGAGTGGGTGTGGCATGCTCTGTGCAGTTTGTGCTGGGTTCACACCTCAACCTATCTGCATTAGCATGGGATCACCTAATGCCACCTCAGAAGGTGGAGTTATGCTAATACAGTATGTGCTAAGGGACAAGGCTCCACGTAATGGGGAAATACTTTCTTGGGTTAAAGAGAATTCTCTGGGAACAAACAGGAAGTCAGCCCTCACATATTGGTGACGTTGGCATCGATGGAGCCTGCGCGGAATCACTCCCCAACTTTCAAAGAAAGCCTTTGCGAGCTAGGCTGTGCAGGCACGGTCACCTTCTGACCCAAAAATGCCATCTTACCTCCGTTATCTTTTTTGTGCGGAGCCCTGCAGATGTCCTTTCTGTAGTCACCGGTAAAAGTTGTTTTATTCTAACCCTCTGTTAGCATTTTCACTCTCTTTTCGCCGATCAGTTCCTCATCACTTTCTCCATCCAAATCTGCCCTCACCTCGGCGTCACATTTTTTCTTGGATCCCTTTTTCTTTCTTTTTCGGTGCACGGATGCTTTTTTGTGCCCTCCCTGACCAAGACATCTGAGTTTCACCTCATAGGTGCAGTCTTCCCCACTATGTCTTTGGTCAGCGGATTTAAGCAATGTGGCAAATTCCCCCATACCATGCTCATAACGGACTGCCACAGTTGCTGTATAAAATGCCTCTGTACAGATCACGATGACTCCACTTGCCCTGCTCTGCCTGCAGATGTCGAGCAAGAGCCGAAGGAATTGTAAAAAGCAGCGGGGGAAACCTTTCGGCTCGAAGATCTCTGCTGCAGTGTCAGCATTGCACTTGGAATTGCTGCTCTCAGAGACTGTGTCCAATGACTCTGTCGAGTGCACATGCTTGATGCAAGCCCCAAGGTCCTCATGGGTCCAAGACATCATCCAAGTCAAAGTTGAAGTCCAGTCACAGAGCTGGTGGTAAGACTTCCGTCCCTGATTCTGAGTCCCCGACCCGACTTTGAGAGTGATAGCCTGGAGTGGTCCTCTAAGCTGCCCTGGCGGGAGGAGATTCCCACTGCTTCGGGGAATTGGGCTCGATCCTCTGCAATCACCATTGGTGATTCCCCTTCAAGGAAGCTAGTTTTGGGCTTGATGCCCTCGAGACCTGAACAGGTTGCTGTGGAGCCTACAGTCGTCGAAGCCAGGATAGCGGCCTTGGAACACAACAGGCTGCTTTCCTCAAGGCGCAGCAGGGTCTGATGCCTGAAGCCTCTGGGTCATCGGTGCCAACATCTGATCCCTCCATTGTGAGGACCTCCCTGGAGGATGTCCAGCTGGTGCTGAAATGGTTCGCTTTCTCTGAGTTCCATCGGTCGGCCTCCTGCACGAGGCTCGACTCCCCCGAGCATCTCTGAGTTGGCTCAATGGGCACCTCTCTCTCTCTCCCTTGGCTCCAGTGGCTCATCACCCTGATGACCGTCCCGGCCTCGAGGTCTCTTCCGGTTCAGAGTCGGTCTTGGAGATCAATGACTAGTCACCAGACACCATGTTACACAGGGATGTCCCCTCTGAACAGTCTCCCCCACAGGAGCGCCAGAGGACCTTGCATTCCTCAAATTTGTCTGGGGGATTTCGAAGGCCCCAGCCTTTGTGGTGGAACCAGAGGATGAGCCTCATGCTGATGACTTGGAGATCCTACAGTATGAAGCCCCTCCAAGGGAGGCACTGACGGTACTGATTTCCTCCATCCTGGAGTGCTTGCTGTTCAGAATGTGGGAGAGCCCGGTGACAGTGCCAATAGTGAGCCATTGACTCGATTCCTAGTATCTAGTTGGTAAGAGTCTGGGCTTTATGAAGAGACAGCTGCCTCACAACTCCATGGTGGTGGAGTCGGCCATGCATCTTATAAAAAGTCAGAAGACACACTCTTTGGTACCCCATGGTAGAGATGCTTGCACCATCGACGGGTTTTGGCAGAAAGTGCTCATGGCCCGCATCCAGGCTTACCAGCTGTACATGGACATGTACCTGAGGGACCTGGCAAAGGAGCTCACTGGGTTGTCAGCTGTGCTGGCAGGTGAATCTCTCGAGTGCTTCCAGACCTTTGTCTCCTTTGTCAAGAAATGCTCCAAATTCCAGACTCAAGCAGCCTATGTCTGCTTAGAGTCTGTGGCTCGTGTGGCTTCGAAGGGCATTAGTGCCCATTGCCTGGCTTGGTTACAATCCTTGGACTTAGAGCAATGGGTGCAGGACAAACTGGCTGATGTCCCCTGCTGAGGAGAGAACCTCTTTGACAAACACATGACTGACAATGTGGCAGAGTTGGAGTCAGAGTTTGACCAGGACTAGGCTGTCCCTGAAGACCACTGACTATTCCCTTCTGAAGGCTTCGGAGAAAAAGCCCTTCCATCCGAAGGTGAAAAAGGCTTACGGAAAATACCCCCAATTTCCAGCCTATCGGGCTCCCCAACAGTCAGCAGACCAAGGGCCAGGGGCACAGTCCCCGTAAGCAGACAGACTCCAAACACCAAACAGCACCCCAGCTACAGCCTTGGGTGGGGGGGGCTTTTGACTCCTTGAGCATAGCTCTTCTCCTCCCCCCCCCCCCCAAAGACCAGAGCCCAAGGCACATGGGAGGATGTCTGATCTACTTCGCTCACCTCTGGCCGGGCATCACCACCGATGCCTGGGTGCTGCTGGTGGTGCGAGAAGGTTATCCTCTGCACTTCGAGATGCCTCCTCCCTTCTTACCAGGGGAATTTCCCATGACCTCCCTGCACAGAGAGGTCCTGCAAAAGGAACTCTAGTCTCTGCTCGAGTATTAGGTGGTAGAAACAGTCCCTCAGCCCCTCTGGGGCACAGGGTTCTACTCACGGTACTTCCTCGTCACAAAAAAGACAGTGGCTTCCTGCCCATCCTGAATCTGTGGAACCTAAACCACTTTCTGGTCAAGGAGAAGTTCAATATCTCTTGGAACATTGCTGCTGTACCTCCAGTGGGGAGATTGGCTATGCTCCTTGGATCTCAAAGATGCCTATACCCACATCATGATCCATCACCGGCACTGTCAGTATCTCCACTTCATCATCGGAGGCTGTCACTACCAGTACAGGGTGCTGCCCTTCAGGTGTTCACCAAGTGCCTGGCAGTAGTCACCGCTCACCTCCGCTTGGTGGGAGTCTTTGTCTTTCCCTCTCTGGATGACTGGCTCCTGAAAGGCAGCTCATCAGAGGAGGTACATCATGCAGCCCACCGCACTATCAGGGTGCTACAGCATCTGGGTTTCCTGATAAACTTCCTAAAGTCACATCTGCTATCAACCCAGCACCTGGAGTTCATAGGGGCCCTTCTGGATTCAACTCAAGTCAGTGCCTTCCTCCCTCTAGACCGGGCGCAGCGTCTGGCGACCCTAGCAAAAGAGGTACAATGCAGCATTTGCCTGTCTCCTGCTATGCCTATTGGGGCACATGGTCTGAATGGTTCATGTAACCATGCAGGCCCATCTACGGATGTGACAAGCCCAGTGGACCTTCAGCTCTTAATGGGGCAACTGGAGGATCGGGTCCAGATCACTCAGCCTCTCACTGCTTCTCTTGCCTGGTGGAAGAGCCGACAGAATCTCATGGCTAGCCTACCTTCCAGGCTCTACTGGCCCACCCCTCCAGGCTTCTCTGGTCCAACATGTTCTGACCACGGATGCCTCTAAGCTCAACTGGGGAGCCCAATGCGATGGCCTCCAGTTACAGGGCACCTGAACTCTGGAGGAAAGTGCCCTCTGGATCAACCTCCTTGAATTCAGAGCTGTGACAAATGCCCTTTGGGTGTTCCAGGCCCATCTGGTGGGCCAGGTTGTCCTCCAGACGGAGAACCAAATAGCGATGTTTGTTTGTTTTTACATCAGCAAGCAGGCGGGAATGGGCACCTTGGATTGCAAAAGGGTACTGGCCACCTACCTCGAGAGGACAAAGGCCCATTGCCACTCATCACAACTGTTCGTCTCCTATGACATCAACAGACTCGGGGTTGCGATCTCTAAGCGTACCCTGTCTTCTTGAGTGACAGACTGCATCTCTTTTGCCTATGAGCAGGCTGGACTCTCCTAGGAGCATCATGCTATCACGCATAATGTGTGCACCATGGCGGCCTAGATGACTCACCTGCGCTCTGTGCCCCTGCAGGACATTTGATGGGATGCCATCTGGTCTTCAGTCCATACCTTCTCAGTGCATTACTGCTTGTAGGAGAGCTCATGGTGCGAGAGTGCCTTCGGCCAGGCAGTATTTTGTCACCTCTTTGGGAAATAGTGCAACTCCTTCCCTCCGGCCCTTTATGTCCAGGCCACTGGAGAGGGATTCCATCTTTAATGTTGGGGCTACATCACTGGACTTCAAGCCCTTTTGTGCTGCTTGCTGCCCTTCACTGTTCGCCTTTTGGGTTGCCCGTGGCTCCTACAGGTTTTTTAGTACCCTGTAGATTAGGAGTCCCACATGTGAGGACTGACTTCTGCTTTTGTTCCTAAAGAAAGCATAGTTACTCGCCTGTAACAGCTGTTCTCCAGGGACCCTCCCTCCTCCCCATGGAGTTGATTTTTCTTTCTATGCTTGATTAAGCTATAACATCATACTAAGGTAAGATGGCACTTATGGGCAGGAAAGTAGCCGCACATGCGTGGCCTAACTCCCAAAGGCTTTCTTTGAAAGCTGAAAAGTGATTCTGCCTGGGTTCTGTCGATGCCGACATCACCCATATATAAGGACTGATTCCTGCTGTCCTTGGAGAACACCTGTTAAATGTGAGTAACTACATGTTATTTGGATTTAAACAGATAAAATCTGTGTCTGTTTTAAAGTTCTGTGTTTTATAAAGTCAACTAGGGCACTGTGTAGCAAGCCAGCTTTCGGTTAGCATTTCTTTCCCACCCACCCCAGGAATAATAGTAGATTTATAGGCTATTAAACTTATTAAAAGTGGTCAAATTCACTTTCAGGTTTAAATGGATCTCCAGGAACAAGCAGAAATGCAGTCTGCACATATGGGTGATGTCGCCACAGATGGAACCTGTGTGGGCATGTCCCCAGCATCCAATAGGAAAGCCTTTGGGAGCACTCCGCTGTGCCTTCCCACCTTCCCAACTCCTCTCCTCAGTTCCTAGTTTTCTACGGAGCCAGCAGGACATGCTGTCCTGCTGCTACCGAAAAACTTTTCATTTTGATGTGAAACATCATGCTTCTGCCTTCCTGTCGATGCCAAGTCCGTTCTCTAGAGGCTAAAGTAGCAGACTTGGAAAACATAAGACAGACAGAGAGGTACATAGACGAGACCTACAGGGATATAGTCCTGAAGTCCCACCTCCAGTCTGGCAGCACCCCTGTTCCATGGAGGAGAGAGGTCACGTGACAGGAGAGCATCACCCTAGTGTGGCAGGAAGTGATCCTGTAACTAGGACCTGTCCTCCAGGTGATGTAAAACCCTCTCCCACCGAGGAAGTTTCTCCAGGGCCATGTGCCCATGAGGGAAGGGTTAGGAGAGCCGTTATAGTTGGTGATTCGATCATTAGGCATGTAGATAGCTGGGTGGCTGGTGGACGTGAGGATCGCCTGGTAACATGCCTGCCTGGTGCGAAGGTAGCGGACCTCACGCGCCACCTATATAAGGTCTTAGATAGTGCTGGGGAGGAGTCTGCTGTCTTGGTACATGTCGGTACCAATGACATAGGAAAATGTGGTAGGGAGGTTCTGGAGGCAAAATTTAGGCTTTTAGGTAGGAAGTTGAATTCCAGAACATCCATGGTAGCATTCTCCGAAATGCTTCCTGTTCCACGCGCAGGACCCAAAAGGCAGGCAGAGCTCCGGAGTCTCAATGCGTACATGAGACAATGGTGCAGAGATGAGGGTTTTGGATTTGTTAGGAACTGGGGAACATTCTGGGGAAAGGAGGGGCTCTTCCGAAGGGATGGGCTTCAGCTTAACCGGGATGGAACCAGGCTGCTGGCATTAACCTTTAAAAAGGAGATAGAGCAGCTTTTAAACTAGATATTAGGGGAAAGCCGACAGTCGCCCAAGAGCGGATTGTTCAGAAGAATGATTCCTTGAAGGATACTACCAAAAGCAGAGAGGTTCCACAAAAGAGTAAAGTAGCCCAAATGCCCTCAAGTATGGAGCAGACAGAGCTTAAAGATCCCAATTTACCCATGTCTAACAATAGCCAAATTAACATGAATAAAATACATTCTCTAAAATGCTTGTATGCAAATGCTAGAAGTCTAAAGAATAAGATGGGAGAGTTAGAATATATAGCACTTAATGAAAGGTTAGATATGATTGGAATATCAGAGACATGGTGGAAGGAGGACAACCAGTGGGACACTGTGATACCTGGGTACAAACTATATCGTAATGATAGAGCTGATCAAATTGGTGGAGGGGTTGTGCTTTATGTTAGAGAGGGCATTGACTCAGAAAGGATTAAAGTTTTGCAGGAAACAAAATCTGCTGTAGAATCTATATGGATTGAAATTCCATATAAAAGGGGGAAGGCAATGGCAGTGGGGGTGTACTATCGAGCACCTGGCCAGAATGACCAAATGGATGATGAAATGCTCAAAGAAATCAAGGAAGCTAACAAAAGTTACAGCGCAGTAATAATAATGGGTGATTTCAATTACCCCGGTATCGACTGGGTCAGTGTCACGTCAGGACATGCTAGGGAGATAAAGTTCCTAGATGAAATAAATGACTGCTTCTTGGAGCAGCTGGTTCATGAACCGACCAGAGGGGAAGCCATATTAGACCTAGTCCTTAGTGGAACACAAGATCTAGTGCAAGAGATAAGGGTGTTGGGGCCACTTGGCAATAGTGATCATAGCATGATCGCCTTTGATTTAATTAGTGGAGGAGGGATAGTAAGGAAATCCACACTACTACCTTTTAACTTTCGAAAGGGAGACTATGATAAAATGAGGAAAACAGTTAAGAAAAAACTAAAAGGAGCAGTTGCAAAGGTTAAAGACGTACATCAGGCTTGGCTGTTGTTGAAAAATACTATCTTGGAAGCCCAGACCAGCTGTATTCCACGCTTTAAGAAAAGTGGAAGGAAGTCCAAAAAACTGCCAGCATGGTTTAAAGGTGAGGTCAGAGAGGCTGTTGTTGCCAAAAAAGCATCTTTCAGGAAATGGAAAAAAGAGCCAAATGACGAAACCTGGAAACACCACTAGCACTGGCAAGTCAAATGCAAGGCATTGATAAGGCAGGCAAAGGGAGAATTTGAGAAGAAGCTTGCTGCGGAAGCAAAAACGCAAAGTAAAGACCTTTTCAAGTACATTCATAGCAAAAAACCTGTGAGAGAGTCAGTTGGTCCATTAGATGATAAAGGGGTTAAAGGAGCACTAAGAGGCGACAAGGCGATAGCGGAGAGATTGAATGAATTCTTTGCTTCAGTCTTTACTGAGGAAGATGTAGGGTTGTTACCCATGACTGAAGTGGTATTTAAAGGTACAGAAGAATTGTAGGAAATATCGATACATCGGGAAGATGTATTACAACTATTAGATAAACTGAAGAGTAGCAAATCACCTGGGCCGGATGGTATACATACAAGGGTGTTGAAAGAACTGAAATACAAGATTGCAGACCTGCTATTAGTAATCTGTGAACTATCATTAAAATCATCTCTAATACCTGAAGATTGGAGGATCGCCAATGTAACACCAATTTTTAAAAAGGGTTCCAGGGGTGATCCGGGAAACTACAGACCGGTGAGCCTGACGTCAGTACCGGGAAAAATGGTAGAAACCATCATAAAGAATAAAATTACTCGGCATGTAGATAGTCATGACCTAATGGGAGACAGCCAACATGGCTTTAGACAAGGAAGATCTTGTCTTACTAATCTGTTATGTTTCTTTGAAGGAGTGAATAATCAGGTGGACAAAGGTGAGTCTGTTGATATTGTGTATCTGGACTTTCATAAAGCCTTTGACAAGGTCCCTCATCAGAGACTTTTGGCAAAACTAAAGAGTCATGGGATAGGAGGCAGTGTACTATTGTGGATCAGGAACTGGTTAAAAGATAGAAAGCAGAGGGTAGGGCTAAATGGCCAATTTTCCCAATGGAGAAAGGTGAATAGTGGTGTACCCCAGGGATCTGTGCTGGGTCCGCTGCTTTTTGACATATTCATAAATGACCTGGAAAGTGGAATAACGAGTGAGGTTATCAAATTTGCAGATGACACAAAACTATTTAAAGTTGTTAAAACCCAGGAGGATTGTGGAAAATTGCAAGAGGATCTTGATAAATTGGAAGACTGGGCATCAAAATGGCAGATGAAATTTAATGTGGACAAGTGCAAGGTTATGCACCTAGGGAAGAACAACCCAAACTATGGTTACACGATGCAAGGTTCCACATTAGGACCACCACCCAGGAAAAAGATTTAGGCGTCATTGTGGATGCCATGTTAAAACCCTCGGCCCAGTGTGCAGCGGCGGCCAAGAGAGCAAATAGAATGCTAGGTATGATAAGGAAAGGAATGGAAAATAAAACAAAAGATATTATAATGCCTCTATATCATTCCATGGTGAGACCGCACCTTGAATATTGTGTGCAATTCTGGTCGCCGTATCTTAAAAAGGATATAGCGATTTTAGAAAAGGTTCAGAGAAGAGCCACCAAAATGGTAAAGGGGATGGAAGGATACTCCTATGAAGAAAGACTAAAAAGGTTGGGGCTCTTTAACCTGGAAAAGAGACGGCTGAGGGGAGATATGATAGAAGTCTATAAATTAATGAACGGAGTGGAACGGGTAAACGTAGATCGATTGTTTACCTTATCAGAATATAGAAAGACTAGGGGACATGCAATGAAGCTACAGGGTAAACTATTTAAGACTAATACAAGAAAATATTTTTTCACTCAACGTGTAATCAAACTCTGGAATTTGTTACCGGAGGATGTAGTAAAGGCTGTTAATGTAGCTGGGTTTAAAAAAGGTTTGGACAAGTTCCTGGAGGAAAGATCCATAAACCATTATTAAGAAGGGACCCAGGATATCAATGCTTGAACCAATACAAGCATTGTGGAACCTGTGTCCCTTGGGGAAACTGCTAGGTACGTATGACCTAGATTGGCCACTGTTGGAAACAGAATACTGGGCTTGATGGACCTTGGTCTGACCCATTATGGCATATCTTATGTTCTTATGCCAGTCCGTCGAGTCCAGCACTGGTCCTGATATTTCTTTTTTATTTTTGTAAATTTTCTATAGCTTTATTTTTTTTCCTTCATGCGGTCTTACAGCTAGACTAGGCCTTTAGACATCCATAGCCCTATCTTAAAGACAACTTTTCAGGCATGGAAAAACCAACTAGTGGTTTTAAGATATGTACCAAGTGTTCTGGTACCATATCGGTCACTGATAAACATGACTGGTTTTTAAAATGTTTGGTACCTGACCATCAACCCAATTCTTGTTCTTTCTGTCAGCAAATGACAGAGAGGCCTAAAGAACCGAGCAGACAGTATGCCTTGACTCGATGTATCAGAAGGGTGTAAAATGACATTTACATCAAATCATTATGCTATGTGTAGATCCACCATGATTGGGGGTGACCAAGGGGAGCCAGGAGTGAGTGAGCTGAACTAAATAATAAAACATATATTAAAAATAAAAATAAATCATTAAGACTGTAATAAAACCATAAATATCTAAAAATAAGTAAAATACCGAATTACTGATTACCCCATAATACATGCCGACCTTCCCTTTGTTAAATACAAATGTAAAACCGGGGTGTGTTAAAGGTAAACTCTCTTCATTTACTTAGCTAACTAACTTATACATAGTAAAACCCTAAATACATGTTAATCTAAAATCCGCAAAATGTAATGTCACAAACGTATGTATTTAAAAAGGAAATTAAAAACTGAAAGTATCGTAGCCGTTTGTTTGTTCAATGTACTCGGCTAAAAGTTGGATAATCGCCTTTTCTATGTGGAAAAACAAAAAGCATTCAGATTCTATCCCATTCGTTATTCGGTAGAAACTGCTGTACATGTGATAATTAGTGTATTGATATATTATCTACCGCGACAATGGACATCTCTGTTCACTTAGGGATAGCTGCGTGCTTGCGCTTGGGATTAAGACGCTCATTTACAACTGAACTCTCTTGTCTACATTACATTATAAATAAATATACTCATACTAAAAAGACTTTACTCGTAGATAGCGTATTATGCACATATTAAAGGCTCCTAACTGCTTTCCTCATGAGGGGCTACTTGCGTATCGTTAGAAAGAAAATAATAAAAATAATAAATTCATCCCATTGGCACAAATTGTCTACTATTCATTATACAAAATACAGGGATGTAATAACGTTCTGTATCATGAACCGTCGTATTTCAGATCCCATAATTTAAATCTTTCAGACATGCCACTATTCTAAACAAACTACCATATAGGTTGTTTAGACATCAGCTTGTTGTATCTCCAGACTTCGATACCTTAAAAGACTCTAAATATTCAGACGGTATTTACTGACCCGATTCCAGAGACTTTTTAACCAAAGAAATTGCTTAAGCACATTCACAAATAAATCTGCTCATGTTCCTTGCTCGTGGACAGCATATGACCCGTTTGCAAGGCGCTATACGGGGCTGCTTGCATACCGCCAATTGAAACTTCATATCGCTAAACCAAAATGCCTACCTATCTTTACTTAAAAGTGATTACATTCCAAACCCAGTGAAAAACATTTTTATTCTGACTCCCTATATTAACTCTACCAAGATATCATTACTATGAACGAAGGTTTGCCATTAATTTAACTAAGATACCTAAACATTGCATCTTCAGACCTCGTTATACTAAACAACAATCAAAAACTCCAGACAGCACTTACTGACACGATAATCCAGAAGATCTTGGATCAAAAGAACCTGCCATTCATCGTGTATCAGAACTTCTACTTCAAAAATGCCCACACTTGCGCTTTACTTAAGTGCGGGAAAAACTGACGTGTCCTACTTCGGCACTGTCCGCGTCACCAGTTGCTAGGTAAAGTTTCAGACATTCTGGTTTGAATGTATTAACCACCCTTTCTATCTACAGCTACCATGTGCTATATAAAATCCTATGCTCTCTTCAGTAAAATTTCCCCCAGCACTGTATATATTATAATATATAACTGGTATATCCAATCCTGATAACTGGTATATCCAATCCTGTCTTCTTCATGTCTGTCTGTAGTACAAGGCTACTGCCAATCTTCTTATGTCCTTCTTTTCAATAGTGAATATTATACTATGATAAATCTTTATTAGAATATATAGATGTTACCTCACCTACCGCATTAAAAAATATTGTGTTAATAATTATATCTCTTTCTAAAATGTATCTTATAAGGACTATGAAAACTTCTCATATTAATAAATCCATTTCTCGTATGATTATTAATCTTACATGAAAATTGTTATGTAAAAGAGAAATTATCATGTAAAGAAAATTGTCATGTAAGGAAAATTGTCATGTAGAGGAAAACCAACGGAACTACAGGAATACTGACAGGTCTCTCTCCATATTCAAGCCATGCGGAGCCAGGGACCCTAATTGGAAGATGTATCGCTGTTCCAACCTTTGTATCATCTTATCAGCATCTCCCCCTCTCCAATTAAGTTTAGCTTTCTTTATAACAAAAAACTTTAAATCACTAACCCGGTGTTTCATATCTTGCCAGTGTGCCACGAGAGGTTTTTCTACAATACCCCTCTTGATACAGCTCTTATGTTCTATTATTCGCACTCTCACACTCCTAATCGTCTTCCCCACATACAATTTGTTTGCAGGGGCACTGTATAACATACACTACGTGAGTTGTTTCACAATTGGAAAATTCTTCTATCCTAAAAACTTGCTGCGTGGTAGGATGTATAAACTTGTCCCGGACTGGCATCACATGGGTGCATACGGAACACCGTCTGCACTGATATTGACCTTTGTATTTAGGTAGAAATTTCCGTTCGGTTAGTGCTGATGGCACTAACATGTTTCTCAAATTAATATTGCGTTTGTGCGCTGCTGTAATTGTGGTATCTTGAAAACCTGGTATTGTCTGAATAAGGTACCATTCTTTCTTCAAAATCCTCGTAACCTGTTTAGAATAAACTGAATATAATAAAGGGCAAACTAACCCTACACCTTTCTTCTCTTTGTTCTGTTGAAGCAGTTTATCACGAGGTGTATTTTTTGCTCTATAATATGCTTGATCAATGTATTGTACAGGATAGTTCCTTGCTACAAATCTATCCTTCATGGACTCAGCATGAGCTTCAAAGTCTTGCATTGTAGTGCATGTCCTCCGAACTCTAAAGAATTGTCCTACTGGCAAGTTCTTTTTCAGAGATGGATTGTGGAAGCTGTCAAAATGCAGCAAATGGTTGCGATCAGTCGGTTTTCTATACATTGTATTGGTAAATTGCCTATCTTCTTTCTTAATGACTAAATCTAAATATGGTATTTGTTGCGCGTCATATGTGATCTGAAATTTCAAATTCACATCCAAACTATTTATCCACATGTTGAATTCCCCCAATCTCGCCATATCTCCATCCCAAAGGATCAAAACGTCATCAATATAACGTATCCATAGCTTAATGTTATCTTTATATACATGCTCCTTCAAAAATATTTCTTCAAATTGAAACATGTATAAGTTGGCGACATCCGGCGCCATTGATAACCCCATGGCTACCCCTTTTATTTGTTTGAAAAAAATTTCAGATCACATATGACGCGCAACAAATACCATATTTAGATTTAGTCATTAAGAAAGAAGATAGGCAATTTACCACTACAATATATAGAAAACCGACTGATCGCAACCATTTCATTGAGACCCAGTCGTTGATAATACATTGAAACCCTTGCAGCTATGGTCAAGAAAGCAAATGGAATGGTAGGAATCATAAGGAAAGGAATGGAGAATAAAACCAAATATATTATAATGCCTGTCATTCCATGGTGTGACCACATAAGAGCATAAGATATGCCATACTGGGTTAGACCAAGGTCCATCAAGCCCAGTATCCTGTTTCCAACAGTGGCCAATCTAGGTCACAAGTACCTAGCAGTTTCCCCAAAAGACACAGGTTCCACAATGCTTGTATTGGGGCAACCAGCAGATATCCCGGGTTCCCTTTAATAATGGTTTATGGACCTTTCCCCCAGGAACTTGTCCAAACCTTTTTTAAACCTGGCTACACTAACAACTTTTACTACATCCTCGGTAACAAATTCCAGACTTTGATTACACGTTGAGTGAAAAAATATTTTCTCTTATTAGTCTTAAATAGGTTACCTTGTAGCTTCATTGCATGTACCCTAGTCTTTCTGTATTTTGATGGCGTAAACAATCGATCTCCATTCCTTTCCTTATGATACCTAACATTCTATTTGCTCTCTTGGCCGCCGCTGCACACTGGGTGGAGGGTTTCAATATGTTATCCACGATGATGCCTAAATCTTTTCCCTGGGTGGTGGTTCCTAATGTAGAACTTTGCATCTTGACTATTGTGTGCAATTCTGGTCACCATATCTTTAAAAAAGGATATAGCAGAATTAGAAAAGGTACAGAAGAGTGACCAAAATGATAAAGGGGATGGAAGAATCTCTCTACGAGGAAAGGCTTAAAAGGATAGGGCTCTTCTTCTTGGAAAAGAGACAACTAAAGTGTGATATGATAGAGGTCTATACAATAATGAATGGACTAGAACAGGTAAATGTAGACCAGGTTTTTTAGTCCTTCAAAAAGTAGAAAGACTAGGGGACACACAATGAAGCTACAATGTAGGGCATTTAAGACGAATCTGAGAAAACTTTTCTACCCTTTGGGAACCTGACAGATACTTCTTTCCTGGATTGGCCACTGTTGAAAATAGGATACTGGGCTCAACAGACTTTTGGTTTGACCTAGTATGACATTTTTTGTGTTCTTATATTTTTATATACCTGTTTGTGGTTTGAATAGAAACATCCATAGTTTCCCCAGAGGTAGAGGAGAGAAGCTGGTGGCATAAAAGTCCCTTGAGAATGGAGAGACATGGGCAATAACTAGAATCACAAAAAATCTCCTTCATTTGTAGTTGTGGGGTAGGCTGGAGAAGGAAAAGTTATGGTTTAATGACACAAATTAAATTCTGGTGTTTTATATTACTTGATAAAGTCATCTGTTATAATACCAATGGTAATGCTAATATAACAACTGTTACCACGATATGGAGGTAATTTTATAAACTTTTTCCTTGCTTAAAAGGTCCCTTAAAAATTAGGTCACACTTAAAAGTATGTGCAGGGCAAGCTGGCAAGTATTTCTAGTGTAGGCTCAGAGGAAGGGTTAAGGTGGAGTGTGCATGGTGTCATGATTTATGCACTAACATTTATGTTTGCTCCTGAGCAGGCGTAAATGTCTGCACCATTTCAGCAGGTTTTATGCTAGTATATTATACAGAGACATCAATGTGCCTTTAGAAAAAAGACTAAAAATAGATGCCATCTTCACCTCTAAACCTAGGCATCCTATTATAAAATTATCCTCGTGGAGAATAACTTTGTAAACTGCTTCAGCGCAGAGAACTGCACGTTAGGAACGTAAATTGCCTTTAATAAACCTAGTTCATGCCTAAAACAACGCACAGTGAAGCAGTCATCTGCGCTAGTGTAGGTGTGCACAGGGATGAAGTTTGGGTGAATCATAGGTAGCATTGTGGTTTATGTATGTAAAGTACATACTGTCATTTACACTTGCTCTCAAGCAAGCATAATATTCATACCTTGAATGTAGGCACTACTATTGCTATTTTTGCAGTAGTATTTTATAAGGTCGCATAAGATTCTCATAAAACGGCTCCCAACTAGGCACCTTCCTGCTTACTTCAAATAAGCATGTTGTTATAAATTTGTCCCATGAAGATAATTTTATAGCATGGCCTCTAGATTAAGAGATAAGGTACCTATTTTTATCCTATTTTATGAAGATGCATAGGCTCCACCTTAAAATAGTAGCACAAATCCTGCAGCAGTCACACCTAGATTAAAGGCATGAACATTACACCTGCTGGAGGGCAAGTGTAAATGTCTGCTTGTAAAGTATGCAAGTACACACATTGATTATCATATTTTATAATCAACATGTATACTTTGCACCTCCGTGTGTGCACTGCCCAGACCATATCCTTGGCAACACCTACAGAAAAGTATGCATATGCAGGAACAGTACAGTATCATAAGAACATAACATATCATGAGAACATAAGGAATGTCTTACTGGGTTAGACCAAGGTCCATCAAGCCCAGTATCTTGTTTCCAATAGTGGTCAAGCCAGGTCACAAGTACTGGCAGGTTCCCAAAGAGGCAAGCAGTGGATTTCCCGGCTCCTCTTTAATAATGGTTTATGTACCTTTGTTCTAGGAACTTATCCAAACCTTTTTTAAACCCATCTACACTAACAGCTTTTACTACATCCTCCAGAAACAAATTCTAGTTTGATTAAGCGTTGAGTAAAAAAATATTTTCTCTTGTTAGTCTTAAATAGGTTACACTGTAGCTTCATTGTGTGTCCTCTAGTCTTTCTACTTTTTGATAGTGTAAACAACTGATGTACGTTTACCCGTTTCACTCCATTTATTAATTTATAGACCTCTATCATATCCCCCCTCAGCTGTCTCTTTTCCAAGTTGAAGAGATCCAACCTTTTAAGCCTCTTCTCATAAGGGCATCTTTCCATTCCCTCTGCTCTTTTTGTCGCTCTTCATATCAGCAGGCAGAAATGTCATCCCCTCTTTACCATCCTCATCTCTCCTGCCATCTTGTCTTCTACCCTATCTGCTTCTCTTGAGATTCATCATTTTCTTCCTCTCATTCAGCTATCTCCTCTTTCTATGAAAGAACCTCACCCTCATTACTGCCATGCTGCCTCCTCTCTGCTCAGCACTCTCCTGCTCCTCCTTCTTTCATCTGGGATATCAGTCCCAACCCTGACACCCATAGACGTTTTTCACACTCCATTGCAGATCCACATGCAACTCCTCAAATCTTATTCATATCCCTCTTCTTTCCCCCCTCTCCCTTTCTAACGCACCTTGTGGAATGTACACTGCATCTCAAATAAGCTTGTCTTAATTCATGACCTCTTTATCTCTAATACTCACCTTCTTCTTGCTGTAACTGGGACCTGGATTCTCCCTGAAGACTAGACTTCAGTCGCTGCCCTCTGTCATGGCGGCTATGATGTGATGGTAGTGTTGGGTTTCTACTTTCTCATTCCTGTTAATTTCAACCCCTCCTTCTGCCTCACTCTCATTTCTTTCCTTCCTTTTGAAGTCCACTCCATCTGCCCATTTACTCCACTACCTTTCTGGATAGCTGTCATTTATCAACCCCCTGACAAGTCCACCTCTACCTTGCTTGCTCACTGACTGACTTTTGACTATTCTTCTTTCTGGATGCTAAATGAATGCTGGATGAATGTTAAAATCCCCTTATTCTCAAGGATTGTTGATAAGCCCTCTGACCCTTATGCCTTAAAGCTACTTTCTTTTACCTAGTTATTCAGCCTCCAGCTGTGCTCTGTTGCCTCTACTCACCAGCATGGCCACTGCCTTGGCCTTGTCTTTTTCTCTAATTGCTTACCCTCAAACCTCTGTAACCTCCGCTCTTTCATTATGTGACCATCACTTGCTAAGTTTAATTCTTCAATCACCCCCCACATCAGTTTCACCCAATCCCTCCATCCTCTTTAGGAATCTTCATGCTGTTGACCCATCAGCTCTCTTTACTGTCTCATCACCTCTTTTCTCCACTGTGTCATCTGAGTCTGTTCACGAGGCAGTATCTTCCTATAACACTGCACTGTCCTCTGCTCTAGATGCTCTTGTACCTCAGCCCTGTCTGTCCTTAACAACCCACTACCTACATTCCTGTGCTTGCTCAGCTGAGTGCATTTGGCTCAAATCCTGCACCCTTGCAGACTTAAAATTCATGCAAGCCTCTTTGCAGTCAGCCATAGCACTTTATTTTATTTTATTTATGTTTTTTTTATATACCGTCCCTTCCAAAGATCAAGGGTGGTTTACAATGAACAAACAAAATACATTAAACTTTGAACAATGGTGATACATTAAAACTGCAAGCAAACTATTTACAGGTAACATATATTACAGAGAACATATTTACAAAGGATAGAAAGAGGCTAGAGTTGTTTCAGGAAAAAACACTTACCACAATGTAGATGGATCTGCATAAAAAGCTTTATGAGATGAGGCTGAATTAGTTAAATATGTAGAGCCTACAGGAGAGGAGCAACAAAAGGAAGTTCTAGAATTAGAAGCCTCAATGTAAAGTTCTGAGGGAGAAGACTCTGCAATAATGTTAGGAAAGCATGGTTACTCACCTGTAACAGGTGATCTCTGAGAACAGTAGGAATCAGTCTTCACATATGGGTGAAAGTCACCGACTGAGCCCGCACAGGAACGCTCCCCAGCGTCCAGTAGGAAAGCCTTTGGGAAACACAGCACTGCACCTTTGTACCCACCTTCCCAATTCCTCTCCTCAGTTGAGTTTTTATCTGAGAAGAAGAAGAAAAATAAAAGAACCCTACAACTCCTAGGGGAGGAGGGCGGGTTGTGAAGACTGATTCCTGCTGTTCCCGGAGATCACCTGTTAAAGGTGAGAAACTACGCTATCTCCAGGAATAAGCAGGAATGTAGTCTTCACGTATGGGACTCACTAGCTCCCAGGTATCAGACTGGTGTTGGGGGGGGAGGGGGGAGAGTAGTGCAATACCTGAGGCAAAAAAACTTGTAACCAAAGAGTCTGGAAGAGTTCTCCGGGGACAAGCAGGAAGTTGGCACTCACAAACGGGTGACGTTGATGCCAACAAAGCCCTGCGTGGAAGCTTCTCCCCAGCTTTCAAAGAAAGCCTTTAGGAGATGCACCATGCATGTGTCGTCCTCTTTCTCCCATGGGTACCATCTTGCCTCAGTCTCCTTTTTCCACGGAGCCCACCAGACATGTCTGTTTTCCCCGGAAAAAAAGTCAAATTTTTCTCTTGGAAGTTTTCTTCTCCAGTTGCACACCGGTTCACTTTTCCGTCCCCGAGCTTGCTTGCCATGACATCGCGTCTCGGGTTCGTATTTTCTTTTCTTTTCTTTTCTTTTGACTGGCACGGTTTTGCGCCCTTTTCACTGGCAGAGCCCCGGGTCTTCGACCTCACTTGGACCCTTTTTTCCCCCTTGGCCTCTGCCAGCAGCTTCAAGAAATGTAATCGGTGTTCACAGACCATGGTCCTCACTGGCACACATGACTGCTGCCTCCATTGCCTCAGGGCGGACCACGACCCCTTGAATTGTGTCCTTTGTAAAAGTAGCCTAGTGGTTAGAGCACTGTCTTGGGAACCAAGAGGCCAGGGTTTGATTCCCACTAGCACTCCTTGTGGCCTTGGGCAAGTCACTTAACCCTCCATTGCTCAGAAAAATCCAAGTTATCAATGTCCCTGTTTAATGTACAGTACATTTACCAAGTTTAAGTTACAATGTAAACTGCTTTGATTGAAATGATAAAGCAGTATAAAAAAGCTGTTAAATAAATAAATAAGTTCTTCCAAAGGTCAGACTCAGCCCCAGAGTCTCCAGCAACTCCACACTCCAAGGCTGCATCCAGGACCCCAGAGCCCTGATGCAGAGCACCCCAGAGGTAGAGTACAAGAAGAAGAAATCAGAGGGCAGTGTCCATGGGCGAATCTGGGAAGGCAGGTAAATCCTGTGCCTGGTCCTGCAGTCCACACTGCGAGTCCAAAGGATCAGAGCAGAAGTAGCCAACCAATGTCATCTGAAAAGAATCATTGGCCTCTGGTGACCAACCTTGGACCCCCAAGGCCATCCTGATCGAGGACGCCCCCTCTGAGTCAGCGCTGGGCCAGAAATCCTCAATGCCTGCACCAAAGGTTGCGGAGCCATCTGGGCCAGAGACCAGAATGGTGGCCTTGGAGCACAGCTTGTCTGCCTTCATGACCCAGCAGTGGGCCTTGATGCCTGGCTCCACCAGGTCATTTGCCCAGACCACCGGGGCCTCAACCACGAGGACTTCCTGGTCATCAAGCCGATTCTTGAGCCCATTGGCCTTGAGTTGACCTTTGACATTGGTCTTGATCCTGGTCCCGATCTTCGGGTCCGAGGTCTTCCCCGATGAGTGGCTGTGGCACTGCCTGCAGAGCCTCTGAGGGGCATTGACGGTTGGGCTCGGGGCCTGACCTCGCATCCTGGCCCGGCCTCGACTCCTCCACTGACTATGAGTCGAACTGGGAGATTGAGGACGAGGAATCTCCAGACACCCTTCGCCACTGCTACGTGCCCTTGGACCTGTCTCTCTCTGAGACCAGGCACAGGTCTCTGCCCGAGGATATGACTTTCCTCAACTTTGTGTATGATATGTCAGATATTGTCGTTTGACACAGTCTGAGGAGGACCCTCACATGGAGGAGCTAGAAATCCTTCAATACGAGGCCCCTCTGAAGGAGGCACCTACAGTTCCTGTATCCGAGATCCTGGAACGGCTGCTCCTCTACATGTGGGAAACACCTGCATTGGTGCCCATTGTGAGCCGACAGCTTGACTCGATGTATTTGATTTGCCGGAGCCCTGGCTTCTGGAAAACACAACTGCCTCATAACTCCATGGTGGTGGAGTCAGCCATGCATCATCTCAAGAGCTAGAAGACACTCCTCTATGCCTCCAGGTATGGAGTCCTGCACCTTGGACTCCCTGGGCAGAAAGTGCTACCAGGGCTTGTTGCTCATCGCCTGGATCCAAGCATACCCAGCTGTACATGGGCAGGTACCTGAGTGACCTGGTGAAGGAACTCGCCGGGTTCTAGGCTGGTCTTTCCAAGGAGCCCCTACAGTGGTTCCAGAGCCTGACCAAAGTCATCTGTAAGTGTTCCAATTTGAGACTCGAGCAGGCTATTATGGCTTCAAGTTGGCAGCTAGAATAGCCAGACTTCCCTCCACTAGACCTTGCTACTTCAGGAGCTCACAGGCCTTCTGGAGGACAGGGCAGTGGAACCTGTACCCCCACACTTCTGGGGAAAAGGGTTCTACTCCCAGTAGTTCCTCATACCAAAATGAACAGGGGGCTTAAGCCCATCCTAGACCTGCAGAACCTGAACAGGTTCCTGGTGTGGGAGATGTTCAAGGTCTTTTCCCAGAAGGGAGACTGGCTATGCTTCTTGTACTTATAGGATGCATACAATCACATCCTCATCCATCCCAGCCAGTTCCTTAGGTTCATGGTGGGGGCTGCCAATACCAGTATAGGGTACTATCCTTTAGCCTGGCCTCCACCCCAAGGGTCTTCACCAAGTGCTTAGCAGTGGTCACAGCACACCTCCACCTCCAAGGGGCCTTTGTCTTCCCTTATCTGGACAACTGAGTCATCAGAGGATGCTCTGCTTCCGAGGTACAAAAATCCATGGCCTGCTCCATCTGCATCCTACAACATCTGGAGTTTGTCATAATCCATCCCAAGTCCCATTTCCTCCCGACACAGTGTCTGGAGTTCATAGGAGCCCAGTTGGACACCCTTCAGGCCAGAGTGTTCCTACCCCAGGACAGGACCAATCACCTTAGAGCGCTGGCCGCAGACATGCAATGCAGACGCACTGTGTCTGCTCACCTCCTGCTATGTTTGCTGGCCAACATTGCATCCATGGTCCACATCACTCCAGATGCCCACCTCCACATGAAGGCAGCCCAATGGTGCCTCCTCTCCCAGTGGATCCAGGCTACTGGACAGCTTGATGAATGTCTTGAATGCACTCTGCTTATCCTCAGGAAGCAGGGGTGAAAGTCTCCAAATCTCTGGTGACATCCTTCAAAAACATGCCCATGTATAGCATGTACGAGTTGATTCTGGAGGCCAACCTGTATGCTTGGAAACACTGAGTCCCGAAGGCATCAAGTGTCCTTGAGTCTCTGCTGGGAGGCATAGATGAATGGTTTTTGGGCTCTTTATTTGGCGCATCACCGATTCCACCACCATTGAATGGTGGGAGAGCTGAGGTTTTTGGAAGACAGGGCACTCTGGTACTCGGTACATAGTATCGAGTCTCTTGCTGACAGACGGAACTGTGAGCATGGCCTCCCACATCCAGAGCATAAGATCCTACAGGATATGTTGCACCAAATAAGGTAGTCACCTCCTGGGGTGTGGGAGGGTATTGAAGTATCTCCAATTCTTCTGCCCTCGGTTCCTTCTCTGAGGCTACTGTGATGGAGAGCCCTGCTTTCGTGTCACGTATGAAGTTCTGAAAGGACATATCTTCAGGTGGGGACCAACACTGTTCCTGAGGCTGTGAAGGGTCTGAAGGGATGTCTGGAAGTTCTCGGGAATCGAGTGACCCCCCCTCCCCCCATCATATTCTGAAGAACTTGAATCAGAATCCCACAAGAAATCAAAGTATCGGTGGTCTTGGGTTAGACCTTGATGCTTTGTGGAAGTTGATGGTTGATGCTGATATTGATACTCTGAGGTATTGGAACCAAGAGGCATGGAAGTCTCAGTCTGTTGGATACTGGGGGCATTGAGCAGCTCCAACGGAGGAATCAGCCTGGGGTGCTCCAACAATGCCAGTTCGAGGGCCAGCATCTGGCCCGATACTCCTGGCTGTAGGTTTGGTGCCAAAGCCTGCACTCCTGAAGCTCTCAATGTTATTGGTACCGAGGCTGCCAGGAGTGCTGCCAAACTCCATTTGAGAGCCAGTATGCACTGGTCTAGGGAGATGGCCAGTGTCTGGGTGAAATCATGTTCGGGGCTCTGAGACATCGTCCCAGAACATGGAACCAGTAGCTCTCCAGAGGTTGATGCCTCTGGAGCGTCCTTGAGCTTCACTTGTGCTTTGGAGGATAGATCCTTCCACCAGGGCTATTTGGCTGGCCGGTCTGCATCGGAGGCACCTTTGGGGGAGTATTGATACTTATGCTAGGACTTTTCCCTGGCCTCGGAATCGGTCATTGATGCCAAAGGTTTTGAAATGGCCACAGACTTTGACTTACTCTTATGTTTGGACTTTGAAGAAGCCTGAGAAGAAGTCGATGCCCGCGAAGTGGAAGCCACTGAGACAAGAGTCCAAGGTGAACAATGATTGAAACTGTCTGGCTCGGTTCTTGAGGCCTTTGTCATTTGTTGTCACAAAGGACAAAAAGTGGGTTCATGTTCAGGACCCAAACATTTATATACCAGTCATGTTTATCAGTGGCCGAAATGGTACTGGCACACTTGGTACATTTTTTAAAACCACTGACTGTTTTTTCCATTTCTGAAAAGTTGTCTTCAAGACTGAAGATAAGGCTATGGAGGCCTAGAGGCCTAGCTTAGTGGTGAGAACCACTGTGAAAATCAAGAGAAAAGAAAATTTGAAAATAAAAAAGGAAAAACATCGGGACCATTGTCTGATTTGATAGAACCGGTGTCGACGGAAAGGCGGAAGCACCATGTACCCTAAAGGGCACCAAAACAAATAAAAGTTTTTCAGTGGTGACAAGACGTTGCATCCTTCTAGCTTCATGGAAAACGAAGAACTGAGAAATGAATTGGGAAGCAGGAAGACAGACATGCATGTGCAGTGTAGGGCTTCCAAAGGCTTTCCTATTGGATGCTGGGGAGCATTCCCGCGTGGGCTCCATCGATGGTGTTCATTCAGGGACGTTCTATCAGCTCCACTGACTGACCTTTTCAATGACTCGTTAGAGTGGGGAGTGGTGCCAAAGGACTGGAGAGAGGCTCATGTGATGCCTTTACACAAAAGCGGAAGTAAGAATGTGGTTGAAAACTACAGGCCGGTTAGTTTAACTTCGGTGGTGAGTAAATTATTGGAAACGCTGCTGAAAGAGAAAATAGTGAAGTTTCTGGAGTCCAGCGAATTACAGGATCCGAGGCAGCATGGATTCACCAGAGGCAGGTCTTGTCAGACAAATCTGATTGATTTCTTTGACTGGGTGATCAGGGAGTTGGACTGAGGGAGAGCCCTAGATGTGGTGTATTTAGATTTCAGTAAAGCCTTTGACACTGTTCCTCACAGGCGACTTATAAACAAACTGAGCACCCTAGGGATGGACCCTAAAGTTACTGCTTGGGTTAGAAATTGGTTGGGTGGGAGGCGACAAAGAGTACAGGTAAATGGAGCTCACTCTGAGGAGAAGGATGTTACCAGTGGTGTGCCCCAGGGATCTGACCTTGGTCCGATTCTTTTTAACATCTTTGTTAGTGATATAGCGGAAGGGCTGTCAGGTAAGGTTTGCCTCTTTGCGGATGATACCAAAATCTGCAATAGAGTAGACACCCAGGAAGGTGTAGATAACATGAGAAGAGATCTAGCTAAGCTTGAAGAATGGTCTAGAATTTGGCAGCTGGGATTTAATGTTAAAAAATGTAAGGTCATGCATTTGGGCTGCAGCAATCAAAGGGAGCAATATAGTATAGGGGGTGAAGTACGTTTGTCCACTAAAGAAGAGCGAGACCTAGGCGTGGTTGTGTCTGATGATCTTAAAGTAGCTAAACAGGTAGAAAAGGCAATGGCAAAAGCTAGAAGGATGCTTGGGTGCATATGGAGAGGAATGGCTAGCAGAAAAAAGGAGGTGATAGTGCCTCTGTATAAGTCTTTGGTGCGACCTCATTTGGAGTATAGTGTGCAATTCTGGAGACCGCACCTTCAAAAGGATGTGAATAGGATGGAGTCGGTGCAGAGGGTGGCTACTAAAATGGTTAGTGGTCTTCATTATAAAGCATATGAGGACAGACTTAAGGATCTTAATATGTACACCTTAGAGGAAAGGCGGGATAGAGGTGATATGATTGAGATGTTTTAATACCTCCGTGGCATAAATGTACAGGGGTGAGAGCCTCTTTCAGTTGAAAGCAAGTTCTGCTACGAGGGACATGGGATCAGGGTGAAAGGGGATGGATTCAGGAGTGATATGCGGAAATATTTCTTTACGGAAAGAGTGGTGGATCCGTGGAATAGGCTCCCAGTGGAGGTGGTGGAGATGAGGACGGTAATTGAATTCAAAAAAGCATGGTACAAGCACAGAGGATCTCTAAAGGAAAAAAGGGGACTGTTGTAGTTGTTGATATGGAAGGACAGACTAGATAGGCCATGTGGTCTTTTTCTGTCATCATATTTCTATGTTTCTATATGTGAAGACTGCATTCTTGTTTGTTGCTGGAGATATATTTTTTCACATAAATGCTGATGCTTGGAATGCCCTTTCATAGAAGATGGTATGAAAAATACAGCAACAGAATTTTAAAAAAGCATGGGACAAAAACAGCTCTATAGTGGCAAGATAATGTAAATTAATCACTTTGGGGGTACCCTGCATGGAGCAGCATTTACACCTATTTTGCTTTGTATTGTATATTCGAAGATTGGTGGTGTTTTTATTAATTTGGAACCAATTGTTGGCTGGTCAGTAGGGCAAATCCTTTTCTACTTACTGTTGGGAAGCTATGTGCAATTTTCATATTGTGAGTAAAGAGATTCTTACTATTATGGTGAGAGTAGGTTGAGGATGATATGGCAGGGAGAAAGAAGTAAAAAAGAGGGCCGGAGATTAACACGCTAGCCCTGCTTTAAGTTTGTTAAAGAAAGAACTGCAATTTAAGGGAGAAGAATCATGGTGTTTTTCAAAACAGCATTTTTAAAGTAACAGTTTTTTCTTAGAATGTTTTAGATATTTCTCTTGTGTGACAGACTTGGTTTGAGGAAAATGAGGAAATAGAGATGTTTGCTATTTGCACATCTGGATTTTGTTTAAGTCAGCTTACTTAGTAGGTAGATAAAGGAAGAGGAGTGGTGGTTGCTTTAATTAGACAGGCGAGCAGATTTGAGAACTTAACTAATAAATTCAACTGTGCAAAAGGGCACTGTCTTATTAGTGATGTATAGAACTCAGACCAATGTGGCCTCATTCTTTGAGCTTTTAGAAGTGATCTTAGAAATATTATTTCACTATTAAAACTTGAGAATTTTGAGAGAATTTATTAATCAAATATATATGGTTTCAGAAAGATCAGTGGCTAGAAAGCGAGTCTGATCCCTGTGTCGTGGTCTGGACCATTAACTGGTAATAGCTTGCTGCTGTTATTCTTTAGTGGAGGTACCCAAGGCTGGCCCAAGGGTACTGGGATCCCTAAGCAATCCTTTAGCCCCGTGTCCCCCCCCCCCTTGTCCAGCATTTCCCCTTCCCTAACACCCCCCCCCCCGGTGTTCAATATCTGCCCTTCCCCACCCAACCCCCCCACCCAGGTGGAGAGCAGCTCCACCATTTCTCCCTGCGTACAGTATCTCTCATTGCCCCCCTGTCCTTCATCTGCTGGTCCTTTTGCACCAAAATAAAGCAACACTGCATGGGACCTCAAGCACAGGCCCGCACTCAAGCTCCGCTGTATCCTGCCCCCCCTCAAGCTCCGCTGTATCTTGCTGGAAGGAATGGGACGTGGCAGCGTTTGAGCCCAGGCCTGCATTGAACTGGCCCTTGCCACACGGAGTATAGCATTAAAGTGCTGCTCTCCTGCCACGCAATTGATGCTGCTCTCCCCCAAATCCTGCCCTGGAGGTTAGATCGGCCCTGGAGGTACCTAAGGTTAAAGGGCCTGATATTCAGTGGTGGCGGTGGCTAGCGCAAATACAGTGGCTAGCCATCATCACTGAATGCTAAACGCAGATATTTAATGCCAGGCCATATCTGGCCACCAGCATTGAATATCTGGGTCAACGGCAGAAGCAGGAAGCCAACCGGGCAGCAGCAATATTCAGCAGCTGCCTGATTAGGCATTTTCTGTGCCTAATTGTTTTGCCACTGAGGGATAAGTGGGCAGAGGCTGAGTATCGCTGCTGACTGGTTATCCCCTGGGTGCCGCCCCCAGAACGTCCCAGTGCTAACCAGTTCATGGCATTTACATGGTTTGCAGAGTTAGTTTTTTAAGCATCTGCTGCGGTGTTTAAACTTGAAATCAGATATTCATCACTGGAATTTGGATATCCTCCAGCACTGAATATCTGGTTTCAGTGCTAACCACTGTTGCTATCCAGATAGCAACAATATTCGGTCACTCTCCGGGTGGCAGAATTGCTTAAAGTTAGAATGGCCTTTTTTGGGACCTAATTTTACGCAGCCACTTCTGCAGTGATTTTCAGTCCACTAACTGGAGAAGTGCTGTGGCAGCTTCATCGTGCTATGGACCACTAGAGCGCCACTGCATGTCCCTCTCAGCGGGTCCTGCCAACCGGATAAATCCTTCTGAATATCGGCCCTGTAGGTGTAGAATCTTTGGGAAGAATTGTGAATGCTTCATTAAAAGGGGGCTTAATCTCTCAAAAAAATTTGAAAGAGGCAGTGGTTTGGACTCTGTTAAGAAAAGACAACTTGGAAATTAAAAATCCTAAACAGCGTTTTCCTGTTTTCAAATTTCATTTCTGAGCAAGATGACAGGAAATGCATTTAGTTTTTAATTCCAGGAATGTCTGGAGGAGATAAATACTTTGGATAAGTCAATCCATTTGTAAACACTTTTGTAGTAGAAGGAGAGCTTTAATAATTATTATTGATCATTCGCCTCAATAGACACAGATTCTATTTTGTTGTTTCTCTGTTTAAGTGTATTATTCAACACCATCAGTCACAGAATTGATTATTACTTAACTTTCAGCTTTGATGGCTGCTTGTTATCATGGTTTCAGTTATTTTCCTGTGAAAGAATTGAAAAGGATTATGGTAGATGGATTTTCATAGTTTAATTTGCGGCGTTCCTCATGCCTCCTTGCTTTTCCCTATCCTTTTTGAATGTGTATTTACAACCATTAGCTGCAGTGATGAGGAAGCTGCGCTTGACCTTTTTCATCTAGAAACTGACTGAAGGAGAGAGAAAACAAGTGGAAACTGAGCTCACTAAAATCTGAATTACTGTAGGTAAAACAGCAGAAAATACAAAATAGAAATCCTGGGTAAAAATTTCAGAGATTAATACCTCATAAATAGGTACATTGGTTCAGGGGTCTTTCTTGACTTCAGTTCATCTAGGCCGTGTAAGAAGAGTTACTCAAAGTGCTTTTGGCAGTTATGTCAGCTTCATCTGATTATATCCTTTTTCAACCAGGCTCATGTTAGGATACATGCGTGAATAATCTTCTGTAGACTGGATTATTGCAGTCTTTCTCCTAGGATTACCGAAAATAAGCCTTAAGAGACTCCAAATGTGCAAAATGCTGCAGCCTGAATATGATTGGATATTCTTTGGTACTGCATTGGCTCATTTTAAAGCTTTACAAAATCTGGGAACTGTTTATAGTACGTGTCTCAAATTTTTCTCATTTCAAGAATGAAGTGATCCAGTTTTCGAAAGGACTTAAGCAGTTGGCAGTGGGTGGCAGCTGTATTAGTGCTTTATGCTAAAAATAAAAGGCCCGATATCAAGTGCCGATGACTAGCACAACAGCGGCTAGCCATCGGCACTGAACATTAAACCTGGATATTCAATGCTGGGGTCATATCTGGCCCCGGCATTGTTCTGGGGTTGCCGCAGAGCCAGATTGCTAACCAAGCAATACCCGGTGAATGTTAGGCCAGGGTTTCCTGCGCCTGTCTTTCACTGCATATTGCAAACCGGGCAGTGGCTCAGTATCGCTGCCGACTGGTTTGCGATCAGCTGCGCCTTTGCTCTGCCGCCGAATGCCCCCAACACACACCGATGCTAAGCGATTAGCATCGGGGCATATAGCGGTGTTACTTGGGGATATTCAGCGGTAAACCATGTAAATGCCTTGGAATATCAGGCCCTAGTTTTAGAGTACCTAACATTTGGTGGTATTAATCGGTACACAGCCAAAAACTAAACATTTTTATTAGGTCGGGGCTTGAGACAGGCTTTGGGGGAGGGGGGGTGTGAGGAAAAGGTTATACAGAGAATAGTGGCATTCAGCTGCTTTCTCCATACTTTTGCGCTGGGATTTGAATGCATGAATAGCAGATACAAACTTAAGAAAACTATTTAAAGTTAAACATAGATTGTAAGTGATGCCATGTGCACAGATAGAAAAATCTACATAATTCCAGACTGATTTCTTAAATATTTTAAGATTAGGCAATTTGTGAACTTCCAAATTGACTTCAGATAGTTTGTATGTATACACCTGAGACTTTGGTCTCCTCTCATTCCCTTTGTTAAGAATTGCCATATCTTAACTGCACTCGTGTATGAGTAAGCCAGGGATGGAAGGGCGTACTGAAATGCAGGCCTTTTCCTTTGCAATGAGATATAGAACCAGGCAGGAGCTCTATAATGGCGGTATTAGTTGGGGCAGATGTAATATTGATTCGTTGAGTAGTATTGTTATCTTATTAACCCCAACAGCAGTTAAAGTTGCAGAACTCGAAACCTGGATTCATCACAGTCGAGTAAAGTCAGCAGCCATTGATAGCATTGTAGAAAGGAAGGCAGCTATGAAAAAGTATTAGCTATGTGGCAATATTACCCTATACCCCAAAATGATGCTTTTACGCAAGTATAATATGTGATTTAATTCTCACCCTTTCTCACTTGCGGGTGAGAATAATCAAAGTGGGGAATGTGGCAGGCTATGGCCTATAATAGTCTGCAAATATGGAAGGCCTGTAAGTTAGGCCCTGATCCCAACCCCCATCTAAGAGAAAGAACCAAAGTCTGTAAACGTTTGAGAAAGCTGTTTAAAATTGCTTAATAAGAGGTTTTCATGAGTGCATAAATCTTCCATTATTCTTTTGTGTTCTGATGATAGAAATGTTTCAATACATGCATTCCTAGAGCTAGAAACGACCTTGGAGCAGGATAGTATCAATGCCTAGAAACTGCACCTTTGTTAGAACAGTCCGGGAAGGGGGAGCAGGGAGCTAGGCCCAGAAAGGATCTCTGATTGGACAAGTGCAGGGGGCGTTGGAACCAATAGGAAGTCTGCATGTATCAAGCTGAAGAAAAATGTATAAATGAATACGTTTCTGTAAGAACTTTGCTCAGTCCTTTTTGAAGCTTTGACTAACTGAGCCATGTGCACAATAACTTGGCTTGGATCTTTGAACTGACTCCTGGTATTATTTATTGCATGCTTATCAGCTGCTACAGTATAAGGCTTTTTTTTTAACAGCCAACTTTGTATTTTTTTGGGCAGATGAGCTGTGAAAATGAAAAAGATATAGTAAATTGATTTTAATAACTTATTTTTGCTAAAACAAATTTCTGTGACAGTAATTCAGCATGTTTTGTAACTTCCTAAAGCATTGTATTTTCACTCGTAGATGAGATAGGAGCTTTTCTCTGAGTGTTGTCATGTAGATTTTTCCTCCTTACTGCCTTTAAGATAGAGGCACCTGTTAGAGGATATGTTTAAATTAAACCAAGTAGAGATTCAAGCAGGGCTGTAGAAAGACCTGTGCGAATAGTGCAGCCAGAAAGGGCTCTGACTTCATCCACGGGGCTTCCAGGAAGCCTGACAGAGCGAGTTCCTGCATGCAATTGAGCTGAGGTGGGGGGGAGGGCACCAACTTTGCGAATCACACGGGGTGCATGTCTAGCTTTCTACAGCCCTAGATTTCAAGCACCATTGTTGTTTGCTTCTTGCCCACGCTTTTTGCTGAGATCATACCATAGAGCATTGGTTCTCAAAATTGGGATCGAGACACCAAATGGAGTCACATCATCAGTGGATGGGGTCACAGAAACATGGCCATTTCTCCTCTCTGGACTTTCACTGTGACCTAGGCCGAGTTGTGGCAGTTACCTGTCAGCATGTGGCCTGTGAACATTCATAGGCCCTTGTCCTCTCCTGGGGTAAGCTTCCTGTTAAGGCTGGGAACCCATGCTGAGTACTGACATCTGTAAACACACACTGATAGAAGGCACGGTGTGCTGACTGCTGCTGCTGCCGTTGCCAGTACTGATACAGCTGCCTTCCTGCTTTAAATGAGTGGAGGGAGGGGAAAGAAGCTGGTGATCTTCCAATTTAATTTCCTCATCATCTGGGGTCACGTGAATTTTTAGTTGTTAAAATGAGGTCATATGAGCTAAAAGTTTGAAAAGCACTACCATAGAGCATGCTCTATGTGTTTCCCTGTCCTCCTCCAGATATGCTGATGTCAGCAACGTGACTTGGGGTATCCAACAAGGGATATGATATGTACTCTAATGGAGATACTAAGATGTGCCAGAGAGAAGAATTCTGGGGGGGGGGAAAAGGAGGGGGGATTGTCATAACACTTTAAAGAGATGTCTCTCAAAAGTCTTTTTTTCTTTGTTTTAAACCTAATTTGTGGGAGCAAATCAAACCCAATTTCTTTTAAAGCTATGCAAATAGGTTACTTACTGAAAACCTGTAGTGATGTAAGCACACAGCTACTACTTGGATTATCCAGGGGAATTTTAATTGTCAGCTATTTATGCTGTAACTGCTGACCCGCAGAAAGGAGGACAAAATTGACTGAATTTAGCTCATGCCTTTTCCCAGAAGTTCAAGGCGCGCTACATTCAGGTATATTCAGCATTTTCCTGTCCCTGGAGAGCTTGCCATCAGTTTGTATGTGAGGCAGTGGCATGTTAAGTGAATTGCCCAAGATCGCAAGGTCACTTATTTACAAAATGTGAATTCTTCAGCTGTGCTGGATTCTTATGTTGGTGATGTCTCTGTGGAATCTTTTATTAGCTCTACATAATATTATAGTCAATATGCTTTCGAGACTAGGTCCTGCTTTCAGTGTGTTTTTCTCTCCTCTTTAACATAAAATATGAAACCTGCAGTATTCAAAATAAATGCTATTTTTATCAAATAAAATCTTATGTTAGCACTCTCCTTTATCTTTGTCACATGTCTGTCATCTTTATTTTTTTTTATTTCAAGCAACCGACTCAACTTCCTTTGGTTTACTGATTAGGGAAATTTCCATCATCTTACACGGAAACAGGAGGTGGTTAAGCATAGTTTATTACTGCCCTGATAAAATATCATTTTTCGTTTGCTGTTGGGCTGTATAAGAACATAAGAACATAAGATATGCAATACTGGGTCAGACCAAGGTCCATCAAGCCCAGTATCCTGTTTCCAACAGTGGCCAATCTAGGTCATATGTACCTAGCAGTTTCCCCAAAAGACACAGGTTCCACAATGCTTGTACTGGGTCAAGCATTGATATCCTGGGTCCCTTCTTAATAATGGTTTATGGACCTTTCCTCCAGGAATTTGTCCAAACCTTTTTTAAACCCAGCTACACTAACAGCCTTTACTACATCCTCTGGTAACAAATTCCAGAGTTTGATTACAAGTTGAGTGAAAAAATATTTTCTTTTATTAGTCTTAAATAATTTACCCTGTAGCTTCATTGCATGTCCCTTAGTCTTTCTATATTCTGATAATGTAAACAATCGATCTACGTTTACCCATTCCACTCCGTTCATTAATTTATAGACTTCTATCATATCTCCTCTCAGCTGTCTCTTTTCCAAGTGAAAGAGCCCTAACCTTTTTAGCCTTTCTTCATAGGAGTATGCTTCCATCCCCTTTACCATTTTGGTGGCTCTTCTCTGAACCTTTTCTATTATCGCTATATCCTTTTTAAGATATGGCGACCAGAATTGCACACAATATTCAAGGTGCGGTCTCACCATGGAATGATATAGAGGCATTATAATATCTTTTGTTTTATTTTCCATTCCTTTCCTTATGATACCTAGCATTCTATTTGCTCTCTTGGCCGCCGCTGCACACTGGGCAGAGGGTTTTAACATGTTATCCACAATGACGCCTAAATCTTTTTCCTGGCTGGTGGTTCCTAATGTGGAACCTTGCATTGTGTAACCATAGTTTGGGTTGTTCTTCCCTAGGTGCATAACTTTGCACTAGTCCACATTAAATTTCATCTGCCATTTTGATGCCCAGTCTTCCAATTTATCAAGATCCTCTTGCAATTTTCCACAATCCTCTTGGGTTTTAACAACTTTAAATAGTTTTGTGTCATCTGCAAATTTGATAACCTCACTTGTTATTCCACTTTCCAGGTCATTTATGAATATGTCAAAAAGCAGCGGACCCAGCACAGATCCTTGGGGTACACCACTATTCACCTTTCTCCATTGGGAAAATTGGCCATTTAGCCCTACACTCTGCTTTCTATCTTTAAACCAGTTCCTGATCCACAGTAGTACACTGCCTCCTATCCCATGACTCTTTAGTTTTGCCAAAGGCTCTGATGAGGGACCTTATCAAAGGCTTTCTGAATGTCCAGATAAACTATATCAACCGACTCACCTTTGTCCACCTGTTTTTTCACACCTTCAAGAAAACATAACAGATTAGTAAGACAAGATCTTCCTTGTCTAAAGCCATGTTGGCTGTCTCCCATTAGGCCATGACTATCTACATGCTGAGTAATATTATTCCTTATGATGGTTTCTACCATTTTTCCCGGTACTGACCTCAGGCTCACCTGTCTGTAGTTTCCCGGATCACCCCTTGAATTCTTTTTAAAAATTGGTGTTACACTGGCGATCCTCCAATCTTCAGGTACTAGAGATGATTTTAATGATAGTTCACAGATTACTAATAGCAGGTCTGCAATCTCATATTTCAGTTCTTTCAACACCCTTGGATGTATACCATCTAATAGTTGTAATATATCTTCCCGATGTATTGTCACCGACTCCCCAGGCCCCTGTGGTGGAAGGCTGGAGATGTGCAGTGGGGTCCTCTTATTTCAAGCAGGGACTTTATAATGTCCCCTGGGTTTGTGTATCCCATTAGCCAGTCAATAAGAAAGTAGTTGTGCGCGAGTGACTAAGCTTTCAAGAGGTTTTATTTCCCGTCCCGGGAGAATTCTTGCATCAATGTTACAAAAAGGAAATAAACCATATTTTTCGGGTAACACAAAAGGATCAGTAAGGATAACAAAAATTGCTTCTCTTCAGCTTAAACAAACAAAACAGGGAAAACAGTTTTCTTACTTTTCAGAAGAACTGTGCTGTTGAAATCAGTGCCACCTGCACAGATTTCAATGGGAACGGCACTTCAACAAAAAGAGGTTATAGCGTCTGAAAGAACTAGTGTACAGTCCATTCTAGAGCAATTATCAGTATCAGCACAACATTCATAATCCATATCTTCAGGACTTTCTTCTGCGCAAACTTGCTCAGGGCTGTAACTTCTCTGGCAATCATTTAACCCTCTTTCTTCATAGCTGAAGCTGCTCTCATTTCTATTAGTGAGGAAAGGCTGGTTACCATAGAGTCTGGCTTCTGCCCTCACAGGATCTTTCCCTCTCAGATCTCTAGACAGGAATTCCAGTGCCCCTCTATTCCATTCACCAGGGTGCTTCCCAGCCCAGCGTCGGTTTGTTTGCTTAGAGGTGTGACTGCTAAGCCTGTTATCTATCTCTCTCTCCCTCGGTTTGCTATAAGCAATTCTCGTCAGCTCACAACCAGGCTTTTCCTTATTGTAGCCCTGGTTTAAAACACTGACCTGAGAGAATTCTTCTGAGGCAAACTCTCCTTCAGAGCAGATAGATTCTTCTTCAGAAACACTCCGGTATGGCTCCTGGGATCTCTCTCTATCCCTTCCTCTGCCTTTAGCTGAGCTTCCTGTTGTGCTCCTCGTGTATCTGTTTCCTGTGTATCTGCTGGTTCTCTTCCTCCTCTCTGGTTTCTCTGTGCTCCAAGCTGGCCCTATTTTAACTGCGTCGTAGCTTGAGACTTCCATTGGGCTAACTTCCTGCAGCTGTTTCTGCCTTACTAATGAGCCCTTACGTAATGCTCTTTCTGGGTGTTTTGCTGCAGCATGAGCCTGTGTTTTCCTTTGTTGCTCATGGCAACCCCTAGCCATGTGCTTCTCAGTGTGCCTTTTAAAACTCCCCCGAGCATTTTCCTGCATTTCCTCTGGTCTATTCTGCCCTGGACCATGACAGTATCGATATTTCCTTCAATTCTTCCGCACCTTTAAATACCACTTTAGTCATGGGTAACATCCCTACATCTTCCTCAGTAAAGACCGAAGCAAAGAATTCATTTAGTCTCTCCGCTATCGCCTTGTCGCCTCTTAGTGCCCCTTTAACCCCTCTATCATCTAATGGACCAACTGACTCTCTCACAGGTTTTTTGCTACGAATGTACTTGAAAAAGTCTTTATTTCACGTTTTTGCTTCCACAGCAAGCTTCTACTCAAAATTTCCCTTTGCCTGCCTTATCAATGCCTTGCATTTGACTTGCCAGTGCTTGTGCTGTTTCCAGGTTTCGTCATTTGGCTCTTTTTTCCATTTCCTGAAAGATGCTTCTTTGGCAACAACAGCCTCTCTGACCTCACCTTTAAACCATGCTGACAGTTTTTTGGGCTTCCTTCCACTTTTCTTAAAGCGTGGAATACAGCTGGTCTGGGCTTCCAAGATAGTTGTTTTCAACAACACCCAAGCTTGATGTAAGTCTTTAACCTTTGCAACTGCACCTTTAAGTTTTTTCTTAACTATTTTCCTCATTTTATCATAGTCTCCCTTTCGAAAGTTAACAGGTAGTAGTGTGGATTTCCTTACTATCCCTCCTCCACTAAATAAATCAAAGGCAATCATGCTATGATCACTGTTGTCAAGTGGCCCCAACACCCTTATCTCTTGCACTAGATCTGGTGTTCCACTAAGTACTAGGTCTAATATGGCTTCCCCTCTGGTCGATTCATGAACCAGCTGCTCCAAGAAGCAGTCATTTATTTCATCTAGGAACTTCATCTCCCTAGCATGTCCTGCCGTGACACTGACCCAGTCGATACCAGGGTAATTGAAATCACCCATTATTATTACTGCGCATAAGCAGTTATGATGGTCCATCCCTTCTTTTCCCCTTAAGAAAGAGATCCTAACCCAAGTGACTACAGTCTGCCTTATTCGTATAATTTCATAGATACTAAACATATCCAAAGCCAAGCATCATCCCCAATTTAGGGTTGCTAGGTTTTTGGAGAACAAATTGGGGGGGGGGGACATTTGGGCAAGGCTGAGCTAGGCTGTGAGGGGCAAGGGTCCTCTATATTCTGGTATCTTTTCCCCATATATTTTGAAATGACCAGGCTAAGTAGCATTCAGTAATTTCAAAAGTTTAATAAAAGACAGTAGCAGCCTTTTGAGGTATAAGCGTGCATACATACATATATGCTTAAACTTTATTTTATATATGTAGATATTCTATATGTTTTTAAAATTCCTCCTCTTTTTTTTTAGAAAGGAAGTTAATATTACATCTTCTCCTTCAAGGATTGAGAAGACTCCATTAGAGGGATATTTAGGAGAAGCAATGTCCTTTGCCACTGTCCCCACTGAAATCAGGGAGAGTTGTTGTTTATAGTCCTGGGACGGCTAGTATCCTTACTCCAAGCTCTGGCTGCAGATATGCTAGGCAAACTCAGATCATATCCCTCACACATGCTCGCCTTCAGACAAAGCATGTCTCTCAGACACAGCCTACATGGCAGCAACTGGTGAGGTTGCACACAGCTCACTCCAGTAGCCTTCCTAAGGCCCCCCCATACTAGGCCTATCCACTACCCAGATTGCAAATATGCTATGCCAAGCACTTTTCTTTTAGAAGATTGCGTAATCACCTTGCCCCAAAGAGATAAAGTCAACCCCCTCTTCCTCATATCACACTTTTTCTTACCAAATCTACATATGTCTGTTTTGCTTATTTTTTTCTATGCATGCTGTGAACTATTTTGTCTGTAATCCAATGTTCTGGGCTGCAATTCTTTCCCTCAAGGACAGCTCCCTGGAGCATCAGGCTACACATAAGTGGCCTGATGCTCCATGGGAGCAGCATAATGCAGCTTGTGAGGTTGATCGTAAGCTGTGTTATTCTTTTACAGTGGGAGTTACTAACCTATCATAGTTTGGTGACTTCTGCAATAAATTAAGTTTCAGTAACATGCAGTATTTTACCACAGCTTAGTAACTTGCCTCCTTAATCTCCTGTAACACTGGTCTTTTCTCTCAGCACTTTATGCTGGATTGTTGCTTCTTCCTCTTCTCCTTGATATTTATAAGTACCATCCCAGGGCCGTACCAAGCCATAACTGCGCCCTGTGCAACTTGCAAATCTTGCACCCCACCCAATGACATCAGACGTTTGCCATTTGCTGCTATCTCCCCATGCCCAGCATAGCCCTTCTGCCCCTATCCCCTCATGTCCAGCAGCTTCCCATCTTACCCCACCTCCTCATGTTCAGCCGGTTGCCCCCTGCGCTGCCTGCCCTTGGCCCACCACCATTTTTTTTGTTCCCTTGGTGGCGGCAGCAGACCTCCAATAAAAAAAGGTGTGTCTTTCCGACTCTGCGCTTGATGGCTGGTCTGATCCCTCCCTCTTCTGATATATGCTCGTGTCAGAGTAGGGAGGGACCAGACAAGCCATGCAAGCATGGAGTTGCAAAGACTCCCTTTTTTTTTAAATTGGAGATCTGCTGCTGCGCCACCGCTGCCAAGGGAACAGGAAAAGCAGTGGCGGGGCAAGGGCAGGCCAGGCAGGCAGTGCGGGGGGGGAGGGAGCCGAGGCCGGTGGTCGGCAGAAAACTGACCTAAATGTGCACCTATTTTCTTGCGCTCTGTGTGGCTGCACTGCTAGCACAGGCCTAGGTACGGCACTGCACCATCCTGTTTAAGTTCCTCTGTCATAGTCATCAAATGTTTCCAGTGTTGCTCAAACTGTAGCTATTAACGCTCCTCTGTTCTTATTCATGTGATCATTGGTCCACTCCATTGGAAAATTGCCATTTTCCTTAATGTAGCAATTTTTTACATGCTATTTAAAACCATTTTTTAAATGTAACTTTAATAGACACTCTGAGTGTCATTTTAGAACCTTTATTTGTGATTTGGACGTCTTGAAACGTGCATTCGGACATCTAAATCATGAAGACGTCCCTGAAGCCATTTTATAAGTCAAGTCTAGAGACGTCCCTGTCCCACACACATCTAAATACAGTGGCGGACATGGCAAAGCCATGTCCAGGGCGGTCCACCAATATCAGAAATGGCTGGCACATCTAGGCCCAAGCCTCTGCTCCAGGGCAAGACTAGACATCTGAAAAGTGCTTGTTTTATTAGTATACTCCCCAGAGGATAGTATTCTTGTATTCCATGTACTGTCCACAACACACCGACTTGTGATGGGAATTGGGGACACCTGTATTGCAGTTCTCCATCTACCACTTACAGAATGGCCATCTGGGATGCACCCCTCTGTCTGGAATATTGCCATAGGGATATCTATGTAGACCTCCCTGAAGCTGCCCATATCAGGAACATCCAAGTTTCCAAAATTGTGCCCAAACTTGGATGTTCCTGCCCTTTTCGGACACATTTTCACCTGGATGGCTCTGACTGTACCTGGATGTCCTTTCTAAAATATGCCTACAGGTATCCATACTATAGAGTTTTAGCACTTGGCTTGGGTATTTCTGCTACATGTCTAGAGCAGTCAAGGACTTGCCCTAGTGTCCAGTACATCCATGCTGTAGTGGTGATCAGTTTGTCACAGTTTCTGCTCGCCTCCAAAAAAAAACAAACAGAAATAATATTGAAAAGCAAAAGTCTGATCTGTCTGCCAACCTTTGATATTCTGTAACTTCATAAACTTGAATTTACCTTTCTTGGACAGGGAATAACGTCTGATCAGAAAATACCAGTTTCGGGTAAAAGAGCTCATAACCCCAGTTCACAATGTTTATACATTGATTAAATGCTATATTGCCTTGGCTTTTGCCTTAAAGGTATATGATCAAAATATTTGTATCATACTACCATGCATAGCTGCTTTTAAATAAAAGACCTTAACTATCTGCAGCTCAATACCATTTTTCCCATTCCATTAGATTTAAACCCTGTTCATTCCAAGCTCAGGTGACAGCATTGGGGTACCAGGCAGCTCATCTGCTTTCCCAGAAATGTAAAAAGCGTCCAATGAACTTAAACAATCCTCCTTGTCCTGGACAAGCCTGCAACAGAAAGAGTAATTGGGTGTAAGATAAGAATTTCCATACTGGGTTAGACCATAGGGTCCATCAACCCCAGTATCCTTTTAGCAAGAGTGGGCAATCCAAGTCACAATCAACTGGCATATCCAAAAAGTAGTCAGTTTCCATGTTACTTTTCCCCAGGGATAAACAGAGACTTCCCTCTATCTTAATAATTGTTTATAGACCTTTCTTTTTCTTCTTTTTTTTAATTCATATTTTTAACATTTTACAGAACAAGTCAACAAGAACATTAAAAAAAAACAGAAGCCAAGAAATTCCCCAACACCCCCCTCCCCACCCGTCTTTTTGCTGATACATAATGTTGTTTACCTAAACAACCAGCAGTTCAAAAAAAAGCAAGCTTCTGGGGAGTACCATCGCTTGTGCTTAGGTGCCTCTGTATTCCCCTGAGGAAACCGTATATGGAGAAACGCATTGTTTGGCGCGCTGTTGGGGAGCAACAGACCAGAAGTTGAAGTTAAGCTTTTTTCTCTACACATATTTGATAAAAAAGATGTATAAAAATAATTCAAATTGAACTTTAGGGTGGCTGGTGGCTATAAAGAAGGTCGTTGATGTATGGTGGGCTATATACTTTTCTTTGACCTGAAGTTTATATGGTCATAGAATGCCCGGTTTTTTCTGAGACCTTCCTGCCACTGTTCTACCTTTTTTCTAATTAGTGCTCAGCACTACGTGTAATTACAAGTTAGCCATTTTGGCTGGATACTTTCTAGTTGCATTACAGAGCAGTTGTTTGTGTTCCGTACCTAAACAACCAAACAATGTGTCCACACACTTGTAAAGTTGTGGTATCAATGATCGTACTTCTTCCTATGTTAGCAATAGCAACATATTCCTCCAGACAGTGCTATTTATCTTATGGTCCCCTGTATGCACAACCCTTTCATAGGTTTTCTCGTATTTGCAGAAAAGACACACTAGGATCCACCAAAAATGACCATCCAACTTAGAAGGATCATTCCAATTTGAAACTATCAACTTTAACGCAACTGCCATCATAAAATTAAAAAGGAAAATTTCTCCTTTTCCAAGGCAGGAATTCCTGCTAAGGAACATAGCACTACTATCTGCCAGGATAATGGGGCTTTAAATTGCAATATTCTTTGTATCTTATCCCATACTTGTGACCAAAAGAACTGAATGTTAAGAGAAGGAAAATGCCACATGCACTAAAAGTACTTGTGACCTTGTGGCAGGACCAACATTTGTTGCCTCTATTTGAATCCCATCTAAACATCTGAACCGGGGTGATATAGGCATGATGGGCAAAAAAAATAGAGAGTTTGTGTAAGGGCAGCAGAGTTTGTGTAAGGGCAGAAGAGTGTCCTAAGTGACCGTTCGGGCAGTATGCCATCTCCAGGAACAAGCAGGAATGTAGTCTTCACATATGGGTATCGTCAGTACCGACGGAGCCTGCGCAGGAACGCTCCCCAGTGTCCAAAAGGAAAGCTTTTGGGAGCATCCCACAGCGTATGCGTGCTGCCTTCCCGCCTCACTGCCTCTCTCACTTCAGTTCTTCGTTTTCTGCGGAGCCGACAGGACACCTCTCCTGTCACCGCAGAAAACTTAATCTTCTTTCTTGTTTTTTGTGGTCACATCTGCCTTCATTCGATGCCTACCGGTACCACCGGTTCTCTTTTCTTATTTTCTTCTAAAAAAAAAAAAGAAAAAAGAAACTTTTCTTCGGTGCCTCACCCCTCCTGGGGTTAGGCGCCACTTTGGGCACTAGGCCCAAAAATCTCCAGTCATGTAGAAGCCAACTAGTGGTTTTAAAAAAATGTTCAAACTGTGGCGGTACTATTTCCGTCACCGACACCCACGAATGATGTCTCAAATGTTTAGGTCCTGAACATTGTCCAACGGAGTGTCTCTGCTGTAGAAAGATGACCAAAAGGGGCCTGCAGAACAGAGCTGCAAAGGTCGGTTCTCTTTTCACGGTCGATACGATGTCAGTTGCATAGACGTCCTCCAGGGCTTCATCTTCCTCTCATGGATCTCAGGTAACTAAACAAAAGTCTGTAAAGACTAGCCGGTCCTTGAAGGGTAAATCTCCTGCAAAGCATCGAGATGCCACTGGCACTACCCTCAAGGAAAGTACACCGACAAAATTGCTCCGGCGGGAGTCTTAGGTCTCCAAAGCACAAATGGGGTCTCAGAATGTTCCAGAGGCCTCCACCTCTGCAGAACCTCTGTTGCCATGTTCTGGGGTCGTAGCCGCTTCCACCGGTACCGACCAGGCATCGGCATTATTAATGGATAAGAGAATCCTTGCTATCGAACGCAGTCTAGCGTCCCTCTTAGCTGCCTTGGTACCGCTAAGACTGCTACAGACGGTTCAAATGAGCTTGGTACTGACACCAGTACCGGCTCCAGTGGCACCCACTCAGGTGGGACGGCTTCCTCCCATGCCGAGCCTCGAGAGTTTCTCCGGCATCGAGGGGTTGTAACCGAAACGCCACGGTACCGATATTCATCGGTACCAGCACAGCATCGATCGATGCAAAGCTCCGATGAGTCTTCCGATTCCGATGACTCTACCGATACAAGAGCAGTTCTGTTGAAGGATCCATCTCCTTCTCCTGAGCGCAGAATGTCTCCTCCAGAAGACATGTCTTTTCAGGATTTCATACGTGATGTAGCTAAGGGGTTTTCAATCACGGTTACTCCTGAGAAGGAACCTAGGGCAGGAAAAAACTAAGAATTCTGCAATACCCTATGGCTCACAAAGAGGCAGCAATGCTGCCCATTCATCAGATCCTTCAAGATCTTATGTTCAGAATGTGGGAAACTCCCTTAACGGTGTCACCGCATTCTCGACGCCTCGATACCATGTACCGAGTCCCACCTTCTCCAGGGTTTCAGAAGACTCAGTTACCACACCATTCCATGGTATTGGAATCAGCCATGCGGAGAATAAAGAGTGCTAAAACGCATTGTTCCAACCCGCCAGGCCGAGAATCGAGGACACTTGATAGTTTTGGGCGTCGATGCTTTCAATCCTCCATGCTAGCAGCTAGGATTAGCTCATATTCCCTTTACAAGGGAATGTTTCTTGAGGAGGTTACAGCAGATCTGGAACACATGAGCCCTCTTCTTCCTGAAGATAAATAGGGTCAGTACCTCACTCTGCTCAAGCACGCTCAAAATGTCTCCAAATTTGTGAACCGTGCAGCTTTTGATTGCTTTGAAGCTATTAGCAGAACCTCTGCTATTGCTATCGGAGCATGGCGCATTGCTTGGCTGCAAGCATCAGATTTAGAGGAGTGGGTGCAAGAGAAGTTAGGAAACATTCCTTGCACAGGTGAAAACTTATTTGGGAAGGATTGGCAGACCAAGGCTAATCAGATTGAATCTGACAATACCACCTTGAATAGACTATCAAAGTCTACAGCCAACCCATCAAAGAAAAAAACAGACAAGAGGTTTTTCTTTAACAAAAAGTCTTACCACTCGTATTCCCATCCAATTCACTGTCCAGTTCATGCTCCCCAGAAAGGGCAGCAACCTAGACAACAAAGAAATCCACAAGCTCAAAGAGCTCAACTGGCTCAGCAAGTACAGCCTCCGCAGGGGCTTTGACTTCTACCTAGAGAACTTAACCATTTTGCCTCTGAAGGGTCCAGAGCCCTTGACCATTCCGGACAGATTATGCCATTTTGCCAAAAGATGGCAACAAATAACATCAGAAAACTGGACTCTGTCCATTGTAGGACAGGGGTATAAACTTTACTTTCTCAGCATGCCCCCGCCTACAGTCATAAAACAATTCAATTCTCAAGGCCCTGTCACCGACATCCTGTGTCAGGAAGTCTCTTCACTCTTGCTCAGGGAGCAATAGAAGAGGTACCCATGTCCCAACGGGGGAGGGGGTTTTACTCCCCCTATTTTCTTATCCCAAAGAAGACAGGGGGATACAGACCTATCCTGGACCTCAGAGAATTGAACAAATTTCTGTTCCGAGAAAAGTTCAAGATGATCTCCCTCGGAACACTTTTACCATAACTTCAGAATCAGGATTGGTTATGTTCTCTAGATCTAAGAGATGCGTACACGCATATCCTCATCCATGTAAATCACAGGAAGTACCTTCAATTTCTCTTTCAAGGAAACCACTTCCAATACAGAGTCCTTCCATTCGGGCTGGCCTCTGCCCCAAGAGTCTTCACAAAATGCATGGCTGTAGTAGCAGCATTCCTAAGAACTCTGGGGATATTCGTCTTCCCCTACTTAGACAATTGGCTCATCAGAGCACCAACAGCTCCAGAAACAGAACGAGCTGTTTCTCGTGCCATGAGAATTCTCCAATATTTGGGTCGGGTAGTCAACCACCCAAAGTCTCACCTCACCCCTTCTTAATCCCTAGAGTTCATAGGGGCTCGCTTAGACACGCAGCAATCAAAGGCATTCCTGCCAAAGCTGCGCTGTCTATGAATAATAGAATTGGCTTCCCAAGCAGTAAAGAAAACCCTCCTAACTGCCCCGTAAATGCTTCAACTGCTGGGGCATATGGCATCCACTGTACATGTGATCCCTTATGCCCGCCTACACATGCGAGCGGCTCAGTGGACCCTCTCTTCGCAGTGGACATAAGTCACAGGTCACTTAATGGACAAAATTAAGAATTTGACACGTCTCTTTTTGTCTCTACAGTGGTGGCAGTCCCCCAAAAACCTCCTGGTAGGTTCCCCCTTCCAGCAATCACTGCCCCAGATCACTCTGACAACAGATGCATCCAAGCTGGGTTGGGGAGCCCACTTGCACGATCTTTCCACTCAGGGTCTCTGGACCTCACAAGAGGGCTCTCTTCAAATAAACCTCTTAGAGCTAAGAGCCATTTACAATGCTATGATAGCATTTCAGGCCCAGCTCAGTCAAAGACAGTTCTGGTCCAAACCGACAATCAGGTTGCCATGTTTTACATAAGGGAGGCGTGGTCTAGTGGTTAGGACAAGGTACTTCAGGCCGGAGGGTCGTGGGTTCAAGTCCCACCTGGGGACAGCAATCTCAGGCCGGAGGGATTGGGATTTCTAGTCCTATAGGCACTCCTTGTGGTCTTGGGCAAGCCACTTAACCCTCCAATGCCCATGTTCCCTGTATGTATTAGTGTGTGTGTCTCATATCCACTCGTGTTAAATGTATCCCCCAATTGACCGCTTTGACCCGGTGAAAAGCAGGATATAAATACAGCTAAATAAATAAATAAATAAGCTAAATAAACAAACCAGGTGGAACGGGCTCTCTGTCGCTATGCAACGAAGCTTTGCGACTATGGGCCCTCACCAGAGAGCTCCAAATTCACCTTCTAGCGGTATACCTTCCAGGCATTCAAAACTTGTGGGCAGACAAGCTCAGTCGAATACTGCTGCCAAACGAGTGGTCTCTCCAGCCAGACCAACTGGCTCGAGTGTTCCAAACCTGGGAAACACCAGATATAGATCTTTTTGCAAGTCCATAGATTGCCAAACCTCCCCGGTTCTGTTCCAGAATTCCGGCTCAGTACTGTCTAGCAAACGATGCTTTCCAGCTCCATTGGGGTCAGGACATTCTCTATGCTTTCCCACCCTTTCCCCTAATTCCCAAAACTCTTTTCAAGCTTCAGAGAGACAGGGGTTATATGATTCTCATACCTCCACGTTGGCCAAGGCAATCGTGGTACCCTCTGCTTCTGCGTCTCTCTCAAGCAACTCCTCTAGAGTTGGGATATGCTCCAGATCTCATTTCCCAGGAGAACGGGAAGCTTCTGCATCCCAATCCTCAGTCCCTGCACCTCTGGGCCTGGCTGCTGAAGGCATACAACCTTTAGATATCCACCTCTCTCAGCAAGTGATGGATATCCTTCAAGCTTCGAGAAAACCTTCCACAAGGCGTACCTATGCTTTCAAATGGAAAAGGTTTTTTATATGGTGTTCAAAAAAGGGGCTTAACCCCCTTTCCATGCCCATGGAGTTGCTTCTAGAGTATCTCCTCCATCTTTCAAATTCCAGTCTTAAGACAAATTCAATGCGAGTCCATCTCAGTGCTGTTGCGGCTTTTCACAAGCCCCAAGATGGACAACCAATCTCTTCTCATTCACTTGTGTCAAGATTCATGAGAGGTCTACTACTGACAAAGCCCCCCCATAAAGCCGCCACCGGTGGCATGGGACCTGAATCTGGTTCTTGGGCAGCTTATGAAGCCGCCTTTTGAACCTTTAGCTACTACAACTTTGAAATTCCTTTCCTGGAAGGTCATTTTTTCTAATTGCAATAACTTCTGCTAGACGCATTAGTGAACTGCAAGCTTTAGTGGCTGACCCTCCTTATACAAGGTTCCACCATGATAAAGAAGTCCTCAGGACTCATCCACACTTTATGCCAAAGGTGGTTTCGTCTTTTCATTTAAACCAGGTGGTTTACCTTCCTGTATTCTTCCCTAGGCCTCATGCCTCCAGTGCAGAAAGGAACCTTCATACCTTAGATTGTAAAAGAGCTTTAGCCTTTTACCTTCAAAAAACTAAACAACATAGGAAGTCTTCTCAACTCTTTGTTGCTTTTGATTCTAGTAATTTGGGACTTCCAGTTTCCAAACAAACCCTATCTAAGTGGATTGCAAACTGCATATCCTTCACTTACGATAGTAAAGGTCTTTACCTCGAGGGCCATGTTACAGCTCATAATGTCAAAACAATGGCAGCCTCAGTTGCTAATCTCCACTCTGTGTCTATAGATGATATCTGTAGAGCGGATACTTGGGCTTCAGTACATACCTTCACAGCCCACTACTGTCTGGACAAGGACTCCCGTTGGGATGCCTCGTTTGGCCAGGCTGTCCTACAGCATCTCTTTCAGATTTAATGCAACTCCTACCCTCCATCCCGGTAGGATGCCAGGGATCCATGGGAGGAAGTATGACCCTGTTCACACGGGTTCACAGCTCGCTGGGGTCATTCCTCTGGCATCTTTCAGCTGGGGAGTCCCCATATATGAAGACTACATTCCTGCTTGTTCCTGGAGATAGCGTAGTTACTCACCTGTAACAGGTGATCTCCGGGAACAGCAGGAATTAAGTCTTCACAACCCACCCACCTCCCCTAGGAGTTGTCTCTCTCTCTATCTCTCTCCTTGGCTCAGCTTTAAACTCAACTGAAGTGAGAGAGGCAGTGAGGCGGGAAGGCAGCACGCATGCGCTGTGGGATGCTCCCAAAAACTTTCCGTTTGGATGCTCGGGAGCGTTCCCGCGCAGGCTCCGTTGGTACCGATGATACTCATATGTGAAGACTTAATTCCTGCTGTTCCCGGAGATCACCTGTTACAGGTGAGTAACTATGCTTTCTAGACCACTCTGTTTACTCTGTGGTTCCAGAAGGGGAGTGGTGTACGAAACGGGGGTTTGTAAAGGCTGTTTTCAGGAAGCAGTCTCAATGGAGCAGGTGCTTGAGGAGGGGGTTGAGGAACACAAAGCGGTCACTTCGGACATACCAGAGCTGAAGTCTCCCGCTGAACCCCTCCTGGAGCCGGTGGCGGGGCCGTCGTCCGCACCGTGTGGCCCTGCTTCGCAAGTACAAGTACCGGGGGGATTGGCGGCGATTTTCTCGCCACAATTCGTATCCTTGATCCAACAGGCGTTTGGGGGAATGCAAAGGAAGGGCACGTCAGGTTCCACCGAGGGGGACCTGGGTGAAAAGAGGCCATGGACACCTCTGAGCTCGGGAGGGATAGGAATCCCAGCAAAGAGAATAAGGACCGAGAAGGAACATCCGGAGCAGTCCGTTGCATCAGAGGGTGTTCATTCGGAGGACCTAGAGCAGGATTTGGAGTTGGAAGAGGACTTAGAAGAAGGAGAGATTACAGAACAGGAAGATCAGGCTCGAGTGGTTCGAATTTTCAGGAGAGATGAGTTACCAGCACTTATATCTGAAACGCTTAAGGCGCTTAATATGCCAGCAGTGGGTCCGGCGGAAGATGCCACATTGTAGGACCCACTGTTGCAGGCTTTTCGTAAGTCTCAGACGGCTTTTCCAGTGCACAGAGTGATTAAAAAAATGATACAAGGAGAATGGGATATGCCGGAGGCTGGTCTGAAGGGGTCCAGAGTTATGTCTCAGCTCTACCCATTAGTAGAACAGGATCGTGAATTGTTTAGGTCCCCTAAGGTGGATGCAACAGTCTCAGCAGTTACCAAGAAAACTGCCATTCCAGTAGAGGGGAGCGCAGCTCTGAAGGATGCGCAATACAGAAAATTGGATACCTTATTGAAACAAGTTTTTGATGTTAATGTGCTGTCCATTCAAGCGTCCATTTGTGGAGCTTGGGTAGCCAGAGCCTGCCTTCATTGGGCTCAGCGCCTTCAGGGAGAACAGATAGTGGAGACGGCCGCGGAGGCTGCCAGGATAGAGACAGGGGCAGCTTATTTGGCCAACATTCATTATGACCTGGTTCGCGGGTTGTCAGATAGTATGACATCTGCAATAGCGGTCAGACGGTATCTGTGGTTATGCAATTGGGCAGCTGATGGCTCTTCCAAATCAAGGTTAAGTAAGCTTCCGTTCAGGGGGAAGCTACTTTTTGGAGAAGATCTGGATAAGCTGGTGAAGGATTTAGGAGAATCCAAGGGCAGTAGGCTGCCGGAGGACAGACAGAAACAGGGTCAGTCGGTTCCGACAAGTAAGGGCCAACAGAGATTTTTGTCCCCCAAGGTTTGGTCAAGTGCAAAGAGGCTGTTTCCCCTATCGTAGCCAGGGATTTTGAGGTTTCAGAGGGGCGGGCAGAGGATTTGCTTCCCCCTCTTCCTCCAGTCTTCGAAAGTCGCAATGAAGCCAGGGAGGCCCAGGCGGGACAGGTGCCAATAGGAGGTCGCCTGCGGGAGTTTTACCCTGCCTGGGTCCAGATCACGTCCGATCAGTGGGTGCTGGAAGTTATCTGCAAAGGTTATGCCTTGGAGCTTCAGCGTCCAGTGACCGATTCTTTCATGCAATCCCCGTGCAAAGCACACTCCAAGTATGCAGCGGTGCAAGAGACCTTAGAAAGGCTGCTTTCCCTCAAGGCAGTGATATCGGTACCTCCAGACCAATGCGGCTGCGGTCGGTACTCCATTTATTTCGTGGCGCCAAAGAAAGAAGGGACCTATCGACCAATTTTGGATCTCAAACGGGTAAATCTCTGTCTAAGAGTGTCTCATTTTCGGATGGAGACTTTGCGGTCGGTCATAGTAGCAGTAAGGAAGGACGAGTTTCTTACGTCCCTCGATTTGTCGGAAGCTTAACTACACATTTCCATTCGTCAGGAACATCAGACGTTTTAAGATTCGCGGTCCCAATGGGACATTTTCAATTCCAAGCGTTTGGTCTAGCTACGGCTCCACGAAGGTGATGGTGGTAGTGGTGGCAGCATTAAGAAAGGACGGAGTCCTGGTACATCCTTATCTAGACGATTGGTTGATTCAAGCAAAGTCCAAAGCGGAGAGCGAGGCGGCCACAGTCAGAGTGGTTGCATTCTTGCAGAGTCTCGGTTGGGTAGTCAATGTATCCAAGAGCAGATTGAGTCCGTCGCAGAAGCTGGAGTACCTAGGGGCTCGGTTCGATATGAGTGTCGGAAAAGTGTCTCTGCCGCAGAAACGGGCACAAGGTTTGAGAAAGTTAGTCCGCAGATTTCTACTCAACCGACATCCCACGGCCTGGCACTATCTGCAGTTGCTAGGTACCATGGCAGCGACACTCGAGTTAGTGCCATGGGCGAGAGCCCACATGAGACCCTTACAGAGAGCATTGCTCAGACGATGGTTGCACCAGGAGGACGGTCTGTCTCACATATTACCCTGTCTGCAGGAGATGCGTCACGCTCTCCTATGATGGTTGAGGCCAGAAAATCTAGAGAAGGGAATGCCCTTAGAGACACCAGATCGGATTCCCCTAACAACGGATGCCAGCCTCTCAGGTTGGGGCACTCATGTCCAGGGAAGGTTCACGCAAGGTCTTTGGACCGATCAAGAAAAGGCCTGGTCGATCAACAGGTTAGAATTGCGAGCGGTAGTCCTGACACTAAGAGTGTTTCGATGGTGTCTTCACGGGAAGGCTGATCGAGTATTTTCCGACAAGGCGACGGGTGCACGGGGGGAATATGTAGAAGCTGATAAGGATAAAGCGGAATTGCTTAACAAATATTTTTGTTCTGTGTTCACAGATGAAGAACCAGGAGCAGGACCTCAGAAAACACCCACAAATAAGAACAGAAGCGAGGGACATCTTGAACAATTTTCAGAAGACTGTGTTCGTGAGAAACTAGCTCAACTTAAAGTAGACAAAGTGATGGGACCGGATGGGATACACCCTAGAATACTGAGGGAACTTGGGGACGTTCTAGCAACTCCACTGACTGACCTTTTCAATGCCTCGTTGGAGTCGGGAGTGGTGGCAAAGGACTGGAGAGAGGCTCATGTGGTGCCTTTACACAAAAGCGGCAGTAAGGATGTGGTTGAAAACTACAGGCCGGTTAGTTTAACTTCGGTGGTGAGTAAATTATTGGAAACGCTGCTGAAAGAGAAAATAGTGAGGTTTCTGGAGTCCGGAGGATTACAGGATCCGAGGCAGCATGGATTCACCAGAGGCAGGTCTTGTCAGACAAATCTGATTGATTTCTTTGACTGGGTGACCAGGGAGTTGGACCGAGGGAGAGCTCTAGATGTGGTGTATTTAGATTTCAGTAAAGCCTTTGACACTGTTTCCTCACAGGCGACTTATAAACAAACTGAGCACCCTAGGGATGGACCCTAAAGTTACTGCTTGGGTTAGAAATTGGTTGGGTGGGAGGTGACAAAGAGTACAAGTAAATGGAGCTCACTCTGAGGAGAAGGATGTTACCAGTGGTGTGCCCCAGGGATCTGTCCTTGGTCCGATTCTTTTTAACATCTTTGTTAGTGATATAGCGGAAGAGCTGTCGGGTAAGGTTTGCCTCTTTGCGGATGATACCAAAATCTGCAATAGAGTAGACACCCAGGAAGGTGTAGATAACATGAGGAGGGATCTAGCTAAGCTTGAAGAATGGTCTAGAATTTGGCAGCTGGGATTTAATGTTAAAAAATGTAAGGTCATGCATTTGGGCTGCAGCAATCCAAGGGAGCAATACAGTATAGGAGGTGAAGTACTTTTGTCCACTAAAGAAGAGCGGGACCTAGGCGTGGTTGTGTCTGATGATCTTAAAGTAGCTAAACAGGTAGAAAAGGCGACGGCAAAAGCTAGAAGGATGCTTGGGTGCATACGGAGAGGAATGGCTAGCAGAAAAAAGGAGGTGATAATGCCTCTGTATAAGTCTTTGGTGCGACCTCATTTGGAGTATGGTGTGCAATTCTGGAGGCCGCACCTTCAAAAGGATGTGAACAGGATGGAGTCGGTGCAGAGGGTTGCTACTAAAATGATTAATTGGCTTCATTATAAAGCATATGAGGACAGACTTAAGGATCTTAATATGTACACCTTAGAGGAAAGGCGGGATAGAGGTGATATGATTGAGATGTTTAAATACCTCCATGGCATAAATGTTCAGGGAGAGAGCCTCTTTCAATTGAAAGCAAGTTCTGCTACGAGGGGACATGGGATGAGGGTGAAGGGAGATAGATTCAGGAGTGATATGCGGAAATATTTCTTTACGGAAAGAGTAGTGGATCCGTGGAATAGTCTCCCAGTGGAGGTGGTAGAGATGAGGACAGTAACTGAATTCAAAAAAGCATGGGACAAACACAGAGGATCTCTAAAGGTAAAAAGTGGACTGTTGTAGTTGTTGTTATGGAAGGACAGACTAGATAGGCCATGTGGTCTTTTTCTGTCATCATGTTTCTATGTTTCTATGACTGTAGCCTATATCAACTGGCAAGGGGGCACCAGCAGTGTACCGTTGGAAGCCAAGGCCAATCAATTGTTCGAGCATGCCGAAATACATCTGCTAGCATTGTCAGCCGCGCATGTCACAGATGTGGAAAACATAGAGGCTGATTTTCTGAGTCGGGTAAGGGTAGACCCAGGAGAGTGGGTTCTTCATCCTCAAGTGTTCTAAATGATAGTATGTCGATGGGGCCCACCGGTAATGGATCTCATAGCGACTTTTCAATCCACGAAGGCCTGTTGATTCTTCAGCAGAAGACGGGAAGGAATGTCGGAAGGCCTGGATGCATCGATTCAGCCCTGGCCGGTGGAGCGACTCCTGTACGTGTTTCCACCATGGGTGTTAATAGGTCGGGGGCTGCAGCGCATAGAACGTCACAGAGGATGGGTGATCCTAATTGCACCGGATTGGCCAAGACGTCTTTGGTATGCAGACCTGATGAGGCTCCTGGTAGACAAGCCATGGCAGCTGTCGGTTCGGAGGGACCTGTTATTTCAGGGACCTCTGCTTATGCCTCAGGTGGATCGGTTCTCGCTTACGGCTTGGCTATTGAAAGGGCAAGGTTGATAGCGAGAGGTTATTCGGCGGCAGTGGTGGCAACTTTGTTGAAGGCTCGGAAGAGATCAACTTCCTTAGCGTATATTCGTATTTGGCGTGTCTTCGAAGCTTGGTGTGTGGACAAGAAGGTTAACGCCTTAAAAGCTACGATACCTCAAGTACTGGCATTTTTACAGGATGAATATGAGAAGGGGTTGGCGGCTGCATCCCTAAGGGTGCAGTTGGTAGCTCTATCCTGTTATAGAGGTAAGATAAAAGGTGAGGCGATGGGGGGGACATCCAAATATCAAACGTTTTTTGAGGGCGGTTTCACTGTTGTGGCCGCCGTGTAGGCAAGTTGTTCCGACGTGTGACCTATGTTTATGTTTATGTTTATTAACTTTCTAGACCGCCCTTCAGTAATAGGCAGAGCGGTTTACAATTAAAATAAATTCGTTGTACAGCAGGTAGAGAGCTGGAAGCAGAAAAAGAAGTTACAATTTTTCATGAAAGAGAGAGGAAAGAAGGGTAAGGAGACAGAAACATGAGGAGGGGTAGACAGCAAGGGAGAGGGAAGGCTAAGGGAGAGGTAAGTTGAAGGCGAGGGAAAAGAGGTAGGTCTACATTTAGTTCTGAAAGCTTTGGTGCGAGCACCTTTCGAACCTTTGTCGAAGGCATCACTGAAAGACCTTACCCTAAAGACCTTACCCTAAAGGTTACAATAAGTACGCAGAACTGTGCATGTAAAAATACAGTCCCTGCTCATCAGAGCTTATAATCTAGTCAAGACAAACACAGTAGCTATAGACACAGGATACATCTAGGGTTAAGGAAATACAAAGGAGACCAGGTGAGTCAAGATCCAAAGGCAGCAACGAAAAGGTGAGTTTTCAGCCTGGATTTAAAAAGGGCCAGAGAAGGCACCTGATGCACAGACTCAGGTAGTTTGTTCCAGGCATAAGGAGCAGCAAAATGAAAGGAGCGAAGTCTGGAGTTAGCAATAGAAGAGAAGGGCACAGATAGAAGTGATTTGCCAGAAGAGTGGAGTACCCGAGGAGGGATGTAGGGAGAGATAAAAGAGAAAAGGTAGTGAGGAGCGGCAGAGTGAATGCACTTACAGGTCAGCAGGAGAAGTTTGAACTGGATGTGGAAATGGATAGGGAGCCAATGAAGTGACTTGAGAAGAGGGGTAATGTGAGCATGATGAGTCTGGCAGAAGATTAGCTGCGCAGCAGAGTGTTGAACAGATTGAAGGGGAGCTAGATGATTCAGAGGGAGATCAGCAAGGAATAGGTTACAGTAGTCAAGACGGGAGGTGACTAAAGGGTGGATAAGCGTCTTAGTAGTGTGTTCTGAAAGGAATGGTCGGATTTTGTGTTAGAGAAAGAAACGGCAGTTTTTAGCTATCAGATGGATGTGTATGGAGAAGGAGAGAAAGGGGTCAAAGATGACCCCAAGGTTGTGAGCTGAGAAAACAGGGAGGAGTAGAGAATTATCCACGGAGACTGAGAAAGTTGGAAGGGGAGAGGAGGGTTTAGGGGGAAAATAAGAAGTTCAGTTTTGGCCATGTTGAATTTCAAGCAGCGGTGAGACATCCAAGCAGCAATGTCAGAAGATTCAAGCCTGGATTACCAGAGAGATTTCAGGTATAGAGAAGGTAGACCTGGGAGTCTTCAGCGTAAAGATGATGCTGAAAGCCATGGGAAGAGATGAGTGCACCAAGGGAGTGGGTATAGAGAGTGAAAAGGAGTTGGACTCAAGACAGATCCTTGGAGTACACTAACTGAGAGTGGGATAGCAGCAGAGGTAGAGAATTCACTAGAACAAACACTGAAAGAGCGATGGGAGAGATAAGAAGAGAACCAGGATAGTACAGAGCCCTTAAAACCAAGCGAGGACAAGGTATTGCAGAGAAGGTTGTGGTCAACCATGTCAAAAGCAAGAAAGGTCAAGAAGGATGAGGATGGAGTAAAGGCCTTTGGATTTTGCCAGGAACAGGTCACTGGAAACTTTGGCCAGAGCTGTTTTAGTAGAATGTAAAAGACACAAGCCAGATTGTAAAGGAACCGGGAGGGCTTGAGAGGAGATAAAGTTGAAGCAATTGCAATAAACCACACTTTCAAATAGTTCAGAAACAAAGGGTAGAAGGGATATGGGTCGATAGGACAGGTTGATCTAGTGAAGGTTTCTTAAGGAGAGGTGTAACCACAGCATGCTTGAAGGCTTGGACAATTGCAGTGGAGAACAATAGGTTGAGAATATGAGAGATGGAAGGGAACAACAGTGGAGGAGATGGGGCTTAGGAGACAGGTGGGAATAGGATCAGGTAGTGAGTTTAGAGGAGGAAAGATCGTGTGTGGTTTCTTCCTCAGAGATCATAGAAAAGGAAGAAAGGTAGCAGAGGTAGGGGGGAGTGGGGAGTGGGGAGGAGGGAGGAAGGGGAAGAAGCTGGCCTCATGGGGAATTGGAGGGTGATCTTGTGGATTTTGTCATGGAAATAACCTTGGTTTGGGCAGAAAGGGAAGGAGAGGTTGGAGGCAGAGGCATCTTGAGGAGAGAGAGTTAAGAGCAGTAAAGAGACAGTGAGGGTCAAAGTCAAGAGAATTAGATGAATATAATGACCTTATTTGGCTAGTGCTAGGGCCAACTGGAAAGAGACAAGCTTGAATTTGAAGTGTAGAAAGTCTGCAAGGATGCAGGATTTGAGCCAAGCACGCTCAGTTGAATGGACACAGGAATGTAGATAGCAGATAGTGGAAGACAGTGAGGGCTGGGATATAGTACACCTCACAGGATGTGGCATGGGCAGAGCAAGAGCATCCAGAGCAGAGGGGGGTGCAGCATTATAGGAAACTACTGCTTCATCAACAGACTGAGATGACATAGTGGAGGAAAGAGATAAGACAGTGGAGGAGAGAGCCAAAGGATCAATAGCATGAAGATTTCAAAAGAGGTTGGAGGAGACAAGGCAAGATTGAGGCAGTGAGTGATGAAGAGTGAAACTTAGCAGGTGATGGTCCGATAAGGTTAGAACTGAGGTACAGAAGTTTGAGGGTAAACAATTGGAGAAGAATACAAGGTTGAGGCAGTGGCCATGCTGGTGAGTGCAGGCAGTAGAACAAAGTTGGAGGTCGAATGAGGAGGTAAGGGAAAGGAGCTTTAAAGCATAAGGGTCAGAGAGGTTATCAACATGAATGTTAAAATCCTTGAGAATAAGAGAGGGGGAAGAGAAATCCGGAAAGAAGGAAAGCCATGAATCAGTTGGTGAGAAAGGTAGAGGTGGACTTGTCAGAAGGTCAGTAAGTAATAGCTAACCAGAGAGGTAGTGGAGTAAAAAGCAGATGGAGTGGACTTTAGAAGAGGGAAAGGAATGAGATGGAGGCAGCAGGAGGGGTTGAAATTGGCAGGAAGGAGAGAGTAAAAGCCCAACCATGGCCAGTGGGACAAGGTGTGTGGGAGAACTGATAGTTGTCATGACAGAGAGCAGGGACTGATACAGAGTCTTCTGGGAAGAGCCAGGTCTCAGAGCAAGAAGATGGAGAGTATTAGAGATAGAGATCATGAGTAAAGCAAGTTTATTTGAGATGGAGTGTGTGTGTTCCACAAGGTACATGAGAAAGGGAGAGAGGAAGGGTAAAGGAGAGGGATATGAATAAGATTTGAGGTGTTGAGTGAAGATCTATTCTGGGGGTGTGACAAAAGTTTAGGGTTTGGGTTGATATCTCCAGATGAAAGAAGGAGAATAAGTAGAAGAGTGTGGGGCAGAGAGGAGATAGCACGGCAGTAATGAAGGTGAGGTTGTTTTAGAGAGAGAGGAGATGGCTGAATGATACGGAGAAAATGGTGAAGCTCAAGAGTTGATGACAGGGCAGAGGACAGGATGGTGGGGGAAGTGAGGACGGTAAATGGGAGATAAGGAGGGTAGGATTTGAACGTATTGGTAGGGGGGAGACAATTAGGGAGTATGAGGAATAGGAAGAGAAAGTGATGAGAAGACATAGAAGAAAGAGATGAGAGGAGAACAGAGGTCAGAAGAAACAAGGACAGGTGGGAGAGAGATCACAGGGGGATTAGGTGCACCTGTGAATAATTGTGGTAATGAACAGAGGATGGCTATAAGGGACTGCCACGAGGTGGGAGGGAGGGATAAAAGTTACAAGGATATGTAGGAGACAGGTAGAAATGGAGAAACTTGAACAAGCTTACAGATGGATAAATAGCACATTCTCCAGGACCAAGCAGGAAGTCAGTCCTCACATATGGGTGACGTCGGCACTGACGGAGCCCCCGTGCAAAGCATTTCCCCAGCTTTCAAAGAAAGCCTTTGGGAATGCAGCGCGCCTGCGCGGTCCCCTTCCCACTCAAGGGTGCCATCTTCCTCAGTCTTTCTTTTTCCGCGGAGCCTGACAGACGTGAGTTCGTGTCACCCGGAAAAAGTTGATTTTTTTCTGCGATTTTCGCGTTGTCTTATCCAGTTCAACGCCGGTTCCCCTTCCCGCCTGGGCTCGGTACACCGGTATCGAGTCCAGACTTGTGATTTTCGGTTTTTGTCCTTCGTGACTAGCGTTCGCGCTGTTTTTGTGTTTTCACTGGCAGCCCGGTCTTTTGACTTTGCAGGAGCCCTTTTTCCCCCAATGGCTGCCAGCGGGTTCAAAAAATGTGATCGGTGCAAGAAACCTGTGTCTCTCACCGACACACATGACTGCTGCCTACGATGCCTCAGGTCCGACCATGACCCACTGGCCTGTGGCCCATGCAGCAAAATGTTGTCGAAGGCACTTCGGAGCTGTCAGCATCAATGTGAGAGAATTTTCTCTGACTCCGCATCCGGCCGGACACGGACTTCGTCAGAGGCCTCGACATCTCAGGAGTCCGACCCCGAGCACTGTCGGGGTTCCTCTGAAAGGGAGTCTCCCTCCCAGGAGCACCGAAGGAAGAAAAAGCTTGCGAGGGCAGTGTTGGTGGAGGCTCCTGATTCCTCGAGGGCCAGGTCGTGAAGCCCTGACCACCGTCCCGGGCTCTCGGAGTCAGAGAGGCCTTCCATGCTACCTCATGTGGAGCTGGAGTCCCCGAGTCACGTAAGTGCGGTTGTCCTTGTAGACTCTCCTCTGGGGGAGCCGACGTCGGACCCGACACTGTCGGGGCCTGAGTCAGGGGCTGCTGAGTCTCCTGAGCTTGGACTCAGGTTGACGGCCTTGGAGAGCAGCTTGGCTGCCTTCATGGAACAGCAGCGGGTGCTGATCGCTGGTCTGACCGGTGCATCTGCCCTGACCACCGGGACTTCAACGTCTAAGTCAACCCCGGAGACCGAGTCGATCCTCAAGTTGATGAAGTCTCGAGTTGATCCTCGGTCAAGGTCCCCTTTGACCTCCCATGCGGGGCCGAGGTCATCGACGCCGATACCCTCAGCGTCGGGGCGGGTGGCACCGATGCCCACACGGCCGGAGCCGCTCGATTCCTCCTCGGAGGAGTCAGAGTGGGAGATGGAGGATGAGGAGTCCCCGGATACCTTCCAGACCTGGTGCGTCCCTTTGGACTCCCTGGAGTCCGAGCCTCGGAGACAGTCCCCCCTCCCCCGGAGGATACCCGGTTCTCGGACTACATGAGGGACATGGCCAAGGCCTTGGCCTTCCCTGCGGACGCCGAGGAGGAGCCTCGAGCCGAGGAGCTCGATGCCCTCCAGTATGATTATCCTCCGAAGGAAGCCTTTACTGTACTGGTTCCTCTGATGCTGGAACGGCTGCTCTTGCGTATGTGGGAGGCACCGGCCTCGACGTCGGTTCTTAGCAAACGGGTCGATTCCATTTATGGAGTCCGTAAGAGCTCTGGGTTCCAAAAGGCGCAGCTACCGCACCACTCCATGATTGTGGAATTGGCCATTCACCATCTGAAGAGTCAGAAGATGCACTCCTTGGTGCCCCCTTGGTCGGGAGGCCCAAAACCTGGATGCCCTCGGTAGAAAGTGCTTCCAGGGCTCTATGCTGTCTGGCCGTGTCCAGACCTACCAGCTGTACATGGGCATGTACCTATAAGACCTGGCGAAGGAGATTGCCAGGTTCTCAGCTGGCCTCTCCGAGGAACCTTTGCAGAGGTTCAAAGCTTTGTCAACAGGAATTCGAGAGTGCTCGAAGTTTATCTCTCGGGCAGCCTATGATGGCTTTGAGGCTTCGGCCCGGGTAGCTGCGACCGGCATAGGTGCACGCCGTCAGGCCTGGCTACAATCATCAGACCTGGAGCCATGGGTGCAGGACAAGTTGGTCGATATCCCTTGCCGAGGTGAAAACCTCTTTGGTAAGCCCATGACTGAAAAGGCTGCGGAAATCGAGACTGAGACTCTCACCAGGACAATGCTGTCCAGCAAGAGTTCTGCCCCTTCTCAGAAAAAGAAGGGCTCGGGGAAGAAGCCCTTTTTCCCGAGGAAGGGTGCTGCCTACAAATCTTACCCTCAATATCAGGCCTCTCCAGCTCCCCAACAGAGCCAGCAGGCCAAGGGGCAGGGGCATGGGCCCCGTAGGCAGAAGACCCCCAAGCCGTCAGCTTCGGCTCCTGCACAGTAGGGAGCGGGGTTTTGACTCCCACAGCATAGCCTCTTCCCCACAGCTGGCTCCACTCAGCACAGGAGGTCGGCTGACCCTGTACGCCTACAGGTGGCCAGCCATCACAGGGGATACCTGGGTCCTCAGCATAGTCCAAAAGGGCTACATGCTCCACTTCCACCAGATACCCCCCTCCTACTTTCCAGGGGAGCCTCCAAGACTCCCTCTGCACAGAAACCTCCTCCTTCAGGAGTTGGCAAGTCTTCTAAAGGAACAGGGCAAGGTTTCTACTCCAGGTACTTTCTGGTACCATAAAGGACAGGAGGCCTCTGGCCTATCCTAGACTTGTGAAACCTAAACAAGTTTCTTGAGAGGGAAAAGTTCAAGATGCTTACCCTTGGGATACTGCTGCCCTACCTCCAGCAGGGAGATTGGCTATGCTCCTTAGACCTAAAGGATGCTTATACTCACATTCTCATCCATACAGACCACAGACAATATCTCAGATTTTTGGTGGGAGGACACCATTTCCAGTACAGAGTACTTCCCTTTGGCCTAACTTCCGCCCCAAGGGTTTTCACCAAATGCCTGGCGGTGGTGGCGGCCTATCTCAGAAATCAGGGAATTTTTGTCTTCCCATACCTGGACGACTGGCTCATCAGAGGTCAATCTCTCCAGGAGGCCAGACAAGCCACTCTTCGCACTGTCTCTCTTCTTCAGCATCTGGGCTTTGTCATAAACTACGCAAAGTCCACTTTGCTTCCCTCACAGAACCTAGAGTTTATAGGGGCAAGATTAGACACCCTGCAGGCAAGAGCTTACTTGCCCAAGGACAGGGCCCACAGGTTGATGGACTTGGCCAACCAGTTCCAAAGCAATTCTCAGGTCTCCGCCAGACACTTCCTGCGGCTCCTGGGCCACATGGCATCCATGGTACATGTGACCCCGAATGCCCGTCTGCACATGCGGGCGGCTCAGTGGTGCCTCAGAGCTCAGTGGGCGCAGGCCACAGGCGACCTCCGAGACAGAGTAAAGGTGTCCAAATCACTTTTGGACTCCTTGCAGTGGTGGTTACATCTCCAAAACCTTCTCAGGGGGGTACCTTTTCAGGCCCCAGCACACCACAAGGGTGCTGACGACCGATGCTTCCTTAAAGGGCTGGGGTGCACATTGCCAGGGCAAGTGCACTCAAGGCCTCTGGTCTCCTCGGGAGGCCACACAGCAGATCAATTTTTTGGAGCTGCGAGCAATCTGCTTGGCTCTACAGACTTTTTCTCATGCCCTCTCTCACCAGTCTGTCTTAGTTCAGACAGACAATCAGGTAGCAATGTTCTGTGTGAACAAGCAAGGGGGCACAGGGTCCAGACTCTTATGTCAGGAGGCACAGGCACTTTGCTCCTTTGCAGTCAAACAGGGCATGTTTCTCAAAGCAGTTTATCTACCGGGTCAGGAGAACTTTTTGGCAGACAAACTAAGCAGGATTCTTCAGCCTCACGAGTGGCAGTTAAATCCACTGGAGGCTCAGCAGATCTTTCTACGACGGGGACGTCCATCCATCGTTCTCTTTGCAAGTCCACTGAACCGTCAGCTGCCCAGGTTTTGGTCCAGACAGCCACATCCCCTGAGAATGGCAGCAGATGCGTTTCTGATCTCTTGGTCTACGGGCCTCCTGTATGCGTTTCCTCCCACGCCCCTGGTGACCCTAACTCTGTTCAAGATTCTATGGGACAAGGCCTCGGTGATTCTGGTAGCCCCAGATGGCCGAGGCAACCGTGGTTTCCACTTCTTCTGCAGTTGGCAGTGGAAACTCCATTCCCTCTGGGGTTGCAACCCGATCTCCTGTCTCAGGATCAGGGTTCCCTTCTGCACCCCCAATCTCAGATCCCTCAATCTGATGGCCTGGCTGCTGAAAGGACAGTGCTAGCTCCCTTGCTTCTACCTAGGGAAGTTGAGGAGGTGGTCTTGGCCTCGAGGAGGCAATCCACCAGAAAGTCCTATGCACTCAAGTGGCGCAGGTTCTCACTGTGGTGTGCTCAGCACAATGAAGATCCTTTCTCCTGCCTGATGCCAGTAGTGCTACAATACCTACTTCACCTGTCAGACCTAGGCCTTAAGTCTTACTCTGTTCGGGTCCACCTCAGTGCTCTTTCAGCACACCACTCACCGGTGGAGGGACAGTCGCTGTCGGTTCACCCCTTGGTGTCCCGCTTCCTCAGAGGCCTGCTTTTGCTCAAGCCTCCGAGTCGTCCACCTGCCACTGAGTGGGACTTGAACGTGGTCTTGCAACAACTTACTCGCCCACCGTTTGAGCCGATGGCTACTTGCCATTTACGCTTCCTTTCTTGGAAGGCGCTCTTCCTGGTAGCTCTTACCTCGGCCAGACATGTGAGTGAACTACAAGCTCTGGTTTCTGATAGACCGTACACATGGTTCTATAGGAACAGGGTGGTCCTTCAGACTCATCCGAAGTTCCTTCCAAAAGTTGTCTCCTCTTTCCACCTCAACCAGGAGGTGGTTCTTACAACGTTCTTTCCCAGGCTGCATACCAGCCGGGCTGAGACAGTCTTGCATACTCTGGACTGTAAGAGGGCATTGTCCTTTTACATTGAACGTACGCGGAGCATAGAAGGGCTACTCAGCTCTTCATTTCCTTTGACCCTAATAAATTGGGGTTACCTGTCTCCAAGCGTATGTTGTCCACTTGGGTAGTAGATTGTATCGCCTGGGCGTACAAGGCAGCTGACCTTCCCTTGCAGTCAGAGTATGGGCGAAAGCCGCATCAGTAGCTCATCTCCGCTCTGTTCCGTTGGCAGACATCTGCCAGGCCGCTACTTGGTCTTCAAGCCAGACTTTTGCAGCCCACTACTGCCTCGAGAGAGAATCCCGAAGGGACAGTGCTTTCGGACAGGCGGTACTCTGCAATCTCTTTGAGGTTTAGGCAACTCCTACCCTCCAGCCCTTGTGTTGGTCTATTGTACGGGGGCGTTCTCAGAGGATATTCTTATCGCAGATGCTGAGGCTCTTGAGAGGGAGCCATTTTTTTCAGCTTTGGGTTCCTGCTAGCCTAGAGCTGGGGAGTCCCAAATGTGAGGACTGACTTCCTGCTTGGTCCTGGAGAAAGAGTAGTTACTCACCTGTAACATGTGTTCTCCAGGAGCAGCAGGAATCAGTCCTCACAACCCTCCCTCCTCCCCTGGAGTTGCAGTCATATCCTTTATTTTGATTTTTGCTGTCTTTTAGCTATGTCATCAGGCTGAGCAAGATGGCACCCTTGGGCGGGAAGGGGACCGTGCAGGTGTGCTGCATTCCCAAAGACTTTCTTTGAAAGCTGGGAAAATGCTCCGTACAGAGGCTCCGTCGGCGCCGACATCACCTATATGTGAGGACTGATTCCTGCTGCTCCTGGAGAACACCTGTTACAGGTGAGTAACTACTCTTTAACAGTGGCACAGATAAATAAACAACACTGTAACCATGATAAATATCTCAATGGATATTTAAGACTCACAAGCTTGCAGGTAAGTTGTGTTGAAAAGGTCAGTCAGTGGAACCACTAGAACATCCCGAGTTCAAAGAATATCTAAGGATGTATCCCATCTGGTCCCATCGTTTTGTCTACTTTTAGCTAGTTCCTCATGAACAAAGTCTTCTGAAAATTGTTCACAATCCCCTTCATATTCTGTTCTTATTTGTGGCTGTTTTCTGAGATCCTGCTCCTAGACCTTCATTTGTGAACAAAGAATAAAAATATTTAAGCAATTCCGCTTTATCCTCATCAGCTTGTTACCACAGCTTTAGTATATCATGCAAAAGCAGTCATTCCAACAATGTTCTTTAGTGAAGGAGATACCAGTTAGATAAGATGTCATAATTCCCTTTTTCATTGAGTGGTATAATCAATTTTTTGGCCATGTTGGTACTACTATCATGTGCTACCATTGTTTGGATACCTCTACTGCATGATGCTGTCCCACAGGCACTGACACCACATGGTAGTACTGGCCACACTGCCAAGCATTAAACAATTCTTCCAGTTTTGTAGATCTTTCCTCATGTTGTCTACTCACTCAGAAGAGTCAATGGAAAAAAAAGTAATGGAGTTGCTCCTGAAAGAGAGAATAGTGGATTTCTAAAAATCAATGGGTTGTATGATCTAAGGCAAGATGGTTTTACCAAATGATGACCATACCAAACAAATTTGATAGAGTTCTTTGACTGGATGATTACAGAACTAGATCAAGGGCACGCAATAAATGTGATCTACCTAGATTTTGGTAAAGCCTTTGATACTGTTCCTCATAGGAGGCTTATCAATAAACTGAGCAGCCTGGGTTTGGGTCCCAAGGTGGTGAACCGGATCGGAAATTGATTGACTGATGGATGACAGAAGGTGGTTGTAAATGAATCTCACTCAGAAGAAAGGAAGGTGAGTAGTGGCATGCCCCAGGGATCAATCCTGGGACCAGTACTGTTCAATGTATTTGTGAGTGATATTGCAGAAGGATTGAAAGGGAAAGTCTGCCTTTTTGCAGATGACATGAAAATTTGCAAGAGTGGACTTTTCTGAGCCAGTGCACGACATGAGGAAAGATCTACAAAAACAGGAAGAATGGTCTAATGCTTGGCAGTTAGAATTTAATATGAAGAAGTGCAGAGTCATACACTTGGGATGCTGAAATCCAAAGGAATTGTATGCAATAGGAGGTGAAAGGTTGGTGTGCACGGACAAGGAGGATGACCTCTGAGTGATAGTGTCTGAAGATCTCAAGGTGGCGAAACAATGTGTGACGAGGTAGTAGCCAAAGCCAGAAGAAGGTTGACTACAGCAAGGAATAACCAGCAGAAAGGAGGAGGTATTAATGCCCCTGTACAAGTCGTTGGTGTGGCCTCACTTGGAGTATTATGTTCAGTTTTGGAGACCATACCTGACAGAGGATATAAAAAGACTTAAAATGTTTCAGAGGAAGGTGATCAAAAGGAATTGGAGCCTGTGCCAGAAGGCATATGAGAAGAGACTTGAAGACCTAAATATGTATATCCTAGAGGAGAGGAGGGACAGGGGAGATATGATACAGATATTTAAATACTTAAAGGGTGTTAAGGAACAAACAAACCTTTTTCAAAGACGGGGAAGTTGTAAAACTAGAGAGAAAATGCACCAAAACTAGGATTTTGGCGCATTTCTAAAACAAAGTTATATTCTTTTTGGTGCTTTAGTTCAAAAGGGGAAATATTTTATTTAGTGGTGTAGGTTTAGAACTCTGCTTTAGTATCTTTCTCAGCTCTTTGAAGCTACTGACATCTCATCAGGTGTTAGTTCCCTCCCTAACCCCCCAGCTCCCACCCACCCCATGTGAGCAGCCTTGCTTTATAAGGCACCTCCCCCAATTAGCTACACACAGAGACTTTTAAAAGCCCATTTAGAATGCACTTAAGAGGTTAACTGTTTTTTTCTCTGAAAGGATAGCTGGGAAACAGGGTGGTACTTTGGTAGGACTCTCTCTCTTTTGCTTTGAGAGGTGCCTAAGCTCCACTAACTGAACAATGGCTGGGAAAAATCATATCACCAAATCTGTTGCCGCTGTTACAGCTTGTGCCTCGGTCCAGACAGAGATCCCAATGCCAGATGAAGGACCAGTTCAATGTGCAGGATGCCTGCATATTGAAGCTCTCAGGAAACAAGTGGAGGAGCTCAGAGAAGAGGTGGCGAGGCTGAGGAGCATTCAAGACAGTGAGAAGTACATTGATGAGATGCTTCTTGAAACATCCAAGCTCTCCAGCAGAGGAGAAGATGGGAGCCTATAGAATGATGAAGGTTGGACACAAGTCAACAGGGCCTGCAGAATTATCAATCCAACTCCTCCAGCTCTTGAATTGAAGAACCGTTATGCAGCTCTGGAAGTGGAGGAGGTGAAAGCATCCCTGGAAAGGGAAGAACCAGAGCTCAAGCACCACAAAGTTGCAGAATCAGTGACCACAAGGAAGCAAAGAGTAGTGGTGATTGGTGACTCTCTTCTGAGGGTTACTGAGGCATCCATCTGCCGACCAGAATTGATGTTCAGAGAGGTATACTGTCTGCCAGGTGCCAAAATCTGAGATGTTATGGAGGGTTTGCTGAGACTCATCAAGCCCACTGACTATTACCTGATGTTGCTCATCCATGTCTGCACAAATGATACTGCCAGGTATCCTTCTGAGCATATCAAAAGTGACTTCATGGCTCTTGGATAGAGGGTGAAGCAGATAGGGGTGCAGGTGGTGTTCTCTTCAGTTCTCCATGTTGAGGGTAAAGGTCAAGACAGAGAAGCTCGCATCCTGGAGATGAATGCATGGCTGCGTGGATGGTGTTATCAAGAGTGTTTTGGTTTCCTGGACCATGGGATGCTGCTTCAAGGTTAGCAGAGCAGAAATGGCATTCATCTGATGGTCTTCAGTAGCAGACTGGCTAACTTACTGAAGAGGGCTTTAAACTAGATTTGTTGGGGATGGATGAAGAAAGTCCTCAGGTAGGTGAAACATTAAATACCTTTAAAGAAATAGGTAAAAGTGGCAACATCTGGAAAGCAGTGTCTATATATGCCCGTAGGCTTTAATGGGAGAGGTTGACTTTAGAGGCAGTGATAGAGAAATGGTTCATGGACAACCATGACTGGGATGTAACTATACCAGGCTATACTTTATTCAGAAAGGATAGGGTAGGAAGAAGAGGAGGGGGAGTGGCACTATATGTTAAAAATAATATTAAAGCTATGGAAATACTGGGCTTAAAAGGGAGGGAGGAGGCACTATGGGTTAAACTAGATAGAGGGAAAAAAATTGTTTTGCATTGGCCTCATATATAGATCTCTCTCACAGGGAGAAGAGGTGGACTGAGAGTTAATTGAAAACATACGCAACATTGCCAGGAAAGAGGAAATACTACTGATAGGGGATTTCAATATGCCAGATGTTGATTGGCACATCCCTGCTGCAGTGTCATCTAGAAGAAAGGAGATCCTGGATTCTCTGCAGGAAGAACTATTCAGGCAATTGGTAACAGAACCCACACATGAAAGGGTCATACTGGACTTGGTGCTTACCAATGGTGAAAGTATTTCTGATCTTATAATGAGAGATCATTTTGCATGTAGTGATCACCACATGGTGTGGTTCAGTATTGGTGCTAGGGTTGATAAAATCCATTCAAAAGCGAGGGCCTTAGACTTTAGGAAAACTAACTTTGCCAAGATGGACCAATACCTCAGGGAGTCGTTAGCAGGATGGGAATAGCTGGGGGATGTAGGAAAACAGTGGGCAAAACTAAAAGGGGATATTCTAAGGGCAACCAACCTTTTTGTTAAAATGGTAAATAAAGGTAAAAGGAAAAGGAGACTGTTGCTGAAAGAGAAAATAGTGAGGTTTCTGGAGACCAACAGATTACTGGATCCGAGGCAGCATGGATTCACCAGAGGCAGGTCTTGCCAGACACATCTGTTTGATTTCTTTAACTCGGTTACCAGGGAGTTGGACCGAGGGAGAACCCTAGATGTGGTGTATTCAGATTTTAGTAAAACCTTTGACACTGTTCCGCACAAGCGACTTATAAACAAACTGATCATCCTAGGGTTGGACCCTAAAGTTACTGCTTGGTTTAGAAATTGGTTGAGTGGGAGGCGACAAAGGGTAGAGGTAAATGGAGCTCACTCTCAGGAAAAGAAGGTTAACAGTGGTATGCCCCACTGATCTGTCCTTGGTCCGATTCTTTTTAACATTTTGTTAGTGATATTGCAGAAGGGCTGTCTGGTAAGGTTTGCTTCTTTGTGGATGATACCAAAACCTATAATAGATAGACACCCAGGAAGGTGTAGATAGCATGAAAAGGGATCTAGCTTGAAGAATGGTCTAGAATTTGGCAGCTGAGATTTAATGTTAAATACAAGGTCATGCATTTGAGCTGCAGAAATCTAAGGGAGCAATATAGTAAAGGGGGTGAAGTCCACGAAAGAAGAGTGGGACCTAGGTGTGATTGTGTCTGATGATCTTAAAATAGCTAAACAGGTTGAAAGGCAATGGCAAAAGCTAGAAGGATGCTTGTTTGTAGAGAGAGAGGAATGGCCAGCAGAATAAAGGAGGTGATAGTGCCTCTGTATAGGTAGCATCACATAAGAGCATAAGATATGCCATACTCTGTCAGACCAAGGTCCATCAAGCCCAGTATCCTGTTTCCAACAGTGGCCAATGTAGGTCATAAGTACCTAGCAGTTTCCCCAAAAGACACAGGTTCCTCAGTGCTTGTATTGGGTCAAACAGTGATATCCCGGGTCCCTTTTTAATAATGGTTTATGGACCTTTCCTCCAGGAACTTGTCCAAACCTTTTTTAAACCCAGCTACACTAACAGCTCTTACTACATCCTCCGGTAACAAATTCCAGAGTTTGATTACAAGTTGAGTGAAAAAATATTTCCTCTTATTAGTCTTAAATAGGTTACCCTTTAGCTTCAATGCATGTCCCCTATATCTTTTATATACTGATGACGTAAACAATCGATCTACGTTTACCCGTTCCACTCCATTCATTAATTTATAGACCTCTATCATATCTCCCTCAGCCATCTCTTTTCCAGGTTGAAGAACCCTAACCTTTTTGCCTCTCGTCATAGGCGTATCCTTCCATCCCCTTTACCATTTTGGTTGCTCTTCTCTGTACCTTTTCTAATAACGCTATATCCTTTTTAAGATACGGCGACCAGAATTGCACGCAATATTCAAGGTGCGGTCACACCATGGAACGATACAGAGGCATTATAATATCCTTTGTTTTATTTTCTATTCCCTTCCTTATGAATCCTAGCGTTCTATTTGCTCTGTTGGCCGCCGCTGCACACTGGGCGGAGGGTTTTAACATGTTATCCACGATGACGCCTAAATCTTTTTCCTGGGTGGTAGTTCCCAATGTGGAACCTTGCATTGTGTAACCATAGTTTGGGTTGTTCTTTCCTAGGTGCATAACTTTGCACTTGTCTACATTAAATTTCATCTGCCATTTGGATGCCCAGTCTTCCAGTTTGTCAAGATCCTCTTGCAATTTTTTACAATCCTCTTGGGTTTTAACAACTTTAAATATTTTTATGTCATCTGCAAATTTGATAACCTCACTCGTTATACCCTTTTCTTTATGAATATGTCAAAAAGCAGTGGACCCAGCACAGATCACCGGGGTACTCCACTATTCACCTTTTTCCATTGGGAAAATTGGCCTTTTAGCCCTACCCTCTGCTTTCTATCTTTTAACCAGTTCCTGATCCACATTAGTACATCACCTCCTATCCCATGACTTTTTAGTTTTGACAAAAGTCTCTGATGAGGGACTTGTCAAAGGCTTTCTGAAAGTCCAGATATACTATATCAACTGACTCACCTTTGTCTACCTGTTTATTCACACCTTCAATAAAACATAACAGATTAGTAAGACAAGATCTTCCTTGTCTAAAGCCATGTTGGCTGTCTCCCATTAAGCCATGACTATCTACATGCTGAGTAATTTTGTTCTTTATGATGGTTTCTACCATTTTTCCTGGTACTGACGTCAGGCTCACTGGTCTGTAGTTTCCCGGATCATCCCTGGAACCCTTTTTAAAAATTAGTGTTACATTGGCGATCTTCCAATCTTCAGGTATTACAGATGATTTTAATGATAGTTCACAGATTACTAATAGCAGGTCTGCAATCTCATATTTCAGTTCTTTCAACACCCTTGGATGTATACCATCCAGTCCAGGTGATTTGCTACTCTTCAGTTTATGAAATAGTTGTAATACATCTTCCCGGTGTAGCGATATTTCTTTCAGTTCTTCCGCAGTATCATCTTTAAATACCACTTCAGTTATGGGTAACATCCCTACATCTTCCTCAGTAAAGACAGAAGCAAAAAATTCATTCCATCTCTCCACTATAGCCTTGTCCCCTCTTACTGTCCATTTTATCCCTCTATCATCTAATGGTCAAACTGACTCTCTCACAGGTGTTTTGCTATGAATATACTTTAAAAGTCTTTATTATGCGTTTTTGCTTCCACAGCAAGTTTCTTCTCAAATTTTCTCTTTGCCTGCCTTATGAATGCCTTGCATTTAACTTGCCAGTGCTTGCGCTGTTTCCAGTTTCGTCATTTTACTCTTTTTTTCATTTCCTGAAAAATGCTTTTTTGGCAACAATAGCCTATCTGACCTCACCTTTAAACCATGCTGGCAGTTTTTTTGAATTTCCTTCCACTTTTCTTGGCTTCCAAGATAGTATTTTTAAACAACACCCAAGCTTGATGTCTTTAACCTTTGCAACTGCTCCTTTTAGTTTATTCTTAACTATTTTCCTCATTTTATCATAGTCTCTCTTTCGAAAGTTAAAAGGTAGTAGTGTGGATTTCCTTACCATCTCACCTACATTAATTAAATCAAACACAATCATGCTATGATCACTATTGCCAAGTGGCCCCATCACCCTTATCTCTTGCATCAGATGTGGTGTTCCACTAAGGACTAAGTCCAAAATGGCTTCTCCTCTGGTCGGTTCATGAACCAGCTGCTCCAAGAAGCAGTCATTTATTTCATCTAGAAACTTTACCTCCCTGGCATGTCCTGCCATGACACTGACCCAGTCAATACCGAGGTAATTGAAATCACTCATCATTATTACCATTCTGTAACTTTTGTTAGCTCCCCTGATTTCTTTGAGCATTTCATCATCCATTTGTTCATTCTGGCCAGGCGGTCAATAGTACACCCCCACTGCCCTCACTTTTCCCTTTTTACATGGAATTTCAATCCATAGATATTCTACAGTGTATTTTGTTTCCTGAAAAACTTTAATCCTTGTGCCTTAATTCCCTCTCTAATATAGAGCACAACTCCTCAACCAGTTTGATCTACTCTATCATTGCCATATAATTTGTACCCAAGTATCACAGTGTCCCACTGGTTGTCCTCCTTCCACCATGTCTCTGAGATACCAATCATATCTAACTTCTCATTTAGTGTGATATATTCTAACTCTTCCATCTTATATTTTTTAGACTTCTAGCATTTGCATACAAGTATTTTAGAGGCTGTATTTTATTCATATTAACCTGGTTACTGGTAGGCAGGGGTAATTTGAAATCTTTAAGTTCTGTCTGTTCTGTACTTAAGGGCATTTGGGTTACTTTTGTCTTTATTGGTGCCTCTCTGTCAATATGCCCTAACATCAGTCTTTTGCTGGTATCCTTCAAGGATACATCCTTCCGAACCATGAGCTCTTGAGCGACTGTCTGCTTTCCCCTATTATCTAGTTTAAAAGCTGCTCTATCTCCTTTTTAAAGGTTAATGCTAGCAGCCTGGTTCCATCCCTAAGAAGCATTCAGGCATCAAAAGCCTTCAGCAAGCACCTAAACACCCATCTTTTCCAAGAACACTACGGCATATGCTAGCCGGGGACTCCAAGAGTCCACCAGACTGACTCCTGCATCCAACTTGTTGAACCTCTTATACCCACCACCATCTTCTCAACTATGTTCACCTCAGCACTTACCCATACCTTGCTCCCCATGACAATTGATCTCTATGTACCCCACTGCCTCTACATCTGTGTCTCCTCTATTAAATGTCCACTAGTTGTAGCTGAGCTTGTCACACTCCACTACTTATAGCTGAACTTGTCACACCCCACTGCTCTTATACCCTTCTCTTTCTGCTGTTATTTGTTCACCGTTTTGATTGGTAGAAAAACAGTATACCAAAATCAGTTAAATAAATAATAATAAACCCAGTTAAGGTGGAGCCCAGCCCTTCAGAAAAGCTCCTCCTTTCCCCAGAATGTGGCCCAGTTCCTAACCGATCCAAAACCCTCATCCACACATTGAAACTCCAGAGCTCTGCTTGCCCTTTGGGTCCTGCATGCAGAATGGAAAGCATTTCAGAGAATGCTACCCTGGATTTCAACTTCCTACCTAAAAACCTAAATTTAGCCTCCAGAACCTCCCTACCACACTTTCCTATGTCATTGGTACCAACGTGTACCAAGACAGCAGTCTCCTCCCCAGCATTATCTAAGACCTTGTCTAGGTGGCACGTGAGACCCATTACCTTTGTGCCAGGCAGGCATGTTACCAGGCGATCCTCACTTCCAGCAGCCACCCAGCTATCTACATGCTTAATGACTGAATCATCAAATATAACTGCTGTCCTAACCCTTCCCTCTTGGGCAGATGGCTTTGGAGAAACCTCAGTGCAAGAGGGTTTTACATCACCTGGTTGACAGGTCCTTAGCTACAGGATCACTTCCTGCCACACCAGGGTGATGCTCTCCTATCATGTGACCTCTCCTGCATGGCAACAGGGATGCTGCCCGACTTGATGGCTAAAGATGTTGCTCTTTCGATAATGCTGCAACACTGGCTGTGGCTGCTCTACTGGGCAGTGGACCCGGCCTCCAAGTCCTGGTTGTCCCGGCTTGCCTTTAAGGGAAATCTGTTTGGAGAGGTCTTAGAAAAACGTGTTAAGGATTTGGCTGAGTCTGAACCTCATCGCCTTCCGGAGGATAGGTCGAAGGTACCTGGTAAGTGTGCAGATGTGACTTCCTTTATAGTGTCCATCCAGTTTCCTTGTTCCCAAAACTTGGACCCCAGAATTCCCAGGACTCCCAAAGATATTGCCTTGGAAAGCCTGCCTTTTCTTCCTCTTCTGGATTTCAGTATTGAATCCAGTCCTTTCATGAGCTCAGGGACCCTAGGAAATCTGTCACCTCCAGAGTTGAGGAGTAGCCTAGTGGTTGGGGCAAGCTACTTCAGCCCGGAAGGTCAGGGGTTCAAATCCCACTAGAGAACAGCAACCTTGGGCCGGAAGGACTGGGGTTTCTAGTCCCACAGGTGCTCCTTGTGGTCTTGGGCAAGCCACTTAACCCTCCATAGCCCATGTTCCCTGTAAAATAGTTATCTCCAAGTTATAATGCCCAGTTCAATGTAATTTCAGTTTGTTCAATGTAAACCACACTGATGCAGAATAGCATGGTATATAAGAGAATGTAAATAAATAAATAAAATAAATAAGTGCTACATTCCTTGTGGCACAGTGATGGGTTGGGGGCCAATTTTGGGATGTCTCAGTGAGTGGCAGTCTGTGCCTTTTCTACCAGGAGTGGTCCTGGGTAACCAAGAATCACTGCGTGCTTGACCTCTTTCAGAATGGCTTTGGAGTGTGGGGAGTCTATCCTGGATGCCTTCATCTCCCCTGTGGTTCTGTGACCAGAAGAGCCGTCATTCATGTCACACTGGAAAGATTGCTCAGTCTATGAATGATTGTCCCAGTTCCCCCTGCTAATCAAGGCAAGGGCTGGTGCTCTATCTATTTCATGGTGCCAAAGGAGGACAGTTCCTTTCGGCCAATTCTTGACCTGCATAGCTTGCATTTCCATATGGAGATGCTGTGGTCCATAATCCAGGAGGTGTGACGCAGAGAATTCCAGACGTCTCTGGATCTGGCCGAGGCCCTTTTCCACATTCCTATCCATGTGGATGAGCAGTGCATTCTTCATTTTGCCATGTGGTACAGTTCCTGAAGATTCGCGGCTGGGCAATCAACCATGGAAAGAGTCACTTGGAGCCCTCCCAGTTCCTGGGATACCTGGGAATGGGGTTTGACACTCAGGCAGGGTCTTCCTACCCAAGGAGAGAGTGGAAAATCTATCATCTCAGCTGACAGCTTTCCAAGCTCAACAGGCTCCCAGAGCTTGCGGCTACCTGCAGCTTCTTAGCTTGATGGCAGTGTTGATCAAAATGATGCCCTGGGCACAGGCTCATATGAGACCACTGCAGAAGTCCTTTCTGTCTTGATGATCTTTGAGCTCTCAGGACTTCGAGACCAGACTTCCTCTCCAGTCGGCGGTGGAGGCAATCCCTGCACTTGAGGAGCATGCTTTTGGACCGATCAATCCAATTTGGGCCTAGTGGTTAGGACACAGTAGAACAAGCCAGAGAGCTAGGCCAGGGGTTCAATTCCCACCTGGGAGCAGCAATCCAGTAACTGTTTGTAGTGATAATGTAATGTGAACAGCTTTGATTGAAGTATAAGGCAATATAGAAAACTGGTTAAATAATTACTGGAGGTGATTTCTGACAGCTGAGTAAATAAAATGCATTATAATTAGATTTGCCTGTAAATTTTTAAATAAAGTGACAGCAAACTATTTTTTTAAACAAGCAGGCTTTCCTACAGGAGCTTTCCAGATCAACCAACAGTAAGGATTTACAGGTTTGTTTTATTATATTAAATTGTTAGCTCTCTGACTGGGAGCTCTTAAAAGGGTTTTTTGTACATTTTTAAAGCAAGGTTACTTTCTTTTTGGTGCTTTAGTGGGATTTTCCTTGAGCACAGTAGGTGGTTGAACTCCAGTAACCTCCTCAGCTTTGGGAACTGCTAACACCTAATCAGGTGTTAGTTCCTCCCTACCCACCCCGACTCCCACCCACCCCTAGTGAGTAGTCTTGCTTTATAGGGCACCTCCCCATTTGACAAAGCACAGAGAATTGGACCAGCACATTTTGAATATAATTAAGGAGATTTAACTGCTTTTTCTCTGAAAGGACAGCTGGGAAACCGGCTGGTACTTGGTAGATCTCTCTCTTTTGCTTTAACAGATACCTAAGCTCCACGAACAGAACAATGGCTGGAAAAATCGTATCGCTAAAGCTGTTGCCCCCGTTACAGCTTCTGCCTTGGTCCAGACAGAGGTCCTAATGCCAGTTGAAGGACCGGTTCCATGTGCAGGGTGCCTGCATGCTAAAGCTCTGAGGAAACAAGTGGAGGAACTCAGAGAGGAGGTGGCGAGGCTGAGGAGCATTCAAGACAGTGAGAAGTACATTGATGAGATGCTTCTTGCAGCAACCAAGCTCTCCAGCACAGAAGATGGGTGCCAACAGAATGTCGATGGTTGGACACAAGTCACCAGGGCCTGCAAAATCACCAATCCAACTTCTCCAGCCCTTGAATTAAATAACCATTATGCAGCCCTGGAAGTGGAGGAGGTGAAAGCATCCCTGGAAAGGGAAGAACCAGAGCTCAAGTACCCCAAAGTTGCAGAATCAGTGAACACAAGGAAACGAAGGTTAGTGGTGGTTGGAGACTCTCTTCTGAGGGGTACTGAGGCATCCATCTGCCGACCAGACTTGATGTCCAGAGAGGTATGCTGTCTGCCTGGTGCCAAAATCCAAGATGTTACGGAGAGTTTGCAGAGACTCATCAAGCCCACTGACTATTACCCAATGTTGCTAATCCATGTTGGAACAAATGATACTGCCAGGTATACCTCGGAACGTATCAAAAGTGACTTCATGGCTCTGGGACAGAGGGTGAAGCAGTTAGGTGCACAGGTGGTGTTCTCTTTAATCCTCCCTGTTGAGGGTAAAGGCCAAGGCAGAGAGGTTCGCATCCTGGAGATGAATGCATGGTTGCGTGGATGGTGTCATCGAGAGCGTTTTGGTTTCCTAGACCATGGGATGCTGTTCCAAGGGTTGCAGAGCAGAGATGGCATCCATCTGTCCAAGAAGGGTCAACATGTCTTCAGTAGTAGACTGGCTAATCTACTGAAGAGGGCTTTAAACTAGATTTGTTGGGGATGGGTGAAGAAAGCCCCCAGGTAAGTGAAAGCCCCCAGGTAGGTGATAACTTTAAATAGCAGGGATAACATATGGAAAGCAGTGTGTTTAAATGCCCGTAGCATGGGAAATAAGATCCCTGATGTTGAAGCTTTGGTGGGAGTAGCTGACTTGGATTTAGTGGCAGTTACAGAAACATGGTTCACAGAAAACCGTGATTGGGATGTAACTATACCTGGCTATACGTTATTCAGAAAGGACAGGGTAGGAAGTAGGGGAAGGAGGAGTGGCACTATATGTAAAAACTACTATTTAAAGCTTTGGAATTACAGAGCTTAAAAGGGAGAGGGGAGGCATTGTGGGTTAAACTAGAAAGAGGGAAAGAGAAATCTATTTACATTGGTGTGATATACAGACCTCCCTCACAAGATGAAGAGGTGGACAGAGAGTTAATTGAAGACATGCGCAGCATTGCTAGGAAAGGGGAAGTGCTACTGATAGGAGATTTCAATATGCCAGATGCTGATTGGCAGATTCCTGCTGCAGTATCATCTAGAAGTAAGGAGATCCTGGATTCTCTACAGGGAGAACTATTCAGGCAATTGATAACAGACCCCACACGTGAAGGGGCCATACTGGACTTGGTGCTTACCAATGGTGAAAGTGTTTCTGATGTTGTAGTGGGAGATCATTTTGCATCCAGTGATCACCAGATGGTGTGGTTCAGTATTAGGACTAGGGCTGTTGGAATCCATTCAAAGGTGAGGATCTTAGACTTTAGGAAGACTAACTTTGCCAAGATGGGCCAATACCTCAGGGAGTCGTCAGTTGGATGGGAACAACTGAGGGATGTAGAAAAACAGTGGGAAAAACTGAAAGGGGATATTTTAAGGGCAACCAACCTTTTTGTTAAAATGGTAAATAAAAGGAAAAGGAGACTGCTATGGTTTTCGAAAGAAGTAGCTGAAAAAGTGAAGAAAAAGAGGGAGGCCTCCATGAAATACAAGAGATCACAGAGAGAGGAAGACAGGCATCTGTATTTGGCAAAACTTAAAGAAGCTAGCAAAGTAGTCAAGAAGGCAAAGATTCAAAAGGAGGAGGAAATAGCCAATGCAATAAAATGGGGGGATAAGACATTTTTCAGATATATTAGTGAGAAGAGGAAGGGCAAGAGTGGTATTGTCAAACTCAAGGGTGCAGGGGAGGAATATGTAGACGCTGATAAGGATAAAGTGGAATTGCTTAACAAATATTTTTGTTCTGTGTTCACAGATGAAGAACCAGGAGCAGGACCTCAGAAAACACCCACAAATAGGAACAGAAGCAAAGGACATCTTGAACAATTTTCAAAAGACTGTGTTTGTGAAAAACTATCTCAACTTAAAGTAGACAAAGCGATGGGACCGGATGGGATACACCCGAGAATACTGAGGGAACTTGGGGACGTTCTAGCAGTTCCACTGACTGACCTTTTCAATGCCTCGTTGGAGTCGGGAGTGGTGCCAAAGGACTGGAGAGAGGCTCATGTGGTGCCTTTACACAAAAGCAGAAGTAAGGATGTGGTTGAAAACTACAGGCCAGTTAGTTTAACTTCGGTGGTGAGTAAACTATTGGAGACGCTGCTGAAAGAGAAAATAGTGAGGTTTCTGGAGTCCAGCGGATTACAGGATCCAAGGCAGCATGGATTCACCAGAGGCAGGTCATGTCAGACAAATCTGATTGATTTCTTTGACTGGGTGACCAGGGAGTTGGACCGAGGGAGAGCCGTAGATGTGGTGTATTTAGATTTCAGTAAAGCCTTTGACACTGTTCCTCACAGGCGACTTATAAACAAACTGAGCACCCTAGGGATGGACCCTAAAGTTACTGCTTGGGTTAGAAATTGGTTGGGTGGGAGCCGACAAAGAGTACAAGTAAATGGAGCTCACTCTGAGGAGAAGGATGTTATCAGTGGTGTGCCCCAGGGATCTGTCCTTGGTCCGATTCTTTTTAACATCTTTGTTAGTGATATAGCGGAAGGCTTTCAGGTAAGGTTTGCCTCTTTGTGGATGATACCAAAATCTGCAATAGAGTAGACACCCAGGAAGGGGTAGATAACATGAGGAGGGATCTAGCTTAGCTTGAAGAATGGTCTAGAATTTGGCAGCTGGGATTTAATGCTAAAAAATGTAAGGTCATGCATTTGGGCTGCAGCAATCCAAGGGAGCAATATAGTATAGGGGGTGAAGTACTTTTGTCCACTAAAGAAGAGCGGGACCTATGTGTGGTTGTGTCTGATGATCTTAAAGTAGCTAAACAGGTAGAAAAGGCGATGGCAAAAGCTAGAAGGATGCTTGGGTGCATACGGAGAGGAATGGCTAGCAGAAAAAAGGAGGTGATAATGCCTCTGTATAAGTCTTTGGTGCGACCTCATTTGGAGTATAGTGTGCAATTCTGGAGACCGCACCTTCAAAAGGATGTGAACAGGATGGAGTCGGTGCAGAGGGTGGCTACTAAAATGATTAGTGGTCATCATTATAAAGCATATAAGGACAGACTGAAGGATCTTAATATGTACACCTTAGAGGAAAGGCGGGATAGAGGTAATATGATTGAGATGTTTAAATACCTCCGTGGCATAAATGTTCAGGGAGAGAGCCTCTTTCAATTGGAAGCAAGTTCTGCTATGAGGGGACATGGGATGAGGGTGAAGGGAGATAGATTCAGGAGTGATATGCGGAAATATTTCTTTACGGAAAGAGTAGTGGATCCGTGGAATAGTCTCCCAGTGGAGGTGGTAGAGATGAGGACAATAACTGAATTAAAAAAAGCATGGGACAAACACAGAGGATCTCTAAAGGTAAAAAGGGGACTGTTGTAGTTGTTATGGAAGGACAGACTAGATAGGCCATGTGGTCTTTTTCTGTCGTCATATTTCTATGTTTCTAATCCTGGCTCCTCATGTTGATGGAGGCCAGCCTGCTTGGCTGGGGGGTCCATTGCAGAAACCAAACAGCTCAGGGCCAATAAAGAACCACTGTGGCATTGCCTGAGAACACCCAGACTGCCCTGACCTGGACTAGGGAAAGGAAGTGCAGAAGGGCCAACCGAATAGCCGTTGACTCGAGGTGGTTGACAGGCCATGCCATCTCCTGTGAAGTCTATTCTGGGTCGCTGGATCAAAGAGGCAATTGCCTCAGTGTATCTGTTGTGGAACTGGATGGCTCCAGAGGGTTTTTGTGCCCTTTCCATTTGGGCGCAAGCAGCTGCATGAGCGGAACTTAGCTCGGTCACCTCCTCAGATATTTGTGAGATGGCAACGTGGGCATCACCTTCCACTTTTGTCAAGCATTACTGCCTGGATATCCATGCTTGGGCGAACATGGCCTTTGGCTCAAGTGACTTGAAAGCTGCCATGTCGTCTTCCCGCCCATTGGAGTCATAGCTTTTGTACGTCCCACTTGTCTGAACTGGTCTAGCAGGATATGGAAAATGACAGTTTACGTACCAGATAATGCCCTTTCCTTGAGTCCTGCTAGACCAGTTCAGGACCCGCCCCTGGAAACAGTTTTAGGTCTGCAATTCACTGTGGGTGGCCCTCTGGGCTCCTGCCCTTGGTAAGCTTTTAGTCTGTAGTGGTTCCTGAATATAGTTATGGTTCTTATGTTCAGCCTTGTTATCTTCACTGAGGTTGTGTGTGGTCAGGAAATCTTGACCATATGCTTGGGTACAGATGTGTCTCCCTTGTTATGCTTTTAATGGCATGATGTCATAAGAATCCCCTAGAATATTTCTCTGGCTCTACATCTGTCTGGGCTCGTTTAGTAGGACTCAACGAAAAAAGATTATCTGGTAAGTAAAATGTCATTTTCCCAGTTCCATGTCCTATTTCCCAGAGACAGATTGAATTTGGCTAGATGGTTCAAATAAACGATGTATGTATATAAGGATTTATTCATAACATGTACATCAGAACCACAGAGTATATGAATTGATATTCAACAGCATTGTATTCCTGCATATATATTTGGTTATCTTATTTGCAAAATAGCCAAAGTTACATATGTGCCTAGAAAAGGGGAGTGATTTGCATGGACTGAGAATTGGGCAAAAAGCTATGTTAAGTGACGAAACTGAGCTTCTAAGCTTATTGATCCAAGTGCCAGCAGGTACAGCTTTAAGCAGATAACTGACTTTTTAAAGTTTATACATGAATTTCCAAAGTTTGTGCATTTATGGATTATGCCATATTAAAACACCCAAACTGTACATTTATGAGAGCATTTTATAAAATCATTTTTCATTTATTTAAATTTTCTTATATACTGCTTTTCAAGTAATCAAAGTGGCTTACAGAGAATGTCAACTTGTTACAGAGAACATTAGAGGTTGGGGTGTAGTGGATACATTATAATAGCTTTTATAGATGACCCCAAAGAATAAATAACTCAAAGAGAAAGGATATATATTATTTATTCAACCAAAAGATTTGCACCCTAGTGTGAGATGTAAACCCTTCCCACATGCTTATGGTGGCATGGAGTGAAGGAGCAGTGTCGTGCAGCGATACACTAATGTCCTTAACAGGCTGTGTCAGAGAATGCTTGGTAGCAGAGGGAATTTGTCATTTTCACACATATACAATCCAACCATATATATGCATGAATGACCTCTTATAAAGTACCGGCTGGCATAAAAGTATGCACTTTGGCATGAGGACGCATATTTTGCCAGTAGGTATAGCTGGAGATGGGGTCTAGATGGAATGAGAGCAGAATTTGCACTTACAGAAGTACATTATAAAATATCTAAATGCCTACATGCATAAAATACGCATGAACATTGATACCTACTAGCAAGCAGATATAAGCGATTGTTGCTACGTTTAAAGCATTTTCTCTGCCATATATGCTAATATTTTATAAAGCATATTCAGACACCTTCTTTTTATTATAAAAGCCTATGTAGGTGCCTACCCATGGTGCTCTATTATAAAATTACCCCTCCAAAAATGATGACTGCCCTGCTAAATATTGACTTCACTGAAATTTGAGTCAAGCACCAACCTGTGTCATCCGGGACTGTAGTTCAAGGAAAAGGGTTATGAGAATTGTAGAAAAATTATATTGGTTAGCAATTTTTATTTTTATTTAACATTTTCTCTGCCAGTTGGTTGACAGATGAAATATAAGATACTGTCTTTTCTTTAAAATGTTAACAAGGAGCCTGCCCAGAATACAATTCATATTTATTATCTAAATATATTTCCACCCCAGTTTTTTTCTCAGCTTGATCCTCCCTGTGTGTGTTTTCTCCCAAAAATGTTAGTCTCACTGGATCCTGAAAGATCTTGCTTATCCATGGCTCTATCCTTTAGGAATGCTCCTCTGACTCTCAAGATAAATTATTTATTGAGTGTTTATAAAACAGATTAAGGGGCATATACTAAAGAGCTGCAGGGGTAATTTATGCATAGAATGCATTCTTACTGCAGCAGAATTTACTGGCCACAGTAAACACAAGGGACATGGCAGCTGTAGGCTACCGCTGCTGCACTACTTTCATCACTAGTGCGGTAGTAGGGAATGTGCGGCTATAGCGCGTGCACACAGTGCACGCGTTCACAATGCATGTCCATCAAAGGAAAACTACAAATGCATTAATAGAGCAGCTGTGGGCTAAGGAACTACTATAATGTGCCCCAAGCACACAAACAGGAAAGTAGCAACTGGCAAGTTCAGAATAGAGAAGGATGACTAGGAAGAGACACAACTGTCTGCAGGGGTAGCGTAATGGTTAGGGCAGCAGCCTGTGACAAGAAAGACCAGGGTTCAAATCCCACTGGTACTCCATGTGGCCTTGGGCTAGTTACTCAACACTCCACTGCCTTAGGTAGAAACTTAGATTGTAAGCCCTCTGGGGACAGGGACATGCCTACAGTAAGTGATTGTAACTCACCTTGAACTTCTATTGAAAAGGCATGAGCTAAATTCTAATGATAATAAGAGGGCTGAATGCTGCAAGTGTGATATTGGAGCATCTATGAGCCTTGGATACACTGTGGACAGTAAGAACTGTGCCCTAGAACAGAATAGACCAGGAATGGGCTGAACAGCCACCATAGCTCAGAGTATAGGGGGCTAAGTGCAAGGGGGAGGGGCATGCAAATCAGAAAAGCAAACACATGCAGAGAGTCTATCCTGCATCCATAACAGTGGGAGATAGGGTGCAAATGTGGCATCTGAAGATGCAGGGGCTCAGGCAGGATGTCCTCAGTGTTTATTGTAGGGGATGGATATAAGGCACCCCTCACTCTGAGGAGCTCAGGGTGCCTGTTCACCTAAGCTGCAGATAATACAATACAAGCCCTATGGTGTGGGGGGTTGGGCTTCCTCTCTGTCACTCCTCTGATATGGCTTGGACAGCCATTGTGGACTGTATCCCCCAAGTGGGGGAAGGGGATGCCAGAGCCAAGGGGTCTGGAGGCCATGCACAATCAGCACCTCTACCACTTGTGGCCCATAGAATCAAGGGGTACTCCTATGGCCAGTCATATAGAGCACTGACTCTGTGGCCTGATATCAACAATATAGGGGGTGCATGGCCATCCTCCATCTTATTGTGAAACGTTCTGTGATAACATCACATAGAGGTGGTGAATCCCAAACAGCCCCAAGGCTGAGCACCCTGCCAGACCAAGGAAGAGTGCAAGAACTCCCCAGGTCCATTGAAAGCCTCAGCCCCTGGCAAGGGGACCAGGGAGAGTACACTGATCAGAGAGCTCCAACACTAGAGGCCCATGCTCAGTGCCAGAAGTGTTACATAGCTGCTCAGAACTGATAGGCATCAGCCAAATCCTGCCTTGGTCAGGATGAGGGGCCATCTGTCCACAGGAACATGGCCCATGGAAAATGACATGGCCCTCCCAGGTGCATGTATGCACTGCTACATACCCCTTGAGGCAGGGGTTGGATGGCACTTATCTCCAGGAACAAGCAGGAATAAGTCCTCACTTATGGGTACGTCGGAACCGACGGAGCCTGCGCGGGAAAGCTCCCCAGCTTCCCAGGAAGGAAGCTTTTGGAGTCTCCCACTGCACATGCGCGCTGCCTTCCCGCCTTCCTGACCAGCTCTCCTCAGTTTCTCTTTTTCCGCGGAGCCAGCAGGTCGTGTTCCTGTCACCGCTGAAGAAATTATTGTTTTAGTTTGTTTCTTTAGACCGCGTACCTGCCTTCCCCATACCGAAACCGGTGCCGCCGGTCTCTCTTTTCTTTTCTTTAAAAAAAAAAAAAAAATCTTTATTCTGCACAACCTGGTGACTTCGGTTAGGCCTCAGGCCTACACAAATTCTCCTCATGGAGAAACCAGCCCCTGGTTTTAAGAAGTGTACCAAGTGTAGTGCTGTTATTTCTGTCACAGACACCCATGAATGGTGTCTTAAATGTTTGGGACCTGACCACTCCATTCCGGACTGCCCATCCTGCTCCCAGATGTCTAAACGTGGTTTGCAGAACCGGGCCAACAAATTCCATGTGCTGTTTGCTTCAGATAATCCAGCATCACAGTCATCCAGGTCTTCCTCTCCGGATGGATCTCAGGTAACCAAACCTTCTTCGGGCAGGTCCTCAAAGAGCAAATCTCCTTCAAAGCATCGAGAGGCTCTCTCTTTTGAGTCTGAGGACCATGCCCCAGCCAAACAACCCCGGCGGGAAGCTCTGACTTCCAAAGCACCATCTATGGGGTTACAGGTTGACATCGATGGCATGGCCTCGACTGATCACCTGTTAGACTGCTCTGGGGTACCGGCCCATACCGGTACCGACATCCAGGCAGCAGTGGCGTCTATGAGCAATACTGTTCAGACCATGCAGCAGGCCATGCTGGCTTTTATTACAGCTGCGACACCCTCGGTACCGCGTTCAGCGGTACCGGGTCCGGTTCCGGTATCGTCTCCCATACCGGAACCGCGACCATCGACTTCCAAACGCAGATCGGTTCCGCATGCCGGATCCGGGTTTTCACCCGATACCGATCCCATACCCGGTACGCCCGATGTCGATACCGATCGGTATGCGTATCGTGCGTTGGAAGCAAATAGAGAATACTCTGATTCTTCTGAGGATTTTGACTCCTCTGAGGACTCTGATGAGCTGTCTCTAGTTCTTCAGGAAGACCCCTCTTCCCCAAAGAGGAGAATGTCTCCACCAGAGGATTTGTCCTTTCAAGACTTCATTATAGAGCTAGCTAAAGGACTTTCTATTACCACATCCTCTGAAAAAGAACCTAGGTCAAAGAAATTGGATATTTTAGGATACCCTAAGGTTCCTAAAGAGGCAGTCACCCTGCCTATCCATGAAATCCTTCAAGAACACTTGATGGATTTATGGGAGGCTCCTCTAACGTTGTCTCCTTACTCTCGTAGGTTGGACACCATGTACCGGGTCCCTCCTTCTCCTGGGTTTCAAAAGACTCAGCTGCCTCACCATTCCATTGTGGTGAAGTCTGCGCTGAAAAAGATTAAGAGCACCAAAAGGCACTCTTCTACCCCTCCAGGGCGAGAATGTAAGACCCTCGACTCTTTTGGCAGAAAAATTTTCCAGGCTAGTATGCTTATAGCCAGGATTAATTCATACAGTCTGTATATGGGCATGTTTCTAAGGGAACTTGCCCTAAAGGTAAAGCATTTTGCCACCTTTATCCCTGAGGATAGAAAGGAGGAGTTCATTTCTCTGGTGAAACAGCTTCTAGATGTTTCTAAGTTCTCCAACAGAGCAGCCTTTGATTCCTTTGAAGGTGCCAGTAGAGCTTCGGGCATTGCCATTGCAGCCCGACGACTTGCTTGGCTCCAGGCCTCTGACCTAGAACCCTGGGTCCTGAATGGCTTACGGAATTTGCCCTGTACAGGTGAGAACTTATTTGGTAAAGACTGGCAAATTAAAGCCACTCAAATGGACGCAGAAAATGCTACATTGGATAGACTTTCTAAGTCTACCTCTACTCCTGCCAAGAAAAAGTCTTTCAAGAGGCCTTACTACAAGAAGGCCAGATTTTCCACAAATACTGGCCAACAATCTTCTCAGCCTCGCTTTGCTGCTAAACGTCAGCAACCTAAACAGGCAAGGTCAAAGCCTGCAGCGTCTGCCACTCCTCAGCAGGCTCAACCCCCTCAGGGGTTTTGACTTGCCCCTAGAGAACTTAACATTTCTGGCTCTAGAACAACCAGAGCCCCTCACCATTCCCGGAAGGTTAGCTCACTTTGCTCCCAGATGGGGGCAAATTACATCAGAGCAATGGACCCTCTCTATCATCAGAGAGGGCTACAAACTTCATTTTTCCAACCTTCCTCCATATACCATGGTGAGGCACTTCAATTCTCCCCCATCTCTCCTGGGCCTGTTGGATCAGGAGGTCTCTTCTCTCCTTGCCCAAGGGGCAATAGAAGAGGTTCCTCTTCTTCAACAAGGGACAGGATTCTACTCCCCTTATTTTTTCATACCAAAGAAGACAGGGGGATTCAGACCTATCCTAGATCTGAGAGAATTGAACAAATTTCTGTACAAGGAGAAATTCAAAATGCTTTCTCTAGGCATTCTCCTTCCATACCTTCAGAGTCAGGATTGGCTTTGTTCTCTAGATCTCAAGGATGCGTACACACATATACTCATCCACCCATCCCACAGAAAATATCTAAGATTTCTGTTTCAGGGAAAACATTTCCAGTACAGAGTACTTCCCTTCGGTCTGGCCTCTGCTCCAAGAGTGTTCACCAAATGCATGGCAGTTGCCGCATTTCTAAGAGGTCTGGGAATTTTTGTATTCCCATATCTGGACGACTGGCTCATCCGAGCTCCATCTCAGTCAGAGGCCCAGATTTCCCTGGACCGCACAAGGCACATTCTGCAGTATCTGGGACTGGTAATAAACCTTCCCAAATCTCAACTTATCCCTACTCAGTCTCTGGAGTTCATAGGGGCCCAGTTGGACACCACCACTGCAAGGGCCTACCTACCTCAAGTCCGGGGCCAACGTCTGGTGTGCTTGGCCTCCCAAGCTCAGTCCAGCAGTCACTTGACAGCCAGAGAAATGCTGCGACTTCTGGGCCACATGGCCTCCACGGTTCACGTGGTGCCCTACGCTCGTCTTCACATGAGAGCAGCTCAATGGACCTTGGCCACCCAGTGGACTCAAGCATCAGGAGCGCTCTCCGACCAAATCATCACCTCAAAGCGTCTGTTTTGGTCCCTCCAATGGTGGATGTCCACCAAGAATCTGTTGTTGGGGGCCCCCTTCCAACCTTTGTTTCCCCAAGCAACCCTCACAACAGATGCCTCCCAAACAGGGTGGGGAGCCCATCTACAATCCCTCTCCACTCAGGGTACTTGGTCTCCACAGGAGACCACCCTTCACATCAACCTCCTGGAACTGCGAGCAATCTTCTTTGCCCTCAAAGTATTCCATACCCTCCTTGTCAACCTGACCGTCCTAGTTCAGACAGACAATCAGGTGGCCATGTTCTACGTAAACAAACAAGGAGGGACAGGCTCTCTGTCGCTTTGCAACGAAGCTCTCAGATTATGGGCCTTCGCCAGAGAGCATCAAATTCATCTTCTGGCAGTATATCTTCCAGGGGTTCAAAACTCTCGGGCAGACAGACTCAGTCGAGTTCTGCTTCCACACGAATGGTCCCTACATATGGACCAGATAGGTAGAATCTTTCAGGAATGGGGAACCCCGGACATAGACCTCTTTGCAAGTCCGTGGAATGCCAAACTTCCCCGGTTCTGTTCCAGGACTCCGTGTCAGGGAGCTCAGGCCAACGACGCCTTTCTCTTGCATTGGGGTCAGGAATTCCTGTATGCCTTTCCACCCATTCCTTTGATTCCCAAGACTCTGTTCAAACTCCAGAGGGATCACGGATCGATGATCCTCATAGCTCCACGCTGGCCACGCCAAGTGTGGTTCCCTCTACTTCTGCATCTCTCCCAGGGACCCTCCCTGGACCTGGGAGCTGCGCCAGACCTTCTCTCTCAGGAGGAAGGGACTTTGTGGCACCCAAACCCCAAGTCCCTACACCTCAGAGCTTGGTTACTGAAGGCCTAAGCCTTCATGACTTCAATCTTTCTCAACCAGTGAAAGATATCCTTCATGCCTCTAGGAAACCCTCCACGAGGCGTTCCTATGCTTTCAAATGGAAACGCTTTTCCATTTGGTGTGCTCAACAGGGTCTTGACCCTCTAGCACTTCCTTTGAATTCTCTACTAGACTATCTCCTGCATCTTTCTAATGCAGGCCTTAAGACGAATTCAGTAAGAGTCCATTTGAGTGCTATTGCAACATCCTTAAAACCTATAAATGGACAACCTGTCTCCTCTCATCCGCTTGTTGCAAGATTCATGAGAGGCCTGACTCTAACTAAACCTCCCATCCGACCTCCTCCGGTAGCATGGGACTTGAACCTAGTTCTGGGTCAGCTTATGAAGCCACCTTTTGAACCATTGGTTTCTACCTCCTTGAAATTTCTTTCCTGGAAGGTCCTTTTCCTTATTGCAGTCACTTCCGCTCGCCGCATCAGTGAACTACAAGCCTTGGTGGCTCATCCACCTTATACCAGGTTTCATCATGATAAGGTGGTCCTTAGGACGAATCCCCATTTTATGCCCAAAGTGGTCTCGCCTTTTCATCTTAATCAAGAGGTATATCTACCTGTCTTTTTTCCAGCTCCTCATGCATCCAGTGCAGAGAGGAACCTTCATACTTTAGATTGTAAAAGAGCTCTTGCCTTTTACCTCAACAGGACTCAGCCACATCGAAAGTCTTCCCAGCTTTTCGTGGCTTTTGATCCTTCTCATTTGGGACTTCCAGTCTCCAAACGTACACTTTCCAATTGGATTGCTCAGTGTATTTCCTTTGCTTACCAGAGTAAAAATATTCCTCTGGAAGGCCATGTCACAGCTCACAATGTGAGAGCCATGGCCACTTCTATGGCTCATCTTCACTCTGTATCCATTGATCAGGTCTGTCGAGCCGCCACATGGGCCTCGGTTCATACCTTCACAGCCCATTACTGCTTGGACAAGGACTCCCGCCGGGATGCCTTGTTTGGTCAGGCTGTCCTCAAACACCTGTTCCATACTTGATCAACTTCTGCCCACCTTCCCAGGATGGATGCCTGAGATCCATACGAAGATGGCGAACCCTTGGAAGGGGATCTCCCAGGCATCTTAGCTAGGGAGTCCCCATAAGTGAGGACTTATTCCTGCTTGTTCCTGGAGATAGCACAGTTACTTACCTGTAACAGGTGATCTCTGGGAACAGCAGGAATTAGTCCTCACAACCCACCCACCTCCCCTAGGAGTTGTATCTTCTATCTATCTTCCTTTCCTCTCTCTATTGTCTCAGCTATAAACTCGAACTGAGGAGAGCTGGTCAGGAAGGCGGGAAGGCAGCGCGCATGTGCAGTGGGAGACCCCAAAAGCTTCCTTCCTGGGAAGCTGGGGAGCTTTCCCGCGCAGGCTCCGTCGGTTCCGACGTACCCATAAGTGAGGACTAATTCCTGCTGTTCCCAGAGATCACCTGTTACAGGTAAGTAACTGTGCTTTACTGCCACACTGTCATGTTGCCAGTATGTGCAGCATCTAATTTGCATGACCCCACCCCCACTGTCTTTTGCTGGCTCCAACTCTAGCCATGAGACCAGTACTGGCTGAAGCACAGACCACAGGCCCTATGTCCTGTTATGTCCACAGCACAGAACGGCAGAAGTCCTCTGACAACTAGCCATTGCTTATGCAGATGTTTACAGCAGTCTGACAGGATAGCTATTGATGTGTCTGTGGATGTTTGCCCACTGTCCAAGCAGGGTCACTCCTGAGCTACAGGCCCTGGTTTTGCAGCAGTCAGGCTTCTGTGGTGCACTGCCATGGCACCTGCACCAAGTAGACCCTCCTCCCTCATGGTCTAGATAGATGCCTAGATATTATGCTATCATTCCTTTTGCCTTTCTTTGTTCCAGTGTCGCTGCCCTGTTTTAGCCCTTCCTATTTCCTAACACTTGAATCCGTAATGCACGGTTGTGATGCGGTAGCAACACAGGTGCAGCTACCACCTGAGTTGCACATGTTAGTGTAGCCAGCATGCACTTAGCATGCTAACCCCCACCCACGTGCTATGTTTCTGCCCTCTCTCCACCCACTCTCTGTCTTTACCCCGCCTTTTCATATACTGCTCAGGTAGCGTGGCATTTTAGTGTTAACCGCACGCTAAACCCCATTCTACCGGCTACCACACTTTAGTAAACATGCCCCTAGAGTTTGGATGTTCAGCCAGACATTTGTACATATTCAATTTAGAATCTTACTGTATTAAATTTGTAGTTGTCTAGTGGTTTGTATTTTTATTTTATTGCTAATTTACTTTAATTATTTTTTGTCGTTGCTGCTACATTATTTGAATATCACTGCGACTTAGATTTAGAGTAGCAGTTAAATACTGTGTGAAAACAAAATTGTGAAAAAGGTTTTGTTTAAGTTAATAAAAACTTTGGGATCAAATTTTAGTAGGCCATCATGCTAGCAACTGAAGCAAATGTATTAATTGACCAGCTAACTACTGATTAAAAAAAAATACTCCCTGCCACCACTTCCCTTTTCTCCCCTGCACAGTACAGACATTTTGGCAAGTTCATATCCATTCAGCATATTCATTACCCTAATGTAAAAATAGATCATCTTAAACCACTACACATTTTGACCAGTTATTGTCTTTTGCACAATAAGGAAACAGTACTGAATGTATTTACTTTGCATTTATGTATTTTGTATATGTTCAATGGGAGTTGGAGGAGTAGCCTAGCGGTTAGAACCTGGTGCTCGAGAGACCAGCGTTCTTTTTCCACTAGTACTCCTTGTGACCTGGGGCAAGTCACATTATCCTCCATTGTTTCAGAAGAAAGGGCTGGCAATCTACTTCTGGTCACAACTTGCAAAGAAAACCCAGTGGCTGCTGGGTCACCAGGAGTCATCTAATGAAACCCACAAAATTGGAAACGTCAAAACATAAACTAATCAAAAAAGACCCCCAAAGCAAACTGGGCATATTTCAAAATCATTCCTTCAAACAAATTTGTCGCAGAAACCAAAAAAGTGAGCAAAATATTGCCCTCTCCTTTTAATCGTTTTTATTAAATTGCTTGTGCTCTTAGACTTATGTTAAAGAAGCGCTTAAGACTAGAGGTGACAAAAAAATCTCAACACAACGTGCCACATTTTGGACCCAACTTCCACTGTCCTGCATCAGGTATTGAGGGAGGAGTGGCCTAGTGGTGAGGGAGGAGTGGCCTAGTGGTTGGGGCAAGGTACCTCAGGCCGGAAGGTCAGGGGTTCAAATCCCACTAGAGGACAGCAACCTTGGGCCGGAAGGACTGGGGTTTCTAGTCCCACAGGTGCTCCTTGTGGTTGTGGGCAAGCCACTTAACCCTCCATTGCCCATGTTCCCTGTAAAAATAGTTATCTCCAAGTTATAATGCCCTGTTCAATGTAATTTCAGTTTGTTCAATGTAAACCACCTTGATATCATAAAAGGCGGTATATAAGAAATGTTAAATAAAATAAATAAATAAATTGAAGATTCCCAGTTCACCAAGAGTTAGCATTGACTCAACTGCTTACATTGCATTTGTGCATGTGTTCAATAGCAGCTATTTGGCATAACCTCAGTGTTCTTTCTGGGTGTCTACTAAAAAATGTTTATGTAATAGGTTGATGGCAAGTATTTTCAGCATCTCACTCGTATGCAAAATTATTGTGTTTGACTATAGAAGTATATTCCTTTTTTGTTTGTATTTTGTATTTCATTTTCCAATGTTTGATAAGTTCCTGTGTGTTTTGTAAACCCATAAGAATGTGCATATGTGCATTTAGTCTTGCTTTCTCATACCTTTCATGAAAAATCTCTTGACTGATGAAGTGGCAGCTTATGACAGTGCTTGGAAGAATTTGAATCATTCCGAGCGCAAGGATTGTGACAACATAAAAGAGTGTATGTGACAGCATATGACAGGAAATATTTCAGATCAGGAATGACAGTGTAAAGCAAATGCAACAGAAAAGTTGAGGCCTTGAATGAAAATAAATAAAAGAGAATGGAAGTGATAAAAATGATGGATTGAATGGAAAGAGAATATGTTACACTCTAGCAAGCTGTGGAAAAGATGAGAAATACGGAAAACAGGTACAAGAGTGAAGAGGCAGGTTTCAGGAAATGAAAAATAAGTAACTCTGTTCAGATTCTGCTTTTTTGCTGTTTTTCAACAAGCCCAATAAGGCTAGTAGGACGACTGCTGGATGAGTTAATGTAGGCTTTGACAAATTTTCTTGCAATCTAGGACTGTGCTTAAAAATGTAGGAACCGGTCACCAAGACCTTGGTCACAGTCCCCATCCCTCAAAAGGTGTATTGCAGCTCCTTTAAGGGTCTGGTTTTCCCATTTTCTATGCAAAAAGAAAGCTTAATACATCAGGCCCTTTATGCGCCATTACACAGTGCCAACAGAAGGCAGTGACCCTTCCCCTCCTCCCCCTCTCACCAGCTTCAGTGAGTAAGTTGTCAGCAGCATATTGATGACCCTTTATAGCTGCATCTGAGGCAACTTCCTTTTTTGCTTCTCATGTCACCATGGCCAATCTGATTGGTTGTTTCCTTGATATGAAATTCCCCCTTTTTGATTGGTTGATTACCTCTCCCAGTGATGATGTCAGACAACTGCTCTTATAAAAATGCCGGGTTTTGTGAATTAATATAAGCGCGAAGGGTTTATATTTTGGAGTCCTTAATACCTGAAGCAGAGTCTGGATTGCGACTCGAAATGTGGCATGTCGTTTTTGGGATTTCACACCTATGTTACAATTTATCAGCACTTTAACTTTTAAGTAATATTTTTTTTATTAATAAAAACGATTAAAAAGGAGTTGCTGCTCAGTGGGTAAGAGAAATTGCTTTCCCTCTTTCCCTGGCGACATCTCCGACATTTCAAAAAAAAAAAAAGATCTTTGATACTTTGGGAAATTTTGGAAATTTTGAAATACTGGGGAAGTGACTTTCCACCTGCTGTGAATTACTGGGGGATCTTTCTTCAAAATCTGGTAATATGTAAAGCAAAAGAACTCCCATAGCCTTCACCTTGCCTTCATCCCCCAGTTATTACTGGTTGTCTCTCACTTCCCTCCCATCCTTCACTCTCCTCCACCTACCATCACCCATCCAGGTTTTTGCTTCACTGCCTCCAAGCTTTCTAGTCCTAGAGAAGAATATGGCCGAGAAGCTATTGAAGCAGAAGGAAAGAAGCAGAGCAACCTAGCTAAGCTGGGTCCAATTGAACAGGAGCTTAGAGGTTCTTGCTGGGACAGACCTGCAATATCCTTTTGTGGGGTTTACATGAGAGCTGTGCAGTGCAAGCAGTGAAAAAGGGTTTAAAGGTGCAGGCTTTCAGGGCTGCAAAAGCCGTCCTATGATGTTAAATCTGGGGCTTTATGGAGCCTGCGCCAAACTTGCTTCTCTTTATTTGTAGAGCCTATTCTTGATGGAAGAGTTTTGTTTAGTAAACTTGTTTTCTCTTTTTTTGAAATTGCAGAGGATTATCTCCTCCTCCACCCCCCCCCCCCCCCTTGCTGTTGTGTTGCTGTTTGGGGCTTTGCTTCCTTCGTACCACAATTAGCTCTCTGCAAAGAGCTTGAGCCTCATGGTAGAGGATGTTCCAGCTGATTACATGGTTTCAAGTCTCGTGAGATCAGCTGGAATTTCCTCAACCGTGCAGCTCAAGCTCTTGGCAAAGAGCCAGTCACAGTATGAAGGAAGCGAAGCCGAAAAATTAACACAGCAACTGTGAGAATGGCAGGTGATGTCTTGAGGGGGGGGGGGGGGTGAGAGAGAGACACTGGATGAAGATGGTGGGGGACAGAGGATGAGAGAGATACAGGTTGAGTAGAGAGCAGATCGCGGTAGCGAAGAATTTGTCGAGTCCTGTGTTAATATAACTATCTTCATGATGTCTGCCATTTTAATATCAATGAACATATATATAATGAGATAGAGAAACCCAATACTTCACTCCTTGCAGTAACTAAGAGGCCAATGTAAAAAGGTGAGCTAAAATTAGTGCACTTTATCAGTATGGCATATGTGCACTTTGGGGCATGTTTACTAATGTGTGCTCCAGGTAGCATGGGGATCGGCACATGCCATGTCTGCCATATTCAAAACTATCACGTGCTAAAAATGGAGCTGTGCTAAAGATCCCACACTTCTTGAGTATTGTGGGTTGGGGCAGAGGCTGAGCAGTTCAAGGATGGCATGTGCACATCAGTTACCGTGACCATTTTTGGCACTTACCTCCTAGTGATGTTACATTTACTAAGAGTGCACTTACCCCTACCTCCATGATCGTGCCAAACAGGAGCCTGGGGATAGCGTAAAACCTTTGTAGCTACATGGCAACATGCCAGGCACACCTCTATTTGGTAACATGGTTTGAGCTCATTTTCAGGGCTGAACGCATACTATCGGCATGAACCAGAATGTCTGAAAAAAGTTCAGGCATGTCTAGATCCAGATAAGATTGCACAAACCTGGACATGCCTGATAGGGAGTCTTCAGGGGCATCTACTTAAATATCCCCAGAACCTTATTTCATAAGCCAAACATCTAGGATAGCCTAATGGTTAGCACAGTGGGTTTAGGAGCAGGGCAACCAGGGTTCAAATCCTGCTGCTATAGTTGAGATTATGCTGAGTACTGGGGATGATAGAATGCTTTCTTCTTTATACCCTCTGGAAGTTTTTTCAGCTAAAACAAGCACTTTTCAGATGTATGTTTGTCGCTATCCATGCCTTGGAGCAGGTCTAAAGTTAGAGTGGACTCTGGACGTCCATGATGTTTCTGTGATCAAGCAGGGATGCCCTAACCACGCCTTCAAGTTCCTGGAAATGCCCCGGCCATGCCTTTTCCTTGTCCATTCAGATTCGGACGTCCCCATAGCTGGCTTCTAAAATGGCTCTGGAGATAGTCTCTGTGCGTTGGATGCTCTGTGCCCATTTTTGGATGTCCAAAGCACAAATAGGGCTTCTAAAATTACCCCTGTTCTGTTTTCTAAATTGACTACTGGAGAGAAGAGACAAAAAAAGGAGACATCTGAAAAGGATCTCAAGGAAGCCAAATGGGCAGAAGGGGAGGAACCCTAAGTCAGAGGGAAAGATTGATTTCAAGAGGAGGAATTCATTCATCCAAGTATCGCAAGTTGTTTTTGTGAGTTTTTTCTGTATATCTGTAAATACTCAACAGATGAACCAAATTTAATTTCTGCTTAATCCATGAAAGGCTATTTTTAACCAAAAGATATCTGGAGTTGGCATTGGACTTAAGAGGTGCTAGCTTGGAAGAAAGGCAGAGTGTCTTGTGATTTGGTCAGTGACCATCCACTGAACTAGGGCCTTGGAGAAAACGACGTATAACCCCACAGGACCTATAACTAGAGGCAAGCTCTTCCCCACCATTCCTTTTCTGTTATCCTTGAAGACTCGACTCATGGTCAGCCTAGGGACTGGCTATATGTCCAATAAATCTTGTATTTCATTGTTCAGCTTCATGGTTTGGACGGCTTCTGTGAGAGGTGGCCAGATATGCACAGTTAGTGATGATTTACAAATCTGTGAAAATTGCTTGAAAATTCACCCATTCCAAAAGGGGGAAGAAATCTTTTCCTTGTGGACCAATCCCAAACATAAAGACACCTTTTAGAAAGGTCATTTATAGAGTGGAAGAGATATGGACATGAAAACGTTTGCAAATCTATGTCAATTTTAGAGAGGATGTGCATGTGGGAGGCCGATGTAAAACTTTCTTCTCTCTGCTCCTCCCAATGAGCATGTTTCATAATACATAGAAAAAAAAATCAGGAATGCACAAAGATGGACATCCTTGTGCAGCTGTGTAAGTGCTCAGAGTTTACAGTGGTACATGTAAAAGTTGGCACTTGCATGTGTATCAGAACCATTTTGCAAAGCTAGACATGCAGATATATTGAGTTCTCATTACAAAGGACTCCATTTTACCTCTTTTCAATTTAAAGGGTAAAAGAGTTGGCCAAAATTCACTTTCTCAAAACCTACTCGTGCCAAAGAGCTTTTGTAAATATGGACATGGAGAATTTTGGGCTAACCTGTGCATTCCCTATATGGAATAGGAAATACAGATGTTGATTTTCTTTCTTCCCAGGCCAGGCCCTGACATGTCCATGTGGAATTTTGATTTGATATGAACATCCACATTTAATCAGGAAAAATGACCATTTACAAGGGATGCAATATACTTTTGTGTAAGCCTGATTATACATGTGTCAATTACAAATAGGAATCCTAAAATAACCCCCTTAATTACATATTCCAAAGATAAAACCTCTAGCTCTATGTGCTCCCCACTTTTTTCCTTATCAATCTATTGCAAAGACATTTCATCCAGTGTCAACCAATCTCCAGCCTACGTTTTTGTCCCTATCTGCAAAGTTTCACCCTCAGTTTTTATTCTTCCTTGCATCTCTTCTAAACTGACAAATGTGTAGGTTCTCCACCATTATATTTCTTCGTGAAACCATATGGTTTTTCAAGCACTTCCTTGCTATTACATGTGTAGTTTTTAAACGAAGATTGAACGCAGTCATGTCCAGGTCTTGGGAAAAGCTAGTCTTCACCTCTGTCATGTCCTGTGATTTTGAAAAACTAAAACTTAGGTGAATATGAATTGGAAGAATTTCCAATGTATTCTCAAATTAAAACATGAAGGGGCATATTTGCTAAGTTGTTTTAGCTGTTAACAGATGTTAATTTAGCATTGTTTGCAAAATTTGTCAATAGTAAATCTGGTAGCCAGTAACCAATCATTTTAATGGAATACCTAATATATACTCAACACCCCCCCCCCAAAAAAAAAAAAGTGGATGCTTTTCATTTCCATTCTGACTATAAAAGATGCATATTATATTTGAAATCTTAAAATTAGGTGATTAGGGTATAACTTGTCTTCTAAAGCTACATTAATATGCATGCACATTAAAGATGTGCATAGAAAATATTTTCAGGTTATTTTTTTAGCCACCCATTCAGTTTGTTTTTGGATTCCAAGTTATTTGGTTCATTCACAGCCAATAAAGTCAATGGAGCAAGCAATTTTGCACCCTAATAGGTTATCCATCCAAGGCATTGAGTGCCATGCAGACCCCATGACACCAAAAGAGAGTGGGCAGGTCTCATTTCTACAAAATATGTTAGCACAATGGTTAACCCAGTCTTCTGGGACCCCCAGACCAGTCAGTTTTTCAGGATATCCACAATGAATATGCACAAGATCGATCTGCAAACAATGGAAGCAGTGCATGCAGATCTATCTCATGCATATTCATTGTGGATATCCTGAAAACCTGACTGGCCCGTCGGTCCCAGAGGACTGGGTTTAGAACCACTATGTTAATGAATTGCAAATATTTGCTAAATATTTAATATCAACATCATATGCAACGCCTCTTAGTCACTGGGCATTATTCCAGCGCAGAGAAATACATTCTGTTGTATCTCTATCTGTCACTGAGTCAGAGCCTGCACACTCTTCTCCAGGATCCAATTTTTCTCAAATTAAAGAGTTGTTGGATTCATTAGCTACCCATATCTCTTGTGGAAGCAGAGGAATCCGACATTTAGTTGCTCGCATGTCACTCTAGGCCTCTTTGTTCTCCCTGCTGTTACCTCTCCTCAGAAGCTAACCATGTACTTTAATATGTTCCTTAATATTCCCTACTATTCTCCACGTTGGAAGCATTACTGTTGTTCACTCACAGTGAAATTCCTGTCACACAGTTTGGCTCAAATGTTAATTCTTAGACCTACTACGTTTGACTATTGTTTACTCACTTTGAAGGTAAGCATAATATTGTTCAAAGGTTATAATGTAAAAAATTATAATAAAAGAGTTCAGTTGTTATAATGTAAAGTTGAAATGTTATAATGTAAAGTTATAAAAGTTCATATGTTATAAAGTTCAAATGTTATACTGTAAAGTTACAAAACTGTTTCATGTAACATGTTATCTGTAAACCGCCCCGATCTCTGGAAGGGGCGGTATAGAAAAATGTAACAAACAAATAAATAAATAAATGTTAATTATTAGACCTTCCATGTTCCATGTAATGTTATACATGTTAAACCTGTAACTTGTACACCACTGTATCTACTAGTCACAGTGGTATAAAAAAAGTTGCTAAAGAAATGTTCCTTCTAACCTCTTTCCTCTCCCAGCCAGAAACAAGTCTCTTGTCTTAGATTCGTACAAAGAATGGCAAAGCGGGTACCATTACCACCACAGCAAGAAAGGGAAACACAGGCATATGTTTTTGGCCTTCCAAATTACATAGAGGCACCAAAAACTACAGTTGGAATCCCTTTTCATAGTCTGTGGAAGGATGAACAATTCCACTTACTCTGCAGCCTGTTTCCAAGAAGATGAACGTGGCATATCAAGTCCAGGCAGCACTAGGTTTCAACAAATTTCAACTTTTCACCCTCCTCTCTGATTGTTGAAGTGATTGTGAGGAAGGCCAAGAAAGGTAGGGATTTCTCCACTTCTCCCCTAGCAGATCCACTTTGGCAAGAAAGTTTTTCACTAAGCTATTCTGTCCAGAGATCCATTTTTGCCGCTGCTGCCAGGCATCTGACTTGGTTGAATGCATCTGGATTATGTGAAGATGTTCACAAATTGGCAGATTCTCACTGCACAAGAGATTCATTATTCGCTAATAAAGGACAGAGAGGACATTATAAAACATCACTGCTCCACTCTTCTGCCATCCTCCCTCATCTGAATTTTCCTATAAACTCACAATTTCAGTCGATACCGCAAGAGGTTTTATTTATTTATTTTTTATTTATTTATTTCTTTTTTATACCGCACGCTTTAGAATCAGTGTGGTTTACATGTATACTAACAGGTACTTTTTATTCCCTTGTCCCTGAAGGGCTCACAATCTAAGTGTACCTGAGGCAATGGAGGGTTAAGTGGCTTGCCCAAGGCCACAAGGAGTGGCCATGGGACTTTACAATCATAAGATGATTTTTTATCATTATCAAAAACAGCCTTAGCAAACCCAGTGTTCTGTCTTCCCTACGCCTCATCAACAGGAAAGGGTTCAACCAAAGCAGGCTGCACATGCAGAGTCAAAGCAGCAACCTTCCTTTTTTTACTGCCATCATCCATCACAGGCAGAATCCCTACATAATGCACATCCTGCCCTTCTTGCACTGGGTTGAGTTCATATCTTCTTTGTATCCAGAAAGCTCACTTCAGATTCCTGGTCATAATCAGGCTACTGACTCATGTTGGTCACCCAACCCTCAGATCAACACTTGTGTTGAACTCGCTTATCCTACACCCATATGAAACTCCTGTAGACTCCTTCAATCCAATGCCATAGAGCCAGTCCTACCACAGAAAAGAAATCCAGGCATCTAGCCCAGATATTTCATCATGCTAAAGAAGACTGGAGGGTTACACCCCATCCTGGATCCTGAACCTTTTTTCCTTCACAAGGAAAAATTAAAAATGAGAACTCTTCCCTCCAATTTGCCCTTCTTAAAAAAATGGGATTCAAGGATGCTATGCATACAAAGTATTTTCTGTAGCAAGGATGAATTATCAGATTTCTTTAGACTGGCCATTTTGAGTACAAGATATTTCTATTTGTCCTAGCATCTCACAGAGTATTCATGAAATGCTTAAATATTAGCACCCATCTTCACAAGCAAGGACACTTAGGGGCTTGTTACAAAGCTGCGGTAGCGGTTCGCGATCGTTATCGGAGCCGCGACCCCATTGATTTCAATGGGGCCGCGGCTCCGATAACGACCACGAACCGCTACCGCGGCTTTGTAAACAAGCCCCTTAGTCTTCCCATACCTCAATGATTGGCTTCTAGCGGCTTCTTTGTAGATCCAAGTTTTATCCCTCGGTCTATAGCTTGTGTCTTCTCCAAAGCTTGGGCTTCATCATTAACATTCATAAATCTACCTTTTACCCCATGAACACTATTTCATTCATAGAAGCCATCTTAGACACAATTCAAGCAAAAACCTTCCTGCTTGACAGGGCTAGTCCTTCCACGGGTGAACTAGGTGGTCATCTAGGTGGCAGACCCCGGTGGGCGCACAGTGACCCTGCCATCATTTTTCAAAGTGGCAGTTGAGGCTCACAGCAAGTTGCTTCCTGACAGAAAGTTATGTTGGAGGGAGCAGGAGCTTCAGGCCGTGGGTGTTAAGGGTCACCACAGTGTTGAAACAGCTTGCTTGTGAGCCTCTGATGTCACTTTGAAAAATGATGGAGGGGTCGCCATGCTGCCTCCTCCTTCAGATGAGTGGGAATTGGAGATGATGGATGGTGGAGTGCAGCAGCAGTGGGGGGGAGCGGGCAGATTTGCCTGCCTAGGGTGGCAGAAACTCTTCTGGCAGCAGGGCTGCCAGAAGACAAATTACAGTCTTTCATTTCACATGCTGGCAACACTTAAATCATGGTAGTGGTCACAACCAAGACTTAATTGCAGATTTTGGACCATGTGACTGCTGATGTCCATGTTGTGCTTTTTGCTTGACTGAAAATGAGGTATCCTCAGTGGGGGATCCAAGATGTCTGCTTACTAGCTGCTTCTACCAGGCTTGTCACAAGACCTTTTATTGCTAAGGGTGAAACAAAAAGGTTTGTCTTCTAGGTTTTTGGGTAAAACCCATTGGTTATACATACTTCCCTTATTAGTAAAGAAGAAGAAAGAAGTAGAGGATATTATTGAAAATCTGGGGACCCATACATAAGTAGTGTTTCCAATTCTTCTCCAACACATAGTCCTGACGCTATTGAAGTCTCAAAGTTTCTATGCCCGTCCTCCCCAGCACAAATCCTGGATTTGGAAGATCAAGGTGCAGTCATTGTCTCCCCAACTCTCCAGGACTGCCTACCGGAAGATTCAGATAAAGAATTAGTGGCATCTTTGGACAGCATGGAAGCAATGTTTGACTCATCTGTTAAGTCATGTGTGGGTCTGAGTGCCTTGTTTGCACTTCAGAGACTAGAGATTTTGGATGCCTGGAACTTTAGGTATGGTTTGAATTTCCCAAATGAAAAGTGGTGTATTGCACTACTGATGAAGGAAACTGCCGCCCACACTCTGCCAGTCTGGAAGTCGTTTCTTTATAAGTACAGTAGTTCATTCTAAGTTTTCTTCCCAAAGGGAAGACATTGTATCAAACTTAACTGTAGATAATCCTCAATATATGGAAAATCAATAGTCTACCTCTAATAAGTTGTTATTTTGTCTGATTCAGTGGTACACAATCAAGACTTACTAGAAGGTTCTGTGGCTTTAAATTTCAAAACTTTTTCTTGTTTAGAAATATTAGTGATTACTAAATTAGAATTATAGTATGATGTTGTAGTGAAGTTTGAAAATAGATTGCAAAGTTGTGAGCAGAAAGTGGAAAATGTATGGCTGTTGAGGAAGATGTCCAACAAATTAAAGAGACTTCTATAAATCTTTTTAAGCACAAGATTTATTTTATTTATTTACATTCTCTTATATACTGCGCTATTCTGCATCAGTGTGGTTTACATTGAACAAACTGAAATTACATTGAACAGGGCATTATAACTTGGAGATAACTATTTTTTTTTACAGGGAACATGGGCTATGGAGGGTTAAGTGGCTTGCCCAAGACCACAAGGAGCACCTGTGGGACTAGAAACCCCAGTCCTTCTGGCCCAAGGTTGCTGTCCTCTAGTGGGATTTGAACCCCCAACCTTCCGGCCTGAAGTACCTTGCCCCAACCACTAGGCCACTCCTCCACTCCAAGATCATTTTGTTTTGTAAAATAGAAAATATGGAAGACTTGTCGGCACTGTAATATAAGAATTTTGAATTCATGCTTCAAGCAGAAGGCTTTGCCTCTGGGGAATTTCAGTGGATGCTTAACCGCACACAGTGTGTATTTGCTCACAGCTTTGAGGCCTTAGTTGGTGGGGGGGGGGTAATGATGCTTTCTGGTGGGGGGTTTCAGGAGGGTTCTATTGGCACTTACACCTGGCGCTTGTGAATATTTGCCTGTTCTTTTTGGCACTTTCCCATGCACACATCTGCTTTGGAGCAGCTGTAAAGGTGTGCTTCTACCTTCCCTAGGGTAATTTTATACAAAACAGTGAACTCGCCCCAGTTAAACCCAAATAGACAAAACAAGCACAACCAGGACAAGGCTTTTGGAAACAGAAAAATATATTTTAAAAAAGCAAATATCAAGTAGATAACAACAAGGTATCTACTCAAGCTTGGTTATTTATTACCTAGTGGACACCTCAAATTCATCATTTTTCTCCTGGGTAACAAGGTTTTCTAGTCCTTTAATCCAGTAGAATAGAATACATAACTTTTTATTTTATTTTCAAAAACCTAATTGCAGCATAAACTCTACACTTGAGTAGTTCAACATTAAATGGCAGCATCTCTCAAAATTTAAGCAGCATTACTTATCTGCTTTGTCTTTATAAAATAGACATGACATAGGCGCTACTGTGCTTTAATAGCCAAGGCATCCTGTTATGGAATTACCTTCTACTTGTTTTTGTGCTTATTTGGTACACACGTGTAACTCTGAGCTAGTTCTTGAGCACATAAAGGAGCTACTTTCATAGTGTTGTTCCTGCATATATGTGGCCACACGCATGTAATTGACCTCTTCATAATTGACCAGTGTAAAAGTATACAGCTTGGCATCAAGGCACATAGATTGCTTGTGGGTGTGCATATGGGAAGAATTTGGGTGGAGCATGCAAACATGCACATAGATTCTAAAATACTATATGTGGGCACTTGCAAAATATATATATGGTCGTGTAAAATGTCCGCACCTGCAATGTAGGCACATGTTAGGCTACTTAAGCTAATATTTTACAAAAACAAATAAGACACTTAGTTGTCTTTATAAAATAGGCTTAGCATAGGGATCTTAAAACATCCTTTAACCAGACATCCCTTTATAAAATTACCCTTCAATATTCTACTCACTCAAGGCCCTTATAAAAAGCCCTATTCATTCTTGGGACGTCCAAAGCACGGAGACATCCCTGGAACCATTTAGAATGTGGTTTTAAAGACGTCCCCGGTGTGAGGATGTCCAAATCAGAATGGAGACGTGGTGTAGGTCTGCTCAGGGCATGCCCAAGAACGTGGACTCCTCTCCTGATTTCAGAAACACCATGCATATCCCAAGCTGCATCCAAGTTTATACCTGCTCTGTGCACAAATAGGCATCAGAAAAGTGCTCATTTTGCCAGCCAAACATCCAGAGGGTGTGGAAGAGGAAGTGCACTCATATCCCTGATTTTTTTTCCATGTTGGCAACAAACACCGGGGAATGCAGGCTCTTGTTTTCATTTTGGATGTCTCTATAAGCAAACTAGCAAACGATTAATGTCCCAGCTTCACGTTTTTGTAGCGGGGACATCTATGTGGATGTCTGTGCAGGTGTCCACATCAAGGGCATCTAGGATTCTAAAATCAGGCCTAAATATAGACATTCCCAGTGTTTTTCTGCACATTTTGCCCTGGATGTCCCAGATTGTACATGGACACCCTTTCTAAAATGCCACCTTACATGTTTTGTATGCATCAAAAGGATCTACTTGATAAGCATATCTTTTGTTTTACCAGCAGGTGTTTACAAACCTTTTATTGGGTAATCAAAATAGGCATAATTTAAACATCACAGTCTTAATTAAATGCAGCTTTAAGAGGCTAATTAGTTGTGCAATATCTGATTAAAAGTGAATTTAATGTAATAATTAGAACACACAGTATGATAAATCTTGATCCGTTGCACTGTTTTGTTATGCAGTTCAGTTCTGTACTGGAAAAAGAGGCTAGCTCAGAACCTTAAGTATATTTTCCTTGTTTAAGTTGGGGGTCTTGCAAGTTCATTTTCAGGTTTCATTCATACATACATTTATATAATTTAATGTTTCATAATTTCTTTATTTATCCATTAATTTCTTTCTATTCAGGTGCAATTTAGCTCCCGTGGTGGAGTTTGCTGCAGATGTGGGGACCAAATCTGATTTCATTACTATGAATCCATCAGTTGTGCAAAGAGCATTTGGAGGCTTTCGGAATGAGAGTGACAGAGAGAAATTTGTTCATAGACTGTCCATGCTGAATGATAGTGTCCTTTGGATCCCTGCTTTCATGGTCAAAGGTGGAGAGAAGCATGTGGAGTGGGTTAATGCGCTAATCCTTAAGAATAAATTGAAAGTGCGAACTGCCTATCCATCACTGAGACTTATTCATGCTGTCAGAGGGTAAGTGTCTGGAAAAGCCTGGTCTGTCCTTGACACGATAAAAACTCATAACTAAAAATAGAGAGAGCTTTATGAAATCTTCAAGAGGTAGAAATAATTGTGTTGATTTTTATTGCAGACTATTTATTTGTGAAATCAAATTTTATTAGTTTAAAATGTATTTTTTCATTGGTTTAGGAACACATAGAATACAACTGGTTCAAAACCAATTTACCATGGACTCGAGAAACAATTTAGTGGAATTATTAAAAAAGTTAGTTTATGAGCCATGAAAAAAGATGTAGCATGCATACAGTAGTATGGTCACGCTGTTCTCGTGCTCAGAGATCTGAAAAAGCATTGGCTAAATGGCACAAGCATATTTTTTAGCTTCTCCTTGGTAAAGAACAGGCTCATTCTAACACCAGTCTGAGATATGTATTGAATAGTAGTCCTTTACCTAGTTCTTGCTGACTAGCATGGATGATGAGCTATTTAATTTGAGCTCATTAATACCTTATTTGTATGCTTTCCTTCATGTGCATGCATGGTCATGCAAATTTTTGTGTACTCATGTTAACATCTCCTAGGACTCCTTTAATATGCGCAGTAAGCCTTCCAACATAACCCACTATTTTTAGCATGCATCCGAGGGTCTTAATGTGCATTCTGTTCCAGATGACACATTATGCAAAGCCAGATGTTATAACCACATATTCTGTTTCCTGAATTTGAGCTGGAAGTATTTTGCTGGGTGTTTAACATATAGTAATCTTGTTATTTTAAGTATGATTGTTGAGGTCAGAGATTTTAAATTTGTCTCATTTATATCTGTGTTTTACTTTTATTTCATTTTTTCTTGTATCTTTTAATACTCTGTATCTTATTATTTGTTACCTTTTTATTGTAATCTGCTCAGAACTGTGGATAAATGGGCTAGAAATTTGTTTAAATACATACATTAAATATTTTATAGGCTTCTTTTTTTAGTTTCATTTGCCTGTGCTGATTTGGGGACTGTGCTTTCCTGTTGTTCATTTTGCAAGACATTAGTTGAAATTTAGTTGCATGTAGGCTTTTCTCGTAAAGAACATAATAAAACACATTTGTATAAAGAATATATATTGAAGATATCTAATAAATGGCAGATGCCATTTGTTCAATAAATTTATTTATTTAAAAAGCTCATTATATACTACATCTTGTCTGCACCCTAAGTGATGTACAGCATAGAAAAATTACAATAAAACAAGCTTCAGGTAATATAGTAAATGACGGCAGATAAAGACCAGTATGGTCCATCTAGTCTGCCACAAAATACAAATTATTTAACAAATCACATAAAAACACAAACACAGCAATAATACCCTAGCATACATTGCCCCTCCCCCCTCCCCAACTTGCTACAACTCATCTGGTCAAATATGGTCTTTTATGCATATTTATTTATGTAATGGCATTCTATGAAGAAGAAATAAAGGGCAACAATTTTTTAAAGGACCCCTAGAGTGGAAAAGTCTACTTCAAAAGGCCCCCTCCTTCCTTGAGACCCCCCGCCTCATTGCAGGACTTGCTTGAGCGGAATTTATGCCACTGATTACTTCCAAAAATTGTTATATTTTCCTTGAAATAAGTATGGTACTGTTAAATTTGATTTCTCATTACTTCATGCTGTAGAATGTAATGTCAGACTGAACGATGTGCAGTTTTTTTTATTTACCCTTTGTAGAAAATCTATAAACCAGAATTTCCCAGATTTTCGCACTTCCTTTCTACAAATGGACAGAGTTTTCTCAGTAAAATTGGTGACCTGAAAGCTTAATGCAGCTATCTGTGCTTATTTTATTGTGAATATTAATTATATCTTTCATACAAGCAGAACCCTAAAATTATAGTAATTGAGTTAGATATTTCCATCTTTGCACTCCACTATAGCTATATAAACTCCCATATTAAACTTTTATCTCCATATATGTATGGATAAAGGCATTACAAAAACTACTACACATGATAAAATGACAGAATCTCTGGATGTTGCTCTGGCACATACTGCTTTCCTGTGCATATTAACTACACCTGAATTTCATATTTGTATGGAAATCATTTGGTGAAGCATTCGGTGACACAAAAGATGGATGAAAGTGATACAATTTTGTTCTATATAGTGAAGTATTTATAGTGCAGTAGGCTGCCGCATGGATTTACCAGCAGGTACAGAGGAGAACTGGTAGACCACCCTCTCTGAACCGCATATTAATAGGAAGGTGGATGCGATATATCATGCCTAGAAGGCTCCCAGATTCCAAAGTAGCAGCTGGCCCATCAATCTTTGCTAGTTAAATGTGTTCTCAAGAGGGACACAGAGTTGAGATTTCACTCAGTACCCCTGGGAGTGATGCTTGTATACTTGAACTAGTTGGTAGAAAGTTTATAAGCCCAGCCCCTAGCAGTAGTACCGTAAGATTACTGCTAGAGATCTTAGGGTCTTGGGTCCATTTTACGGCTGGACAAGAGAGAGTGAGTGGGGATCACTCCTGCTCCACTAGACAATAAGGCTGGTAAGGCTGGCAGTGGGGATTGGGAGGGTAAGTGTGGCGTCAGGAGGGTATTGGATGGCATCATAGCTATTCAGGGGAAGGATTGAGGTCAAGGTGATTGGAGTGAGAGAGAGACTGGTAAGAGATGGGGGGCAGCAAACCTTGACACTGACAGCTGCCCCTTCCATCAGGCACTTATACTTGCTTTGGGGCAGTTGTAAATGTCGATATCTATAATTTTTCCATGAGGTATTGATACTCTATATTGTATACCCAGCCACACTGCCCCATATCCCTGCCCTCACCATATCTCCAGGAAATGTAAACATAGTAAGCATTCCCACATTTTTAAAAAAGCCATGTTCTAAAATAGCATTTACACGTGTATGATAATCTGTATATGTAAATACTGCTGTTCAGAACTGGGGATGCTTCTAAAATAACCCCATAGTATAGTACCTCCAATTACTCTGGAAACAAGTACAAGGGTCGTTCATGCCAGAACTCAAAACCAACATGTAGAAGGGGCAGTGGTGCCTGGACTAAACACCTGGCAGCTCCTCTCAGGCAGACCCTTTTTCCTATCCATTTCATATGTTCCATAATGGAAAGCTAGAACATCATCAGTGACTGCAGGATTTTCTTAAGAATGTCTGACTCTGTGATCATGGAGCAGTTCCACGTCTAATAAATTGTTTACATCTCTCTGGCTGGCTTCTCTGGCTCTATTAATTGCATAGTTCTTCTTGCTCCTTCGTGGTTATATGCCCAGGCTATAATGGCCATTCTGCTTCTTATATGAGTATTTAGTATGCTTTATGTCAGGGCTTACCACAGCTCTCGTCATGACATGTAGCCAGTTAGACTTTCAGGATATTTGCAATGAATATTTGTGAAATAAATTTGCATGTATTTGGTTTCACTGTAAGCAGATTTATCTCATATTAATTGTGGTAGGATGTGTATGGAAAAAATGTTTGGATACTTTGGGTACTGTTCATAACTGGAGGATTTTGAATATACTGAGTATCCTGGGAATGGGTCCCCAGGTGGTGAAATGGATCAGAAATTGTTTGACTGATAGATGACAGAGGGTGGTGGTAAATGGAAATCACTCAGAAGAAAGGAAAGTAACTAGTAGAGTGCCTCAGTCCTGGTACTGATACTGTTCAGTGTCTTCATGAGCGATATTGCGGAAGGGTTAAAAGGAAAAGTGTGCCTTTTTGCGGATCATACAAGATTTGCAACAGAGTGGACAACTTGGATGGAGTAGAGATCATGAGAAAAGATCTATCAAGATCAGAAGACTGGTCTAATACTTGGCAGTTAAGATTTATTGCGAACAAGTGCAGTTAGGATGCAGAAATCCCAAGGAGCAATATGTGATAGAGGACAAGAGACTAGTATGCACAGACCAGGAGAGGGATCTTGGGTTGAGGATTTCAAAGTGGCGAAGCAGTGTGACAAGGGGTGGCCAAAGTCAGAAAGATGCAAGATTGCATATAGAGAGGCATAACCAGCAGAGGGAAAGGAGGTATTGCGCCCCTGTAAAAGTCATTGGTGAGACCTCACTTGGAGTACTGTGTTCAGTTTTGGAGACTGCACCTCAGAAAGGATATAAAAAGACTTGAAACAGTTCAGAAGAAGGTGACCAAAATGATACGGGGCCTGTGCCAGAAGACGTATGAGGAGAGACTTGAAGACCTAAATATGTATGCCCTGGAGGAGAGGAGGGGAAGGGGAGATATTACAGAGATATTTAAACACTTAAGAGGTATTAATGAACAATCAAAATATGAAATTAGGCTTACCTGCTAATTGTAGTTCCTGGAGTGGACACAGGCTAGTCCCGAAACCTCTGGGTTCCCCATCTCATGTAGCAGCTTGGAGACTGAGAAACTCCTCTTTTTGTGACATCACTGGTATATCCTCTCTGGATCCGCCTCGAGTCACCAGTTACCTACTGACAAAGCAGACTCACCGGAGCAACAAGTAAGAATCAAGAACAACAATAAACTAACTAGAACTGCTCCAACCCTTTAACCAACTGTGACTTTAGTCTGATCAGACCACACCCCCGTCCCGAAGGAAGGAAAGTGTACCCGAAAACAGTAGCATACTGAGGCGAAACCTCCTGTAACCCCAGAATCCCTGCAAATACTGGCAGAACGTACCGGTAAGGCATCTGTAACGCTTCAGGCTCCTTGAACCGCGAAACACTAGGGAGGGATACGGGACTAGCCTGTGTCCACTCCAGGAACTACAATTAGCAGGTAAGCCTAATTTCATCTTCCTGATCGTGTCCACAGGCTAGTCCCGAAACCTCTGGGTAGTACCAGAGCAGTGAAGAGACTCTTCAAGTACGGGGAGGGGTATGCAAACCAGCCTGAAGCACAGCCGCCCCGAAAGCAACTTCCTCCCGCCGTTGAAGGTCCAACCGATAGTGCTTCACAAAAGAATTCAACGACGACCAGGTTGCCGCCCTACAAATCTCCCCTGGAGACACCGACCGACGCTCTGCCCAAGAGGCGGCCTGAGCCCTGGTAGAGTGGGCTCGCAAACCCGCCGGCACCGGCTTCCCCTTCAAGACATATGCCGATGCAATGGCTTCCTTAATCCACCTAGAAATAGATGCTTTGGACGCCACTTCGCCCTTTCTCAGCCCCGCAAAAAGCACAAAGAGCCTATCCGACTTCCGAAAGGACTCCGTTCGCCGAATATACTTCTTTAAGGCACGGCCAACGTCCAAGCGGTGCAGCCTCTCCGCCGCCGCTCCGCATGCACTCCCCGAGAAGGCCGGCAACGAGATGTCCTGACTCACATGGAACGGCGAGACGACCTTCGGCAGAAAAGCCGGCACCGTCCGCAGTACCACCTTTGACGCAAAGAAGGAGAGGTAGGGCTCCTGGCACGACAAAGCCTGCAGTTCAGAGATCCGCCGAGCAGAACATACCGCCACCAAAAAAATCACCTTCAGCATAAGGTCCTTGAGAGTCGCCCGGGACAGAGGCTCAAAAGGCTCGCGCTCGAGGGCTTCCAGCACGAACGGGAGGTGCCACTGGGGTACGATCTGCCGCAACGGAGGGCGCAGGATGGATATCGCCCGTAAAAAACGCTTGACGTCCCCCTGAGAACCAAGCGATTGACCTCCTACCCTGCCCCTGTAACAGGACAGGGCAGCGACTTGCACACGCAGGGACGCGGCTGCTAAGCCCTTATCAAAACCATCTTGTAGGAATTCCAAGATATGAGGCACAGAGGCCTTTAGAGGCATGCACCCCTTAGCTCCGCACCAGGACTCAAAGATCCGCCAAATACGGACGTAGGCTAACGAAGTAGACCGCCGGCGGGCCCTCAACAAAGTCGCAATGACCGCCGACGAGTGGCCCCGGGAGCTCAGCCGCGCCCGCTCAAGAGCCAGGCCGTAAGCGAGAACCGATCCACGTGCGGCATGAATAGGGGACCCTGCGACAGAAGGTCCGGCCGGGCTGGAAGATGCCATGGTTTTGCGACCAACAACCGCACCAGGTCCCTGTACCAGGACCTGCGAGGCCAGTCCGGGGCTATCAAGATGACCTGTCCCCGGAACCTGTCTATGCGCTGTATCACGCGGCCGATCAGAACCCACGGCGGGAAGACATAGAGCAACTGACCCTCCGGCCAGACCTGAATGAGAGCGTCCAGGCCTTCCGACATTCTCTCTCTCCGCCTGCTGTAAAAACGACTTGCCTTTGCCGAGGCGAAGGTCGCCATGAGATCCATGACCGGCTCGCCCCACCTGCGGACCACCATACGGAAGACGTCGGGATGCAGGACCCACTCCCCCGGGTCCACTCTGACCCGGCTGAGGAAGTTGGCCTGAACGTTGTCTACCCCGGCCACGTGCGCCGCCGAGAGATCCAGCAGGTGGGATTCCGCCCAACAGTACAGCTCTCCGGCTTCCTCCTCGAGTGCCACGCTGCTGGTTCCCCCTTGCTTGTTGACATAGGCCACCGCCGTCGCATTGTCGGAAAACACCCAGACGGCCCTCCCGCCGAGGAGGGAGTGGAAGCTCCGCAATGCCAGAGCTATGGCGCGCAGCTCCAATCTGTTGATCGGCCACAGCCGCTCCTGAGCACTCCACTGATCTTGCGAGAAGCTGCCTTGGCAGTGAGCTCCCCAGCCGAGGAGGCTTGCATCGGTCGTCAGAGGAACCCAGGCTGGGGACTCCAGATCCTTGCCGTGGTCCAGCGAATCGGGAAGTAGCCACCACCGCAGGGTCTGCCGAACCCCCTATGGGCATGGGAGCCTCTGGGACAGCGGGTCCCGCTGAGGCGACCAGCGCCGAAGGAGCGCTCCCTGCAAGGGTCGCATGTGCGCCCTCACCCACGGTACTGTTTCTATGGTCGCCGCCATGGTGCCCAGCAGCTGCAGGTAAAGCCAGGCCGTTGGCGACCCTAATGTCAAGAACTTGGCTACCAGACCCCGCAGGGCCAGTGCCCGCTTTTCCGTGAGGAAGACCTTCCCCACACGCGTGTCGAACCGGGCCCCCAGGTACTCCAGATTCTGCGACGGCACTAAGCGGCTCTTGGAAAGGTTGACTATCCAACCGAGCCCTTCGAGGAAGGCTACCACTCTGGCCGTCACCGCCACGTTCTCTGTCCGAGACTTCGCTCTGATCAGCCAATCGTCTAGATAGGGATGCACCAGGATGCCTTCTTTCCGCAAGGCCGCCGCTACCACTACCATGACCTTCGTGAAAATCCGCAGAGCCGTTGCCAGGCCAAAGGGTAGCGCCCGGAACTGGAAGTGACCAAAGGGAAGCGCGAAACGGAGGAACCTGTGGTGGTCCGGACGTATGGGGATGTGAAGGTAGGCCTCGGACAAATCTAGCGAGGTGAGGAACTCTCCCTTCTGCACCGCCACGATAACCGACCGCAGTGTTTCCATGTGAAAATGGGACACCCGGAGACAGCGATTCACGCCCTTGAGATCTAGAATGGGTCGCACCCCGCCGTCTTTTTTCGGGACAACGAAGTAGATGGAGTATCGACCGCTGCCGCATTGTTCTGGTGGGACCGGAACTATGGCCCGGAGCGCCAGAAGCTTTTGTACGGTCTCCCGGAGAACCGTCCGTTTGGCGAGCGACCTGCCGGGGGACCGAACTCTCTCACGGGCCGCTGAAACTCCAGCGTATAACCCTCTCGGATGACCTCCAGAACCCACTGATCGCAAGTGATTTGGGCCCAGGCAGGATAAAACTCCTGCAATCGCCCCCCTACGGCAAGAGGAGGCTGCTGGGCCCCCCTTATCTCATTGTGGCTTCTTGGAGGGGAAAGAGGACGAGGAGGCCGCACCAAAGCCCCGACCCGCCCCCCGAAACCCCCGGAAGCCTTGGGACATGTTAGGGAAACGACCGCGAGGGAAGGAACTGAAGCACTGTGAACGGAACCGGCGGAACTCCCGCTGTTGACCTCTGCCCGCCGGGGCTGGCCGCCCGGACCGGGGCTTGTCCTCAGGCAACCGACCCCCTTTGGACTCCCCAAGATCTTTAACCAGCTTCTCTAGGTCTTCATGAGATCATAATGAATATCTGCCAGATAAGCCGCCCCCGACTCCAATCTGGCCGCCTCCTCCGACAAACCGCTTTCCTGACCAGTATGCACCCGCTGGGACCAGCGCAAGCAAGCTCTGGCCACCCAGGCCCCGCATACAGCGGCCTGAAGCGATAGTGCATTAACATCGAACACCTGTCTTAACAGCACATCCAACTTTCTGTCCTGGAGAGTCCTTAAGGGCTGCACCACCCTTAGTTACTGCGGAGACAGCCGCGTCCACCTTCGGAGATCTAAACACCTCCTTGTCAGACTCCGCCAGGGGATACAGACGGCTCATGACGCGCGCCCCTCTCAACGGAGCCTCCGGGGTATTCCATTCTTCCTGAATCATCTCGCGAAACACTCGGTGCACCAGAAAAACGCTCTGGCTTTTCCGGAAGACCTGCAACAAAGGGTCCTCTAGGGTTTCCTCCTCTTGTGAACCCGGTACCGGAATGTTCAACACCTCCAAGGCCTCCGCGATTAGGGCCAGCAATTCCTCTCGTCGAAAGACCCTTACCACTCGGGCTTGGTCCTCACTGTCAGCCAGCTCACCTTCCTCCAGTTCTTCTTCTAAATCCAGACTCAAACCTTCCTCATCCGACACGGGCCCCTCAGAGGCCAATGACTGTCCGCGCCAGCCCCCTCACCACATGGCCTCTTAACCCCGTGTGGGAGGTCTTCCAGCGGCCCCTGAGCAGAGGGCCGCTTCACCGTGCGCCCGCATACCGTAGCTGTCGGTTGCAGCGCGCTACCCAGGGCGGACTGCTGCAGCAATAAAAGAAAATCTGGAAAGAAAATAGATGCCAGTTGCTGCGGCCAGGCCACCGGCAACGCAGTAAGCTCCACCGCGGAGGAGGGCCCTGCCACCAGCTCCTCCTGCGGGAACTCGGAAGCCTGTGAGGTGGAAGGCTGTGCGCCGGGTCCTAACGCTTCCCCTCTCTCCTGCTCCGTCCCAGACGTGTCCCTCACCCATAACTTACAAACCCCCGACTCTGTGGCCTTCTTAGCGCCACAGACTACGCACAGGGGTTTTGAGGGCATGGTAAAAGCGAAAAATCCAACAAATCAGGGGGCTAATCACAATCACCCCCGCAGGAAAATGAAGGAGGATCCGGGCCCGGGACCGGGCGAATAGAACGGGTACCCTCTCAAAACAAGCTTGCAATTGAGTACTGGTGTCCCGCTTATTTAATCCTACCGTTGCTCTGTTTTTTTTTTTTGTTTTTTTTTGCAAAGATCTTACACTAACGCGGTCCCGAGAGTCTAAGGCACGCTTCTGGGGATTCCGGCAATCTCCCGGGAAGAAAATCCCAGCCTGCACGCCCAGGCCCGGGGGCCTGAAACACCGAATGCACGCGGCGCCAGGCCTGAAGCCTGGTTCGTGCCAAAACCACACTGCCGGTCTATCACTCAGAGCGCACGGCTGCTTACCTACGTCGGGAGCAGCAGAGCTTTAGCCCGGTCAATCCCGTCTGCCACCGCCTCCCAGATCCCGACTTCGAACCGGGGGGGGGGGGGTAGGGGGCTCTGAACGCTGAAAAAGCGCCTTTTCTCCTCCTCCTACCTCGTGCAGTCTCTGTTCAGCTGCCAGGCGTGCTTGCAGGCAAACTTCTGCTTGACGCCGGCAGTGCTGAGATACCGCTCCCACCAAGCCAGGTAAGACCGGAGCTGCTTCGTACTGAGGGATAACGCTAAGCAGAGATCCCGAGGCCCCGAAGGGAGACAGGAAAAACGGGAGGAGGGACCCGGAGCAGAGGTCAGGCCTGACAGAACTTAAAGGCACAGACACCCAAAGCCCAGGTCTCTTAAGTCTGTATAATTGGCTGTTAAGTTTAACCCAAAACAAAATATCCTAAAATCAAACTACTCTATTCCCAGTTGTTTCTCCAGTGAGCCCACCTCTGGGCTCACATCCATCCAGCTGCTTGGAGACCGAGGTAACTGGTGACTCGAGGAGGATCCAGAGAGGATATACCAGTGATGTCACAAAAAGAGGAGTTTCTCAGTCTCCAAGCTGCTACATGAGATGGGGAACCCAGAGGTTTCGGGACTAGCCTGTGGACACGATCAGGAACTTTTTTTTTCTTCAAAAACAGAGAAGCTGTAGAACTAGAGGACATGAAATGAAGCTGCGAGGAGGTAAACTCAAAACCAACATCAGGGAATACTATTTCATGGAAAGGGTAGTGAATGCCTGGAATGTGTTCCCAGTGGAGAGGCAGTAGCTGCAAGAACATTGACAGAAATCAGAAAGGCATGGGACAGAAACACAGAACCCTTTTGTAGCAAGCAAACGTCGATAACTTTTACAATGTCAAAAAATAGAGGAGTAACTTGCACAGTGTAATGGGTACGTCTTTTTTTTTTTTTTAAGTTTTAAACATCTTTATTTGAAATAAAGCAAGGATACAATTAAGTCCACATCAAGGAAAACACTCGCCTGTGACAAACAAATTAAGGCAAAAGGATCCAAATATAATTAACCCAATATACATGAGGAGAAAAGAAAGTAAAAATCAACTCATACTGATTCTTTAGCGATCAGAAAAGCCTCAAGTTGACCGACATCTAAAAAAACATATTTAATACCTTCTAACACCAAAATACATTTACATGGGTATTTCAAAAAGAAGGTGGCCTCCAATTTAGTTAAGGACTTGTTATTTTTTAACAACAATTCATCATGCTCAGAGAGCTTTTGAACCACCTCCCCAGAAAAAGGCTCAACTTGGGAAAAAGAAGTGCGGACGGAACCTTCCATATGCACTAAAAGTTCCCAAATATCTTTTAAAGAGACCTCCGCAGGTGCAACCACCTGCGAGGGCCCAACAGAAAATATCACAGGGGAAGGCATTTTAACTCTCTGTTCTCCTAATGCCGTCAAAACTGAGAGTTCCTGATCAACTTTATCATGGAGATCTGTCCCGGGTACACTTTCCCGGTCCAAAGGTACCTCCAAAACAACTTTCTCCTCGGGTTGGGCAACCCCCAGCGTAATAGAGGAAGAATCAGACACAGTACTCACAGACGCCCCCGACTGATCTCTCTCCGAGGCCGGAACTCCAGGACCCGAAAGATGACGATCCATTGGTCCCACAAGTTTTCCAACCTTAGCAGGGGTGGCAGGGAAGATCTTCTTGCGCCGTCGGACCATGAGACCGTGTATAAAACTCCTCAAGGCTCCGAAGGGGCTCCAAAGGGGCGTTGCCTGCCCCTTTGGTCATGCCCCTTCGGGCACGCACCCACGGGTACGCGCCCGCGGGTCGCGTTCTGCGGTAGGCCGACGCTGAAATAGCGGCCAAGAGTGGGCGGGATCACCGAACTCCTCCTCTGCACAGCACCGCACCGGGATCCAAGCAGGCAATAATCAGGAAAGTGTCTCACCGGGGAATAGCTGGGCCGACGCTGAAATAGCGGCCAAGAGTGGGCGGGATCACCAAACTCCTCCTCTGCACAGCACCGCACCGGGATCCAAGCAGGCAATAATCAGGCAAGTGTCTCACCGGGGAATAGCTGGGCTGACGCTGAAATAGCGGCCTAGAGTGGGCAGGATCACCGAACTCCTCCTCTGCACAGCACCGCACCGGGATCCAAGCAGGCAATAATCAGGCAAGTGTCTCACCGGGGAATAGCTGGGCCGACGCTGAAATAGCGGCCAAGAGTGGGCGGGATCACCGAACTCCTCCTCTGCACAGCACCGCACCGGGATCCAAGCAGGCAATAATCAGGCAAGTGTCTCCACTGGGTACTTCTTAAGGAACAAGCAGGAAGTCAGTCTTCACATATGGGTGATGTCGGCGCCAGCTTTCAAAGAAAGCCTTTGGGAATGCTACCACGCATGCATGGTTCCCTTCCCTCCCAAGGGTGCTATCTTGCTCAGTCTTCTTTTTTCCACGGAGCCCAATGGATGCACGTCCAGTTTCCTCGGAAAAAATCCTTCCTAAGTCCTTAAAAAATTAGCTGTTCCTAGTTTGTATACCTCTCACTTGGTTTGCAGCTTGTCGTGCTGTAAGGGCTTGCGTGCATCAGTGATGCTGAGAGCTAAACTATCGGTAGTTTAACTACTGGCAGGGTCTCCCAAGATGGACAGGTCTCAGCTGAGGTGCCAGACCAAGACAAACCACCCATCTGGGCAGCATCAGAATGGGATAGTGTTGATGGCGGAGGATCACATTTTTGTGACAACGGCAACAACACCAAACTTAAACTGCGCGGAAGAAAGGCCCGACAATCTACTTCTGTATCTTGCCATGAAAACCCAATGGATAGTTACAACAAGACAAATTGTGCTATGGTGCTGGAAGATGAGACCCACGGGTCGGAAGGCACTCAACTAGCTACTGGGGAAAAGCTGAAGACTTTTCAGAGTAAAGCCAGCATTTATGATGTGGTTGGATCAAAGCCCTCGGGAAGTCTGACTGCTGATGTAGCTGCGCATGAAATGAGAGTCAGAATTTGTAAAGATGTCTTAAGCATTGGAACATGGAACGTACGAAGTATGAACCAAGGGAAGTTGGAGGTGGTCAAGAATGAAATGGAACGTGTACAACTTGATCTGTTGGGTGTCAGCGAACTGAAATGGACTGGCATCGTGCACTTTGCATCAGATGATCACATGGTCTACTATGCTGGAAATGAAAGACAAAGAAGAAATGGTGTTACATTTATAATAAAGAAGAAATTTGCAAGAACTGTAATGAAATACAATGCAGTCAGCGAACGCTTAATCTCTATTCGTCTACGAGGATTGCCTATCAACACAACTATAATTCAAGTATATGCCCCAACAACAGCTGCAGAAGAGAATGAAATTGAAGAGTTCTATGAACAAGTACAAGCTGAAATTGACAGAACATGCAAACAGGATATCCTGATAGTCATGGGTGACTGGAATGCAAAAGTTGGCAACAAAGAAGAAGGCAAAGTAGTTGGAAAATATGGACTTGGCAACAGAAATGAAGCTGGAGAAAGACTGATAGAATTCTGCAAGACCAATGATCTATTCATCTCAAACACCTTCTTCCAGCAACACAAGCGGCGACTGTACACATGGACTTCACCCAGTGGATTGTATAAAAATCAAATTGACTACATCTGTGGAAGTCAACGATGGAAAAGCTCTATAACATCAACCAAGACAAAACCTGGAGCTGACTGTGGTACAGATCATCAACTACTAGTATGCAAACTCAAGCTAAAGTTGAAAAAGAGCAAACCACTCATGAATGCAGCAAAATATGACCTTGAGAATATACCACTGGAATTTAAAGACTGCCTGCAAAATCGATTTGCTGCTTTAGATACAAATGACAGAGCTCTGGAAGAGTTATGGAATGACATCAAGAAGGTTGTGTTGGAAGAAAGCGAGAAGTCTCTACAAAAGGTGAAAAAGCAAAAACGGCCAAAATGGATGACGGAAGAAACTCTGAAAATTGCCCAGAAACGCACAGAAGCTAAAGCCAGAGGAGAAAGAAAGACAATCACAGAACTCAACAGAGATTTCCAACATGCAGCAAGACAGGACAAGGAAAAGTACTACAACGACGCATGCAAGGAAATAGAAGCAGAAACTATTAGAGGAAGAACAAGATCGGCTTTCCTAACGCTACGAGAGTTAAAGAAAAAGTTCCAGCCTCGAATTGGAATGTTACAAGATGCTCAAGGTTCTACGTTGAATGATGCTGAGAAGATCAAGAAAAGGTGGAAGGAATATACAGAGTTTTTATATGATAAAGATCAAGTGGACCAACAGCCGTTTCAACCTGTACCTTATGATCGGGAACCATTGGTGATGAAAGAAGAAGTTGAAGCAGCATTGAAAGCCTTATCAAAGAACAAAGCACCAGGCATTGATGGCATTCCTATAGAAGTATTGCAGCAATCTGATGCAGCTGTTACCATACTTACAAGGCTCTGCCAAGAAATATGGAAGACAACATCATTGCCAACTGACTGGAAAAGATCTGTGTTTATACCAATACTAAAGAAAGGTGATCCAACTGACTGTGGAAATTATCGAACAATCGCTCTGATCCCACATGCCAGCAAGATTTTACTGAAGATTATTCAAAAGAGACTACAACCATACCTGGAACAAGAACTTCCTGAAGTGCAAGCAGGATTCAGGAAAGGGCGAGGAATGAGAGACATCATTGCGGATGTGAGATGGATCCTTGAAAAGACTAAAGAATACCAAAAGGATATCTATTTGTGCTTTATCGACTATAACAAAGCTTTTGACTGTGTAAACCATGAGAAACTCTGGGCCACATTAAGAAGCATGGGTATACCAGAACACCTGATTGTTCTCTTGCGCAATTTGTACATTAATCAAGAAGCAACAGTTTGAACGGAACAAGGAGACACAGAATGGTTTAAAATGAGCAAAGGTGTAAGACAAGGCTGCATACCTTCCCCCTACCTGTTTAATTTATATGCAGAACAAATCATCAGAGAAGCAGGATTGTATGAAGACAACAGAGGTGTGAAGATTGGTGGAAGACTCATCAACAACCTTCGCTATGCTGATGATACTACATTACTGGCTGAAAGTGAAGATGATCTGAAACATTTGCTTCTCACAATCAAAGAACATAGTCTCAAAATGGGCCTGCACCTTAATGTAAAGAAGACAAAGATCATGACAACTGGCATAATCAACAGGTTCATCATTGAAGGAGAAGAAATTGAAATTGTGAACAACTTTAACCTACTTGGATCAACTATCAATAAAGAAGCAACAAGCAGTCAAGAAATCAAACGACGCATTGCTCTTGGCAGAATGGCTATGAAAGTCCTAGATAAGATTTTCAAGAGCAGAGATGTCTCTCTCCATACAAAGATTTGACTTGTTCAAGCCATGGTATTTTCAATAACATCATATGGATGTGAAAGCTGGACAGTGAAAAAGACAGACAGGAAGAAAATTGATGCCTTTGAATTATGGTGCTGGCGGCGAATACTGTGTATACCATGGACTGCCCGAAGAACAAACCAGTCGGTACTAGAGGAGATCAAACCTAAGCTTTCTTTAGAAGCTCAGATGACAAGACTTCGACTTTCATACTTTGGACACATCATGTGAAGAGAGAGATCATTAGAGAAAGACATCATGCTTGTCAACGCAAAAGAGGAAGGCCAGCAATGAGATGGATCGATACAATAACAGCAGCTACGGGTACCAGTCTGTCAACAATGAGCCGCCTGACTGAAGACCGAACACAATTTAGGATAGCTATCCAGAGGGTCGCCATGAGTCGACTTCGACTCGACGGCACTTAACTACAACAGTCAAGCCGGCATAGAGTCCAACACTGTTCTTTGGCTCTTGTCCCCTTTTTTTTGAGGCTTGCCTCGACCGGCGTTCATGCCATTTTTTGCCTAGGGGTCATCGACCCCCAGCCAGGTGTCTCCCACCATGTCTCTCGTGGGTTCAAAAAATGTGATCGCTGCAGTCAAATCATGTCTGTCAGACTCCCACGACTGCTGCTTACTCTTCCTGGGACTGGACCATGATAGCACCTCTTGTGACATGTGCCAGGCCATGATGCCTAAAACCAGTTAAAAGAGGTCGGAATTGCAGGAGAGGCTGTTCCCACGGTCTGACTCGGCACTGGCCTCCCCAACGCCGAGTTCCAAGCTCAAGTCCTCCGAGAAGACCTTGGACCCCAAGCGTAAGAAGAAAAAGTCCTTGAAGCCTGTCGAGATTCCACCAGGGAAACCTGGTAAAATGAGTCAGAGGGACTCGGGTGACTCCAGGAAGCATCCCACCAAGGTCCTCAAGAAGGATTCCTCGGCCGGCAGAGACTATGCGAGGTTCCTTGAGGCTGTAGTCCTCCTCGATTAGCCAGGGCAGGCTACGGGACAGGGTCACAGACACTCGTCATTTGGCGGAGTCCCTCATCTGGTGGCAAACCTTGTGCCACCTCCAGGGTTGGGGAGCGCATTGCGGGGACCACTACATGCAAGACAGCTGGTCCCAGGAGTCATCCCTCTTACAGATCAACCTCCTAGAACTCAGGGCAATTCTCCTGGCCCTGCTAGCATTCCGCCATCTCCTGTGGCACACACCTGTATTGATCTAGACGGACAACCAGGTTGCCATATTTTACATCAACAAGCAGGAAGGCACGTGCTCATACTCCCTCTGCTAGGAGGCGGTAGCCCTCCTCTCCTTCGCAGTGCGCAATGGCATGCTCTTATGAGCAGTGTACCTGCCAGGCCAGGACAACTGCTTAGCAGACAGGCTGAGCAGAGTCCTTCGTTCATACAAGTGGCATTTGAACCCCAGGATAACTAAGCAACTCTCCCACCGCTGGGGCAGGCCTGTGATAGACTTCTTTGCCTCCCCGGACAACATGCAGCTACCTTGCTTTTGCTCACGCTAACCACACCTGGGGACAGTGGCAACAGACGCCTTCTTGAACCCATGGTCAGAAGGCCTATTCCTGTGTTTCCACCGACGACCCCCCTCCCCCTCTCCCCCTCTCCCCCTCTCCCCCCCCCCCCCCCTGGTTGCCAAAACCCTCTTCAAGGTCCAGAGCGAGAGGGCGTCAGTCATACTCATCGCCTCCAGGTGACCCAGGCAATTATTGTTCCCTCTGCTGCTTTCTCTGTCGTTGGCATTCCCAATCCCACTGGGCCGGGCTCTGGACCGCCTGTCCCAAGAGAAGGGCTCCCTCCTGCGTCCCAACCTGAGGTCGCTAACACTAACAGTATGACCGCTGAAAGGGTAGCATTGGCCCCTTTCAGTTTTCCTGAGGGACATCAAGGAGGTCCTACTGGCCTCCCAAAAACCCTCCACCAGAAGGGTGTATGCCTTTAAGTGGCAAAGGTTGTCTGTCTTGTGTGCGGAGGAGGAGGAGGAGAGCCCCTTCTCCTGCCAGGTGCAATTCATTTTTCAGTATCTCCTATACCTGTCGCACACTGGGCTGAAATCAAACTCAGTGAGGGGTGCACTTGAGCGCCATTGCAGCACACCACCACCCTATAGAGGGAAAATCCCTCCCAAGTCAGCCATTGGTCTCTAGTTTCCTCTGGTGCCTCTTGTTATCCAAGCCCCCTCTCCACCCGCCAGCAGTGGAGTGGATACTCAACATGGTGCTCTCCCAGCTCACCAAACCACCGTTTGAGCCCCTGGCCACTTGTCACCTTCGGTACCTGTCATGGAAAGTGGCTTTTCTAGTGGCTCTCACATCCGCTTGTAGAGTGAGCGAACTTCAGGGTCTGGTGGCAGATCCACCATACACACTGTTCTACAAGAACAGAGTAGTGCTCTGCACACACCCCAAATTCCTCCTGAAGGTGGTATTTCCTTTTCACCTTAACCAAGAGGTGGTCCTCCCCACCACCTTCCCATGGCCTCACGCTGGCAGGAAGGAAGGAAGGAACTAGTGCTTCATAAACTGGATTGCAAAAGGGCCCTGTCCTTCTACTTACAGCAGACTCAGACCTATCACAAAGCTCCTCAACTTTTCGTATCATATGACCCCAGTAGACTGGGGCTCCCTGTGACTAAGCAAACTCTGTCCACTTTGTTGGTAGACTGTATTGCACTCGCCTATGAGTGAGCTGACCTCTCCCTTGAGCACCGGATTGTTTTGAAATTATTTCCTTTGCGCTTTCATTATTGCAAGTTATTGTATGTATAATATTCTGCAAATTATAATTTTTAAAAAATATATAACGAATTAGTAAGAGAAGAATCCATGTTGGCTTTCTCCCATTAAACCATGACTATATACATGTTCATTATAAAGAATAAATTTTCTGATTTCTACTATTTTGCCCAATTCTGCTCACCGGATCAACCTTGGAACCCTTTTTAAAAATTGACGTTAAATTGACCATTCTCCAATCTTCAGGTACTACAGATAATTTTAATGATAGTTCACAGATTACTAATAGCATGTCGGCAATCTCATATTATGGTTCTTTCAGCACTCTCTGATGTATACCATCCAGTCCAGATGATTTGCTACTCTTTTTGGTTTATCAAATAGTTGTAATACATCTTTCCGATTGTGGAGATTTGTTTACATTCTTCCAATACATCACCTTTAAATACCATTTCAGGCATGAGTAACTTTCCTACATCTTCAATAAAGACCAAAGCAAAGAAAATTCATTCAGTCTTTCCAATTTGGCCTTGTCATTCCTAAGCACTCTCTTTTACTCCTTTATCATCTAACTCACTCTCACAGATTTTTTGCTATAAATGTATTTGAAAAAAGTTTTATTGTGTGCTTTTGCTTACCCAGCAAGCTTTTTTCCAAATTCTCTGCCTGCCTTATCAATGCCTTGCGTCTAACCTGCCAGTGCTTATGTTTCCCATTTTTGTCATTTGACTCCTTTTTCCATTTCCTGAAAGGTGCTTTTTTGGCTGCAACAGCCTCTCTGACTTCACCTTTTAGCTATAATGGCAGTTTTTTGGCCTTCCTTCCACCTTTCTTAAAGTGTGGAATATATGTGGTCTGGGTGTCCAAGATAGTATTTTTAAACAACGCCCATGCTTGATGTAAATCTTTAGTTTTTTCTTAACTATTTTCCTCATTTTATCATAGTCTCCCTTTTGAAAGTTAAAAGATAGTACTGTAGGTATGTTTGCCATCCTCTCTCTATTTATTAATTCAAATGTTATCCTGCTATTATCACTATTACTAAGTGACCCTAATACTGTTATCTGTTGCACCAGATCCCGTGTTCCACTAAGGACTAGGTCTAGAATAGCTTCCCCTCTTGTCATTTCATGAACCAGCTGCTCCAAGAAGCAGTCATTATTTCATCTAGAAATTTTATCTTCCTAGCATGTCCTACTGTGACATTGACCCAGTCAATACCGGGGTAATTGAAATCACTCATTATTACTGTGTTGTAACTTTTGTTGTCTCCCTTGATTTCCCTTAGCATTTCATCATCCTTCTGTTCATTCTGGCCAGTGGACGGTAGTACACCCCCACTGCCATTGCCTTCCCCTTTTTACATGGCGTTTCTATCCATAGAGATTCTACAGTATGCTTTTTTTTCCCTGCAAAATATTTGTCCTGTGTGGCTGAATGCCTGCTCTAACATAGATCACAACCCTTCCACCAGTTTTATCTACCCTATTATTGCAGTATGGTTTGTACCCAGATATGACGGTATACCATTGGTTGTCCTCCTCCTACCATGTCTCTGAGATGCCAATTATATCTAACCTTTCATTTAGTTCTATATATTCTAGCTTTACCATCTTATTTTTTAGACTTCTAGCATTTTCCTACAGACATTTTAGAGGTTGTATATTTTTTGTATTAACAATCAGGTTATCTTTTGACAAGGGCAATTTGGAATCTTTCAGCTCTGCTGCTCTATACATAAAGGCATCTGGGTTACTTTTCTTCTTTATTGAAACCTCCCTAACTTCCCTTTTGGGTAGTATCCTTCAAGGGTACATCCTTCCGAACCATGCACTCTTGAGCAGCTGTCAGCTTTCTCCTATTATCTAGTTTAGTGTATACGTGCGTGTGCACATGCACATAAACACACACTTTCTCAAGCCCTTACCTTTCTGTCTAAAAGTGCAAAGATGAAGGTCAATGGATAGTGAACTTCAATTGAGTAGATCTGGGCAATAGGAAGCTGGATATAAATGCAAAGGAAGGGGGAGGAGAATCTAAAATGAGACAAAACGTGAACAGCAGAACACATTTCTCCAGTCCTGAGAAATAAGTTTTTGATTCTGAATGTATCCTACACTGATTTTTGAAAGGGAAAACTTGTCAATGCAACAGCCCATTAAAGACCTAAATTGGGATATTTTATCATGTATATCTCTAGGAACAAGCAGAAATGTAGTCTTCACATATGGGTGTCGTCGGTACCGACGGAGCCCGCGCGGGAACGCTCCCCAGCGTCCAATAGGAAAGCTTTTGGGAGCATCCCACAGCGCATGCGTGCTGCCTTCCCGCCTCTGTACCTCTCTCACTTCAGTTCTTCGTTTTCCGTGGAGCCGACAGGACACGGTACCCTGTCACTGCAGAAAATCTACCTTTATTTCTTATTTTTTGTGGTCGTGTCTGCCTTCATTCGACACCTACCAGTACCGCCGTTTCTCCTTTTCTTCTTTCTTAAAAAAAACAACTTATATTTTTCTTCAGGGATCTTTCCCTGTTTCTGGTGCTAGGCGCCATTTTGGGCACTAGGCCCATTTTTCTTCAAGCATGGAGAAACCAGCTAGTGGTTTCAAAAAATGCTTAAAATGTGGCGGTACCATCTCCATCACCGACACCCATGATTGTTGTCTTAAATGTTTGGGTCCTGAACATTGTCCAACGGAGTGTCTCTCCTGTACGAGGATGACCAAGAGGGGCTGGCAGAATAGAGCTGCAAAACTCGGTACTCTTTTTACCTCCGACACGATGTCAGTTGCATTGACGTCTTCCAGGGCTTCATCTTCCTCCCATGGATCTCAGGTAACCAAAAGTAAAACTAGCCGGTCCTCGAAGGGAAAATCTCCTTCGAAGTATCGAGATGCCTCGGGTGTTTCCCTCGAGGACACTTCACCAGCAAAACATCCCCGGCAGGAGTCTTCGAGCTCCAAAGCATTAACGGGGCTCCAGGATATTCCAGAGGCCTCGACCTCTGCGGAACTACTTTTGCCATGCTCTGGGGTCGTGGCCGCATCCACCGGTACCGGCACCCAGGCATCGGCAGGAGCGATGGATCACAGAATCCTTGCTATCGAACGCAGTCTAGCGGCCCTCTTAGCAGCCTCGGTACCGCTAAGACCGCAACAGATGGTTCCACAGGTATCGGTACCGACATCGGTACCGGTACCGACAACACCTGCTTCAACAGGACTGCTTCCTCCCATGCCGATGTCTGATATCAAGGATCAGGAAGCGAGACACTTCAGTACCAACTTTGAGCGGTACCGATACCATGCATCACAGGAGCACCTGGTGCTTGAGTCTTCCGATTCCGATGACTCTGATGATTCTACCGGTACCAGAGTGAATCTATTAGAAGATTCAACTCCCTCTCCTCAACGCAGGATGTCTCCTCCAGAAGATATGTCCTTCCAGGATTTCATACATGATCTAGCAAAAGGCCTTGCAATCACTGTGATTCCAGAAAAAGAATCTAGGGCAGAGGAATTAAGAATTCTACAATACACTATGGCTCCCAAGGAGGCAGCTATGCTTCCCATTCACAAGCTCTTACATGATCTGATGTTGAGAATGTGGGAGACTCCTTTAACAATATCTTCACATTCTTGACGCCTGGACACTATGTACCGAGTGTCAAGTTGTCCTGGTTTTCAAAAAACTCAGTTACTACACCATTCAGTGGTAGTGGAATCAGCCATGCGAAGAATCAAGAATGCAAAAACACACTTTTCTAATCCTCCAGGCCGTGAATCCAGGACACTCGATGCCTTTGGTCGTCGATGTTTTCAATCCTCCATGCTGGGAGCCAGGATCAGTTCCTACATTCTGTATATGGGAATGTACCTGGAAGAAGGCACAAAAGACTTGGAGCTCATTAGTCCTTCTGTCTCAGAGGAAAAAAGAGCAGACTACCTTATTCTGGTCAAACTTGCCCAGAATGTCACTAAATTTATGAACCGTGCTACCTTTGACTGTTTTGAATGTCTTAGCAGAACCTCTGCTATATCCATAGGAGCACGTCGTATTGCTTGGCTTCAAGCATCTGACTTGGAACAATGGTTGCAAGAAAAACTGGGAAACATTCCTTGCATAGGAGAAAATCTCTTTGGTAAGGACTGGCAAGACAAGGCTAATCAGCTTGAATCTGACAATTCTACTTTGAACAGATTGTCAAAGGCTACAGCCAACCCAGCAAAAAAGAAAACATTCAAGAAACCTTTTTTCATTAAGAAAAAGAAGTCTTACCAATCTTACACCCATCAAACTCACTGTCCACTTCATGTTTCCCAAAAGGGACAACAACAGAACAGACAGCAGAGAAAGCCACAAGCTCAAAAAGCTCAATAGGCTCAACAGACCCAGCCCCCTCAGGGTCTTTGACTTCCACCTAGAGAACCTAGTCATTCTGCCCCTAAAAGGTCCAGAACCCTTGACCATTCCAGGCAGACTATGCCATTTTGCCAAAAGATGGCAGCAAATAACATTAGAAAATTGGACTCTGTCCATTGTAAGATTGGGATACAAGCTTCATTTCCTCAACTTGCCCCCACCTACAATTCTGAGACAGTTCAATTCTCAGGGCCCTGCCACCGACCTCTTGTGGCAGGAGGTCACGTCACTTCTGGCTCAAGGAGCAATAGAAGTGCCCATATCCCAACAGGGGACAGGGTTCTACTCCCCCTATTTTCTTATTCCAAAGAAGATAGGGGGACACAGGCCTATACTAGACCTCAGAGAATTAAACAAGTATTTGTTCCGAGAAAAGTTCAAAATGATCTCCCTCGGAACACTTTTACCATACCTTCAAAGTTAAGATTGGCTATGTTCTCTAGGTCTAAGAGATGCGTACACGCATATTCTCATCCACTCAGATCACAGGAAGTTCCTTTGATTCTTGATTCAAGGAAGACACTTCAGTACAGAGTTCTTCCTTTCGGACTTGCTCTGCTCCGAGAGTCTTCACAAAATGCATGGCAGTGGTAGCAGCATTTATGAGGACTCTGGGAATATTTGTCTTCCCTTACTTAGACGATTGGCTCATTCGAGCATCGACAGCTCCAGAGGCCAGTTTTGCTCTCTCTCGAGCAATGACAATTCTTCAATACTTGGGGTTGGTCATAAACCTCCCAAAATCTCATCTCACCCCCCTGAATCTCTAGAATTCATAGGGGCTCGTATAGACACACGGCAGTCAAAGGCTTTCCTGCCCCAGCCACGCTGTCTACGTATAATACAACTGGCATCTCAAGCATCTGTGAAGGTATTCTTTACTGCTCGGGAGATGCTTCAAGTACTGGGACACATAGTATCCACTGTCCATGTGGTTCCCTATGCTCACCTGCACATGCGAGCAGCCCAGTGGACCCTTTCAGTGGTCACAAGCCTCGGGTCGACTAACAGACAAAATCAGAACTCCCACACGTCTGATTTCGTCCCTGCAATGGTGGCAATCCCTGGAAAACCTCCTTCTAGGCTCTCCTTTCCAGCAGCCTTTATGTCAAACCACTCTGACGACAGATGCGTCCAAGATGGGTTGGGGGGCCCACTTGCAGGATCCCTCCACTCAGGGTCTTTGGACCTCACAGGAGGTTTCCCTTCACATAAACCTCCTAGAGGTGAGAGCCATTTTCAATGCTATTCAAGTCTTTCAGGGTCATTTCAGCAACAAAACAGTTCTGGTCCAAACCAACAATCAGGTAGCTATGTTCTATGTGAACAAGCAAGGCAGAACAGGCTCTCTGTCACTATGCAACAAAGCTTTGCGACTATGGGCCCTCGCCAGAGAGTTACAAATTCACCTGCTTGCGGTATACCTTCCGGGTATTCAAAACTTGTGGGCAGACAAACTCAGTCGAATACTGCTGCCACACGAGTGGTCCCTCCACTCATACCAGCTTGCTCGAGTGTTTCGAATCTGGGGAAAACCAGATATAGACCACTTTGCAAGTCCACAGAATGCCAAACTTCCCCGATTCTGTTCCAGAATTCCGGCTCAAAACTGTCAGGCAAGAGATGCTTTCCTACTCCACTGGGGACAGGACTTCCTCTATGCCTTCCCACTCATTCCCAAGACTTTATTCAAACTTTAGAGAGACAGAGGTCGTATGATACTCATAGCCCCACGTTGGCCACGGCAGACGTGGTATCCTCTTCTTCTGCGTCTCTCTCAAACCACTCTTATGGAGTTGGGGAATGCTCCAGATCTCCTGTCGCAGGACGACGGATCTTTACTGCATCCCAATCCCCAGTCCCTACATCTCAGGGCCTGGTTACTGAAAGCTTAGAATTCCAAGATGTTAACCTTTCTCAACAAGTAAAGGATATCCTCCTGGCTTCCAGAAAACCTTCCATAAGACGTTCCTACGCTTTCAAGTGGAAAAGGTTCTCTATCTGGGGTTCACAAAAGGGACTTAACCCCCTTTTACTACCTGTAGAGTTGCTACTAGAGTATCTTCTACAATTATCAACTTCTGGTCTGAAGACCAATTCAGTTAGAGTCCATCTTAGTGCTATTGCTGCTTTTCATAAACCTTTCGATGGACAACCTATTTCCTCTCATTCACTTATATCAAGATTTATGAGAGGCCTACTTTTAACAAAACCTCCCATCAAACCACCACCGGTGGCATGGGATCTAAATCTTGTTCTTGGTCAGCTTATGAAACCGCCCTTTGAACCTTTAGCACTTCAGACCTAAAGTTTCTTTCATGGAAAGTTATTTTCCTAATTGCCATCACTTCTGCAAGACCCATTAGTGAACTACAGGCGTTAGTAGCTGAACTTCCTTATACAAAGTTTAACCATGATAACGTAGTCCTCAGGACTCATCCTCACTTTCTGACAAAGGTGGTATCGCCTTTTCATTTAAACCAGTCGGTTTATCTTCCTATATTCTTCCCTAGGTCTCATGCCTCCAGTGCAGAAAGAAATCTTCACACATTGGATTGTAAAAGAGCCTTGGCTTTTTATCTCCAAAGAACTAAGCCACATAGAAAATCTTCTCAGCTTTTTGTGGCTTTTGACTCTAGTCATTTGGGACTTCCAGTTTCTAAAAGAACTCTGTCAAATTGGATTGCAGATTGCATATCCTATACATATCAGAGTAAAGGACTTTCTCTCGAAGGCCATGTCACAGCTCACAGTGTGAGAGCAATGGCAGCCTCAACGGCTAACCTTCATGCTGTCTCTATTGATGACATCTGCAAAGCAGCCACTTGGACTTCGGTACATACCTTCACAGCCCACTATTGCTTAGACAAGAACTTCCATTGGGATGCCCCGTTTGGCCAGGCTGTTCTACAACATCTCTTCCATACTTAATACAACTCCTACCCACCATCCACAGTTTGGATGCCTAAGGTCCATGGGAGGAAGCATGACCCATCTCACCTGGGTTCGCAGCTAGCTGGGGTCACCCCTTGACATCTTTCAGCTGGGGAGTCCCCATATGTGAAGCCTATATTCCTGCTTGTTCCTGGAGATAGCATAGTTACTCACCTGTAACAGGTGATCTCCGGGAACAGCAGGAATTTAGTCTTCACAACCCACCCACCTCCCCTAGGAGTTGTCTCTATCTCTCTCTTTCTCTACTTCTCTCCTTTGGTCTCAGCTATAAACTCAACTGAAGTGAGAGAGGTACAGAGGCGGGAAGGCAGCACGCATGCGCTGTGGGATGCTCCCAAAAACTTTCCTATTGGACGCTAGGGAGTGTTCCCGCGCGGGCTCCGTCGGTACTGACGATACCCATATGTGAATACTAAATTCCTGCTGTTCCTGGAGATCACCTATTACAGGTGAGTAACTACGCTTTACCCATGGGGAAGAAAAACGTGCACAGACTACAGTACTACTATTTCTACTGAGCATTTGTATAGCGCTACCAGTTGTACACAGCGCTGCACAGACATGTAAGAACAATCCCTGCTCATAAGAGCTTACAATCTAGTTAAGACAAAACACAGAAGGTATAGGCAGGGGTAGAATAATTATTTATTTATTATTACAATTTCTTATATACCGCGCTATTTAGCATCAGTGCGGTTTACATTATAACTTAACGACCATAACAACAAGCTGTCAGGTTTACATCGAACAGGAGTATAAACTTGGAAAACAGGGTTAACTATATACATAATCTATTTACACTGGAAGGATAGATAAAAGTCAGATAATGCATGTAGGTCTTTTCTAACTAAATTGGGTCATTTCCTGAAAGGTATATCTAGGATCAATTGCTGTCAGGTAAGTGTTGGAGGAACAGGTGGGTTTTGAGAGCCTTCCTGAACTGATATAGGTTGGCTATGGCCCTAATGTCAGGGGGTAGAGCATTCCAGCATTTGGGTACGTAAAAGCTGAAAGCCCTGTTTGTGGTTGTCATGTTGTACTTTGTCGAAGCCTTTGGTATTGCAAGCAAGTTTACAGCTGTTGATCTTCTGGATCTGTTGGGAGGGACAAAGTGGATAAGATGAGTGAGTGAGGAGGCTGAAATACCTTTGATTGCCTTGAAAGCTAATAGAAGGGTTTTGAAGGTGATTCTCCCATTGATTGGTAGCCAGTGCAGCTGTTTGAGAATGGGGGTCACGTGGTCGTATCTGGATGCTCCGTAAAGGATCCTAGCTGCGGCGTTCATGGCCAACTGTAAGGGGGTTAATGTGGATTGGGGGAGACCTTGTAAGATGGCATTTGCAAAATCAAAGTGCGGCAGGATCAACGCTTGATATATGGTTCGGAAGTCATCTGGGTCCAAAAGGGAGCGTAGGTGCTTGAGAGAGCGTATTTTGAAGTAGACGGCTTTGACTATGTTGCTTATGTGGCTTTTCATGTTAAGATGTTGATCCAAAGTAACTCCCAAATATTTTATTGCATCTTTGGTTTGCAAATCAGCTTCATTGACACTGACGTGGGATGGGGGGGTAAAGTAGGTGTCTCTGGTGATGAATAGCACCTCCGTTTTTTTATGTTGGATGCGAAGGTTCTGTGTCTGGAGCCAAGTTGAAACTGCGTTGAAGCAGTCTGTGAGAGGGGTCAGGTCCATGTGAGTTGTGGAGAAGGGCATGTATAATAGGATATCATCTGCATATATCAAACAATTCACGTTGAATGATCTTATGATATTGCAGATGGGCTGCATGTAGATATTGAAAAGTAATGAGGATAACGATGAGCCCTGGGGTACTCCTTGCTTTTGATGGAAATGTGTTGACTCTTCTGATCCCGATTTCACATATTGCCATCTGTCGTCAAGGTAAGATTTGCACCATCCTAGTGCACTGTTGCAGACTCCCTTCTCCTTCAGTCTTCCAAGGAGAATTTCGTGACTCACGGAGTCGAACGCCGCGGCAATGTCTAGAAATATGAGCACAAACCTTGACGGATGTTGTCAATTCCAGTGATGATTTCATTGAAAAGACCAGTGAGTAGTGTCTCTACCCCATGATATTCTCTGAATCCGTGTTGGCAGCTATCTAAGGGGGAAGCAGCATCGATGTGATCTTGAATTTGCCGTTGTGCTTCTTTCTCAATTATTTTGGCCAAGAGGGGGATGCTGGCTATTGGTCGGTAGGAGTCAACTCTTTGTGGATCAAGCTTGGGGTTCTTCAATAGTGGTCTAATGGAAGTCTGCTTAAGTGAAGTGGGGAAATATGATGTAGTGAAGGATAGTTTCATTATTTTTGCAATGACAGGGCTGAACACATCACGTAGCTCCTTGATCCAAAAAGCTGGACATGGGTCAGTTTGTGCGGTGGAGGTGTTGAGTGAGGCTATGGTGTCCTCGATACATTTAGTGGATGGTGTAGAAAATATGTTAAGTGGTGATAGACCCGTTGGTTCTTGATATGGGGCCGCTACCACCTTATTGGTTTGCACGATCTTGGATTGCAGATAATCCGCGAATTCCTGCGGGTGAATTTCACTGTGCTGTACAGGGGAAGGTTCTTTTGAGGGGAAAGAAAAAAGGAGATCAGGATCCAAAAGCAGCAGCAAAGAGGTGAGCTTTCAACCTGGATATGAAGAGGGTTAGAGAAGGTGCCTGGCGTACAGACCCAGGTAGTTTGTTCCAGGCGTAAGGTACAGCAAGTTGAAAGGAGCGAAGTCTGGAGTTAGCAGTAGAAGAGAAGGGCACAGATAGAAGCAGCTGGCTAGAAGAGCGGAGTTCCCGAGGGAGGTTGTAAGGAGAGATGATAGAAGAAAGGTACTGAGGAGCCGCAGAGTGAATGCATTTATAGGTCAGCAGGAGAAGTTTGAACTGGATGCAGAAATGGATAGGGAGCCAGTGAAGTGACTTGAGAAGAGGAGTAATATGGGCATGATGAGGCTGGTGGAAGATTAGCTGTGCAGCGGAGTGCTGAACAGATTGAAGGGGAGAGAGATGATTCAAAGGGAGACCAGCAAGGAGTATGTTACATTAGTCAAGACGGGAGGTGATTAAGGAATGGATAAGCATTTTAGTAGTGTGTTCAGAAAGGAAAGGGTGGATTTTGCTAATGTTATAGAGAAAGAAACGGCAGATCTTAGCTACGAGATGGATATGTGTGGAGAAAGAGAGAGAGGAGTCAAAAACAACCCTCAGATTGCGGGCCGAGGAAACAGTAAGGAGTACAGAGCTATCCACAGAGACTGAGAAAGGAGGAGGAGGAGGGGAGGTTTAAGGGGGAAAGATAAAAAGTTCAGTCTTGGCCATGTTCAGTTTCAAGTGGCAGTGAAACATCCAGGCAGCGATGTCAGAAAGGCAGGCAGAGATCCGGGTCTGGATTGCCGGAGAGAGTTCAGGCGTAGAGAGGTAGATCTGGGAGTCATCAGCATACAGATGGTACTGAAAGCCATGGGAAGAGATAAGCGCACCAAGGGACTGGGTATAGAGAGAGAGAAAAGGAGCAGACCCAAGACAAATCCTTGGGGTACACCAACTGGGAGCAGGGTAGAGGTGGAGGAGTAGACATCAGAATGCACACTGAAGGAGCGATGGGAGAGATAGGAGGAGAACCAGGATAGTACAGAGCCCTTAAAGCCAAGCGACAATATGAACAGTGCAACAAAGAAATGCAAGTCTGAGCTATCCTAATGAAACTACATCATGAGGCTTACTCCAGTATTGAAAACACTGAAGGGAGTGTGTCTGAACATGCAAAATGTTCAGGTTAGTATATATTCTTATGCAGCAACTCTCTGCCACCTTTCTTTATAGATGATATCCAGGGATCATTAGCAAGTGAAGGGGGGAAGCAATCGCCTTACATTCTGGGTCTTGAGGGGTGGAGAGAAGGGAACTTACTTGAAGGCCCTATGTTCGCAGGATGCTTTATGTGCCAGCTAGCTATCGTGCCTTCCTTATTTGATTTTCAGTCATTCAAAAAAGTCAGGTTAATTCTAGATTTCGACCATATGTACAAAAGTAGTTATTTGATGATTTAAAAGTAGATAAACTGCTTTCTTCTTAGACAAAAATATATCTGGTTTAAGATGCTAGAGATATGCATTCATTGTGTGTATTCGATTAATTTAATGCATGAAAAAATGCACACCCAGTTAATGTAAACCTAAGAAAAACTGATTCAAAAATCTTCTTCTCTATTGCAAGCTCTTATCTTCTGACTTGAAAGACACTCCAGTAAGCCTTTTCTACCAGCTTGAAACCAGGAATTCATGTGTCTGTCTTGCAAGACCCCTCAAAGCATTTCTTTATTCCAGCTTTACCTTGTCACACTTAGGTTTCTTGAACCCAGGAGGGGGAAATTCAATTAGGTACTCTCCCAACTTCTCCCATTCACATCTGTTAGACTTTCTTGAGCCTCTTGGGACTAAATGGGGGCTACCCCATGGGTCTTAGCAGGGCTGGTCCTAGCACTAGGCAGACTAGGTGCCTGCCTAGGATGACATAATTTTGGGAGTGGCTGAATCAGGTCAGCAATCAGAGCCGACCCTGACCCAGGAGATGTGAGAGTGCTGATCCCCTTCCTCCCACCCCTGTAATACTAGGTCAAACAAGCTTGGAAAAAGACTGAGCTGGTTAGTGCACCTGTTGTGCAGACATCCACTTAGACAACTCTTTCTTTAGAACGCTGATGCAATCGCAACAGAAATGAGAAAGGAAACACATGCAGCAGTAAATCCTGTATAGAGTCACTGCACTCTGTCCCTTGCTGTTTATAGCTTCCTGCTACAGCTGTCTCTTCTCTTGACTTTTGGTAATGCCACACCTGACCCTGCTTCAGTTTTCACCCAGCAGAAGCAATGCACTGCTAATGCTACGGCTCCTTTACCTCCACTGGTTCTAACTCTGCTGCTTTTTCCTCACTCACTTGTCATCGTCCTGACCCCATCCTCCACCTCCTGTCAGTGCAGTTGCTTTCTTCTCCTGCTGCTGCAGCCTGAAGCAGGCAAGGTAAGGATTGGATTTTGCCCAAAGCAAATACAACAGCAGACAACCACTGACTAACGCAAGGTTTCATGCAACATTATCTCCTTAGCCTGGCTCTGCCCTTGTGGATCAGTGTGTGTATTGTTAAAACAGTATTTTATTTAAGCAGCTGCTACAAAAGATCTAAAACCTCTCTAGCATACACTTCCACTTTACGGGTAGATATACTGCAACTCTCTTACAGCCAGGCAAGCTCTCTCCTGGTTCCTGTTCTATTCTCCACTCCACATTTTGCTACTTTATGGTGGTTCTATGGGTAAATACACAGACCCATAATTTTTCTCTTAAAAACAGCTCTCTCCAATCTCAATTACCTAGACAGTACATAAGCTACACATGCAAAGGGTAATTTTATAGCGGGACTCAGTTGGTGGTTGCCTGCATAGGGTTCTTCATAGGTGCTGTTTTCCAAAGACAAGCAGGCATCTACAGTACATGTCTTTGTAAAATACTAGCATATATGCAGAGAATATGCCTTAAATGTAGGTTCAATCACTTATACCTGCTCGCAAGTAGTTGTAAATGGTCACACATACTTTACATGCATTTTGTACACACTTGGATTAAGGTGTTTTTTTAATCTATGTATGCACCTATGAACTCTGTTTGTTCCTTACGCTGACCATACCCCCAGCTACACCTACAAGTAAAGTTCACACCTTGATGACAAAATGGGTACTTGTACATCGATCAGTATTTTATGAATGGTCATTTATGTGCATATGTGGCCACACACGTGCAGGGATGACTTTATAAACCTCTGTCCTCCTAATGCATGTGTTTAGGATCTCTTCTCTGATCTATCTATGCCTTGAGGTAAGGCAAAAGGGAAAAATGCAAAATTTCCCAAAGTCAAAAGTCTCACAGAATCCAAGACATCTTTACTGTACTCTCTGTTTAATATGCACTGGGGTTTAGTCCCACACAGATTGAATGGACTTCCATGGTCATTCGATGGTATGCACCCTCTGGACTCCATTGAACACCTCTGGAACATCAAAGCACAACTGCACTTTCAAAACTTCAGGCAGACCCTGTCTGGGTCCCTGTGGACGACTTGCTGCTTTACAAATGCTGAAACAGACAGACATTAACAAAATCTCCCTAGACCCTGCTGTAGTCTTTTCTGCTCTCAGTTCCTCCTTTACAAATTAAGCCAAGCTGGCCTGGGAGTCTCCTCTCTCTGTTCAAGACCAGCTGGCCACCAAGAAAAGCAGCTTCCTGCTGCTCTGAGATCCAAGGGGGTTCTAAAGTACTTTCAGTCAAGAAGTAAAAAATCTCCCCCCCCCCCCCCCCCCGCACTCCCAGGAATGCTTTCTCTCTGGAAGACACTTTAGCCCATCCAACATTATATTACATCACATCACACTTGAAAATTAGGATCAGGGACTACAGAGATTCTCCATGGACAAGCAGGATGAGTCAGCCACACATGGGTGATGTCATCTGACGGTGCCATGGACGGAATAGCTCTCCAGTAGCTCAGAAGAGTCTAGAAGCATGTGCCAATCACCCTACCAAAGTGTCTGCCCCCTTTCCACCTCAATCTATTCTATCCGCCCAGCCATGTGGATGGATTCTTTGCTCTCCTATATCTTTCACCGATGTTATTAAAATGTATAGTCTAACCTCTTCTAAGGTTTTGTTTTGTTTCCACCCCCCCCCCCCCCCTTACCTTGTCAGAAGATCACATTGGCAGGCTGCTGCAATTCAGCTTTTTTCTTTTTTTCTCCCCATGGGGTCTGCAGCCAGAGACCCCTACCCCTGTCGACTGGCCATGTGCTGCATTGCGACTGGAGTCTCTGGAAGCCCCCCTCACTCAGAGGAGGCAGCAGACCTGATTGACCTTTGCACCGCTGGAGGTAATGGCAGTGGACATCGCAGGGTAGTGAGGCTAGTTGGGCATGGGATGTGCCGGGGAAAGGCCTCCATCCCCAGCCTGGCCCCTCAAGGCGATCTATCCCTGGTGGCCCGCAAAACTCTGGGAGCACTCCAGTGGTACTGGATGGCTCAGATCGGGAACTGCAACAGGCATACCCTGTTCACCACCACTACATGGGCAATGTTATGATTAGTTGGACACGGGATGTGCCGAAAAAAGCCTCCATCCCCGGCCCAGTGTATTGAATGCAGAGGTAAAGGCCAACAAGACCTTCTGGCACTGAGATGCCTGCTTCTTGAAGCCCTCCCGAGGTATCCTGCAGCATGCCCTGATGCTGACTAAAGCCCAGCATCGATGAGTGGCGCTACCTGGAGGTGATCAGCATTGGTGCCGCATGGATGTACTAAGGCACCAACGGCAGCTTTGAATGGTGCAAATTGCCACCTAATCAGTAGTTCCAGCACATCGGCGTGAGCTTGCCCCTCCACAGCCCAAAAACCTGTCTGTGTGGGCTAGGTCACAAACATTGTCTGCTGCATCCCCTCGGCACCGAACTCATGTAAGGCTGAGACACTCTCTGCTGGCAGTGTGGTGTGGCCCGGCCCAGATACCCATTCTTTCCACACTTCCTGTTCCACACTTCGCCCCCTCCTGAAGGTCTGACACGATGAGTTGAACGATGCTGTGCAGAGGTGGCCCCATCAGCACCAACAATTTGGGCCATGGCCTACTGCGCAAGATGCTGTGCCTAGGGGAGGGGCTTGAAAACAAGCATCACTTTCTTCCACTTTCCTTTTCATGGAGAAGCAGCTAGTGGGCTTGATGAATAGGCTAAGAACCATGGAAGCCAGGGTTCAGACCCCACTGCTCTTCCAGCTGATCATGAGCTTAACACCAGTGCACAGGAAGGGGGTAGCACCTTCTCTGTCCCTCCCCCCTCCGGAGCAAAAGAACCCCATCCACATTGATGGTGCACAGGTGGGGCTGGCCACATGTGAGCTTTGAATGTCCCAGACATTGGCCACATTGAAGAAGGTGCCGAGGACTCTCGGAGGGGATGCAGTGGTCGGAATCCATTCTGGCCAAACTGCAGCTACCCAGAGAAAACCCCCACTTACTGAATGAGGGGATTTGGTTGCTCCTTCCCTTCTATGTAATGGCTATAGCTAAGGACATTTCTGAGCCTAGGCAAGTCTCTTAACTCCCCCATTACAGGCGAATGAAGCAGAGCACTGGCTTTAACTGTAAGACCAGGGTTCGATCCCACTAGCATTCCTTGTGCAGGGGCAAGCCACCAACCCTCCATTGCCTCAGAGGAAGGCCTGTTGATCTGCTTCCAGTCATACTGCCAAGAAACTCTGGCCAACCATGTCCCTCCACCACACATTCTCCTACTGAGTTAATGGCTGAGCCACCAAGTATGCATGGGGCAACAGAGCAGCAGCATACAGACTGCCATCAGGCCCTGTCCTCCTCCAACTTGATCCACCATAGGACCTGGAGCCCTAACCATAGGGGATGGCGCACAGAGATCACTACAGTCTCTGCACAAGGCAGGAGCCTTTACCCTCTTGCAATCTGGGGACTGAAATGAACTATGCTGATGCTTACAGTTGGAAAGTCCTTACAGGGTGAGTGCCGCCCAGGGATAAACTGGCACACCCACCAGGCACGCTACATTGCTGCCTAGAACAGCAACACTTGGTGGGTAGCAATCTTCAGAGCTTCAAAGCCAAACAATGGGTGTTGTCAGCCTACAAGACAGTAAAGCCTAAACGTCACCTAGGGCAGTAACACCTGGAGCCAACACTGGGCCAGACCTGGTGCCACCGCCTTGAAGCACTGGAGAGTAAAGCACCTTACATCAGCATTGTGCTATGGGGATGTGGCTCATTTGCAAGATGCTTGCCTTTTAGCTGGGAGGTCACTGGTCTGAGACCAGCCTCAGATTCAGGTAACAAAAGGTGTCCCAGCAGAATTTCTTGCCCGCTCCAAGCAGTCGAGGGTGGGGGCTTCAGAATACCCTTGGGCACCCTGGGGGCTATCTCTCCTAAAGGGCCAGTCGGCCCATACCTTGACTGGGACTGGGATTTCTAGTCCTATAGGCACTCCTTGTGGTCTTGGGCAAGCCACTTAACCCTCCATTGCCCATGTTCCCTGTAAGTATTAACGTATGTGTGTCATATCCCCTCGTGTTAAATGTATCCCCCAATTGACCGCTTTGACCCGGTGAAAAGCGGAATATAAATACAGCTAAATAAATTGGGAACCTCGATGAAGAGGCAGCAGTTTCCATTGCCTGATGTCTGACTTAATCCAAAGATGATAATTAGCCAGTCTCCCTTAGGTTCACTCTCAGTCCCTCATGTCACTGGTGAACCCTCACTGGGAGTCCACAAGACTAATGTGAATCTTCCCTAAAGTTCATCAGATCACATGCTACCAAAAAAAAAAAAAAAGATAACCCACACATGGCTAAAAGCCCAGAGCCCTTCAGCACTGGAGACATGGCGCTAAGGTCAAATAGCCCTGCTTGCTCCATCAGCCCCTCGAAGGGCTGGTATCCAGAGCATTTGTGGCATCGAAGGACTGGTATCCAGAGTGTTCATGGTGCCTTCCTCCTGGAGCCCAGTAGTAGCACAGTCCAACCTACAACCGTTGTTGCGAGGACCTCCAACATGCACTATCACTTGCTTAGCTCTATGGCATCTCCTTGTATAGATGCTACCATGGCCCCTCCTGGTAGGGATGCTATCATAGAAGTGCCTCATCATGGGTTGAAGGATCAGCTCAACACTGGGGTAGCCCAGTATGACAAGACTATCATTCCTGTGGCCATCCGACCTTCCTTCTCGCCCACTAATCATTTGAGTGCTTATATCCCACCCTCAAGAAGGGAGGACTATCCTACTCATCAAAAGGACCTGCCCCTTTTAACCACATAGGGAGTTTCTCCCAGCGCATGATTGACAAAGACCTCCCTCAAGGATATAAATAAAGATTAATAAGCCATTACATATAACATGAAGATGTCTTTCACAGGCATGCAGACCAGTAGGACTAGAACATCAGGGTGGCCTCGAAAGACTCATGACCTCTGCAGCAAATCCTCCTGACATCCTAACTACATATGCTGTCCCAGGAGGAATGTGTAGTTTTTCTAAGTGCCAAGATCTTTTCAGGAGACCTGGACATCCCCACCCGTGATGGGTGCTACTTGCCCGGAGCTGAAAATAAACCACCGCACAGCTTCCACAGACCATGCCACCCACACACGATGCAAATACTACACCAAGCATTAACAGTAAATTTGAGAGACTGGGATCATACCCCACATACCCTGATTGAAAGTAAGGTTCATTGGAGAAACTACCTGAGAGCAGCCGTCCATATCTCTGGCCCAGGTACATAGAAAGTGATACCCTCATTTCTAACCCTTGTTAGCAGCCCCTGCAAGGCAACATTCATCCACTACCTGCTCTGTGCAGACAGGATTATCACAGAAGTCTCTCTTTCCTCCCTTCCCATCCAGGAAGGCACCACATGCTAGGTCACAAAGAAGTGTGCACCACCATCCAGTAGCCCCAAAGTCACAGGAATATGCACACCCCTCCCCTCCATGAGGGGCAGAGTGCGTTGGCTGTGAGCTTTTGTGGCAGCCATACTCAAAATGGCATGCTGTTTTGTGGCGGTCATACTCAATATCGTGAGCTGTCCCTCTGGTCAGATACAGATTGGTATTGCTATGCACCATGGGTATCTCCTCCAGTTACCTGATCCAACCTGACAGCTTCATCCTACCACAGCACCCTGCACGGGCTGTGAAAGGTGAACACAAATGCCTACAAAAAGCTTACCTTCACAGCCATCAGCTAGGGAGTCACCCACGTGTGGCTGACTCATCCTGCTTGTCCATGGAAAAAGAGAGGTTGCTTACCTGTAACGGGTACTTCATGGACAGCAGGATAAGTCAGCCACATAAACACCCACCTCCCCTTTAGGATGAACCTGTCCTCAAGCATGCACCTGTCTAAAGCTGGAGAACAGACTGATGTGGAAAGGGAGCAGACACTGTGATAGGGTGACTAGCACATGCTCAGAAGAGTTCTGAGACTTCTGAGCTATTGGAGAGCTATTCCATCCATGGCGCCATCGGATGATACTGCTGTTTTTTTTTAAACTAGTGAAAAGTTTATACCGAGGTAACCTAGTGAAATGTTTTAGTCAGGATTCAACAAATCCCAGGCACCGAGTCACTATGGCACCTATAAATTGCTCCCTGGTATCTGGAATTTCAAGACCTTGAGAGTTTGGCCCCAGTGTTTCCTCATTCTACCACAATCTGCTCTCTACAAAGAGCTTGAGCCTTCCGGTGCAGAAAATTCCTTCTGATCTCATTGTTTCAAATCTCCTGATAGCTGGTGGGGGCAATGAGAGAGAGACAGGTAATAGCTGGGGGGGGGGGGCAGTGAGAGAGAAAGAAAGAGAGAGAGATGGGTGATAGCTTGGGGGGCAATGAGAGAGAAAGAGACACCAGATGATGGCTGGAGAGCAGTGAGAGACAGGGTTATGGCTGGGGGGGGGGGCACAATGAAACAGAGAGGGTAATGGCTGGGGGGTAATGAGGAGAAACACATGGGGGTATGGCTGGGGGGTTACGAGAGAGAGAGACACACACTGGGTAACTGGGTAGTGGCTGGGTGAGGCTATGAGAGAGAGAAAGAAAATGGTTGCTGGGGGAGCTATGAGAGACAGAGATTCCGGGTGATGGGTGTGGGGGGTGGGAGAGAGAGAGAGAGAGACTGGGTTAATGTCTGGAGGGGCTGTGAGAAAGAGAGTCAGACACTGGATGGTTGCTGGGAGAATGAGAGAGAGAGGCTCTGGGTAATGTCTGGAGGGGCTATGAGAGAGAGAGAGAGACTCTAGATGATGGCTTGGGGTGGCTATGAGAGAGAAAGAGAGGCACTCTGTGATGGCTGGGTGGGAGGCTATGAGAGAGAGGGAGAGAGTGTGACTGGTTGAGGCTGGGCAGGGGCTATGAGAGAGAGACTAGAAGATAACGGGGTGAGGGGGCCGTGCAAAATTATATTTTTTTGCTTTGTGTATTACCAGCCAATGGTGACATGAAGCATAAAAGGAAGTTGCATCAGGTGCAGTTATAAAGGATCACCAATGTGCTGCTGACAACGTAGTCACTGGGGGTGGGGGGCGAGGAAGAGAAGGGTCCTGTGTAATGGCACATTGAGGGCCTGATTTATTATGCTTTCTTTTCCCATAGAAAATAGGAAAACAATAAAACAGGCACTTAAAAAAAGGAGCTGTGGGGCAGTGGGCACTGTGGACAGAGGTCTCGGCGTCCTGCTCCTTCTAGCTGTATGCAAGATGGGAAATTGTTCTTTGTTAAGACTTTTAACTCTCATCTGAGGTCTATTAATGAATACTATCACCATGGTATGTTTTGTGTAAATATAAAAATATGAGTTTCGATCTGCCTGGAAAGGGAACTCTTCTTTCCACTGACTTGTTTGAATTCACTGTATGTAAGTGTTTATATTATGTGCCTGGTGATGTGTTTATATGGCTTTACATTTTTAATTTTTGAGGCTATTTTTCTAAGTGAATATTTGTAAATATTGCTATTACTTATCATTTCTATAGTGTCACTAGGCATATGCAGAGCTGTATTTATATATATATAAGAGATAGGGCCCCACAAAGCTTACAGTCTGTTCAAAAGAAACAGAATATACAGGGAACTAGGGTAATTCTCAAGGAGAACTTAATAGTTCTTACGGATGGACAGACTTATAGTCTTTTGTCTGCCATCATTTTCTATATTGAATGCCACAGAAAATATCATGGCTTGTGAGGTAGTTTATGACACTTTTAAAAATGGCTTCTCATAGAGATTCAGGGTAGCTTAAGTATCAAGTTGTTTTAGAAATGAAGGCAAATGGAAGATATGTATGTGTATGTTGGATATATTGCCAAATTCTTGAGAGTGTGCAATGGCTAAACTATCCTTTAAACTTGCCTTGTAACTTAAGTTTACATGCACAGTACCATGTGTGGCTCTTTGTAATTTCACCAGTATTAATCATGTGAAGGTGTCCATGTACATAAAAATCATTGCCAAATGAGGGCCCAAGATGGTGGCCAGCACGGACATAAAATGCTGAGCTCCGGAGGTTAGCTGGGCTGAGGTTTTTCTTATGCTTGACAGGAGCGAATACGGCTGAGTGTTACTCTTTCTCATTTGTTCAGTCCCTTCTTCCACTCTCATCCAGTCCACCATTTCATGGTACATGATGCCAATAGCAGAAGTAGGGACATGGGACTGTGGCTAAAGCTTGGCAGTGGAGGGTCTGCTCATAGCTACATCAAAATCTTGCTGACCCTGGATTGGTGCAAAATACAAAAGTAAGCAGATGCCTGAGGTGAGCAATATGATGTAGGATGCCAATGTGGCTGCTAACTTCACCCAGCATGGAGGGTAATCTGTGGGCATCTTGTCTCCTTAGACTTTGTTGTGGAGGCTAAAGCAAGTGGAAGATTTGGGAGCTTTTGGATGAGTGTCCCGGCCTCTCTGGGGTTATGTTTTAGCAGGAGCATTGGGTTTGAGGGGTATTGTTTTGGGGGCCCTTAAAATTGGCCATGGAGTGCTTGGATAGTTTATGGGAAACGCTGAAAATTATGGATACTACTCTTCTGTTAGGTTACATGAACTATTAGAAGGTTGTAGTCTGTTCCAATCAAAGGTTTCTACCCAAAAAGGGAGAGGCTATGGACAGACTATATGGGAACCACAATTTAAGGGGACTCAAGCATGTAATACTGCTTTGAGATGGGGCTTTGCATAAAAAATGGAGGCACTGAAGAATACAAATAGTGTTGAATTTGTGCTTTATAATACTTCCCAGTCTCGCTACATATCTTTAGAGGACATATTTAGAAGATATTATTTGGAAATCTTCCCTCTTCAGGGTTTATTAACTGGATTCTGGAGTTCAGAGACCTCCTGTAGCTGATGTCCAGGATGTGTTGGACGATCTCTAGCTGGTTAATTCTAAATGTTAGGTGGCTACATTTTCTAAATGTTTCTAAATCCACCTTGATTGCTGTTTTTATAAAGAAACAAGAAAGAAGCAGGATTATGAAGCGTTTATTTAAATTTAAGGAGTCCTTCTTTTCAGATCATAAAGTATTAGTGTTTCTCCAGGACCAAGCAGGAAGTCAGTCCTCACTTATGGGTGACGTCGGCGCCGACGGAGCCCTCGCGGAGCAATTTTCCCCAGCTTTCAAAGAAAGCCTTTGGGAATTGCAGCGCGCATGCGCGGTCGTCTTCCCGCCCGAAGGTGCCATCTTAGCCAGTCTTCTTTTTTCCGCGGAGCCCTACAGACGTCCCCGTCTTGTCCCCGCGAAAAAGTTGATTTTCCTCTTTATTTTATACTTTTTTCTTTCGGTTCGACGCCGATCGTTTTCCCGCCCGGACTCGCGACGCCGGTCTCGAGTCCTCTTACTTTTTTTCGGTTTTTCTGACTTAGTCAGCTTTCGTTTTCGTTTTCCCTGGCAGCCCGGTCCTTTGACCTCGCAGGGGCCCTTTTTCCCCCGATGGCTGCCAGTGGCTTTAAGCGGTGTGGTCGGTGTGACCGAAATATGTCACTAACCGACACACACGACTTTTGCCTCCGCTGCCTGGGCCCGGATCATGAGGAACTGATCTGTGCGCCCTGCAGCAAACTGTCCTCGAAGGCGTTGAGAAGTCGGCGGCATCAGCGTGAGAGAATCTTCGCTGACCCCAGCCGTACCCGGACCTCGTCGGAGGCCTCCGTGTCGAAAGGCTCCAGCTCGGACCGTCGCCGGAGCTCCTCCGACCGGGGTTCTCCCTCCGGGGACCATCATCGGAAGGAAAAACCCGCGAGGGCGGCGTCGGTGGACGCTCCTGGCTCCGCGAGGGCCAGGTCGCATAGCCCCGACAGCCGCCCCGGGTCCTTGGAGAAGGAACACCTCCCGAAGCGACCTCGCCTGGAGTCGGAGATGCCTGCCCGGGTAAGTCCTGTAGTCCTTCTGGACTCGCCTCCGCGACAGCCGACGTCGGGCCCGACGCCGTCGGGGCCCGAGTCGGGGGCTGCTGGGTCACCTGAGCTCGGACTCAGGTTGACGGCCTTGGAGAGCAGACTGTCTGCCTTCATGGACCAGCAGCGGGCACTGCTCGCTGGCTTCGCTGGCGTCGCTGCCCCGACCGCCGGGACGTCGACGTCCAAGTCGACCCCGGAGACCGAGCCGATCCTCGAGTCGATGAGAACTCGAGTCGATCCTCGGTCGAGGTCGCCCTCGGCCTCCCGTTCGGGACCGAGGTCGCCGACGCCGACTCCCTCGGCGTCGGGGCGGCTGGCGCCGCACCCTGCCCGGGCCAACCCCACCGAGTCCTCGTCGGAGTCGGTCTGGGAGTCTGAGGAGGAAGAGTCACCTGATTCTTTCCGGACTCGGTGTGTCCCATCGGACTCTCCGGAGTCCGAGCCTCGGAAGCAGTCCCCCCCGGAGGATGCCCGGTTCTCGGACTTCGTTAGGGATATGGCCAAGGCTTTGGCCTTCCCTGCGGATCCCGAGGAGGAGCCTCGAGCCGAAGAGCTCGACGCCCTCCAGTATGACTCTCCCGCGAGGGAACACTTTACTGTGCCGGTTCCTCCTATGCTGGAACGTCTACTCTTCCGCATGTGGGAGAGTCCGGCCTCCTCGCCGGTCCTGAGCAAGCGGGTCGATTCTATCTATCGAGTCCGCAAGAGCCCTGGCTTTCAAAAGGCACAGCTGCCACACCATTCCATGGTAGTGGAATCGGCCATGCATCGTCTTAAGAGCCAGAAGATGCACTCCTCGGTGCCTCCTGGAAGGGAGGCCCGTAACCTGGATGGCCTTGGCAAGAAGTGCTTCCAGGGCTCTATGCTCGCCTGTCGTGTCCAGACTTACCAGCTATACATGGGCATGTATCTCAGGGATCTGGCTAAAGAGCTAGCCGGATTCTCCGCTGGTCTCTCCGAGGAGCCCTTGCGGAGGTTCCTTGCCTTGTCCACGGGTATTCGGGAATGCTCAAAGTTCATGTCCCGAGCAGCCTATGATGGCTTTGAAGCCTCGGCTCGCGTAGCCGCAGCCGGCATCGGTGCCCGCCGACAGGCTTGGCTTCAGTCGTCCGACCTTGAGCCCTGGGTACAGGACAAGTTGGTCGATGTCCCCTGCCGAGGCGAAAACCTCTTTGGCAAGCCCATGGCGGAAAAGGCTGCACAAATTGAGACTGAGACTCTCACCAGGACCAGGCTTTCTAGGAAGACCTCCGCCCCTTCCCAGAAAAAGAAGGGCTCGGGAAAAAAGTCCTTTTACCCGAGGAAGGCAGCTGCCTACAAACAATACCCCCATTATCAGGCCCCTGCAGCTCCCCAACAGGGCCAGCAGGCCAAGGGACGGGGTAACGGGTCCCGTAGGCAGCAAGCCCCCAAGCCTGCACCACCAGCCCCTGCTCAGCAGGGTGGGGGTTTTTGACTCGCTCAGCATAGCCTCTCCCCCCCCCGCTGGTTCCCCCAGCACCGGAGGCCGGCTGGTTCACTTCTCCCACAGGTGGTCCAGCATCACCGCAGATGCCTGGGTGCTTCAGGTCGTGCGAGAGGGCTACCTTCTCCACTTCCATCAGGTCCCTCCCTCCTATTTTCCGGGAGAGCCTCCGCGCCCCCCTCTGCACAGGGAGTTGCTCCTTCAGGAGTTAGCAGGTCTTCTGCAGGAACAGGCGGTGGAACCGGTGCCACACCACCTGAGAGGTCAAGGCTTCTATTCAAGGTATTTTCTGATACCAAAGAGAACAGGAGGCCTCAGACCCATCCTGGACTTGCGCAACCTCAACAAGTTCCTTGTGCGGGAGAAGTTCAAAATGCTTACCCTTGGAATCCTTCTGCCCTACCTCCAGCAGGGAGATTGGCTATGCTCCTTGGATCTAAAGGATGCCTACACGCACATCCTCATCCACCCAAGCCACCGCCAATACCTCAGGTTTGTGGTGGCAGGAAATCATTACCAGTACAGAGTACTCCCCTTTGGCCTGTCCTCCGCACCGCGAGTCTTCACAAAATGTCTCGCGGTCGTGGCGGCCCATCTCCGGCTTCACGGCCTCTATGTCTTTCCATACCTCGACGACTGGCTCATCAGAGCAGCGTCCACTCAGGAGGTCACCAACGCCACGTGCCGCACGGTGACTCTGCTGCAGCGCTTGGGCTTTGTCATAAACTTCGCAAAGTCCACTTTGCTCCCCTCACAGGATCTCGAGTTCATCGGCGCAAGGCTGCACACTCCTCAGGCGCGAGCGTACCTACCGCTCGACAGGGCTCAGCGGCTCATGGACCTAGCCGACCGCTTTCGCAGCCAGCCCCTGGTCTCCGCCAGGCGCTTCCTGAGACTGCTCGGCCATATGGCTTCCACCGTCCATGTGACCCCCAATGCCCGCCTGAATATGCGGTCTGCTCAATGGTGTCTCCGCCGGCAGTGGCGACAAGCCACAGGCGGCCTAGCAGACCTAGTGCGCGTCTCCGAGCCGCTGGTCTCGTCTATCCAGTGGTGGCTCCGGCAGCCGAACCTGATATTAGGAATGCCTTTCCAGTCACCTCAGCCGACCCGGGTGCTGACCACCGATGCATCCCTCCTGGGCTGGGGAGCACATTGCCAAGAGGCACGTACTCAGGGCCTCTGGACCAAGTGGGAGTCTGCTCAGCAGATCAACTTCCTGGAGCTCAGGGCGATCCGCCTAGCTCTCAAGGCCTTCTCCCACCTGACCTCCCAACAGTCCGTCCTTGTCCAGACGGACAATCAAGTTGCCATGTTCTACGTGAACAAGCAGGGGGGCACGGGCTCCTTCCTCCTCTGCCGGGAGGCACAGAAGCTCTGCTCTTGGGCCGTCAGTCACGGCATTCTCCTCAAGGCAGTTTATCTCCCGGGCCAAGAAAATTGCCTGGCGGACAAGCTCAGCAGGGTCCTCCAGCCGCACGAGTGGCGTCTGGATCCCTTGATCGTTCAGAAGCTCTTCCTCAGGTGGGGCCTCCCCACGGTGGATCTCTTTGCCAGTCCTCACAACCGGCAGCTTCCTCGATTCTGCTCTCGTCAGCCACACCAACTTCGGGTTGCGGCGGACGCCTTTCTGATCTCATGGTCGGGGAGCCTTCTGTACGCTTTCCCTCCCATTCCGTTAGTCTCTCGGACTCTTTTCAAGGTTCTCCGAGACAAAGCCTTCATGATCCTGGTGGCCCCTCGCTGGCCCAGGCAGCCGTGGTTTCCGCTCCTGCTGCAACTGGCGGTGGAGGATCCAATCCCTCTGGGGGTACAACCGGATCTCCTCACTCAGGATCAGGGGTCCCTACTGCACCCCAACCTCAGGTCTCTCAACCTCATGGCCTGGCTGCTGAAAGGGTAGTCCTTGCTCCTCTTCTCTTGCCGGCGGAGGTGGAGGAGGTCGTCTTGGCTTCGCGACGGCCTTCTACCCGCAAATGCTACGCCCTTAAATGGCGTCGCTTTGCAATCTGGTGTTCCCAACAGTCTCAGGATCCCTTCTCCTGCCCGGTGTCGGTGATCCTACAATACTTGCTACACCTCTCTAATCTGGGACTTAAGTCCAACTCCGTCAAAGTTCACCTCAGTGCTCTTTCAGCATATCATGTGCCGGTGGGCGGCAGACCTCTCTCCAACGACCCTCTCGTAGCGAGGTTTCTCCGAGGTCTCCTTCTACTTAAACCACCTCTGCGCCCGCCAGCGCCGGACTGGGACCTGAATGTGGTTTTGCAGCGGATCACCTGTCCGCCTTTTGAACCTATGGCTACATGTTCTCTCCGTTTTCTGTCTTGGAAAACACTGTTCTTGATAGCCCTCACTTCCGCTAGGCGCGTAAGTGAATTGCAGGCCCTCGTGTCTGATCCCCCCTACACTCGATTTTACAAGAATAGGGTAGTCCTACGGACTCACCCAAAGTTTCTGCCTAAAGTGGTCTCCCCTTTTCACATGAATCAGGAGGTGGTACTTCCAACCTTCTTTCCCAGACCACACTCCAGCCGAGCTGAGACGGTCCTCCATACCCTGGACTGTAGAAGGGCATTGAACTTCTACCTTGACCGTACGCGGGAGCACCGTAAAGCTGCTCAGCTTTTTGTGTCTTTTGACCCCAATAGATTGGGGCTCCCGGTCTCCAAGCGTACTCTGTCCATCTGGGTTGCGGACTGTATCTCTTGGGCTTATGGGGCGGCCGGACTCTCCTTAGAAAGTAGAGTCACGGCTCATTGCGTTCGGGCAAAGGCCACGTCAGTGGCTTACCTCCGCTCTGTTCCGCTGGCAGACATCTGCCGGGCCGCTACTTGGTCTTCGAGCCAGACTTTTGCGGTCCATTACTGTCTCGAGAGGGAGTCCCGTTGGGACAGTGCTTTCGGACAGGCAGTCCTCCGTAATCTCTTTGAGGTCTGAGCAACTCCTACCCTCCATCCCGGATGTGGGCTACCGGTGGGTGATAATTCAGCGAAGATTCTATCCTTCTGTGCTGCTGAGCTAGAGGGAGCTCATTTTTGTGCTTAGGGTCTCCGGTAGCCTTGAGCTTGGGAGTCCCATAAGTGAGGACTGACTTCCTGCTTGGTCCTGGAGAAAGCGTAGTTACTCACCTGTAACAGGTGTTCTCCAGGAGCAGCAGGAATCAGTCCTCACTACCCTCCCTCCTCCCCTTGGAGTTGCAATCGTCTGCTTATGTTCTTTTTGCAAATTTTTATGCTGTCTTTTTAGCTATGTCATCTGACTGGCTAAGATGGCACCTTCGGGCGGGAAGACGACCGCGCATGCGCGCTGCAATTCCCAAAGGCTTTCTTTGAAAGCTGGGGAAAATTGCTCCGCGAGGGCTCCGTCGGCGCCGACGTCACCCATAAGTGAGGACTGATTCCTGCTGCTCCTGGAGAACACCTGTTACAGGTGAGTAACTACGCTTTCTGGATTTTTCCCAGGGCTGCCCAAGTGAGATGTAGGGCTTTTGGGGGGTCTTGGGATCCCAGATGGTGGTTCTGGGAACTTCAGTTTTTGAGTAAGTGTTGTGTGAAGTTTGAGGACATCATTTTCCTTTGACTTGAAGGAGTTTGAGAAATGTTCAGATACTAAGAATTATTTGCATAATTAAATCACGTCCATATTTTGTCTGTATTTTGTGTATGAAGTGTTCTTTGTTTGTCACCCTTTATTGCTTAATAATGGTAGAACAGGAGGCAGTCTCCCTTGCTTCCTATATATATATTTTTGTGGGAGGGGACCTCTTCAGTTTGTGGTAAGATGTGTCACCGTCTATTTTTTTCTTGTATTTTGCATATATATTAGCATGTGTCCCTTTTTTCAATTGTAGTTTGAAAAACGTTAATTAGGAAATGCATAAATGAAAAGTTAAACAATATTGTTATGGACTTTGTATGATCCCAACACTCCGAATAAATTTCTTTAAAATTTCTCCAATTAGGTTATTCCTATAATTCCAAATTAATTATTCAATATTAAGTGAATAAAAGGTGTATTGTTTGAAGTAGCCTTCACAGAGTCTGGAAATACATCTACTCTGTATCTTCTGCCCTAAAGTAGCTGTATAAGTTCAAAATTTTTGAAAGCTAGTACTTTGGGATTTGTGTGACCTTGGCTATAATAATAAACCGTACTATCTGATGATCGCAGTTGCTCAGGAAGACACCTGTCTCTGTTTGGGATAACCAGGCCAATATCACTCCCTCCCCTTATGTGTTCCACAGCCATTTATCTGAGTAGAGCCTTTTGAAGAACTATTACAATTTCTAAGCTTATCGATTCTTAAGATGGAATATTGCAGTCCACACATCTGGTATCCAACACCACCTCAATTCATATCTTTTTGAATGTGTTTGGCAAGATTTCAGGCTTTAAATTAAATGTGTACTTTTGGTGGAACTCTCCGATCATGCATAGTAACTAAGAGGTTGTTGTGGCAGAGAAGCAAAAATTGCATAGGTCGTCATGTATAGATCTGGCAGTCTATAAAATCTTACTTACAGGATATGAGTACATAATGAGATGCTTAATTTGGCCAATTGGTACATAGAAACATAGAAACATGATGACAGAAAAAGACCACATGGCCTATCTAGTCTGTTCTTCCATAACAACAACTACAACAGTCCACTTTTTACCTTTAGAGATCCTCTGTGTTGGTCCCATGCTTTTTTGAATTCAGTTACTGTCCTCATCTCTACCACCTCCACTGGGAGACTATTCCATGGATCCACTACTCTTTCTGTAAAGAAATATTTCCGCATATCACTCCTGAATCTATCTCCCTTCACCCTCATCCCATGTCCCCTCGTAGCAGAACTTGCTTTCAATTGAAAGAGGCTCTCTCCCTGAACATTTATGCCAAGGAGGTATTTAAACATCTCAATCATATCACCTCTATCCCGCCTTTCCTCTAAGGTTTACATATCAAGATCCTTAAGTCTGTCCTCATATGCTTTATAATGAAGCCCATTAATCATTTTAGTAGCAACCCTCTGCACCGACTCCATCCTGTTCACATCCTTTTGAAGGTGCGGTCTCCAGAATTGCACACCATACTCCAAATGAGGTCGCACCAAAGACTTATACAGAGGCATTATCACCTCCTTTTTTCTGCTAGCCATTCCTCTCCGTATGCACCCAAGCATCCTTCTAGCTTTTGTCGTCGCCTTTTCTACCTGTTTAGCTACTTTAAGATCATCAGACACAACCACTCCTAGGTCCCGCTCTTCTTTAGTGGACAAAAGTAATTCACCTCCTATACTGTATTGCTCCCTTGGATTGCTGCAGCCCAAATGCATGACCTTACATTTTTTAACATTAAATCCCAGCTGCCAAATTCTAGACCATTCTTCAAGCTTAGCTAGATCCCTCCTCATGTTATCTACACCTTCCTGGGTGTCTACTCTATTGCAGATTTTGGTATCATCCGCAAAGAGGCAAACCTTACCCGACAGCCCTTCCGCTATATCACTAACAAAGATGTTAAAAAGAATCCATTTGATCTAATTGCTGCACTATGTGGTCATTAGCTGAGGGGAGATATGATAGAGGTCTATAAGATAATGAATGGAGTAGAATGGGTAAATGTAGATCAGTTAGAGAGGCTAAGGGACATGCAATGAAACTGCAATGTAACCCATTTAAGACTAATAAGAGAGAATTAATTATATCCTGGGAGTCCTCTAGAAGGGCTGTGAGATTAGCAATGGAAGGTTCAATAGCATCAAACTCCCCCTCAACCGGATTAACTCTCTTAAGGTTAGGGGATATATATATTTTCACTGAAGTCACCCAATTGGAAAGTTTCTTGTTTGAGAAGCGGAAGGCACTTGGTGAAATACAGAGCGCCCAATAATAAGATTTTGCCTCCCTTTGTGGACCATGTGTCTGATTTTCTTTAGTATGACCTGATTCTAAAGTTCAGTTGAGTTCCTTGATGTGGGCTATATCAATGTTTGGTTTAATTGTTTGATGTTTATACATCTGATGTGGCTAATTTATTCTTGATTTTCTTTTATTGTATTATGTGAATGTACTTTTGAAACTAATAAAAAAAAAAAAAAAGACTAATAAGAGAAAATATTTTTTCACTCAGTGCGTAATCAAACTCTGGAATTTGTTACTGTAGGATGTGGGTAAAAGATGTTAGTGTAGCTGGGTTTAAAAAAGGTTTGGACAAGTTCCTGGAGGAAAAGTCCATAAACCATTATTAATGATCTATACATGATGACCTATGCAATTTTCACTTCTCTGCCACAACATCCTCTTACTATGCACGATCAGAGAGTTCCAGATAAGTAGAATGGAATATGTCTATCTTTTGGGATCCTGCCAGGTACTTGTGACCTGAATTAGCCGGTGTTGGAAACATGTTACGAACTTGATGGAGCTTTGGTCTGACCCAGTCTAGCAAATGTTGTTTTCTTAGGTTCTATATGGCCATGTTACATCTATCATACCCATTGAATCAGGTCTCCATAATAGCAACAATATCTAATTCTGCCTTTACCACTATATCCTGTAAATCTGGAGTTTCATTGCCTAGGCTCAGAAAGAGGTACCATTCCTCTGAGTCCATTCAGAATAACTACCCTATCACAATAATACAGTGAGGACCTTCTCTTAGATTAGACTCCAAACACAAACCATCTCAAAAGATCTCATAGCAAATCTTGTGCAAGAATAGGAATACTAGGATACTACTTAATCTGGTTTATTGAATTGCCCTCATAGCAAGGATCTAGTTAAACTCAGAAAAGTCTCTTCCCCTTTGGTTGACATAACACATTAATATTAATCAGTGCTTTGTATACATGCCGCACGGAGCATGTGCCAAAGCCTCATAGATATGTCGTTCATTACACAAATACAAACTAGAACATTGCTCAGACATTTGTGTAATGAACGACATGTCTATGAGGCTTTAGCACATGCTCTGTGAGGCAGAAAGGCACGTTTAATGAACATTTATGATATTGAATTGGATGAGATATTTATTAAAAGTTCCAATATTTAAAAAAATTTGAAAAGAAATTAAAGGATTTTTTTCTGGATCGCTGATGCAGCGCGTGAATGCCAAGGGCCTGAATGTTCTTCGTCTATAACAGTGAGCTCAACCTTGTCTGAGATCCTTTTTTAAAAGTTTTGTAATTATATTTTTTGACAACCCTACAATTTTTTTCCTTCTTGGATATTTGGAATGAAGTATATTGTTTGTTGAGGAGAGTATGGGGGCATGGCTTGAGATGGACATGCATTCCGAATTTCATATAGCAAATGCCATGTGCAAGCCGAAAAATGCCCACGTCCAGATTTGCTCCTGCTTCCTGACATGAAAAAGGGCTCTGTTCGCCTCTCCCTTTACAAAGAGATCAAAGGGGATATCCTTGTTAATCCCTCCAAATTGCAGGAGGGTCCTCTGTAGGTTAATTAGAACCATCTGCATGTCTCAGTTTGCAAAATGGCTTAGATACATGCATTGTGACATGCCGGCACTTAACAGACATGTTGCCTGATTTCCTCTGTTGATTTCTTCCACATGTGTTTCTTTGAGATGGCTCCTCCTACTGCACATGGATATGTATTTTAGAAACGACGCCACGTTTAGCAGAGCAGATGCTAAAATACCGTCAGAATTGAGTACGTCTAGACCCCGACATTTCAGTTCTGATCTCCTTCTCCTGTTTAATATGTGCCTTTAAATGTAGCCACCTAACAAATATAGGAAGCTATCATTTAGCCACCTCGCTGAGAAAAGATTCTCCACTAATTGAATTTGGCTGCCAAACTGCAGAGTTTGACAGCTGAATCCTTTTGAAAGTCAACCCTTATGCAGTTCCATGGTGGGGATAACTTTATAAGGAGCCATGTACAGATACAAGCCATCAACACGCGTAAATCATTTGTTGTCAGTGATTTATGTGCACGAATGGGCTTTTACATGGATACTTTATCCTGTCACTATTCTGTAAGCACATGCATCAGGCCGATGGTGCATACTTTCAGCGTGGGCATGCACCTGAGTGGAGCCTAGGCAGAACATTGGCAGAGTGCAGATTTATGTGCAAAAATTACAAAATACTATAATTTATGCGTGTTCTTTAAAAATCTAGGCACAGGCCTTTATACCAGCCCTAGGGATGCTCTATGCCTAGATTTGCTGCATGCATTCTGTCACTTATGTCTCTGTTATAAATGGGCACAACTGGCGTGTATAAAACCTCACATTAACTAGGTATAGTTTTATAATAGGTCTACTTATTGCTTGATTAGTATTTAACAAAACAAAAAAAAAAACAAGATGCATACACTTCAGAAAGTTGGGCCACAATTAGTAAAGATTTATGTTAAATGGCTGTTGGTGCCAAAAGCAGCATCCCTAAATTGCTGTGTTGCTGCTGAATTAACTTTTGCTAACAAGAGGTCAGGAGACTAATACTAGTGTTCTCAGCTGGTCAGGGTTTGCTTCTCTAGCTTGTTGATTTCTAGTTTATTTTAGACAAGACAATAAAATCAATAACAATAAACTAGTGTGTCATACACTATATTATGCCACGGACACATGAAAACCTTCAAACAACCTTAGATTGTAAGATTTGTTTCCCTGACAGAAGATTTTAATAATAAATAGATAAAAGTAATTGACTAATTCCGGCCTCCTTTTCAATTGTTTTTCACCATTCTAGGGCAAAACAGTTTTTAAACAGGATTGCCAAACATTTGTGTTGTCTGATTTTAGATGCATTTAATAATAAAGCAAGCATGTGTTAGTTTTATCAAATCTGTCCTTTCATTTGTGAATAACTATCAGATGCCTGTCATGTGAGTGCCTAATTTGAGCTATGTGGTCAGCACTCATTTGTTTAAAAGTGGTTTTGTTAACTGACTTTCGAAACCATGAGGACACTAAGTGAAACAGAAATGTTTTGCTTTGAAACTTTAAATTTAACTGAACCTAGTTCCTTGGTCTCGTTTATCTTGCAGCTGTGAAAATGGATAAGTTCCTTATGGTTCCTCCAGTTCAGTCCTCCTCCTCTGGGTAGTGCACCTCCTCCTGCAGCATGGAGACTGGGCATGTCAGAATCTTGACCTCACTGGATACACTCCACTGGTCTCTCCCATCAGCCCCAGTGTGTCCAGTCTCCATGCAGGAGGACATAGTGAGCCTAGGTGCTGGGCTCACTAGAGGAACAGATAAGGAGCATCTAGTAGTGTAGATAGGTTAAGGATTTATTTTATGCCCTACAATTTACATTTATTTTAAGGGATTTATTAAAGTACTTAAAAAAAAATTCAGGGGGAATCGAACCGGCTTTCCTCGTTTCTCTCTCCTCTGTCCTGTCCCAGTCATCCGTGCTGCTCTCCCCTCCTACTTGGGAAGGAGGGGAGTTGTGCAGCAGTGCAGGGTCCGGCTTTTCAGTGGCAAATTGTTCGCGCCTCATGGGCAGGCTCATTCGGGACCGCATTGCCCTCTCTGCGACGGCTGCTGCTCTGCACACTCTCTGAGAGCCACAGATCGCAGGGCTGCCGTTCAGAACGGCGAAGAGACGTGAGCGGACAACTGGAGCCCGAAGCGGGGTAAGTGCTCCAGCGGGCTCCTAGCATCCGGGAAGGGTTGCAGTCCATAGGCCGGTGCATTTTGGCGGCAAAGCAGGCCTGCTTAGTCCCGGGCCATTGATTCCCGCACTTTTTAGCCACTAGGCTCCATCAGCGTTTTTCTTTGCCTCAGAGTGTGATTTGGGATTAGGGGTTTAGATTAAGGTAATTTAATTTAAATCCTTCTTAGTTCTGTTATTATTTGGGGGGTTTTCTTTTGATTCTTGTCTTAAAAAAAATAGTTAATTCTGAGGAGTTTCTTTAACTTATTTTCTAGAGGTTATTTCTTCATTGCTGGGGGAATATTTAGATTATATGTAGCTAATGCCGTCATGCCCTCAGTGTTTGGTGTGCGGCTCACGCAGGGGCGCCGTTTCAGATGCTGGAATCTGCCAAGGCTGCACAGCTACTTCTTCCACTATGGAGCAAGAAATTCAGGATTTAGGCGGGTGAGGGTTCTCAGAGTCCGTCTGCGGTAAGGGATGAAGAGTCCCTTCTGAAAAGCCCGTCTGTGTCCCTTACGGAATCCCAAGCGGGCTCATCTAGTGCGGGTATGCCCACTGGACCTGGGGCGGCGCTTGGAGATTTTTCCCCAGACGTCGTACTGATTATGCATCAGGCGTATTGCATGCAGAAAAATGAGGCTGTTGTGGATCCGGCGCCACTTGGGGCTGCGGTTCCACAGTCAGCTTCAGAAAGGATTGGAAATAGTGTAGTCAGATCTCCTAAGAGAGCTCGGTCGCTAGAGGATCAGCCTTTAGAGGCAGATTGGCCAGATGTGGAAGACTTGGATTTAGAGACAGAAAGTATGGAAGAATTGGAGGAAGGTGAGATCCTGGAGCCTGAAGATCAGGCGAGGATTATAAGAGTTTTTCAGAAGGAGGAGCTGACAGCTCTCATCATGGAGTCCCTTCAGGCGTTCAACCTGTCCTCGGCCCAGTCGTCTGAGGAGGAGGGGCTGGAGGATCCGCTCATTCAGGCGGCACGACAAACTCAGGCAGTGTTTAAGGTTCACTGGGTGGTTGACTGGATGATTCAAGATGAATGGGATGTGCCAGAGGCCGGTTTACGAGGAATCAGGGCTATGAATAGGCTCTATCCATATAGACGCAGCGGTGTCAGCGGTCACAAAAAAGATGACCATTCCGGTAGAAGGCAGTGTTGCCTTGAAAGATGTCCAAGATAGAAGGGTGGACAGCTTGTTGAAGCAAGCTTTTGAGGTTAATGCTCTCTCTTTGCAAGCTTCTATTTGCGGGGCTTGGGTAGCAAGAGCCTGCCTCAGGTGGTCTCAGCGCTTGCAGCAGCTGGGGCAGCAGGCACATTCTCGCTTACGGCTTGGCCATTGAAAGGGCGAGGTTAATGAAGAAAGGTTACTCTGGAGCGGTGATTGCGACCTTACTTCGAGCCAGAAAAACATCCACCTCCGTGGCGTATGTAAGAGTATGGCGTATTTTTGAAAACTGGTGTGAGCAACGTCAGATCTGCTCCTCTATGGTTTCAGTGCCTATGGTGTTGAGTTTCTTACAGGATGGTTTTGATAAGGGGTTGGAAGCCAGTTCCTTGAGGGTGTTCAGCTGGCAGCTATTTCTTGCTATCGAGGTAAAGTTCAGGGAATCCCCTTGGGCTCATATTGATGTGATACGTATCCAGAATGGTTTCTCCCCTGTGAGATCTCAACTTGGTTCTCGGGGCATTGACTAGGGAACCTTTTGAGCCTCTGCAACAAGCTTCAATTAAAGATTTAACTTTAAAGACAGTGTTTTTGGTTGCAATTTATTCGGCTTGCCGAATTTCGGAGTTGCAGGCCCTATCCTGTCGGGAGCCGTTTCTGTCTTTTTCTAGGGAAAAAGTGGTGTTATGTCTAGTGCCGTCCTTTTTACCTAAGGTGGTGTCTCCGTTTCACATGAATCAATCGGTTACTTTGCCAGTACTGGATTTTGCGGGGGAGGACGCATCGGACCGTAGTCTACGTTGGTTGGACATAAAGAGAGTCTTACGTCAATACTTAAAAGTCTCAGGGTCCTTTTGCAAGTCTGAATGCTTGTTTGTGCTCTTTGGAGGTCCACGCAAAGGGGAAGCAGCGGCAAAGGCCTCAATTTCCAGATGGGTCCGAGAAGCGATAGTATCGGCATACCTCTTGCAGGGTCGTTAGGTACCTGCAGGGTTAAGGGCTCACTCTGCCAGAGCGCAAGCGACATCATGGGCAGAGCATAGTTTAGTTCCGCCAGTGGAAATTTGCAGAGCGGCCACTTGGTCGTCTTTCCATACTTTCAGCAAGCACTATCGCCTGGATGTTCAGGCAGCAAACAATGCCTGTTTCAGGTCTGCGGTTTTGCGATCCGGGTGAAGAGTTCCCTCCCAATAATTACTGCTCTCTTACATCCCAGAGGTGGAGGACTGAAATGGAGGAACGATAAGGAAAGAGAAATTAGACTTACCTGCTAATTGTAGTTCCCTGAGGAACTCCAGTTCAGTCCTAATTCCCACCCGGGGATGGTTAGTTCAGAGTTCAGTTTATGTCGGGGAGGCAATATCTGTCATGACTGAGGTAGAATCTTTCAGAGTTTCAGGATCGCGGTACTTCCCTTGTTCTATATTATCTTTGTTGTTTCCGGAGGGAAGAGAAACTGAGTGCGGAAGTTTTCCCTCTTAATTTAAGGGAATTTAGTTAGTGGTTAAAAGTTGAAATTATTATTATAGCTACTTATTTGTTGCTCCTTTGAGTCTGCTTTGTCAATAGTGCATTGGGGCTGATGGGAGAAACCAGCAGAGTGTATCCAGTGAGGCCAAGATTCTGACATGCCCAGTCTCCATGCTGCAGGAGGAGGTGCACTACCCAGAAGTGGAGGACTGAACTGGAGTTCCTCAAGGAACTATAATTAGCAGGTAAGTCTAATTTCTCTTTCTCCTACCCCTCGTATGATGCTTGGTGAACTTTGCATTTTATCACAATCTCCACTGTTCAGAAAACATGCATGTATTTTTCACTATGTGCACTTTGCAGGATTTTCAGAAATAAAACTATGTGTGTACTTCTTCTTTTGAAGAACTATACCAAGAAATGTGTGCACGTTTATATCTGCAGATTTGTGCAGATACTTGTCCTGAGTAAAAATACATGTATACTTCTATACTATGCCCCAACCCTGTCTTCAAAATACCTCACATTACCAGGGCCAAATTTAAGCTCTTTGCTTCCATAGGCACAATATTTAGAAGAGCTTGTTTTGGTCAGGGGGGAAGGCAGGGAGATTCTGTGCAGCCCAGGGCTCTTTCTTTTGGTGTCGAAGAGTTTCCGAATTTATACCGGAAAAGAGTTGTTACTACCTTGGATAGAAAGATGAGCCAAAAAAGTGGACAGCTAAATCAGCATGGCATGTATTCGATGCAATAGCTATGGTGCTTTCATTCTGAGAAGAATCATTTGGAACCTAAGAGCTTGTCCTATATGCCTCAAGTTATCTGCTATGTATAAAGAATTGACTTTACCAAGGGAAGAATTAGCTGCAATTAAACACACCTCCTCTAGGGTACAAATTGAACAAATTCACTGCTGCTGCCACAAAGAATCAAACAGCCCAGGAACAAATGGATCTCAGTGGGCTCTGGTAGGTTGCGACCTGTAACACAGAGACACCCTATACATCAAGAGATATCCCTGCATAATGCCTTCTATGCCTTGGATAATGAGGGTGCCCAATCCATGGAAACTGAAGTGCCCTTAAATAAGAGAGTTAATGCCCAATCTAATGATAATGCACCAAATATTAAGAAAAAAATCACAAAACAGAAAACTTCTACTACTTGGAGATTCCATCATCAGAGACATCAACTTGGGAACACAGCTCAAAGGAGAGATGGTCAGATGCCTCCCAGGTTCTTCTGCCAGAAGGAATACGAGGAGGAGGAGTAGCCTTATATGTCAAAAGCAATATTAAAGCTGCTGAAATGCAGAGGACGTTGGGAAAAGAAGCAGCGCTGTGGATTGTGTTGGAATGAGGAGTTGGCACTGTCATCCATACTGGTGTAGTCTACAGGCCTCCAACTCAAACCGAAGAAATGGATAGCGGTCTTTATCTGCCGTCATATACTATGTTATGTTACTATGTTACCCCCTCCATACTTTTGTTTATGGATTGTACCTGCCATCTACTTTTTTTTGAAGTGTAAAGGTTATTTAGGTTTGCTTTGATTCAAGAAAATAGAGAGAGGTAACCTGCACGAAGCGGAAGGTACAACTAAACAAAAGCATGGAAGGAGCCAGTCTGAAGAACCGCAGATACAACTCTAGCAACCTTAAAACCGAAACAAGACTTAAGTAATGTACGGGGGGAGATAGGGAGGGGTGTGTTTGTGTCAAGAAGAAGGGAAGTTCCTCTTTGTATTGCCTCTTTGTTGCAAGGGTCAATTAAATAATTGGCACTTTTGCCAGGAGGCACTGACTTCAAAAGGCTTTCTAAATCTTGGTGCCCAGGCAAGTGCCTCTGTTTTCTATGCATAAGTGTGGACCTTCTCCCTACAGCAGATAAAACTATGCATAAAATGACACTACATGTGTACTTTTACCTACATATAGGATAGCGGCAATAGCATGCAGGCCCAGTTCTCCTCATAAAATTCTACAAGGATACTGTCCCTAAATATCTTCCTTGTGCAAATCCCTTTATTATTGTTTTAAGAATTACATAGTTTGTGTTTGTAGTGCAATGAGGAATGATTCATATAATTTAGCGACATCCCCTATTTTTGCTTTTTTTTTTCTATATTTGAGCGCGATTCCAGAACATACATGTCTGGGCCGTGAACACATCTAGAGCAAAGGCAGCCCTCTCTGAACCTGATGCCGCAACCGCGTTTGTAGATGCACATGCATCTCTGGAATCAGGGCGGAGATGTCAACAGAGCTACACATGCTACTTGTAACTCCACCAGATGTCAGGCACGTGTGCGTTTGCAGGATGCCCAAATCGTGCCCGCATAGGCCCCTACGGCCATCTGTCCATGTGTATTTCCAAAAATGGTTCCACCCCCATGCTCAGTCCAGGTGCAACAGGAAACAGGATGGAGTGCCCCCTCCCCCGCTGAAAGCCATTACGCACACATCAACATGGCGACAAGGCTGTCCAACTTTAGCAAGTCAGTAACAAGGCTCCTAGTCACCATGGTGCTGTAGGAGGAGGAGATGCTCTTTCCCTCTGTGCACAGAAGGCCAGCCCATGCAGCAGCATGCAGAGGCTGGAAAAGGACCAGGACCACCCTCGCCCAGTAAGTACAGTAGAACCCAGACATGGGAACAGAGAGAAGCGGGCAGGCAGTAGTAGCACCCATGCAGAGACTGAAACAGACATGCACAAAGTGAGAGAGGAAGTCCAGAAATATTAAAGATCTGTTATGTGCAGGATGCATGCAGGGGGTACTGCAACAGCATGACAAATACCTAGCAGATCAGAACCAGTGAACAATGAAACTAGGGAGAACAAGATGCATGCAGGTACACCATGAAAGCCTAGTGTGGACACAGATACAGATGTGATGGTGGAAACGGTGCAGTCAGCAGCACAAGAAAGATAGAACATACATGTCAGATAAAACATGAAGCCTTAAAAATAGCTAAACCTGCGTCCAGTGCATAGTGGTGGCCAGCAGAGCATGTACAATGCAAGGCATGAAGAAACCATCCCACAATGTCAGCATTCAACATGCATGGTGTTTGCAGCACATCAGCAGTATGCTCAGTGCCGTACATTGCCTTCTAAGCATTGCCATACATATAAGAGAGGGCCCATGAGAATCCAAGTATGACATAAAAACAAATGTAAGGCAGTATGAAGTGACATGGTCACAAGTACAACAAGTGGGAATTGAACCCTGTTCCCTGGGATCTGAAGGTACTGACCTAACTATTAGACCAGCACCACAATTTGTCATGACTAGCAGTTACTGCAGTCCAGATATCCCCCCACTTAGATGCAGTGTGGCATCACATTGGGTACCTAGAAAGTACAACCCAATGCAAAACAGGATGTAAAAAAATCCCACAGAGCAAAAAAAAATTAAAGGAGAGCCACACACAACCCCGAGCACACATGGCAGAGAGGATACCAGAAACAGCTGAAAGAATGCTAGTGTTCCAATGTACAGCAAAACTGTGCTGCAATACACACAGCAAAGGGAGAGGTAAACCCCTGGTGACCCAGCAGCTTCTGGTTGACATTGAAAGGTATAATCAGAGGTATCAGCGATGGCCAATCCCACAGAAACCATGGCGTGTATAATGACCCACCCAAAAACCATGTGTGGAAATCAAACCCCACTCCAATTGGTGCTAGGTAGCCACAGCACCACCACTATGCCACCACCCCACTATGTTTGTCAGCATCCACATAAATAGGAGACAGTGGGGGCATGGAATGAGGCCACAGCGAAACCACTTGTTGACCAAAAATATACCACATGTATAGCTAGTGTGGAACTAAAATGGGAAATCAGGTACTTGATGCTGTAGTACAAACTGTCAATGTAGCAGGCTGGCTAAATGGATGTGATGTCAGGAGAAGGCCGAATATATCACAGTACCATCTCAGTCTACGCTGATAAAACTGTAACCTATACCTTGCAATGGACAGAAAACTAGTACAGTGATATTGTGGAGCTGTCTGAGACAATAGAGGGTGAAGAGACTTGTCCAAGAGCACAAGGATCATTTATTTATTTTTTTATTTTTATTTAACTAGGCTTATATATCGCTTTTTCTACCAGTCAAAGTGGTGTACATCCAGGTACTGTATATATATTTTTTTTCCTTGTCCCCGAAGGGCTCACAATTTGTTTTTGTACCTGAGGCAATGGAGGGTTAAGTGGGGTGCCCAAGGCCACAAGGAGCACCCGTGAGACTAAAACCCCAGTCCTTCCAGCCCAAGGTTGCTGTCCTCTAGTGGATAGATGTCTCCTGCAATTGTCACAAGGGAACTGTACAGAATATGCATCTCTGGGCAGGGACTGTCTAAGAACAGGGATTGGCCTGGTTGGAATGAGATTGTGCGATATTGGGCTAGTGCCACAGGGAGCAGGGACACACTCCATACTACCATGTGTGGCAGGCACAGCTGGGTCGACAAAGCTTAGAGTTGGTGGTGCTCTCAGGAAGCACATCTCAGGAGCTGGACCCTGTGGATTTGCACCATGTCAGGGGCATCACTAGGGTCAATGTCTGGGGCCATGGGTGGCCCATATGACACCATTCCTAGCACTGTTGCCATGTGTGTAAGGATGTAGCTAGCCTTGATTAGTGGAGAAGCACAGGGTGTTGCAATTCTGCATGGGTCTGGCTGAGGGGAGCAGATTGTGAGAGGTGTGGGTAAGCAAGAGGAGGGTGTGTGGGTGGACCAGTGTGGGTGTACTGGGGAAAGTGCAGTGTCCCAACTGGGAGACAAAAGATACACATGGCAACAACTCTGACAGGCCTTGTGAATGGAGTCCCCCAGTGGCAGCAAATGCAGTCCACTCCAATAGTGACCTCATGCACATCTCCACTAGTTTGCAAGTCAGTATTGCCATACTCGCCCCCCCCTCCCCACCTCCACAGCAGCTACAGGACAGCAACAGGGGACAGATGGACGGGGGGGGGGGGGTTGCACCAGCAGCAGCTGGTCTAAACAGCATATAATATGGTGTGCAGAGACTTGCCTTGCACACAGTGAGACCCAGCATGCAAGGGGACTAGTCTAGCTGGAGATGCCCCAGCAAAGCATGATGCTGCAGGAGAAGCAGGTTGTGTCCACAGAGCGGCTGAACACCTCCATAGACCAACTGCACACTACCATTACAAATTACCAACATGACCATTCCACAATCCAGCACAAACCAGCTGTGGGGACATTGTGTTCATTGTAATGACCTGACTCTTGTTTATTGTCGGATATGGTTTGTTCTATGTAAACCGCGCTGATCGCAAATAGTGCGGTATATAAGAGATGTAAATAAATAAAATAAATAAATAAATAAATAAAATAAGCCTGTCCCTTGGGAGTGGTGCCATCGCAACACCAGGCACCTCTATGGTGAGCACAGCTGCAACATCTGGCCCCAGCTCTACTGGTATCAACCCATGCCTCTACAAGGGGACGTCCAACCCGGGACACATCCACTGCACAGGTCTCATATATTCTTGGGCCTGTTCCTCTAGGCATGGGGCCTGGGCTGACATTCCCTGCTTCCCATGAGGGGATCGGGGAGACCAATGACCACAGTGGTGACTCCTCTGACTCCAGTGATGCACCGCCATCCACCATCGTGACTGTGGTAACAGAGGCCCAGGTGCATGTGTCCTCTCAGAGGGGGAGGTACAGGGAACGGGAAAGGGGCAGGGGTCATGGAAAGACCATGTAACCCTGCTTTTGGATTTGCCAATTTATTCCAGTGAGAGAGGAGCTACATTCTGTGTTAAGGGGGTGGGGGAGATAGGGCACAGGTATGGTGGGTTCTAGGTCATGGTCTAGTGTGATGGGTGTCCATGCACATTTTTGCAGTGTATGTGGCTGTGAGGGGTGTAGGGGTGTGGGTGGATCAGGGTGGTAGTGCAGTGGATAGGGCCTCAGCCTCTGTGGACTGCCTGGTCTCCACTGGATGATGGTGCCTGCGCCTTTCATCACATGGATGGCTGCAGGTGTATTGCAGTATGCAGATCCCATTATACGAGGGGGGGGGGGTGATAATTTTTTGGCCTTGTTTGGACACAGACAGCTACAGGTACACTTCAGTTCCAGGGGACTGAATGATCTCTCTGCAGTTTTGTTTTCCTCTGTACCAGATATAACGGGCACTGCAGGGAGATCATTCCATCCACCAGACCTGACGTGTGCACATATGTCTGTGGCCTTGTCAAGAAACAAAAACCTATCAGACCCCCTCATCCCCCTGATATCTCATTTACCTTCACATTGGCTTCCATAATTTGTTGTGCCAACCCTGGAGCTGCTGGATCAGCAGATGTCAGAAGAGTGTTGGCAGGATGTGTCAGATGCATATTTTAAAACTAATATATTCCACATCCTCTGTATTAAAAGGTACCTCTTTAATTATCTGCTTCCTTCACCACTCATAGACATCATCTCCTGACATTAGGAGATGTGATTAGAGGTAACATTGTCCATGTGGCCATGCACCTCAGGCCATTGTACACTGTTGGACCTGCTTGACTTTCAGTGGCTTATGCCTCCATTGGTGGCCCTGAGTCCTTGAACAAGGTGTGGCGTCCACCCTGTGACATAGTTTTGGAGGTTTGCACAAATTGTGCTGCCCTTGGCAACCATTTGGGGGTCATTTCAATCACGCTGGTCCTGACAGCAGATGGCATTTTACAGTACACCATGTGTGTGTTTCCTGACTCCAGATGTTGCACTGTGCACACAGTTGTGCTATTCCTAGGCTCATATGCAGGGCATGACAAGGGGTGATCTTTTCACACTGTCACGTGGGAGGAGGGTGTTGTGTTACACCTGCATAAACATGGGTGGGAACAGAGTAGGGCATTAGGTGTTTTGGATTGGCATGCTCTTTCTTCCACTTACAGGTTTCCATGTCAGCAGGGGTGTGCTCAGGGAGCATACTTGATGACGCACTCTGATGTGTTCCACTTCCTCAAGGGGGAGAAGGAGATCTGCTGCCCATGCATCCGATTGCATCACAGTGGAGTCTTTTTCTGGTGTTGAAGGTACTGGAAGGGCCCTCCTTTGAGCCACTTCAGATGGCATCTCTCAAGGATTTTACTCTGAATGTAGTATTTCTGGGTGGTCCTTGAGTCTGCTAGGCCGGTATCTGAGCTTTTTCTGGTTGTCATTCTCAACATCATCTGTTCCTTTGAGGATGGTTCCATTTTTTCTCCCGAAGGTTCTGTCTTCCTTTCACCTTTCAGACTGTGATCCTGTCCTCCTCAGAGGAGGATCTTCAGACAGATTCTTTACTCTGTTTGTTGGACATGAAGAAGGCATTAGTGAAGTATCTGAAGCTTATTAAGTCCTTCCATCTGTCAGACCATCTTTGTCCTATTCAATGGTCCAAGGAAAGGACAGGCAGCAGCCAAGGTCCTCTATTGCCCACTGAATTAAGGAAGCTATTAGTTCAGCCTATCTTCTTTGTGGGAAATACATGCCGGAAGGAGTTAGCTCACTTCACTAAGGCACAGGTTTTCTGTGTGGAGTCTGCCTTGATGTCTCCAGAGGACATCTGAGCACCTTTGTGAAACACTACAGGTTGAATGTGGGAACTGGAGTGAATAGTGTCTTTGGCAGAGCAGTTCTGCCAGGAGTGTTGGCTGTCTCCCACCATAAGTCCTGACTGCTTTAAGTACGTCCTGCTCATCTGGACTTGTGTAGCAGGATGATAAAGGACACATTTTCCATACCTGCTAATTTCCTTTTCTAGAATCCTTCTTGACCAGTCTAGGACTTGCACTGGAAGACTGTTCTTACAGCTTGGGAGGCTTGCTGCTTTTTAACTGCTTCTTCAGTATCAGTGCCTGATGCAGTCAAGTGTGGTAAGAGGGTCTAAAGTTTGTACAAAGTTATTCTTGTTGAGAATTACTTTTCTGAGTTATTCAGTCTTGCTTTCTGCTTCAGAAGTATCATACTGGCTTCTCTCAGTGATGCACCAGCAAATTTACAAGTAATGGCATCACTGAAAGTTGCTCTGGTCTGCCTTTTCTGGCTAGCTTGGGAGTGAACCCACTCATCTGGACTGGTCTAGCAGGATTCAAGGAAAGAAAATTAGCTGGTATAGAAAATTTCCTTTATTACAGTCAACAAAAACACCCCAGCCTTTATCAACAAACTTTATTGTTGATAAACTTGGAAAAACAACATGAGAACCTCACATTGGAGGGAACAGTGCTAGACTAAAACTAGCTAATGCAATATCAGTTTTACAGCACTCCTTAATGTAATCATTGTAAAACTGAGGTCCCACATTTCAAAATGATTTTTTAGGAAATTTTAACTGCATTTGAAATACTGTAATTACTAAAGTCTGTTATCTGTGCACTTAAAAGTGAAATAAGCCATTTGTCCCTGACTCAAGTTTTGTCACTCAATGACTGCTTCAGGGATATTTAATATTTCTCTTAAAAAAAATGGTGTCATCTCTACTTTAGCATCTGTCTTTTCAAAAGCCAGTGGCATCTTTTTAGTATCCGCATTGGTGAGCATGCAAAAGGGCTTCTACTCAGTTTACTTCTTTGGCTGTGGTACATGCATAATCGGAAAAAGCCAACATTGGCACTCCATAGTGACATCATCACATTCAATTATTCAGTGAAATGCTAAATACTTTCACTTTTCCACTCAACACGGCATTTTAATGCAGCCTGTGCTAAATTTCTCCATTAGGGGCATGTTTACTAAGCCCCACGCTGGTAATGCGTGTGTGGGCCACGTTACTAGCATGGAGGGTCAGTGCTAATTTCAGGGGCCGTATATTTCCATTACCCTGCAGTTAGCATGAGCCTTAGATGCAGGACCTTGCAAGCCAGCATGCGGATTCACCCATTGAGGTGACATTAAGTGCACCTGCACTAATGATGCCAAGCACAGCACAGACCACAAACATCTACTTTAGATGTGACACAATGGCAGTACTTGCGCTCTGCCCGTGTCCTGAGCAGTTTCCACCCTAACATGCACTACCAGGTTAGTGCAGGATTTTTAGCATGGCGCCTAAACCCCACACTACCGGGTAGTGCACTTTGGTAAAGATATCACTTAGCGCAGCATTGTTTAAACTGTGCTGATTTCTCATTTGCTGTTATCTCTTCTGTACTACCCCTTTCAGTGACTTTAGTATTACTTCATATTAATTTGCATGCAAATTGATTAATTTATAATTGGTTCTTCACATTTGCTATTACATTTATTTAACATTGATAAGTATCTATTAATTAGTCCAAACTGATTTATTCATTTTATATCATCTGGAATGCTCGGCTCTATTGTTATCTATTGTCTTATTAATGAATCTTCTTGCAAATTGATAAGTTCCATTGAACTAGTAAAACTATTAGTTGTGAAGATTTAATTATAAATTAAACCATCTTTTTATCACCATTGTTTTTAGGCATTTATAATACTGTTCATCTGCAATAATGCATTCTAGGCAGTTTACAATCAGATACTGTGAATGTTCCCTCATCTCCAAAGGGCTCACCATCTACATATATGCCCAAGGCAATGGAAGGTTAAGTGGCTTGCCCAAGGCCACAAGGAGCACCTATAGGACTAGAGGCCCCAGTCCCTCCGGCCCAAGGTTGCTGTCCCTGAATGGGAATCGAACCTCTGGCCCAAGATAACTTGCCCCAACCACTAGGCCACTCCTCCCTCCTTATTTAGTGGTTGGGGCAAGTTACCTCAGGCCAGAAGGTCGGGGGTTCAAATCCCACTAGAGGACAACAACCTTGGGCCGGACGAACTGGGGTTTCTAGTCCCACAGGTGCTCCTTGTGGTCTTGGGCAAGCCACTTAACCCTCCATTGCCCATGTTCCCTGTAAGGATTAGTGTATGTGTCTCATATCCCCTCGTGTTAAATGTATCCCCCAATTGTGTTGTGACCACTTTGATTGAAGGCTAAGGTGGTATACAAAACTGTCTAAATAAATAAATTTACATTGAACTACTTGAATATTTTACATTGAAATATACAGCGCTGATGATACATTGATCAACTTAATTGTAGATGCATTAGTACCCAGTTTAGCCAGTGAAAGTTTTATTTATATTTCTATGTTGTTGAACATTTTATTTGAATGACACCATTAAAGATTGAAACTATGATGAAAGAAATTATTGAAAAGTAATTTACAAAATTTTGAACAATTCACTTTCTTTGTTTAGCCCCATAGGTTGCAAAGACTCATGAATCCAATGCTGCTCGTTCAAAACAAGAATTTTATACCTATCTCTTGTTCCCTTTTCTTCAATGTGGTCTAAAACCAACCAAGTGTCATTGGGTGTATATTAATCTTGCCAGCGAGCAACCAAAGGAACATTAACATAGATAGAAAGCAGAGGGTAGGGCTAAATGGCCAATTTTCCCAATGGAGAAAGGTGAATAGTGGAATACCCCAGGGACCTGTGCTGGGTCCGTGCACGCAGAAGTCATAGAATTTTATAACTTATGCGGGTACATTTAGATTCTGCCTAGGCTCCACTCAAGCTCTACCCCTGTGCACATTCACTCTGAAACTACGCACTTAGGCACACATCTACTGAATAGCTTCCACTTAAAGCGTGCGCCGAAGTGTTCAGTTACACGCGTAAGTCCTTTAAGAGAGGCGCATTAATGGCACATATCTTTAGACACCTGCCTTGTAGAATCAGCTCTTAAAAGGGCAGGGCATAGCGACAGAGAATCCTTGGTCACTAAAAGGGGAAAAGGTTTCACCTAGATGTGCAAGTTTAAGTTTAAAGCATCCCACTGGTATGAACTCAAGAAAATCATAACATAAACATTTATTGAAAGAGAAAGAGCCGTGAAGGACTTAATTTTCAGAGCAATAAAGGAACTGAAAGTTCCATCCTTTAGACAGAGGAAAATGTGCTGTGCAATGACTTGGAAGACAAAATAAATGTGGAATTATTTTTGCAGAAGAGCAGCTAATATCAGCAGAATGAAAAGCCTCAAATTTTTCAAATTTGCAGATGACACACAACTATTTAAAGTTGTTAAAACCCATGATGATTGTGGAAAATTGCAAGACAATCTTGATAAATTAGAAGACTGGGCATCAAAATGGCAGATGACATTTAATGTGGACAAGTGCAAAGATGCACCTAGGGAAGAACAACCCAAACTATGGTTACACGATGCAAGGCTCCATATTAGGAACCACCACCCAGGAAAAAGATTTAGGCGTCATCGTGGAGAACATGTTACAACCCTCCACCTGTTGTGCAGCGGCGGCCAAGAGAGCAAATAGAATGCTAGGAATCATAAGGAAAGGAATGGAAAATAAAACAAAGGATATTATAATGCCTCTGTATCGTTCCATGGTGCGACCACACCTTGAATATTGTGTGCAATTCTGGTCGCCGTATCTTAAAAAGGATGCAGTGTTAGAAAAGGTATGAAGAAAAGCCACCAAAATGGTAAAGCGGATGGAAGGATACCCCTATGAAGAAGGCTAAAAAGGTTAGGGCTCTTTAACCTGGAAAAGAGGCAGCTGAGGGGAGATATGATAGACGTCTATAAATTAATGAATGGAGTGGAACGGATAAACGTGGATCGATTGCTTACATCATCAGAATACAGAAAGACTAGGGGACATGCAATGAAGTTGCAGGGTAACCTATTTAAGACTAATAACAGAAAATATTTTTTCACTCAACATGTAATCAAACTCTGGAATTTGTTACCAGAGGATGTAGTAAAATCTGTTAGTGTAGCGGGGTTTAAAAAAGGTTTGGACAAGTTCCAGGAGGAAAGGTCCATAAACCATTTTTAAAAGGGACCTGGGATATCACTGCTTGACCCAGTACAAGCATTGTGGAACCTGTGTCCTTTGGGGAACCTGCTAGGTACTTATGACCTAGATTGGCCACTGTTGGAAACAGGATACTGGGCTTGATGGACCTTGGTCTGACCCAGTATGGCATATCTTACCGTGGTATTCTAGACTTGTGCTCTATTAGTCTAATCATTTTTCTGATGGTTCTTGCAATGTAGATCTTATTACATGGAGAGGTTATGACACAGCTATGTAACAACATTCGACATGTGCTATTAAATTTAAGTTTGCATCTTTTATCAGTAATAGGAAAAGCCCAGTCCAATACTTATTTTTTAGCAAGTTTGCAAAGAATCAAATGAAATATATCTGTATATATAAACATACATTACCTCATTATTCTGTCTAAATATAACGTCAGTGAATATGCTCAACTGCATATTTATGTAGCAAAATATTTATATGGGATATAATATATTCACAGTTTTATATATGTAACCTAATTACCAAAGTCACTCTTACTGTTGTTTCTTATCAGCAACTGCTTTTATCCACAGACTTGAAACAAAACTTCATTATGAGAACAACATTATGGGGGTCTCTTACTAACAGGAACTAGCTGGCTGTCCATGTTCTGGCATGCATTGTCACTAGCACAGGATGATTCCTGTGCTTTCTGTGCAACCCACATTAGTGTCGCAAGTGGGGGCGGGTTAGGGGAGGGGGATGGGTGTGGTGAGCTCAGCACAGTTAGCACTGCGTTTGCACCTTACGCTAACAGCATTGGCACAGGTTCAGCTGACGCCACCTCAATAGGTGACTTTATGTGCACCTGCACTAATACAGCACAAGTTAGGGGAAAGGGCTCAGGGTTACCTGCTGGGGAAATGCGTTCCTTGCCCCTGACAGTTAACACTGTGGTGGTTTTGGTGCTATTGGTGCGTTACATGCAACACCTTAGCACCCGTTAGTAAAAGACCCTCCTATATTTCTGCAGCTTGGAATTTGTGTCATTTATATAATATCCTTTCTCTGTTGCTTATGTTTTATCTGTGCTTGCATTTTATGAGCACTTTTGAATATCTGTGAAACCCTTCTTGTATATTATTATGACTGTTACTAATGACAGTTCCATAATTTATGCTCAATCATATCCTAAGAAAGTTATTAATGAGCAGTGCTTGAGATAAGCTACAATTGACTTTATAAGCCTTTTATCAGTACTTTTGCAGAATATTTATGCATTCAGCGATCAACTCCCTCATAATATTATCTAATTATTGTATATTAATTTGATTGTTTACTCAAGTTCATAAATACTGTATTTTTTTTTTTGTTTTCTGGCATGTCCTCTGAAAACAGAAAGCACTAATAAAAAGCTGCAGTAACTTAGTGCCTACAGCTTTCCACTCAAAAGCCAAAAGTGGCAGTTTGAGTGTCATTAAAGGACTTTGTCATGTACTTTCTCACCCAGCACAGGTGCTTTCTTAGTGCCGTTTAACAGACTATACTAACTCTACTGACTTAACTATCAACTGAGCATGTGCCACAGTTTTCTTTACCTGACATAAGAACATAAGATATACCATACTGGGTCAGACCAAGGTCCATCAAGCCCAGTATCCTGTTTCCAACAGTGGCCAATCTAGGTCATACGTACCTAGCAGTTTCTCCAAAAGACACAGGTTCCGCAATGCTATTAAACCTATTAAACATTTAAAGAGGTCTCCCCCTTAAAACCTGTTTTCTAAATTGCTACTTATTTTTATAATCAACACAGCCTTGTAATGGTTCAGTGATAATGCACTAACCTGAATAAAGAGCTATTCCTTTTGTTATTTCTCCACATGAGGTGTTGACAACAAGAAGCTCTGTTAACATGCCAGGACAAAACCTATGAAATCCCAAAGCATTCATAAATAAAACAATAAAATAAAGTACAGAAGTTGAGAAGTGAGGGGAAGAGTGCATTCTTTAAAGTCAAAGAACAATTACATAGAGAATATAGCATAGTTACTCACCTGTAACAGGTGATCTCCGGGAACAGCAGGAATTTAGTCCTCACATATGGGTATCGTCGGTACCGACGGAGCCTGCGCGGGAACGCTCCCCAGCGTCCAATTAGAAAGCTTTAGGGAGCATCCCACAGCGCCTGCGTGCTGCCTTCCCGCCTTTCCCAACTGCCTCTCTCCAGTTGAGTTTAAAGCTGAGAGAGAGGGAAAGAGAAAGAGATAGAGAGATACAACTCCTAGGTGAGGTGGGTGGGTTGTGAAGACTAAATTCCTGCTGTTCCCGGAGATCACCTGTTACAGGTGAGTAACTATGCTATCTCCAGTAACAAGCAGGAATGTAGTCTTAACATATGGGGACTCCCTAGCTTTAGATGCCATGGACAGACCCCAGAAGTTGTGTGTCCCTGTGAAAGGGCTCCACTTCCCCCCATGGATCTCTGGCATCCAACCAGGGATGGCGGGTAGGAGTTGATTAGGTATGGAACAGATGTTGGAGAACAGCCTGACCAAACAAGGCATCCCGGCGGGAGTCCTTGTCCAAGCAGTAATGGGCTGTGAAGGTATGAACCGAGGCCCAAGTGCTGCTCGACAGATGTCATCGATAGACACAGAGTGCAGATGAGCCATTGAAGCTGCCATGGCTCTCACATTGTGAGCTGTGACATGGCCCTCCAGAGGCAGATTCTTGCTCTGATAGGCAAAGGAAATACACTGTGCAATCCAGCTGGACAGTGTTCTCTTGGAGACTGGAAGTCCCATATGAGAAGGATCAAAAGCAACAAAGAGTTGAGAGGACTTTCTATGTTGCTGTGTTCTTTGCCAGTAAAAGGCTAAAGCTCTTTTACAGTACAAAGTATGAAGATTCCTTTCTGCATTTGATGCATGAGGTCTTGGAAAGAACACAGGCAGGTAGACCGCTTGGTTAAGATGAAAAGGCGAGACCACCTTTGGCATAAAGTGTGGATGAGTCCTAAGGACTACCTTGTCATGATGGAACCTTGTATAAGGTGGATCAGTCACTAGTGCCTGCAACTCACTGATGCGACGTGCTGATGTGATAGCAATGAGAAAGATAACTTTCCAAGAAAGGAATTTCAATGAGGTAGTAACTAAAGGTTCGAAAGGTGGCTTCATGAGCTGACCAAGAACCAGGTTTAAGTCCCATGCCACTGGTGGTGGCCTAATGGGAGGTTTAGTTAGAAGAAGGCCTCTCATAAATCTTGCTATAAGAGGATGGGAGGAAATAGGTTGTCCATTTAGAGGCTTAAAAAAAGCTGCAATAGCACTCAAATGGACTCTTACTGAGTTAGTCTTAAGTCCTGCATTGTATAAATGAAGGAGATACTCCAGTAATGATTCCAGAGGTGTCGCAAGGGGGTTAAGACCCTTCTGTGAACACCATATCGTAAACCTTTTCCACTTAAAAGCATAAGAGCGTCTTGTGGAAGGCTTCCTGGAAGAATAAAGGACATCCTGTACTTGCTGAGGGAGGTTAAGATCATGAAGATCTAGGCCTTCAGCAACCAAGCTCTGAGATGCAGAGACTGGGGATTGGGATGCCATAACATTCTGTCCTCCTGTGACAGGAGATCTGGAGCAGATCCTAACTCCAGGGAGGGGGCTTGAGAGAGATGTAGAAGCAGAGGGTACCACACTAGCCGTGGCCAATGTGGAGCTATGAGAATCATATGCCCTCTGCCTCTCTGAAGCTTGGATAGGGTTTTGGGAATTGGGAATGGGTGGAAAGGCATAAAAGAAGTCTTGACCCCAGTGAAGGAGGAAGGCATCCCTGGCCTGAGAACCCTGAGCCAGAATTCTGGAACAGAACCGGGGAAGTTTGGCATTCAACGGACTTGCAAAGAGGTCTATGTCCGGGGTTCCCCAAATTTGAAAAATCTTGGCCACCTGATCTGCATGTAGAGACCATTCGTGTGGAAGCAGAACTCAACTGAGTCTATCTGCCCAAGAGTTTTGTATGCCTGGAAGATACACTGCCAGGAGATTAATCTGATGCTCTCTGGCGAGGGCCCATAGTCGCAAAGCTTCGTTGCAAAGCGACAGAGAGCCTGTTCCTCCCTGCTTGTTCACGTAGAACATGGCTACTTGATTGTCCGTATGAATGAGGACTGTCTTGTAGCTGAGCAGGGTGTGGAACACTCGAAGAGCAAGGAAGATTGCTCTGAGCTCTAAGAGATTGATATGTAGATGAGTCTCCTGTGGAGTCCAAGTGCCCTGGATGGAGAGGTCTTGCAGATGAGCTCCTCAGCCCATTGGTGAAGCATCTGTTGTGAGAGTTGCCTGGGGTAAAGGCTGTTGAAATGGGGACCCCAGCAACAGGTTCTGAGTGGACTTCCACCATTGGAGAGACAAAATAAGACGATTTGTGTTTGCTATTGTGTCTGACAGGCACCCTGATGCCTGGATCCATTGAGTGGATAAGGTCCACTGGGCTGCTCTCATATGGAGGCGTGCATAAGGGACCACATGCACTGTAGATGCCATGTAGCCTAGTAGTTGTAACATTTCTCGGACAGTGAGATGAGGTTTTAGCACTGCTTGAGAAGCTCACTGCACCATGCGAAGGCAACGGGCCTGGGGAAGATAGGCCCTCGCTTTTCTGGTATCCAGCAAAGCTCCTATGAACTCTAGAGACTGAGTGGGAGTTAGACTGGATTTTGGGATGTTTTATGACCAGACCCAAATACTGAAGGATACGCATTGTGCAAGATAGGGAAGTCCTGGCCTCTGACTCTGATGGGGCTTGAATTTCTCTTTGAACAGGAATTTGTTCAATTCTCTGAGGTCTGAAATAGGTCTGTGTCCCCCTGTTTTCTTTGGGATAAGGAAATAGGGTGAGTAAAACCCCGTACCCTGTTGATGAATGGGTACTTCTTCTATTGCCCCTTGGGCAAGAAGCATAGTGACCTCTTGATCTAACAGGTTGATGAGAGAGGTCTGAGAATTGAACTGTCTTACCATTGTGGGAGGGGGCATGCACAGAAAATGAAGCTTGTACCCCTCTTTTATAATGGAGAGTGTCCAATGTTCTGCTGTTATCAGCCCCCATCTGGGGGCAGAGTGACACAACCTTCCTGGAATGGTGGAAGGCTCTGGACCATTGAGGGCCAGGAAGGCTAAGTTCTCTAGATGAAAGTCAAAGGCCTTGTGGAGGTTGAGACTGCTGAGACGGTTGAGGCTTGGCAGTCTTTGCTTTCCTTTGTTTAGGTAGTTGCTGATCTTTCTGGACAGGCTGACCTGCAGAACGTCCCTGCTGGGAATAAGAGGGATAAAACCTCTTCTTTTTTAAGAAGAAAGGTTTCTTGAAAGATTTCTTTCTTGCAGGATCAGCTGTGGCTTTGGATAACCTATCCAAAGTGGAGTTGTCAGCATCCAACTCATTGGCTTTTTCTTGCCAATTTTTGCCAAATAGGTTCTCACCTGTACAAGGGATATTTCCCAGTTTGTCCTGAACCCAGAGCTCCAAATCGGATGCCTGGAGCCAGGCAATTCTACGTGCACCTATGGCAATGGCAGAGGTTCTGCTTATGCACTCAAAACAGTCAAAAGCTGCACGATTGACAAACTTAGAAACATCCTGGGCATGTTTAACTAGTGTGAGAAAATCCTGCCTCTTGTCCTCAGGAAGGAGAGGGCTTAAAATCTCCAAGTTTCCTGTGACCTCTTTAAGGAACATTCCCATATATAAAATATAGGAACTAATCCTGGCAGAGAGCATGGAAGCCTGGAAAGTACGACATCCAAAGGCATCCAGAGTTCTACACTCACATCCTGGAGGATTAGAGGCATGCCTCTTTGCACTCCTGATCCTTCTCATAGCTGATTCCACTACAATAGAGTGGTGAGGAAGCTGAGTTTTCTGGAAACCAGGACAAGGAGGGACTCGATACATGGTATCCAGTCTGCGAGAGTGAGGAGAGGTGGTAAGAGGTGTCTCCCACATTCTCAACATGAGATCATGTAAAATCTCATGGATAGGCAAAGTAGCTACCACCTTAGGAGCTTTGGGATATTGTAAAATCTCCAACTCCTTAGCCCTGGGCTCTGTTTCAGGAGCCACAGTGATGGACAGACCTCGAGCCATCTCCCTGATGAAATCCTGAAAGGAGATATCTTCTGGAGGAGACATCCTACGTTTAGGAGAGGAAGGCTCCTCCGGGAGAAGTATACCGGTACCGGCAGAGCTGTCAGAATCCTCGGAGTCCTCCGAGGATTCGAAGTACCGTCTGTCCAGATGCTCTTGAAGAGCCCGATACCTGTACTGACCGAAGTCGGTACCGGGGGGAATCGGTACCGGTGTATCGGCACCAGAAGGCATCGCATGACTGGGTGCCGGCAAAGCCGACACCCATGTCAATGTCGATGCTACCAGTACCGGCGTCGGTACCAGTATCAGTTGAACTGTCTGACGCAGTTCCAAGGGTGTCGATGCCGCAAGGAGAGCCGCCAGACTGCGTTCAATAGTCAGGAACCTCTGGTCTATCGACATTGCCGACGCTTGGGTATCGGTTCCGGAAGCAGCCGGTACCCCAGAGCATGGCATCAGTAGTTCTGCCGAGGTCGAGGCCTCGAGAACATCCTGGAGCCCCGATAATGCTTTGGAAGCCGAAGCCTCCCGCCGGGGCAATTTTGCTGGTACAGAACCCTCAAGGGCAACGCCAGATGCATCTCAATGCTTGGAAGGAGATCTACCTTTTGAGGACCGACTAGACTTATGTTTAGTTACCTAAGATCCATGGGAGGAAGATGAAGCCCTGGAAGACGTCGATGCCACAGAAGCTGCATCAGAGGGAAAAAGGGTGCTGAGCTTAGCAGCTCGGTTTTGTCGACCCCTCTTGGACATCATGGCACAAGCCATACACTCGGCGATGGAATGTTCAGGACCTAAACATTTAAGACACCACTCATGGGTGTCGGTGACAGAGATGGTACCGCCACACTTGGTGCACTTTTGAAACCCGAAGCGGGTTTTTCCATAGTGGAGGAAATTTTGGGCCTAAAGCCCAAAATGGCGCGTGCACCTGGGAAGAAAAGTTTGGAAAAATATAGAATTTTTTTTTTTTTTAAACGAAAGAAAGAAAAGAGAAACGGCGGTACCGGTATAGCGTCGAGGAAGGCAGACGTGACCACAAAGAAGAAAGAATAAGGAAAAAATTATCTGCGGTGACAGGAACAACGACCTGCTGGCTCCGTGGAAAACGAAGAACTGGAGAGAGGCAGTTGGGAAAGGCGGGAAGGCAGCACGCAGGCGCTGTGGGATGCTCCCAATAGCTTTCTAATTGGACTCTGGGGAGTGTTCCCGCGCAGGCTCCATCGGTACCGACGATACCCATATGTGAAGACTACATTCCTGCTTGTTCCTGGAGATTAGAAAAACCTGCCTAAACTGCTAAACCCTTATTGGAAGACTCTTTGGACCCCTGCTGCAATCCAAAGGCTTTCCTATAACACTTTCAAATTACAAGGCAAGAAAATAGTCCCAAATGAGAAGGGAACTATATTCTTTTCCAAAAGGGTAATGAAAGCTATGAGATCCAGTATCCTGAAAATCTGAACAGTGTGTCAAGAAACTTACAGAGTAAGAACTAACGCAGAGAAAAAGCCTTTGAGAATGAAGGATGAAGGAGTCTACTCCAAGCAAAGTGTCTGCTGTGTCCAGCCCCTATACCACTCTTTTTGGAGCTGACTCATCAGGCTTGGACAAGGCAGGAAAACCTTGTTGCTGGATTGGGAAGCAGTTTAAACCTCCACTTGGTAAGAGACTCTACCTTCTCCCTTTGCCAACCCCAACTTGGCAAGCTAATGTGGTTGGAGGAGAGGGTGACTGACCAAGGCCTGCTGCTTGGTTGGTGTCTTAGTATCTCCCAAAATGTGGCTTATATAGGAATCAGATGTTTTGTTGAGCATACAACAAAATACTATCAAGTTGATATTCAGTGGGTTTGTCCATATAACTTTTGAAGTTAGCTAGACAAACTGTGATTTGAAAATTTCTCCCCCTCCCTCGCAAACTTTTGTCTGAGTAAATTGTTGCCCGGACAAGATTTAGCTAGTATTAAAGTTATCCATATAACTTTATCTGGATTACTTTAGCCAAGTATATTCATCAGCATTTTAGCCCAGATAAGAATAGCTAACTATATGGGTAAATTTAACCAGATAAGATATCTGCTTAACTCTTGAATATGAACCTGTATGATTTATTGTGCTAATCAGAGGTGGGTTTATGATCTGAGTTTTTCACTCATTTAGCTTTCTATTACATTATAAATTGATAATTAAAAATGTCTTTCTTGTGTTTTTAAGATAATGGGTAATGAACGTATGTGCATAATATTCTCGCATTTATTTCATCTAGTTATTTTCTGCTTGATTCTTTCTGAAACTCTGTTATGCACAACTAAGAATGCACGATACACAAACATTGTGGTATATTTGAAAGACAGTCTGACTGCAGAGAAGGTTAACACATTTGTGACAGAATCCAAAGTATTTCCGTGAAACAATATTAAATCTATACTGGAAATACTTTGAGGAGGTGAGAATTGAGCATTATGGGGAGAGACGTGCCGTAGAAGATCTTGAAAAGGAAGCGAAGATGACAGAACTAAGGGGGTCTGATCTTGCTCCTGAGAAAACAAAAAGCTTCTGGTAGTGGAGATTTTCATAGGTAATAGGAAATACTATCACTATAGCTGAGTATAAACTGGGGATAGAAAACAGCTTGTAAAGGTCAAGAAATTGAGTGAAGCTGGCAGTGATAGTAGGCTGGTAAGAATTTTGATTGTGTTAGAAAAGGTCAGTTGGAGTAGAGAGAAGTCATTTGCACAATGAGTAGTCTGAGAAAAGCCAAGGTTTCGTCCAATAGCATTCACTGATTTGAAGGCATTAATAATTGAACCCTAAGCTGTTAGTGACAGTTCAAGATGCTTTCAAAAACAGTAACAAAGCCCAAACCAAAGCAAGCAACTCCTAAAATCCGAGAAAAAAATCCACACAAACATTTAGGCAAATCTTCATTGCAAAAATGTCATAAAATCTGTATTATGGCAAAGAATACCTGTATTATAACAAAAAAAATCCAATCAGACACACACACTGGCACCAAAAGCATTTCACTCCAGCAGGAATTTCTTCAAGGAGTAAGCAAAGCTCATATCAAAATCAATCAAGAGAGCCACATAAGCATTTCACTCCAGTAAGGCTTTCTTCAGGAAGTAACTGAGGCTCATATCCAAATTGCTCAGGAGAGCCGCATATTTCATCTGGACATCATAATTCTTATACTGCTATTCACCTACCAAATAAAAACAAAACACTACCATTACTTAAAAAGTAAACATATTTCCTTCTACCATTCCTCTAAATAGGAAAGCAGCACGAAAAAAAAATATACCCCAAGACAATAGTGAAACCATTCATATCATCTATATACAACAATAACAACCTTCCAGTCACATAATTAAAAATACTTACATCTTTTAACTTCAGAACAGATACTTCCATCATCACAATGGGATTACAAACCAAATGTCCTACAAAAACAGAACAAACCAGCTAAGCTTTTATAGAACTAAAAAAACACCACACTGGACTGGACGATCAGCCCAAAAGCTGGACCCATTCACAAAAACCTTGCATGAACGCAAAACTATCACAACCATCGTCAAACCGCAAACAGTCAAAGGCACCTGCTCCAGTCATATGATCTTAACCAAAAACTCCATATTCCCGTATTGAAAAAAAATGTCATATTAATACAAACTTAAATACCGCTTACAACAAATAATCTAAAAAAAACACATAATTTATATCAAAAGCAGTAAAATTCAGATACAACATGAAAAAGACCCACCCGCCTCAGCACCACTAAGCTATGTTTACAAGCAGCCCAGTCAATACCCGAATTCAACCCATTCAGGTCTACAATAAGCAAACAGAAAATCCACCGCTACTCACAACAAATTAGCTGTCGGTCTGCAGTGCATTCACCCATCAGCACAGGAATCTTGGCAATACAAAAGCAGCGTAATCTGAAAGCATGGCTCCGGAGTTTTCAAAGTTTAACCAAAGAGTCCTCCAAGACCCCACAGTTTAATCTACTTTTATGTTCCAAAACGGATGGGTGGTTTTTCCAGTATGCAGCAAGTTGCAAGGGCAAAAAATGCCATAATCCACCGAAGAAGAATCACAACTGTTGGAAGACCACAATTTATAACATCTGCTGTGATAAGAAAATTCAGAATTAGCATAAGATACTGGACACACAGAACAGTCACCGCAAGGTCTATGCCCTAGATTCATAGAAGAAATGCCTTGTAGGCAAGTGGGACTTACTAAATCTCTCATATAATGCCCTCGAGAGAAAACAAAGTGAGTACGACCATCCTGGAGCCCAGGAACTACCCATAAGACAGCCATATATCAATAAACAATCTTCTTGATTTGATAACTCGATGGGGAAAAAGTGGTAACAAAATGAATGCTCTGCGAATCAGCATATTCAGTAGGCGGCAGTGTCCAAGGGAGCTGTAGCCATTCCCTGTTATTACAGGAGGCACGACAATAAGCTTTTCTGATAACCAGCCAAGGATATACCCTCGCCTGAAAATCAGACATCAAGATTTTAGACTGTGTCTGGAACTCCTCCAATGTAGTACAATTCCGGCGAAAACAAACTGTGAGAAAGGGAGATTATTCTTTAAAACCACTGGATGGCTACTAGAATAATGGAGACAGGTGTTACAATTCATAGGTTTTCGGTAGATGGTGTGGGGGACCCTAGCCCAGGCCGCAGCCTATAGGCGCAAGGCTGCCCTTGTTAGTCTTTAAATAAAGATTGTTATCCTCGTCCAGAGCCTGGGCTTCTGGGACTTGTAGTTGTGTTACTTGTTCAAAAACAGAAGTATGGAAACCGAAGGGGGTTTTTTCAAAGGCAAACAGTAATTTATTTCTTCTTTTTTTTCCAAAAACACTAAGGCTTAACAGAAGGCAACAGGATTCTTCTCCAAACAATATTCCTCAGGAAATTCCATGAAACCAAAGACTGAAACTGCTTTAGAAGGCTCTCTTAACACATGCAGCTGTCTCTCAATATATAACAAACAAATACGTCCCTTTTTTTTTTTCAAACAAAAGTAAATGTCTTCTCTGCATTAAACAGGGTTCTTAGCTTTCCTGGCTAGAGTAACTCTCCCTGTTTCCTTAATGCGTTGGGGTTTTCAAGTTACAGGATTTTCTTTCTCCAGAAGCTTTTATTCAGCTCTCTGACACTATGAACAGTCCATTAATGAATCTTCAGACATAGAAACAGGTTCAGAACAATCTACCTGCATTTCTTCTGGATCTCCTGCCGGTACGTCTGACTCTAAAGCTCCATGCAACGCTTCTGGCTCAATGCACTCCAAAAGCTCCTGAACTTTTCTCCACTGAGGCTTTTCTTTTTTTTTTTAAACTTTTATTTTCATTTTGCAACAAACAAAAGAAACAACACACCAAAAGAGACAAAACAAGTATACAATAAGGAAAAGTAAACCCATTACCCCCCACCCCGATGCTTCTTCTCTACCCGTTTATATCAGCATGTGAGCGCTTCCAATTAACAGTGATTATACATCAAACGATCAAAAAAGTATCCACAATACAGCATGATCATGGGACAGAGATATATACAAAGTTAGACAGTCAGATGAGAGCATTTAGCAAAATGTACATATTCATTGAGCATCTTCCATTGAGACCAATGAGAAGGAGTCTGAACGGAGGAAGCGAACAGACGAGGTATTTGTTCATATTTACTGTAGAGACAGGCATGATTCCACCATTCATTGGGGCTCAGATGGGAACTAATTTCCCAGTATTACTTAATTAGGGAAATAGCAATGCCAAGCATAAAGTTCGAAAGGAGATAAGCCATTTTTGGGAGAGAGGGGATCCCCGCAACTGGGCGAAGTCCCACTATCCTCCAAGAAAGGGACTCCTGAGAGTGCGAGATAGACTAAATACGACCCCAGACCCGACGCCAGTAATACTGTAGTGCGGGATATTCATGCATAACATGAAGCAATAAACCAATGGCCGCAGGACGTGTCCAGCAACCATTACCCTGAGTAGTGTTCCATTTGTCTAATCTGTGAGGAGTGTAAAAACACCGGTGGGCTAGAAAGAAGAGGGTCTGAGTGAGTGAGGCGGGTCGGGAACCCGTGTCCCTCTACTCCAGATAAGGCTCCATTGCTCCGAGGTCAAAGTCACATGCAATTCTCTCTCCCATACTTTCTGCGCTATAGAGGTATCGCTAGTGATAGCATTACATAAGGTTTAGTAAAATTGGATGCTACACCCGGTGAACTACCGAGAGATCGGAAGTCTCCAATCAACCTTATGCAGAGAATGCCGATGGCGGGAGTACTCTAGTGCTCCGAATGCAATGCTGAAGTTGCACTGACCAGAGTCGGGAGTCTAAAGTTTGCATAAGAGTATTAAAGGCACCTAAAGTGTCGAAAAGCATTGGTGGATAGTGGGAGTCTAATGGGAGAGTCATACCAGGGAGAAAGGTAAGAGGAATCGGTTAGCAAAGGCCCGCTACTATATCTAGCCACACAGGTCTGCTCGGTACTGGATCTTCCAACCAACGAGCACCTTGTTTGAGAAGAAAAGATTGAGGGAACACTTGAGTAAAATCGCCACCAAGTATTAATGGAGCATTGGCGGAGGCCGAGGCCAACTACGCAAAACTTGCATAGTAAGCAGGGTTGTCCACATTCGGGGCATAGTGCAAATACACGTGAATTCACTATCTCCAACCTCAAGGTGTACACGGGCCCATCTACCCTCCATGTCAGCGCTAATATCAGGTACAGTAGCGTGCAAAGACTTCTTAACCAGAATGGCTATCCCGTACCATTTGGAAACGGTGGGAGAATAGGCAGCTACCATGTGAGGCCTAGCATTGAGTTTCAGTGTTTCAGCAGAGTGAAATGCGTTTCCTGAAGAAACACCAAATCAACATGCTCGTGGCTAAGATAGCTAAGGATTTTCTTTCCTTTGAGTGGACCAGTAATGCCTTTGACGATGAATAATAAGATTTTACATAAGGCCATTCAGAAAAGTTAAAATTCTGAGCATGATAGCACACATAATTTCACTGTGTCCCTCAAACTGACTGTAATCTGGCTGTACACATGACATTGGAAAAATAAGCTAATATAATACAATGAAGCGCCCCACATTAACAAAGAAAACCGCAGTACGGTAGAGGAGAAGCAAAACCCCAAAATTACTGGCGACCATGTGTCTGCGGGGAGAAACCCCAGAGAAGGCCGAAATTGAAAAAACACATAACCTGTAGGACTGTGCGTGCTCCGAATCCGACCGAGGCACACATCATGAAGGGATAGGAGACCAAAAACAAAAGTCATACAGAGAAAGAAAGAAAGTCCAGGCTATTTCTGTGCTTGGCTATGACCGCCGCATCGGGCCCTTCAAAATGGCGGACAGAGCCGGCAGATAAGAGTCCAAGATTTGGGATTAGCGCATCTGCTCTGCTTCTTTGGAGTCCAAAAATGTTGATAGTAGATCAGGATCCTCGAACGTCCTGGTCTGGTTGTGGAGAGTCACTCGGAGCTTCGCTGGATACAACAGGCCAAAGCGAGCCTGTAGCTGTTGAAGTCGAGGGCGAAGAGCAAGGAGTTTCTTCCGACGGTCAACGGTAGGCTTTGCCAAATCAGGAAAGAAGGAGACCTTACGACCTTCAAATTCCAAATGATGATTCGCTCGGGCAGCATGTAAAATTTGTTCCACTTGTTGATATCGTAGCAAGCTAAAGATAATAGGCCGGGGGGTCGTGCGGTTGAGCGCCATGCGGGCAGGAACACGGTGTGCTCGATCGATTTCCAGTTCTCTGTGAAAAGTGATCTTCAGCAGGGAGGGAAGAGTTTTGAGCAAGAATTCTCTTATATCTCCTGCTTCCACCCCCTCCGGCATTCCGAGGAGCCTCACATTGTTGCGACGGGCTCGATTATTGCTATCTTCCAACTCCTTTTGAAGATTCTGTATCTGGCGCTCAGCCTTGTCCAGTTTGCCCAAGCGCACCTCGTGCGAGTCGAGGACCCCCGCCATATTGTCCTGCCGTAATGAAAGACCTTCAAGTCGGTCCTGGAGCACTCCAAAGTCTTCTCGCATGGCTCGAAGCGCTTCTCCATTGGACTGCACCAATTCCTTCACGCCGCGTATTTCCTCCAAAATCTCCAGGTGCATTGCGGGGTTTTCACGAAATGGAACCATCTTCTGTGGGGAGGACACCTCTGTTTTGGAGCGTTTTCCGTGAGAAGAAGAAGGAGACCCGAAGTCCAAGCGCGCTGGTTTATGGGCCGCCATCCCCCCCGAGGTGCCCCGGTCAGCTCGGAGCGAAATAGTAAATTTATATAGGTATTAAGTCAGGATTCTGAGTAGGCCTCTCGGGAGCTTCAACGCAAAGCGTCCTACCCGCTGGACATCAGGCTCCGCCCCCCCTCCACTGAGGCTTTTCACTACGAGCAAGGTTTTCACCTGGAAGGTGAAGATTCTTTTTCTGAATTAAATGCCACGGTGCCTCTAACTGTTTCAGGTCACTGTTAGCTGTACTTTTGTTCACCCACCTTCTGGGAGCTTGAACCCTTAGAGCTGGTTCACGAACTGTAGAAACTGCACTCTGCTGCTGGCCAGTAATTCTCCCAGCCACACGTCTGCCGGCTTCAGAACTACTTGTACTTTTCCTGCAAGCCTGACTTTCTCTTGGGGTGTTGCCTTCACCTCTGAAGTCCCCACGGAAGTCTCCACCAGTCTCCTCCCCATTGAACTCTCTGGGTCTTTCTTGGGTGCTTCTCTCCCCAGCAGTCTCTGTGGTCAACTCCAACTCCCCGGTCAATTCTCCGATCGAATCCCCAATCGAACTCCCCGGTGAACTCCCTTTCCTTCCTGTTGCTCTGGGTTTATAAAGCTGTTTTTCTCCTATCGTGCACTGCCCCCTGCTCAGGTGTTTTTCATTAGTTTCCAAGCCTGCCCTTAGGTTAGCAGAGCTTGGGTGTGAAATCACTGTTTCAATAGGTCTCTCTCTGAACATTTACTGATGCAAAAAAGTTTTTATACGCTCAACTCAAACAATATAAGGAACTTATAGAACCATGGTTTAACGTAGTTCTTATTATGACCACACAAACTAAGCAGTGAGCAAAAAAGGTCTCAGACTTAAATCAGCACTGAATACAGACTTCTGCCTGATAGCATCAATGACCTTGTTATTTCAAACTCTTGCCACTGTGTCTTGTCAACTGGAAAGATCCCCCCTCAGAGATAATGTATGCTGTACTGTTCTAGTGCTGCTTGTTGCAGGATATTTGTGTAGAGAGAGGTAACGTCCCTTGTGACTAACAATGTGTCCATATGGACAGACCAGTTGGACATATCCGCTACCACATTCAAAAAATGAGTGGTGTCCCTTAGGTACGAAGGTATGGTGGGTAATAAAGGGTGTAAAAAGGAGTCTAAATAAACAGACAAGGGTTCTAATACACTCCCTCTATTTGACACGATCGGGCGGCCAGGCGGTTCCCTCAAATCTTTATGAATTTTCGGCACTGTGTAAAATTTAGCTGTTCCCGGGGATATCAAATTTAAATATAGAAATTCCTTCCTAGAAATCAATTTATTATGCAATTCTGTCTGTGTAATCTGTTTGATTTCGGCCTGCAGGTAGCTCAATGGATCCTCCAAAAGCTCAGTATATGTGGTTTCGTCCTGTAATTGGTGTAATGCTTCCTCTAGATATCTCTCACGTGCCATAGCCACTACCGCTCCCCCTTTGTCTGCCCTTCTTATAACTATGTCAGTTCGATCTTTAAGCTCCCGCAAGGTGTGTTTCTCTGGGCTAGTTAAGGTTGTACTGTATAACCTCGTATTTTGCTCTAAATTCTTCACATCTTGCAGCACTAGATCCCTAAAAGTGGCCAATGCGGGATGCAGGGGACCTGGAGGTGTCCATGTAGAGTGTAGTGGCAATGGAACGCGTGGAATGGATCCTTCAATTATGGCTCCTGTGCTGTCTGTATTTACTATATTTGGAGCCTGTAAAAAATAATGTTTTAAATGTAACTTCCGCATAAGACACTCGAAGTCTACTCGAAACTGAAATGAGTCAAAACTAATAGTGGGAACGTACGATAACCCTTTATTAAGAATGCTTAAAGATTCTGTAGACAATGGCACCCCTGAGATATTTTCCACTAAGGTATTTTGAGTGGGTCCGGATTTTTCTATTTTTTCTGACTGGACCGGTCGCGGGGTTTGGTTTGTTCTGATTCCTGTTTCTTTTTCTTTGTATCTCTCGTGCCCTCGCCTAAAAAATCATCTTTTGACGAGGTACTAGAATCAGTCAAAAGAGAATCATCTGAGGACTCATCAAACCGTACTTTTTACTTAGTTTTCTTTAATTTGCTTTTTGCATCCATCCAGGGGTAGACGTACCCCGACGTATAGTCTAATCCATCTCTTTTTAGCTTTTTCAACTTTTTGGTCATAGTGTCTTGCTGTACAGACTTCACTTGTTTCTGAATTTCTTCCACCTTTTTATTGTATGTCTGATCGGTCTCCTTGGATTTCAGATCATTCTGAATAGTTTGAATTTCCTCCGTGAATTTATCTATGACTGGTTTTAACGAATCCACTATCACAACCATAAGGTCTAGAGAGCATTTGTTTAATATCATGTTCCATTTTTCGATAAACTTTGTCTCCATAGCCGGTATACGTGGCTCTTTATAGACTCTCAGACCTCTCGGGATCTGTTGTCTATTAATATACTCCAGCAGCGACAATCTATGCAGTTCGGTTTTGATTTTTCTCTTTTGTGTTGCAGCGAGCATTTCCCAAGACACCTCTAACCGGGTGTCAGGTTCCTCATCCACTAATGAAAAAAGAGTCTTTTTCTTTGGTCAAACCAAGCACATATTCATGTGAGAAACTGAGAATATTCTTCCATCCTGAATGACCATCCATGTTGTGAAATCACTGTTTCAATAGGTCTCTCTCTCTGAACGTTTACTGACGCAAAAAAGTTTTTATACGCTCAACTCAAACAATATAAGGAACTTATAGAACCATGGTTTAACGTAGTTCTTATTATGACCACACAAACTAAGCAGTGAGCAAAAAAGGTCTCAGACTTAAACCGGCACTGAATACAGACTTCCGTCTTGTTATATAGCGCCTGATAGCATCAACGACCTTTGTTATTTCAAACTCTTGCCACTGTGTCTCTCAAAAAGTGCCCCTAGTGGAAATAACTGAATACTTAATCTTCTCCAACAGTCTCATATATCAGCAGACTAATGGATCGTAGCTCATTATTTACTACTTAGGGCCTTCGTTCTGAGTTGAGCGTATAAAAACATTTTTAGAGCTTGGTGTGGCCTGACTTCAGCCACTGCGTGTTTTTTCTCTTTTCCTGCACTCTACAGGCTATGGATTCGCTGCCTGTCTCTTTCCTTAAAGGTAGATTTTTGATTTTCCTCTATTTCCATGGGCCCAGTCACACTCTCCTCATCACAATGGTTATAGCCAATTTGCCAGCTTCCCTTTTAACGTATGTAACTAAGATATCTAAAAAGAGGATACAAGTAGCATCAGAAACAATAGAAAACTGAATGTGTGGGTCACATCTGTTATCCCACTCATAAAAATCTTGTAGCTCTAAACTATTGCCCCTCCATATAAGAAACACATCATCTTTGTAATAACGCTATAGCAGAATATTACCTATGTGTGATGATTGCTGCCAGTCTGCCATATAAAAATTGGCTACCAAGGAAGCCACCGTGGCTCCCATAACAATCCCAGAAATTTGTACAATGAATTTTCAATTGGAAAAAATTCTCTTGCAATATTAGTTGAGCCAGCTCTAATATAAACACAATGCATTCACTTGACAAATCACCTCTTTCTAGTAGCTTATGTCTGATAATTTGAAGAGCCCCCAATTGAGGAATGTTGGTGTACAGTGATATAGCATCCAATGTCACTAACAAAATCTCAGAACACAAAGTGGCAGTATTGACCCCCTCTAACATGGTCAAAAAATCTGTGCTGTCTCTAATATATGATGGACTGCATACTAGCAAAAGGGGAAGAAAAGAATCAACATAGACAGTGGCTCTAAAAGAGAGCCATTAGACGATACTATTGGATGCCCTCGTGGACACTGCAGATTTTTATGAACCCTTGGTTAAATGTAAAAATAAGGAATTTTAGGTTCCACAGTGTTCAAAATTTTCAACTCTTTTTTTTTTTGTTAATAAATTTGGATTCAAATGCTTTAACTGTAAAATCTTTAATCCTTTTCTGTAAACTAGAGGTCAGATCACTTATAAGCTTGACATATACCTTCTCATCACCAAGCTGCTGCAGTATAAAAGATATGATCCATTATGACAATAGCTCCCCCTTTATAAGCTCGCCTGATAACAATACCTGATCTATTTCTTAATTCACCTAGACAGAGCTGAAAGGGACTTTTTATACTGGGATTGTTCTAAATAAGAAATATCATGCGTAGTAATCACCACATGAGGAGGACCAGGTGGTATCTATGAAGATATAAAGGTAACTGGATTTGTTTAGGTCCTACAGAAATAGCAGGCTGGGTATTTTAATCGTCTGAGATAGTTGCATCAAAATAAGATCGCAGATTCAATTTTCTAACAAATTTTTCTAAATCAATGCGAAATTGAAAAGAATCAAAAGAAACCACTAGAACAAAGAACAATCCCTTAGCAAAACTTGCATTTGCATTGGAGTTAACATCAGTTTTGACAAATTAATTATCCCAGATCTGTATTCTTTTATGACCTGGTCCAAGTGCGTTGCCCCGTCATCTGAGGGTCATTTTGATGCCATCGATTCTGGCAACTTTGGCTGTGTTGGCTTTGTCCTAAAAAAAAAAAAAAAAAGGAATATCTCGAGAGGACTGTCCTTCAGATACAGAAGAATAGTCTAAGATAAATCAAACACTGCTTTCTGCTCGGCCTTCCTATTCGGGTTTTGCCAAGAATATACATATCCTGTTTTGTAATCGGCATCATCCATTGCCAGCTTTTTTAGCTTCCACTTTTTAAACCCCCCTCTAAATTGCTCTTCTGTGTTTTCAAAAGCTCCATCTTCAGAAGACTCAACAGTTTTCAAAGATTCACCCTTTTGAGTTTTCTCCATATGCACTTTAGTAGTATCAACTATAAGGATCATTAGATCTAGTGCACATTTATTTAAAACTTTATTCTATTTTTCCAAAAAATCTGAATCTTCAAAAAAGATACATGGTTCTTTATTAATCCGAAGCCCACGAGGTATTTGTGGGTCGCGAATATATTTTATCAAGGAAGAACAATGTAATTTTAAGCATATTAGACGATTAGAAAATTGTAACAAGGAAGTCCAAGTTGCCACGGGTGATGTGACAGTTTCACCATCAAAAATTGCAGATTCTTGCAATAATTCTTTAATATGATTATCCAAAACACTTAGTCTTGCGCTATATATATTGGGAAGGATCCATAGACCACACCTTCAAAAGGATACAAACAGGATGAAGTCAGTGCAGAGGGTGGCTACCAAAACGGTCAGTGGGCTTCATCATAAGGCATATGAGGGACAGACTTAAAGATCTCAATATGCATACTTTAGAAGAAAGACGGGAGAGAGGAGATATGATCAAAATGTTTTCCTCAGATTTTAGGAGTATATGCTTTGGTTGTTTGAGCTGTATTTTTTTGCAACACTTTTGCAAATTGGTTTTTTGTATTTTGGTTCAAAGGCAGTAAAGCAGAAAGAGCAAACCAGTGAACAGTCAATGGAATAAGAAAAAAGTAGATGCAGCGGTGATTTTCTACCAGGTTATGCTAAGTCACTAATATTGAATCTTTTTGAATTTGCTTCCTTGTTCCCATTGCAGCTGGCATGGACGGGTTGGATGTTTGAGACTTCTGCTGCATCTGACCTAGTACTTTTAAGAAAATTGCCAGTGTGTGTATGAAAGCAGAAAGGCCTCCACAATTTGTGGTGCAAAAAAGGCTGCTGGTGATGGAAGGAAGAAATTAAAAGCTGAAAGTACAAAATAAAAAGATTCCTAGAGCATAGATGATCTGACAGGGAATGAAACAGTGAAGAATGCAATATGATTAGCAGCAGAGATGTTACAGAATAGAGGTAAACCAAAGGGAACACAAGAAAATTAAATCTATCCAATTTGCAAGAGAGTGAGTGTGTGGAGTAAGTGTAGGGTTGCCAACTTTTTGAAAGAGAGAAATCAGTCACCTGCCACTGCTCACACTGCTCCTGCCCAACACCCCGCTCCACCTCCAACAATAACTGCTATGACAGCAGGCTTTAGCTCCTGCAGGCCACATTATGGTGGGGGCAGGGTGGAGTACAAGAAGTTGCACTCTTCAGCTCCCATTGTGCTGAGACAGTTCCCTCCTCAGTCTTCCAACATACATATGCTCTCCCATACAGTGTTAAATCAAAAACATATATCCTGCATCTGCAAAACCACCTGTCCCTCCCCCAAGTGCATAGCAGAGCTAGAACATTTCCCCAGAGAACTTGCCATACCAAAAAAAAAACCCTGATTCAAGTGTCATCTCAATAACAGCAACATAAACCCTCAGAGTATCAGGCATGTTGTGAAATAATTCAAAATTCTACAAAAGGTCAAGATCTAGAGAAAATATACCATGCCAGCACTAACTTCTAAAACTAGCACAAGGACCCTGCCCAGAAAAAGGCAGCAGTGTAAATATCATAGTGAGCCCTAGAACATCAGTATGCCTATTAGGAAAACTGAACAAGCCAGAATAGCCACATATTAAAAAAAAACTCCATGATAACAGAATATCCAATTCTCAGTCGCAAATGCATAAACACATATAAACCTTCATCAAATAAAAATAAGTGACAACAAAGTGAAAATAGAAATACGCAGACAAAAATTAAACTGAAACTTGTGATAAGGAAGCTTATCATAGCTCAGGAAGGGGCTATAGAAAAGGTGAAGTGTCTCTGAACAAGCAACCTGTCAGTGCTGGTAGAAATGAGAAAACAGAATTTTGCCATAAAAGACTACCAGTCCCAGAATGCACCAGGTTTCCAACAGCCATGAGAGGAGCTGAAGTGAGAAAACGTGTGTTCAATCAAAAGGGCTATGAGGTAATCCCCAAGCACTCATTGCAAAGGGCAGGGCTTGATTCAGCACAGCTGCGCTGTGCTAGGATGGAACACTCATCTCAAAGGGCAAGGCCTGATTCAGCACAGCTGCGCTGTGTTAGGGAGGAGCACTCATCTAAGCAGAATAAGAATAGAGTTTATTCTACAGATGACCATCTTCATGATCACCTTGGATATCCAGAGAATTGTCCTCAGTATCCTGAGAATCAGCTTGAGTTTTATCCTCAGTTTCATCTGAAGGATTATCAGAAGCAGAAGCCAAACCGGACGGACAGAGAGGGAAAGAGACCCTCTGGAAGAAAGAGGAGAAAAGCCTTTGAGAGGTCTAGAAGAGTCCAAAGCAGTACGTATACTGGGAGGTATTCCAAGGGCCAGCATACACCATTGGACTGGAGAAAGCCAGAGGAATGGTGCTGCAGAGCTAGGAATCACCAGACGCTACCTGTGAGGGAGACGGCTGCACGTGGAAGGGACCCTAGGACCCGTGCCAGAAGGTATGTGAAGAGAGATCCAGTGTCCAGGGATCTGGATTGGAAGGCTGGACATAAGAACTGGACTACATACTGGCCAGGCTATATAGAGAGAAACTCTAGCAGCAATGGAAGCTCAGGTATGAACACTGATCTATGCCCTAGCTATAACCTTGAAAGACAGCAGGGAAACAAGTATTCTCCTGAAAATGCTCCATTGAGAGATTCATCTGTGCCAATCCATGATATTGAACCCATGCTTGTTGAACAAGGGGGAATAATAGCAGATGAGGATCCTGTTTATATGGACTGCTCTCTATCTAAACTCCGTTGGTAACTTTCTCTTATAAAGTACAGCAACCATCACAAAGAAATACAAATTTGTTCTTTAATCTACTCAGAAAAGCTCCTGAAGCAGGATTTGACCCACACAGTGGAAGGCAAGCCAGCTAAGGGGTTTCAGCTGGTAACTGCTAGCAATTAAGCCTTACCTAATTGCTTGTGAGCTAGGAGAGAATCACTTCTGTATCTATGTGGGAAGTAATCAGAAGTTAACCTGAAAAGAACAGTTTGTTTCTTGTTTTGTGGCTTTTCATTTGTTGTTTTCCTGATTTTGACTTTGTTTTTCCAAGTTAACACTGAAAGCAAGTTACCTAATTTATGTGCTACCAAGCATATCTGTGTTGGGAGAAATGACCCCATAAATAAATATCTTATTGGCTTTACCCAAGAGCACAACTAAATTATTGTCAGCAGCTGTGTCTGGTGTGAATGAACTACATTGCCCACAATACCTTGCCCACAATACCTTGCAAATCATATAGATATATGACAAGACTGTGAAGATTCTCACCCAGGCAGCCGTCTGACAAACTCCAAGAAGCCAGATGCTGCATGGATTGACAGGATGAAAGCCAGACTGCCATGGATCCAGAAGGGCTTGAGAGGAAAGGAAGTCAAGACGGCAGCAGTGAACTGCTAGTTCAAGTAGTTTTGAAGCAAAGAGAAGAGAGGCCGATAACTGGAAGGACAGGCAAGTAGAAAAGGTGACTGCAAAAGCCAGAAGGATTCTTTGGTGCATAGGGAGAGGAATGGCCAGTTGGAAGAAGGAGGTGATAGTACCTCTGTATAAGTCTTTGGTGAGACCTAATTTAGAGTATTGTGTGCAATTCGGGAGATCACAGCTTCAAAAGGATATAAATAAGATGGAGTCAGTGCAGGGGATGGTTACCAAAACGGTCAGTGGTCTTCGTTATAAGGCATATGGGGACACTTAAGGATCTCAATATGTATACTTTAGAAGAAAAACGGAAGAGAGCAGATATAATTGAGATGTTTAAATACCTCCATAGCATAAATGCACAGGAGGAGAGCCTCTTTCAATTAAAAGAAAGCTCTACAATAAGAGGGTATAGGATAACGATAAAAAGAGATAGACTCGGGAATAATTTGCAGAAATATTTCTTTATGGAAAGAGTGGTAGATGTGTGGAATAGTCTCTCAGTAGACTATATCTGAGTTTAGAACAGCAAGGGACAAACACAGAAGATCCCTAAAGGAACAAAAAGGGACTGTAGAGCTTAGTTGATATGGAAGGGCAGACAGGATAGGCCATATAGTCTTTATCTGCCATCATGTTTCTTCTGTGTTTCCAATTCTGTTGGTCCCAGGTTCTGGTTTCTTCCCTCCCCCCTCCATTTTCTCTTAACTCTATTTCAAGAGTCACCTGTCCATTGGCCACTTCTCTCTCCACTATCTTCACTACATCCACCTCCAACATTGATCTCTTCCTTTTAGCTTTCTTCCATTCATTTTTTTCTCTATCCATATTTCACTCTTTTTCCTTATCAATAAATCCTAAATAGTCATATTTTTACTGCATCTACCTCCAGCTTTCCATATCTTTTCCTCACCCCAGCCCTCCATTACCCATCACTCCCCCAAGTCTCTCAATAACTCCCCTTCTCTATCCTCCCTCTCCCCCTACCCTGTGCTTAGCATATCCCCTCTCTCCTCCTTCCTGAGTCCAACATTCCCCCCTCTCTCTCTCTCTCTCTCCCCCCATCCAGTGTCTTACATACAACATACCGTCTTTCTCCCTAGACCTCCTCTGCCCAGGTGCACCAATATTTCCAATCTGTGTCCCTATTCCCCTTTCCCTAGGTGGTACTGCATCCTCCACCCTGTGTCTTTATTACAGCTTCCCGATCATGTCCACCATCTTTCTAACTGTATTCCTATTCCCCTTCCCCATCCTGTCCAGCCAGTAACTCTCCCATCAGTCTACCTATTTCTCCTTCCCTGGACCCCATCATGTCCAGACAGCATCTCTTCTATCCTATCTGTGTCCCTCGACTTCCTCCCACTGAGCAGCTGACGTGAGCCACTGATTTGCTTGTACCCATCACTATCCGGTATCTGTTATGGTGGCGTGAAGATGGAGAGATAATTAGGAGGAGTTGGAAGGGAGGCCTTGGCCAAGTTCTGGGACAGCCAACAACATCAGGTAAGCAGCAACAGTAAGGATCATGCAAGGCAGTGCAGGGAACATTAAAGGATTTAAAGAACGGACCACCCCAGCCTTGGCGCCTTGTTGGGAGGTAGAAAGTGGTCATGTTCAGTGACACTAGGGCTGGCAGTGTAAGCTATGCAGTTGGTCCTCAAGCAGCTTGACTCTGCAACTTTCTTCCATCTTCCCCACTTGTAAACAATTAGGCTGGTGTAGATGGCTGGACTCACATATGCTCACCTGTCAATCTCATAGCAACTCTGTCACTCATATGATAAGTCACAGTAACAATGAATGATCAATGGTGCTGACAATGATGGATCCTGAAGCCAGGGCCAGCACCTACCAGATCTGTAGGTGGCTGATGGGTCATACTAATAGCTGGCTTGCAGGCAATATTGTGACTTATGACAGAGTATCTGTTAGAGCTGTGTGCCTGCACATGGAAGAAACTTGCTATATAGCATGTTGTGCCAGCTACCAAGTGAAGTCAGGTGATGATGGTGGCCATCTGTAATGTGACTGCTGCATGTGCCTCCCTGCCTGCCGCTAAATTGGTCCATACTCCAGGGCACAATCATTTGCATAAATTGTCATGCTGTTTTTTTAGTCAATTCCCTGGCTGCATGCCCCTCTATTCTCAAAACAATAGCCTTTCCATTGCTAGTTTTAAGGGTCTGCCAGCAGATGGCCTATCATATAAAAATCATCCAGGTGGCTTGAAAAACAGCCAGTTGGTAATCCTATGTAACAGAAAGAGTACAGAATCAAAGTAAGGGACTAGACATTCCTAACAGGGACTCTTTTGCAAGCAAGCTGAAGAACAGGCAGGGACTTTGGTAGGTCTCTCCCTTTATTTATTTATTTGCATTCTCTTATATACCGCGCTATTCTGCATCAGTGCGGTTTACATTGAACAAACTGAAATTACATTGAACAGGGCATTATAACTTGGAGATAACTATTTTACAGGGAACATGGGCTATGGAGGGTTAAGTGGCTTGCCCAAGACCACAGGGAGCACCTGTGGGACTAGAAACCCCAGTCCTTCCGGCCCAAGGTTGCTGTCCTCTAGTGGGATTTGAACCCCCGGCCTGAAGTACCTTGCCCCAACCACTAGGCCACTCCTCCACTCCTTTAACTTCAACAGGTACCGAAGCTCCTCCAACTAAACGATGGCTGGGAAAAATCCTACTGCCAAAGCTGTTGCCCCCATCACAGCTTCTGCCTCTGTCCAGACAGAGATCCCTATGCCAGTTGAAGGGAACGGTTCCATGTGCAGGATGCCTGCATGCTGAAGCTCTCAGAAAACAAGCGGAGTTGCTCAGAGAAGAAGAGACAAGGCTGAGGAGCATTCAAGACAGTGAGAAGTACATTGATGAGATGCTTCTTGAAACATCCAAGCTCTCCAACAGAGGTGAAAATAGGAGCCTACAAAATGACAAAAGTTGGACATGAGTCACCAGGGCCTGCAGAATCATCAATCCAACTCCTCCAGCCCTTGAATTGAAGAACCATTATGCAGTTCTGTAAGTGGAGGAGGTGAATCCATCCAAGGAAAGGGAACAACCAAAGCTCGAGCACCCCAAAGTTGCAGAATCAGTGACCACAAGGAAGCATAGTGGTGGTTGGTGACTCTCTTCTGAGGGATACTGAGTTATTCATCTGCCGACCAGACGATATCCAGAGAGGTCTGCTGTCTGCCAGGTGCCAGAATCCAAGATGTTATGAGAGTTTGCCGAGACTCATCAAGCCTACTGACTTACCCGATGTTGCTCATCCATGTCGGCACAAATGATACTGCCAGGTATCCCTCTGAGTGTATCAAAAGTGACTTCATGGCTCTGGGACAGAGGGTGAAGCAGATAGGTGCACAGGTGGCCTTCTCTTCATGCCGCCTTGTTGAGGGTAAAGGCCAATGCAGAGAAGCTTGCATCCTGGAAATTAATGCATGACTGAGTGGATGGTGTCATCGAGAGCGTTTTACTTCCTGGACCATGGGATGATGATCAAAGGGCTGCAAAGTAGAGAATGCGTCCATCTGTCCAAGAAGGGTCGACATGTCTTCAGTAGCAGACTGGTTAACCTACTGAAGAAGGCTTTAAACTAGATTCGTTGGGGATGGGTGAAGAAAGTCCCCAGGTAAGCGAAACATTTAAATACCTCTATAGCACTGGGTAAAAGGGGCAACATCTGGAAAGCGGTGTGTATAAATGCCTGTAGCATGGCAAATAAGATCCTATATGTTGAGGTTTCTAATGGAAGAGGCTGACTTGGATTTAGTGGGTGGTTACAGAGACATGGTTCATGGACAACCATGACTTGGATGTAATTATACAAGGCTAGATTTTATTCAGGAAGGATAGGATAGGAAGAAGGGAAGGAGGAGTATCACTATATGTAAAAAATAATATTAAAGTTATAGAATTACAGGGCTTAAAACGGAGAAAGGAGTCACTGTGGGTTAAACTAGAAAGAGGAAAAGAGAAATCCATTTGTATTGGTGTGATATACAGACCCCCCTCATAGGGAGAAGGCATGGACAGAGATTTAATAGAAGACATACTCAGCATTGCCAGGAAAGGGGAAATGCTACCTATAGGTGATTTCAAAATGCCTGATGTGGATTGGCATATCCCTGCTACGGTGTCATTTAGAAGTGAGGCGATTCTGGATTCTCTAAAGGGAAAACTATTCAGGCAACTGGTAACAGAACCCACATGTGAAGGGGCCATACTGGACTTAGTGCTTACCGATGGTGAACGTTTTTCTGATATTATAGTGGGAGATCATCTTGCATCTAGTGATCACCACATGGTGTGGTTCAGTATTGGGACTAGGGCTGATAAAATCCATTAAAAAGCTAGGGCCTTAGACTTTAGGAAAACTAAGTTTGCCAAGATGGGCCAATACCTGAAGGAGTCGTTAGTGGGATGGCAACTGCTGTGAGTGTAGAAAAACAGTGGGCAGAACTCAAAGGGGATATTTTAAGAGCAACCAACCTTTTTGTTACAAAGGTAAATAAAGGTAAAATGAAAAGGAGGCCGCTATGGTTCTCAAAAGAAGTAGCTGAAAAGATGAATATAAAGGGGAAGGCCTTCATAAAATACAAGAGATCACAGAGAGAAGATGACAGGCATCTATATTTGGAAAAACTTGAAGTTAGCAAAGTAGTCAGGAAAGCAAAGATACAAAAAGAAGAAGAAATAGCCAATGCAATAAAATGAGGGGATAAGACATTTTTCAGATATGTCAGTGAAAGGAGGAAGGGCAAAAGTGGTATTGTCAGACTCAAGTGTGAAGTTGAGGAATATGTAGAAGCTAATGAGGATAAAGCGGAATTGCTTAACAAATATTTCTGTTCTATGTTCACGGATGAAGGGCCAGGAGCAGGATCTCAGAAAACACCCACAAATAGGAATAGAAGCGATGGGGATTTCGAACGCTTTTCACAATACTCTGTTCGTGTAGAACAAGCTAAGCTAAAAGTAGACAAAGCGATGGGACCAGATGGGATACATCCGAGAATACTGAAGGAACTTGGGGACATTCTAGCAGCTCCACTGACTGATCTTTTCAGTGCCTCTTTTGGAGTCGGGAGTGGTGCCACATGTCCCTTTACACAAAAGTGAAGTAATGAGGTGGTTGAAAACTACAGGCTGGTTAGTCTAACCTCTGTGGTGAGTAAATTATTGGAAACACTGCTGAAAGAGAAAATAGTGAAGTTTCTGGAGTCTAGTGGATTACACATGGATTCACCAGAGACAGGTCTTGTCAGACAAATCTGATTGATTCTTTGACTGGGTGAGCCCTAGATGTGGTATACTTGGATTTCAGTAAAGCCTTTGACACCATTTCACACAGGCAACTTATAAACAAACTGAGCTCCCTAGGGATCGATCCTAAAGTTACTGATTGGATTAGAAATTGGTTGAGTGGGAGGTGACAAAGGGTACAGGTAAATGGAGCTCACTCTGAGGAGAAGGAGCTTACCAGTGGTGTGCCGCAGGTATCTGTCCTTGGTCTGATCGTTTTAATATCTTTGTTAGTGATATTGTGGAAGGGCTGTTGGGTAAGGTTTGCATCTTTGCAGATGATACCAAATAATAGAGTAGACACACAGGAAGAAGTAGGTAACATGAGGAGGGATCTAGCCAAGCTTGAAGAATGGTTGAGAATTTGGCAGCTGAGGTTTAATGCTAATAAATGCAGGGCCATGCATTTGGAATGCAATAATCCAAAGGAGCGGTACAGTGTAGGGGTGCAGTAGAGCGGGAAGTGGGCGTGATTGTGTCTGACGATCTTAAAGTAGCTAAACAGGTAGAAAATATGACTGTGAAAGCTAGAAGGATGCTTAGGTACATAGGGAAAGGAATGTCCAGCAGAAAAAAGGAGGTGATCGTGCCTCTGTATAAGTCTTTGGTGTGACCTCATTTGGAATACTGTGTGCAATTCTGGGAGACCACATTTTCAAAAGGATATAAACAGGTTAGAGCCTGTGCAGAGTGGCTACTTAAATGGTTAGTGGTCTTCATTATAAAGCATATGAGAACTGACCTAAGGGTCTTAATATGTATACTTTAGAGCAGAGGTTCCCACCTCCATTCCTGGAGGGCCAAACACCTTTCAGGTTTTCAGGCTGTCCCTAATAAATATGCATGAGATGCATTTGCATGCACTGCCCTCATTTTATTCAAATGTATCTCATGCATATTCATTAGGGACAGCCTGAAAACTTGAATGGTGTTTGGCTGTCCAGGACTGGTGTTGGGAACCTCTACTTTAGAGGAAAGGTAGGATTGAGGAGATATGATAGAGATGTTTAAATACCTCCATAGCATAAATGCACAGTAAGAGAGCATCTTTCGATTGAAAGCAAACTCTGCTACGAGGGAACATAGGATGAAGGTGAAAGGGAATATGCGGAAATATTTCTTTGCGGAAAAGGTATTAGATGCACGGAATAGTCTCCCAGCGGAGGTGGTAGAGATGAGGAGAATATCTGAATTCAAGAAAGTATGAGACAGCACAGAGGATTTCTAAAGGAAAAAAGGGAACTACTGTAGTAGTTGATATGGAAGGGCCAACTAGATATGCCATGTGATCTTTTTCTGCTGTCATGTTTGTTTCTAGTCATAAAGAGGATAATTTTATAACAGGTTGCTTAGGAGGAGGGTATGAAAGTGCCTATTTTTAGTCTACATATTATAAAGATACATAGACTCCTATTTGTCTTTTATTTTCTAAAGTGGTAAACCAGCAGAAATCTTGGATTGGTTGAAATTGCAGTCCTTACATTTTATTTGAAAAAATCATGCATATTTTGTGATTCTGCCCACACTCTGCCCAAATTCCTCCCAAGAATTCCTACATGCAGACTAGTGCATATGTTCTTGTCACCATGTACATTTCTATGCACACACCAAATGGGATAATTTTATAAAAGCCCTTTATGTTTATAAAACTGAGTGGAAAACGTTTATATAATTATCCCCAAAAGTTGAGAATTTGAAAAAAAAAAGGTAAAAACTGACATCTTTGGTAAAAATTATTCAGTAAGGAGAAAAAGATGGAATGGTGTGATTGTGCAAATATGTTACAATTTGCCACAGAAACTTAAGGGCATGTTTACTAAACTGGGCTAACGGTTAGCACGCGCTATTTGTAGCTAGTTTCATTAAGTTAGCTCAGCAGATTTCTGTTAGGTGTTTCAAACTGTATCTAACAGCTTGAATCAAAATGTACTTTTTCTGGGATGCATTTTTGTCGAGCTTGCTTGGTGTTTTTTTGTTTTATTTTTTAAGTGAACCCTTGAATTTAAAGCTACGCAGAGAATATAAATTGAGTTGAGCAGGGAGAAGAGGACCATATATATTTCTCGTGCCTTAAGTGCTGTAACCATACTTCCAAAATTTTTGCAATATCTTTGTGTATTTTACTTCAGTTATATGTATGCCTATTTTTATTTTTTCTGTACTATCAAAGACACACTAGATCAGAGGTATCAAACTCATTTCATTGTTGGGCCACACTGGAATAAAATATATCCGAAGTGGATTTATTTATTTGACTAGGTTTCTACACCGCTTTTCACGGTGGTCAAAGTGGTTTACAGTGAACTAAAGAAAATACAATGAACATTTCCATTAAAACAGAATGACTCTGTACAATGAACAAGGGTAGCGCAATTGGGATGGTTAACTAATATTACCTGTATATAGTTAAAACTCTGTTCCATGTAAAGTATACAGAAGTATACAAAGTTTTGTTAACTGTTCCATGTAAACCGCCCTTGATCTCTGGAAGGGGCGGTATAGAAGAAATTGTTAAATAAATAAAAAATATGTACAAGGTTAATTATGCACAAGTATGTGAGTTGACTGTGCATACTTGTGGCGCTTGATATGTTTGTTACCTCTGTGTTGGGCTGTTGGTGGGGGGAGGTGGTGAAATGAAGGGTGAAGAGGTGAGTTTTGAGACGTTTGCAGAAGGTTACGAGGTCTGTGGTGTTATGTTGTCTGGGAGGGTGTTCCAGGTGGTTGGGACATAAAATTTGAATGCTCTAGCCGAGCATCACTCATATATTTTTAAATATACAATATTTTATTTATTTGAATATATTATGCACAATATGCATACTTCTATGTTTTTCCACCCTGCGTTCCCTGGTTATTATAAATGTATTTGTTTTCAATTTTTTAGATTTGTTAGTTTTTACATTTATTTATTGAGCACATGTATACAAATTGTTTTAACATATATATATATATTCATAATATTGGTCCATTAACTTAAGGTAAATATGTACCATGATTTTAAATTTATTTACATGTTCTTTATGTTGTATGTCATTTAGCTGTGTGCCCCCTGAAGAAGGCTACGGCCGAAACGCGTAGGGGTTAATAAAATTCCATCACACCCACCTATGACTCTTGCTCTTTGTTGCCTTCTTTGCAGAGGCCCATCAGGCCACAGGGCACACAACCCTCCTGCTGCTGCACCTGGGGTTTATCATGAACTACCCTGAATCTCATCTCACTCAATCCCAGAGCCTGTAATTCATAGGTGCTCAGTTAGACACTCTGCAGGCCAAGGCTTTTCTTCCCAGGGAAAGGGCAGACGGCCTCAGGGAGCTAGCGGCGAAGGTGCAGCACTGCCGCTCTGTGCCTGCCTGTCTCCTCCTCCGCCTTCTGGGCCACATGGCCTCCACGGTCCATTTGACCCCGCTAGCTCATCTGCATTCAGGCAGCCCAGTGGTGCCTCTGCTCAGTGGACGCAAGTCATGAGCAGACTGCGGGACAGTATCAGGGTAACCCATCAACTGGCAGAGTCCCTCAACAGGTGGTATCTACTCTGCCACCTCCGGGCCGGGATACCTTTCCAGGTACCCACGCACCAGAGAGTCCTGACCATAGACACCTCTGTCCTCAGTTGGAGGGTACATTGTGAGGACCGTTGCACACAAGGCGGCTGATCAATCTACTGGAACTCAGGGCAAATGTCTTGGCCCCACGGCATTCCGCCACCCCCTGCAATACCAGCCGGTGCTGATACAGATGGACAACCAAGTCGCTATGTTCTGTGTCGACAAGCAGGGGGGCACGGGGGTCGTACTCCTTCTGCCAGGAGGCACTGGCCCCCTCTTTCCTTTGCAGCTCGCAACAACATGCTTCTGCAGGCGGCCTAACTCCTGGGCCAGGACAACCTCCTGGTGGACAGACTGAGCCGGGTGCTCCAACTACATGAGTGGCACCTGAACACCTCTTCAGCCTCTGGGGGCGCCCATGATAGACCACTATGCCACCCGAGAAAATATGCAGCTGCCCCGCTTTTATTCATGGCAGCTGCACCTGGCAGGGGGTGGCGGCGGACACCTTCCTGATCCCATGGACGAAAGGCCTCTTCTATGCCTTTCTACTGACCCCCCCCCCCCCCCAGTCGCCAAAACCCTCTTCAAGATCCAGCGTGAGGGGGCATCACTGATACTAATCACCCCCAGGGACCCAGACAGCCTTGGTTTCCACTGATGCTCTCCATGTTGGCAACACTCCCAGTCCCTCTGGGCCGTGCCCCGGACGTCCTTTCTCAGGAGGAGGGCTCCCTCCTGCACCCCAATCTGTGATTTCTAACACTAACAGCATGGCTGCTGAAAGGGCAGCCTTGTCCACTTTCAACCTCCCATGGGAAGTCAAGACGATCTTGTTGGCCTCCCATAAGCCCTCCACAAAGTGAGCTTATGCCTTTAAGTGGTGAAGATTCTCGGTATGGTGTGCAGAGAGGCAGGAGAACCCCTTTCTGCTCGGTGCAGCTAGTGCTCCAGTACCTACTGCATCTGTCGCACGCTGGACTAAAGTGAAACTCAGTGAAGGTGCATCTGAGTGTGATCGCCGCACGCCACCACCCTATCGAGGGGAAGCCCCTCTCAGGTCAGCCCCTGGTCTCTCAGTTCCTCCAGGCCTCCTGTTGTCTAAGTCCCCCGTCCACCCCCAGTGGCAGAATGGGACCTCAATGTGGTGCGCTCTCAGCTCACCAGGCCACCATTCGAGCCTCTAGCTACTTGTCATCTGCGGTATTTTTCATGGAAGGTTGCCTTCAGAGTGAGTGAACTTTAAGCCCTGGGGCAGAGCCGCCATATACAGGATTCTACAAGGACAGGGTGGTGCTCTGCACTCGCCCCAAATTGCTCCCAAAGGTGGTATCTCCTTTCCACCTCAACCAGCAGGTGGTCCTTCCCATCTTTTTCCCGCAGTCTCACATTGGTCGGGAGGAAACTATACTCCATACACTGGACTCACAGCCTCACACTGGTCAGAGAGGCTGTTGTTGCCAAAAAAGCATCTTTCAGGAAATGGAAAAAAGAGCCAAACAACGAAACCTGGAAACAGCACAAGCACTGGCAAGTCAAATGCAAGGCATTAATAAGGCAGGCAAAGGGAGAATTTGGACAAGTGCAAGGTTATGCACCTAGGGAAGAACAACCCAAACTATGGTTACACGATGCAAGGTTCCACATTAGGAACCACCACCCAGGAAAAAGATTTAGGCGTCATTGTGGATACCATGTTAAAACCCTCGGCCCAGTGTGCAGCAGCGGCCAAGAGAGCAAATAGAATGCTAGGTATGATAAGGAAAGGAATGGAAAATAAAACAAAAGATATTATAATGCCTCTATATCGTTCCATGGTGAGACCGCACCTTGAATATTGTGTGCAATTCTGATCGCCGTATCTTAAAAAGGATATAGCGATTTTAGAAAAGGTTCAGAGAAGAGCCACCAAAATGATAAAGGGGATGGAAGGATACTCCTATGAAGAAAGGATAAAAAGGTTAGAGCTCTTTAACCTGGAAAAGAGACGGCTGAGGGGAGATATGGTAGAAGTCTATAAATTAATGAACGGAGTGGAACGGGTAAACGTAGATCGATTGTTTACCTTATCAGAATATAGAAAGACTAGGGGACATGCAATGAAGCTACAGGGTAAACTATTTAAGACTAATAAAAGAAAATATTTTTTCACTCAACATGTAATCAAACTCTGGAATTTGTTACCGGAGGATGTAGTAAAGGCTGTTAGTGTAGCTGGGTTTAAAAAAGGTTTGGACAAGTTCCTGGAGGAAAGGTCCATAAACCATTATTAAGAAGGGACCCAGGATATCAATGCTTGAACCAATGCAAGCATTGTGGAACCTGTGTCCCTTGGGGAAACTGCTAGGTACATATGACCTAGATTGGCCACTGTTGGAAACAGAATACTGGGCTTGATGGACCTTGGTCTGACCCAGTATGGCATATCTTATGTTCTTTTGGACTATAAAACGGGTCCTGTCTTTCTACCTACAGTGGACCCAGGGCCATCGCAAAGCTCCTTAGCTTTTTGTTTCCTACAACCCCAGCAGACTGGGCTTCCTGTGACTAAGCAAACTCTGTCCACTTGGCTGGTGGACTGTATTGCCCTCACCTATGAGCGAGCTGGACTCTTCCTGGACCACCGGATCACAGTTCATCGTGTGAGAGCGATGACCACCAAGGTGGCGAACCTGTGCTCTGCTCAGTACCAATGACAGAGATCTGCAGAACCGACACATGGTCTTCAATTCATATGCCCGTAGCTTACTACTGCCTTGAAAGTGAGTCCCGTCAGAACAGTGTCTCTAGTCAGGTGGTATCCCACAATCTGTTCGAAGTGTAGGCAATTCCTGCCCTCCGACTCTTCTGTGTTCAGGCTACCAGAGTGATTGTGCTGCTGGATGCTAGGGTCTTGCAGAGTCTCACTTTCTGACTACCCAACTTGGTCGCCGTTGATGCTGTCGTGGTTCAGTCCTGGACAGCCTGGAGCTAGAGTCCCATATGTGAGGACTGACTTCCTGCTTGTTCCTGGAGAAAGCATATTTCTCCAGGGACAGCAGGAATCAGTCCTTACAACCCTCCTTCCTCCCCTTGGAGTTGCCTCCCTACCTTGTTTTATTTTTACTGCCGTCCTAGCTATGTCATCTGACTGAGCAAGATGGTACCCTTGGGTGGGAAGGGGCCCACGCATTCTTTGAAAGCTAAGAAGATGCTTCCACCCAGGCTGCGTTGGCACCGATGTCACAGATATGTGAGGACTGATTCCTGCTCTCCCTGGAGAACACCTGTTACATGTGAGTTATTTTATGCTATATAAACAGAAGGAGAGAGAGAGGCTGCATGCAGAGATAATTGATGCAAGAGAAGAGACTGTAAAATTTGTTAACATATCAGTTACATAAGAGCTTATGTTGAGCCCAGTTGTTCTTATTGGGTATCAGTGAGCAAAGGTATACTCCTGAAATTTCCCACATAAAATAAACTTGCCAAATTTATTACATGTAGTTGCTATGGTATTTAGACTACTAATGCCAAATGCCTTTTGCACTATTTGGCCTCAGATTTGGACAAGCTGTTTGAATATTGCTGGAGACTTCAGATAATGATTTTATACATATATGGTTCCAAAATATTCAAAATTGCACATACTCAGGACCAAGCAGCCAGCCAAAAAGCTTACAAGTTAGGACCGTAATATAATAAATATAACCTTGCCCCCAACAACCCCCAATCAACAATACAAATTTGTAGATGTACGTAACTGTATCTCATACATATTGCCAAATATTCCATGTCACCCTATACTAATCTGTAAATAGTGTACATAGTTTACCTGTTCACCATGTTAAATTTCCCTGTTCATTGTAAGTTCAGTGTTTGACTGTTCTACATTGTTCAACTTTTGTTACCTGTGAACCGCGCTGATGATAAATAGTGCGGTATAGAAAAACAATAAAATAAATAAAATAATAATAACAATGTACAAAATCTAGATTTACATGACCAACAGGATCGATTACCAGCACCAGATAATTTGAGTCCTATTTGGCGTCCATATTGCCTGGTGGGCTATAAAGAACATTGACTGAGTGATAGAGGCAGAATGAGAGACTCAATTCATTTTCGTCAAAAACCTCTCTCACCCTTTAGAGAGAAGATTTCTTGAAAACCAGATCTTTTCTGTTCCCCTACAATCAGGGCTTTTTTGATGGGGTACTTGGTGGTATTGAGTATCTACACCATAGGTTTTCAACCCAGTCCTTGGGGAACCCTAGGCCAGTCAGGTTTTCAGGATTCCCACAATGAATATGCATAAGATAGATTTGCATACAATGAAGGCAGAACATGCAAATCTTTCTCATGCATATTCAGTCTGGGAATCCTGAAAACCTGACTGGTCTAGGGTTCCCCGAGGACTGGGTTGAAAACCCCTGATCTACACCTTTTTCAATGCCTGCTAAAATTGACCAATGGTCTTCATATATTAATGAAAGTGCCCTGCCTATAAGTATCAGCACCTTTTTTGCTAGAAAAAATACACTGCCTACAATTCATATACAACTGTTATTTGAACAAACAATAAAAAGAAGTTGTTGTTTTAGAAGATGTAGATGTTTTGATATAAATCTCCTTTTCCTTCCTACTATTGTGTCTGTTGCAATCTACTTTAATGCATTGTTGTAGCTGGACCATAAATTAAGGTAGTTATATCAAGCATCCTTAATAAAGTCAAGTTTTTCTCTAATTTAAGTGATCATGCAGTGCTTGTAAAAACTACCAATAATAATTCAGTAATTCAAGCCAAAGCGTTTCGAACCATCAATCTATATAATGGTTCTGCTTCAGGGCAATATAGAAAAGGCAGTACTTAACTTGACAAAGGAGACCTCTCGTCCTTACATCTGGAGCTCCATAGGCTTCTATAGAAAAATGGCCATGTGGGAGGGAGGTTCTGGAGGCCAAATTTAGGCTTTTTGGTAGGAAGTGGAAGTCCAGAACTTCCAGGGTAGCATTTTCTGAAATGCTTCTCATTTCACATGCAGGACCCAAAAGGCAGGCAGAGCTCCAGAGTCTCAATGGGTGGATGAATCAATGGTGCAAAGAAGAGGGTTTTGGATTTGTTAGGAACTGGGCAACATTCTGGGGAAGGGAGGGAGGGGCTCGGCTGAAGGGATAGGCTCCACCTTAACCGGGATGAAACCAGGCTGCTGGCATTAACCTTTAAAAGGAGATAGAGCAGCTTTTAAACTAGACAGTAGGGAAAAGCTGACAGTCACACAGGTTTGGAAGGATGTATCCTGGAAGGATACTAGCAAAAGAGGGAAGTTAGTTCATCCTGGCAGAGAGGTTCCAAAAATATAAAACTAACCCAGATGTCCTTCAGTACAGAGCCGAAAGATTCTAAATTACACCTGTCAACTGATAACGAGCTTAATATGAATAAAATACAACCCCTAAAATGCCTGTATGCAAATGCTACAAGTCTGAAAAATAAGATGAGAGAGCTAGACTATATAGCACTAAATGAAAGGTGAGAGATGATTGGCATCTCAGAGACCTGGTGGAAGGAGGACAACCAATGGGACACTGTGATACCTGGGTACAAACGATATCACAATGACAGAGTACATCAAATTGGTGGAGGGGTTGCACTCTGTTAGAGAGGACATAGTCACATAGGATTAAAATTCTGCAGGAAATAAAATACACTATAGAATGTCTATGGATAGAGGTTCCATGTAAGAAGTGAAAGGTTACGGCAGTGGGGGCCGTACTATCGACCACCTGGCCAGAATGAACAGGTGGATGATGAAATGCTAAGACATCAGGGAAGCTAACAAAAGTTGCAACACATTAATAATGGGTGATTTCAATTACCCTGGTATTGACTAGATGAATGTCACAGCAGGGCATGTTAGAGAAATAAATAACTGCTTTTTGGAGCAGCATGCTCATGAACCGACAAGAGGGGAAGCTATTTTGGACCAGTCCTTAGTGGAACACATGATCTGGTGCAAGAGTTAAGGGTGTTGGGGGCCACTTGGCAATAATGATCATAGCATGATTGCTTTTGATTTAATAAATGAAAGAAGGATGGCAAGGAAATCCACAGTGCTACCTTTTAACTTTCAAAACGGAGGCTATAATAAAATAAGGAAAATAGTTAAGAAAAATTAAAAGGAGCAGCTACAAAGGTTAAATATTTACATCAAGCATGGATGTTGTTTAAAAGTACTATCTTGGAAGCCCAGACCAGATGTATTCCATGCTTTAAGAAAAGTAGAAGAAAGACCCAAAAACTGCCAGCATGGTTTAAGGCAAGGTCAGAGAGGCTATTGTTGCCAAAAAAGCATCCTTCGGGAAATGGAAAAAGGAGCCTAATGACGAACACAGGAAATAACATAAGCATTAGCAAGTTAGATGCAAAGCATTGATAAGGCAGGTAAAGAGAGAATTTGAAAAGAAGCTTGCTGTGGAAGCAAAAATGCATAATAAAAATGGCTGAAGTACATGCGTAGCAAAAAACTTGTGAGAAAGTCAGTTGGACCACTGAATGATAGAGGGGTAAAAGGGACAATAAGGGAGAACAAGGCCCTAGCGGAGAGACTGAATGAATTCTTTGCTTCGGTCTTTACTGAAGATCATGTAGGGAAGTTACTCGTGCCTGACATGGTATATAAAGGTGATGTAGAGGAAGAATTGAAAGAAATATCGATAAACTGGGAGGTTGTATTATAACTTTTTGATAAATTGAAGAGTAGTAAATCACCTGGACTGCATGGTATACATCCGAGGCTTTTGAAAGAACTGAAATATGAGATTGCAAACCTACTATTACTAATCTGTGAACTATCATTAAAATCATCTGTAGTACTTGAGAACTGGAGAGTGGACAGTGTAATTCCAGTTTTTAAAAAGGGTTCCAGGGGTGATCCAGGAAACTGCAGACCAGTGAACCTGATATCACTACCAGGCAAAATGTCTCATGCAGCCCCACAACCCATGTTTCTGCATGAGGCCCATAATGTATCTGGATTTTCAGAAAGCTTTTGGCAAGATCTCTCATGAGAGACTCTTGGCGAAAATAAAAAGTCATGGGATTGGAGGCAATGTAGTATTGTGGATCAGGAACTGGTTAAAAGATAGAAATCAGAAGGTAGGGCTAAATGGACAATTTTCTCAATGGAAAAAGATGAATAGTGGAGTACCCCAGGGATCTGTCCTCGGCATCCTGCTTTTTAACATAGACATAAATGACCTGGAAATAGGAATAACGAATGAGGTGATCAAAATGGCAGACGAAATTTAACGTGGACAAGTGCAAATTTATGTATCTAGGCATAAACAGCCCAAACTACGATTATACAATACAAGGTAGCACCTTAAAAACCACCACCCAGGAAAAAGATTTAGGCGTCATCGTGGATAATACGTTGAAACCCTCCACCCAGTGTGCAGCAGCGGCCAAGAAGGCAAATAGAATGCTAGGAATTATAAGGAAAGGAATGGAGAATAAAACAAAGGATATTATAATGCCTCTGTATTGTTCCAAGGTGCAACTGCATCTTGAATATTGTTTGCATTCTGGTCGCCATATATTAAAAAGGATATAGCTGAATTAGAAAAGGTACAGAAAAGAGCCAACAAAATGGTAAAGGGGATGGAAGGATATCCCTATGAGGAGAGGCTTAAAAGGATGGGGCTCTTCAACTTGGAAAGACGCCTGAGGGTGGATATGATAAATTAATGAATGGAGTGAAATGGGTAGATTGGTTGTTTATGCCATCAAAAAGTAGAAAGACTAGAGGACACACAAGGAAGCTACAATGCAACCCGTTTTAAGACTCATAAGAGAACATATTTTTTTTACGCAACATGTAATCAAACTCTGGAATTCATTACCAGAGGATGTAGTAAAAGCTGTTAGTGTAGCTGGGTTTAAAAAAGGTTTGGATAAATTCCCGAAGGAGAGGTCCATACACCATTATTAAAGAGGACCCAGGAAATCCACTGCTTGCCCAGGGACAAGCATTGTGGAACCTGTGTGCCTCTTTGGGAACCTGTCAGGTACTTGTGACCTGGATTGGCCACTTTTGGAAACAGGATAGTGGACTTGATGGACCTTGATCCCACCCAGAAAGGCATTTCTTATGTTTTATTTTCTTATTATTGGCAGTTAATAGAAGCATTGCATGATCACTGAAATTTGAGAAAAATGGACCTTATTTATTTTATTTACATTCTCTTATATACTGCGCTATTCTGCATCAGTGCGGTTTACATTGAACAAACTGAAATTACATTGAACAGGGCATTATAACTTGGAGATAACTATTTATTTATTTATTTATTTATTTAGCTGTATTTATATCCCGCTTTTCACCGGGTCAAAGCGGTCAGGGAACATGGGCTATGGAGGGTTAAGTGGCTTGCCCAAGACCACAATGAGTACCTGTGGGACTAGAAACCCCAGTCCTTCCGGCCCAAGGTTGCTGTCCTCTAGTGGGATTTGAACCCCCGACCTTCCGGCCTGAAGTACCTTGCCCCAACCACTAGGCCACTCCTCCACTCCACTCCACATCCTTATGGAGGATGCTTGATATAGCTACCTCAATTTATAATCCAACAAAATAAAAAAGTTTTTGTTTGGAGTGTGATTGTATGGATCTTATGTGGGTCACTTTTGTAGGAAATTTATGACCCAACATTGGTCTTATTAGTTCAGTATTGTAGCTGGAGCCATCGGCATCATGGGTTTGAGTGGTCAAATTCAATTTTTAAATCCTGAAATGAATTAAATTTACTTTCTCAAGTTTATTTTAGTTTATTTAATATGTCACCCCTTAGGCTGGTTATAGTCCATCAGTAGCGATTTGCAATCCATGAAAGTAATTAACATTAATACAGGTGAAACCCAATTCACAAAGGGACGCATCTGGGCCATCAGAACGTCCACAATATGGAAGGGGCTACATCGTACCAGATTCTGCACTGCAGGAGTTAGACATTCCGGTATGCCGCAGATCCCACCGTGGGAGATGCCAATCCGCTGCCCATCCAGCCCGCACTATGCTCTTGCTGGTGTGCTTGTGCCATGGCGTCCTGTCGCCATGGCACCGGGATGCCCAGCAGGAGCACCAGTAGGTGCACTACTCGCCAGCACAGGTCTCTTCCCTTGCTCCAACCCTTGGATGGGTCTGCCAGAGCCGGGATTGGGTGGCGGGGCCTCGCCTCCTGCGGTTCCATATCTTGGGGGGGGCTGCTGAGCCACCTCCGATCCTAATGGAGCATCCTAATGGAGCCTGCTGGACATACAGGGCCGTGACCAGAATAGGCCCGGTATGTCCTGGCATATAACCCCTCCCTTGCCGTCTCTGTCCCTCTCCCTCCTGCCCTCTTCCAGCACTCCCTGCACAGAGGCCCTGTATGTGCGTAGAATCTGGTTTGCAGCATACAGTCCGGGCGAATAGCGGGGCTGCACATCCCTCCGGAATATACAGCATCACTTTTCGCTTGCCAAATGACCACCTTAATATATTAATATATTGGTATAAAACTAACATAATATAAAAGAGTAAAAAAAAGCTAATACCCAACTATACAGTAAAGGCTTATTTAAAAGAGTAAAAATAGAAAGAGACTATTTCAACGAACATAAGTGGGGCTAGGTTTGAAAAGCTTGGGTAAAAAAAATATCTTTCAACTTTTTTTTAGAACAAGTATGATTAGATAATTCTGGAGGTAATATGTTCCACAAGTAAGGGCTACAATATGGAAAGGCTGATTGCTGGGTGGTTTTGAGACATATCTTAAATTGGGGGGGGAGGGGGGAGGGAGGGAGGGAGTGACAGACTAATTTATTGATGGCACACACCTCTGGATGAACACTGCGGAATGAATAGATCTGAAATATAAGTTGGTGTTCCAGTGAAAAGTGTTTTATGTATCATAGAAAGGATTTTAAAATGAATCCATAAAGTGGTAAGCAATGGAGGGATTGTAGAGCTGGAGTAATATGATCATATTTTCCTAAAAGATGACTGTATCCAGAGACCTCAGTTATACTGTAGTTTCCAATTTATGATTGATTTTTTTGAAAAGGGCACTGAGTCTAGTATTGCAAAGTTGAGTTTCTTAAAGGCTGACAGAATCATGAAGAGTCTAGTGGCCAAGTCATGAGGAACTCTGTTTCCAAAAATATCCATGATTGTTTTATCTGGGAAATAAAGACTACAAAATATTGAGCAGAACTATTCCAAAAGTCCCCATTCTAGCACTTTAGCCCAAAACAACAAAGGCAAAATGGAGACGGTTAAAAATAGCTGAAGCAATTAGCAAGGATGGCTCTGAAAGATGCCTTCAGAGCCACCTCCCCATACTCCAAAAGTTGCATATACAATGTCACACCATAAAAGCAACCTATATCTACACACACAGCATTGTAACTCTCCAAAAGACACGCACATTCCCTACACATCCGCCCCTCAAAAATAATCCATAATCCATACCTATCTGAACACACACATTACACACATTTATATCCTCCCCCACAAAACCCCCAAAACAATACCCTCTATCATCCAGGCTTGTCCCCAGACACAAACCTCCATACGATTGCACATAGTCCCAGTGATACTCGTACTCCATTCCTCCACACCCTACCTCACCACAAAGCCCTCTTGCACACGTACATACCCATGCATCAACATCCAAAAACCTATGCTGAAAAGAATTTTTAAAGCTTTCCTACTGTATGCTTTCCATACTTAGTTTAGTTTAATTAAAAATTTTCTTTTTATGTATACCTGCCTTTTCTATTCTCATTATAGATATTAGTACAGCATTTCAGAAGATACAAAAATGTATTTTCCTAGAAGCTATTCTTTTCTTTGTATGATTTTGTTTTTACCTTTGTGTATGGCATCATTTTGTCTTGCTTGATAAAAATAGGGAACTCATGGTTGACTGAACAGAGAACTGTTCATCCCTGTCAGCATCTTAAACATTCCTGCAGAGATCAGGACAAGTTCAATAAACTGATTTCCAATTTAAATGAGTTCTCTCAGACACACATGTGAACACATGCGTAGAGAGTATTCTTTTGAAGATGAAATGAACATCTCAGACATGACAGGAAGAAATCCTGTTTTCAGGCTTATGACAACACATTGGAATGCATTGTGGAAAACAGAAATGCTTCATGATTAGTCCCCGAGCCTTATCACAATTCCTATTTCATAATTATTTAGCAGTGCTCCAGAATGCATCTGTATTAATATAGCAAAATATTAGATTGTGGCAAAACAAGATCTACTGACCTATCCGTTCTTCCCACTTTCCTTCTATATTGCTATAATATATTTATATTTTCTAGCTGCAAGCCAAAAAGCATGGTAACTTGTAAGATTTCTCCTATAGGACACTTTTTGATATCTATACTCCATGTTTGGAATACATGGTGCCTCCTTCCACTTAGTTCAATCCCAGGACCCTCCCTTCCCATGTCTATACTAAGTATGTGCAGGAGTTTAAAATGACATTAAAAAAAAACCTGTCATTTTTTTCATTCCATGTCGTTTGAAATCCAAAACAAGAGAGGAAAACCCCCACATTTCCATTTGAGTTTGCTTGATAGTGCATGCTTAAGCAATTTAGCAATAGTAACATAGTGGGAGAACCAAGATGGCATCGGTATGAGCAATACATGCCAAGTCTTTAGTCTCTGTTTTTATTTGCTTTACTTCTAAGTCTGTGGGGCAGAGGAAGAAGAAGCATCGGCCTTACCCCGGAAGCTAGCTGGGTCCTCTGTACAAGGACAAATGGATAACTTTATTACTTGCACCAGCTCTGCAAGGAAGGTGATGGTGCTTGAGAATTCCATGAAGGAAAGATTTTTTGGGAGTGCCCCTGACCTGGAAACAACATTGAGGCCAGAGCTGGTAGAGGGTCCTTTGGCCTCAGTGCAGCAGGAAGGAGCTGTAGCCCATGCTCAGCTGGGGGCAGGAGGCCCTACTTGCTCTACATTTGTAAAGCTATCTCAAGTTACCAGTAAAAAGTTGATAAGGGAGGAAGGTGGAAGCGTGTTCCTGGCTATGGACTCGTGTGCTTCAGTTGTTCTACAAAAAAAAGATAAGTTCTGATTTGTTCCATCCTTTACTTTCTAAACCCAAGCTATTGTCAGATGATATTTGGGAAGCTTTTGCCTGTTTAGAAAGGTCTGTCTGCACATTATGCTTTTTTATGTCGTCAATTTATTGGTGTTAACTGGGAAAATACAGAAGTTGGGGAAGAAAAAAAAATCCTAATATTAGATCATTTGAACTTGAGAACTAAGGTAGGGAACTTGGAGAATATTCTTAATTCTCTAAGCTGGCTATGATTCCTCCATTAGATATGCTTAAGAAATATGTCTTTGGGAGATCCTAAAAATCCCAGAAAATGCCTGCTCACCTACAGTATTTCTCATGCCTACTATTTACCTCCTTTGAAAAAAAAGGAAGCTTCTAATATTGTTGATGCTTCTCTTTCTACATTAGAAATCTTGACTATCTCTGTGATTGGTGTAACTATTTTTATTTTATTTATTTATTTTAAAACATTTCTATACCATCATATGCACAGCACATTCAAGGCAGTTCACAATACATTAAAAAGTACGGTCCTATGATCCTAAATGTCAATACTATTACAAAAAGGAACTCTGCACCTCATGCCCCCCTTCTCACCCAGCAACCAGCAGTACTACTGCAAAGTCAATTGTTAATTTTATAACGAATCCACAGATAGATTAAATTTGTAAGCTTTTCTTTTGTAAGCATGACCCATAGTTTATGAATGAAAAAAATCTGGGTATTTACAGATGTGGCAAAACAAGCCCAGAAGAGTCTAAAGCAATTTCTTCTTATGAGACCTAAAGGTATACAACTGTTAAGTATAAATATGTATTTTTTGTGCCCCAGCAGCTTCCTGTGTTTTTGATAGACTAAGTATCTGCACAACCTACTCCATTTATGTTGTCTAGTCCCCTGATATTATCTGTGGGGGAGGACTGAACTTGAGTCTGCATAGTTGTAATTAGGCAGAGCTAGCCTCATTCCTTAATTACCTATGATCTGTTTCTTTGAATTGTGAATCTGGAACTCCCATAGTTGTGGAATTTGCAGCATGCTTCTTATTTTCTATTTTTCTTTTTGTATATTAGGATATAATTTTTCTTTACAGCAGTTTGCTTAATAAGAGATAAATGCGTGGATATATTGCTGTAATTAATAAATTTAAAAAAATAATAACATGGGCTGTATTTGTTGATGATTTTTCTTTGTTTTGATTTCAGTCATATTGTTTTAATGGTTTGCCTGCCTTGACGTTGAAGGCTCCACAAAGGACACAAAGGGGGCCTTTTACTAAAATGCATTATGCAGTTAGCAGGGGTTTAGGCACGCAATAACTGTTTGGTCGGGCCCTTAGTAGCTGTTAGTCCAGGGGCAGGACAGTTATTGCGTGTTGATTTTCATTGTCCCTGCACTTCATGCATTGGGGTGGTGAATAGGTGGGTTGAAGCAAAGAGTGGGCATGGTGAGTGCATTACAGGCAGCACAGGAGCATGTCACATGCTACCAGTCAATGGTGCAGCTAGCATGGGTGCAATTACCTCTGCCTCAGTAGGTGGGATTAAGTGTCCCCATGGTATTACTGCCCTGCGTTAGAGTGTATCACCAGGAACATGCTCTCCATGCCCCCAGCAGTTAATACAGAGCTTTTGCACCTAATGCACATAGATTTTCTTGCTATTCGCATCTTGGGTGCAAAACCATATTACCCATTAGTAAAAGGGCCCGAAACTGTAGTGGCTTGGTTAATCCTGTATATAAATAGATTTGACCTCTTTATTCTGTGTTTAAGGGAATTTCATTAGCTGCAAATAGAATTTAACCTGAAATTTAAGGTTTTATTTATAGTATTTACATTGCTGCATGGCTTGTCATCTGATTATTAAATTCAACGATGCAGCCTTACAGCCTCACAGCTCGACCCATTCAGTTTGGTCATGTCATTTTAATACTTCTGTAGTGGACTCAGTAATAAGCAAGTAAAATGGTTACCTATGGTAGAGCCTTCTTTTATCTTTGCACCAGAGGTATGGACTTCCATTTATTTATTTATTTGGCATTAATTATACACCACCTTTCAGTGTTATCAAGGTGGTTTACATTGAACACAACGATTTTACATAGAACAGCTGACATTATAACTGTATACATCATAGCGTTGAACTATGTAACATTCTAACAACAACTATTTACATTTGTAGTACTGTATAGGGTACTCTGTTTTGGTAGCTATGATGATGTGGGATGGATCATTGGTATTAGTATTTGAGTGTTAAGGTTGCGTGTTCAGTGTTGTACCAAAGTATTCGGTGAACAGGTGAGTTTTTAGCTTTTTCCGGAAGTTAGCGGTATCCTTAATTGATCTTAATTGGTGTGGGATTGAGTTCCAGAGAGATGGGCTGAATGCTCTTTGGAGTGCTATTGGAGATGCATTAGTCTTGATAGATGTAGTCGAGAGGGTGTGTTGGTGTTTCTTCTTCCTTCAACGAATATCTGGGACCATCTAAATTAGCTGTTTTAAGTATGGTCTTGAATGTTAGTATTATTGATTTGTATTTTATTCGGGATTGTATGGGTAACCAATGAAGAGTTTTTAGGATTGGGTTGATGTGCTGTTGTCTTTTGGATCTGGTGATGAGTCGTGCTGCAGTATTTTGCGCAAGTTGAAGGGTTTGAGTTGTGCTTTTGGGAAGTCATTGCAGAAGGGTTTGGGTTGTGCTTTTGGGAAGTCCTTTCAGTTCAAGTTGCAATAATCTAGATGAGGAGTTACCATCGCTTGACACACTATATGGAAGTGATTCCATCCAGATGATCAAAGATCCATGTCTTATTTGCTCCCATTTCACAGATAAGTTAAGACTTATTTCTTTACTTTAGCTTTTCTTAATGAAGTTTCTGATTAGCATTAGATTGAAAGAGGAATTTTGATGTAATTTTTATGTTTTTATATTTGTTCTGTGTTTAATGTGTTTTGTTATTTTAATAGAAACATAGAAACATGATGACAGAAAAAGACCACATGGCCTATCTTGTCTGTCCTTCCATATCAACAACTGCAACAGTCCACTTTTTACCTTTAGAGATCCTCTGTGTTAGTTCCATGCTTTTTTGAATTCAGTTACTGTCCTCATCTCTACCACGTCCACTGGGAGACTATTCAATGGATCCACTACTCTTTCCGTAAAGAAATATTTCCACATATCACTCCTGAATCTATCTCCCTTCACCCTCATCCCATGTCCCCTCGTAGCAGAACTTGCTTTCAATTGAAAGAGGCTCTCTCCCTGAATATTTATGCCACGGAGGTATTTAAACATAGAAATGTTTAATGGATATTTATGTTTAATTATGAGCTGCACTGGACTATGGGATAGGTGTCATATTCAAATTTCCAATCATTAAATAGTGTACTGGTGTGTGGCTATTGCATGGGTATCCTGCCTCTTAGGTCACTTGTGTAATCTGCCAGACAGATCCAAATGGCAGTGCCTGTGTTTCTACATATTGCACATCCATAGCTTTCAATGCCATCTGTAAAGCCAGGAATGATTTCTGCTTCAGGGCCATTGTTTTCATGAGGTTTGGCACTATCAGTATGTGGGCTCCATCCAAGGAGAGCCCAGGAATTATCACCATTAGCACCTGTAATGCCTGAAGATATTGGAGCTGTTTGACCATGATTGACCTTGGGTACTACATATTCAGTATTTTATTTATTTATGTATTTATTTAACAAGTTTTCTTACATTCAAAGCGGTTTACATAGAACATTGCAACTTTTAGAAATGACATTGAACAGGTAATTGAACTTTGAGTTCAGGGGAAAGATGCTGTAGCGTGTCAAAGGGGACTCGGAGAAATGTTTGTGTGTAAAGCATTAGGCAGGAATTCTAGCAAGAATTTGATTGTCACTGCCCTCAAGGCCCCCTCGGGGCCCCACACTTCCCTGACTGAAAAGAAGCCCAGCATCCCGGCTTTGCAGAGCCGTGAGAGAGAACAGCGTTAACCTTCTTTCCCGCAGCTCTGTTAAAGTTGAGCCTGGTGGTGTGCTGAGAGTAAAAGAAAGCATTTCCTGTCTCGCACAAGGCTAGCACTGATAATGTGCTGGGGGGGGGGGCACTAGCACTGGAAATGGGCTGATCGGCAGGGGGGGCTAGGACTGGAAATGGGCTGATTAGAGGGGGCTAGCACTGGTAATGGGCTGAGGGAGGACTAGCACTGGAAATGGGCTGATGGGGGGCTGGGACTGGAAATGGGCTTATCAGGGGGGATTAGGACTGGTAATGGGATGATTGGGGGCAAGCACTGGATATGGGCTGATCGGAGGGGCTAGCACTGGAAATGAGCTACGACTGGAGAAGGGCTGATTGGGAGGGCTAGGACTGGAATGAACTGATGGGGGATAGCACAGGAAATAGGCTGGGACTGGAAATGTGCTGGTGGGGGTGCTAGGAATGAAAATGGGCTGATGGCGGGGAGAGGAAGATAGAGCTGCTGGTCCTGGAAGAAAACTGGGGGCTAGGGCTACAAATGGGCTGATGCGGGGGGGGGGGGATGGGAGAATGGGACTGGAAGGGAGTGGATGCTGGTAGGGGAAGGAGGGGGCAGGAAGGGAGCTGACATGGGGAGAAGGAGCTGATACCTGAGGATGGTACTGGAGGGGGTCTGGAAGGGAGCTGACACCTGGGGGGGGACTGGAAGGGAGCTGAAACTTGAGGGTGGGACTGGTAGGTGGCTGGGTAATGGAGAGGATACTGGAAGGGAGCTGACACGTGGGGATGGCACTGGAAGAGGGATGGACAGAGAGTAGGGTGACTGGAAGGGAGCTGACAGGAGGGTGGTACTGGGCGTGGAAGTGAGTTGATACCTGCAATGGTATTTGGACTAGAAGGGGTAGACAGTGGGGAAGGAGAGGGGCTGGCATGGAATGGACACCAGTGGCAGTCGTGGGAATGCAAGGGAGTTGACTTTGGATGGTACTGGGAGGGGAGGACCAGAAAGGGGGCAGATACTGGGAAGGGTTACTGGGACCTGAAATAGGCTGATGGAAGGAAGTGGAAAAAACAAAAGAAGAGATAAGAAATGGCAGATGGACTGTAGACCATAGAAAGAGAGCTAAGAGAAGACAGGAAAGCAGAAGCCTCAGATCGGGACCAGCATGATCAGAGAATAAAATGGTCAGACAATAAATGTAGAAACATTTTTTTTTTTATTTTAGTGAATGGACTTTGCGCTATCTTTATATTTTACACAGTATGAGGAACTGTGGGAGGAGTGGCCTGGTGGTTGGGGCAAGTTACTTCAGGCTGGAAAGTCAGGGGTTCAAATCCCATTAGAGGACAGCAACCTTGGGCCAGAAGGACTGGGGTTTCTAGTCCCACAGGTGTTCCTTGTGGTCTTGGGCAAGCCACTTAACCCTCTATTGCCCATGTTCTCTGTAAGTATTAGTGTATGTGTCTCATATCCCCTTGTGTTAAATGTATCCCCCAGTTGTGTTGTGACCACTTTGATTGAAGGATAAGGTGGTATACAAAACTGTTTAAATAAATACAAATTTCTATCTGGTGTTGTACTGCATGCAGAGGCTGGCTTCTTGGGGTTTCAGTTTAATTTTTGTCTACATATCTTTATGTTTACTTTAGGTTGTAGTCACTTATTATGTACTTGGTGAGGGTCTGTGTTCTGAGTGTGTGACTGAGGCCAGGTGTTCTTTTAACATGGAGTTTGTACATAGGCATCTACACTGTACTGTAGTAATTTGACTAGTTCAGCTTTTCAAATAGGTATATGGATGTTCTAGGGACGGCTGCAGTATTTATAGTGCTGCTTTTTTCTGGATAGGACCTTTGTATCAGTTTTGGAAGTTTATGCTGAGAATGGTATGGTAGATTTGGTCTTGTAGATCTTAGGTGACGTTTGTAGGGTTTTATATTAGTCTGGTACTAGAGAATGTTTGTTAGTGAGATGACCAGAATCAGATTTGTTTAAAATATATTAAGTTCTGTGGGTGAATGTCCTACTTCTGCTCTGCACCCATTGTTGAGGGAGAAGTTTCTGTGGATACAGAATGTATATTAAAAAAGAAAAAGTAAGAACCGGGGGAATCCAGGATGGTGACGGTGAGGAGTTGAGCTGCGTAGCTGGTGTTTCTATGGAGCGTAAACAGAAGGCGTGGGTGGTATGCAGCCTTCACTACCACCTTCTGGCTTACCGTCTGTTTCTGTTAGTCCATTGGATCGTTTTCTTGCCCAATCTCCGCAATTGCCAGCAGTTGCCGGGGAGGTATTGCCGGCTACAATTGTTTTGGTGCAAGAGAGCCCGGCTTCTGTCTCGGATGTTTCAGCTCTCTCCTCTGATTTGCAGCCAGTCTCGAAGCGGGTGTGCCTCCAACAATCCCCTGAAGCCTTGGTGCAGGCTCAGTCTCCGGGAGGGTCTGAGCAGAGCGTGGCGAAAGGGCCAGGCCCGGGGATAGGAGCAGTAGGTTCCCCTGCTTCGGAGCAGCTAATGCATGCCGATATTCGAGTACTGCCAATTGTAGACAAGACGACAGTTGAGGCTGCTTCTTTGAGGGGGGCCCCTACACCCGCTGGAATGGAGGCAACTACAGCACAGTCGGGAGATCTTGGCATCTTTACATTTGTGCGACCAGATAATTTTACTTTGGAGGATATTTGGAAAGCTATCGTTTCTCTTGGGTAGGCCTTGTTTCCTCAAGTTTCATCGTTAGTGGTGTGAGTGTCTGCAAATGAAACTGGGATTCAGCAGGTGGCTACTTCGATGGATTCAGTTAAAGCTGAGGTCAGTGAATTTCGTGATAGGCTGGCTTCTATGGATAATCAAGCAGTTTCATTTGTTAAGAGCTTTGAAGTGGTTGAAAAGAAGCTGGAACTTTTGGAAAATGCTCACCGGTTGATTAACTTTCCTAAACTGTCTATTCTTTCTGCAAAAGATATGTTTGTGGAATATTTAGTGGACATATTGGCAGTATCTTGAGAATCTCTTCCACCTTTGGTTAAGGTTTTCTATCTCCCACCTGGAAAAAAGCAATCTTCTCCAGTTTCTCATGTGGATTTGACTGACATTCTTGAGTCCTCCCGAGAGGAGCAAGTGGTCTCTGCTACTATGATTGTAACTTTTGCACTTCTTTCAGATAGAGAGTGGCTTTTAAAACTCTTTTTCCATAAGAGGTATATGTTATTTCGGGGTCAACGGGTGTATATCTATCCCGATTTGGCTAGGGTGACCCAGCATCGCAGTAAAGAGTTTCTCTTGATGCGGCCTGGGGTGTTACAGTTGCATGGGCTCTTTTTCTTAAAGCATTCTTGTAAATGTCTGGTGAAATACCAGTCTATCTTTTATATATTTTATGAGCCCTTCCAGCTGCGTGCCTTCATTAATGCAAGGAGATTGGAAGCCTCCATTGGCTCCTTCTAGGATGAGCCACAAAATTGATTTAATTTTCCACTGGTAACTCCTTCTTTTATTTTTTGGTTATTGTATTTTTCTTGTTAGAGTTCTCCCCTTGTTTTGTGGACTAGAGTGAGCTGACATTCATGTTATGTTTTGGTGTATTTAATTTCTTGCTGTTTGTTTCTGATGAAAGCTCTTTTTCTATACAAGATTGTTTTTGTTAACTTTCTTGGATTATTGAAAAATTCATTAAAGATAAAATACAGAAAAAAGAAAAAATAAGAACCATAATGCAATTTATAACAGAATAAAATGAGTTATAATTTGGTATTATAAACTGTGCTGTGAATTTCACATTTTCTTTTAGTTCCATAGTATGCAAGCATCTTGCATTTCATTTGTTTTACGGAATATCTATTTACATTAACACCATGCTGGTCCAGTGTGCAGTTTCAAGAATTATGTTGGGGTTGCCAAGCACTTCTTGGGGGCTTGTTTACAAAGCCATGGTAGCGGCTTCCGTCCAATATCGGCTTCCGTCCAATAGGATGAATTCAATGGGGCCGCGGCTCCGATATCGGGCGGAAGCCGCTACCACGGCTTTGTAAACAAGCCCCTTGGTGTTTGTTGGAGTGGGAGGTGTTGGGTTGGGGTCACAATGTCCTTCTTGTTTTTCAGAGGGTGGGAAGTGCTGTGTTGGAGTGTCAAGTCGCTCTTGTTTTTGTGGAAGTGGGAGATGCTGCATGGATGCTGTTGAGCCCCTCTTGTTTGTCATATTTAGCAGCATGTTTCCTAGACTCTGCACTGGTAACATATGAACATAAGAAATGCCATACTGGGTCAGACTAAGGTCTGTCAAGCTTGGTATCTTGTATTCAGCAGTGGCCAATTCAAATCACAAGTACCTGGCAGGTTCCCAAAAAGGCGCACAGGTTCCACAATGCTTGTCCCAGGGCAAGCAATGAATTTCCCAGGTCCTCTCTTATAATAATAGTTTATGGATGTTTCCTCCTGGAACTTGTCCAAACCTTTTTTAATCCCAGCTATACTAACTACTTTTACTGCATCCTCTGGTAACTAATTCCAGAGTTTGATTATGCAGGGCCATAGGCAAACTGCAGGGAGGCAGTTACATCCCCCTGCAGTTATCGCATTTCAGTGTGACAAAACAGCTGCTGGTATAACTAAGGCCACCCACTGAGGTGACATTAATTGCACTCACACTACTTGCACTGCGCCATTATGTTAGTTTTTGCTGACAGTGCAGATGCCTGTGTGTGAGTTCTTTCTCTCGCCTCACTCTACAGTAAAGTATAATTTTGGGAAAGAAATCCTGTAAACCTAACAGTAATGGGTAAAAGCATTTTTTTGACTACATGTCTGTTTTTAGTTGTACTAATATATTCCCCACTTGGTGACGATCTATCTTTGTTCTGCATATGTGTGACTGAGGCTACATATTCTGTTAGCATGGAGTTTCTATGTAAGGAGCTGTAGTAATCTGGCTTATTCAGTTTTCTGAATAGGAATATGGATGTTCTAGGGCCCACTGCAATATTTATGGTGTTGCCGTTTTCTGGATACACTCCATGTTGTTTGAGTTTTGAAAGTTAGTGCTGTTATGGAATAGTAGATTTGCTCTATGGGTCCTGTACTCTGGGTTCTGTAGGATGTTGGTTGGGGGAGGTACTGGAATATGTATTGTTTTTGAGATTTGCAGTTTTGCGTTCTTTATGCTGCCAGACTGAAATATAAAATATTTTGTCAGTTCAGATTCAAGGAAATTTCAGATTTTCAGGGAAAGTCTCAGTTTAATTTTGTTTAGTAGCCTGATAGCTTCACCGCTGCTGAGTTCTGGACTTTTCCAGTTCTAGCACAATCCAATCCAGCATTTGAATTCATGGCTACCAGGATTAGTTTCTCATTTTATATCTTCCCTCCTTATCAATAATCTAGTCATGTTGGAGTGGGAGATATTGTGTTGGGGTCACAATGTCCCTCTTGTTTTTCAGAGGGTGGGAAGTGCTGTGTTGGGGTGCCAAGTTGCTCTTGTTTTTGTGGAAGTGGAATATGCTGCATGGGTGCTGTTGAGCCCCTCTTGTTTGGCATGTTTAGCAACATATTTCCTGATGTGCAGATACTTTTAATGGTTTAATTGGGGAATGGGGGCTGTGTAAGAGGCTTTTCATTAATCAGATTTCATGTTTTATTATTATGATTGTTTTATTGGCTGTGCATCACTCTTATGCCGTCCCTGGGGGAAAGTAGACAGGAGGGTGCACTGGGAGAAAGAGGAAAGCAGAAACCCTCAGATTGGGGCCTACATGATCAGAAAATAAAATGGTCAGACAAAGTTAGAAGATAATTTTATTTTCAATTTAATGATCAGACTTAGTGCTATCTTTATATTTTATACAGTACATGGAAATGCATCTCCTTCTATTTCTCTGGTATTGCACTGTATGCAGAGTCTGGCTTCTTGTGGTTGTAGTTTAATTTTTATCTACATATGTTTATTTTTAGGTTACGGTCACTTATTCTGTGCTTGGTGAGGGTCTGTGTTTTGAGTGTATGACCAAGACCAGGTGTTCTGTTAACATGGAGTTTGTATGTAGGGATCTGTACTGTAGTAATCTGAATTGTTCAGCTTTCCAAATAGGTGTTTGGATGTTCCAGGGCCCAAAGTAGTATTTACAGTGATGCCTTTTTTGGATGGGCTCCTTACGTGAGTTTTGAAGTTGGTGTTGATATGGTATGGTAGATTTACACTATAGATACTCCGTGACTTTATTGTAGGGTTTTGCATTAGTTCAGAATATGCCTGGTACTGGATAATGTTTGTTTGTTTTTAAGATATTGAGTTCTGTGGGTGAATGTCCTGGTTCTGCTCTGCACCCACTGTTGAGGAAGGGGATGCAAAATATATGGATGCAAAATATATGTTCAAAAAGAAAAAGCAAGAACCATAACGCAGTTTTTAACAACAAAATAAAAATAAGTTAAAATTTAGTTTTATAAAGTGTGCTGTGGTTCTCACTCTTTCTTTTAGTTCCTTGGTGTGCCATCATCTTGCATTTCCTCCATATAATCTAATCGTTTTTTTGGTTTGGTTTAGTACCTGACTGGAGTTTTGAGAAAGCCTCCCTCCCCCACTATAGGGGGGGGATGCACCATCTCATCCCTCGCTAAGGCAGCAGATTTACTTGAGCCGCCCCTGTGAATATCACACCGACCTGCTAGCTCGTGATGCTGTCCCCAGAATGCTCCATCATTAACAGGTTAGCAATGTGACGTTTGGCCACCTTAGGAAGGTCTGAGCTAGTGCCACTGAATATCCCGGTGGACAGAATTTATGCAGTTTGAAGGTCTTCAAATTGCATAAATCTCCTTAAATTAGCCCCCATTTTTTCTTACTGTGGAGCCATGTCATAAGGTATACCAGAATTCTGTGCTTGCCCCAGCTGTGATAGGAGCATGGCAAATGACAGTACTATTTATTTAAATTTATCTCACACCTTTCCAGTAGTGGTTCAAGGTAAGTTACATTCAGTAAAGCAGATATTTCTTTTTTTTAATTTATAATTTATTAATTTCAAAATATAACAAAGACATCAATTTCTTTGCAAGAAAATAAGATGTGACCATAAAGAAAAGGAAATCAAAACTTAAATTTGAAAATAAATATTGGTGCAATTATCTTAAAGCAAGCTCACAAAATTTGGAGGGGTGAGACCTCTCTAGAAAGCCTCCACTGCTTCCATTGTATGCAGATCTATCTCATGCATATTCACTGTGGACATCCTGAAAACCTGACTGGCCTGGGGGTCCCAAAGCACTGGGTTGAGAACCACTGATCTATACCATTGTCCGCAGTGGTCCCAGCACCCTCTCCACAAGAACTATCAACACGAGAGGCCTCTTTTTTTTAGATGGAAGATAAAAAAGAAACTTTGCTTAAGGTGGGTACTGCCTCTGCTGGAACATGTAGACCTTCCAGTAAATATTTCTTAAACAGGTCCCTGGGATTATATTCTGTTACATGGGGAAAATTAAGGATTCTGATGTTCGTATCTTAACTTATTATCACCCATCACAAGCCATTTCTGTAAACCTAAAAGATATTTAACAACTCTGCTTTGTACTGTATTCACTTTACACAGACTTCCTTCCACAGTTGCCATCTTTGCCTTCAAATCTTCCCCTAAAAGTTCCACGGAGCCAAGATACGCCGCACTATTCCCCATAGGGATCTCTCAACTTGACCCAACTACAGTAATGTAATAGCCTCCCATATACCTTCCAGTGTCACTTTCTCAAGCTTTCTTCCTCCCAGGAACGAAAGTGCCTGTGGGCTTTCAAGATCCTCTCTCAAGCGCCTTCTGTGGTCATCTGAATTTTGTAGAGCTGCAGCCATACCATTCCCCTTAACGCTCGGGTGGGAAGTCCACTGCAGGGCCTCCAGCCGTGGAAACAGAAATGCTGGGCACAGCATCAGCAGAGTCTCCTGCTCTACTGTGGCAGTTCTCACCAGCATCTAGGCTCCCTCCGGCACCCAGAAGAGGAGAATTCATCAGCAGAAGTAAAGGGGGCAGTAATTTGGCATCCGGGCTCAAAGAAACTTCCTCAGGCTAGACAAGGCTTCCCTTCTGTGGTTCGCCAGCAAGGATGGCAGCTTCTGGTCATCTCCCAGCCAGTTTAACCACAACATCCGAAATTCATCCCAGACTGTACTCCAAAACCACCCAAATTAAAGAGGAGCACAGTTCTGTTAGAATCCAGTAATTTTGCTTTTACCTTTATTGGATTCTGTGTTAGAGGACCATTCCTCGTCTGCATCTTCTCCTCTGGCTGAATAATCCCAAACTGTTCCAAAGTATTACACAAATCCAAAGTCTCATCCTGTTGACTCCTTTCACAAAGGATATAACTTAGCAATCAGTTGGGAACAGGATACTGGGCTTGATGGATCCTTGGTCTGACCCAGTATGGCATCTTATGTTCTTATGCTCATAGTATTTTTGAGGCCCATCTCCATCCACTACAAGCAATGCATCATATGAGGATCTCTTATACCCCATATTTTGTGCTGTCAGTAGCTTAACTACTGGTGGGGTTTCCCAAGATGGACTGTTGAGGTGCCAGACTAAGGCAAACCACCCATATGGGCGGCAGCAGTATGGGATGGTGTTCGTGGCAGAGGATTCCATGACTCAATGGATAGTCGCAACAAAACAAGTTGTGACATTCAGGCTGATGCCGAAAACTAGCGTGACTTTTAAGCATCGAAAATGGCATGTCTAAGCACATTTAAGCTAACGTCAAATGCAGAAAAGAGACGTGTGCATGTGTAAATGGCAATGGAAAAACTAGTGCCCAATTAATGCCACAAGTATTTAAATGCATTTAAATTTCAGGCAAATGAGCTGCACATAATAATCGGGTATGCAAATGATTGCTGTGCCCAATGCAAAGACAGATGAAGAGGATTTTTCAACCAGCATTAGTCTCTATGCCTGGGTCTGAGGTGGCTTAAACCTCTAGTGCATCGGCATCGGAGGCACTCGCGGTATCAAAAAGAGCCCCAAATGTCATCAAAATACTGTCGGGCACCAGTGTTTGGCTTGATCTCTCGATTTAACACTGCCATTTTGCGCAGTTTAGCACGTGGCTCATTTGCATATGAGCCCCTTTCTGCATAGCTGCGCTGAAGTTCTGTGCTATCGGTGTGCTGCAAACAGGCATAAAAAGCTGATAGCGTGTGACTTCAGCACCGCTTGCTGCATCAGCCTCATAGTGTTGAGACCCCCAGGTTGCAAAGCACGCAGCAGGCTATTGGGGAAGACACGAGTAAAGCCAGCATTTATGATGTGGTTGGATCAAAGCCTTCGGGATGTCTGATTACTGATGTAGCTGTGTATGAAAGGAGTCAGAAGCTGCAAAGATGTCTTAAATATTGGGACATGGAACGTACGAAGCATGCACCATGGGAAGCTGGAGGTTGTCAAGAATGAAATCTAATGTGTACAACTTGATCTGTTGGGTATCAGTGAACTGAAATGGAATTCCAGTGGGCACTTTATATCTGATGATCACATGGTATACTATGCTGTAAAACGGTGTTGCACTTATAATTAAGAAGAAACTTGCAAGAATTGTAATGAAACACAATACTTAATTTCTAATCATCTGAGGACTGCCTATCAACATAACTATTATGTGTTCCAACAGCTACAAAAGAGGAAGAAGTTGATCAGTTCTATGAACAAGTACAAGCTGTAATTGACAGAACATGCGAACAAGATATACTGATAGTCAAGGGTGGCTGGAATGCAAAAGTTAGAAACAAAGAAAAAGGCAAAGTGGTAGAAAATATGGGCTTGGCAACAGAAACTAAGCTGCAAAAAGACTGATAAAATTCAGCAAGACCAACACTCTATTCATCTCAAACACCTTCTTCCAGCAGCACAAGAGGTAACTGTACACATGGACTTCAGTCAGTGGATTGTACAAAAATAAAATTGACCACATCTGTGGAAGTCAATAATGGGAAAGCTCAATAACATCAACAAAACCAAAATCTGGAGCTGACTGTGGTACATTTCACCAGCTACCAGTATGAAACTCAAGCCAAAGATGATAAAGAGCAAGCCATTCATGAATGTAGCAAAATATGATCTTGAAAATATATCACTGGAATTGAAAGATTGCCTGCAAAATTGATGTGTTGTTTTGGATACAAATGACAGAGCACCAGAAGAGCTATGGGGATGACATTAAGAAAGTTGTATTCAAAGAAAATAAAAAGCCTCTGCAAAAACAGCCAAAATGGATGACTCTAAAAACTCTGAAAATTGCTCAGATATCCAGAGAAGCTAAAGTCAAAGGAGAAAGAGAGCGAATTGTGGAAGTTAACATATTTCCATTGTGCAGCAAGGCGAGACAAAGAAGTACTACAATGATGCATTCAAGGAAATAGAATCAGAAACTATCAGAGGAAGAACAAAATTGGTTTTCCTAAAGCTATGAGAGTTAAGAGTAAATTCCAGCCTCGGATTTGAAAGCTAAATGATGCTGAGAAGATCAAGAAAAGGTGGAAAGAATTCAGAGTCATCATGCCATAAAGATTAAGAGGATCAACAGCCATTTCAACGCATACCTTACAATCAAGAACTATTGGTAATGAAAGAAGTCATGAAAGCAGTATTGAAAGCATTATCAAAGAACAAATCACCAGGGATTCAGTTACAGCTGTTACAATACTTAGAAAGTTCTGCGAGGTAGAGTGGAAGACATCATCATGGTCAGGGCTGGCCCTAGAGTTGGTTCAAAGTTTTGGTGCCCTAGGCGAACCACAAAAGTTGCACCCCCTCTTGCTGTCAAAATCTATTATTAGCTTTGAATGCCCTGCTTTTGCTGCCCTCTGGAAGTTGCTGCCCTAGGGACTGCCTAGTCTGCCTAGTGGTTGGGCCAGCCTTGATCATGATCAACTGAATGGAAGAGATCCTTGTTCATAACTGCACCCCAACAGATATTACAGTGTCCTTAAGGACAATAAGGGAACCAGAATGCAATGCAATGTGTGCCTTTGAGTCAGTCCTGACTCCTGGCGACCCAGAAGCTCCTGGGTTTTCTTGGCAGTGTCACCGGAAGTAGATTGCCAGTCCTTTCTTCCGAGGCAATGGAGGGTTAAGTGACTTGCCCAAGGCCACAAGGAGTGCTAGTGGGAATCGAACCCTGGTTGCCTTTATTTATTTTATTTATTTATTTGACAATTCTTATATACCGTGCTATTTCTCATCAGTGCGGTTTACATTGAAACAATAAACACTTGGACGTACAAATAGTCCTACATTTACAGAAAACAGGGATTTGAACTTGGATAACTGGGGAAACTATATACATTTGAGTTTAGCTACATGTAATTAACAGGGTGGGATCGTAATAAGGTTTTGCTGCCAAGTTTAGCTACAGCATGTTTGTAGTCTGTTGGATAAAGAGGAGATAGAGAGCTGTAATGTCATGTGGGGTAGGGTTAGGTTTTAGTTTTATGGAGGTGGAGGTGTTTCAATTGCCACATATGAGTGAGTATGTAGGTGGGGGGATCCCCGGGCTGAGTGAAGTGTTCTAACCACTAGGCTACTCCTCCACTCCTGGGGATCCAGAAATCTGTGAAAAAATTGTAGGCAGTGGTCCTTGCCACCCAATCCACATCGCCTCACATTTTCATTGATTCAGTACTAACTTATTTGCCCTCTTAGATATATGAGCATACAAGGGATTTGCAAGCACATTACATTTTTAGGCATCCAAATGAACCAAACGCATGTTCAGGATTGCATACCCCTAAATATATTTTTTCTACCTAGTTTCCTTCCCCATTCTGCCTCTCTCCTGGATCAGTATATTACAGTGTTATTATGCCTGTGTTTATGTGCAGCTCCTTCCTTCCAGCCTCTCTCTCCTGGTTAAAGTATGGTGTTTTCTCCTTAGAAAGAAAAGCAACATTTGAAAAAGTTACAATAGAATAGTTTTTATTCACTCCTACCCGTCTCTGGATGCTTCTTGGTGCCTTGCTGTGCACTATACTTTGGGGTTTTATATCACTACTCCTGCTTCTCTGTCGCATTTTGGTGCCTTGGGATCTCCATGCCACTGTAATTGATACTTAGGAGTATTTGATCCACTCTTTGTCTTTCTCTGCAATCAGTGTTTTTGAGTATTTATGCCAATGTTCCTACTGCTTTATCACTCTCTAGGTGCCTTTGGGTGTTTTTGCCCTGTCTGGGTTGTCTTCAAACTTCTTTTAGATTCTTTTACTTACTACTACTACTACTATTAATCATTTATATAGCGCTACAAGGCATACGCAGCGCAGCACAGACACATATAAAGATGGACCCTGCTCGTCAGACCTTACAATCTAATCAAGACAGACAGGACAACAGAAAAGAATAAGGGTAGGCTATTTCCTTACCTGATAGTCGTCCTTTGGAGTATATCAACCATTTTAGGCTGCATACTCAAAATAAAATTACTGAACTTGTAGATGGTAATTGTTTAATGGGAGAAGCCAACATTGATTTAGCCGAGGAAAGTCTTGTCTTACTAATCTGTTATATTTTTTTGAAGATGTGAATAAACAGGTAGACCAAGGTGAGCCAAATTAAAAAGTCATGGGATTGGAGGCTGTGTACTATTGTGGGTCAGGAACTGGTTAAAAGGTAAAAAGCAGAGAGCAAGGTTAAGTGGCCAATTTTCTCAATGGAGTAAGGTGAATAGTGGAGTACCCCAGGGATCTGTGCTGGACCTGCTGCTTTTTAGCATTCATAAATGACCTGGAAATAGGAATAATGAGTGAGGTGATCAAATTTGCAGGTGACACAAAATTATTCACAGTTGTTAAAACGCAAGAGGACCTTGAAAAACTGGACGACTGGATGTACAAATGGAAGATGAAATTTAATGTGGACAAGTGTAAAGTTATATAGCTAGGAAAAAACAACCCAAACTACAGTTACACGATGCAAGGTTCCACATTATGAACCACCACCCAGGAAAAAAGATATAGGTGTCATTGTGGATAATATGTTGAAACCCTCCGTCCAGTGTGCAGCGGCAGCCAAGAAAGCAAATAGAATTATAGGAATCATAAGGAAAGTAATAGAGAATAAAACCAAGGATATTATAATGCCTCTGTATCGTACCATGATGCGACCGCACCTTGAATATTGTGTGTAATTCTGGTCGCAATATCTTAAAAAAGGTATAGTGGAATTAGAAGAGGTACAGAGAAGAACCACCAAAATGGTACTGTGGCAGGTGCAGGCCTGTGACCCACGGTGTCTGACATAGGCAGGCCAGCATGGCTAGCTTGACCTGTAAATGAGGCCTGTGGAGAGGCATATAGGATTGCACATCCCCCAATATGCTGCTATTGTAAGAAAGAACTCAGTAGAAATATTGAATTAGCTTAGATAAGCAGAATTGCAGAATTAAGAAATGGAAAAATACAGAAAAGATGTGTTTTAAAGTTACTGATAAGAAAAAGTACATTTGCAGAGAAATATTGAGGAGTGCTGACAGATGAGTTACAGAACCTTGCTCTTCTGCACGCACAAATGGTCCCATAGCCTTGAAAGTGTGAAAGTAACAAGTTGATGAACTGACCATTGTAATTGGGACTAGAAGGGGGGCAGGCAGGTGTCATGCCTACAGAAGCCCACAGAAGGAACATAATTGGAGAAACTTATCAGTACCGGGACCAATAGAAGGGCTACGGGAGGTACGGGAGCGTACCGGGACCAATGAAATGTTTTTCTATACCTAGAATGGAACAGAAGTCTATAAAAGTTGTTGTAATGCTTGAAAACTTTGCTCAGCCATTTTGAAATTGCCTTGCTTGAGACTTGTGCACAAATAAATGATTTGGACCTTCTGAACAGACTCCTGGTATCATTGGTTTGTCTGCGCTTTGCTGCTACATATTCCTTGGTGCGTTGGCCGGGAAGTTGTGGAATCAAAGTGTATATAGGGCAATATACCACGACTTTCCGCCTCTATAGGCTTGGTCCTGCCGGGATCGCGCCCTTCCGACGAGGGCCGCTCCCTGGCGCCACCGGTCCCTTGTATCGGAGGGAGCTGGTCGGACCTCGGCGGGCGACGAGCCCGGCTGGAGTCAACGCCTCGAACCCGAGTGAGGGGAGTCCGAGGTCCAACTCATGCGCCTGCTTGGGAAGTTTTGAGGACCGGATCCGGTGAGTATAGTTTTGATTTTGGGTCTAGACAGAAATAGAAAGAACAGTACTGCACTTGGAACTTGGAATTTGTAATCTCGAGATATTGGGAATTGGTAAGAGAGCTTGATCAACTCTCAAGGAAGAGCCGAGTAGCCTGGCATGGGAATGCGCTAGGTGAAACCCTCATCCTTTTTGTAATTGTACTTGGAAAAGACTAGTCAGAACAGATAGAAACGAATGCATTCTGGGAATACGTTGCTAGCATGATTGTGTGAACGAAGTGTGATTGAGAGGTCTGGCAGCACGGACCAAGTGAGAGCTGACCCCTGATTAGCGCATTTCCTGACCGGGCGACCGCGTTCAGGTCGCGAAAAGGGGGAAGCGATTGTCGTCTTGTCTTGTTATTTGTATTCCCTATACGTTTCCAGGGCCGTGAGGACCCCTTACCCACGGTCCGCCCACCTTTTCCCTTCTGTCTGTTGTTGCGCGCACACATCGAAATGGGAGGGGCGGAGTCTACTAGAAACACTCCATTAGAATGTATGATCGCACATTTTAAAGAGGGATATTCAGGAGATTATGGTATTAAAATGACAGCAGCCCGTTTGCAGATTTTGTGTACTAGGGAGTGGCCCGATCTAGACCCCATCTGGCCCCGAGAGGGAACGTTCACTGTAGAGATTATCCAGTCAATACATCGTAGAGTGCGGGTAGCGCACCCAGATCAGTACCCTATATAGATTCCTGGTTAAGTATTTGTGAAGATCCGCCCTCCTGGGCGCAGCGCTGTTATGAGGAACAGTGCAGAATAATGTTAGCTAAAACAGATTCTAGACAGAAAAAGGAACAGCCTAGAATGAAAGAGCAGGATAAGAAAGCCAAGAAGAAACCCATCTTGGCAGATCCCGATTCCCCAGAAGTAGTCCTCAGGCAGCCCCGAACCCCAGGTCCAGTGAGAATAGCCCGGCGGCGTCCTGCCCCAGCACCCCAGAGACCGCCGGAGCCGAGGCCAGACCCAATCCCTGACCTCCCTCCTCCTGGAGAAGAGGAAGAGAGAGAATTAGCGGAGAGAAGAGAGGAGGATGTAAAAAGTGAGCCAGAAGCGGAGCTAGAAGAAGAGGAAAGTGAGGATCCCCCAGAAGAAGAAGAAGAGGAAAGTGTACAAATAATTGAGAAAGCCAGCGCTAGCACTAGCAAGCCAGTGAAAGAAAAACCCAAAGCAAAACCAGTTGAGAAAAAGACAGCAACTCCTGCAAAGACAACGACAATAGCCCTTAGATCCCAGACCCAAATGACGCCGAGGACAGCCAAACTGTTTCCCTTAAGGCAAGTCCCGGGAGTGCCCGTAAAGAATGATAATGATGAAGTGGTAGCGGGACCCCTAACCTATGTGTATATCCCGTTCTCTACAACTGATTTATTAAATTGGAGGTCGCATTATGCCTCCTATACTAGCAAGCCCCAGGAGCTGACAGAATTAGTAACTAGTATTATGGAAACTCACCAGCCCACTTGGCCAGATTGCCGTCAGCTCCTGACCACCCTATTCACTACAGAAGAACGAGCGAGAATTAGAAAAGCAGCTATCGAATGGATGGCAGAAAACCCTGCAGCTCCAGCGCAGGGGCAGAATATAATAGATCGTAGAGAAGCAGCTCAGAGAGAATTCCCGAATGAAGACCCCCAATGGGATCCAAATACAGATGAAGGATCCACCGCCCTAGCCCGTTTTCGCCAAGGCTTTTTACAAGGCCTGCGAAGAGGAGGCCAAAAAGCTATGAACCTTTCCAAAGTAGCAGGAATTATCCAAGGAATAGATGAGAGCCCAGCAGATTATTATGAAAGATTAACTGAAGCTTATAGAATGTATACTCCCTATGATCCCGAGGCACCAGGAAGTTTATGCATGGTGAATTCTGCTTTTGTAAACCAGTCTCAACCAGACATTAGACGTAAATTACAGAAATTAGAAGGGTTTGCGGGCATGAATGCAACACAGTTATTGGAAGTCGCTCATAAAGTGTATGTGAATCGTGATACGGAAAGACAGAGAGAATGTGATAGAAAGATGAAGAAGAAAGCTGATTTTTGGCTGCGGCCATAGTTGAAAAGAAAAGGGGAGGTGTCCCTAATCGAAGGAGCAGAGGAAGAGGGCGGGGTCAAGGCGGAGGCCGGACCCAGAGACTAGGCGTGAACCAATGCGCCTACTGCAAAGAGGAAGGACATTGGAGAGATACTTGCCCGCAACTCGAAGACGCCCAGCAAGATGACGACAACGATCATCAGTGGCGAGAAGAAAGAAGAGGCCGTCCCCGAGGCCGAGGAGGAGCCAATCGAGAACAATTCCAGCGAGAGAGGGGAGGAGGAGCCATCCAAGCATTGGCCACACAGGCCCATGAAGAGGATGACGTGGATTAGGACAGACCGGGCTCCAAGTTTGCTTTAGGTCTCCAGGAGCCTATGGTCGAAATACAAATAGGAGACCAATTTATGAACTTTATGGTTGATACTGGAGCAGAACATTCAGTAATAGACAAAAAGATAGCCCCATTCACCAAGAAAGCAGTCACCATTATAGGAGCAACTGGTGCCAAAGCCACAAAGTCTTTTCTACAAAACCGAATATGCAGTCTAGGAGGACAGCAAGTAACGCATCAATTTCTTTACATGCCCGAATGTCCAGTACCCCTACTGGGACGAGACATGCTAGCCAAGCTTCAAGCACAAATATCTTTCTCCGAGCAAGGAGAAATGCAAATGACAGTGAATTCTCAAGCCAAACCAGCAGGAGTGATGCTGCTGACAGTACCCCGAGAAGAAGAATGGAGATACTACATTGATGATTCGATTCAAGATACCTATTTTGAACAAACTTTAAAGAACATTCATGCACCACTTGAAGTATGGGCAGAAGGCAGTCCCCCAGGCCTAGCCAAGCATATAGCACCAGTGATTGTAACCCTCAAGCCTAGTGCTACACCAGTGCACGTCAAACAGTACCCTCTCCCAAGAGCCGCAATTGAAGGCATTCATCGCCACCTACAGAGATTGCTTGAGTATGGCCTACTGAAAGTATGTCAATCCCCATGGAACACCCCACTTTTGCCAGTGAAGAAACCTGAGACAGATGATTATCGACCAGTGCAAGATTTGAGAAGAGTAAATGATGCAGTTGAAACTATACATCCAGTTGTACCCAATCCTTACACTCTACTAGGATTGATACCCGCTGAAGCTACCCATTTCACCGTACTGGATTTAAAAGATGCATTCTTTTGCATAAGATTAGCCCCTGTAAGCCAAATATTGTTTGCATTCGAATGGCAAGACCCCATCTCTGGAAGAGGGGGCCAACTCACCTGGACAAGATTACCCCAAGGATTCAAGAATTCACCTACCATCTTTAGTGCTGCACTAAATCAAGACCTTTCAAGCTATCCAGTAGCCCCGGGGAGGAGAGTACTTCTCCAGTACGTGGATGATCTGTTGATAGCTGCCATATCAGAAAAAGAATGTATACGAGCCACCCAAGATCTCTTGCAGTTACTAAATGAAGCTGGATATAAAGTTTCCAGAGCCAAAGCACAACTATGCCAAACAGAAGTGAAGTACTTGGGTTTTCGTATTACCCAAGGAAGCAGAAGATTAGGCAGAGAAAGAAAAGAAGCAGTATGCAGAATTCCAACTCCAACAACCAGAAAGCAAGTTAGAGCCTTTCTGGGAGCGGCAGGATATTGCCGAATCTGGATACCCAACTTTGCCCAAATTGCCAAACCACTGTATGAAGCCACAAAAGGAGAAGAGAAGTCACCACTGGAGTGGGGACTTGAGCAGGATACAGCCTTCCAGAAGTTAAAAGAAGAACTGATGTCATCACCAGCACTTGGACTACCAGACGTCCACAAACCTTTCCACTTGTTTGTACATGAAGCACAGGGAAATGCCTTAGGCATGTTGACTCAGAAATTAGGAAATTGGGAACGACCTGTAGCCTACCTATCGAAACAATTGGACCCTGTGGCCAAAGGATGGCCACCCTGCTTGAGAGCAGTTGCAGCTACAGCACTACTAGTGAGTGAAGCAGACAAACTCACATTAGGACAGAACATACGAGTCACTGTGCCACATGCAGTCCTTGCCCTTATGGAACAGAAAGCAAATTATTGGCTCACCAATTCCCGAATGCTAAAGTACCAGAGCATGTTATGTGAAAACCCACAGATACAACTCGAAGTGAGCCATGCTTTGAACCCAGCTACCTTGATACCCATCAGTGAAGAACTCCCAGAACATGACTGTATCGAAGTCATGGAAACTGTGTTTTCTAGCCGACCTGACCTAACAGATGTGCCCATAGACAATCCGGACCAGATCTATTATGTTGATGGGAGCAGTCTCATCCTTGACGGACGACGCTGTGCCGGATATGCAGTCGTCACTCAACACGAAGTAGTTGAATCATCAGCCCTAGCCTCAGGCACATCAGCCCAGAAAGCCGAATTGATAGCACTCACCAGAGCATTGTTGTTAGGAGAAAAACTTGTGCTGAATGTATATACAGATTCCAAATATGCTTTCACTACCTTGCATGCCCATGGAGCTCTCTACAAAGAAAGAGGACTCATCACATCCGGAGGAAAATCAGTCAAGTATGGTCCCGAGATATTGATGTTACTTGATGCAGTCTGGGCCCCAACACGTGTAGCTGTCATGCATTGTAGAGGACATCAAGCAGGAAAAGGAGAAGTTGCTCGAGGGAATAGATTCGCAGATGCCTCAGCACGACAAGCAGCTATGACAGGACAGATTGCCCCACAAGCTATGCCAATGCAAGCAGCATTGTTTCCAGTACCTTTGAATCTATGGACCCCACGATATACCACCAAAGAATTGGATTACTATTGTGACAAAGAAGAGGGAGTATTGAAAGATGGATGGATTGAGCTGCCACCAGAAGAAGGCAGTCAACCTCCGGGAAGAATAGTAATTCCAGAATTGTTAGGACCAGCCTTTGTTAAAGCTTTCCATGAAGCCACCCATTATGGAAAGAGTGCTATGGAGAAAGCACTCAGACCACATTTCTATATCCCTCTGATGACAACCATATCAGCCTCAGTAGCACGACAATGTCAGACCTGTGCCAAGAATAATGCCAAGCAAGGCCTTATTACAGCACCCCGAGTTCAGTCAAGAGGTGTGACCCCCATGCACAACCTCCAAGTTGATTTCACCGAAATGCCAAAAGCCAATGGATACCATTACCTACTAGTATTAGTTTGTACTTTCTCTGGGTGGGTAGAAGCATTCCCAACCAGAACCGAGAAAGCCCGAGAAGTTACCAAAGCCTTAATGAGAGAGATTGTCCCCAGATTTGGAATCCCAGCAGTAATAGGGTCAGACAATGGACCCTCATTTGTCTCCCAAGTTACTCAGCAGTTAGCAAAAGCTTTGCAGATACAGTGGAAGCTCCACACTGCATACAGACCCCAGAGTTCAGGGAAAGTTGAGCGAATGAATCGTACATTGAAAGCCCAAATGTCTAAGCTTTGTCAGGAGACACACTTGAAATGGCCCCAAGTGCTCCCCATAGCTTTACTCAGAATACGCTCAGCCCCTGTAAAGTCAACAGGATTTTCCCCTTTTGAAGTTTTGTATGGTAAACCCCCACCAATAGTGCAGGGAGTCAAAGGAAATCTAGCCCAGATTGGTTCAGAAGTAACCAGACAAGAACTCCTAGCTCTTAGTTTTGTTCTGCAGACTCTCCATACGTGGATCCAAGACCAGTTGCCTATCAACTTGACGGAACCCTTGCATCCCTACCAGCCTGGAACTTCGGTGTGGATCAAAGATTGGAAGAAGATACCGTTGGAACCCCATTGGAAGGGACCGTACACCGTCATCCTGTCTACCCCAACTGCAGTAAAGGTAGCCGAGATCGACGCCTGGATCCACCACAGCCGAGTCAAGCCCGCCGCCGATCCTGAACCAGAGCGGTGGACAGCAGAGCAGCACCCTGATGTACCCTTGCGAGTTACTCTGAGACGGCAACCAGCAGTATAGACACTTCATCACAAGTGCTTTGCAGTAGCCAAGTCTTTCGAAGAGGATTGCTGTTTTCCGTGCAGCAACAGCTTTGTTTCAACGACCCCAATTTGTGTGTGTAAGTTGACACACTACTTCGAGACTACATTGACTAAGCCAGACTTCACAAGCCAACTGAATTGCTAAGTTGGTTAATGTGTGCTGGACACCTTGAGGATCTTCAATCAACACTCAGCACCCGTTAAATTGCTTCATTAGCAAACGGGACGAAGAATAATAGACCGTCGTGATCAAGATCAGCAAGCTGAGGATTCAGAAGAACTCCAATCAACATCAACATGTATCTTTGCTTCTGCTTTGCCTTGGTTGCCTTCTTTGGAGGTTTTGAACAGACTTATGCTCTACCTCCATGCACAGCTTGCATTACTTCTACTAGAACTGGACTGAAAGTAACTCAGACTTTGCTTTACCATTCTTACTATACCTGCAAGGGAACAATAACTCGGTGTATTTATAACACCACTGAACTAAATGTTTGCACTCATGGCAAAATCAAAGCATGCTACAATCCGCATCAGAATCCATCCTATTACACGTTGGAAATAAGATGGAAGGATGCAGATGGACCTATATTAGCTGCTACACCACCACTTAAGGACATTACTAAACCTGCTGTTTTGAATTTTGATGCATGTAATGCTATTAATAGAGATAGTCAGTCCACCTGTGGTACATGGGAGAAAGCGTATCGAAATGACCATAAGTATATGTGTCCAGAAGGTGCCACGAATTGGTGGAAGTGTACAGGTAAAACAGGATCAGGGTATAGTACTGCTACAGCGGCAGACTACTATTGCCCGTATTGGGAATGTGTTTTCTATGCTACCTGGAACACTGGTATAACTAATGAGAAAATAGATAAACGGATGGCTACTCTAACCAAGCCAACCACGAATGATAAATGTCAGAAAGATGCTTGTAACCCCTTACATTTGCGTGTACATAACCCACATGCATGGAAACAAGGATATAAGTTTGGTTTACGTATTGCGGGAGGAGGAACAGATCCAGGGACCATTGTGTATGTTAGATTGAATACTCAAGCCCACAAGTCATCTAAATATCATATTCATAATACCTTTTATGAAGCTATGCACGTAAATAAGTTTGAGATCCCTCACCCTTCACAGAATTTGTTTCTAGAATTAGCCGGAGCAGTAGTAGGATCTAGTCTTAAGATCACAGATTGTTATTTCTGTGGCGGAACCCAAATGGGAGATCAATGGCCCTGGGAAGCCCAAGAATTGAATTATTCCATGATTTACAATCAGACTGAATTACACAAGACAACCAGTGAATGGGTGTTAGCACACTCAATCGTTGGACGTCTTTGCTATGCCAGAACTGGACCCCAGTTCACCCAAAAGGTAGGACAGCTGGTCTGTCTTAGCCAGAAATACTATAATGCCACGACCAAGAAGGTAGCATGGTGGTCAGGAATCAGACATCCTGAACCTCCTAACCCATTAGCCAGATTTCCTGAACTTGCAGGTCTATGGACTAACCTTGCCAAAGTCCAAGCCTGGCAAGCCCCACCTGGCCTATATTGGATCTGTGGAAACCGAGCATATGCGCAACTCCCACCACAATGGGGAGGAGCATGTGTCTTAGGAACCATCAGACCTTCTTTCTTCCTGTTAAACACTGAACATGGAGAACAATTAGGATACCCTGTATACACTACCCACAAACACAAAGGAGCATCTAGACAGAAAAGAGAGGCCTTACAGATAGGCAAGTGGGAGAAGTGGCAAGGTGATGATTGGCCACCAGAAAGAATTATTGAGTATTATGGACCTGCCACTTGGAATGATGATGGTATGTATGGTTATCGTACCCCAATTTATATGATTAATCGCATTATTCGCTTACAAGCAGTAGTTGAAATAATAACCAATGAAACTAGTCATGCTCTCACGCTCTTAGCTAGACAAAGTACTCAGATGCGCACTGCCATATACCAGAATCGCTTAGCCCTTGATTATTTACTAGCAGCTGAAGGAGGAGTATGTGGTAAGCTGAATTTAACCAATTGCTGTTTAAAAATAGATGATAAAGGTCAAGTAGTTGAAGAAATTGCTAAAGATATGCAAAGACATGCTTATGTGCCAGTACAGACTTGGCACGCCTTGAAATTTCCTAATTGGTTTGCTAACCTTTTCTCTTGGCTGGGAGGATTTAAGACTTTCGTTATCTTAGTACTAATCCTTGTTGCTGTTGTGCTCTGCTTACCATGTTTAATCCCATGTTGCATGCGTTCCCTTCATAGTGCTATTGATAGTACAGTAGAGCGGAAGACCGCAACTAGAATAATGGCTTTATACAAAGCTAGCCCTAGTGGAACTAGTAAGAATCCTTTAATCAGGATTTGAATCCTCTGGAAAGTGATTTAATTCTCACACCTTCTTAAGTAATAGGGTGAGATTAATCAAAGGGGGGAATGTGGCAGGTGCAGGCCTGTGACCCACGGTGTCTGACATAGGCAGGCCAGCATGGCTAGCTTGACCTGTAAATGAGGCCTGTGGAGAGGCATATAGGATTGCACATCCCCCAATATGCTGCTATTGTAAGAAAGAACTCAGTAGAAATATTGAATTAGCTTAGATAAGCAGAATTGCAGAATTAAGAAATGGAAAAATACAGAAAAGATGTGTTTTAAAGTTACTGATAAGAAAAAGTACATTTGCAGAGAAATATTGAGGAGTGCTGACAGATGAGTTACAGAACCTTGCTCTTCTGCACGCACAAATGGTCCCATAGCCTTGAAAGTGTGAAAGTAACAAGTTGATGAACTGACCATTGTAATTGGGACTAGAAGGGGGGCAGGCAGGTGTCATGCCTACAGAAGCCCACAGAAGGAACATAATTGGAGAAACTTATCAGTACCGGGACCAATAGAAGGGCTACGGGAGGTACGGGAGCGTACCGGGACCAATGAAATGTTTTTCTATACCTAGAATGGAACAGAAGTCTATAAAAGTTGTTGTAATGCTTGAAAACTTTGCTCAGCCATTTTGAAATTGCCTTGCTTGAGACTTGTGCACAAATAAATGATTTGGACCTTCTGAACAGACTCCTGGTATCATTGGTTTGTCTGCGCTTTGCTGCTACAGTACAGGGGATGGAAGGATACCCCTATGAGGAAAGGCTTAAAAGGTTAGGGCTTTTCAAATTGGAAAAAAGATGGCTGAGGAGAGATATGATGAAGGTTTATAAATTAATGAATGGAATGGAACAGGTATTTATTTATTTAGACAGTTTTATATACCACCTTATCCTTCAATCAAAGTGGTCACAACACAAATGGATTCACATTCAACAGGTAGGCTACGACTCACAAACGTAAATATGAAGGAAAGGTAAATGTAGATTGGTTGTTTACGCCATCAAAAATTAGAAAGATTAGAGGACACGCTATGAAGCTACAATGTAAGCCATTTAAAACTAATAAGAGAAATTATTTTTTTCATTTAACGCGTAATCAAACTCTGGAATTCGTTCCTAGTGAAGGCAGTAGCTGGGTTTACAAAAGGTTTGGACAAGTTCCTGGGAGAAAGATCCATAAACCTTATTAAAGAGGACCCAGGAAATCCACTGCTTGCCCTGGGACAAGCATTGTGGAATCTGTGTGCCTTTTTGGGAACCTGCCAGGTACTTGTGACTTGGTTTGGCCACTGATGGAAACTGGATACTGTGCTTGATGTACCTTGGTCTGACCCAGTATGGCATTTCTTATATTCTTATGTTCCTACTCAGGATAGCTTGAGAGAGGTAGGACAGCAACAACTGTGGCACTGGCATTCCAAGAAGAGGAAACTAAAAGTATGCATATTGTGATTCAGTGGGGAGGCTATCCCAAAGACTTTAGGCATTTAATTCCGTGGGCAGGACATCTTCCTCAGTAGCATCCATCTACTCACCAAGATTTACTGAGAGCCTTCAGTGCAAGGTTTCTATCATTTATTTTTTTATTATTTATGCAATTTTACAATAATTAACCAAGCAAAATACTTGTACAGAAAACAACATCTTGTAAAAGTAAATATATCTCAGAAAAAGGTACCGGTTGATTTATTTAAAAAGTATATTCAAGAAGTTTTGAATGTTCCATCTGATTTAGTCCCCCCGGTGGTGAAGGCTTATTTTTTGCCCAAGGGCAAGATAACGGGTAAGGTAGCGATAGGTGATATCTGTATGGATAGTTTGGATGTATCATTGTTGTTACAATCACCCAAGGAGTCAGATATATTAACCTCAGCAATGTTGGTGACTCTTGCATTACCTTCAGATCGTGATTGGCTGTTAAAAATGTATTTTAAGAAACGGTCAGTGTTATTTATGGGGAAGAGGGTGGCAATGTTTCCTGACGTCTCCAGGGATACTCAGAAGAGGCGTAGGGCCTTTTTGTTGTTAAGACCAGGAGTAGTTCAGATGGGTGCTAACTTTGTGCTTCGTTTTCCTTGCAAGTGTATTATTTCCTTTCAGAATTCTAAGTATGTTTTTCTCCGGCCTGAGGATTTGTCTTCGTTTATTAGTTCCCATATTGTAACTTCCTCACCTCAGCAATAATATCATCAATATAAGGTATATTCTCTGTCCCCCGCCGATATTAGGAGCCACTTTTTTTTTTTTTCCTTCTTAAATTTTGTCTATGGCTATTTCCCCCCGGTTGTGGGCTACCTACATTTTTGTATTTGCCTTTTTTTCTTCTGGTACCTTTTTCTATCATTTATTTTATGCTCACCAGCCTGTAGTTTTCTGGATCAACCCTAGAACTCTTTTTAAAAATTGGCGTTGCATTGGCCATTCTCCAATCTTCAGGTACTACAGATTATTTTAATGATAGTTCACAGATTACTAATAGTAGGTCTGCATTCTCATATTTCAGTTCTTTCAACACCCTCTGATGTACACCATCCGATCCAGGTGATATACTACTCTTCCATTTATCAAATACTTGTAATACATCTTATTGGTTTATCAATATTCTGTCTTCTGATATATCACCTTTAAATACCATTTCAGGCATGAGTAACTTCCCTACATCGTCTTCAGTAAAGACCAAAACAAATAATTCATTCAGTCATTCTGCTATGGCTTTGTCCTTCGTTAGTCCCCCTTTTATCCATCTATCATCCAGTGGTACAACTGACTCTCTCGCAGGTTTTCTTGCAGCGAATGTACTTGAAAAAGCTTTTTATTATGCATTTTTACTTCCATGGGAAGTTTTTTGTTGTTTTTTTTTTGGGGGGGGGGGTTCCAAATTCTCTTTGCCTGCCTTATCCAACACCTTGCATCTAACTTGCCAGTACTTAAGTTGTTTCCAATTTTCATCATTTGGCTACTTTTTCCATTTCATGAAAAATGCTTTTTTGGCTACAACAGCCTCTCTGAACTCACCTTTAAACTATGCTGGCAGTTTGTTGGCCTTCCTTCCACTTTTCTTAAAGTGTGGAATACAGCTGGTCTGGGCTTCCAAGATAGCATTTTTAAACAATGCCCATGCTTGATGTAAATCTTTAACCTCTGCACTGCTCCTTTTAGTGTTTTCTTAAATATTTTCCTCAATTTATCATAGTCTCCCGAGAGCAGAGCCAATCCTGACTGGAGAGAGGGAAGAAGGATCCCTAGGAAGATCATTTTGAATTTCTCCCGTAGGAGGTGCTTGTTCAGTTCTGAGGTCCAGAATGTGCCTGTATCCTCCTGTTTTCTTTGGGATGAGAAAATATGGAGAATAAAAGCCCATTACCTGCTGGGATGGTGGAACCTCTTCTATTGCACCTTGCAGGAGAAGGGAGGTGACCTCTTGTAGGGCATTGAGAACAGAACTCTCTTGGTGAACTCTGGGGGGGAGGGGGGTAGACTTCGTAGATGAGGTTTGTATCTTTCCCGTACTATGGACAATGTTCATCAGTGGGCATAGTGACAGAGTCTGCCAGGAATGTGGACAGGAATGGGACTCTCCAGAGGCAGGGCAGCTATGTTCTCTAGAAAGAAGTCAAAAACCCAGAGCAATCTGGGTCTGCTGAGGTGGCTGAGACTTGGGAGTCTGAGCCACCTTTTGCTGTTTTGGAAGCTGTTGACCCTTCTGAGGAGCATGATGCTGACACTGAACAGCAGGGGTATAAGAATGATAGTACCTCTTCTTTTTATTGAAGAAAGCTTTCTTTGCTGCTTTCTTCTTAGCTGGGTTGGCAGTAGATCTAGATAGCCTATTGAGGGTAGTGTTCTCAGATTCGAACTGAGAGGCCTTGTCCTACCAATCTTTGCCAAAAAGGTTCTCACTGGTGCAGGTGATATTACCCAGCTTATCTTGACCCAATTGTTCAAGATCCGATGCTTGGAGCCAAGCAATCCTGTGTGCACCGATGCAGATGGATGAAGTCCTGCTGATAAATTCAAAGCAGTCAAAAGTTGCTCTGTTAACAAACTTTGAAACATTCTGAGCATGTTTCACAAGGGTGAGATAATCTGCCCTCTTGTCATTGGGGAGAAGAGGAGCCATTAACTCCAAATCCTTAGCCACCTCTCTAATGAACATACCCATTTAGAGTATGTAGGAACTAATCCTGGCCAATAGGATGGAGGCCTGAAAACAACGTCGACCAAAAGTATCAAGGGTTCTCGATTCCCAACCCGGAGGGTTTGAGGGATGTGTTTTCGCACTCTTGATCCAATGCATTGCCAATTCCACTACCATGGAATGGTGTGGCAATTGTGTCTTTTGAAAACCGGGACACACTGGTACATGGTATTGAGCCATCGGGTATGGGGAGAAATAGTTAGAGGTGTCTCCCACATTCGAAGCATGAGGTCCTGAGGTATCCGATGGATAGGAAGCATAGCCGTCTCTTTTGGAGCTTTGGGGTATTGAAGAACTTCCAATTCTTCAGCCCTAGACTCTTTCTCCGATGTCACTGTTATGGACAGACCCCTAGCAACATTGCGAATAAAGTCTTGAAAAGACATGTCCTCTGGTGGGGACATGTGGCATTGTGGGGATGGAGATGGGTCCTCTGGAATAGTTTGCATGTCTCAGGTATCAGCCGATTCATCATCCGATGAATCAGAATCTGAAGACTCGAAGTATCGTTGGGCAGGGTGTTCCCGCTCCATATGAATTCGTTACCAGTCAAAGCCGGTACCTGGAAGCTGTATGGTCGGAACCTCTGTACCGGAAACGGATTCCAGGGCCAACATGGCCAGTAGCGTGGAAAGTGGCAAAAAAAATCGATGCAGGTTGTATTGGTGCCGAAGCCAGTACCGACGCCTGCGGAATCGACTGAAAGGATTTTACTGGAACCGAGGCTGCCAGTAAGGCCACTAAGCTTCACTTGATGGCAAGGATACATTGATCTATGGAGTTTGCCGATGCCTGGCTATCAGTACCTGGATTGTGGGCCTCGATCCCTGAGCTTGGCACCAAGAGCTCTCCGGAGGTGGAGGCCTTGGGAGCATCCTGGGACCCCACTAAGGCTTTGGTGGGAAGGTCCTCCCACCAGGGTTGTTTGGCCAGTGTGTTCCCCTCCAGGGCAACACCCGAGGCATCTTGATGCTTAGAAGGAGATCTACCCTTGGGGAGGCGGCCAGCCTTCGATGAAGACTTAGGTTTCGATACATGAGATCCTTGCGAGGAAGATGAAACTCTCGATGACGTTGATGCTAAAGAGACGGCATCGGAGGCAAAGAGGGTGCCCAACTTTGCAGCTCAATTCTGTAGGCCTCTCTTCGTCATCTTTCTACAGAGGACATTCTGATTGCAGATGATCAGACTCTAAGCATTTTAGACACCAGTCATGGGTGTTTGTGGCCGAGATGGTACCGCCACACTTAGAACACTTCTTAAAACCACTAGATGGTTTTTCCATTGTGTCTGTGACAAAATAGAAGGCCTAGGCCTAAGAAGGCATTGATGTGCCCAAAGGAAATAAGACATTCTTTTCTTCACAGATTTTTTTTTTTTTGAGAGAAAGAAGAAAGAAAGAAAGTACCAGCGTTGACGGGAAGGCAGATGCAAACCACAAGAATATGAAAAAAACAGGAATTTTCTCCGGTGACAGGAATTGCTCCCTGTCGGCTCCGCAGAAAATGAAGAACTGAGGAGGGAGAGCTGGAAAGGCAGGAAGGCATCTACGCAGGCACAGTGGGATGCTCCCAAAGCTTTCCTTTTAGACGCTGGGGAGCATTCCCGTGTGGGTTGCATCAGTACCGATCTCACCAGATATGTGAAGACTACATTCCTGCTTGTTCTTGAAGATATCTAACAGTGTCCTCATCAAAAAATCCAGAGACAACTGATTTCTTAAAGACATAGAATTATAAGAACATAAGACATGCCATACTAGGTTAGACCAAGGTCCATCAAGCCCAGTATCCTGTTTCCAACAGTGGCCAATCTAGGTCATACGTACCTAGCAATATCCCCAAAAGACACAGGTTCCACAATGCTTGTACTGGGTCAAGCATTGATATCCTGGGTCCCTTTTTAATAGTGGTTTATGGACCTTTCCTCCAGGAACTTGTCCAAACCTTTTTTAAACCCAGCTATACTAACAGCCCCTACTACATCCTCCGGTAACAGATTCCAGAGTTTGATTACACGTTGAGTGAAAAAATATTTTCTCTTATTTGTCTTAAATAGTTTACCCTGTAGCTTCATTACATGTCCCCTAGTCTTTCTATATTCTGATAGCGTAAACAATTGATCCACGTTTATCCGTTCCACTCCATTCATTAATTTATAGACCTCTATCATATCTCCCCTCAGCCGTCTCTTTTCCAGGTTAAAGAGCCCTAACCTTTTTAGCCTCTCTTCATAGGAGTAGCCTTCCATCCCCTTCACCAATTTGGTGGCTCTTCTCTGTACTTTTTCTAATAACGCTACGTCCTTTTTAAGATACGGTGACCAGAATTGCAGACAATATTCAAGGTGCGGTCGTACCATGGAGCGATACAGAGGCATTATAATATCCTTTGTTTTATTCTCCATCCCTTTCCTTATGATACCTAGCATTCTATTTGCTTTCTTGGCCGCCGCTGCACACTGGGCGGAGGGTTTTAACATGTTATCCACGATGACTCCTAAATCTTTTTCCTGGGTGGTGGTTTCTAATGTGGAGCCTTGCATCGTGTAACTATAGTGTGGGTTGTTCTTTCCTAGGTGCATAACTTTGCACTTGTCCACATTAAATTTCATCTGCCATTTGGATGCCCAGTCTTCCAATTTATCCAGATCCTCCTGCAGTTTTCCACAATCCTCTTGGGTTTTAACAACTTTAAACAGTTTTGTGTCATCTGCAAATTTGATAACCTCACTAGTTATTCCCTTTTCCAGGTCATTTATGAATATGTCAAAAAGTAGCGGACCCAGTACAGATCCCTGGGGTACTCCACTATTCACCTTCTTCCATTGGGAATATTGGCCATTTAGCCCTACCCTCTGCTTTCTATCTTTTAACCAGTTCCCGATCCACAATAGTACACTGCCTCCTATCCCATGACTTTTTAGCTTCGCCAAAAGTCTCTGATGGGGAACCTTGTCAAAAGCTTTCTGAAAGTCCAGATGCACTATATCAACCGACTCACCTTTGTCTACCTGTTTATGCACACCTTCAAAAAAACATATCAGATTAGTAAGACAAGATCTTCCTTGTCTAAAGCCATGTTGGCTGTCTCCCATTAGGCCATGACTATCTACATGCTGTGTAATTTTGTTCTTTATGATGGTTTCTACCATTTTCCCTGGTACTGACGTCAGGCTCACCGGTCTGTAATTTCCCGGGTCACCCCTGGAACCCTTTTTAAAAATTGGTGTTACGTTGGCGACCCTCCAATCTTCAGGTATTACAGATGATTTTAATGAAAGTTCACAGATTACCAATAGCAGGTCTGCAATCTCATATTTCAGTTCTTTCAACACTCTGGGATGTATACCATCCGGTCCAGGTGATTTGCTACTATTCAGTTTATCAAATAGTTGTAATATATCTTCCCGGTGTAGCGATATTTCTCTCAATTCCTCTGCAGTATCACCTTTAAATACCACTTCAGTCTTGGGTAACATCCCTACATCTTCCTCAGTAAAGACTGAAGCAAAGAATTCATTCAGTCTCTCTGCTATAGCCTTGTCTCCTCTTACTGCCCCTTTTACCCCTCTATCATCTAATGGTCCAATTGACTCTCTCACAGGCCTTTTGCTACGAATGTACTTGAAAAAGTCTTTATTTCGTGTTTTTGCTTCCATAGCAAGTTTCTTCTCAAATTCCCGTTTTGCCTGCCTTATCAATGCTTTGCATTTAACTTGCCAGTGCTTGTGCTGTTTCCAGTTTTCATCATTTGGCTCTTTTTTCCATTTCCTGAAGGTTGCTTTTTTCGCAGCAACAGCCTCTCTGACCTCACCTTTAAACCATGCTGGCAGTTTTTTTGACTCTCTTCCACTTTTCTTATTGCGTGGAATACAGCTGGTCTGGGCTTCGAGGATAGTATTTTTAAATAACACCCAAGCTTGCTGTAAGTCTTTAACCTTTGGAACCGCTCCTTTTAGTTTTTTCCTAACTATATTCCTCATTCTATCATAGTCTCCCTTTTGAAAGTTAAAAGGTAGTACTGTGGATGCCTTTACTATCTGTCCTCCACTAATTAAATCAAACATGATCATACTATGATCACTATTGCCAAGTGGTCCCAACACCCTTATTTCTTGCACCAGATCTGGCGTTCCACTAAGGACTAGGTCCAGTATGGCTTCCCCTCTGGTCGGTTCATGAACCAGCTGCTCCAAGAAGCAGTCATTTATTCCATCTAGAAACTTTATCTCTTTAGCTTGTCCTGCTGTGACATTGACCCAGTCGATACCGGGGTATTGAGCGTGCATTTGGTTCCAAACTCAACTCGGGCTGTTTTGCTATTCGGCTCCCATTTTCAGACTTTTTCAGTTCTTAAGTCAGATGTTAAAGCATATTTCCAGGGCAGTCCAGAGTCAGAGCTTGGACTGAGTTAGAAGTATTACTTAGCAGTAATATTCACTCCACTAAATGGAAAGAGAAGCATTTGAATTCATATGATAAGTGAAACTCTGTTATTCCGAAAAATGCATAAATGTATTTGGCAATTCCTAAACAAAAATTAATGTTGAAATGGATAAAGAAAGCTGTGTAGTTTAACTTGCATAGGATGTGTTCAGATTTTTGTAAGCCTTATCAAGCAGTGAAATTCACAGGTATAATGTGCCTTTTAAGATAGCCGTGAATACTTCAAAAATACATCTTTCAAGGATAGTCTGGTGGTTTGTGAATATTAGTATTCTCTGGCAGATCAGGTGGATACAGCAAAGCAAAAAGAATGCAGACATTGGAAAACTTGGGTATTTATTTATTTATTTATTTTATTATAGTTTCTTATATACCGCGCTATTCGGTATCAGCGCGGTTTACATCAAAACACAACGACCATAACAACAAGCTGTCTGGTTTTACATTGAACAGGAGTACAAACTTGGACAACAGGGTCAACTATATACATAAGCTATTTACACTGCAAGGATAGGTAAAATCAGATACTGAGTGTAAGGGCCTTTCTAGAATGGGTCATTTCTTGAGAGGGATATCTAGGTTCAATTGCTGGTTGGGTAGTATTGGAGGAAAAGGTGGGATTTGAGTGCCTTCCTGAACTGATATAGGTTGGCGATGGCCCTAATGTCAGGGGGAAGAGCATTCCAGCATTTGGGGACATAGAAACTGAATGCCCTGTTTGTGGTTTTCTTAATTAAGTCACTTAATTTCCTTTGTCTCATGTACAAATTTAAAGTCAGTTACTAACTTCTCCCACTGCTCCTACCACCGTTTGTGTGTATTACCATAGGTATCATTTTATGCAATGGGACCTAGTTACATGCATTAATGCACCCTAACATACACAGACTTGTAAGTAACTTTAGCTGTAAGACTGTAGGCCCTCAGAGGATAGAGGAAAAACCTATATCATGTGAAAGTAACTACTAGTGAAAATACATTAGCTAAAGCCGATAAATTGTAAAATGAAATGAGTCACGCATTATTTCACTGTCATCATAAATAAAAGGTGGCATTCTACTTACCAGAGAATGTGCTTTCCTTGAGTCCTGCTAGACCAGCCCAGACAAGTGGATTCTGTTCTCCTACCAGCAGATTGGTGGAGACAAAGAACCAATGAAAAGCTCAGGTTTCAATAACATCACTCCCATGCCTCTATTCGCCTCAGAGGTCTCTGCAGTATTCATTCCAAAGCATATGGAAGAAACATGGCAAGCCTCGCACAACCTCAATTGTGGGCAGCAATGAGTAATCAACAGTACAGAACTATGTATAGGAAAGCATAAACAGAAGGCTGTCAGTAGACGATGAACCTGCAGAGCCAAGAGTACCACTGCAGAAGAACAGTACAAACACAGTTCTAGGGGTGGGCCCTGGACTGATCTAGCATGACTGAAGGAAATGATATTATCTGCTAAGTAAGTTGTCACTTTCCATATCATCCTGCTAGAACAGTTAAGACAAGGGGCAAAGATCTTCATCCTTCCCCCAAAACTGCTCCTCTAATCACCTGGTTCACATGAAGAGGAGAAATCACCTTAGGTAAGAGAAAAGGCACTGGCCAAATGGAAATGGCTTCCTCAGAAAGAGATAGGTAAGGATCTCGGCAAGACAGAGCCTGCAACTCGGAAATCCACCTTGCAGAACAAATCACAACGAAGATGACCGCCTTGAGCGTCAAATCCTTCAGAGTAGTATACTTCAACAGCTCAAAGGGCTCCAATATCAGGGCCATGAGCACCAGACCCATATCCCAAGAAGGGACCACAAACTGGAGGGGGCGCAGGCGATGAATCCCCTGAAGAAAGTGTGTAACATTTGGGTGTAAGCCTAGAGACTTACCAGCCACTGCACCTCTGAAACAGGCCAGAGCTGCCACCTGAACCTTCAGGGAGCCAAGAGAAGCTTTTCTGCAGGGCAGTCTTGAAAAGGTGCTTACCATAGGCACCTTGCTAGGGTGGGCAATGTGGAAGTGGACTTCTCAGCCAGCACTCTCTGGGCCCGGCTCCCCTCTCGCTTACTGCTTGGCTCTTAAAAGGAGATGGCTAGTGCATGAGGGCTACCCTTCGGCAGTGGTTTCTGCTTTGCTCACAGCCCAGAGGAAGTCTAGCAACCTGGCATACGTGCGAGTCTGGTGCTTCCTTGAGCGATGGTGCAGTGTACGGCAGATCCTGAGCTGTCCAAGGTGCCGAGTCAGCACAAGAGCCACAGGTGCGGCAGCATATGAACATGTGCCCATGGTACCATCTTGATTGTCGACGCCATCAGTCCAAGGAGCTGAAGATAATACCAGACTCTGGGAGCCTGCTGCAAACAGAGCAGTGCCAAGTTATCCAAGAACCTCTTAACTGTCTCCTCTGGCAGAAAGACTCTGCCCACCTGAGTATCGAAATGTGCTTCCAGGAACTCCAGGGACTGGGAAAGCATCAACTGACTCGTTCCCTGATTGATCACCCAGCCAAAGCTTTCCAAAAAGGCCACCATTTGGGTTTCTACCCGAGATGAAAGAGAATGGTCTCAGATGAGCCATTCATCCAAATAAGGGTGCACACAAATCTTTGGGTGCCATAGCACCGCAGCCACCACCACCATGATCACAGAGAACATCCTTGGGGCAGTGGAGAGTCTGATGGGGAGGGCAGTGAACTGAGAGTGAGAATCAATCATGGCAAAATGCAGATACCTTGCTGATTCTCCCAGATCGGGATATGAAAATATGCCTCGGCCAAATCCAGAGATGCCACTTGAGTCACGGTTCACAATTTCCATCCAGAAGCGCAGAGTATGTGGGTGCTCATTGACACCCTTGAGATCTAAAATGGGTTGGAATGATCTTTCCTATATCAGCCCCACAAAATAGATGGAATATGTATCCTTCCCCTGATCATCCAGAGTAACAAGCACCACTGCCTTCAGGAGTAACAACTTCTCCAAGTTGATCAGCACAGCAGCCCTTTTGTTCACAGATGCACATTAGGAGATGATGAAGCATCTGGGATCGGCTCTTTGCATTCCAGGACATAGCCATATTGAATGGTGTCTAGCATTCAGCGATCCTTGGAGACGCCGGCCCATTCCTGAAGAAGAGGCAAAGCCTGCCCCCAGTTGAAGGAACCAGGGATATGGCCCCCAAGCCTTCATTGCACAGCCTGGGAGGGACCTCATCTGGAGGGGACAGAGGCCCTGGCCTCATGCGCTCCATGAAGGACTGAAAATGAGCCAGAAGGCTTTTCCAGGCCAGAGGCCAATAGCGACAGGAGTCCCAAGACCCCCAGAAATGCAACCAGCATGCCCGCAAAGAGCGAGTGGAAGCTGACAAAAAAGGGACTCCTGTCCACTTCACAGGCACCCCTGGACCTGTCCTCTGAAAGGTGGTTAGACTTGTTTCACCCCAGGTCCTTCACCATCTTCTCCAAATTGTCCCCAAAAGAAGCTTCTTTAAAGGCCAGTCGGGTCAACCAGACTTTGGAAGATATGTTCGCTGCCCAGTGTCTGAGCCAAATCCAATGCCATGTCATCATCAACAGCACACTATTCTTGGCTGCTAAGTGTTCCACATCATACATGGCATGAAAAGGAAGGCCGTAGCTGACTCCAAGAGATGTGGGGGAGTTAGTATCATCCAGCAGAAAAGACTGAATCAACTGGAGGAGATCTCAAGACGACAGGCCTGCATACACCGCCAAATGAAAAATCACTGTGGCAAACTGGTTCTTCAACCACAAATCTACCTTGTGGTCCAGAATATCCTCTAAGGCTGACTTGCTTTCCACAGGAATGGTAATGCATCTGGTAACCGTTGTAACCTGCTCTTCCACCTTGGGGATATCAAACCACACAACGCATGCCTCCTCTGGGAGAGCACAGATCTTCTTATACACCCTTAGCCCCTTAGGCGGGGAGTCAGGGGAATCCAACTCTGACCAGATCATGTCCTTGATCACCTCTGGGAATGGGGAGATAGTGGTGGATTTTCACACCCCTTCCAGGAATGGATGCACCTTCGGCTCCTGCTTGTACATGGAGCCATCCACCAAGCTCAAGGTAAATGAGACCCTGACAATCAATGCCGCCAGTTCCTACTTCCGGAACAGGCAGAGCATACCGGTCTCTTTAAAATCCTCTGAAGGCAAGAGTACCTCTTTGTCCATATTAGAGTCCATAACCGTGACATCTGAATCCAAGTCACAGTCCAAATCTCAGACAGATCCCAGCTAATCCCCATCTTCAGGGGACATCGTTCGCTTATCCATAGGCAATTGAGCAAGGCTTATACTCTCAGCCTGCCGCTCATGAGACTGTGCTTGGAGGGGATCCAGAGGCTACAGGGTCTGAATTTCCATGCCAGGATGACCAGGCCTGTTGTAAAAAAGGAACAGAATTCCGGGGAGGACAATCCAGACTTCAGAAACTCTTCTTGCAGAAATGACCCCCCCTCCCCCCCACACCAAGGGACAAAGCCACCGTCTATCTCCTAGAGGACAGGGATTGGCCCACAGTACAGTTGCGGGAACATCGGGCTGGCTGGTTATCCTTACCCACAGCGCCCATCACCCCCTGCCCTGTGGGGGTGTATCTCCCTGCTGAGGGGGGGGGGGGGAACAGGCTCTCCAGGGACAATTCAGAAGCTGCCATGCAAGAAGGGCAGAGTCCAGAAGGTGCACCTCGCTTGCCACAGGTCAAACAACATTTCCTGGAAGAAGACATAAAGAGTTAAGGCAAGTGCAATAGCAGCATGCGATAAGACTGCGGCGGCCATAAGGCACACATTAGCAGTGCTTGTACAGCAATGCATGAAACGGGTGTTGGGTAGAAACGCGCATTGGAGCCCCTCAGGCAAAATGTGCACTAGGACCGCATGACTTCCAGGTGCACAGTATTAAAAAAACGCTAGAACGCGTGCAGAAAATGGCAGGAAACCCCCACACCAGGCCAATGGTTGCCAGTGGTCCACCTCATATTGTGCCACAGACAGACTGCATTGGGAGCCCCAGCAAGGATAATGATGTGGTCAAGCGTTTCTATTCCCCCCCCCCCCACGTCCCCTGAGAGCCCCAGGAAGAATACTCATGCTGAGCTCAGCTCTTCTCCCTGTAATTGTTTCTCTTGCTTTTCAGACGCTGTGTTTTAAGATAGCTAGCAGGCAGATTCCTTTGAGAGCCTTCTGCTATCTACGAGAGCGAACACGCAGGACAGAGGAGGAGGAAGAGGGCATTGAGGTTGTGTGAGGCTGCTCAACTCTTCCAATCCTTCCAAAGCCTTCCAATTTTCTGGCTGCTCAACAGGCTCTTATGATAAGAGCGCAGAGCTGAACCAGTTTTCCCTCCTCCTATGGCTACTGAAAAGACCGCAGTCTAGTGGAGCCTCCCATGTCGTGCTCAAATGAGAGTCACCCTCAAGGTTTAAATCAATCTTTTCCTTTTATTTTTTTTCTGGGGAGAGCTGATTGGAGCCAGCCGTGCAGCGTCAGAGTTACCAGGGTGAGCAGGCTGTGGCGGGGTCTGCCCCTGACGATATCGGGGGTTTTAAAATCCAGCTGAGCTCACTGTGCCTTTGGGAGAGCTGATTGGAGCCAGCCGTGCAGCGTCGGAGTTACTGGGGTGAGTAGGCTGCGGCAGGGACTGCCTCTGATGATATTGGGGGCTTTAAATCCAGCAGAGCTTACTGTGCCTTTGGGAGAGCTAATTGGAGCCAGCCGTGCAGCGTTGAAGTTACTGAGGTAAGCAGGCTGTGGCCAGGACTGCCCCTGACAATATCGGGGCTTTAAAATCTCTGTCTCCATGAGGCACGCCGTTTGGCGTGCCCTAAGGGGCGTGCCACAAGGGGCAGGTAGGCCCCTTGGGAGCCTCTTAGGAGTCTCGGAGGAGTTTGGAGGTGTTGCTGTTTGTATGGGTAAGAGGAAGAAGAAGATCTTTCCTTTGGCTCTGGGAGAGACTGGTCCCATGGATAGGCATCTGAAGAGTGGGGATGTTGTGGCCCTTCCCTCTGCAGGTACTGTCTCATCTTTGCAGACTCTGGAGGGAGCTTCTTTGAGTTCCCCTGAGCTCTCTCTGCCTCTTCCCCCGTCATTGATAACCCCGCCAGAGCTGCCTGCTAGTGGTATACTGGTACAGCAGAGTACCCCACTTCATGTTGTGAGTTCCTTTTTTTACCTGTTACTTGGTCACCTCCCCAGAATGTTCCTCAAGGTATACCTAATTCTCAGGTGTCCTTGGTGGATATTTGGCATGTGGTGACCCGTACTGAGGCTACATTGGCAACCACGGTGCCCCAGCTTTGTAAATTTACACAGGAAACTGTGACAAAGCTGGAGGCAGTTGATGAGCTGTTGGAATCCTTAACTGTACAGGTGCAGAGATGTGATTCCCGGTATGCCTCCCTACAGTCGATGAGTGTCTCCTCAGTTAAGGATAATCTAATTATTCATCGTAGGTTGGACTCTTTGGAAAATTCCCTCAGGATGACAAATATTTGTTTGTTAAATTTTCCTGTTTCTCATTTGTTATCACCCGAGATATTGCTTCGTAAATATATAAAGGAGGTGTTAGAACTTTCAATTGCAAATACTATAGTGTTTTCTAAAATATTTTATATTTCCTTTCGACGGGTATCTGGTGAGACTGCGGGAGAATATGATATTTTGCAACCTCTATCTTCAGTTAATCTTACTCAATTCCTGGAGGATTCACAAGATACCATTCTGACTAGGGCCACTTTGGTGATTTCTTTTGTTTCTGAATTTGATAAAGCTTTGGTATTTAAAAGTTACTTTAAACATAAGGATGTTTATTTTTGTGGTGCTAAAGTACAATTGTTTCAGGATGTTTCTAGGGCAACTCAGGTACCTAGGGGGGCTTTTTTATTCCTAGGCTTAGGCCAAGGGTGTTGGCTCTAGTGGCATCCTCCTTTTTTAGGTTTCCCTGTAAGTGTGTGATAACACTTCAAGGTGTGTAGTTTTTTTTTTTTATTCTTTACAACTGGAGACCTTTTTGTCAGATAGGGAGAGTCCAGGTGAGGGATGTGGGATAATTGGGTGGATTTATAGTATGGCTCTGAGACTGAGTTTTTTCTCTCTTGTTTTTCCTTTTTTGTTCTTAGTTTCTTTTGTAATTCGCCCCTAGATGTGGGCTGCAATTGGTTGTTATGTAAAATTGCCATGTAATTATGTTCATTTAATGTTTGTTCTGTTTATTTCTTGAAACTTGCTTATGTCAAGTATGTTTGAACTATAAAAAGTAAATAGAAAAAGATTGATTTTTTAAAATCAATTATTTGGATTTTCTTCAGATTGGAGAAAATTCATCCACTGTCTGCTGGAGACAAAAGAATACAGAAGAGACCTCTGGTGGCTGAGATGAATAGAGGCATGGGAGTGATGTCATTGAAACCTGAGCTTTTCATTTTTTCTTTGTTTCCACCAATCTTATGCTAGGGGAACACAACCCACTTGTCTGGACTGGTTTAGCAGGACGATATAGAACCAAAGGATCTCCAAAAATGTTTGCTGTGATATATCCTGCCTTAATTGGTCTGCGTGAGAGCTATTTTTTTATTTACTACAATGTGACACTGAATACCACTGAGCAGTGATTATTTAGGATAGGCATGCTGGCACTGGGCATATGTATATTCAGCATGTGGGAGAAGATGCTTCTAACTTTTCAGGTTTTGTTTTTGAGCTGCCCCTGTGAATTTGTCACATATCAAGGGAATCAGTATCTCTTTTCTGACCAGTTCATTTACAGTGTTTTCTTGCAGCCTATAATATGGAAGTTGAAGGGTTTTTTGCAGTGGTTGTGGTAGCCTGTTTTGCTTAATTTTCTTGATATGATTGATAATTTCTTATTTTTCTTATCCTGCTAGACCGGTCATAATGCCAACAATGTCATCAAGTATATATGCTAGTGGAATACTGAGAGAAGTCTGTATTTGTCTGCCTCCAGCACGTAGCTGTCCTTGATTTGCATGCTTTTTTCCCTTTCCCTTTTTTCTGATTTGTTTTTCCTCCAATTGATTTCAGTGGGCTACATTTAAAAGCTGACTGCCTAAGTGGTTGATGATGTCTAAGACTTCATAAGAGGTGATGTTCATTACAAGAAACCGTAACTTCAATGCCCCAACAGTACTGAAAGTGAAGGAAGCAGACCTCCAGACCAAATCCGCGATCAGATACCTCGGCATCACACTAGACCAGAACCTAAATATGCAAGCTCATATAAGTAACACTGTAAGGGCAGTATATCATAAAATTAGATCCCTTAGATACCTAAGATCTCTGCTGGAGCCAGATGATTTCAGGACTATCTATCAAGCACTAATTATCCCGCATTTCGATTATGCAAATGCAATACTTCAAGGTCTCCCCCAAACCACCCTAAACCCACTGCAAATGGCAATGAACACCGCAGCAAGAGTACTGCACGGAGCATCCAGGAAAGACCATGTCACACCTATAATGAAACAACTCCACTGGCTCCCGATTCAAGGTAGAATTACATTCAAGACCTTGCTGCTCACCTTTAAAGCCACCAAAGGTCTCTCGTCAACTTCACTAACTGAGCTAATCCAGATGACACCCCACAACAGAGACAGAAGGTCAGTAGCTCAAAACACCTTGATAGTCCCAAGATCTATAACTAAATGCTCCAAGTCAACATCCAGCAGGACTTTCAATCTTTATGCACCGGTGATCTGGAATAACCTCCCTCACAACATTAGATCAATCCCAGACATATTCCAATTCAGGAAGGCCGTGAAACACTACCTCTTCCTCATACATTACCCTGAACCTAATAGAAACTCAGCACCATTTGCCGAATCCACCCAAATCACTACTGTCTAAAACCACACAAACACATGATCAACCTACAAATTGTATATATTGTATATTTTATGGTTGTACATAGTTACCCTGTTAGCCAAGTTGATTATCCTGTTCATATGTAAACACAAAGTACTATTGGAAATGTGTATGTTCACTGTTTATTGTAAACCGCGCTGATGCTGAATAGCGCGGTATAAAAGAGACTTTAAATAAATAAATAAATAAAATAAATAAGAATCTCTTCCAAGTCCATGATGGCGGTGGTAGCCAGACAGTGATTCTGGCTGTGTGCTTAGCAGATGGGGCCTCTGAGCTGTGGTTGAATAAACTCCCATTAAGGGCCGGTTACTCTTCGGGGTAGGCCTGGTGAACAGTGAAAGTCCTTGGGGAAACTTGCTCAAGGAGACTTCTGGAAGATAGGCCTAGACATGTCAGGAGTACCTTTTTTAGAGCCATGTGTAGAGCCTAGAGATGTCCTTTGGGTCTCAATCTATGAAAGGGCAGTCCTTTCAGAGCTTCAGTGTGCTCAGGTCTTCCCCATGGCTCTTCAGTTTTTTCCAGTGATCACCTCTGAGATGCAGCCAGTTGAAGTCTTGCTTCACCTGTTTCTCTCTGAGGGGAAATATATCACGTCAGACCAGTAAGTCCTCAGACACGTATGGAGTTGTTTTAGCTCCTCCTGCAAGATACCTGGCTTCTATCCCTAAGGTTACTTGTTCAGGCCAGCCTGAGAAGTAAGACACCAAATACTGTTTTGAATTATGTCAGTGTCTCTATGGGTTGTCCTTAAAGATTCTCCCTGCATTTCCCCGCTCATGTGCATGATATTTGAGGAAATACCTCAGTGTCTCCTGCAATTGCAGGCTATTGTATTCATGCCCTATGCAGACAAAATTGGGAGCCCCAGCAAGGATAATGATGTGGTCAAGTGTTGCTATTCCCCCTCCCACGCCCCCCGAGAGCCCCAGGAAGAATACTCATGCTGAGCTCAGAAAAGGGCTAGGGATTGTCTTCTATCTATATAATGATTCCAGGAAGGGAAGCTCCTTCCAGCATATCATGAACCTAATGGTAGTCGTAGATGAACTGAAAGTTCCTCTTTTGTGCATGAGTACCATCAGGTTTGTCATTGGATTGGTCATGCAAAGGGAGTTCCTCACCTTCCTAGACCTTACTGAGGCATATTGTCACATTTCCATGTGAGAGCAGCTGCAGCAGTTTCTGTACTTCTGTGTTCTGGGCTGTCAGTTCCAGATCCTGCCATTTGATCTAGTCAAGGCTGTCAAAGTAATGATGAAGGCAGTGGTTGTTCTGTGCAAGCAGGGAATTTAGGTTCACCCATACCTGGATGTCTGGCTGATTCAGCTGGGCTCTCTGGCGAAGTCCAGAGATAATTCAGACCCAGTAATTTGCTGCCTGGTTAGGTTGGGATTGGTGATCAACTATCCCAAGAGCAGCTTGCTTCTGTCCTAGGACTTGGAGTACCTGGGGGCTTAATTCCACTCTCTCCTGGGTCAAATATTTGCTCATGATGGATAGGTCCTTTAAGCTTTAGAGCCACCTCAGGGCTTTTTGTGCAGTCAACTCCAGAGGCCGGGGACTACCCCAGTTCCTCTAGTCCAAAGCATTGACTAGGAGCTATTTCCTTGGCCAAGAAAACTCAGGCATCTATTGTAGAGGTGGATGCTAACAATCTGGGCTCCCTGTTCCCAGTTATTCCACCAGACCCCTGCTGTCCCCTAGGATTTTATTGCTTGTTATTTTGGATGCCAGCCTGAAGGAGGCCTGGGCAATTATTTGTCTGGAAGTAAGAGTGATGTATCTGCCCCTAGAGAGGTCCAGACCTCACCTAGTGGGCAAAGTGTCCAGGTGTTCTTGAATAATGCAACAGCAGTGGCATATGTCAACAAACAGGGCAAAAGTTGCAGTGCAGGAGTGGCTTTTGAGGTCACAGAGTGGTGGTGTTGGGTGGAGGAGCATGTCTGCAGATCACATTGCAGGTGTAGACAACGTACAGGCCAGCTTCCAGAGTCAGAATTCCATGGGTCCAGGTGAGTGGGAGCTCAGCCCTCACACTTGCAACCTTATAGTGTAGCGATGGGGCCTTCTATTGTTCATATTGAGGGTTTCTCAGGAGAATGCCAAAGTGGGGAACTTTCAGCTGTGGGAAGTATTTGCAGATGGCAGAATCAGGGCCGGATTTACCTTGAGTGAGGCCCTACGCCAACAAAAATTGTGGGCCCCCAGCAGGGGCGGCCCAAGGGGGGTGCGGGGCCTCATTTGCATAAATATTTGCATAATGTTACCATATACTAACTTTTAGTAAACGTGCCTCTTAATGAGTGTATGGATAAAGAAAGACTAAAAGATTTCTACATTACTATAATCCAGTGCCAACTGCCAGACACATTAGGAACTACTACAAACACTGCCCATTTAGAACCCATAGTAAACCCGCCGTATCCTAACAGCACTACCAGGACTCACAAAGCACCATACTCTACCAATCAAAAGGCAACACTGCAAATATTAAACCAATACATTTCAGAGAACAACAATACATGACCTACTTGGGAAAGAGAACAAGTGGCAATGTCAAATAGGAATTATATAAACAGAACACCTCAGCTCAGTTACACATGCAGAACATAGACCATCACCAAACAAGTAATCACAATTTAGAAACAGGAAGACAATAATTAAACTGGGAATCCCAAAAGCCAAACTTGGAATGTACAACACTGTAGAAATAAAACTATACATTAATTTGCTCTTGTACTAAACAAAGCGCAGACGTTAATGATGCACATTTACCAGAGCTGACATATTCCAATTAATAAATTCAAAATAAAGAGATATTTTTCTACCTTTTGTGCATTTTTTTCAGCTGCAATTGCTCCAGCCACTTTCTTCTGGTTTCTTCGTGTCTTCTGCTAACTCTCCATCGTCTGCTGTCCATTTGTCCTTTCTTCTCTCTTCTAGATTTTTTTCCATTCTCTCTCTACATCTGCTTTAACATACTAATCTTTCTCCTTTTGCTCTTTCCTCATTCCTATTTCATCCACTCAAATTTTACCCCTCCATCCTCAATCCCCACTTACTCTCCCAATACCCGGCCAATTGTAGATTTTTTTATCCCTCCCACACAAAATATTTTTCCCTTCTCCATTTTACTCTTCCAGCCCCATCCCATTCTAATCCTCCCCCAACATCAGCTCCCTTCTAGTTCCAGCCTCACCCAGCATCCATTCCCTTCTAGTCCCTGCATCATCCCATTTCCAGTCCTAGCCATCCATCAGCCCATTTCCAGTCCTAGCAACCCCCCAACCCAATACCAGTCCTAGCCCCCCTTCAACCCACTTACAGTCCTTAACCCCCCATCACCCCATTTTCAGTTTAAGCCCCCCCTATAACCCATTACCAGTCCTAACCCCCCATCAGCCCACTTCCAGTCCTAACCCCATCAACCCATTTCCAGTCAGCCCCCCATCGCCCATTGCCAGTCCTCACCCTCCCCCGCAGCCCACAGCCCCGTACCAGTCCTAACCCCATCATCCCACCTCCAGTTTTAACCCCCCAGCCCATTTCCAGTCCTAGCCCCCCATAGCCCATTACCAGACAACCCCCATCAGCCCACAGCCCATTACCAGTCTTAACCCCCCCCCAAAGCCCCTTACCAGTTCTAACACCCCAAACAGCCCATTACCAGTCCTAACCCCATCAGCCCACCTCCAGTCTTAACCCCCCAGCCCATTTCCAGTCCTAGCCCCCCCATAGCCCATTACCAGACAGCCCCCATCAGCCCACAGCCCATTACCAGTCTTAACCCCCCCACAGCCCATTGCCAGTTCTAAGCCCCCCCAACAGCCCACAGTCCATTACCAGTCCTAACCCCATCAGCCCACCTCTAGCCTTAACCCCCCCCCAGCCCATTTCCAGCCCCAGCCCCCCCAATAGCCCATTACCAGTCCTACCCCCCCCCCAATAGCCCATTACCAGCCCTACCCCCCCAGCCCATTTCCAGCCCCAGCCCCCCCAATAGCCCATTTCCAGTCCTACCCCCCCCCATAGCCCATTACCAGTCCTACCCCCCCCCCCCACCGTCGGCCTAAAGTAAAATTTAATTTAAAAAAAAAACCTGGTGGCTGCCGCCGCGGGGCCCCCTCTGCTGCCGCGGCAGCACGGACTGACCCGCGGGGGCCCCGGCTACAAGCTGAAGCCGTCGGTTCGGTTCGTTCCTCCCTCCCTCTCTCCTCCGTGCAGGCTGCAGGCTGTGAGAGACGCAAAGGGAGAGCGTCTCCTCGCGTCTCTGTTAAGCCCGCAGGGGCTGATGGGAAATTTCCCATCAGCCCCTGCGGGCTTAACAGAGACGCGAGGAGACACTCTCCTTTCGCGTCTCTCACAGCCTGCAGCCTGCAGGGAGGGAGGAACGAACCGAACCGACGGCTTCAGCTTGTAGACGGGGCCCCCGCGGGTCAGTCGGTGCTGCCGCGGCAGCAGAGGGGGCCCCGCGGCGGCAGCCACCAGGTTTTTTTTAAAATTGTATTAAAAAAAAATGAACTTGTTCTTTTTTTGTGGGCCCCTGCCGGCTGTGGGCCCTACGCCATGGCCTACATGGCGTATAGGTAAATCCGGCCCTCCGCAGAATTGGTTGCCCAATGTCAGGAAGGATGCTGTATGTCTCCATCTCTGGCTCCTAGTGAGCCATCTTCTGTACAACTTTCAGGCCCAGCTGTACCTAGTGATCATAGTGGCCCCAGACTGGCCTTGCTGGCCATGATATGACTTTCTTAAATGAGTTGAGCCCCCCCCCCCTTGCTACAGTTGTGGTCAGCATTATTATTGGCACCCTTGCAGTTCAACCCCTTAATGTCCAATATCTCCTATAAAAAGTGGCCAGAGAAATGACTTTGGACTATATATACATACATATTTGACACATAAAACAAGACCAATTAAAAAAGGAAATAGTAGGAAATAGTATTAAAAACTGGGACATTGTCAAAACGTGATTATTGACATCCTTACAAACAATTCAAATTAGTTTAAACAGCAGAGCCACATTAATAAAATTAGATGCACCTATGATCAATTGTCAGTACTCACATGACTTGAATCAGCCAATGACTAATGGCTCTAATGTTTAAAATGTCCACATTCACTCCCTGTACCATTTTCACAATGGTAAAGACAAGAGCTGCCTGAGACTGTCAGAAATTCCATTATCATCAAACTTCAAAGGGGTACAAAGCCATCTCCAAAGACCATGGGATTCCTGTATCTACAGTTTGCAGTGTTATTAAGAAGTTTTCTGCTCATGGAACTGTCAACTTCCCAGGACATGGTGAGAAGAGGAAAATTAATCCATGAGGTCTTCGAAGGCTAGTGCAACCTGTTGGAAAAACACTACGTACAACATCCAAAGAGCTTAAGGCTGACCTGGAGCAATCTGGAGTAGTGGTTTCAACCCGCAACTTACACCACCGTGCACTAAACAAAGACAGACATAAAAATGCACACCCTATCTTTGCCCAAACCCACTTTGAGAAACCACAGTTCTTCTGGAAAAATGCTCTGTGTACAGATGAAACCAAACTTGAGCTCTTTAGCAATGCAGACCAGTGATACATCTACAGGCAAAGAAATGAAGTTTATAAGAAAAAAAAACACCCTTCATATGGTTAAATATGGTGGAGATTCCATAATCTTGTGCTGCTGTTTTTCTGCCTCAGGAACTGGAGGCCTGGAACAACTTAAAAGAATCATGGAGTCAGAGGACTATTAAGATATTTTGGAGTGGCGTGTGCTACCTAGTGTCAGGAAACTAGGTCTGGGTTGAAGGTCATGGGTCTTGCAGCAGGACTATGACCCAAAACATAATCCAAAAGTAACAAACAAATGGTTAAAAAGGAAAAAATGGCCAGCAATGAGTCCTGATCTCAATCCAATCGAGAACCTTTGAAAACTGCAGAAATCTGCCACTTGTAAAAGAAATCCTGGAAATATTCATGAGCTGGAACAAATTGCATTTGAAGAGTGGGAGAAGCTACCAGCAGACAGATGTATGGAACTTATGGATGGCTATGTCTGGAGGCTGTCATTACTACCAAGAGTTTGCAACCAAATATTAATGAAGGTGCCATTATTCTTCTCTAGGTCATATATTTTTTTTCTCAGAAATGAATACGTCTAAGTTGCAAATGCATCTTTTTTTATTGTATACCTGTGAACATATTATTAAAATATTATGATGAGGTACAGTTGAATATTTCCAATTATTTCTCAAGATATTGTACACAACATACCTAAAATGGAAATGTGCCAATAAGGTTGACCACAACTGTATCTCAAGAGAAGGGCCTCTGGTGGCAGAGTCTCTTGGTAATGGAGGATTCCAGTCCCTTCTTACTTACAGCTTGGCCCTAAAGAAGCATAGGCTCTCCAAGTGGGGCCACTCTTTCCTTGAATCCTACTAGTACACCTGCTTAAGGGAGATACCCTGCTTAAGGCTTCAGTGGGCCTCTTTGCCCTTAGCGTATGTGCGAATCTGGAGAAATTTCAAGAGATGGTGTTCCTCTTATTCCCTAGAAGCCAGAAAGGCAGGCATAGTTGCTGTGTTGTCCTTCTTACAATCCAGTTTGACCAGGGGTTAACACTGAACTCTTTCAAGGTTCAAGTGGGACCCTGGCATGCTGCAAGGGTTGCATTCAAGAGGTGACTTTAGTGCACTCTAGTAACTCCCACTTTCTCAAGCAAAACAAATGTGGCTGCCAGTGTATGTGGTTGTTCTCAGAGGAGCCTCTCTGGTATTGAAGGCACTGAAGGGAGCCTCCATTTGACTTTATTTGCAAGACCTCTCGCAAGAATTTGACCTGTAAGTTGGTATTTTTGGTGACCATAGCATCAGAGCTGAAGACCTTGTCCTGAAGGGAGCCTTTCTTTGTCTTTTTGGCAGCCTCATTTTCCTTGCGAAATGGGCCATCCTGTCTCCCAAAGGTGATGTCTTTCTTTCATCTTAACTAGACTCATTCTGTCTGGAGGGTATTGACTGCATACCTAGAAATTACCAAGTCTTTCTTCTAGTCATATCTGGCTGTGGCCAAGTCCTGTATTGTCAGTTGGATTAAGGAGGCCATGGAGTTAGTTTCCCTACTAGCTGATAAGTAAGTGCCAGAGAGAGTCAAAGCTCACTCCATTAGAGCGCAAGCCTCCACCTGGGAAGTCTCTGCCTTGGTGTCTTCAGAGGACATCTGCAAGGCAGCTATCTGGCAGTCTCTAAGAACTTTTAGGAAGAACTACAGGTTCCAAGTTGGAACCAGATCAGATGGCGCCTTTGGCAGTGCAGTCCTTTCCAGAGAATCATCTTCATCCTACCCTGACTGCTTGGGTACATCCCACTCATCTTGACTGATCTAGCAGAATCACGAGGAAGGAGAAATTTTACCTGATAATTTTCTTTCCTTGAATCCTACTAGTCTAGTCCAGGACCTACCCTGAAAGACTCCCATTACAGGTTGGGAAGCCCTGCTGCCTTTCAATTGCATTGTGGGTATCGGTGCTTGATCCGGAGTTAATTCTGGTAAAAGAGCCAAATACTTGCTCATGATGTTGCAGAGTTGAATTGATGGTTATTAATGTTGGATGTTTTTTCTAAATTTTTCAGTTTACTGCTTTGGAAGTGTCATACAGGCTTCTGTCCAGGCTGCACTGGCATATATTCCTAGTGATGACATTATTAAAATTTGCTCAAGTCTGCCTCCACCTGCAGGCAAAGAAACGTAATCCACTTGTCTGACGGTCTAGCAGGATTCAAGGAAAGAAAATTATGAAGTAAATTTTTTCCTTAGATGCCCTCTCTGGTGTAACATGGGGTGTGGTGAAACATGCAATAGTTTCTTCATAATTTGCTTGATATTAATTATGACTGCGTATTTTACCTTTTCTTGATTTTTATTTATTTATTTATTTTAGTTATGTAAAATCTAAATTTAAAAAACATCTCTCTAATGCAGTGGTTCTCAAGCCAGTCAGGTTTTTAGGAAAACCAAACTACTTATGCATATGAGAGATTTGCATATAATGGAGGCAGTGCATATTCATCATGGTTACCCTGAGAACCCCTTCCCTAATGAATATGCACAAATTTGTCTATATCCTTTCTGGAAGTCTTTTTAAAAACAGTAAGTCTGAGCAATTTCTGCATTTACATTATTTTTAGTTATGTAAAGTAGTATGAACATTGTTGTCTCTGGTTAACCAGTAATAGATGTTCTTATTAGACATATCTGGACTCTATAGATTTTGCTTAAATTGCTTTTGTTTCCTTTTTCTGTGAGCTTACTTAGGTTAAAAACAGTCAACTCAAAATGCTTTGCAGTCCTTCTTTGGTTTTATTTCCTTCATGAGAATAGATTATTGTTTAAACCTTTTGAAAAGATCTATTAAGCCAGCTCCTCTATGAACTTAAATTGAGTCCTGCATCTTATCAGAGCTGTTGGCAAGTATCATGCTCATGCATATAATGTATGACTCATAAATATCTGAACAGTAGACCTGGGAAAGGCAATTCTAAATCCGCGTTCTATGGCCATAAAAAGGGTGCATATATCTATTTTAACATATAAGAAGTATATCTGGATAGCAAAGAAACTATTTGCTAGGTGTATGCGTGTGTGTGTGTATTTAAATATATATACATTTTAAGGCAGAAAACAAGCTCCTGTTTTAGAGGTTCTGTCTGTAAGTTTCATTTGTGTGCATGTATTGCTGGCAAATTATGTGAAGTGCTAGCAGGTCTCCAACTCCCACTCAGTAGCTGAGGAAAAGTGTGTAGGCCTGGGGCAGCACAAGTGAAACATAGAAAAATGACTGCAGATAGAGATCCTTCAGAGATCGACTGTGTTTGTCCCATGCTTTTTTGAATTCAGATACTGTCCTCGACTCTACCACCTCCACTGGGGAGACTATTTCATGCATCTACCACTCTTTCCGTAAAGGAATATTTCCGTATATTACTCCTAAGTCTATACTCTTTCACCCTCATCCTATGTCCCCTCACAGCAGAGCTTGCTTTCAGTTGAAAGACACTCTTCTCCTATGCATTTATGCCGAGGAAGAAGGAGCTTCTTATTTGCTTGCAGTGGCCAATGGTGCTACCATTCAAATCTATGGTCTTGCAGTGAATGAGTTGCTGCGGTCTCCTTATTTCCTCAGAGGCAGATGTGATGTGAGCTGTGCCTTGGCTGTAATGAGAAAATATAACAAAACAGAAAAAGACCATACAGCCTATCCAGTTTGCCCTTCCTTTCTAACTACTAAGTTCTACATTCCCTTTTTTTTTCTTTATGGATCCTCTGTGTTTGTCCCATGCTTTCTTGAATTCAGATACAGTCTGTCTCTACTACCTCCACTGGGATACTATTCCACACATCTACAACTCTTTCCATAAAAAATATTTTCACAAATTCCTCCTGTCTCTTATCTCCTTTCACCTTCATCCTATGCCCTCTTGTTGTAGATCTTTCTTTCAAGTGAAAGAGCGTCTTCTTCTGTGCATTTATGTTATGGAGGTACTTAAACATCTCTTATCATAACTCTCTCTCCTGCCTTTCTTCTAAAGTATACATATTGAGATCTTTACATCTGTCCCCATATGCCTTATGACGAAGCTCACTGACCATTTTGGTAGCCACCCTCTGCATTGACTCTATCCTGTTTATATCCTTTTGAAGGTACGGTCTCCAGAATTGCACACAGTACTCTAAATGACGTCTCATCAAAGATTTATACAGAGGTACTATCATCTCCCTGCTGGCCATTCCTTTCCCTATGCACCTAAGCATTCTTCCAGCTTTTACCTTCACGTTTTCTACCTGTTTGTTCACCTTAAGATCATCAGAAACAATCACCCCAATCCTCCCTGGCAAGTTTCCGAGACTTGGAGCTCAGGTCCTCGGGAGGGCCCCGACCCTTCGGAGTGGGCCTTGAGCCAAGGAGTCGTAGGGCCTCAGACTCATCATTTATTTATTTAGCTGTATTTATATCCTGCTTTTCACCGGGTCAAAGCGGCGGAGCATTAAAAGGGGGGGGGTGTACAATAATCAATTGCAAGGGTTTGGGGCCGTCATCTGGTGGCCGACATTAATGATTTTAACAAATATTTGGAACATAGACATTGTGTTATAGTTACATAGAACATATGTTCGGGGGGATGAAATAGGGTGGTTGGGAGGGAGTCAGTGGTGGGTGCTTGTTTCTGGTCCGAGGAATTCCTGGAATAGTGCGGTTTTTAGTTGTTTCCTGAAAGATAAGGGGTCTTTGTTGCTTCTGATGTGATTTGGTAGAGAGTTCCAGAGGGATGGTGCATATAGTTCGAAGGCTCTGTTGCAAGTCCATTGATTGCTTTTCGTTCTTTTATGTGGGATGGTGAGGGAGTTGTTGGTGGTTTGTCTGGTTGTTCTGTTGTGGGCTGGTTGAGGCAGTAGTATGCGGAGCTGGGAAGTTTGAGTTTGGTAGAGAACTTTGTGGGTGAGTAGGGCGGATTTGTATTTGATTCTTGCTTCTAGAGGGAGTATGTGTAGCTCCCTCAGGACTGGGGTGATGTGGTCTTGTTTTTTTGCATTCTTGATAATTCTCGAAGTGGGTTGGTATGAGTGGCTGGAAGTCCATGGTAGATTATATTGCAGTAGTCCAGGTGGGGGAGTGTCATGGCTTGCATCACTGTTCTGAAGTCCTGTGGTTCAAGGAGAGGTCTGAGGCGCTTTACTGTTTTTGCCTTGTGGAAGATTGTTGCGGTGGTTTCTTTGATCTGTTGTTTGAGTGTGAGTGCTTGGTCTATGATGATTTCTAGGTATCTTATTTGTGGTTGTATTTGTGTGGTCCCAATGTTGAGGTGTGAAGGTGGTGTGAAGTCTGGGTCCTTTGTTACCATGAGGGCTTCAGTTTTCTTTATGTTGATGGATAGGTTGTTCTTTTGTAGCCAGCTGGATACTTCGGTGAAGCATTCTGATAAGTGTTTATTGGTTGGGTTGGAGGTTGTGATTGGGGTATAGAGCATTATGTCATCCGCATAGATGTGATAGTTAATGTTGTGTGCGCGTATGATTGAGCAAAGTGGTTGCAGGTAGATGTTGAAGAGCATGGCAGATAATGTGGATCCTTGGGGTACTCCTTGGTGTTGCTGGAAGGGGGGGGGAGGTTGATATGTTTGTGCGGATCAATTGTTGTCTATCGGTTAGGTAGGAATGGAACCATTGGAGTACGTTATCTTTGATGCCGATTGTTTGTAGTCTGTGTATGAGGATGTTGTGGGAGATGGTGTCGAAGGCTGCTGATATGTCGTGGAAGATCATGGCATATCCAGAGTGTTTGGCTTGAGTTCCTATGACAAGGGTGTTCATTAGTGACGTCATGAGGGCCTCGACTCCGTGGAGTGGACGAAAGCCATGTTGTTGTGGGTCCAGTATGTTGTTGGCATCTAAATGTTCTTGGAGCTGTCTCTGGACTACCTTCTTAATGAGTTTGGCGGTAAACAGGAGGCTTGCTATAGGTCTGTAGGAGGCGGGTTCAAGGGGATCCAAGTTGTGTTTTTTTAGGGTTGGTCGGATGACTGAGGTTTTGAGGAGTTCACGCATTCATCCTTGGCTGAGGGATTCATTAACAATGCGGGTTAATGGTGTGCTCAGGTCATCTTTGGTTTTCTTTATCCATTCTGTAGGATAGGGGTCTAGCGGAGAGGAGGTGGTATTTAGGCGAGAGATGGTGGATGATATTTCCTCTTTTGTGATTGTTTCAAATGTGTTCCAGTCTCTGTCTATGGTGGTGGGGTGGTTTGTTGTTGTTGTCTCTGCGTTCAATTGTGGATTTTGTGGTTGTTGAAACTGCTTGTATTGTCGTGCTAGTAGTTCAGGTGGGATGTTTGGTAGTTGGTCGGAGTGATTGGGCGCTTTTGTCAGTTTTTTGACAATATTGAAGAGTTCTCGTGGTTTGTTTATTGACGTGTTTATGATCTTTGTATGGAAGGCCTTTTTTGCTTTGTCTGTTTCTGTGCGGTATGCGTCTAGTTCGTATATGTAATTCGTTTTGTCGACCTCTTTTTTGTTTTTTCTCCATTTTCTTTCTGCTCTTCTGAGTTTGGTCTTTAGCTTCCGGAGGTTGGGGGTGAACCATCGGGCTTTTCCGGAGGTGTGTCTGGTTTTAGTCTTCTTAGTTGTTGCGCTGGATGCAGAGGAGATTGTGGTGTTCCAGTTGTGGGCCAGGTCATCGATATTGTTGGAGCTTGTTTGGAGTTCAGGTAGGGTTTGTGCCAGGAAATCTTCTTTGATGAACTTTTAAATCTTCTTGTGTGTCGTTTGTTCTCCTTGCTGTTCATGTGGTGGTAGGTGTGGGATATGCTGATGAGGTAGTGGTCAGACCATGGTACATGTGTGATTTCTGGGTTCTTGTATGAGATGGCGGTTTGGGAATTTAGGAATATGAGGTCCAGTGTATTTCCTTTTTTGTGCGTTGGTTCATGTATGATCTTTGATAGGTTCATTGCTTCCATAGCGTTGATGAAGGTTTCTGCTTGCTTGTCCCCCCTCCCCCCTCGACTCTGAGTGGAAGACCGATGACGAGGCCTTCCAGGAAACCAGATGTCCCCTCGGACCCATCTCCCCTGGTGCCCCGGCACCATTCTTTTCCGGAGGACATGCCTTCCATGTCTTCATCAGGGATATGGCCAGAGCCCTCTCGGAGCAAACCATGGCAGAGGAGGACCCATGTACTGAGGAGCTGGAGATCATCCAGTTCGAGTTTCCACCCAAGGAAACTCTCACGGTGCCAATGCAGCCAATCCTCGAGCAGCTACTACTGCGAATGTGAGAGACCCCGGCATTGGTGCCGGTGGTCAGCCGACTCCTCAATGCCATATACCGCATCAGAAAGGGGCAGGGGTTCCACAAGCCCACATGACCCCCACATGACTCCATGGTTGTCGAGTCAATCATGCAGAAACTTAAAAGCCAGAAGACTTACTCTTCTGTCCCCCCTGGCAGGGATGCTAGAGCCCTCGACGCCCTTGGACGCAAGTACTACCAAGGCTGAATGCTGGGGCATCTAATCCAGACCTAAGAGCTATACATAGGCATGTATTTTGAAGGTCCTGACCCAGGAGTTGTCCGAGTTCTCAGTGGGGCTGGCCAGGGAATCTTTTCAATTGGTTTCAAGCCCTGACCTCCAGGATCAAGAACTGCTCAAAGTTCATCTCCTGGGTGGCCTACGATGGATTAGAGTCAGCAGCTTGGGTAGCAGCGACCGGCAACAAAGCTTGATGCCAAGCTTGGCTACAGTCCTTGGACCTTGAGCAGTGGGTCCCGGACAGGCTGTTCAATGTCCCCTACACCAGTGAGAACTTGTTCGGCAAACTCAAGGCCAACAAGGTAGCCGAGATAGAAGCCAAAGTGGTGACCCACCAGAGGCTCTCAAAGAAGACCTCTTTTTTTCTCCCACAACAAACTCTTAGGAAAAAGGAGCACTTCCAACAGAGTCACTGGTACCAGTCCTTCTCAGGCCAGTAGCAGGGTTCTCACCCTAAGAAGCAGGGCCACTGAGCTCAGAAGCCCCAGGCCCTGGCTCCAGCCCAACCAGGGGTGAGCTTTTGACTCCCATGATAGGGCCGCCCCTCCCTCAGGAGACCCTTACCATCTTCTCCACTTACAACAGTACCACCCAAGTTCTTTCCAGGAGAGCCACTGCAACCTCTCCTTTACCAGACCCTTCTGTGAGCTTGCAGGTCTGCTCGGGGACAATGCTGTGGAGCCCATACCCACACACCAGCTTCTACTCCAGGTACTTCCTTGTCCCCAAAAGAACAGGGGGCCTCTGGCCCATACTAGACCTGTGAAACTTGAACAAGTTTCTGGTGAGGGAGAAGTTCAAGATGCTCTCCCTTGGAGCACTGCTGTCCTACCTCCACCAGGGAGATTGGCTGTGCTCCTTGGACCTAAAGGAGTCTCTCATTGGGGATTCACCTTCTGCCACTCACGGCTGCCATTGGTGATGTCCTGGTTCAGTCCTCGGCAACCTGGAGCTAGGGAGTTCCATATGTGAGGACTGACTTCCTGCTTGTTCCTAGAGAAAGTGTAGTTACTCACCTGTAACAGGTGTTCTCCAAAAACAGCAGGAATCGGTCTTCACAACCCTCCCTGTTCCCCTGGGAGTTGCCTCCCTACATTCTTTAGTTTTTACTTTTGTCCTAGCTATGTCATCTGAGTGAGCAAGATGGCACCCTTGGACGGGAAGGGGACCACACATGCATGGTAGCATGTCCCAAAGGCTTTCTTTGAAAGCTGGGGAAATGCTCCACATGGGCTCCATCGGTGTCACCCATATGTGAGGACTGATTCCTACTGTTCCCGGAGAACACCTGTTACAGGTGTGTAACTACAGTTTTTGGTATCATCTGCAAGGAGGCAAACCACCTCTGATAGCTCTTCTGCATTATCACTTACAAAAATGTTAAAAAGAATCAGACCAAGGACAGATCCCTTCACCACACCATTGATAGCATCCTTCTCCTAGGAGTGCATGTCATTTATCTGTACCCTTTCTTGCCTCCCACTTAACCAATTTCTAACTCAGTCAGTCATTTAGGCTCCATTCCTAGGGTACTCAATTTATTTTTAAGTTGCCTGTGCGGAACAGTGGCTTTACTAAAATCTAAGTACATCACATCCCTCTGTCTAACTCTCTGGTCACTCAGTCTAAGAAATTAATGAGATTAGTGTGACAAGACCTGTCTCTAGTAAAACCATGCTGCCTCAAATCCTGTAATCCATTGTATTCTAGAAACCTCACTATGTTCGGTTTTAGCAGCATTTCCATTAGTTTACTCATCACAGAGGTGAGACTAACTGGCTTATAGTTCCCAACCTTATCCTTACTTTCACGTTTGTGTAAAGGGTCCGCATGCATCCTTCTCTAGTCCTCTGAGACCATGCCCATCTCTAAAGAAGCATTGAAAACATCAGACAGTAGAGCAGCTAGAACTTCCCCAAGTTCCTTCAATACTCTCAGATGTATCCCATCTGGCCCCACTGCATCATGTACTTTTATTATAGCTAGTTCCTTGTGAACAAAGCTTTCTGAAAATCATTCGAGATCCACCTCACTTGTGTTCCTAAGTGTTGGTGTTTTCTGAGGTCCTGCTCCTGGCCTTTCATTTGTGAACAGAACAGAAATAGATATTAAGCAATTCTACTTTATCCTCATCAGCTACTATACGTTCTTCCCCTTCACCCTTCAGTCTGACAATACTACTTTGCACTTTCTCCTCTCACTAACATATCTGAAAAATGTTTTGTCCCCTCATTTTACCGTAGTAGCTATTTTTTCTTCCATTTGTATCTTTCATGACTACTTTCTTAGCTTCTCTGAACTTTTCCGAGTATCAATACTCCTCTTCCTCTTTCTGTGATCTCTTGTATTTTATGAAGGCTGCCCTCTTTTTCTTCATCTTTTCGGTTACGTTTTTTTGAGAACCATGGTGACCTCGTTTTCCTTTTACATTTACTTACTTTCCTAATAAATATGTTTGTTGCCCTTAAAATATCTCTTTTCAATTTTGCCCACTGCTTTTATACATATCCCAGCTGTTCCCATCCTGCTAACAACTCTTTGAGGTATTGTCCTATCCTGGCAAAGTTAGCTTTCTTAAAGTCTAGAACCCTCATTTTTGAATGGGACTATATAAGCTCTTGTCCTCATACTGAACCATACCATCCAGTAATCACTGGATGCGAGATGATCACCAACTATAACATCAGAAACACTCTTCTCATTTGTAAGCACCAGGTCCAGTATGACACGCTCATATGTTGAATATGTTACCAATTGCCGGAATAGTTCTCCCTGTAAAGAATCCAGGATCTCCTTACTTCTAGATGACACCATAGCAGGGATGTCCCAATCAATATCTGGCATATTGAAATCACCTATCAGCAACAGTACTGCAAATGTCTTTAATTAAATATCTGTCCACTTCTTCTGCCTGTGAAGGAGATCTATATACAACACCAATGCAAATGGATGTACCATTCCCTCTTTCCATTTTAACCCACGGTGCCTCCCCCTTCTCTTGTAAACCCTGCAGTTCTGCAGCTTTAATATTATTTTTTTACATATAGTTCCACTGCTCCTCCCTTTCTTCCTACCCTGTCCTTCCTGAATAAATTATGCAAATGCAATGTGTGCTATCGAGTCAATGCTGACTCCTAGTATCCCATTAGCCCCTGGGTTTTCTTGGCAAGGTGTGACTAGAAGTAGATTGCCAGGCAGTTCCAAAGACAGTTGAAGGTAAAGGGACTTGAAAAAGGCCACAAGGAGAGCCAGTGGGAACCAAAAACTGTTCCCTTGTTCACCAGGTTGCAGCTCTAACCACTAGGCTGATCCTCCATTAAATAAATTATTGTATGATATAATTACATGGTTCTCTGTCTGATGATAGGAGGGGTTGAAGGTTTTGGAGGATTCAGAGTTTGAAGTATATGTTTTTGGTGACATTCTTGATGTGATGTTGGAAGCTTGCATGCTGGTCCAGGGTGATGCCAAGGTATTTTGTTTGGGATTTGACTTGTATGTTTACATCTCTGAATTTGATAGTTGGAGGGGGTATGAAGTTGCGGTCTTTGGAGACGTGAAAGATATCTGTTTTGTTGAAGTTTTTGAAAGGTTGTGATGCTGTAGCCATAGGATGATTTCGTTGAAGCATTCTTTGATGCAGGAATAGTCAGGGGAGAAAGTATGGAATGGAGTGAAGATCATTATATCATCAGCATAGAGTTGGTAGCCAACCTTGAATTTCTGTATGATGAAGCATAATGGTCTGATGTATATATTGAAAAGGAGGTAGGAGAGGGTGGAGCCTCGAGGGACTCCTTGAAGAAGGGTGTAAGGCGCAGATGCTTGGTTAGCTATCTTTACTGTTCGGGTTCGATTGGATAGGTACGAATGGATCCATTTGAGAGGGGTGCCTTGAACTCTGATGGTGTTGAGTTGATTAAGCAGAATTTGATGGGATACAGTGTCAAATGTGGCAGAAATGTCCAGAAATAACAGAATGAAGTCAGAAGAGGATTTTTCAGTTCCAATGATGAGTGTATTTAGTAGGGAAGTGAGAAGAGTTTTGGCGCTGTAATAGGGATGAAAACCATTTTGCCTGGGGTCAAGTGGGGCAGATCTGAAGTTGGATTTTGACTGCCTTTTCAATAATTTTGGAAAGGTGAGGAACGCTGGCTATAGGTCCGTAGGATGCAGGAGAGTTGGGATCAAGGTTAGGTTTCTTTAGTAAAGATCTCAGAGGCTCACTTGAGAGCAGGAGGGAGATATGCTTGGTTGAGTGAAGCTTGGAGGATGGTGGAGATAAATGGTAACATAGTGTTTTTTGTTTGCTTGATCCAAGTTACTGGGCAGGGGTCCAGGGGGAGGTGGTAGCATTGATGTGGTTGATGCTTAATATTTCTTCAGGGGGAACATCTCTGAACATTGTCCAGGGAGTTGTGTTGGCAGTTGAGGGAGTGGGAGGGGGTATGATGATAGTGGAAGAGCTAGGGGATTGGTGCTTAGATATGATGAAGTCAGCTATTAGCTGAGGGTGGATCGTGCTGGTGTGATGAGGTTGGGATGTATCATTTGTAAAGGATTTGACAATGTTTTTCTCTTGGCTTGTTTATAGAACGAAGCAGTATGTTTTCATGATGTTCATGCTTGGCTTTGATGGTGTTGTCAGAGTATGCTGCTCAGTGTTTGAGATAGATAGCATGAAGTTGTGGATCTTTGGATTTTCTCCAAGCTCTCTCAAGCTTTCGGAGGGAGTGTTTTTGATCTCTGAGGTGAATTGAATACCAGGGTGCATAAGAACAATGAGGTTTAGGTGGATTGTGCGGTAGCGCTTTGGCAGCTGCATTGATGGTGGTGTACCAGGAGTGTAGAAATGCTTGCTTCAGAGTGGGGGTGATTTGTTAAGTGAAAGATGTCTTGTTGAAACTCCTAAATCTTCTCACAGAGGGGGATTTGGGGGGAGGGAGATGTTTGGGAGGGTGGTGGGTAGTGTGATGGCGAGAGTGTAGCTGAGTCTATGGATTGGGAAGAAAAACAGTCATTTACCTTTAAGGAGAGAGACAGGCAAGAAAGCAGTAGCCCTCAAACTGCAGGCAGAGAGAAAAAAACACATGTAGTTGCTGAGTGCAGACTACGCCCAAGCTCTGCTAATCCAGAGGCAAGCTTGGAAGTTAATAAGAAACACCTGGGGGAAGGGCAGTGCACAGGAGTTCAGGCTCACTCTTATAAACCCCAGGGAATAGAAGGAAAGGAGAGCACCAGGAAAACAGAAGGAAAGAGAACCACCAGGGAGACGGAAGGAAAGAGAATCACCAGAGACAGCACCAGAGAGGATTCCAGAGGGAAGCAGTACACAGGAAGGCAGCATACTGGGAAGGAGGCTGTGAGAGAGAGTCACATGAGAGGCTTAACCAAGGAAAATGCTGGAGAAAGTAGTGGGGTTCTCAGAGGTGAAAGCCACGACCCAGGAGGAAGCCAGTACTACAGGGGAATTGCATCTGGTTCTGGAGATAGGGAAGCTGTACCTGGGAGGAGTGCTGACGAGGAGCAAGATACAGTACAAGCAGTTTATGAACCTGCTGGGAAACTGACAGCTCCAAAAAGGTGCGTGAATAAACTTGTAACAAAAAGTAACTTGAGCCAGTTAGAGGCATTGTGTCAGTTACTGAAGGGAAAGAATCTCTACGTGCTTGGGGAAAAACCTGTGCATAAGGAAAATTCTCACTGGTGGAAAGTGTTAAAGCTTTTAGAAGACATTAAGCCTGAGCTTTTGCAGGGTGACTTGAAATCAGATTTACCAGACTCAAGTTATGAGGAGATGCAAATAGATCCTTATGAATCTGACAAGGAGTCAGATGATTCATTAATGGACTGTTCTCTATGTAAGAAGACAAAATAAGGAGTTCCTGGTTTGAAAGGAGAAAGTCTTAAAGCCTAGAAATGTTCTACAAAGCAGAGAGAGGAAACAGGGATAATGTTGCTTAGCTAGAGTTTGCTAAGAATCCTGTTCTATCTGAAGAAAAGAACATTTCTTTTGGGTTTTGTTAAAAGAATGAAAAGCTTTATTTTGAATGCTGAAAGTTTTGGGAAAACAGCTACATGTGTTTGGAAGTTATTGAAGCACTTACAGTGCCTTGTTTTGGATAAAAGGTCTTTGGAATCTTGTTTGGAGAAAAATCCTATTTTGGTTATGCGTTGAGCTTTTAAATGCTTTTTGGAAAAGGAACTAATAAATTCCTGTGTTTGCCTTGAAAACCCTCGGGTCTCAACATTATTGTCTTGAAACCACACAACTACAACTCCCAGAAGCCTCGGCCCTGGGAAGACTCCAACCATTCTTTATTTAAAAGGACAATATAAAGGCAGGTCCGTGCCTATAGGCGGTTGCCTGGGCACGGGTTGCGACAGTAGGGAGAATATTATAAGGTGATTGTCGGACCAAGGGACCGGAGTAGATATGGGGGAGATGGGGTGTGAAGATGCAAGTGGGTTGGAGGCGATCTAGGGCACCACCCTTGAAATGAGTTGAGGAGTTTGATTAGTTGCGTAAATTGCAAATCATTCATGGATTGAAGGAAAGCGTTGCTTTGGTTGGCATTAGCTGAAGGAAGATTGAAGTCACCAAGAAGGATAAAGTGCTGGTATTGGGAGATGTGAGAGCATGCAGCTTCGAGGAATGTGTCAAGCTAATCTGCATTGTGATGGGGTGCCCTATATACAAGGCAAATGACAAATTGTTTATTGCTTATGTTGATGGTGTCCAGACCGTTATATGATGTTGCGCTCATGGTTGTGAAATTTAGTTGCTTGTTGGAAAGAATGCAGACTTCCCCACCTCTGTTGTTGGATCGTGTGTAATTATGGATGTTATGGGTGTTGGTGTTGAGTTGATTAAGCAGGACTTTATCTGTTTCAGTAAACCAAGTTTCTGTGATGAAGAGGAGGTCTATTGAATCATCAATGATGTAGTCAGAGAGAGTTTGTAATTTGTTGTGGGCAGAGCGAGCATTTGATTGTGTGGACAGGCTGTATGGTGGGTGGGGAGGGGGGTTGGATAATTCAGTTTGTGGTGAGGTAGGGATATATATGAGGTGAGAAGGTCTTTTGTATTGGTGAGTGCATTGTTGAAGTAGGGCAGGGGGTGTGGTGGGTCTTGGAAGGTGGATGATTGGAATGGGAGAGGGGAGGGTGAGTTGAGTTGAGATGCCATAGATGAGGAGGGAGGAGAGGTATAGGAGGGCTAGCCAGCTGAGAAAGAGTGGCATGCTTGAAAGAGATTGTTTGGAGGGGGTTCTGAGGGATACAGATGAACTAATTTAGGAAGTGGTGTGTTTTATCCAGATAGATGATTTGTGTTATAGGTGCAGGTGGTAAATCAATGTGTGAAAAGTACTGGGATATGGAAGTACTCGGTGTGTAGCGTGTGAGAGTTGCAGCGGTGTGTGTTCTGCATTGCGTTGCATCGGTGTTTGCAGTAGTGTTTGATACCCCGAGGGGATGATAGTTTTTGAGATGTAGCAGATATAATGGGATATGCTAGCATAGGAAGGTTTCCACTGTGTTACAGTATTTATGCTTTGGAAGTATTTTATATCTGAGGAAATTCTGCACAAAAAAATATAAAATTCTGCTTGCTTTAATTAGTAAAGGCTTGCACAGAATTCCCCCCATCATAAAGCTTAACTCCTCCTCTAAACCTGAAATTTCTCTTGCCTTTTTCCTCCTTAGCTTTCTTGCTCCAATCACAGTTCTGTCTCCAACACATCCTTGTCCCCTATGCTTTCTCTCCCTCTAACTTCTAGCTCCCAGCAACCCCTCCAACTCACCAGCAGCCCATCTCCATCCCCTAGATACCCTCCCTCCGCTCACTAGCCCCATTTCCTGCCCCCAGTCAGCCCCCTCACAACTCTCAATCACAGCAGCACAGCTATGGGAGCACCTCTGTTCGCTCCCGCAGCAGTGCTAGTCACTGGTACGTTTTGAAAGGTATATAGGAAGTGTACCTTTCAAAATGCATCAGCATTGAACTCTAGCACAGCTGCAGGAGCAAACAGAAGTTGCCCTGAACAGTGAGGCAGAATCAGGCACTCCTAAAGCTTGTGTCCCTGATCCAGCCTCACTGTCTGGCTGGCTGGTGCCTGTGCAGAATTCTATGGAGGTAGGGAATTCTGTGTAAATTCTGCATTGCGCAGTTGCACAGAATTACCCCAGGAGTAGTATTTAAATATCTCTATCTTCTCTCTCCCATGCTGCCTTTTCTCCATGGTGTGTATACATTTAGTTCTTTTAAGTCATTCCCATATACTTTATGATGAAGACTGCTGATTATTTTGGTAGCCATCACCTGGACAACTAAATCCTGTTTATCTTTTTGGAGGAGCAATTCTCCAGAAATGAATAGTACTCCAAATGAGAACTCAAGAGAGACTTATATGGAGGCAATGACTGCTTTTCTTCCTTCTGCTCATTCTCCCGATGCACCCAAGCATCTTTTGGCTTTTGCTATCACCTCATCTGCATGTTTGACCATATTAACCTCATCAGATACAATTACTAGACCCTGTTGCTGTACTATTCTTTGGGCTTTTGCCGGGTAAATGCATAACCATGCACTTTTTAGCATTAAGATGGGTAGTTATTAACATGCATTATAATGCACAATATTTGCCTCTTCATGTGTGTTATTTTACTGTAATGCATGGTAGTTTGCCACAACACATGTTATTTCATAATGAGATGTGATGCATGCAGAACACCTCATTATGATGCAAATGGAATAACGTAGCTTATGTTTAGCTCTATCTCAAGGTCAACTACCAAACAACCTAAGAAGAGCAAGCATCCATACGCCCAATCTTGAAACAAAACACCCAAAATAAATCCTGCCCCACATCTTACAGACCAATATCTAGCCTATCATTCCTATCTAAAATCATTGAAAATCCAGGCCTTTTTTGACTCAGGCGCTCTATTTGACCCCCATCAATATGGATTTAGAGCACATCATGGTGTCGAAATGCTATTAACATCCCTACTTGACACAATCATACAAGGAATTGACAACATGAGACACACATTCATCCTCATTTTCCTAGATATATCTTCAGCATTTGATTCTGTAAACCACAATATTCTAATCAACTGCCTAAAGTACTTTGGCATAAATGGTACTACTCTACGATGGTTCCAAGACTACCTGTCTAACCGCACCCAACAAGTGTACTTCGACAACAACCTATCCAACCTATTCACCCAACCTCAGGGCGTCCCCCATGGATCTACATTACTTTTCAATATATATCTTCAACCTATCTGCCAAATCATACAATCACATGACGTTGACTACAGAATTTATGCTGATGATATAATGTTATTCATAACCTTTGACACCTCAGACACTACCTATAAGAAGATCACCATTCTTCAATGACATCGCTGTATGGCTCAATTCAGTTAACTTCACAGTCAACTTGAAGAAAACAGAAACACTCATTATTGCTAGGAACAAAGCATTCAACCCTCCCTGTTCACTTCATGTAAACAGTCCCACACTTGAAATAAAAAAAGAAATAAAATACCTTGAAATCTACCTAGATCAACAGCTTGACTTGACCAGACACATTCACATGATCACTCGTGCAATTTACCATAAAACCAAAATGATACAACATCTGAGACCACTGCTCTCCCACACTGCCTTCCGCTCTGTAGCTCAAGCATTGATTTGTCCACACTTTGACTACAGCAACAGCATACTCCATGGACTTCCCAAGAAAACACTAAAGCCGTTACAACCTGCTCAAAACACAGTTGCACGTACAATTATGCATGCTGAAAAATCCAACCACATAACACCTATTCTGTTCCAACTCCACTGGCTCCCGATACTTCAAAGAATCAAATTCAGTGCCCTTATGAGCATTTTCAAAATAATAAACAACATTGCTTCAACATACCTCAGCACACTGATAAACATGCAGCAACACACAAGAACAAGAGACAACCTGAAAAACACTATCCATCCCAAAAAATGTAAGAAAAGCACATCAATCAACCACCAATAGAGCCTTCTCCTTCTACGTACCTGCCCTTTGGAATAACCTACCCAATACTCTAAGAGAAATCAAAGACCTCACTCAATTTAGAAAACATTTCAAAACATTCATCTTCACGGACTACTATCAATGTGATCAGCAGTCATAAATCTCATATATACCGCTGGTCAACATCATAATGATTCTCACTATTTTCTCACTGTTGCTACACACTTTCTTGTAAAGTAATAAGAATATGTAAATATGTAAATAGTTACCTTACTTTATTGTTATTGAAAATTGCAACTGTTATCTGTAATTGTTTCTTGTAAACTGCCTTGCGCAATAGTTCAAAGGTTCCCTGTAAACCGCTCTGATTTTCAAGACAAAGCGGTATATAAAAACAAACAAATAAATAAATGCCAGCTCAAAGTTAGTGTTATTTTTCTGCCAAGGGAGCATCAGATCACTAACGTGCAGCCCAGTGATCTTGGCTGCTCTCTTAAAGCAACCGGCATATTCACCACAAAATCTATTTGGTGTGGGGTTCCCCCTTTCCTCCCCCCAAAATCAATGGCACTGCTCCCCCCCCCCCCAACAGACCATTCACCCTTCTGATGACAAATTTCAACCCTCTCCAGACTTCTACTACTACGACTACTAAGCATTTATAAAGCGCTACCAGGCGCACGCAGCGCTGTACAATGAAAACACAAAAAGACAGTCCCGGCTTAAAAGAGCTTACAATCTAAAAAGACAAAGCAAGAAAAGGAGTAGAAAAAAGATAAGAACAAGGGCAAAGAGACAAGAACAGGAGAGACAGGACAAAGGAAAGAGGTAAGAACAAGTTTAAGAGGAAGAAAAAAAGGTGAAATAAAAGAGGGGAAGGAAGGAGAACAGCAAAATCAAGAGCCAAAGGCAGAGGTGAAAAGATGAGCTTTTAACTTGAGTTTGAAGAGGGGCAAAGAAGATGCCTGATGTATAGACAAAGGAAGTTTATTCCAAGCGTAGGGAGCAACAAGATGAAAAGAGCAGAATCTGGAGTTGGCAATAGAGGAGAAGGGCATAACAAGAAGCAACTGGTAAGAAGAATGGAGTACACGAGGGGGGAAATAGGGAGAAATGAGAGAAGAAAAGGTACTGAGGAGCCACAGAGTGAATGCACTTATAGGTCAGAAGGAGAAGCTTAAAGTGAATGCGGAAATGATTAGGGAGCCAATCCAATCCTCCTCCCACCTGCTTTAGGCCACTCCAGTTCTACCCCCATCAATTCTTGGTGGTCTAGGGGAGTTCAGCAACTTAACTTCTACTTCCAGTTAGTGACATTTGTGGTAAACTAAGCAGTTCTTGTTGCCATATCTTAAAAATGATATAGCAGAATTAGAAAAAGTACGCAGAAGAGTCACCAAAATGATAAAGGGTAAATATAGATCAGTTGTTTAATCCTTCAAAAAGTAGAAGAACTAGGAAACCTTCAATGAAGCTAAAATGTAACACATTTAAGACTAATCAGAGAAAATATTTTTTCATTCAACGCATAATCAAACCCTGGAATTCATTGCCAGAGGGTGTAGTAAAGGCTGTTAATATAGAATGATTTAAAAGATTTGGACAAGTTCCTGGAGGAAAAGTCCATAAACCATTAGAGAGGACCAAGGAAATCCACTGCTTACTGCTTGGATAAGCAGCATGGAATATGTGTGGCTTGGCCACTGCTGGAAACAGGATACTGGGCTTGATGGACCCTTGGCCTGACCCAGTAGGGCATATCTTATGTTCTTAAGCTGTGGTAAAACGTGCTATTTTAGTGCAGCTTAGAAACTTGCCCCTTAAATCTTAGATGCAAAACTCTAGAGTATTCTTCAAGCTTTGCTAGATTCCGCCTCATGTTTTCCACACCTTTCATTGTGTGTACCCTGTTACATCTCTTGGTATCATCTTCAAAAAAGGTGCCGTTCCTGATAGCCCTTCCGTGCTATTGGTTATGAAAATGATGAAAAGAACTGGCTCAGGAACAGACTCCTCTGGTACACCACTAGTAATGCCCTTTTCCTTGGAGAGAACTCCATTTACCACTACTCTTTGTTGTCCCCTACTCAACAAGTTTCTAACCCAGTCATTTAATTTAGGGTCTATACCAAAGGCACTCGGTTTCTTTATAAATCACCTGTGTGGACCCATGTCAAGGGTCTTGCTGAATTCTAAGTATACCACTTCTAGTGTTCTCTACTGATCCAACTCTGGTCACAGACAGACTACCTATGCATGCTCCCACACTGACGTGCATGTGCAGACCTAGTGCACACTTGTTCTCAGCAACACAGACCTTGCCACACACACATTGTCACACAGACATATTCCCCATCCACTCTTAGACACACACTATACTAAGTGACTTATTACACTCATAAACACATGCTCTCACATATCTTCATCTACTGCCTCCTACTGTTATATCTGCACATTCATGCATTGGGACACACAGGCCCCCACTTACCCATTCACAGAAAGGCCCACATCCCTACATACATCCCATTCCCATCATACTGCACATCTAGCTTAAGCAAACCAATAGATGTATGTGGAGAGAGACTCTCCAGCACGCTCTGTCAACCCAACAAATGCTGCATGCTGGCTATGCAGCCTGTACCACTCTGCTTATATACCTAATAGTATTGGCTGCAAGCTGCACAAATAGTTTTGCTGACTGCCCGAGGCAAACAATCTTTGTGCAATACATAGAGCATGCATTTTTCAACTTGTCCTTTAGTTTCAAAAAATATCCATTGCACAGTAAGATAAACTGCCACATTAGTCGAGCTAAGACAACAAGAAAATATGTATAGAAACATTTCTCTTCATATCACAGTAATTCATGTAAGCGGCTAGCTCAGGTTCTGAAACAGCTGCTGGGGAGAAAGATGGAATTCATCAAAGAAATGCATTCCACTAGGAAAAAAACATGGTATTGTGAGTGAGGCTAGAGATAAAACATATACCAATTTATATATCTAATAACATTTTTGCTGATTGTTCATATTCCTTAGCTAATTTAGGAGCTATAATCTTACCAGAGGCTAATGTTTTTTCTGTAACTGCATTAAAAACAAGAACCCACTCAAGTCTGAAAATACTTAACACAATCCACTTAGTGAGTGAGATCATGGAAAAAGAAAAGATGAGTTAACATTGATTTCTGTAGGATTAATTCATCATCAGAGAGACTGACAGATTTAGTAAATTTATCTTCTTGTGTCCTAATGCTCTAATTGATCATTGGATTTCTTATTGAAATTTCTAAGCACTGCTTAAGAAAGGTGTGCCATGAATAAGTTAGTTTAGTCATAAATGTATATAACTATCCAGCTCAACTGGTCCCCCCCCCCCAAAAAAAGAGAGATTTAAAAAGCTTATAATACCATTCTTTGTACAGGGGACAAAATTAATTTATTAGGCTCTCAGGTGATGCAGTGGGATTTGTGTGTCCCATTTCATCTGCTAGCCACATAATCAGACTGGCTTTGAAATACTTCTAGGACAAAGTTGGGAAATACTGCCCTAGGAAGGTGACTTTATTGTCCATGCTCTAGCTTGCTGAATGGTAATTGAATTGGGTGATAGAAATTATGGAATTCCAGATCAACTAAGAGAAACTAAAGATCTACTAACATTCAGAAAAGATCTAAAAACTCATCTGTTCACACAACACTACACCAATGGTGAAACAGGTATAATTCTCCAACCACCATAAACTGAATTTATTTACCCTATCCAAATGTATATCCACAATCTGGAACAACGACAACTGCAGATGATATTAAACATGATGATAATTCTTCTTACATATACATATGTAATTTATTTTATTGTAATATAGTTCAATAATGTTCCTGTTATATTGTAATACATTAATGATGTTTTATACAATTCATGTTATAATGTAATATAGTTCATAATGTTCTATGTACCTGTTTGATTTATGTTGTAATGTAAACCGCTGCTGATCCTTGGAAGCAGCGGTATATAAAAGCTGTTCAAATAAATAAATAAATTAAATAAATAAATGGAATGGGTTGTTTGGGAACTGCATCATTTGTGTGATGCCATCTTAGACGAGTTTTGAATTCCATCCAAGGATTCTGCTTTGCCACAGTCTTCCAGCTCTTCCCACAAGCTCACTGTATCTTCAACATTTGGGATAGCTAACATTGAGAACAATTTTCAAAGTAATTTACTCAAGTAAAATGGCTAAGATGAAAATTGCCCCCTCTGCCAGGCTAAAAGTATGCTTTAGCTTTCACAACGCATGTAATTTCAGCTGGGTTAAATAGGTCAAGGGAGAGAAACAGCATGTATACCTTCAGTTTTCAGATGTGTCTGCTATGTTGCCCTTTTTCACTGCATCTAGAAGTAGGAGGTGCAAAGTATGCTGGCAGTTTTAATGCAGGTGCTTTGAAGCTGCCAACAACATTTCTTTTCTCATTTTTTTTCCTTTTGTGATTGTGTTCACTTTGTTTCCAAATGACAAAGCTGCCTCCATCTTAGCCTTTCCAGTTCTGTGTCCTAACTGTTGCGGTCTGCCTTGCAGGTTTTAAAGATGTTCTTGACGGTGGTACACCTTGATCTTAGTGATCAGTCTTTCCCTCTTTCATTTCATAGACAATAACAGAATGAAGCGTTTGCTTTGGCATTGTGTTATATAATCTTAGGGGTATGTTTACTAAACCGCAGTAGTGGACTCCTTGTGATATTGGAGCCACAGCTCCGATATCACACAGAGTCCGCTACCGTGGTTTAATAAACATACCCCTTAGTCACCAAGGCTGGAATTGAAGAATTCTTCTAAGATAACAGAAAATTTGTCAGTTGTATTCAGGCAAGTGCCCTCTGTGAAAACTGTAGTTTCACAGTAGGGCTTAGATAAAGCTGATTGGTACATGACCTCTATATTCAAGCTGATGGTGAACCCGAAACATTTAACTGCCTGGTCAGATTGGTCTATAATAACCTGTATGTCTTCAAGTGTGTGGGCTACTAATGCAGAGTCTTCCCCAAACAAGTTCCAGACTATTGATTCCTCCACCTTAGAGCAAGTTTGTAGACAACTCAGACTGAACAATCTTCCACCTGATCATGACTGAATGTAAATGCCATGATCGATGTCCTGGAAGGCATTCAGAAGCATGATGGAAAAGACAATTGAGAACAGTGTTGGCACTAATACACAGCCTTGTTTTGTGCCATTGGAGACTGAGAAGTGATAACAGAATTCACTGCATATACTTTGGCTAGATCTGATTTCTGGGCAGTCAATTTTCTGGAGGATTTTGCAAGACCATTACAATTGATTGTATTAGAGGCCTTTGTCAAGTCAATAGTGAATATTTATTTTTAATTAGCTTATATCTTCCCAGTAGTATTTCAAAATTAATTATATGCATCTACATACAGTAGGTTTTTCCCTGTCCCCCTGAGGACTTACAATCTGTTTGTACCTGAGACAATGGAGGTTTAAATGACTAACCCAAGGCCACAAGAAGTGTCAGTGGGATTTGAAATCTGGCCTCTGTTTCCCATTCAGCTGCTCTAACCATTAGGCTGCTCCTCCCTTGATTTTGCTCAGGTCACTCTTTTTTGAATCTGCCTGGCTGAGAATACCATGTTTGTTGTTCCTTGAGCAGGTCTGAATACACACTGAGATGCTAGAAAGATGTTGTCCAAAGTTTCTCCATCCTTCTGGTAAGAATTTTTGTCAGCACTTTCCTAGTGGTATACAGCAGAGACTTTCCACTGGTTTTTGTCACCTTTCCTGTTATACAGATGGATAACACAGGTACACAAAAAAAATTTTTTTTTAAACTGCCTCTAATGTTTCGATTGATTTTTTACATTTTTTGGTGCGCTGAATCCAAATCTGGTAACCAATTTGCTCCATCACGTACAGATTTTTTGCTACATTGGGTTAGCAGTTTGAGGTGAACGTTTCAGATTAAGTGCGATCGAGATAAAAGTTTCTTGGATGAATTCTTTATACTACTTGTTTAGTAGTTATTCAAATAAGAATAAAGAAAATTGTAACAAGGCAGCACATAAGAATAGAGTAATGTCAACAAAACACACTGTGATGGTAGCAAAATTGTCTGCACTTAAAACAGCCACATACATGTGCACAAACATTGAGCATATAAGAGCGAGGTTAGACACAAAGCAAAGCAAAGAAATGTGCAAAAAATGTTGTACAGGTATGTATGTAAGAATAGAAAACGCAAACCGCACCATTGCAGTACATGAAGACAAACACCCGATGGTGTGAAAATAAAATTCTAATAAATGAGATCCGACACTGTGGTAATAACTAGCAAATTTTTATTTCAAAGTTTAGTAAAAACACGATATTTGTCAACACAGTTTAGATTTTAAAGTCATTCTTGGGTCAATCAATCTCCTGGTGGGCCCGTTTCTTCTTCCCCCGAATGCTTCTCTTGGTGCGCTGCTTGGCGTATTTTTCATCTGGGGTTTCCCGCAGCAGCAACCAGCAGAAATCAGCCATCATAGTGGTGTTCCATCTTCCTTGGTACCTTCTCTCTGCGTCCTTGATGTCCTGGTGAAACCTTTCACCTTGTTCTTCACTGTACGCCCCCAAGTTTTCGGGAAAGTAGTTCACATGGGAGTGCAAGAAATGGACTTTCAGGCTCATGTTACAGCCTTGTTCTTTGAAGGCATTGAGCATCCTGGCAACAATATCCTTATAGTTCTCATCCCGCCTGTTCCCCAAGAATTTGAGAACAACATCCTTGAAGGAATCCCAGGCTTCTTTTTCCTTCTCAGACATCGTTTCAGCGAATGCTCCATCTGAAATGAGTTTCCTTATATCAGGGCCAACAAACACTCCTTCCTTTAGCTTTGCTTCAGAAAGTCGGGGGAACTTTGAGCAAAGGTACCGAAAGCACTCACCATCTTTTGGAAGGGACTTGATGAATTGCTTAATGAGACCCAACTTAATGTAGAGAGGTGGTAATAGAATTTTATCACGAGGTACCAAGCTCTCATGAAGAACATTTTTCTCACCGGGTCTCAAATACTCCCGAATTGGCCAGTCTTTTTTCCCCCAGTGTAGGTCGCGGGCCCGGCTATCCCACAAGCAAAGGAAGCAGGGATATTTGGTTAAACCGGATTGCTGCCCTAATAGCATAGATAGAATTTTAAAGTCTCCACAAATCATCCACTTATGCTCATCATAACGAATCTTCTGAAGAATCAGGGCCAAATTCTCATATTTTTCTTGGAGAATAACAGAGTGAGCAATAGGAACTGAAGCGAATGTGTTGCCATTATGAAGAAGAACACCTTTCATGCTGTCTTTTGACGAATCAATGAACAGCCGCCATTCAGCAGGATCATACTTGAGTTTAAACTTTTCCATCACTCCGTATATATCGTTGCAAAATACCAAATCTTCCTCTTTGCTGAAATACTTCAAAAATTGTGTCTCGCGGTTGCGGTACCAATAAAAAGTTGTTCCTGGTGATAATAGATTTTTCTGTTTAAGCCGAGAACCTAGCAGTTGGGCAGCATCTTTTGGGAGTCCTAAATCCCGGACTAAATCATTCAATTCAGCTTGAGAGAGAAGTTCAGGTTTCAGATCTGGTTCAGTTTCAAACTCGGAAGTACTGGACTCATCGGGAAAAGCCATCTGATGAGTCTCATCATGATCAGAACCGTCCACACAAATATGATCCAAAGATTTTGGTGGTTCAGGCACAGGTACTTCGTTGCTATGAGGCATAGGCCTAATTGCTGAGGGAAGGTTGGGGTAACTTATTACGTTCTTATTTTTTAAGTTGTATCCCTTCACAATGCAAGAGCAAAAATAGCAGTCACTGCTGTGGTCTCTTTGTTCACGCCACATCATAGGTATTCCGAAACGAAATGCTTGTTTTTTACCTTTCATCCATAAGCGTAGATCTTCCTCACATGTCTTGCACACTTTGTGAGGAGCCCACGGTTTGTCTTGATCGCCTAACTTCAAACCGAAATAGGCGAAATATACTTTTTTAATAAATGCAGAAATGTTCCTCTGCCGCTTTTTCACGGTATATTCCCCACAAATAAAACAAAAACTGTCCGGAGAGTTGATGCAACCTCTGGCTCTGTGAGCCATCACAAATACACAGCACTGCAAACTACAACTGTAGTGAACCACTTCGGAATAAAGCTGGATTACGACTGAGCAAACAAAAGGCAATAATGAACTTGCAAGAAACTGAAATTTGACAGGAACGTTCATGTCGCAACCACCGTGTTTGAGCGAGCGAACGAGGCGAGGCGAACAGGAAAGAACATGCGCCAGCGCGAGTACTGGATTTAGCCCCCCGCCTCCCAATTGTCCTGTTAATGTATAAAATGAATACAAAACACTCTAAAATATCATGAGGGAGTGTTTCTAGTTAGTTAACCATTACAACCTCTATTTTGGGCCAAGAAAATAAACTGCAGTCGGCTAAAAAGAAATTATGTGAACATTCCTTATATGGGTAAGAAATCTAATTTTGCAAGAAAACGTGACGTGATGGAACATTTTGGCTATTTTTCCTGGATTCAGCACCCCAAAATCTATAGGAATCAGTTGCAAAACTGGAGGCAGTTTTTTGGTAGTGTACCTGTGTAATTAATGCATCCTTGACAATCCTGGGCATAGATCTATTCTTCCAAATGCACTGGAACAGTTGTGCAAGATTTCTTCACTCAGCCACAGTTATTGTGAATTTGTTGCCAGGGGATGTGGTAAAAGCAGTTAGCATAGCTGGATTTAAAAAGGCTTTAGACATGTTCCTGAAGGAAAGTCTCTAAACCATTATTAGTAATGTAAACTTGGGAAAGCCACGGTTTTCCCTGTGTATGTGCAAGGAAAACTGTATCTTCTTTGGGACCCTGCCAGGTACTTTGACCTAGTGTGTCCACTGTCGGAGATGGGTATTTATTTAGAAAATTTTATATACCGTATTTCCAAAGGTCATTACAATTTACAAGGAACAATTTAACTTTACATAGAATTAGGAATAAATACATAATATTTATTTACATAGAGCATGGAAAAATGACATTCCATAAGATTTAACCAACAAGAGAATAATTGATAACTAAAAATATTCAGGAAAGAACTTTTCACAATAGGATTAATCAGTGTTTGTCCTTGTGGCTTACATATATGAGTCTATAGTTTGTTGGTTTGGGTGACTGATGTGAGTGTTTGGGATCCAGGTTGGTTTCTGAGTGTTGGCAGATTGTATGGTGGTCAGATGTAGAGAGGTCGTAGTTGAATATGAGTTATGTTTTATCCTCAATATGTTCTTTGAATAGCAGAATTTTCAGTTCCTTTCTGAACTGATGATGACATTGATGTTTCTGAGTTTAGGAAGTCAGCTGTTCCATAGTCCAGGTGCATATAATGAAAAGGCCCTCACACGGGTTGTTAGGTTACATTTCAGTCTTTCTGTGGGCATTGCTAAGGTATTTAAAGTGCATGATCTTCTGGTTTTGTTTTTTCAGCATGGTTTATAGATGAGTGGAGGACATATCATGTAGAATTTTGAAAACAGTCATAATTGTATTTTATGCGGCAGATGAGGGGGAGAACATTGGGTTTTTTTTAGGATGGTGGTTATGTGACTTATTCTGGATGCTCCTTTAAGGACCCTGGCTGCGGTGTGTTATGCCATTTGTAAAGGATGTAGAAGATGTTTGGGGAGGCCTTGGAGAATGCTATTACAGTAGTCTAAGTAAGGGAATATTAATGCTTGGTAAACCATTCTGAAGTCGTGAGGTTCAAGCAAGGGTCGTAAGTGCTGGAGGGTTCTTATTTTTTGATAGATCATTCTGGTGGTGTTGCTGATATGTGTTTGTAGGGAGATGAGACATTGATCAATTGTTATCCCCAGGCGTTTTAATTCTGTTTTAACTTCTAGCTCCCTGTTGTTGATGTTTAGGCTTGTTGGTGGGGAGAAACTCTCATCCCTTCTTGTGAATAGTATTTCTCTTTTCTTTGAGTTGATTTGGAGATTATGTTGTGTTAACCAATTGGATATTGCTATGAAATAATTTATTATGGGGATGTAGCAAGTTTTTGTTGCGGTGAATGGCATGTAGATCATGACAGCATCAGCATGTATGCGGTAGAGTATATTGTGCTCTTGCATGATGTCACAGAGTAGTTGCAGGTAAATATTGCATAAGAGGGAGAAGAGTGCTAATTCTTGTGGTACGTCCTATGTTAGCTTGAATGGGGTTGACTTTAAGGTTGCAATTCTAACATACTGTTGGCGGTCAGTCAAGTAGGATTTGAACCATTGTAAAGCTTTACCATGGATTCTATATCTAGGTCTATCAGTATTGTTCACTTGGGGGATGTTATTCCAAGCCTTTTCGAGATTTCTTAGAAGAGTGGAAATGTCCTGTCAAGCATGTCAACATTTTGTCATTCTCTGTCAGGATTTTAACACCATCTGCTGAATGAACAGGTGTGTTGCCATTTGGTTTAGCTTAGTTTATTTTTTTATATACCACCCTTGGGCTTAAAACAGACAGCAGGATGGTTTACAATACCAGAATAAATAAAAACTGAAACATTACTTTGTGTAAATAATATACAAATAAAGCAATAAAAACAGCCTGTCGAACAACACATAAAACATGAGGAGGGATGCATAGCACAACTTTGTGTATCAAGAAAATAATAAGAGCAGTGGGCCACAATAGAAAACATAAGCTCCGCCCAGGTTAAGTATGTTTCTGTCAGAATGAAATGATTTCTGAAAGAGCTGTTGTTCAATCCCCTTTTTAAATTTTGCTTGCAAACTCACCAGGTGCAAATCCAGTGGGAATGAGTTCCGAAGGGTGTGGGGACCAAGAAAGTAACATCTGTGTTGCACATCATTTTTTTTTTTTTTATATTGTTTATTTAAATTTTCTTGCATGCAAAAATGAAATACAAGAGAATAATCCAGCCACCAAACAAATACATTCAAAAACAAAATACTATGCTCATTATACAAAACACATCAAGAGGGAGAGAGCACCACACACTCCCCGAAGGGAGACTAAGAAAATTAGAAGAAAAAAAAGAGTTATAAAACTCCAAATCAGGGAGCCAATAAAATTAAGCCAACCCACCTAAATACCCTCCTGCCCACTAACATTCTCCTTATCCAGAAGAAACTGCCGTGGGAGCAGCCGCGGTATATTTTTTTTCTGCCGCAGAGCAACGTGGTCGGCTGGAGCCGGGTGCCTGCCGAGTCAGCTGCAGGCAGAGAGTGGTCACCCCTGGAGTGGAGGACCCCCCCACGAGCCCTATAAAATCTTAGCGGGGCTACACGCGGCCGCGTGTTCGCGGCCTGCGGGGTCGCGTTTTAAGTGGCGCGGTACAAGGGGCGAGTTTTGCTCCTTGTGTGCTCCTTTGGTGCTTCTTTGGTGGTCCAAGGAGTGCCAGCAGTTGTGTGCTTTCCATGGGGAAGCGGAAGGCGAAGTCATCAGCCAAAGCACCGTCAGTGGAGGGAGGTAAGGTGTCTGGTCCCATGGATAAGCATGTTACTGCCCTTCCACTTGCTAGCCAGTCTCAGGACGGGGCTTCATTGAGCCCGAACGTCTGGACACCGCCTCCTTTCCCTCAGCCCACTCATGCATCTACTCCTTTGAAGATACCTTCGCAAGCTATATCTCCTGTATTAGTCCCTGTGGACCTTGCTGCACCTGATAATGATTTACTACCATCTAAAAGTGAGGTGACTCTTTCTGATATCTGGTCAATGCTTCAGAAAATTGAGACACGTTTGACTACCACTGTTACTTCTTTGTGCAATTTTTCACATGATGTTGTCACTAAAGTTAAAGTAATTGATGATCACATGGCTGTTTTTGGTGGTTCCTTGACCCTGATGAATTCTCAACTCCAATCATATAAAGATTCTCATCTTGGTTATCTTAAAGATATTTCCTCTGTTTCTTATCGTTTGGAGGTTCTTGAGAATCATCAGCGGGCAAGGAACCTACGTTTTCTAAATTTTCCATCTACTCACTTGCTTTCTCTTGAGATTTTATTGAAAAAGTATCTCTCTAAAGTTCTGCATTTGACTGAGTCTGTGGAAGTTGTGCAAATGTATTCTTTTTTTCCTAAAACTGGGACCTCGGGTCAGGCCAGGGATGAACTTCCTTCGGTTGACTCGGTAGGCCCCAATCTTACAGAGTTTTTGTAGGATTCACTCGATATCATCCTGAAGCGGTGTACTTTGGTGGTGATTTTTGGGTCTGAATCAATTAAATTGAGAATTATGCGTGCTTATTTCAAATGCAAGGATGTGTTATTTTGTGGATATAAACTTCAAGTTTTTCCAGATATGGGTAGGGTCACTCAGGCTTGTAGGAAGCAGTTCCTCGAGCTCAGAGCTAGAGTGGTGGCTCTGGGGGCTTCTTTTTTCCTGAAGTTTCCCTGCCGTTGTTTAGTAACTTACGAAGGTCATGATTATGTTTATATTGATGTGGCTGCTTTACGGCAGTTGCACATCATTTCTAAAAGAAATCTGAAAGATGATGAAATAGTCAATTAGTTTTGCTGTCAGGAATGCGGAATGTGGTGCAAGCAATAGGGAATTATAGGCGAATTAAAATATAATGGAATACAGTACCTGAATAGAACGCTTTATGGATATCATTAGGATTCTGTATTTGATTCTGTTGACAATTGGCGGTATTTTTGCTCCATCAGTAGAGGTGTGGCATGAGTATACCATAACACCAGATGGTTCTCTTGGACAATCTGTACATTGATCAAGAAGCAACAGTTCGAACGGAACAATGAGAAACAGAATGGTTTAAAATAAGCAAAGGTGTACGACAAGGCTGCATATTTTCCCCCTATCTGTTTAATTTATATGCAGAACAAATCATCAGAGAAGCAGGATTGTATGAAGACAACAGAGGTGTGAAGATTGGTGGAAGACTCATCAACAACCTTCGCTATGCTGATGAATACCACATTACTGGCTGAAAGTGAAGATGACATTTGCTTCTCACGATCAAGGAACATAGTCTTAAAATGGAGCTGCACCTTAATGTAAAGAAGACAAAGAACATGATAACTTGCAAAATCAATAAGTTCATCATTGAAGGAGAAGAAATTGAAATCGTGGACAACTTTAACCTACTTGGATCAACTATCAATAAAGAAGCAACAAGCAGTCAAGAAATGTAATGATGCATTGCTCTTTGCAGAATGGCTATCAAAGACCTAGACAAGATTCTCAAGAGCAGAGATGTCTCTGTCCATACAAAGAGTTGACTCGTTCAAACCATGGTATTTTCAATAACATCATATGGATGTGAAAGCTGGACAGTGAAAAAGTTAGACAGGAAGAAAATTGATGCCTTTGAATTATGGTGTTGACGGCAAATACTGAGTATACCATGGACTGCCCGAAGAACAAACCAGTCAGTACTAGAGGAGATGAAGCCTAAGCTTTCTTCAGAAGCTCAGATTACAAAACTTTGACTTTCATACTTTGGACACATCATGAGAAGAGAAAGATCATTAGAGAAAGACATCATGCTTGGCAAGATAGAAGGTCAACGCAAAAGAGGAAGGGCAGCAATGAGATGGAGCGATACAATAACAGCAGCCATGGGTACCAGTCTGTCAACAATGAGCCACCTGACTGAAGACCGAACACAATTTAGGACAACTATCCAGAGGGTCGCCATGAGTCGTGTGATAAGGAAGCTTATCATAGCTCAGGTAGGAGCTATAGAAAAGATGATGTGACTCTGAACAAGCAACCTGTCAGTTCTGGTAAAAGTAAGAAAACAGAGTTTTCACATAAAAGACTACCAGTCCCAGAATGCACCAGGTTTCCAGCAGCCATGAGAGGGGCTGAAGTGAGAAAACGTGTGTGCAATCAAGAGAGCTATGAGGTAATCCCTAAGCACTCATCTCAAAGGGCAGGGCCTGATTCAACACAGCTGCGCTGTGTTAGGGAGGAGCACACATTAGGACAGAATAAGAATAGAGCTTATTCTTCAGATAACAGCTTCAGGGAGAGCTTCAGCAACGGCTACAAGCTCCAGCCCAGCTACAGGTTTAAGCATCACCTGGAGAAACAGAAGCCAAGCCAAGCGGATAGAGAAAGAAGGAAACTCTCTGGAAGGAAGAGAAGAAAGCCCATTGGATGGTCTGGGAGAGTCCAAGGCAGTACCCATACTGGGAGGTATTCCAAGTGCCAGCAGAGTCCATTGGACTGGAGTCAGCCAGAGGAATGGAATGGCAGAGATAGGAATCACCAGTGGCTACCTGGAAGAGAGAAGACTGCACGTGGAAAGGACTTTACGACCTATGCCAGAAGGTATGTGAGAGAAGATCCAGTGTCCAGGGATCAAGATTGGAAGGCTGGACATCAGAATTGGATTACATACTGGCCAGGCTATACAGAGAGGAATTATGATAGCAGGAGAGGCTCAGGTATGAACACTGATCCAGACCCTATCTATAATAGTGAATGGCAGCAAGGGAATAAGCATTCTCATGATAGTGCCTTATTGAAAGCCTCGTCTGTGCCAATGTATGATAGTGACCCTATGCTGATTGATGAAGGGGGAGATACAGCAGATGAAACTATTCATTACATGGACTGTTCTCTATCTAAATGCTATTGCTAGCTTTCTGTGAGCAAACACCTCAGCCATCACAAAGAAACCTAACTTTGTTCTTTATTTCCACTGCAAACAGCTCTTAAAGCAGGATTTGGGTTCACACAGTAGCAGCCAGCCAGCTAAAGGGTTTCAGCTGGTCAATTGATAGTAATTAAAGCTGCACCTGATTGTGTGTGTGAGCAAGGGAGAATCACTGCTGGGATCTGCGTGGAAAATAAGCAGAAGTTAACCTAACAAGCAAAGTTCATTTATTTCTTTGTGCCTTTTTATTTGGTAATTATTTGCTAAGAAAACATTAGCTAATTGCCTGACAAGTTGAAGGTTGTTTTCTGATTTGCTTTGTGACTTTATGTTATCCATTTAAACACTACAAGCAAGTAACCTCATTTATATTGCTACCAAGCATATTTGTGCTGGGTGAATTAAACCCCATCAATAAAAGAAGTATTTTATTGGCCTTACCACTGGTATCACAACTCAATTATTGTCTTCAGCTGTGTTTGGGAGTGAAAGAACTACATTACCCACAATACCTTGCAAGAATCATATGAATATATGCATCGTCAAGATTGTGTAAGTTCTCACCCTAGGCAGCCGTCTGACAAATGGCGTAGTTTTTCGGATTGCTTTTGCACCAAGAGGATTTATTTGCTGTGGATTACAAATAAAATTCAAGTTTGAAGCTGAAAGAAGATTTTGTTCCCTCATCTGCACTTTGGAGGAGAAGTGGTTGTTCCAGGAAGCTGTCCCAGAGGAAAAGACCCTGTGCAAAGCTGGATTCATCACTGAGACAAGGGGTCAAGATGGATCCGAGGGAGATGGCTCAGTGGATGGCAGCCCAATTTAGCAAGCAGCAGGAGCTATCACAGCAGGCCCAGGACACTGCTATGAAGGCCTTAATGGAACAGCAGAAACCAGTGCTTGATTTGGTGCAAGCTCTAGTTCAGCTGCAGAGCCAAAGTGGAACAGATGCAAGACCAGCAGTTAGTACTGGTACACCACATGTGAACAGTGTGGGACTCAATCAAGGGATTGGGGCATTTAATTTTGGGAAATTAACTCCAGATGATAATGTTGATGATTTTCTAGAGTCTTTTGAAAGAGTGGCACAGGCTTTAGCATGGCCAGAGACCCAGTGGGCAGTAAGGCTGGCAGCCTCATTAACTGGTGAGGCACTAGCAGCTTACAGAGCAATGCCAGCAGCCCAGGCTTTGATTTATAAGGATGTAAAGGCAGCTATTAGAGATCGCCTAGGGTTGTCTATTTCAGAGTATAGGCGAATGTTTAGAGCTGTTACATTGAGAGTGGGTGAGACACCCAGGGCTCTGAGTCAGAGAATCAGAAGTTTAGCTGTAAAATGGTTGGAGCCTGAGCAAAAGACAGTAGAAATGTTATTAGATGTTATAATGCTGGAACAATTTATGCTTGGGGTACCTAAAGATTTGAATGTTTTTCTTATACAGCAAAATTGCCAAAATCTTGGAGAGGCAACCGTGCTAGCAGAGAGATTCTTGGAAGCCACGCAGGCTTGCCATAGAATGGGTGACTCTCTAAAGATGGATGCTGAGGCTAGATGTGCTGTATCAGAAAAAGGAATAATTAAGAATGTTTCTAAAAATGAATGTACTGTATCAAACCAGATGACACAGTGGAATAGAAAGAAATGTTTCAAGTGTGGAAAAGTGGGACACTTAGAGAAGAGATGCCAGACACACACTAGTTTAATGGGTCTGGATTTAAAACAGCCCAAGGAAGGATTTCTTTTGATGGTTGATGTGCAGGGAATTACCACAAATGCATTATTAGGCTCTGGGGCAGACCAGAGTATGATGTCAAAAAGGCTTTGGAAGAGGATAGAGGCCCAAGAAAGATTTGTGCCTAGAACCCCTGAAAGCCAAGTTCACATCAGATGCATTCATGGTGCTGCATCATCATATCCCACCTATAGGCTAAAGGTTAAGTGCCTAGGGAAACAAGAGGAAGTCCTGTTAGCAGTGGTGCCTAGGCTACCCTTTGATTTGGTTCTAGGAAGAGACTGGCCAAGATTTAAGCAGGGTCTAGTGGAAGGACTAGGAAAGAAGGAGGGAGAAGGTTTAATGGTAGTAGCTCCCGGGCCTTTATTTGGAAGTCCTCAGACCCCAGCTAAAAAGATGGTTAAGCGTCCAGAAGACCAAGCTACCCCAAAGCAGATATTCGTCCTAAAGTACCATAAGGTCTCTGAGAAGGCCCAAGCTCCTAAGCAGGCAACCCTCAATCTGCTGGGTTTGACCTGTGCAGCATAGAAAATGTGACTGTACCTAGCCAAGGGAGAGCCCTGGTTGACACCGGTCTCCAAGTGGAAATACCAATTGGATGTTATGGGAGAGTAGCCCCAAGGTCCGGATTAGCCCTTAAATTTTTCATCGATGTGGGTGCGGGAGTAATTGATCCCGATTACAGGGGCAATATTAAAGTTCTGTTATTTAACTTTGGACAGAATGAGTATCATGTGAAGACAGGAGACAAAATTGCCCAATTGATCTGTGAGAGGCTGGGTTTTCCACCTGTGGAGGAGGTCACATCCCTAGAGAATTCTGAGCGTGGAACCAAAGGCTTTGGTTCTACTGATGTCAAAGGGGTTAAAAGCTTAGCTGCCACCTGTGCCCGAGAGAGGGAGGTGAGTGAAGAGGAAGATTTGGGACCCCAGGTATCTGATTGTAAAGAAAAATCAGAGCCCCAAATAGGTGAGGACCTGACAATGGTACAACAGGAAGAAATTAGGAAGTTGCTTAAGAAATTCCCAGATGTGTTGACACCCATACCTGGGGAGACCCATTTGGTGGCCCATGAAATAATAACTCCACCTGGGAAATTGGTTCGTCAAAGGCCATACCGCTTGCCTGAAGCCAAAAGACAGGAGGTAGTGGCACAAGTCCAGGAGATGTTGGACATGGGGGTAATAGAGGAGTCAAAGAGTCCCTGGAATAGCCCCATAGTCCTGGTGCCGAAGCCTGATGGATCCTTAAGATTTTGTATTGACTTCCGGCAGGTAAACGCCATATCAGTTTTTGATGCATATCCAATGCCAAGAATTGAGGAGCTGTTAGACCAGCTGGGACAGGCTCAATACTTAACCACCCTTGATATGACAAAAGGATATTGGCAAATCCCTCTCACCAGGGAGTCGAAGCCGAAGACTGCGTTCAGCACCCCCGTTGGCCTTTTCCAGTTCAAGAGGATGCCTTTCGGACTGCATGGAGCAGCGGCTACCTGCCAAAGGTTAGTGGATCAGGTACTTCGACCCCACCAAAGTTATGCTTTTGCATACATGGATGATGTCATAATCCATAGTAACACCTGGGCGGAGCATTTGAAGAGGATCAGGGCAGTCTTGTGCTCTATGAAGCAAGCGGGAATCACTTTAAACCCGAAGAAGTGTACCTTTGCAAGTAGGGAGGTAAAATACCTAGGCCACCTAGTGGGAAGAGGAAAAATTAAACCTCTATTAAGCAAAATAGATAGCATCAGGAATTTTCCTCCTCCAACAACAAAGAAACAACTAAGAAGTTTCTTAGGACTTATTGGATACTACCGCCGGTTTATACCGCAATTCGCAGAGAAAAGTGCCATTTTCACGGATATGCTGCGAAAGAATTGTCCAAACCAGATAAAGTGGACACCAGAAGCTGAAAAAGCGTTTTCAGTCTTAAAAGAAAAATTGTGTACAGGACCGGTACTGAAAGGAGTAGACTTCAAGAAACCCTTTCTGGTTCAAACCGATGCATCGGATGTAGGGCTAGGAGCGGTCCTATCCCAGTGCCATGATGGGGAGGAGCATCCTGTGATGTACCTGAGCAGGAAGTTGTCACCGGCTGAACAAAAGTATTCCACGATAGAAAAAGAGTGTTTGGCTATCAAGTGGTCAGTGGAGGCACTAAGGTTTTACCTTACAGGGAGAAAGTTCCAGTTGGTCACGGACCATGCCCCACTTAAGTGGTTGCAGCAAATGAAGAACCACAATGCCAGGTTGACACGCTGGTACCTGGCCTTACAGGCGTTTGATTTTCAGGTTGAACATCGTGCCGGGAAGTTACACAAGAATGCGGATGCACTTTCCCGTATTACGGACTGTAGAGAAGAAGTTTCACCAGTAAAACCAGTCCGTAATAACTTAAGCAGGGGGGTATGTGATAAGGAAGCTTATCATAGCTCAGGTAGGAGCTATAGAAAAGATGATGTGACTCTGAACAAGCAACCTGTCAGTTCTGGTAAAAGTAAGAAAACAGAGTTTTCACATAAAAGACTACCAGTCCCAGAATGCACCAGGTTTCCAGCAGCCATGAGAGGGGCTGAAGTGAGAAAACGTGTGTGCAATCAAGAGAGCTATGAGGTAATCCCTAAGCACTCATCTCAAAGGGCAGGGCCTGATTCAACACAGCTGCGCTGTGTTAGGGAGGAGCACACATTAGGACAGAATAAGAATAGAGCTTATTCTTCAGATAACAGCTTCAGGGAGAGCTTCAGCAATGGCTACAAGCTCCAGCCCAGCTACAGGTTTAAGCATCACCTGGAGAAACAGAAGCCAAGCCAAGCGGATAGAGAAAGAAGGAAACTCTCTGGAAGGAAGAGAAGAAAGCCCATTGGATGGTCTGGGAGAGTCCAAGGCAGTACCCATACTGGGAGGTATTCCAAGTGCCAGCAGAGTCCATTGGACTGGAGTCAGCCAGAGGAATGGAATGGTAGAGATAGGAATCACCAGTGGCTACCTGGAAGAGAGAAGACTGCACGTGGAAAGGACTTTCAGACCTATGCCAGAAGGTATGTGAGAGAAGATCCAGTGTCCAGGGATCAAGATTGGAAGGCTGGACATCAGAATTGGATTACATACTGGCCAGGCTATACAGAGAGGAATTATGATAGCAGGAGAGGCTCAGGTATGAACACTGATCCAGACCCTATCTATAATAGTGAATGGCAGCAAGGGAATAAGCATTCTCATGATAGTGCCTTATTGAAAGCCTCGTCTGTGCCAATGTATGATAGTGACCCTATGCTGATTGATGAAGGGGGAGATACAGCAGATGAAACTATTCATTACATGGACTGTTCTCTATCTAAATGCTATTGCTAGCTTTCTGTGAGCAAACACCTCAGCCATCACAAAGAAACCTAACTTTGTTCTTTATTTCCACTGCAAACAGCTCTTAAAGCAGGATTTGGGTTCACACAGTAGCAGCCAGCCAGCTAAAGGGTTTCAGCTGGTCAATTGATAGTAATTAAAGCTGCACCTGATTGTGTGTGTGAGCAAGGGAGAATCACTGCTGGGATCTGCGTGGAAAATAAGCAGAAGTTAACCTAACAAGCAAAGTTCACTTATTTCTTTGTGCCTTTTTATTTGGTAATTATTTGCTAAGAAAACATTAGCTAATTGCCTGACAAGTTGAAGGTTGTTTTCTGATTTGCTTTGTGACTTTATGTTATCCATTTAAACACTACAAGCAAGTAACCTCATTTATATTGCTACCAAGCATATTTGTGCTGGGTGAATTAAACCCCATCAATAAAAGAAGTATTTTATTGGCCTTACCACTGGTATCACAACTCAATTATTGTCTTCAGCTGTGTTTGGGAGTGAAAGAACTACATTACCCACAATACCTTGCAAGAATCATATGAATATATGCATCGTCAAGATTGTGTAAGTTCTCACCCTAGGCAGCCGTCTGACAGTCGACAGCAACTCGATGGCACTTAACAACAACAACTCTGCACAAAACTAATGCATGAAGCAGAACTGTTAGGGATCTTCTTTTCAGAAAAGTTCTGAAGGATGTAATGTGCCTAAGAGCCATATAGAGTTTCCTATCACTTTGAAAATGTGGAATATGAATGAAAGTGTATTGTTCGTTATGGTCCCTAGGGAGCGTATTGACTTCCTTAGAGGAATGGTGGCATTTGGCATTCTCTTCCCACCATTTGTTTTTCATTTGCTATACTTGAGAACATCATGCTTGACTTGGAAACAGCGAGCCGCCTTTTCAGGGAATGTATCTGCAATGTATGCACTTGGAAGTATATGCATCTTGTTTAAAACTTGATCTCTTTCTGTTTTAATTACGTTAAACCAGTCCTGGTGTTTCCTTTCAAAGCTTAGTGTATGTACTTTGAAGCTACTAAGAAATGGAAAACAAGGCTAGTTTCCTTCTGAAAAGTAGCTGCAATGTACACACGCTAGATGTAGCAATGTACACTGCAAACATGGGCTGTTCAGAAAAGATGACATAATCTCATTCATTTTCCTCTGCCAAATGAAAACATTAAAATAATTTATGGGTTAAAGATAAGATAAGAAATCTGTTTTAATCAAGTTGATTTTTAATTTTTTTAGTTTGGATGAGAGGGATATTACTTTTCAAACCACAGTAATAGCATGACCTCCAATTAAAAAGGTAATGCTATGTAGAAGAAAATAGATGTAATTGACTTGCCCTACTTGCATGAGTGTTTCTTTTGTTGTGATCTTTAAAGATCGTATGTGTTATACTGCCATAATTATTCCATTACTGCAATGTCATTCAGCAGCCTAAAAAGTCATGCAGTACCGGTAGTTACTGTAAGATTAAAAAAAACTGCAGCCAGGATAGTAATTATGTATATGAATCAGCAAGCTTATTAAACACTTAGGGGCATGTTTACTAAAGTGCGGTAAACGTGACTAACGCGCGTTATATGACGTTAACGACCGTAAGTGCCGTATAACGCGTGTACCGACGCGCTAACGACCGTTAACGTCATACTACGCGCGCTAACCGTAGTTAACGATCGTAAAGCTCCGCAGCGCGTTAAAACAGCGCAAAAGGTGGAGAGTGGGCGGAGAGAAGGGGTCAATGGGCGGAGAGTGGGCGGGGAGAGGCACCCCTCATACTAACGCGCTGAATTCCAGAGCTCAATTACAACGCGAATGAAAACCTGTCGTTAAAAGGCATTTAAAGGGAAGAGAAACCATTTCCGTCAGCAATGTACAGAAAAACCGGGGAAACCCACAAAACGTGAGCAGTGTGATACATGTGCACAGAACAATATGTCACATAAAACGTTAAAAATGATCACAAGAAACATTTTAAAAAGCATAATTCAGCTGGGCAACAGTGATAGCAATGGGCAACAAGGAACAACACTCCCTGGAAAGCACAAAAATAAAAGAAATGATGTGTGGAAGGGTCTACGCTCCGCAGACCCTTTCAAAGAGCATTACATTGTAATGGAGCTGTCCTGGGCGTGTGGTGTAATGTTTTCCAATGATATCATTGTTGCCCAGCTTGGTTATGGGTGTGTGCCCCTTTTTTGAGGTCTTTTCTGAGGTTTATGTATACCTTTGTCTGCATAAGGTAAATGAGGCCACAGTAAACCTGTTGCAGAGCAGGGTTTCTGGCTCGTCAGGCCGGTTTAACTAACCCCAGGGAGTGCACTGTCTCTGTGGCCACAGTGTGGTGCAACAGACACAGCCAGTGCCTGTAAGACCAGAGGGTCACAGGTTCAAATCCCAGCTGGGGCTCTTGCCAACCCAGTCCCCATAGTTTTACCCACCACTAAACAGTGATAGTAACGACAATCCTTTATTGCAGAGAACATAAACATGGCCTATAGATTACCACACCAAACACAGACACCAGAAACAGGCACATTACCTAAAGCAGAGTCCCGCAAATGCAGTCCTGGAGGGCCCCACACCATTCCGGCTTCATGCTGCCTCTAATAAAGATGCCTGTGCTGCATAGCTATGCACCACCCCCATGGTATGCAGATGTAGCTCATGCATATTTATGAGGGACAGCATGAAAACCCGAACAGTGTTTGGAACACCAGGACTGGAGTTGGGGAACTCTGCCGTAAAGCAGCAGCCAACAGGGCCACACACCCACCCACAGGCCCCATTGGCCAATGCCTCCTGGAGAGGCAAGACATTGGGCCCTGCCTGTATCTCCCAATACTAGCAGTTGCATACCTTAGCAATGCCACCCTACACTGGGTATATGGTACACAGCTATCAAACGTTCCCTATGATAACTGGCAGATATCAATTCCTACGTTAAGCACAGTTTGCTCATTGCGCTCCACCATAACAATCATTCTGATGTCTGCGGTGTTTGCTGCAGGTCTGGTCTCTGACAGTGTTCACCACCCTGGGGAGTGACCCCCCAACAGCCTTGTGTACCATATCCATGCCTGTACTATGCCCATGACTGGTGTAGTGGGTATAGCTGCTGACCACCTCTATAGTAGCACAATGCTGGCATAGGTGTGGGGGTGGCTGTCTGTCTATCCAGCAATGTTGCCAGTATTGGGCTGCCAATGTGCATAATGAGGAGCAAGGTACCATGGGTATAGGCTGGACATGGTGGCCTGGCCAGGGTGCATCTGCACAGGGCATAGGGCAGTGACAGGCACATTGTAGTGCCCGGCCACCACCTACACAGACAGGGTGACCTCAGTATATCCTGCTGAGAGATCACTATCACCCTGACTGTGCAGTGACCACAGCATGGCTAGGCACTCCTATAGTGCTATCTAGTATTTTGCTCATGTGATAAATATGGGTTTCCTTTTGGGGCCCAGTCACTGATGTATCTGCTTGCTGTGTATGCTGACATCCCAGTTCTGGGTGCAGGCATCTCCACTGGGCACTAGCAGACTGTTTGCAGCTGGTAGGTGTTGAGATGGAGTGGCTTGCAGGGTGCAGTGGCTGATGGCTTGCACCCTGGGAATATCAGATAGTGGTGGGGTGCAGCATACCATATCCAGGCCTAATGCCTGTCTGCTGTTCTGTTATGGCTGTGTACAGAGCTGCATTGACTGCCCTGTGGGGTGTCTGTTCCTCAGCAGGACTAGGGTTAATGTTCCCCTCTACTGCCACCTTTGCAGGGAGGTAGACTGTGGGTCTTTTGATGGGAGACCCTGTTTGCCACCCTCAGCCCTGGGGGAGGGGTGTGGTGGTGCATTGGGGCTACACCTGACTGAAACAGACAAAGATGTCCAAGGTGGTCCTGCAGAACCTACCTATCTCACACAGTAACACAGCTTTGGACCTGCGCCATGGCCGGTGCTGTGGACCTGGTGCTGGGCACCTCACTGCACCCTCAGGGTGAGCACAGTACCCGCACAATGTGACGGTGTGTAGCTACTCTGTGCCAATACAACACACGGTCAGTACCCCCTATCAGGCCGAGGTGCTGGGGGGGTGCAGATGGTCAGTCCCCCCTACCAGGCCGAGGTGCTGTGGGGGTGCATTCCCCATGGTGTGTATCTGTGGACAGCTGATTTGCATGTGCAGTGCATCATGGGTGTGACTGGCCCAATCCAACCCTGTGAAACTCCAGTAGCTGCTCACAGGCTTTGATAACCCATAGGCCATCCCACATACATCTGTTAGCATTGTGCATAGGTGCAGGACACCCTACCGAGTCTGTCATATATGATACCCACACAGGTAAAAACACACATACCCACGCACGATTGTACGCGTGACGCTACGTGCGACGCTACGCACACCCCAACGTACATTGTTACACACACTGCGAGGGTCTCTTTCTGTATGGAGTACTCGACGTAAAGGAAAACATGCCCTCTCACAGCACACTGGGGACTCGAACCCATGCTGCCTGTAACAGTGGTCAGTACACTAACCATTGTGCTATAGCTCTGTGTTAGTGCTCTGTCTCTGTACATCTTCCTACGATGTACGTCCGCAGCAACGCACGCACGTACGCCCACAGCAACGCACGTGGCCACGCCCCCAGCAACGCACGTGGCTACGCACCGAGCAACGCACGTGGCTGAGCAGCAAAGGCATTTGGAAGAAATGGCATCTATGTCGAGGAAGCCTCCCTTCAGCCAGCGTGACATATACCTGCTGACAGAGCTGTTCTGCCTCCGCCAGCAGAGGCTCTTCCCTGGCTCATCCAGGAGGCAGAACCTGGCAAGGGTCAGGAGGGCCTGGGAGCGCCTGGCCCATAGGTTCAACAGGAGCTCAGACTACCCACGTGAGGTAAGTGCATGGGGACAAGTCCCCCAAATGATGAGACAAAACAAAACACACCCAGTAACGTCAGCACAAATACACAATGCACTGACAGGGAATAGCAGGTGCTGACACATCCTGCGGCTAGCAAAGTCTGCCACACACCCCTGAAAAAGGCACCCCTGCCCCAAGGGGGTAGCTGCAACCATGGCAGTGCAGCACCACAGATCACAGAGGTATGGTATAGGGTGCCTTTGCAGGCCAGGGATGTCCCCCATCCACAAGACACCCCAGTCCCACCTCTCAGGCCAACAGGAAAGGAAGGGGGTCTGCACCATGTCTCCTTTAACCAACACATTTGCAAACTGCATCCTCAGATGCTGCAAGCCCCAAATGAGGGCATCTCTCCCCCACCCTGCCCACTGTCTGCTGGTGCCTTCTGTGATCACAAAACACAAACCCCAGCTCCAAGCAGATATAGGCCCCACATGAGGGCAACTCCCCTCCACCCTGCCCACTGTCTGCTGGTGCACTGTGTGATTAAACAATACAAACCCCAGCTCCAAGCAGATGTAGGCCCCAAATGAGGGAATCCCCCCTCCACCCTGCCCACTGTCTGCTGGTGCCTTCTGTGAGCACAAAACACAAACCCCAGCTCCAAGCAGATGTAGGCCCCTAAAGGGGTCCCCAGCACCGACCCTGTTCCCTGGGAAACAGGCCCTGTATGGGATCACAAAGGAAAAACCACAGCCTAGGGGCATCCTAGTGAGGACTGTAGGTGACAACCTCCCACCCAAAATGTGGCTGATTGGCACATGCAGATGTGTGTAGGTGGCACACACAGCTGTGATGTGTTATGTACGTGGGCCGCACATACAGTGCACATGGTGCACCGACCAGGGTGATGTGTGTGTGGCCCACACATGGGGCTGTCACACGTTAACGCAAGGGGGCATGAGCGCCCACCCAATAGGGGCAGGCGCTTGTTGTATGCAATGAGAGTGGTAGATGCAGAGGCAGGGACCCAACACGTCTCCCCACGGTAGCTAAGGGCAATGTTCGTTGTCACCCCTACAGGTGGAGGACATTCGAAAGAAGGCTCGCGAGCTGAGGGCCCGGTACCCCCGCTTCATTGCCAGGGTGCAGCGCGAGAGGATGGCACAGCAGAATGGTGAGTACCGCGACATGGACATGTAGGGGAACGAGTGGTGGAACCACAGGTCCACAGTGACAGGGGAAGAGGATGTTTCCCCAGGGGATGACATGTGTTATCTCTCCCACAGCTGATGCACGTGCAGCCAACGTGGACGAGGGGCCGGAGGAGCCCCCAGACGTTGCGGCCCGGGAGGGAGACCAGGAGCAGCACGAGGATGAGGATGGCGGACCAGAGCGGGGAGCCGAGGATGGGAATGAGCGCGCATCCCCACGCCATGATGAGGGGGAGGAGGGGGGTGATGATGGGGGCCAGATGGGAGGGAATGTGGGGGATGCTGGGGAAATGGGGACTGATGGTGTGGAGCCTGGGGAGCAGGATGAGGAGGGGGGGATGTGAGTGGAAGGGAAGAGGAATGGGGGGAGGTGGGAGGCAGGGAGAGGGAGGGGGAGGCAGGGGGGGAGGGGGATGGGGTTGTGGGGAGGGTGTTGGAGGCAGGGGGGAGGGAGGGGATGTCCAGCGGAGGGGGTGGGGCGAGGGCAGTTCCCCAATGGCACGCTCCGCCACAGGGCACTGGGGGCACCAGCCACCTGCCCCATGATCAGGGCGCGGCAGGCCCTCTGGACGTGTGCCTGCCACACATGGCCGCAGGCAGGTCTGCTGTCCATGCAGCCACACAGACACGGGGAGATGTGTGTCTGTGCGGCTGCATGTGCGGCCTGCGCCTGGCTGCAGCTGTGCGTGCCCAGGCACAAGCCCAGAGGCAGTTCGCCCTAATCCAGGGCCAGGTGCTGGCAACCCTGTCCATGGTGGCTGACCGTCTGCGGGAGCGGGATGACCGCCCTGGCCGTTCCGCAGACGGTCAGCCACCATCCAACAGGGGTCCCCAGGGTGTGTAATGTGTGGGGACACATGGCACACCCACCCTGTGACGCACCGTGCCATTGAATGTCCACCACATTGGCCACAGGGATGGGAGCGGACACTGCAATTTCCAGTGGCATGCGTGTTTGGCCATGCCGGCCATCAACTGACAGCATGGGCCATGTCAGCCGGATGTCACGTGTCTGTGTAACTGTAAATAATGTAAATATGTTTTAAAAAGAGTTATAAATGTTGGTTGAAACATATGTACCTGTTGGTCAGATGTCCCTCATTGCCTGATGACAGTGGTGTGCGAGTGATGGGTGTGGCAGTGGGCACTACTGGGGCAAAGGGTGGACGTCGAACAGGTAAGGTATGTGGTGTGGGCACCCCCCACAGACATGTCACAGCTACGTTGCTGTGTGGGTGGCCCACCAAGAGGGGTAGGGAGTGGCGTGCCTGACTGACGTGCAACAGCATGTGTGTTGGTAGGTGCGGGGCAGACAGCACAGAGTGACAATGGGACATATGGCGGGGGGAAGTGGATGGCCTGTGTATCCTATCCAGCCGTGTCCCATATTGGTGGCCTGTGGTGGCAAGGGAAGGGCGGCTGAGGTGTGTATGTACCGGTGGGGTTAGGGGGGAAACACAGAGGGTGCACCCAGGGCCGGCCCGTCCATTGAGCAGGAATGTGTTTTGCACAGGGCCCAGCGTTTCGGGGGGCCCCGCGCAAAGAACATTCTTCCCTTTCGTAATTGGTGGAAATAAAATAAAAGTGGCCGCTGCTGCCACGGTGGCGACATGGTGTGTCCCGCGGGGCTCCCTCTGCCCGGCGGGACTCTCCCAGCGCGGCTCAGCCCCTCTCTGCCGGCTTGCAGATACGCGAAGGGAGAGAGTCTCCCTTGCGTCTGTTATGCCCGCAGGGGCAGATGGAAGATTTCCCATCAGCACCTGCGGGCTTAACAGAGACGCGAGGGTGACTCTCTCTCCCTTCGCGAATCTGCAAGCCGGCAGAGAGGGGCTGAGCCGCGCCGGGAGAGTCCCGCCGGGCAGAGGGAGCCCCGCGGGACACTCCATGTCGCCACCGTGGCAGTGGCAAGCGTTATTTGGTTTTTAAATTGCCATCAGCCGAGGGGGGGGGGCCGGTAGGACTGGCAAAGGGCTAGGGAGGGAGGGGGGTTGAGACTGGCAATGGGCGAGGGAGGGAGGGAGGGAGGGAGGGAGGTTAGGACTGGCAATGAGGGAGGGAGGGGGGAAGGGAGGGGGGTTAAGACAGGCAATGGGCTGGGGGGGGTTAAGACTGGCAGTGGGCTGATGGGGGGGTAGGACTGATAATGGGTTATAGGGGGCCTAGGACAGAAAATGGGCTGATGGGGAGGGGTTGGGACCTGAGGTGGGCTGATGTGGTCAGGACTGGTAATGGGTTATAGGGGGGGCTTCAACTGAAAATGGGGTGATGGGGGTTAAGACTGGGAGGTGATTGACGGGGGGCTAGGACTGGTAATGGGTTGGGGGGTTGCTAGGACTGGAAATGGGCTGATGGAACAGCTAGGATAGGACTGGTAATGGGCTGAGTGGAGGGGAACTATGCCTTGACATGGGCTGATGGTGGGGCTAGGAAATGACTAGAAATGGGCTGATGGGGGGGGGGCTAGGATTGACAATGAGCTGTGGCACCAGTAGTCATGGGTTCAGACCCACAATGGACTCCTTTTATAGGGGTGTCTGCCGCTTTATATCTTTTACATACGCAGGACTACTACCAGCGACAGCCTCTCAAGCGTGATATTACCGTAATGAGCGTCATAGGGTGCGCCATGTGTCACCTTATCTGGCTCCCTTTATGTTCCCTTATGGACTGCTCTATGGGGGACATTTTGATGTGCCTCTGTGGACACTCCACTTTATAGTGTGGCCTATGTTGTGCGTTATGGAGTGCCTTCTGCAGCAACTTTGTGGACACCACTGTGTGGGTGTGTTTGCTAGCAACCTTGCAGCACATACATGAAAAATAATATAGGGCCCCTCACTCACTATCTGATGTGTGGGTGTGTTTGCTTGCACCCCTCCAAAAGGAAACAAATAATTGCCCCTTCCCTCACTGTATCATATACAGGTTACTATATCAGCCAGCCTTCTGCATCTGGCACCCTGGGGACTCGAACCCATGCTGCCCATATCAGCAGTCACTGCAGTAACCATTATGCTACAGCTCTGTATGGGTCAGGTATGTCTACGAGGCTTCTTATGCTTAACGCGCGGTGACTCCTCTAACGCGCCACGTAGCGCTCGTTAGTTCTGTACCGCGCGTTAGATCTGTTGTCCCGCCCATCTCCTTATTTGGGGGTTTGTCTTCTTAACGCGAATACTAACGCGAACTGCACTAACGCGATTTAGTAAACATCCCCCTTAATGATGTTTTACTCACTATAGATTGTACAGATGTAGTAATCTCTATGGGGCAAACAACGATCAAAACCAAACGCAGAACATTGTGAAACGCATGGTTTCCATCCAGAAAAATTCTACAGAAATGTCATTAAGCTAGAACACCCAATAAGTAAGATAATATGCAGAAGCTTTCCAACAATGTGCATATCTATAAAATTCACGGATGCTTCCTACCTGAAGTTTTCGAAGAGAAAATTTCCTTTTGAAAACTGAATCAGGAGAGGTATGTATGCAAATTTGCCCCTAATATTTGTATGGATACTTTTCCTATATAAACTTATGTGCATACTTCTGAAAATGCAAAAGCAGTCACATAAGTCTAATGCCCTGATGCTTCCCTTAGGAGCATAGTGAAACTGTGTACCTAAGTTTACTCACAGATAGAGCGGGTAATTTTCAGAGGCCGATCTTTTATATTTAAAAAAAACCCTGTTCTATGCCAAAAAAAAAAATAGCTTTAAAAGTTGCCTTCCATGGAGAGAGGGTCATACCAAGCCATAAATGTGCCCTGTGCGACTTGCAGACCTTCTCCCCCCCCCCCCCGCCCAGCATCGCCTCATCTTACCCCGCACCTCTTCATCTTTAGCCGGCTCCCCCCCAGTGCTGCCTGTCCTTGCCTCACTGCTGCTCTTCCTGTCCTTTGGCTGCAGTGGCACAGACCTCCAATCTAAAAATAAAACACGCAGGTCTTTCAGACTCCATGTTTGCAGAGCAGATCTGATCCCTCCCCCTCTAATATATGCATCAAGGGAGGGCGGGATAAGACCAGCTCTGCAAGCATGGAGTTGGAAAGACCCGCTTGGTTTTTTTATTAATTGACGGTCCACTCCGACTCCGCTGCTGCTTCTGCCGCCAAGGGAAAAGCGGTGGCAGGGCAAGGGCAGGCAGCGTGGGGAAGGAGCCAGGGCCAGCAGTCGGCCCTAAATGCGCCCCTATTTTTTTGTGCCCTGTGCAGCTGCAACCCTTGCTCAGGGCTAGGAATAGTGCTGCTGCATGGAGCCTATGCATTAAAGTGCACACTGAAGTTTTAGCATGTACCGTGGTAAACTTTTATGTACACATACTGGCATAAATTATGCCCAAGCAGCCCTCGCAATGTGGGGGGAGGGGAGCCAGGGAAGAAAGGGGGCCCACACAGTGGCGGTGGCAGCAGCACGGTAAGCTTACTTTATCATGTTTGCCAAGCTGCTCCACTTTTGTAAGTTTGCCGCGCTGCTGCCGCCGCATGAGGAGGCATACCATATGAAGCGGGGCCTACACTGCCATGACAATAGGGGGCCCTCAGGAAAACCTTGCTTGGGGGCCCCTCATTGTAACTTACACCACTGTATACATTTGAAAATGGAACTCAGCATTCCATACAGCTCACGTTTTTCAGTAATATCCTACTACTACGGGGGTGCACCAAAATAAATGCACTACTCCTTGCACAATCAGAAACAAAAATCAAAGGGAGCAAGAAGTGAAGAATAGTCTTTTGTTCAGAAATGCCCTGGAATGGCCGTTTTTCGGCACAGCTGCCTTCCTCAGGTTCTTTAATACAAGCTCTGTAGAGACTTGATGAAATCTTGCAATGAACGGAAAGTAAATTTCAAGCACTCAAAAAGCCAAAGACCAAAAGACAGCCATGTCAGCGCATTTCCGAATAAAGGACTAATTTTCATTCCTTGTTCCCTTTGGTTTTTATATCCTACTACTACTACTGCTGATCATCATTTGTATAGTGCTACAAGGTATACACAGCACTGATACTAGCTGCTAGTAAATCCCTCGTGCTAACCAGGAAAAAAATTGGTTAGCAGAGTTTTCCTCTCTCCTGCTACTACATAAAAAAATGCAATGTGTGCCTTCGAGTCAATGCTGACTCCTGATGACCCAGCAGCCCCTGGGTTTTCTTGGCAGTGTGACTGGAAGGAGATTGCCAGGCCTTCCTTCTGAAGCAGTGGAGGGTTAAGTGACTTGCCCAAGATCACAAGGAGTGCCAGCGGGAATCGAGCCCTGTGCTCTTGGTTACCAAGCCAATGCTGTAACCATTAGGCTGCTACTTCACTACAGCATAAGAAGTGTTGATACACTCCAAAGTGTAACAGTACCCACTCTGGGGCATTTCCTTCCAATCCCCCCCCCCCCCCCCAGCTTTCACAAAGCCTCCTCTGAGGCAGCAACTCATGGTCTCTCCCCTTGACAGTTATAAGGCCCCCTCCAGAGTATATCCCTCCCAATGTTCACACCTCCATAGTAATTACAGAGCCCTCTCTAGGCTACACCTTCCTGATCCTTTCCCCTTAACAGTTCCTAACAGGGGCTGCCGAAGACAAACTACACCACTGCAATTAGTCTTCTTCAGGGCACCCTTCCAAATCCTCCTTTAGAAATTATGGGGCACAAATCCTGCAGAAATAGGACCTAGATTGTAGATACTGACAGTTAAGCCTGCTCAGAAGCAGGGGTAAATGTTAGCATGGATTTTATAAACAATATGCATAAATCACAAATCTACCAACAGTCTGCCCAAACTCCTCCCCCGAGCATGCCTACTTGCACCGCACATATTTTTAGGCATTGCCTAATTTTATAAGAGGCTTTTCTTACATGCAGTCATTGTTTTATGGCTAAGAAATATTTAGAAAATTAGCCCTAAAGCCTTATTTCATAGGCCTTGTGTGCACAAAGGTCCTGTTTGTGCACATTGGGGCATGTTTACCCCATGCTTTATCCCTGCCTACCCCTTACCCTCTTCAAATCCAGGCTGAAAACTCACCTCTTCGCTGCTGCTTTTGGAACTTGACTCTCCTGATCTCCTTCTCCTTCCAATGCTTTATCCCTGCCTACACCTTCTGTGTTTGTCTTGACTAGATTGTAAGCTCTGATGAGCAGGGACTGTCTCTTACTTGTTTGTGCAGCACTGTGTATGACGTGTAGCGCTATATAAATGCTTAGTAGTAGTAGTACTAAAGTGTGTGCCAGTAGCACCCAATGGAGCTGCGAAACCCATGCAGAGGCTTGCACTAATATCAGGGGGCATGTGTGTTTGTCCCTCTGCTGCTAGCATGATGCAAGTAAGTGAGACTCTGCTAACTAGCACATGGGTGTACTTAAAGCCACTCACTGAGGTGGTGGTAAGTGCATCCACGCTATTGGCAACAGTCACAGTTAATACATACCCATAACACCCACTCTAACCACAACACACCATAAGTACACTAACCTTCCCTGTCCACACCCACTCATACACTAACTAGGAGTTTTAGTGTAGGCCCTTGCGCTGTTAGCACATAGCAAACTCTGTGCTAATGGTTAGCGCACTGTAATAAATATGTCCCATTAAGCTTTGTCTATACAGACCCCTATATGCAATAAATTTACAATATTTTTCTCTTCTCTAGTTTTCATTTTAATCCACTAGTTATTTAACATTGAAGGGCTGTGATTAATAATATCTATTTTCTCTTCATTAATTATGTACATTTGCAAAATTTGAATATGACATTTATACGGTATATTATTTAGGGAAATGAGTAAAAGTATAGAGGGTAATTTTGTAAGAGTTGCCGAGATCTATGCATATTTCAAGCTTATTTAATAAAGCCACACATATACTTTGCTTTATAAAATGGGGTATAAGCGGTCAGAAATGTACATTAAACTATACCAATAACAGGTATAAATGCCCACATCTAGATTTTTCAAGAACACACATAAGTTATATTATTTTATAACATATATTCGGAAACTTGCACTCTGCCTACAATCTACCCCTACTGCACTCCTGTGCATGTCCGCTGTGAATGTACACAGCATCGGGCTAATGCATATACTTTCAGAATAGCAACTGGCCAATGCGCATGCATAAAGACCCATCCACTTGCATAAATCATTGAAATTATACAACTTACATGAACATAGGAAATGCCATACTGGCTCAAACCAAGATCCATCAAGTCCAGTATCCTATTTCCAGTAGTGGCCAATCCAGGTCACAAGTACCTTGCACTTTCCCAAAGAGACATACAGGTTCTACAGTGCTTGTATTGGGGAAGCAGTGGATTTCCCGGGTCCTCTTTAATAATGGTTTATGGACCTTTCTCCAGTAACTTGTCCAAACCTTTTTTAAACCCAGCTACACTAACAGCTTTTATTATATCCTCCGATAACAAATTCCTGAGCTTGATTACACATTGAATGAAAAAATATTTTCTCTTATTAGTCTTAAATGGGTTACACTGTAAATTCATTGCATGTCCCCTAGTCTTTCTACTATTTTGATGACGTAAACAATTGATCTACTCTTACCAGTTCCTCTCCATTCATTAATTTATAGACTTCTATCATTTCTCCCCTCGGCTGTCTCTTTTCCAGGTTGAAAAGCCCCAACCTTTTAAACCTCTCCTCATAGGAGTATCCGTCCATCCCCTTTACCATTTTGGTGGCTCTTCTCTGTACCTTTTCTAATTCTGCTATATCCTTTTTAAGATACGGCGATCAGAACTGCATACGATATTTAAGGTGCGATCACACCATGGAACGATACAGAGGCATTATAATATCCTTTGTTTTATTCTCCATTCCTTTCCTTATGATTCCTAGCATTTTATTTGCCTTCTTGGCTGCCGCTGCACACTGCACAGAGGATTTCAACATATTATCCACATGTTTCCTGGGTGGTACTTTCTAATGTGAAACCTCGCATCGTGTAACCATAGTTTGGATTGTTCTTACCTAGGTGCATAACTTTGTATTTGTCCACATTAAATTTCATTTGCCATTTGAATGCCTAGTCTTCAAATTTATCAAGGTTCTTTTGCAATTTTTCACAATCCTCTTGGGTTTTAACAACTTTGAATAATTTTGTGACATCTGTAGATTTGATTACCTCACTCATTCTCATTTCCAGGTCATTTACAAATATGTTAAAAAGCAGCAGACCCAGCACAGATCCCTGGGATATTCCACTATTCACCTTTCTCCATTGGAAAAATTGGCCATTTAGCCCTACCCTCTGCTTGCTATCTTTTAACCAGTTCCTGATCCACAATAGTACCCTGTATCCTATCCCATGACTTTTAAATTTCATCAAGAGTTTCTCAAGCGGAAACTTGTCAAAGGCTTTCTGAAAATTCAGATACACTATATCGACAGCTTACCTTTGTCTTCATGTGTATTCACACCTTCAAAAAAATATAACATATTAGTAAGACATGACTTTCCATGGCTAAATCCATGTTGGCTTTCTCCCATTAAACCATGACTCTCTACATGTTCAGGAACTTTATTCTTTATAATGTTTCCTACCATCTTGCCTGGTACTGATATCAGGCTCACTAGTCTGTAGTTTCCTGGATCACCCCTGGAACCCTTTTTAAAAACTGGCATTACATTCTCTAATCTTCTGGTACTACAGATGATTTTAATGATAGTTCACAGATTACTAATAGTAGGTCTGCAATCTCATATTTCAGTTATTTCACCACCCTTGTATGTATACCATCTGGTCCAGGTGATTTGCTACTTTTGAGTTTATCAAGTAGTTGTAATATGTCTTCCTGGTTTATCAATATTTCTTTGAAATCTTCCAATGCATCACCTTTAAATACCATTTCAGTGATGGGTAACTTCCCTCTATCTTCTTTAGTAAAGACTGATGCAAAGAATTCATTCAGTCTTTCCGCTATGGCCTTGTCCCCTCTTACTGCACCTTTTACCACTCTATCATCTAATGGTCCAGCTGATACTCTCACAGGTTTTTTGATTTGAATGTACTTGAAAAAGTCTTTATTATGCATTTTTGCTTCCACAGCAAGCTTTTTTCAAAATTCTCTCTTTACGTGCCTATCATTGCCTTGCATCTAACTTGCCAGAGCTTATGTTTCCAGTTTTCATCATTTGGCTTCTTTCTCCATTTCCTCAAAGATGCCTTTTTTTTTGGCCACAACAGCCTCTCTGGCCTCACCTTTAAACCATGCTGGCAGTTTTTGAACTTATTTTATTTATTTATTTATTTATTTAACAGTTTCTTCTATACCGCCCCTTCCAGAGATCAGGGGCGGTTTACATTGAACAGTGAACAGAAAATTTGTATACTTCTGTATACTTTACAAGGAACAATGTTTTAACTATATACAAGTGTAATTACAGGGAAACATATTTTTGAACATTAGCTGGAACAGTGCTTTTAAACTATATACAGGTTATAAGACATGGAACATAACATAACTAATTACCAGTAGTTATTTACAATAGTGATATAGCTGACAGTTTGGGTAAATCTTTTGCATGTTGTGTGACGTATGTAAAGTTTCTTGTGTTAGTCGTTTATTCTGTCTTGAGTATTGTGGATGTGTTTCTGTGATTGTTTTGGAGAGGTTTTTTGTTGATAGGGGATCTCAAAGTGTTTTGTAAAGAGGTAGGTTTTTAGTTCCTTTTTGAATTGTTGAAGGTCCTTTATCATGCGGAGGGTTAATGGTATTTCATTCCAGAGAGTAGGGGCAGCAAAGGAGAAAGCCCTATCACTTGTTGTTGCTCTAGTTTTTCTGAAATTTGTTTTTATGTTGAGGGAATGGGTTGCATTCTGTCTGCGCGTTCTAGTTTCTGATGGGGGGGTGTATTAGAGTAGATAATTGTGAGGGGGAGATGTTATTAATGAGTTTGAAAGTAGTTAGGAGGATTTTATATTTTATTCGGCTATTTATCGGGAGCCAATGCAGGTCTAATAGTATTGGGGTCACATGGTCTGTTAGTTTAGCTTTTGTGATCATCTTGGCGCATATGTTTTGGACCCTTTGGAGAAGGTATATGCTCTTCCTTCCATTTTTCTTAAAGTGTGGTGTACAGTTGGTCTGGGCTTCCAAGATAGTATTTTTAAACAATACCCATGTTTGATATAATTCTTTAACATTTGCAGCTGCTCCTTTTAGGTTTTTTTCTTAACTACTTTCCTCATTTTATCCTAGTCTCCCTGTTTAAAGCTAAAAGGGAGTACTGTGGATTTCCTTGCCATCCTTCATTTATTAAATCAAATGTGATCATGCTATGATCACTATTACCAAGTGGCCCCAACAGTCTTATTTCTTGCACCAGATCTCGTGTTGTACTAATGACTGGTTCCAAAATGGCTTACCCTCTTGTCAGGTCATGAACCAGCTGCTCCAAAAAGCAGTCATTTATTTAATTGAGAAACTATCTCCCTAGCATATCCTGCCATGACACTGACCCAGTCAGTACCATGATAATTGAGATCACCCATTATTATTGCTGTCTTATAACTTTTGTTAGCTTCTCTGGTTTCTTGGAGCATTTCATCAGCCATTTGTTCATTCTGGCCAGGCGATCAGTAGTACACCCCCACTGCCTTCGCCTTCCCCTTTTTACCTGGAATTTCAATCTATAGAAATTTTATAGTGCATTTTGTTTCCTGAAACACTTTAATTCTGTGTAACTCGGTGCCCTCTCCACCACAGAGTGCAACCCCTCCACCAATTAGATCTACTCTATCATTGCGATATAATTTGTACCCAGATATCAGTGTCCCACTGTTTGTCCTCCTTCCACCAGGTCTCTATATATTCTAACTCTCCCATCTTATTTTTTAGATTTCTAGAATTTGCATACAAGCATTTTAGAGGTTGTATTTTATTCATATTAATCTGGTTATCAGTAGACAGAGGTAATTTGGAATCTTTAAGCTCTGCTCTGTACTTATGAGCATTTGTGTTACTTTTGTCTTTATTGGAGCCTCTTTCTCGATATGCCCTAACGTCAGTCTTTTGCTAGTATCCTTCAAGGATACATCGCTCTGAGCTATGCGCTCTTGGGTGGCTTTCCCCTATTATCTAGTTTAAAACCTGCTCTATCTCCTTTTTAAAGGTTAATGCCAGCAGCCTGGATCCATCCCAGTTAAGGTGGAGCACATTCCTTCAGAAAAGCCCCTCCTTTCCCCAGAATGTTGCCCAGTTCCTAATAAATCCAAAACCTTACACCATTATCTCATCCACACATTGAGACCCCGAAGCTCTGCCTGCCTTTTGGGTCCTGTGCATTAGATGGGAAGCATTTCTGAGAATGCTACCCTGGAAGTTCTGGATTTCAACTTCCTACCTAAGCGCCTAAATTTGGCATCTAGAACCTCCCTACTACACTTTCCTATGTCTGCTACCAACATGTACTAAGACTCCTTCCCATTGCTATCTAAAACCTTGTCTAGGTGGCGCATGAAGTCTGCTACCTTTGCATCAGGCAGATATGTTGCCAGTCGATCCTTACGTCCACCAGCCAGCCAGCTATTTACATGCCTAATGATCGAATCACCAACTATAACAGCTGTCCTAATCCTTCCCTCATGTGCACATGACCCTGGAGAAACCTCCTCTGTGCGAGAGGGTTTTACATCACGTGGAGGACAGGTCCTAGCTACAGGATCATTTCCTGCCACACCAGGGTGATGCTCTCCTGTCCTTGACCTCTCTCCTCCATGGCAACATGGATGATACCAGACTAAAGGTGGGACTTCAGTACTATGTCTCTGTAGGTCTTGTCTATATACCTCTCTGTCTTCCTTATTTCTCCAAGTCTGCTACTCTAGCCTCCAGAGATCGGAGACATTCCCTGAGAGCAAAGAGCTCCTTGCACCTAGTACACACGTAAAACCCTTCACCAACTGGGAGAAAATAATACATGTTACACTCAATGCAAAAGACTGGAAAGCCCCTATCTCGCTGCTGGACTGCTCTCTGCATCTTAGTTTTAAGGTTTTGTTTAGGTATTTAAGTTATTTATATAGGTTTGCTGGGGATACTTTTACTAATACAACTGTACCTAATATGTTCACCTTAAGATTAATTAATCTCTGATCCTTAATTAATGTATTCCTGAAGAGGATTACCAGCCACACCTGAAAGTGAATATGGGGACCTTCTTCCCTTTAATAAGTTTAAGAGCCTATAAAGCTATGATTATCCCTGAGGTGGGTGGGAGGGAAAGAAAACTTCCTACACAGTGCCCTGACCTGTGCTTCTAAGTAAAGTCTTACCAGTTTTCTGTATGATTTCACACAGCCCTTGGCTTGAAAGAGAGGGTCTTTCAAATTGCCCCTTTGATCTGTCACAGATTTTTTGCCTCCTAACTGGAAGACCTCTTTGTAAAGGTCTCTAGAAACTAGTTTATTTCTTTATACTCAGAGACTATTTATTCTACTTGTGTGCTAAACTATACTCTGGTTTGATTTAAATAAAAAAGATCTCTATAAACAAATTGATTTCAGTGACTGTTTACTCTATTTTGCTTTCTAGGCTAAGCTATACTCTGATTTGATTTAAATGAAAAGCTCTCTGGTGGTCCTAAGACCTGACTGACTCAGCAAAAACACTGAATTCTAAAATACACAGATTTATCAGCTTTAACCCAAAGCATTCCCTTTTTCTCCAAGGTTTAGAGTATATTCCAAAAGATAAATACTTACAAGTGCAGATATTTTTCCAGCAGTAGCAGTTGCTTTTGGTAGTCCTTCAAGACATGCATTGATGGCCGTAACTTTGCATGGCTCCTTATAAAATTGGATTTGGATTTAGCTCACGCCTTTCCCAGGGTTCAAGGCGAGTTACAGTCAGGTATAGTAGGTATTTTCCTGTCCCCAGTGGGCTTAAAATCTTAACCCTCCATTGCCTCAGGTACAAACTTAAGTGACTAGACCGAGGTCGCAAGTAGCAGCAGTGGGGTTTGAACCTTGTTTCCCTGGTTTTTAGTCCACAGCAGCTCATCCGCTCCATATTGAATATTTCTGAAGTACCTTGCATAAACTGATAGACTATGCATAGCCAAATAGAGTTTAACTCATTAAGAATTTGCTTCTATTCATAATCTATTAGGGGGGAAAAAAACTTAATAAATCAGGCCCATGGTCAGAGCCTCAGTTTCTTATTGCATATTTGCATAAAATTGCTTTTCACATATTTATTTAGCAAGATTTTTATACCACTTTTCTACCAGGTCAAATCAGTTTACAATAAACAATTTCATACAATTTCAGAGAATGTTTTAACTATATACAGTTGCAGGAATGTATATCAATGTACATTTGAACAATTGAACGTGTCTTACAAAGCCGATTAACTGTGTACAATGGATTTTGAGCACTTTGCTATGTACAGGTTGATTACCATCAAGTGGTTACAGAGCGAGGGGGAGATGGGGATCACAATATGGTTGGTAGAGTTACAGGCTGGTTATGTTAAATCAACAAAGTACTTCGTAAATAGGTGAGATTTTAGCATATTTCTGAATGCGGTGAGGTCTGTGGAGGTTCTAAGGTCATTATCTTTATCTTTATTTGCAATATTTGATTTACTGCCCATGCTGGAGCGTCAGGGCAGTGTACAATAAATATTTCTGGCTACTAGAAGAAAAACAGGGGAGGAAAAGAACGCCAATAGTTTATAGGAAAGTGGTAGTAAAGGCAGAAGGAAGAATAGAAGGGATAAGGAGACAAACATGAAACACAATTGACGACAAACAAAAGGGAGGGAAGGGAGAAGGGATAGGCACAGGGCTACATGGGAGGCTCTGACTGGGGGGAAGAGGAATGCTCTGATTAGGGAGGGAATTCCAGAGTGAGGATGCATATAATTTGACAGATCTCTGGCAAGTTTGCTGATTGCTTTTTGGTTTTTCGGGTGATATCGTGAGGGTGTTTGCAGTGGATTTTCTTAAGGGTCAAGTTGAAGTGTAGGGATGGAGTAACCTTTGAAGGTGTAAGGATGAAAGGTTATTGATGGTTTTAAATGTGAGGAGTGTGGTCTTGTATACGATTCTAGCTTGTAGTGGAGCCAGTGGAGGCATTTCAGGATGGGTGATATGTGGTCTGTTCTGGAAGCCCCCTGGATTGTGTGGACAGCGGTGTGTAGGGCTGTTTATAAAGGGTGGCGTGTGGATTCAGGGAAACCTTGGTATATAGCATTGCAGTAGTATGTGTGGGATAGTAAGGCTTTGTAGGGCTGATCTGAAGTCATTTGGTTCCAGCAGTGGGCGAAGGTGTTGAAGGGTCCGGATTTTGAAGTAGACAGTTTTTGTTGTCTTAGCAATTTGTGGTTTAAATGTTAGCAGCTGGTCGAGGGTGACTCCGAGGTATTTTGAAGTTATTGAGTGTGATGGCAGGGTGTGAAGTGAATGAGATGTCTTTGGTGACGAATAAAGCTTCTGTTTTGTTCAGGTTGATGGAGAGGTGGCTTTGTTTGAGCCATCTGGATACATCTGAGAAGCACCGCTGGAGGAGGTGGAGTTGAGGGGTGGTTGGTGCTGAAGAGTGTGTATAACATGATATCATCGGCATATATATGGAAGGAGACGTATGATTGGGGTGTTTCACAGAGTGGTTGCATGTAGATGTTAAATAGTAGTGCAGAGAGTGTGGATCCTTATGGGACCCCTTGTGTTTGGATATATTGGGCAGAGGTGCAGTTCCCAATCCTTATTCGTTGTCTTCAGTTTTTGAGGTAGGATTGGAACCATTTTAATATGGTTCCCTCTATTCCTAATGTCTGCAGTCGTATGAGTATTTGGTGATTAATGGTGTCAAAAGCTGCTGAGATGTCTATAACTAGGAGGATGAATCCGGAGTTTTGTTTTTGGATATCTTTGATGAGTTTGTTTTTCAGGGATATCAGTAGCATTCCACTCCATAGTTGGGGCAGAAATCATGTTGTTGGTCGTCCAGTATGTTATGATTGTCCAGGTGGTCTTGTAGTAGTTGCTGTATGTTCTTTTCAGTCACCTTGGCGATGAGGGGAAGGCTGATGATTGGTCTGTAGGCTGATGGGTCAAGGGGATCTAGCAGGACTCAAGGAAATGACATTATCTGGTAAGTAAAATGTCACTTTGTAGTATCTTCAGGAACAATCAAATACCTACTGTACCTGACCTGAATGTTACTCATCTTGAGCTACTACTGGAGAAGATGTGAACTAAATTCATGACCTCTTCCATTATTGCCAAAGACAAAAAGAAGCAGTGGAAGATACTTTATCAAGGAGATGGAAATGCATTCTCCACAGATACTTTACAATGAATAAATGCTTCAATCCAGGCTGTGCCATCACCAGTCTGCTACCCTCCAAAGACTGCACTTACTTTGGCCCCCTGTAGAAGGAGGGTGGTGGGGGCATATATAGTAATCCTTGCCACATATAAAATCATACATAACCAATCTGCTGAGTGTCTCCAATCTCTAATAAGCAAACCTCTAAGCAGTAGACCAAGAAAACCTAATACATTCAACCTACTGGACATACCTACTGAAAAAATCGCAAACAGCCAAAGGACATGCAACAGAGTGTTCTCCCTCTATGCCCCAATCACATGGAACCATATACCACCACAACTAAGAACAGCTATAGCTATGGGAGAATTTTGTAAGAAGCTGAAAACTCAACTCTTTATTGAATACTATGGAGCAGACCCACCCTAATCCATTACTAACTTAGACACTAAACTACTAAAGCTGCGTTTATGCATAGTTAAACTGTAGCTCTCTCTTCCCTCTCCAACTTGTACCCACTACCCCTTACCTCTATACTGTTAAATGTAATGCACATATCTTTTACTATATACTAAATGTAAATTCTAACAATATGAAATAACTTTTCAGGCCTGTTGCAAGTACTTATAAAATAATAATGGGAAAAAGCTTCCCCCCCCCCCCCTTAAGAAGCTCCCTATACTTCTGGGCCTTGTTTCTTAGAAATTCTCCTGTTTTAATCTGGGCTTTTCAACCAATGTCCTTCTAACTAGCACTCCTTTATGACCACAAAATATTTGATAAATCCTGGAGATTTATTTTATGAAAATCTTGGAGATTTATTTTATATGAAAATCTTTGCTACCCTCTCACGGGTGATGTTACATGAAGTAGTTTCCTGCTCCAAAAAGATGACATGGACAAACATGCTTACCCTCCACCAGTTTCAAGATATGACAGATACTCCATGAAAATTCCAGGTTGCTCACATATTTGGCAGTTTATCCCTTAGCTGTAGTACCATAAGACTACCACTAGGCATTGACTAGTACTGTTTTGAACTTGGGCACGATGAGCCACAAGCAGGTAAGGATCACCCCTGCCCAACTACTGGATGTCAGGGATACCCCCAATAGCTGCAGGAGAAAGGACCAGGGAGTGGAGAGGATTTAATGTACGAGTAGTAGGGGTGGGTGGGGGATGAGGTTTCACTGTCTTTTTACATGGCCACTTTAAGAGATCGCAGGCCTGAACTGATGTTCATTCTCTCATCATTGCTGTAGCCCAGAATGCATGATGTTCGCAGCTGCAGCAATGCAAACTGAAATTTATTGCGGGAGCAGGTTACTGATGCCCACAGTAATCTATGCTGTGGTAAATTACAGCTGTTTATCATGAGAGTCAATAATCTACTGTACTGTCGTGAATGCTGCAGTAAGTTTCACTGTAGTAGTTTACCCCTTCTTAGTAACTACCTCTTCAAATCTTTTAAAATATGCCAGTTGTTATTGGCATAATAAAATCCCCAAAATAGAATACGTGAATGGTTAGTTAATATTAGAACAAGTAATAAATTGAAGATCCAGAGCCTGTATGTCTAGACTTTTTATATAAGAAGCATTTGCATTTCTGTTCCTATGCTTGATCACTGAAATATCATCCTCAACTGAAACCCACCATTTCTAGACTCTTATGTGCTGCAAAATATTATGCCTAATTTAACTCTGCAGCTTTGCTGTAACAGCATGAAATAACACGTACCAAAAAAGTGTGACTTATTTTGCCTTAAAAAATATAGGCATTCCCTTGTGAAATGCAACTTTTAAATGTAGCTGTTACTGGAATAAAATGGGGTAGTAATTGTAATAATGTGATTCATACTTCAAAGAGAAGTACCACCTTAGGACAATTTTGTGATGTACAGCATAATTAATGTGTTTTTCTGCATATCGGTGATTTCTGTTTTATAAAGTCAAGCACATGTAAGTGGTGGAATATGCGTGGTAAATATACGCACGGTCAGTTATACCAGTGCCAGCACCTACATTTTGCAAGAATGTGCATAAATTATGGTATTTTATAACTGATGCATGTAAATTTGTTTCCTCATCGTCCCTCCAGTCCAGATGCCTGGCTTATGCTCGCCTACCAGCAGATGGAGACCAAGAACAACTTGTTTGATGATGTCATGGTAGAAGGATCCTGTGCAGATCTCCTCTAACCAGTATTTCTCAGTCTCCAGCAGATGGAGGCTGTCTCAACCTGTGCAGCCTGTGTTTGGATTGAAGAGAAGTAGAGGAAGTGGCAGCGGGTCAATGGGCATAGTGTGCCTAAGGCTGGGCTACAAGGCCCTAGGGTACAGAACCTGGTGGTACCGGGTCCCTCACACCCCACCTGCTCACTCATTGTAAGTGCTTAGGGATGCTTGCTTTGGTGGAGACTTCCTTCCTTCTCCCCAACCTTTGGGAAGGGAGAGGGAGAGGTTATAGATGAGGCATCATCCATTCTTTCTTCTCAGCCCTTGGGAAGGGACCAGGAGAGAAAAAAAGGAAAATTTTGGACCGCGGTTGCCTACCTCACTGTCAGGTCAGGCTGGAGTTCACCATTGCCATGAGGGTCTGCTGCAGCCGGTATTTTGTTCTCTATGGTAGAGGGGACCCAGGTGCCTCTATGGCGTGGCAGGACTGTGCTCCAGTGTGGTCGGTTGTTTAGGGAGAACATCGCTGCCACCGTGAATTTGATATTGTGTGGTCCCAACTCAATCAAGAGCAGGAAACCACAGCAGGAGCACTGCAAGCCTCCGGAGGGCATTGGGCTATCGGGAGAGGCAGCTCACGGCAGAAGCCATCAAAGGCTTTTTAGCTGATTTTGGTGGATATGGCCGCCATTTTGTGTTGCTTCCTGGCTGTACTGTCTGGTTCATGATGGCAGCAGCCGTGACCTCATGGGAAGTGTGAGCAATGGTAGCCGTGCTCCGGAATGGTTGGCAATGGTGATTTGGTTCCAGCTTCCAGAAAATTTACTTTTTTGTAGTTGGCGGTGCCAAGGCAAGCACATGCTCCCGCAGTGTCTCAGGAGTCTCTAGAGGAGATTTAATGGGCATGGCTGGTTGGCGGGTCTCAAGCTGAGAGGAAATTTGGTGCAAATGGTGGCAATTTTACCTCTGACTAACCTCTGCTTGGGGTAGTTTGGGGTTTGTTCTTTCCACACAGTCTGGGGAAATTCAAGAATAAATAGGGAAGTGAATAATAATGTTAATATGATGATGAGTTACATTGGTCACTCTCCAGTACCTGAGGATTGGAGAGTGACCAATGTAACTCCAATTTTTAAAAAGATTTGAAGATGTGATTTGGGAAACTACAGACAGGCGAACTTGACGTCAGTACCAGGCACAATTGTAGAACCCATTATAAAAAATAAACTTACTGAACATGTAGATAGCCATGGTTTAATGGGAGAAAGCCAACAAAGATTTAGCCAAGGAAAGTCTTGTCTTACTAATCTGTTATATTTTTTGAAGGTGTGAATAAACAGGTAGACAAAGATGAGCCGTTTGATATTGTGTATCTGAATTTTCAGAAAGCCTTTGACAAGGTCCCTCATGAGAGACTCTTGGCGAAATTGAAAAGTCATGGGATTGGAGGTAGTGTGGTATTGTGGATCAGGAACTGGTTAAAAGATAGAAAGCAGAGGGTAGGATTAAATGGCCAGTTTTCTCAGTGGAGAAAGGTGAATAGTGGAGTACCGCAGGGATCTGTGCTGGGCCTGCTGCTTTTTAACATATGTAAATGTCCTGGAAATAGGAATAATGAGTGAGGTCATCAAATTTGCAGATGAGATAAAATTATTCAAAGGTGTTAAAGTGCAAGAGATTGTGAAAACTTGCAAGAGGACCTTGATAAATTGGAAGACCGGACGTCCAAATAGCAGATGAAATTTAATGTTGACAAGTGCAAGGTTATGCACCTAGGAAAGAACAACCCGAACTATGGTTATATGATGCAAGGTATCACCTTAGAAACCATGACCCAGGAAAACGATTTAGGCATCATCGTGGATAAAACGTTGAAACCCTCCGCCCAGTGTGCAGCGGCAGCCAACAAAGCAAATAGAATGCTAGGAATCATAAGGAAAGGAATGGTGAATTAAACAAAGGATCTCTCCATACAAAGATTCGACTTGTTCAGGCCATGGTATTTTCAATAACATCATATAGATGTGAAAGCTGGACAGTGAAAAAGACAGATAGGAAGAAAATTGATGCGTTTGAATTATGGTGCTGGCGGCGAATACTGTGTATACCATGGACTGCCCGAAGAACAAACCAGTCGGTACTAGAGGGGATCAAACCTAAGCTTTCTTTAGAAGCTCAGATGACAAGACTTCGACTTTCATACTTTGGACACATCATGCGAAGAGAGAGATCATTAGAGAAAGACATTATGCTTGGCAAGATAGAAGGTCAACGCAAAAGAGGAAGGCCAGCAATGAGATGGATCGATACAATAACAGCAGCTACAGGTACCAGTCTGTCAACAATGAGCCGCCTGACTGAAGACCGAACACAATTTAGGATAGCTATCCAGAGGGTCGCCATGAGTCGACTCCGACTCGACGGCACTTAACAACAACAACATTATAATGCCTCTGTATTGTTCCATGGTGCGACTGAACCTTGAATATTATGTGCAATTCTGGCCGCCATATCTTAAAAAGGATATAGCTGAATTAGAAAAGGTACAAAGAAGAGCAGCAAAAATGATAAAGAGAATGGAAGGATACCCCTATGAGGAGAGGCTTAAAAAGTCAGGGCTCTTCAACTTGGAAAAGAGATGGCTGAGGGGGGATATGATAGAGTTTGATAAATTAATAAAGGAGTGGAATGGGCAAACATAGATAGGTTGTTTACACCATCAAAAAGTAGAAAGACTAGAGGACACACAATGAAATTACAACGCAACCTATTTAAGACTAATAAGAGAACATATTTTTTCACTCAGTGTGTAATCAAACTCTGGAATTCATTACCGGAGGATGTAGTAAAAGTTGTCGATGCAGCTGGATTTAAAAAAGGTTTGGACAGGTTCCTGGAGGAAAGGTCCATAAACCATTATTAAAAAGGACCCAGGAAATCCACTGCTTGCCCCAGGACAAGCATTATGAGTCCTGTGTGCCTCTTTGGTAACCTGCCAGGAACTTGCAACTTGGCTTGGCCACTGTTGGAAACAGGATACTGGGCTTGATGAACCTTGGTCTGACACATTATGGCATATCTTATGTTATGTTCTTATAAATAAGAGTCATTTAGGAGTCTTTCATTTTGGATGAAGGGGTGCATACCCGAGTTGTGAGTGGGTTCTTACCCACCTTTCTTTCCCCACTGTTACAACTCTTATGGCTGGCAGTGCTCTTGGCAGATGTAATTGTCTTTTGCTAGTGTTTGCAGGGGGGGGGAGGTACTTAACAAATCCCTTTTGGAAAATTTTGTTCCTCCTTTCCTTAAACGTTTGGTATAAGAATTTGTTTGGCAGTCCTAGTGGCCTCCAGATTTTTTATGGTTTGGTCTTTAAGCTTTCAGGTGGATTTTTACTGCCATGTGTTCCCCACTACAGCGAGTGGTGGGGGTGAGTTTCTGCCTGGCTTAACTACATTAGAACATAAGGACATAAGATATGCCATGTGTGTCATTTAAGTCCACTATGCTGTTTCCAGTATTGGTGAGTCTCTCATAAGTTCCTATTAGATTCCGTGCTGCTTATCCCATGGGTCAGCAGTGGATTTCCCTGGTCCATTGTAATAATGGGGTGTGATCCTTTCCTCCAGGGACCTCACCAATTATTTTTAAGCACTGCTGCATTTGCAGTTTTATCACCTCAGTCCCCTTTGTAATGGTGGGTGACACGTACAAGGGCTTGGTACTTGTTTCCCGTGGTTTTGAGTTTGTCCATGAAGGCAAGTATAACGGGCTCTCTACAGGGTAATTGTAGTGCATTCAAGGAAGAGCTAAACTGTTCAGGTTAGAAGTGGCCCCAGGGCTACCATTTTGGGTCTTCAGGGACCCTTTCTTTTGGGAAGGGTCACTTCATATTGCAGACTCTGATCTTGGTCCATTTCATTTGCTGTATCTACTCTACTTTGAATTTTAGTCAAGGCATCAGTCTGTCAGTTGTTTGTCTCAGGCTGGGCTTGATAAGATCTACATTTTCGTGTAGGAGGGTACAGCCGCAGGTTTCCAGCTGCTGTTTGAAGGTAGTAATAGCATCAAAATTGAACCCCTCTTCCCTCTCTCCCCCTCCAAAATAAAAAGCAGAGGGGGAAGCAGCTAGACCCTGTTGGATTTAGGTTTCTTTTCTCCTCTGGACTCAGTAATTGCCTTGTACAGTGGAGATTTGGGTGCATGTTGGATAGTCAACCTGCCTGGAAATTCAGTGAATTAGTTGATTGCTATGTAAGTGCGAGCATGAGCAAAACTAGCCAGTCCAATGGCTTAGCTGGCAGGAGGCCTCTCTGGTTTGAGTTTTGCCCTTGGCATTGAGAGAGAGAATTTGGAGGGCTTAACATTCGCTGTAGCAGCATGGTGTACCCGAACTGTGGTAGTTTGGTGGTATAGGTGCTACTTTCCAAGTGTTGGTTTCATGCTCTGTTTGGCGGTTTGGAGGCAGGCCTTAGGAAAGGGACTTATGATCCTCCCTTAGGCTATGGTCTGTTCAGATAGGGGTTTATTTTTCCCATGTGAATGAAGCATGTAAGTGGCTAAAATCTTGCTTCTAAGCTGCTGCCTTTATTCTGTGGATTTTGGTTTGCTTCATGCAGATACAAGTTTTTAGTTCTTCCCTAAGTTGACACTTTGAGGCTCAACAGTAGATGAGTAGACTGATGAAAATTTCCTTTTAAGAGGAGGAAGAGATTGTCTTCTGGGGAAGGGGTCAGTAGGACTTCTCTCAAGTCTGCAGCATGCTTCCTCAAGAATGCAGTTTAGGACCAGGATGTTGAATGAACAAAAAAAAAAAGGGAGAAGATGGAAGATTAAAGGGTTTCAACCTCTCTCCTTGCTCCATGCAGTGTGGGTGCGAATGTTGACTCATTCTCCGGTCCCCTAGAGAAAAAGAGCTTAGCGATGCTGGTCTCAGAGTTTTTCTTTTGGTGCCCCAGGGATGTTCCAGAGATGCAAGGTAGATTGTAACCTGGCAGCAGAGCTTAGGGTTTATGACCGTTTTGAATCTGGTCACAAGTGGAGTTGTCTTCATAAGAAGTCTACGTCCCTAGCAGCCAGCCTTCACGGGCGTAGTTGCCTTTATCTGCAAATAGCCTCAGGGTATGCACGATATGATACACTCTTCGGCGAAGGGAGCAGTCAGGAATAACTCCGTCTAACAAAAGAAGGGCTCAGCTGGTCTTCCTTTGTTTTGAGGAATGTCATTGCAGCAGTTTTGCCAGGGGGTGACAAAGACCTAGGTATTCAGCCTATTACAGTTACTTGTGCTACCCCAGTAGTTCTCCTGGGAATGTAAGGCAACCGTTTCAGTGTGCCACTGGCCTGGAATTAGAGGTTCACTAAATACATCAGGCTCGGTCATTGTTGGTCGCCTTGACTGACTGTTGGGGATAGTTAGTCCTGGAGAGCAGACTCCTTTGTATCTAGTTGCCATTGCAGAACCTCTGCAGTCCTCCGGAGGGTCCTAGGAGTTTGGTGTGATGGCTCAGCTCTGTGGGCCTTGTAGTTGCTAATGGATGGTCATCCTGGTCTGTCAGTTAGAAACCTCGAAGTGGCTGCCTAGGTGTTTGCCCTTGCTTTTAGCGGTAGTTCATTTGTCTATCCATGGCTGGATGTTACCTTCTCCAAAATGGATGAAACATATTGCCTTCTCTTTTGGGGGTCCATGTGAGGACAGGGCTCAGAATGGTAATCTGTTCTGGCCCAGGTCAGAGGTGTTTAGTTTATTATTTTATTTTTTTTGAGTGTAGGCCTGTCAGTGTTAGGTCTAGTGGAGGCGAAGAGATTGCCTCTTCATTTCGGGACCTCTTTTATTATTTTTGGCTGACATCTTGAGTTGCTGTGGTGCTCTGGATGCAATCCACAATCTTGGTCTATTTGGAGATCGGATGCATACTTGATATTGGATATATCTCACCCTTCTTCTAGGTGCAGTGTCTTTCATGGAAGAGAGTAGACTAGTTCCCTCTTCCCCATTTGGAGCCCTTGGTTCTCCTTGGTGGTTGGTAGTTCTTCAAAGGAGTTTGGGGGAATCTTTTGGCTCCATTCTGGTCATGGCAGAGAGGATGCAATTGGTTCTGATGGCTAAATTACAGGTGCCATGTACAGTAGTGTATCTGGCCTCGAAGCTTCATGTTCTTACCAGTGTTCCCCAAGGCAGCCAGATTTAGGGGTCTCCAGAGTGTCTCAAATGACTTGGACGCTGGTCCTTCAGGGTTTGTTTGAACAACTTCAGTGTTTCATGTGAGCAATTTTTTTTTTTGCTGATCTTTGTGGGAGTCCCACACCATGAGTCTACTGCCAAGCCACCAATTTTTTTGGTTGGTTCCAACATCAATGACATTTTAGTGCCACTAGGCTCCAGTTTTTGTGCAGTCTGGCTCAGGCTCCTTTCAGGTTTCGTGAATACATCTATATGGTGCCTCTCCTTTTCACTTTTGAGGGATATAGGAAGGTTTCAGCAGGGAGGATGTTGTAATTTTGGGTCGCAGGTTTGGCAAAGCCAGAATCTTCTGTTATCCTCTCATCGTTAGGTACTGCTTTGTTACATTCCATATGTGTGGACTGGACATGAGGGATGATGAGGAAGGTGAAATTAGACCTTACCTGCTAATTTCCTTTCCTTGAGTCCCTCCAGTCCAGTCCAGGACCCACCCTAAATACTACTTGTTAGTACCTGGTTCCAAGAGTGTCCTACTTTCTTCCATTCTGGTGCTGCCTTTGAAGTGCGCAAACGTGCTATTGTGATGACATCAGGCCATAATTTATTTTATTTATTTATTAGGTTTTTTTAATGCTGCTTTATCATTTCAGTCAAAGTAGTTTACATTGTAACTTAAACTTGGCAATGTATATTAAACAGGAACATTGATAGCTTGGATATTTATGAGGCAATGGAGGGTTAAGTGACTTGCCCAAGGCAACAAAGAGTGACCAGGTGAAGAGCAGTATATAAGCACGGCTAAATAAATAGTGGGAATGGAACCCTGGTCTCATGGTTCTCAGGCCAGTGCTCTAACCATTAGGCTACTTCTACTGCTCATTTGTTGGACATGGCCATCAGGTCACTGGAGGATGGCTCTGTCTTGGACCCATATTAAGGCAGTGGTCCATATCTTTTATTCCAGACTCATTTTGGATCGAGAGTAGTTTTTCGTTGAGTATAGTTCATGGTATAAGGAATGAAAGTATGCCTAATAATTGTATTCTTCTGGAGTCGGCTTTGTTACAGAAATACTGGTTAGAGGAGATCTGAACAGGAGCCTTATACTGTGACATCATCAAACGAGTGGTTCTCAGTCTCCAACTGCTAGTAGGTGAGTATAACCCATGCGTCTGAACTGGACTGGAGGGACTCAAGGAAAGAAAATAAGCAGGTAAGGTCTAATTTCACTGCTCTGTCTGTTCTCCATCCGTGTGCATGTTCACAGTGAAAGTACACATCATCGGCCTAATGCATATATTTACAGAATAATGACCACCTAAAGTACATACATAAAGCTCCATTCATGTGCTTAAATCACTGAAAATAGGTGATTTACCTGCGTTAATGGCCCATATGTTTATGCTGCTCCTTGTAAAATTACCCCTATAATTATTTTCCATAAAAACTTCCCAAAATTTTACTGCTTTTTTGAAATTCATAAGAAATATTTACCTCCATAGGGATGTGCATGGGATCATTTCAGTTCATTTTCAGATTCCAAATTATTCATTTCGTTTTATTTGGATCTATTAAAGTCGATGGGACAAGTAATTTTGCACTCTAACAGTGGGGATTTCTCTGCATTTCCAATGAAACTTGTTTAAAACTTGATGGCATACAGCTGCCAGAGAGGAAACCGTGCTAGAAGACATCAAGGGTGCCATGAAGACCCCACAGCACCAAAAAAAGGGCAAAAGATATGAAAAGTTACATGAAGACTTCAAACCACCTGAAGGAGAGCAAAGTAGCATATTTGCATGTAGGCTCCAGGGCAGACAGAAGAGGGCAAAGTGTAAAAATATTCTCTGGGAACAAGCAGGAAGTCAATTCTCACATATGGGTGATGGCAGCGACTGAGCCCGCATGGAAGCATCTCCCCAGCTTTCAAAGAAAGCCCTTAGGAGATGCACCATGCATACATGGTCCCCTTCCTGTCCAAGGGTGCCATCTTGCCTCAGTCTCCTTTTTTTTACCATGGAGCCCTCCAGATATCTGTCCTGTTTTCCCCAGAAAAAGTGTGGTGTTTTTGTCTGGTATGCGTACCAGTTCCTTTCCCGTCCCTGAGCCAACTCACCTCAGCGTCATTCCTCAAGCTCGTTCCTTTGGGATTTTTTTCTAGCGAGATATCCCTCGGCTGGTACTTTGTGCCCTTTTTTGTTGTAGACCTCTGACCTTTTTCCAGATGGCCTCCAGCAGCTTCAAGAAATGTAATCAGTGTGGTAAGATGTCTCGCACCGACCCACATGACTGCTGCCACCACTGCCTTGGACCAGAGCACAATGACTCGGACTGTGAATTCTGTAGGACCATGACCACAAAGGCCATCAAGAGCAGTCAGCTGCAGCAAGAACAGTTCTTTCACAAATCTGACTCTGCACTGGATTCTCTGGAGACATTGCGCTCCCGGGCCCCCTCTGGTACATCTGTGCCCCCCCCCCCGAGTCCCGCGGCCGCGGGTCCTCTGAAAGAAAATCCCTGAGAGAAAATCCCTCGAAGACTGCCTCGGAGGACGGATCCGTGAAGAAGGGACAATCCCATTCAAGGTCCCGCAGTCCCGGCAAGAGTCAGAGGGATCAGAGCTTGAGCGGCCCCACAAGCTGTCTTGGAAGGAGTTGTCAATACCCAGCGTCCAATCTCAGACACACAAGGCCATCCTCGTTGAGGACTACCCCTCGACAGAACATACACCAGACCTGAAGTCCTCTGTGCCCACATCGAAGGCTGCAGCACCAACTGGCATGGAGACCAGGATGGCGGCCTTAGAGAGAAGTATATCTGCCCTTGTGGCCAGACAACGGACATTTATGTCTGGTTCCTCCGGTTTAGAGACCCAGTCCAGACGTGGCAAACCAGGAAGAAATACTTTAATACATTTTTAACAAGGGGTACAGTATACTCCCCAAGGGGTAAAGTGGCCAAGCCAACCCGACACAGGCCATGTTTCAGTAATGCCTTCTTCAGGGGTTCTCTTGGCAAACTAAAATTATAAATAAAACAAAAACAAAATAAAAACAGATAAAACACATATTGATACAATAAAACAATAATATCAAATATGCAAAAATTACTTACATATAAACAAATTATCCAGACGCCATAACAAGATAAAAACGGAAATAATCAAACATCAGAATAAAATATCTAGATGTAAATATATAAACATACAAATAAATGTACTCATTACATCCTTAAACATGATAAAAGATAACATAAAAGATGATATAAATAAATGATAAAAAGACAAGGGATGTGACATATAACCATTCAAGAGTCATCAGTACAGACTGTAAATCACTTGCATCCAAATTAAAACCTCTTCTGTTCAGTTTTATAAGCTATAGGGAGATAAAGAAAACCAATATGAACAACGTGCCAAGTAGCAATTCATGTAATCATGAAACAGGAGTGAACTACAAAAGCAAGTAGGGACATACCCAACCCTTTTCAATGCCTCGTTGGAGTCGGGAGTGGTGCAAAAGGACTGGAGAGAGGCTCATGTGGTGCCTTTACACAAAAGCGGAAGTAAGGATGTGGTTGAAAACTACAGGCCGGTTAGTTTAACTTCGGTGGTGAGTAAATTATTGGAAACGCTGCTGAAAGAAAAAATAGTGAGGTTTCGGGAGTCCAGCGGATTACAGGATCCGAGGCAGCATGGATTCACCAGAGGCAGGTCTTGTCAGACAAATCTGATTGATTTCTTTGACTGGGTGACCAGGGAGTTGGACCGAGGGAGAGCTCTAGATGTGGTGTATTTAGATTTCAGTAAAGCCTTTGACACTGTTCCTCACAGGCGACTTATAAACAAACTGAGCACCCTAGGGATGGACCCTAAAGTTACTGCTTGGGTTAGAAATTGGTTGGGTGGGAGGCGACAAAGAGTACAAGTAAATGGAGCTCACTCTGAGGAGAAGGATGTTACCAGTGGTGTGCCCCAGGGATCTGTCCTTGGTCCGATTCTTTTTAACATCTTTGTTAGTGATATAGCGGAAGGACTGTCGGGTAAGGTTTGCCTCTTTGCGGATGATACCAAAATCTGCAATAGAGTAGACACCCAGGAAGGTGTAGATAACATGAGGAGGGATCTAGCTAAGCTTGAAGAATGGTCTAGAATTTGGCAGCTGGGATTTAATCTTAAAAAATGTAAGGTCATGCATTTGGGCTGCAGCAATCCAAGGGAGCAATACCGTATAGGAGGTGAAGTACTTTTGTCCACTAAAGAAGAGCGGGACCTAGGCGTGGTTGTGTCTGATGATCTTAAAGTAGCTAAACAGGTAGAAAAGGCGACAGCAAAAGCTAGAAGGATGCTTGGGTGCATGCGGAGAGGAATGGCTAGCAGAAAAAAGAAGGTGATAATGCCTTTATAATAAGTCTTTGGTGCAACCTCATTTGGAGTATAGTGTGCAATTCTGGAGACCGCACCTTCAAAAGGATGTGAACAGGATGGAGTCGGTGCAGAGGGTGGCTACTAAAATGATTAGTGGGCTTCATTATAAAGCATATGAGGACAGATTTAAGGATCTTAATATGTACACCTTAGAGGAAAGGCGGGATAGAGGTGATATGATTGAGATGTTTAAATACCTCTGTGGCATAAATGTTCAGGGAGAGAGCCTCTTTCAATTGAAAGCAAGTTCTGCTACGAGGGGACATGGGATGAGGGTGAAGGGAGATAGATTCAGGAGTGATATGTGGATATATTTCTTTACGGAAAGAGTAGTGGATCCATGGAATAGTCTCCCAGTGGAGGTGGTAGAGATGAGGACAGTAACTGAATTCAAAAAATCATGGGACCAACACAGAGGATCTCTAAAGGTAAAAAGTGGACTGATGTAGTTGTTGATATGAAAGGACAGACTAGATAGGCCATGTGGTCTTTTTCTGTCATCATGTTTCTATGTTTCTATAAAACTGAAATGGGCTATGTGAAATGCTAATAAACAGCTGAATGTAAGCATCCCCTTATCGGCACAATATGAACCCAGATCTGTGCTATAAAACATATTGTCAACCTATAAAGAGATAGTCAACTACCCTTTTAAAAATAGCCCTATAATTCAGTATCCTTTTAAACCCAATATTTTTGTCGGATCGTTTGTCTTGTAAGTAGGGACTTCCCCCTCTCACTTGTGACAAACCCTCCTTTTTTTCTTTTTTTAAAATTCTGAGGAAAATCCTCCTTCCAAGGATTCGCCCGAGGCAGAATACTGTGATTCCCCTCAGCTTATCCCAGCCGCCTTAATGGAGTTGTCCTGAGAGTAGTAGAAAATATAACTTATCTGAGGAACCCGGGGAAGGCAAAACTAATGTTCACAGGTGTCCCTGCTGACTTCAAAGGTCTTCAAAGATCTTCCCGAAGCCAAACGGCTTGAATCAGTGTTCCACCTTATGAAGGTTGCCAATCAATCCCGGATCCAGATCCTTCAGTAGATAATTCCAAATATGACACTCCACAGTAATGATTTCAATAGACGTCTCCAAATAGAGGTGTACACAACGCTGTGTTTCGGACCGCTGAAACTCCCGATCCTTCAGCGGTCCGAAACACAGCGTTGTGTACACCTCTATTTGGAGACGTCTATTGAAATCATTACTGTGGAGTGTCGTATTTGGAATTATCTACTGAAGGATCTGGATCCGGGATTGATTGGCAACCTTCATAAGGTGGAACACTGATTCAAGCCGTTTGGCTTCGGGAAGATCTTTGAAGACCTTTGAAGTCAGCAGGGACACCTGTGAACATTAGTTTTGCCTTCCCGGGGTTCCTCAGATAAGTTATATTTTCTACTACTCTCAGGACAACTCCATTAAGGCTGCTGGGATAAGCTGAGGGGAATCACAGTATTCTGCCTCGGGCGAATCCTTGGAAGGAGGATTTTCCTCAGAATTTTAAAAAAAGAAAAAAAGGAGGGTTTGTCACAAGTGAGAGGGGGAAGTCCCTACTTACAAGACAAACGATCCGACAAAAATATTGGGTTTAAAAGGATACTGAATTATAGGGCTATTTTTAAAAGGGTAGTTGACTATCTCTTTATAGGTTGTGTATAATAGTGGGATAGCATTCACAGTTTTTCAGTCCATAAAACATATTGTAGCATAAAATTCCTTTTTAAAGAATAAACCTAAAACACAAAATTCAGTCCAAAGTAAAAATCTAATGAATGCAATAATGAGCAAAGTAAAGTAACCTATTATAAAGATTCTCTGTGCAACATTCCAAATTTGGTATGATATCCCCAGACTACTAAAAATTTGAAATAAATAAATCATACCTAGTTCTGAATCCACATAAAAAGGGAAAAAATCATGCAGTATGATCCAACAGCATGAGTTAAAGTGAGAGCATCCAAGCTGTGAAAAAACGCCTGCACTTGCGCTGTGCAGGAAATTTCTCAGCAGGAAGATTGATACCACCTGACCTTCTGAAGTTACACAAACCTGAAGTCCCGCTATGTATAGCATTAGACTGGCATACACACACAGAACAATGACATAGCTTAAATATCCAATGTCACCTATAACATAACCTAAATTAAAAACTCACACATCGGTCCCCTGTAAAACGCCAAATATCATGAGGAAATGTGGAAAACCATTTTGCATAAATGCATCCCAGCACCCATTCTCATAATGCAAAATATCTTAAAACCGTCTCTTGGAAATGAAGCCGCTGCAACCATAACCGATTCACTGTGCAAGCCAAGTTGACAGGCACCTGTTCCGAAACAGCAAAATTATATTAGCAATCCCTTTGTACATAATCCTTTCTTACTTAATCGCCACCAGTCCTAACGAAGCGACAATGGTCATACGGAATTAAACCCAGACTGAAGCTTTATTAACATCCCACGTTGTTCATAATAACCACGTGAATATAATCTAATTAATTAAAACTCACACATTAGACCCCTGTAAACAGCCAAGTGTCAAGAAAAGTCCCAATACTCATCCACTCTATATAAATACATCTCAGCAGTCATTCTCCTACCTCAAAATATCTTAAATCGGACTCGAAGGAACAAAGCCGCTCTAACCAAAACTGAACCACTATACCCAACCATAAATCGCTAACCGACTCAAAAAAAGGGGGAAAAAAAGGCTATTGAAAGTGAAAATGGAGAGGACCCCATACATTGTGCCTCAAAGGACCAATCATGTACAAACCGAGTTGTCATACATTCGCTCCAAATCAGAGGGACTAAAGCATCTTAAAATACCCTTCATAATCCATAAAAAAACTCCATAAATATATATTCATAAAAGAAATGTAAAAAAAGGGGGGGTAATTAAATAACTGTAAAAATGCATTATAATGAACCCAAATACCCCAATAAATACCACTAAAATCAATATAAATAAATATAAATAAAGGGAGGGGAAGGGGGGAGAAGGGGAGGAAAGGAGGAAGGGAAGGATAGAGGAGGGAAAGGGGGAAGAGAGGGGGGGAATGGAAAAGGAGGGGAAGGGGAAAAAGGGGGAATGGAGGGAAAAAAAAGGGGGAGGGGGAAAAAACCTTTGGGGTGCCATAGCCGAACATATCTTTAATTACCTTATAATAAAAAGCTACAAAAAAACCCTGGACAAATCAGTATCTAAATTGAGGCCCTTGGGCATCAATGTATCCAGCATAAAAATATATCGCTGTTCTAGCCTCATAATGGTTTTGTTGATATCACCTCCTCTCCAATTAATTTTCACTCTTTTCTAAACAAAAAACTTAATGTCAGATATATTGTGTTGCTGCTCCTGCCAATGTGACACCAAGGGTTTATCAACCTGACCTCTCTTAATACAACTCCTATGTTCGATTATCCTCATGTGGATATTGCGTATAGTTTTACCAACATATAATTTCTCACATGGACATTGAATTACATAAATAATGCAACTGGTTTCACAATTTGAAAAATCGTCAATGTGAAATTTCTGTTTTGTCGTAGGGTGGGCAAATTGTTTCCTCACTAGCATCACATGTATAGAAATGGAACAATGCACACACTGATATTGACCACAAAATACAACCCCTTTGAGACCCATATAGATCTATATACGTTTTTCCAGAAGGTGCGAATCAGACATTTTTTTACAAATAATGAGGAGACAGCGAGCAAAAAATCAGCTTGGATCCCACCTCCGCATACAGATCCACTTATAGAAGCTTTTGAGCGGGTGGTGTGGAATAAAGTAAATGAGCTAGTGAATAATCCTACACCGATTTTCCATAATTTGACATACGGAGAGAGAGGGGCCATCAAATCATTGCAACAGAAGGATATTATTATTATAAAGCCAACAGATAAAGGGGGAGCTGTGGTTGTAATGAACAAAGAATATTATGTGAATGAGACAGCTGAATGATAAGACATTTTATATTAGATTAGATGATGATCCCACAATTGGATTAAAGAGGTGTGGATAATCTTATTGTTACAGCATTTGAGATTGGATATATTATCAAAAAGGAAAACGACTTTTCAACAGTGGAAGCACAGATTACCCCTACCATTTATATTATACCTAAGATACACAAGTCCTTGGAGGCCACTCCTGGGCATCCTATAGTCTCAGCCATTGGTTCCCTGTTTGAAACCATTTCTCAATTTTTGGATATACTGTTACAGCCGTTTATTACGGATATGTGGTCTTACGTGGGTGATTCTTCGCATGTTATGGAATTGCTTACGTCTTTTCAGGGTTATCACACAGATTTGAAGTTTACTTAGAGTCTTTATACACTAATATCCCGCAAGTAGAGGCACTTAAGATTGTGGAAAGTTGTCTTTTAGATTGAAAGGTTCATAAGAGAATCCCTACTGCTTTCCTTATGGCATTGGCTCATTTAGCTTTGACAGAAAACTTTTTTTGCTTCAGGGAGTTACTTTATTAATAGATTAGTGAATTGAGCCCTGTCTGTGCTGGAGAAATCGGAGTCTGTCTGTGCCGTGTGAGGGAGCCATTCACAGGAGTGTGCAGCAGAGGACCCTCCAGCAGTTGTTTGACCAGCTACTCCTCCTCCCCGGATCATCTTGGGGTCCTGTGGGGCTATAACTTTCTGCCCCAAGGCCCTTTGGCGCCCCTTCGGCATCCGTCGGCATTTTGAGAATTTTCTTGGATGGTTGCTTAGTAAAGTATTAAGTTTCTTTGTTTGCTTGTCTGCCTGTTTGGCCTTATTGTTGCCTTTGAGCTTGATACTCTCTTCTGCAAGATAATCACCGGCATTGACGACATCCGTCAAGGTTTTGCTCTCATCTTTCTGGACATCGCTGCAGCTTTTGATTCAGTAAGTCATGAGCTTCTCTTAGGTCGACTAATTGAGAAAAGCATTAATGGAAGAGCGCTTGAATGGTGCAGATCTTACCTGTCCAGAAGATGGCAGCATGTTCGTTCTGGAGGGATAACTTCGGAACCCTTCCACCAAAGCCAGGGAGTCCCACAAGGATCCTCCCTTTCTGCCCTATTGTTCAACATTTACATGCAGCCAATTTGTAAGATCATCCGGTCCTTCAATGTTGATTGCATGTTATACGCTGACGATGTCCTGCTTTACATACCCTTCTCTACTGAACATCTGGACCTCTCCCCACTGACGAGCTGTTTCGATGCAATATCTGACTGGCTTCTCTCCCAAAACCTCCGAATACAACATAAGAAAATGGAAGTACTCTTTATTATGAGGAACCCTAACTTTACCCCACCACAATATCTTAAAGTAAAAGAAGCTGAGTTACGATCTAAACCTTCGATACGTTACCTGGGAGTCACTTTGGATCAACGCCTGGACATGAAGGCCCACATAGGAAACACAGTCAGAGCAGTATACTATAAGATCCGCTCACTTAGGCATTTACGATCCATGCTGGAGCCAAATGATTTCAGGACAATCTACCAGGCGTTGATCATTCCTCATTTTGACTATGCCAATGCCATCCTACAAGGTCTTCCCCAATCCACCTTGAACCCGCTGCAGCTCGCCATGAACGCGGCAGCAAGGGTCCTTAATGGAGCCTCCAGGAGTGACCACATGACGCCTCTGCTGATACAGTTACATTGGCTACTCATCCAGGCTAGAATCGTTTTCAAGACCTTGTTACTCACTTTTAAAGCTGTTAACAAGCTCTCCTCTGCATCCTTAACTGCCCTCATCCAAACCACATCTCCAAATAGAACAAGAAGATCCACGGCTATAAACTCTCTAAAAGTCCCGAAGGCACTAACAGATTGCACTACATCTACAGCTAATAGGGCCTTCAGTCTCAGTGTGCCAAGATGCTGGAATGCATTACCCCCAGGTATCCGGGCTATTAAGAGCCTAACACAGTTTAGGAAAGCCCTCAAATTCCACCTTTTCAACAAATACCTCATAGAGCCCAACGACACCCCTTAGAGTCCAACGATACAACTCGCTAAGCAAATATACGGTATCTCAACAACATGCCAAGACAGCTACTCTAACCCTTAGTGGTGCATATGTTCTATGAAACTCCTGTTCATATGACTCTATGTAGTAAGTTTTGTAAATAGTTTACCTTGTTATCCAAGTTTTTTGCCCTGTTATCTGTAAACTCATACGTGTTAACTGCACTGAGCATTTTTGTTCCATGTAAACCGCGCTGATGCTGAATAGTGCGGTATATAAGAGAATGTAAATAAATAACTAAATAAATATGTGTGAACTGTGGGGAAACGGAAAAATAAGAAATCAACTGGCGATGCAGGCCCTGTTGGTATGAGGGATGGTAAAGTTGTCGGTCCTCTTGATAAGCATTTTTTGATCTTACCTGAGATGTGCTCTCTTACTGAAGGGGCATCTCTTAGCTCCGTGGAACGAACGCCTCCTCCTCTTCTTCCTGTCCCTTAGCTTTCCTCTACTATAGATAATAGTTTTAATAAGTGTGACTTATTTTCTTATTCTCCGGGACCATTGCCTAAACCTGTCACTGTTATAGCTGGTATTAAGTTGAATCCCCCACCTGAGGGATGTTACTTTAAAGGATTTGTGGTCTGCTATTGCTACTATTGATACCAAAGTATCTACTACATTTGAGTCTTTATATACTATCTGTAGTTGTTGGTAAAGATTTAACCAATTTCTTAGAAGATTCTACTGATTTGATTGCTAAAAGGGCCACGTTGTTGGTTTCCTTTTTTTCTAATTTAGATAAAATAAAAGTCCTGAAGGCTTATTTTAAAAATAAAGATAAGCCTTTTTGTGGTTATAAACTATATGCGTTTCCAGATGTTTCTAAGCCCACTCAGGCCTGTAGGAAAGGCTTTTTGGTTTTAAAACCTAGGGTGCTAGAGTTGGGTGCTACATTTTTTTCTTAGATTTCCATGTAAATGTATTATTTTTCCTTTCAGGGTTGTACGTATGTTTTTTCTGATGTTACTCAATTGGAAGTTTTTTGCTTGATAGGAAGAAGTAGGATTTTGTGGTTTTTTGCTCCTAGTTTGGTGTAACCCGCAGTTTTGTAGCGGTACTTTCTTTACTTCTTGATTTCTTGTTTATTATTTCATATTGTAATATGTGGGACACTTACTCATCATTATGTGGACTAATGCAGCTTTTTATTTGTTAATTATTTTTCTTTATTGTCATAATCTCTTGGGGTTTTTTTACTGCATTTCTTGTTTTGGTTATGATTTTATTAATTTAAATCTTTCCATAAACATATTGAATATATAAACAGATTAAAGGAGTGCATGAGGATAATCAAACATAGGAGTTGCATTAAGAGAGGTCTGGTTGATAAACCCTTGGTGTCACATTGGCAGGAGCAGCAACACAAGATATCTGACCTTAGAGAGAGGTTTATCTGCCCTTGTGGCCAGGCAGCAGACGTTTGGTTCCTCCGATTTATCCACCCCGATGACAGGCCCTTGACATCAAAGGTTTCCCAGATGTTGAGCCAATACTCGAGTGCCACTAGCCTCGAGAGACCCATCTGCATCGGATGAGGACCCAATCCCGTTTTTCGGGGCACCAGTCCTCTCTGGTAAATGCACGTGGTTTGGACTGATGGTCCCCCAGAGGTCGCAGGCCTTTGGGTTCAGGCCTTCACCTCAGGGGCTCAGACTCATCCTCGAACTTTGGTTTGAAATGGGAGACAGAGAACAAGGAGTCCCTGGACACTTGGCGACACCGAGACATGCCTTCAGACCCATCTCCCCTGGTGTCCTGGCACCGTTCCCCACCCGAGGATGCTGCTTTCCTCGACTTTGTTGGGACATGGCTAAAGCGCTCGCCACCGAGGCACAGGAGGATCCCCACATGGAGTAACTGGAGATTCTCCAGTGTGAGGCCCCTCCCCCTTAAGGAAGCCCTTACGGTGTCTGTCCCTCCAATTCTTGAGCACCTTCTCTTTCGTATGTGGGAAACACCGGCATCTGTGCCCATTGTCAGCAGGCAACTTGACTTTGATTCTATATAGAGTCCACTGAAGTCCTGGGTTCCTGAAGACTCAACTTCCCTACAACTCGATGATCGTTGAGTCTGCCATGGGCAGATTCGAGTCAAAAGACCCATACCTCAGTGCCCCCTAGCAGAAAATCCCAGACCCTCGACACTCTCGGCCTAAAGACCTTGCAAGGGCTCGATGCTTGTGCCGTGCAGTACTACCAACTATACATTGGCATGTATCTCAAAACTGGTGAGGGAGTTCGCTGGTTTTTTGGCAGGCCTCAATGGGGAACTCCTTCAGTGGTTCAAGTCTCTGGTCTCGGTTGTCAAGGAGTGCTCGAAGTTTTTATCTCGAGCAGCTTATGATGACTTAGATTCCTCAGCCAGAGTAGCTGCCACAGGCATCAAGGCCTGACACCAGGTATGGCTGCAGTTGTCTGACCTTCAACAGTGGGTTCAGGACAAACTTAGCAATGTCTCCTGTATCGGAGAGAATTTCTTTGGGAAACCTATGGCAGAAAAGGCAGCAGCAATAGAGACTGAGTTTCTGACAAGGATCAGACTCTTTAAAAAGACCTCGATGCAGCCATGTAAGAAGGCCTCGGGGAAGAAGCCCTTTTTCTTGAGGAAAAATGTAGGGTTTGGCAATACTTCACACTTCCAAACCTTCTCGGCCCCAAAGTAAGGCCAACAACACAAGGGGCAAGAGCATGGCCTCCACAAACAAAAGACCCCAAAGTCCTAGGCGCTGGCTCCGGCTCAACCTGGGGGGGAGCTTTTGACTCTTTGGGCACAACCTCCCTTTCCCCAGGAGGATCCCAACAGCCCACAATGGCGTGTCTGGACCTGTTTGCCCACAGGTGGTCCACCATCACCACAGATTCCTGGGTACTGCAAGTGGTCAAGGAGGGCTACCTCCTCCACCTGCAACGGGCGCCATCCTCATACTTTCAAGGAGAACCCATAAGACCTCTCCTCCACCAAGGGTCTTCATCAAGTGCCTGGCTCTGGTCACAGTCCACCTGGATGACTGGCTCATAAGGGGAGGCACACTGCAGAGGTGCACCATCCATATTCTGCAGCACCTGGGGTTCATCATCAACTACACCAAGTCTCACCTCTCTCCGGCTCAGTGTCTGGAGTTCATAGGGGCACAGCTAGACACTTTCCAGGCAAAGGCCTTCCTCAGGAGAGGTCAGAACGCCTCAAGGGTACAGCACCGCCATTCACTACCCGCCCGGTTTCTCCTCCACCTGCTGGGCCACATGGCCTCTGTGGTCCATGTGAATACATACGCCCACCTACATATGAGGGCGGCCCAGTGGTGCCTTCGTTCTCAGTGTACACAAGCCACGTGCAGAGTCTGGGATAAGGTGAGTGACCCGCCAGCTGGCGGACTCCCTCGACTGGTGGCAGATCCCCTGCCACCTGCAGGCCGGAGTGCCCTACCAGGCACCCACCTCCAGACAGTCCTCACCATGGATGCTTCCCTGCTGGGCTGTGGAGTTCATTGTGAAGATCTCCACACACAAGGCAGCTGGTACCAGACGGGTAATATTCATGGCTCTCCAAGTCTTCTGCCACCAGGAGCAGCACCAGTCGGTGCTAATCCAGACCGATAACCAGGTTGCAGTGTTCTGCGTGAACAGGCAAGGGGGCACAGGGTCATACTCCCTCTGCCCGGAGGCGGTAGCCCTCTGCTCATATGCGCATGCAACAGGATGCTCCTAAGAGCGATCTACCTCCTGGGCCAGAACAGTGCACTGACAGACAAGCTGAGCAGAATCCTCCAGCCGCAAAAGTGGGCCTACATCCCAAGGTGGCCTCCTGGTTGTTTAGACTCTGGGGTGTCCCTCTAGTGGACCTGTTTGCCAGCCTGGACAATACACAGCTGCCCAGTTTCTGCTCCCGCCAGCCAAACCCATCCCGGTTGGCAGCGGATGCATTCCTGATCCCATGGACGGAAAGTCTCCTTTACGCCTTTCTGCCGACTCAACAGGTCACTGACACTGATAGCCCCACCTTTGCCCAGGCATCTTTGGTTCCCGATGCTTCTCCACCTTTTGGCGGCATAGCCGATTTTCTTGGGCTGTGCTCCTAGGACTGCTTTCTCATGAGAAGGGCTTTCTCCTGGCACCCCAACTTGGGGTCCCTGTCTCTTATGGCTTGGCTGCTGAAAGGGTAGCCCTGGTTCCCTTCAACCTACCACGGGACGTTGAAGAGGTCTTTCTAGCCTCCCGCAAGGCTTCCACAAAAAGGGTCTACGTCTTCAAGTGGCGTTGCTTCTCAGTCTGGTGCACTGAGAAGCGAGCGAACCCATTCTGCTCGGTTCAGATGGTACTCCAGTAACTACTCCACCTGTCAAAGGTGGAACTAAAGTCCGACTCAGTCAGAGTGAATATGTGCGCTATCACAGCGCATCACCATGCCATCCAGGGAAAACCCCTCTCTGCCCAGCCCCTTGTATCATGGTTCCTAAGGGACCTCATGCTATCCAAACCCCCATCCGCCCACCACCAGCAGAATGGGATCTCAATGTGGTGCTCACGCAGTTTACTAAGCCGCTGTTTGAGCCCCTGGCTATCAGCCACTTGCGGTACCTCTCCTAGAAGGTTGTTTTCCTCGTGGCACTCACATCAGCTTGCAGGGTCAGCGAGCTTGAAGGACTAGAAAAAGGGACTGCTACTTCTGGAGAGAGATCTGCAATTGTGAGTATATACTTCTGGGAATTTTCTGAAAGGACTTCTTTGTATTAAAGCTAATTAATCTGTGAACCCATTGTTTTTTTTGTTAAATCAGTCAGGGCCTAGTAGCAGCAGTTTAAGTTTAAATTTAAAACACAGAAGAGAGCTTTCTGGTTAAATTTGGAACCCAGCAGAGTGCTTGTGGTTTAAATTTAATAGTCACTCAGGGCCTAGTATCAGCAAAGTACTTTTAGTTTAAATTTAAAACACAGAAAAGAGCTTTCTGGTTAAATTTGTAACCCAGCAGAGAGCTTATAGTTTAAATTTAATAGTCACTTTAAAACACAGAAGAGAGCTTTCTGGTTAAATTTAGAACCCAGCAGAGAGCTTGTAGTTTAAATTTAAATTTAAGTCAGAGCCTAGCAGCAGCAAAGAGCTGTAATTTAAATCAAATCAGAATATAACAGCATAAAAGGCAAAACAGGGTCAGTACTCTTTGAGCAACAAATAAAGTCTTCTAGAGACCCTTACAAAGAGGCCTTCTACCTAGGGGGCAAGAGATCTGTGAAACTTTTCTAATAGGTGTTAAAGCCAGGTGGCAGGTCAAAAGGCCATTTTGAAAGACTCCTTCTATCCAAGCAAGGACTGTTAATCACCCAGGAAGTTGGTCACAGCTTACCTCAGCAGCACAGGACAGGGTACAGAGCAGCAGCCCTCTTTTAATAAGTGTTATTTCCCTCCCTCCCTCCCCAACACCCACCCACCCACCCCTGGGATAACCGTAGCTTTATAGGTACTTAAACATCTTAAAGGAAAGGAGGTGCTCTCAGGTGAAGCTCGTTATCCAAATCAGTCATACACTAAGGGCCTGAGATTAATTAAGCTTCAGGTGAACAAGGTATATTAAATATATTAGGTACAGTTTTATTAGTATTCATATCCATAGCAACCCTTAGTAAGTAAAGAACTTAGATCTAAACACATGCTTAAAACTAAGATGCAGACAGCAGTCCAGCAGCAAGATGGGGGCTTTCCAGTCTTTTGCATTGAGTGTCACATGTGTGATTTTCTCCCAGTTGGTGAGAGGTCTTACATGTGCACTAGGTGCAAGGAGCTCTTTGCTCTCAGGGAACAAGTACGTTCTCTAGAGGCTAGAGTAGCAGACTTGGAAAAACAGGGACATGGGTACATAGACGAGACCTACAGGGATATAGTCCTGAAGTCCCACCTCCAGTCTGGCAGCATCCCTGTTGCCATGGAGGAGAGAGGTCCCGTGACAGGAGAGCATCACCCTGCTGTGGCAGGAAGTGATCCTGTAACTAGGACCTGATCTCCAGGTGATGTAAAACCCTCTCGCACCGAGGAAGTTTCTCCAGGGCCATGTGCCCATGAGGGAAGGGTTAGAACAGCTGTTATAGTTGGTGATTCGATCATTAAGCATGTAGATAGCTGGGTGGCTGGTGGACATGAGGATCGCCTGGTCACATGCCTGCCTGGTGCGAAGATAGCGGACCTCACGCGCCACCTAGATATGGTCTTAGATAGTGCTGGGCAGGAGTCTGCTGTCTTGGTACATGTCGGTACCAATGACATAGGAAAATGTGGTAGGGAGGTTCTGGAGGCTAAATTTAGGCTTCTAGGTAGGAAGTTGAAATCCAGAACTTCCAGGGTACATTTTCTGAAATGCTTCCCGTTCAACGTGCAGGACCCAAAAGGCAGGCAGATCTCCGGAGTCTCAATGCGTGGATGAGACAATGGCACAGAGATGAGGGTTTTGGATTTGTTAGGAACTGGGGAACATTCTGGGGAAAGGAGGGGCTCTTCCAAAGGGATGGGCTTCACCTTAACCGGGATGGAACCAGGCTGCTGGCATTAACCTTTAAAAAGGAGATAGAGCAGCTTTTAAACTAGATAATAGGGGAAAGCCGACAGTTGCCCAAGAGCACATGGTTCGGAAGAATGTATCCTTGAAGGATACTACCAAAAGCAGAGAGGTTCCAAAAAAGAGTAAAGTAGCCCAAATGCCCTCGAGTATGGAGCAGACAGAGCTTAAAGATCCCAAATTACCCATGTCTACCAATAGCCAGATTAATATGAATAAAATACAGTCTCTAAAATGAATGTATGCAAATGCTAGAAGTCTAAAAAATAAGATGGGAGAGTTAGGATATATAGCACTAAATGAGAGGTTAGATATGATTGGAATATCAGAGACATGGTGGAAGGAGGACAACCTGGGTACAAACTATATCGTAATGATAGATCTAATCAAATTGGTGAAGGGGATGCGCTCTATGTTAGAGAGGGCATTGAGTCAGAAAGGATTAAAGTTTTGCAGGAAACAAAATTTGCTGTAGAATCTCTATGGATTGAAATTCCATGTAAAAAGGGGAAGGCAATGGCAGTGGGGGTGTACTATCGACCACCTGGCCAGAATGAACAAATGGATGATGAAATGCTCAAAGAAATCAAGGAAGCTAACAAACGTTACAGCGCAGTAATAACAATGGGTGATTTCAATTACTCCGGTATCGACTGGGTCAGTGTTACGGCAGGACATGCTAGAGAGATAAAGTTCCTAGATAAAATAAATGACTGCTTCTTGGAGCAGCTGGTTCATGAACTGACCAGAGGGGAAGCTAAACTAGACCTAGTCCTTAGTGGAACACCAGATCTAGTGCAAGAGATAAGGGTGTTGGGGCCACTAGGCAATAGAGATCATAGCATGATTGCGTTTGATTTAATTAGTGGAGGAGGGATAGTAAGGAAATCCACAGTACTACCGTTTAACTTTCGAAAGTGAGACTATGATAAAATGAGGAAAATAGTTAAGAAAAAACTAAAAGGAGCAGTTGAAAAGGTTAAAGACTTACATCAAGCTTGGGTGTTGTTGAAAACTACTATCTTGGAAGTCCAGACCAGCTGTATTCCACGCTTTAAGAAAAGTGGAAGGAAGTCCAAAAAACTCCCAGCATGGTTTAAAGGTAAGGTCAGAGAGGCTGTTGTTGCCAAAAAAGCACCTTTCAGGAAATGGAAAAAAGAGCCAAACAACGAAACCTGGAAACAGCACAAGCACTGGCAAGTTAATTGCAAGGCAGTGATAAGGCAGGCAAAGGGAGAATTTGAGAAGAAGCTTGCTGCGGAAGCAAAACCACAAAATAAAGACTTTTCCAAGTACATTCGTAGAAAAGAACCTGTGAGAGAGTCAGTTGGTCCATCAGATGATAGAGGGGTTAAAGGGGCCCTAAGAGGCGACAAGGCGATAGCGGAGAGACTGAATGAATTCTTTGCTTCGGTCTTTACTGAGGAAGATGTAGGGATGTTACCCATGACTGAAGTGGTATTTAAAGGTGTGGAAGAATTGAAGGAAATATCAATACATCAGGAAGATGTATTACAACTATTAGATAAAATGAAGAGTAGCAAAAATCACCTGGGCCGGATGGTATACATACAAGGGTGTCGAAAGAACTGAAATCTGTGAATTTTCATTAAAATCACCTGTAATACCTGAAGATTTGAGGATCGCCAATGTAATGCCAATTTTTAAAAAGGTTTCCAGGGGTGATCCAGGAAACTACAGACCGGTTAGCCTGATGTCAGTACCAAGAAAAATGGTAGAAACCATCATAAAGAACAAAATTACTCAGCATGTAGATAGTCATGGACTAATGGGAGACAGCCAACATGGCTTTAGACAAGGAAGATCTTGTCTTACTAATCTGTTATGTTTTTTTGAAGGTGTGACTAAACAGGTGGACAAAGGTGACTCGGTTGATATAGTGTATCTGGACTTTCAGAAAGCCTTTGACAAGGTCCCTCATCAGAGACTTTTGGCAAAATTAAAGAGTCATGGGATAGGAGGCAGTGCACTGTTGTGGATCAGGAACTGGTTAAAAGATAGAAAGCAGAGGGTAGGGCTAAATGGCCAATTTTCCCAATGGAGAAAGGTGAATAGTGGTGTACCCCAGGGATCTGTGCTGGGTCCGCTGCTTTTTGACATATTCATAAATGACCTGGAAAAGGGAATAACGAGTGAGGTTATCAAATTTGCAGATAACACAAAACTATTTAAAGTTGTTAAAACCCAAGAGGATTGTGGAAATTTGCAAGAGGATCTTGGTAAATTGGAAGACTGGGCATCAAAATGGCAGATGAAATTTAATGTGGACAATTGCAAAGTTATGCACATAGGGAAGAACAACCCAAACTATGGTTACAAGATGCAAGGTTCCACATTAGGAACCACCACCCAGGAAAAAGATTTAGGAATCATTGTGGATAGCATGTTAAAACCCTCGGCCCAGTGTGCAGCGGCGGCTAAGAGAGCAAATAGAATGCTAGGTATCATAAGGAAAGGAATGGAAAATAAAACAAAAGATATTACAATGCCTTTATATCGTTCCATGGTGCGACCGCACCTTGAATATTGTGTGCAATTCTGGTCGCCATATCTTAAAAAAGATACAGCGTTATTAGAAAAGGTTCAGAGAAGAGCCATCAAAATGGTAAAGGGGATGGAAGGATATTCCTATGAAGAAAGTCTAAAAAGGTTAGGGCTCTTTAACCTGGAAAAGAGACGGCTGAGGGGAGATAAATTAATGAACGGAGTGGAACGGGTAAACATAGATCGATTGTTTATGTTATCAGAATATAGAAAGACTAGGGGACATGCAATGAAGCTACAGGGTAAACTATTTAAGACTAATAAAAGAAAATATTTTTTCACTCAACGTGTAATCAAACTCTGGAATTTCTTACCGGAGGATGTAGTAAAGGCTGTTAGTGTAGCTGGGTTTAAAAAAGGTTTGGACAAGTTCCTGGAGGAAAGGTCCATAAACCATTATTAAGAAGGGACCCAGGATTTCAATGCTTCACCCAGTACAAGCATTGTGGAACCTGTGCCTTTTGGGGAAACTGCTAGGTACGTATGACCTAGATTGGCCACTGTTGGAAACAGGATACTGGGCTTGACGGACCTTGGTATGACCCAGTATGGCATATCTTATGTTCTTATGAGCTCCAGGCTCTGATGGCAGAGCCCCCCTACACGAGGTTCTACAAGAACAGGGTAGTGCTCTGTGCACACTCCAAGTTTCTGCCGAAGGCGGTGTCCCCATTCCACCTCAATAAGGAGTTGGTGCTCCCCACCTTTGGGGATTGTAAAAGGACCCTGTCCTTCTATCTACAATGGACTAAGGGCCACCGCAAAGCACCTCAGCTTTTGTCTGTTATGAGTCCAGCTGAATGGGGCTTCCAGTGATTAATCAAACTCCGTCCACTTGAGTGGCAGACTGCATTGCCCTCGTCTATAAGCAAGCTGAGATCTCAGGATTTGCAGGAAACAAAATCTGCTGTAGAATGTATATGGATTGAAATTCCATATAAAAGGGGGAAGGCGATGGCAGTGGGGGTGTACTATCGAGCACCTGGCCAGAATGACCAAATGGATGATGAAATGCTCAAAGAAATCAAGGAAGCTAACAAAAGTTACAGCGCAGTAATAATAATGGGTGATTTCAATTACCCTGGTATCGACTGGGTCAGTGTCACGTCAGGACATGTTAGGGAGATAAAGTTCCTAGATGAAATAAATGACTGCTTCTTGGAGCAGCTGGTTCATGAACCGACCAGAGGGGAAGCCATATTAGACCTAGTCCTTAGTGGAACACCAGATCTAGTGCAAGAGATAAGGGTGTTGGGGCCATTTGGCAATAGTGATCATAGCATGATCGCCTTTGATTTAATTAGTGGAGGAGGGATAGTAAGGAAATCCACAGTACTACCTTTTAACTTTTGAAAGGGAGACTATGATAAAATGAGGAAAACAGTTAAGAAAAAACTAAAAGGAGCAGTTGCAAAGGTTAAAGACGTACATCAGGCTTGGCTGTTGTTGAAAACTACTATCTTGGAAGCCCAGACCAGCTGTATTCCACGCTTTAAGAAAAGTGGAAGGAAGTCCAAAAAACTGCCAGCATGGTTTAAAGGTGAGATCAGAGAGGCTGTTGCCAAAAAAGCATCTTTCAGGAAATGGAAAAAAGAGCCAAACGACAAAACCTGGAAACAGCACAAGCACTGGCAAGTCAAATGCAAGGCATTGATAATGCAGGCAAAGAGAGAATTTGAGAAGAAGCTTGCTGCGGAAGCAAAAACGCGAAGTAAAGACCTTTTCAAGTACATTCGTAGCAAAAAACCTGTGAGAGAGTCAGTTGGTCCATTAGATGATAAAGGGGTTAAAGGAGCACTAAGAGGCGACAAGGCGATAGCGGAGAGACTGAATGAATTCTTTGCTTCGGTCTTTAATGACAGATGAAATTTAATGTGGACAAGTGCAAGGTTATGCACCTAGGGAAGAACAACCCAAACTATGGTTACACGATGCAAGGTTCCACATTAGGAACCACCACCCAGGAAAAAGATTTAGGCGTCATTGTGGATACCATGTTAAAACCCTCGGCCCAGTGTGCAGCGGCGGCCAAGAGAGCAAATAGAATGCTAGGTATGATAAGGAAAGGAATGGAAAATAAAACAAAAGATATTATAATGCCTCTATATCGTTCCATGGTGAGACCGCACCTTGAATATTGTGTGCAGTTCTGGTCGCCGTATCTTAAAAAGGATATAGCGATTTTAGAAAAGGTACAGAGAAGAGCCACCAAAATGGTAAAGGGGATGGAAGGATACTCCTATGAAGAAAGGCTAAAAAGGTTAGGGCTCTTTAACCTGGAAAAGAGACGGCTGAGGGGAGATATGATAGAAGTCTATAAATTAATGAACGGAGTGGAACGGGTAAACGTAGATCGATTGTTCACCTTATCAGAATATAGAAAGACTAGGGGACATGCAATAAAGCTACAGGGTAAACTATTTAAGACTAATAAAAGAAAATATTTTTTCACTCAACGTGTAATCAAACTCTGGAATTTGTTACCGGAGGATGTAGTAAAGGCTGTTAGTGTAGCTGGGTTTAAAAAAGGTTTGGACAAGTTTCTGGAGGAAAGATTCATAAACCCTTATTAAGAAGTGACCGAAGATATCAATGCTTGACCCAGTACAAGCATTGTGGAACTTGTGTCTCTTGGGGAAACTGCTAGGTACATATGACCTAGATTGGCCACTGTTGGAAACAGAATACTGGGCTTGATGGACCTTGGTCTGACCCAGTATGGCATATCTTATGTTCTTATGTTATGTTCTTATGTTCACTAGACCAGCAGGTCACAGCATGCCGCATCAGGGCCATGGCTACTTCTATGGCAAATCTCCATTCTGTACCTGTGTGATGGAAATCTGCCCGGCCGCCACCTGGTCTTCAGTCCATAACTTGCTAGAGAGGGAGTCCCAATGGGACAGCGCCTTCGGCCAGGCTGTACTCCGTAATCTCTTCGGGGTATAGGCAACTCCTACCCTCTGAGCTTTCTGTGTTCAGGCTACTGCAGTGCTGGTTCTCCACCAGACACTTGGCTCTTGTGAGAGTCTCTCAGTTGGGACTTAACTGCTGCAGCTCACGGCTCACCTTCTCTGGCCACCATGACATTTTTACAGGTTTTTGATAGCCTGTAGCTTGGGAGTCCCATATGCGAGGACTGACTTTCTACTTGTTCCCAGAGAAAATGTAGTTACTCATCTGTAACAGGTGTTCTCCAGGGGCAGCAGGAATCGGTCCTCACCACCTTCCCTCCTCCTTTTGGAGTTGCTTCTATACCATTTTTAAGTTTTGCCATTTTAGCTATGTCATTAGACTGAGGCAAGATGGCACCTTTGGGCGGTAAGGGGACCAGGCATACGTAGTATATCTCCCAAAGGCTTTCTTTTAAAACTGGGGAGATGCTTCCACACGGTCTCTGTTGGTGCTGACATCATCCATATGTGAGGATTGATTCCTACTGTTCCCGGAGAACACCTGTTACAGGTAAGTAACTACGCTTTGTCTACAGTACACTACAGCACTGGAAGAAGAGTAAAATGACACCAGCATTGGCTGGTCCTACTATCCCACCTCTCCATCCATCATCTCCTCTTTCTCCTCTCCTGAGAGGGACAGCACCTCCTCCATCCTGCAAGCCGGTAGCAGAGCAAGCTGCTTTGGTGCCACGGCGGGCCTTAAAGTGTCCGCACGCACTCATGGCCTGCTGCTCCTGTCCCCTCTGATGCAACTTTCTGACAGGCTTGCTTTTCTACAGGTTTGCAGAATTATGGAGGGAATCACAGTGGAAGGATATTTAGCAATCTCCAGGAAAAAGCAGGAATGTAGTCTTCACATATGGGTACCGTCGGCACCGACAGAACCTGCGCGGGAACGCACCCCAGTATCCAAAAGGAAAGCTTTTGGGAGCATCCCACCACGCATGTGTGCTGTCTTCCCGGCCAACTACCTCTCTCACTTCAATTCTTCGTTTTCCGCGGAGCCAACAGGACATGTCCCCTGTCACCGCAGAAAATCTTCTCTTATTGTTTTATTTTTTGTGGTCGCATCTGCCTTCCGTCGACGCCTACCGGTACCACCGATGCTTTCTTTCTTTTCTTCTGAAAATAACTCAGTTTTAGTGCTTTTTCTCAGGGGTTCTCCCTGCCCTGGTTCTTGGTGCCATTTTGGGCATTAGGCCCTCTTTTCCCTTACCATGGAAAAACCAGCCACTGGTTTTAAAAAATGTTCAAAATGTGGCGGTACAATTTCTATTACCGACACCCATGACTGGTGTCTTAAACGTTTAGGTCCTGACCATTGTCCTACGGAGTGTCTCTCCTGCAGGAAGTTGACTAAAAGAAGTCTTCAGAATCGAGCAAATCAAATCGGTGCCCTATTTGCTTCAGACACAATGTCTGTAGCATCGATGTCTTCCAGGGCTTCTACTTCTTCCCAGGGATCACAGGTAACTAAACACAAGTCTTCTAAGACTAGCCAGTCCTCGAAGGGTAGATCTCTCTCTAAACATCGAGATGCCACTGGTGTTGCCCTCAAGGACATTTCTCCGGCAAAACAGCCCCGGCGGGAGTCTTCGGGCTCCAAAGCTTTATCGGGGCTCCAGGATGTTCCTGAGGCCTCGATCTCGATGGAACTACTGGTGCCATGCTTGGGGGTTGTGGCCACTTCCACCGGTACCGACACCCTGGCATTGGCAGTAGCGATGGACAAAAGACTCCTCGCTATCAAACGCAGTCTAGTGACTCTTAGCTACTTCGGTACTGCTAATGTTGCTGCAGACGGTTCCGCAGGCACCGGTACTGATGCTGGTACCGGTGCCAGTGCCCTCGGTACCTGTTTCAACAGGCATGGTTCCCCCAATACCGAGCTTGGAATCTCTCTCCAGCATGGGGGATCAGGTACCGACTCGTTTCGGTACCGACATCAAGCGGTACCGACACCATCTGCTTCAGGAGAACCCGGTGCTTCCTCCTTTTGAGTCTTCCAAGTCCGATGACTCTGATGATTCCACCGGTACCAGAGCTGAACTTTTGCAAGATTCAACTCAACGCAGAATGTCCCCTCCTGAGGATATGTCTTTTCATGATTTTGTACGTGATATGGCAAAGGGTCTTGCCATTACAGTAGTACCAGAAAAGGAGCCTAGGGCAGAAGAATTGAGAATTCTTCAATATCCTTTGGCTCCAAAGGAGGCAGCTATGCTTCCTATACACCAGATTTTACATGATCTAATGTTTAGAATGTGGGAAGCTCCTTTAACAGTATCTCCACATTCTAGACGTCTTGACACTATTTATTTATTTAGCAAGCATTTGTATACCGCTCCTTCCAGCGATCAGAAGCGGGTATGATCACATGGAAAAAGCTGTCGAATCAAGACAGAATAATTTTGGTTTGTACATAAAGATTCGAAAGGTTAGCACGTCACACAGAAAATTATCTACTTCTTAGCTAAGGGGATAATAATTTACATATGTACATTTATACATTACAGGTTTTCTGGGGTGCTGGGGGGGAGTTGCCCCTCATGCGAGTTTAGTACAGGTTGAAATGACTTTGAAATAGGTGGGTTTTGAGTTTCTTTTCTAAAGTCGGCTAGATCAATGCTGGCTCGTAGGTCGGGTGGGAGTTGGTTCCATAGTGTCGGTGCTGTGTACGAGAAAGCCCTGTTACTAGTGATTATTTTGACTGATCTGATGTCTGTTGGAGTGTGGAGGGTGTTGGAATTGATGGTTCTCCTGTTTCTGTTGGAAGGTTGCAATCTGATTAGGGTGTCGAGGAAGGATGGTGCTATGGATGAGTTTGAAGGTGGTCGTCAGTATTTTGTATTTTGTGCGGGCTGCTATGGGGAGCCAGTGTAACTCAATTAGTACTGGTGTAAAGTGTTCAGTAAGACTTTTCCTCATGATGATCCTGGCAGCTACATTTTGTGCCATTTGAAGGATGTTCAGGGTTTTCTTAGGAAGTCCTTGAAGAATGGTGTGGTGTTGCAATAGTCGAAATGTGGCATGATGAGTGCTTGAGCAACGGATCTGAAGTCGTGGGGATCAATAATGTTCCGTATGGGTTGTAGAGCTCTCAGTTTGTAGAAAACTGCCCTGTTGGTTTTGCGCAGGTGAGTTTCCATTTTTAGGTTGCAGTCAAATGTAACTCCTAGATATTTTATTTCTTTCTTTGTTTGATAAGTGTTGTTGCACAGGGTTATTGATGTAGGTGGGTCAAAATTTGCTTTCCTTGAGATATACACTATTTATCGAGTACCACCTTGTCCAGGGTTTCAGAAGACTCAGTTACCACATCATTCTATGGTGGTAGAGTCCACCATGAGGCGGATTAAGAGTGCTAAAAGACACTCTTCCAATCCACCAGGTCGTGAGTCTAGAACACTGGATGCTTTTGGTCGTCAATGCTTTCAGTCCTCCATGCTATCAGCAAGAATCAGTTCCTATATACTATACATGGGAATGTTTCTTGAACAGGTTACAAAAGACTTGGAACTTTTGAACCCTTTTCTTGAAGAGGATAAACGGACGGATCATTTGACTTTGGTCAAACATGCTCAAAATGCATCTAAGTTTATGAATCGTGCTACCTTTGACTGTTTTGAATGTATTAGCAGAACCTCTGCTATATCCATAGGAGCACATCGTATTGCCTGGCTCCAAGCTTCAGACTTGGAGGAATGGGTGCAAGATAAGCTGGGTAACATTCCTTGCACAGGAGAAAATCTCTTTGGCAAGGATTGGCAGCTCAAAGCTAATGAAATTGACACTGATAATACAACTTTAGACAGATTGTCAAAATCTACAGCTAACCCAGCCAAGAAAAAGTTTTTCAAAAAACCTTTTTTCTCTAAAAAGAAAAAATTCTATCCATCTTCCACCCAGCAAACACATGTTCCCCAGAAGAGGCAACAACAAACTAGACAAAGAAAGACACAAGCTCAGCAGGCTCAGCCTCCTCAGGGTCTTTGACTGTTGTCTAGAGAACTTAGCCATTCTTCCTGTTCTAAGCCCAGAACCTTTAAATATTCCAGGCCATATCTGCCATTTTGCAAAAGATGGCGACAAATCACATCAGAAAATTGGACTCTATCATGAGTCTGGGATACAAGCTTCATTTCCTCAGCTTGCCCCCATCCACGCTAATAAAACAGTTCAAATCTCAACCACCGGTCTCAGACCTGTTGTGGCAAGAGGTCACCACTCTTCTGGCTCAAGGGGCTATAGAAGAGGTTCCAATGTCCCAGAAGGGCACAGGATTCTCTTCCCCCTATTTTCTCATTCCAAAGAAGTCAGGGGGACTAAGACCAATCCTGGACCTCAGAGAACTGAACAAATATTTAGTCCGAGAAAGATTCAAGATGATCTCCCTCGGCACACTTCTTCCATACCTTCACGAGCAAGATTGGCTATGTTCTCTAGATTTAAGGGATGCTTACATGCATATCCTTATTCATGCAGATCACAGAAAATTCCTTTGATTCCTAGTCAAGGGAAGACATTTTCAATACAGGGTCCTTCCTTTCGGACTGGTCTCTGCTCCAAGGGTCTTCACAAAATGCATGGCAGTAGTAGCAGCATTTATGAGGACTCTAGGAATTTTTGTCTTCCCTTACTTAGACGATTGGCTCATTCGAGCACCGTCAGCTCCAGAGGCAAGTCTTGCTCTTTCCCAAGCAATGCAAATACTGCAGTACTTGGGATGGATCATAAACCTTCCAAAGTCCCAGCTCACCCCATCTCAATCCCTCGAGTTTATAGGGGCTCGCTTGGACACACAGCAGTCAAAGGCTTTCCTGCCTCAGCCTCGCTGTCTGCGCATAATCAAACTAGCATCTCAAGCAGTGCTACAAACCTTCCTCACTGCCCAATAGCTGCTTCGACTTCTAGGACACATGGCATCTACAGTCCATGTGATTCCTTAGGCACGCCTTAACGTGCGAGCGGCCCAGTGGACCTTAGCTTCCCAATGGTCCCAGGCCTCAGGACGCCTCTCAGACAAGATCAGAGTTACCAAACGCCTGATTGCATCTCTGCATTGGTGACAATCTATGCAAAACCTTACAGTAGGCTCTCCTTTTCAGCAACCCCTACCTCAGGCTGTCCTGACGACAGATGCATCCAAGTTGGGTTGGAGAGCCCACTTAGGCGATCTGTCTACCCAGGGTCTCTGGACCCCACAGGAGGCTTCTCTTCAAATAAACCTCCTAGAACTAAGGGCCATTTCCAATGCTATTCAAGTCTTTTGCTTCCATCTCATAAACAAAACAGTTCTGGTGCAAACCGACAATCAAGTGGCCATGTTTTACCTAAACAAACAAGGCGGTTCTCTGCAATTATGGTTCTCTGCAATTATGCAACGAAGCTTTGCAACTGTGGGCCTTTACCAGAGAGCTTCACATTCATTTGTTGGCAGTATACCTTCCAGGCATTCAACGTTTGGGCAGACAGGCTCAGCCGAGTCCTGTTGCCACACGAGTGCTCTCTCCACTCATATCAACTTGCTCGAGTATTTCAAGTCTGGGGAACACCAGACATAGACCTCTTTGCAAGTCCACAGAATTCCAAACTTCCCCGGTACTATTCCAGACTTCCAGCTCAAAATTGTCAGGTGAGGGATGCATTCCTGCTCCATTGGGGCCAGGATTTTCTCTATACCTTCCCACCAATTCCCCTACTTCCCAAAACCTTATTCAAACTCCAGAGAGACAGAGGTTGCATGATACTCATAGCTCCCTGTTGGCCAAGGCAAACATGGTAGCCTTTTAACAACACCTCCCATCAAACCACCTCCCGTGGCATGAGATCTTAATCTTGTTCTGGGTCAACTCATGAAGCCACCCTTTGAACCTTTAACTACTTCGGAGCTAAAGTTTCTTTCATGGAAAGTCATTTTCCTAATTGCTATCACTTCTGCAAGACGTATTAGTGAACTGCAGACTTTAGTGGCTGATCTGCCTTATACAAGGTTCCATCATGACAAAGTAGTCTTGAGGACTCATCCTCATTTTTTGCCAAAGGTGGTATCACCTTTTCACTTAAACCAATCGGTTTATCTTCCAGTCTTCTTTCCTAGGCCTCATGCCTCCAAGGCGGAAAGAAATCTTCATACCTTAGATTATAAACGAGCTCTGGCTTTTTATCTTCACAGAACTCAGCCATTTAGAAAGTCTTCTCAGCTTTTTCTGGCTTTTGACTCTAGTCATTTAGGACTTCCAGTCACTAAGAGAACTCTCTCTAAGTGGATTATAGACTGTATTTCCTTTACCTATCACGGTAAAGGAATCCCTCTTAAAGGCCATGTCACGGCTCATAATGTTAGAGCCATGGCAGCCTCAACAGCTAATCTTCGTTCAGTTGCTATTGATGAGATCTGCAAAGCAGCAACTTGGGCTTCTGTACATACTTTCACTGCCCACTATTGTTTAGACAAGGACTCCCATTGGGATGCCTTGTTCGGTCAGGCTGTTCTACAGCATCTCTTCCATTCCTAGATCAACTCCTACCCACCATCCACTTTTGGATGCCTGAGGTCCCTGGGAGGAAGCATGGCCCATCTTACATAGATCCGCAACATGCTGGGGTCATCCCTAGGCATTTTTAGCTGGGGAGTCCCCATATGTGAAGACTACATTCCTGCTTGTTCCTGGAGATAGCGTGGTTACTCACCTGTAACAGGTGATCTCTGGGAACAGTAGGAATAAGTCTTCACAACCCACCCACCTCCCCTAGGAGCTGTCTTTCTCTCTCTTTCTATTTTTCTTCTACTTCTCTCCTTTGGTCTCAGCTTTCAACTCAACTGAAGTGAGAGAGGTAGTTGGGCGGGAAGGCAGCACGCATGCATGGTGGGATGCTCCCAAAAGCTTTCCTTTTGGACGCTGGGGAGCGTTCCCGCGCAGGCTCCATCGGTGCCGACGGTACCCATATGTGATGACTTATTCCTGCTGTTCCCGGAGATCACCTGTTACAGGTGAGTAACCACGCTGTACTAGCACGTTTATTACTGCTGAATATCTGCAGGTGCCACCGCTAGGCACCCTGATGCTAGCCGGCATTGGGGTGTTCCGGGGCGGTTCCCGGCAATAACTGGGCAGTGCCGATATCCAGCCACTGCCCTGTTTTTGCTAAATAGCGAAAGTTAGGTACCTTAAAGAGTGGCCTAACATTCACTATCAAAGTTAAACGGGCAGCGACAAGATATCACCACTGCCCAGTTAGCTTTACTGCTGTCCAGCTAACCCAGATATTAAATATTCAGCTGGCCCTGGCATTAAATATCCGGGCCTTAGATTCAGCAGCAATGACTAGCTGCTGCCGCTGAATACTGGACCTATAGTTTATTTTTGATTTACTATACCACCTTATCCAGATGTATCAAGGTGGTTTGCAATATAAAAGCCTTAATTAAAAACATAAAGGGGAGAAAAGAGGCTAGAGAAAAAAAGAAAGAGAAGGGTAAAAATTAAAATAAATAAGGGAAAGGAAGGCACAAGGGGAAGGGAATATCTTGTCCATGCTCACACCACTCTTAGTCCACAGTAAACTAGATGGTCTGAAACACAGATAAAACCTCTTACTTGAAACATATCTCCAACATATTTACATGCTAGGAATAGATGGATTGTGCCAGCAGTTTTTTTTTCTCTGGTGCATAATTAAATCTCTTGTACGGTATACTGTGTAGGACATACCCATTAGCCCTGAGGCTTTTGCGTCCAGCCCAAAAATATTGTATAGTAACAATCTTCCATTAAGACAGTCCACTGGATTTCCCCCATCCTCCCATCAAACTGAGCTGTTTGCTTAATAGCACTACAGGGAACAAGTGTCCTAGATTCACCCACTAGAAATCAAGTAGTCTTAATCCCCTCCTGGCCTCCCCTGGTAGGAGAAGAATAGTGTTTTTCCTGTGCACGGCTTTTGCATGAATGACTTTACATATTCACACACCAGACTGAACCCAGAAGAGTGAGGTCCACATGGGATAAAAGTGCTGCTCTCCAGCAGCTGCTGGAAGACTGAGGATTTTGCAAAATTGGGTTTGGTGTGCCATGAGGATTGAACAAACTCAATAAGTATGCCACAAAACAGAAGAGGTTTAGAATTACTGACAGAGAAAAATAATGATAAATAAGAACTTAAACATGGCAGTTAAACATTAGACGGGGGGGGGGGGGGTAATGGAATTGCTCATACAAAATACCACTCAAATAAGCATGTTAGTGACAATTCATGTATAATTTCACATATTAAAGAAATTTACATAAACATGCCTGAAATTCAGAAATGAATTTAAAACAACTATATATGGCAGGTTCGAACACATATGACACCCCTCTTCCCCCATCCCCCCTCCCCTCCGATATCATCAGCAGAGGTCAGCCTGAGAATGAATATTCTATGAATTAAAAATGAATAAGAACTTCCCAGAGTTTGCCCTACCTCCTTGCTGTTAAGGAACTTGCATTTTGATTCATCTTTGAGCTGCTTTTTCCTTCCAGCAGCCCAAGCTCTCCTGCTGTTCCAGCCAGTAATTCCTGTGGTAATGAAGACTTAGGCTCCCTCGCCATCAAAATCAATAGGGATGTTGTAAAAATAAATATCTGGCATGTTAAAATTCAGCAGGAGCTCCTCAGACTTCAGTCAGTCTCTGGGTTACCAGGGAAATTACTTTTTGATTTGTCTTTGGGCTGCTTTGCTGCTCCTGAAGTACAAATTTATAGTTCTATGGTATCAAAGCCCTGCCCCTACTGATGTAATGAGCCAGGGTCAACGTGAAGATGACCTGGTATGTTGTAGTGGGTCATCGCCAATGGGTCTCGCCAAAGGGGTGAGACCCTTAGTGATCCTCTTGGAGAGATCTTAAAGGGATTCATAATGGACACAAAGTTTGATTTAAGGTTTTTCATCAAGTTTTATAATATAATGTAACTGGAATCTATCTTTGGCGTATGACTAGGCAGACTGGACAGACTGGATGGATTGGGTTGATCTTTTTATTTTTGTTGTTATCTGCTATGTAAGTAGACCAGGGTTCTCACCCCAGTCCTAGGGACACACCTAGCCAGCCAGGTTTTCAGGATAACCACAATGAATATGCATATGAGAGATTTTCATATACTGCCTCCATCGTATTTTTTTCTGAAAATCTGACTGGTTAGGTATGTCATGAGGAATGGGTTGAGAACTCCTGTACTAACTAATAGTTTACCCTTTGACTTGATTTAATTGGCACCTCCTGACCTTAAGAAAGATGCAGATCACGTATTAGAGACATTGTCTCCATTTGTTCTGGTCCTTTCTTAATAGACTGAGTAGAATAGTGGTAACTTAATGAGTAATAATTGCCGAAAGATTTTATTTATTTAATATTTTTTCTATACTGCTTTATCCTCTGATCAAAGCGGTTTACATTGTAACAGAACATATTACATAGAACAAGGAAAACAAACTTGGAAATAAAATAATTTATTAAAATTAAAAATAACATGGGAGAAAACTTATAAGTGTTTGGATTGTATTAGCTAGTTAGTAATTAGTCAGGGCATATTGTCCAAGAAGTAGTAGTCTTTAAATATGTATGTCTTTAAGAGAAGTAGTTAATAGATTTCCCTAGCCAAAGGACAATAATCATTATTTTATTTATTTATTTAACAGTTTTTATATACCGCACTATTCATCATCAGTGCGGTTCACATTAAACAAGATATTACCTAGACAGGATAAAACTGACATAGGTTTACAGATAACAGGGAATATAAACTGGGTATGAACCGGGGAAAACTATATACATTAAAACAGGTAACATAGTGGCCTGATATTTACATAGAAGCAGCACTTTCCGCAGTTCAATTACATCTGTTCTGGGTTATAGCTATGTGAGAGGCAATTAAGGTGGTCAGGCGGAAGGCAATGCTAAGGTAAGTAAGGTAGGTTGAAGTGCAAAGTGAATAGATAGTGCTTAATGGCCTTTCTAAATTGTATGATGTCCTTGATGGATCTGATGCTGGGGGGAGTTTGTTCCAGCATTTGGGAGCAAAAGACACAAAAGCTCTGTTAGTAGTTAGTTGCGTCCATTTTGTGGAATTACTAGGAGTAACTAGTGTGTTTTCGGCTACTAGTCTCCTGGATCTATTGTTTGGTGCATGGGTGAGGAGATTTGAGATCGATGCAGGGGATATTTTATTAATGGCCTTGAAAGTGATGAGGAGAGTTTTATATAATATTCTGCAACTTATCGGGAGCCAGTGTAAATCCATTAGGATCGGTGTTATGTGATCTCTCTTTGAAGCTCCGGACAAGATGCAGGCCGCTGCGTTCATCGCCAGTTGAAGTGGGCTTAGTGTATTCTTGGGGAGACCATGCAGAACGATATTCGCATAGTCAAAATGAGGTGTGACTATTGCTTGGAAAGTTGTACGGAAATCTTTGGTCTCCAGCATGGGTCTCAGGTGGCGCAGTGTTTTTATCTTGTAGTAAATTGTCTTTACGGTGCTTTTTATATGCTCCTTAAGATTAAGTTGTTGATCAAGTATCACACCGAGATACCTTATGGTGGCCTTGATTGGAAGTTCTGCGTCTCTTACTATGAGGGTTGGTGGGGGAGCAAATCGCTTGTTTCTTGTTGCTATGAGGACTTCGGTTTTCTTGAAATTTATTCTCATGTTCTGATTGAGGAGCCAGTCAGTTATTGCATTGAAGTAGTTGATTAGTGGTGAGTAGTCAGGATTTGAGATGTTGATCGGTGTGAAAATTAGCACGTCGTCTGCATATAATAGGCAGGATATACCGAAGTCTCTGGTGATTTGGCAGATTGGCTGCATATATATATTAAAAAGCAGCGCAGATAAGGAAGAGTCTTGGGGTACTCCTTGCTTCTGTCGGAAGGGCTCAGATGTATTGTTGCCTATACGGACCTGTTGCCATCGATCTTCTAGGTATGATTTGCACCAGTCCCAAGCGAGACCTTGGATGCCTTTTTCATGGAGTCTATCTAGAAGAATCTTATGGTCAACTGAGTCAAATGCCACCGATATGTCAAGGAAAATCATTGCGAAGGCCATCTGTATGTTGTCAATCCCGCATATGAGCTTGTTGAATAGCGAAGTCATGAGTGTTTCAACTCCATGAGCTTCTCTGAATCCGTGTTGGCATGGGTCCAACGTGGCTGATGTGTCTATGTGATTCTGGATCTGTCTCTGAGTCTCCTTCTCAAGTATTTTGGCTAGTTAAGGAATACTAGAAATTGGGCGGTAAGACTCTTCCTTCTTTGGATCCATCTGGTTGTTCTTTAGCAGTGGACGAATTGATGTCTGTTTAAGGGCAGCAGGGAAAACCCCAGTTAGGTAGGAGAATTTTGCGATCTTAGCTATGCAAGGGCTAAGTTCAACATGCAAGGTTCTGATCCAGTGTGCTGGGCATGGGTCGTTTGGTGCTGTGGTGGTATTTATGGTGGTAATAATGTCTTCGATGGTATTTCTTGATGGAGGTGAGAATTTAACGAGTGAGGTTTGAGTCTGGGGGGATTGGGTCAGAACTTGTAATGAGGTTGAATTCGTTTTGACTACTTTGGATTGGATGAAGTTGGCGTATAGTTGTGGCTGTATGAATTCTTGTTGCGGTGGCGACGGCTCTTTGGTTAGTGTTTTTACTAAATTGAAGAGGGCACATGGTCTGTTTAGTGCTCAGCTGAGTAATTAATCCATTAATTCCATTAATCAGGAATGTGACCATTTAGGCTTCCTGGATTTCCATGAGATGTTGAAAATATTATCAATAGTTTTATGTTTATATGAAATGTAGTTTCTGTGGCATTCACATTGATCTTGATAATTGTGTTGGGGCCACTTGGCAATAGTGATCATAACATAAAAGACTACATAAAAGCTAGAAAACAAACCAACAAGAGGGCCTTCTCACATTCAGCACCTATCCTCTGGAATAATCTGCCTGATAACATTCGCCTACTGTCAGACATAAAGGAGTTTAGAAAAAAATTAAAAACTCACTTATTCACTTTACACTACACCACACTACCTAATCAGAGTACTCAGAGTACACAAAGAGACACAGGATAACAACCATACTACATAACAAATAACGACATAACTACATAATACTTAACCATACCGCATGCACATCCAGATTAAGAATCTCACAATCTTATAATTATGTGCTTAGTCACATTTAAAATAATTAAACATTTATTATGATCATCTCATATAATTGAACCATGATATAATTTGTAAGTAGCTACAATGTAAATATGTTATAATATTTATATGTTATAATATTTTATTGTTCAAACGTTATATTGTTACTTGTAAATAGTTCACTTGTTCTATGTAAAACGACTAGGTATGTACTATCACATACCATATAATTTACTGTTCCTTGTAAACCGCACTTGATACTTGGGAAAGAGCGGTATAGAAATTACTGTTACATAAATAAATAACATGATCACATTTGATTTAATAAATGGGGGGGAGGACGGCAAGAAAATCCCCGTTGCTAGCATTCAACTTTCAAAAGGAAGACTATGATAAAATGAGGAAAATGCTTAAGAAAAACTAAAAAGAACAGCTGCAAAGGATAAAGGTTTACAGCAGTAATAGATACTATCTTGACAACACAGATCAGATGAATTCCATGCTTTAAGAAAGGTAGAAGGAAGGCCAAATGAATGCCAGCCTGGTTTAAAGGTGAGGTCAGAGAGGCTGTTATAGCAAAAAAGCATCCTTCAGAAAATAGAAAAAGAAGCCAAATGATGAAAACAGGAAACAACAAAAATACTGGCAATTTAGATGCAAGGCATTGATAAGGCAGGCAAAGAGAGAATTTGAAAAGAAGCTTGTTGTGGAAGTTAAAGCTCGTAATAGAAACTTTTTCAAGTATATTTGTAGCAAAAAAAAAATGTAGGAGAGTCAGGCAGGCCATTAGATGATAAATGGCTAAAAGAGACACTAAGGGAGGACAAGGCTATAGAGGAGAGAATGAATAAATTCCTTGTTTCAGTCTTTTCCTTGTGTCAGTCTTTACTGAAGAAGATGTAGGGAACTTACCCATGCCAGAAATGATATTTAAAGATGATATATTCAGGGGAATTGAAACAAATCTCTATAAATTGGGAAGATATAATACAGATAATTGATAATCTAAAGAGCAGCAAATCACCTAGACTGGATGGTATATGTCCCAGGGTCAGGAAAGAATTAAGATCATCAGTAGTAACTGAAATTTGGAGAATGGCCAATGTAACGTCAATTTTTTTTTTTTTTTGTATTTTCAAATATTTTATTCAGCAAATTCAAAGAATACAAACATTCCAAAATTAAACATTGAAAATCAAAATAGGTAATCAAAATACAGTCCACATCACGAGGAGCAAATAAGAATAGACTGCAACATGAAAAATATACAAAGAAAAACTGAGGAAGGAAATGCTGACCTATTCATAAACTCTTTTTTTTACCATCTGATAACAAGTAAATTAATCAAGAACTAATTATCATACCTGTGGAGAACGTCAATTTTTAAAAAGGGTTCCAGGGGTGATCCAGGAAACTACAGACCAGTGAATCTGACATTAGTACTGGGCAAAATGGTAGAAACTATTATAAAGAACAAAATTACTGAACATATAGATTGTCATGATTTAATGAAAGAAAGCCAACATGGATTTAGCCCAGGAAAGTCTTGTCTCACAAATCTGCTATATTTATTTTGAAGATTTAAATAAACAGCTAGATAAAGGTGAGCCATTTATTATGGTCTATCTGGATTTTCAGAAAGCCTTTTACAATGTCCCTGATGAAAGACTTGGGGAAATTATAGTCATGGAATAGGAAGCAGTGGACTATTGTGGACTGGGAACTGGTTAAAAGATAGAAAAAAAGCATAGGACTAAATGGCCATTTTTCTCAATGAAGAAAGATGAATAGTGGAGTACCCCAGGGATCTGTGCTGAGCCTGCTGCTTTTAATATATTCATAAATGACCTGGAAAATGGAATAACAAGTGAGATGAGGATTGTGAAAAAATGCAATGGACCTTGAGAAACTGAGAGACTGGTCATCCAAATGCCCTGGGATAAGCAGCATGGAATCTGTCTACATTTTGGGTATAATGTGCCAAGCTACAATTTTATGTATAACATGATACATTTTCAGATTGAAAGAAGGATACATGTGTGTATATTTATGCTCATTAACTTATCAAAACTTCATTCCACTTTTATCAAGAATGCACCTCAGACACTGAATGAGGCTCTATAATATACACGGCAACTAAAGGGAAGGGGGTGGAGTGTTTCAAGGATTATGAATTACTTGAAATCTCTGTATCCAATGATTTCCTAATTTGCACTTTGTAATATACAAAACCACTAAAAAATTCCAGTCCACAAAAATGTACCAATTTCAGAAACTACAGGACTTGTATTAGTCACATTCTCAGCTCAGTGTACAGTATTCAGTCCATGTATATCTATTTATTTATTTTCTTATTTGAATGTAGTCACATGCCTAATTGAGAACTGCCTAAAGCATGGAACATGCAATACATTATAAAATAAAATCATAATACCATATAGCAAAAAGACAGCTATATATTGATAATTATAATACATTAAAATCAGCGCAACATAATTATAACATGTCAGTGCAGACAAATCATTACCCATCCTTTCCACAGGTAATTAATTTCAGAGGGAGGGTCCTATACAGCTATACGCTGTTCCCCAAGTAGATTTTAGATGTACTGCTTCCAGTCTACGAGTATTAAACAAAAGCCCACAAAAGGAGTGAAGAGTGCAAGTGGGCTGGTAAAGAGAGAGGAGGGATTGCAGATAAACCACATTTAACATATGAATAGCCTTAAAAACCAGGGACAAGATCTTACACTGAATACCGTATGTGAGCTGTTTTGCAAACCTATATGTATGAAGATCTTAAGTATTGGCATCATACTTGTACCGTAGCTGGTATCTGAGACAAGCCGAATAGCAGCATTTTGGATTAGCTGTAGAGAATTATTTTTTTTTTCAGAAATCCAACTAAAAGACTGTGGGGCATGTTTAATAAAGTGCCGTGTGTAGCACAGGGCAACCGTGCAGATTTGCCACAGCAGGGCCTAGAGGTCACAGTAGATATGGTGGGGAGCATGGCCACAGTAAGGGTGTACTGCCATGATAGGCGCTTCACCCCCACGGTAGTTGCGAACTCGTGGCCATAGTGCATGCGCACAGTGAACGCATTCTCAACACGTGCCCTGCAATTGGAAGCTACATATGTTTTAGTAGGGCAGCAGTGGGCCTCAACCCCACCTACAGGACAGTAATAACTGGCCAATTCAAAACAGAGAGGGATGATTAGGAATAAGCATAACTGGTTGCATAGCTCAGAGCAATGGGGCTAAGTACAAGAGAATGGCACATACAAATCAGGAAAGCAAGTCGTCTGTGCTGTGCCCCTAACTGTGGGAGATAGGGTGAAAATGTGGTATCCAAAAATGCAGGGGGCCTTTAATGGGATCAGGCAAGGTGTCCACAGTGCCCATCATGTGAGACAGATATATGAACTCTTCTCACCCTGAGGCTCCCAGGGTATCTGTTCACCTAGGCTGTGCTGTATATGCAGATGTGAACAGCAGTCAGTCAAGATAGCTGTTGATGTTTCTGTAGTTGCTTGCCCACTCTCCTAGCAGGGTCACTTCTGACCTGTAGGCCCTGGGTTTGTGGTTGCCAAGCAGTTGTGATTCAGTGCTACACCATACAGTACCGCCAAACAGATGGTCTAGGCAGTTGCCTAAGTATTCCGCTAACATCACCTATTTGCTCTACTATTCCTTGTGGTTTTGCCCTGCTTCTCTCCTTCATACTTCCTAATGCTCACATATGAATCACGTGTTCAGAATGCACTAGCAAGGTGGGTACAGTACTGCCCGGTCAAAGGCAGGCAATAGTTGCACCCACACTAGCGACATCATTATGTCCCCTTAGACCCTCGGGGGGGGGGGGTGATCGTGTTTCCTTATTGCAACGCTGTGAGCAATCTTGGATTTTTTGCCTAAACACTGTGACCCCCCTTGGACTAAATAAGGAGATTGAATGGGGGAGTATCGTTTGAGAACCAAATCCATGATGCGGCAGGGTTCCCCTAGACTGTGGGGTTTTCCGTGCCGATTGATTGGAGTATGGCTGTGATTGATGACTGGGGTAGCCACTCAGAGGATCCTTCCAGAGATTAAACCGGGTGGGGAACTCGGCGTTGTTTGGCAGTTGATACATGGTGAAGAGCACTGCACTTGATACAGGAGTCATCTCCGAAACGTGCACGTTGTGCCTTACTCTCAATGGATTATGTATCGCAGCGAATTGAAAAATTCTTCAGGAGATAAGTGACATTTTATGCTGTTTTGCAGCCTTTGTTTAATGAATAAAATGGATGGTGCCATCTGGTGTGGTTAGGATTTGTTCTAGCTTCCCTTGGTTCCATCCGACAAAAAGAGGTGAATTTATTTCAATAATTTTGGGAAGGATGCTGTGGTGATTTAGTATATCTAGTGAATTTTGGTGTTACCACTAGCGTGGGGATTTTTGTGGCTTGCACGTGATTAGCATGGCCGCCCAAGCTGCTTGTGATGTTACTGGCCACTCTCCACCTTAACCCACCTATTCACGCACTGCATAGGTAACATGGCATTTTTAGTGTGGTTTCCTTTTTGCAGCATGCTCCTGGCTAACACATACCCAAAACATGCATTAACCTCACGCTAAAACCCTGCACTCTTGGCTATCACACTTGAGTAAACATATCCCTATTATAATAATCCAAATTTGTAAGAATTAAAGTGCCTTTAAATCTAGCCTCTTTCATGTTTAGTTCTCAAGGAGCTAATAAAATCCACATTACCCTGCATAAAATACAATACCATGTAAAATGTATTAATGTTTCAGTAAGATGGTTATTTTAGCAACCTTATTTGAGATGTTCATGTGGAAAATCCAGTATTTACACATGGAAGTGGTGATTTTAGAAAGTGTGAAATGTACATGTGGATGTCCAGAATGCATAGACATTGCAAGGGGTTATTGTGGGTAGGGCATGGTCTGAGTGGGTCAAAAATCTACGTGTAGTCCCCATTTAATATAGGGAATGCACCACATCAGGATTTGCAGCTGCTCCCTGATATGCATACATTTTTTTAAAATAGGGCTTGATTCACCCAGCTCTATGCAGGGGGAATTAAGGGGGCTGTCCTCTTCAATCCACACATTTATTTGCTCCTTCAAATAGTTGATGTGTAGCATTTCTAGATACACATGTATGTGTAAGTTGCTGTGTTTCCTCCATTGATTTTTTTCCACATATGAGTTGATTTTTAAAAAATGGCTCCTCCCGCTGTATATGGATGTATATCCACGTGCACTTCTGCACTTGCTTATACGTATTTTAGAAAAAGCTCTATGTTTGGAATAATTGTGTGCATTCAAATCTAGATGTCTGCATTTCAATCTCCACTTACCACATGAAATATGCCTTCACGTGTTTTGTGCTATACAAGTTTACAGTATACGTATTTTAATGTTATTGTTTTCTTTTCTTTTCACAGTTACTGGTTGACAAATAAGGTTCACATCAAGCGACCCAGCACAGGGCTCCTCATGTATACTCTTTCCACCAGATTTTGTGATGAAATTCATTTGTATGGATTCTGGCCGTTCCCTGAAGATTTCAGCGGAAAAACAGTGAAATACCATTATTACGATGACCTAAAGTATAGATACTTTTCTAATGCCAGCCCACATAGGATGCCACTAGAATTCAAGACTTTAAATGTACTGCATAATAAAGGAGCGCTTAAATTAACAACAGGCAAATGTGTGCAGCAATAAAGTGTACTGAAAATGCAGTCAGTACAGAATATGCAGCTTATCCTGAAGATACGTATTGTGGCATGAACTAAACTGTATATGCATTTCAGAAACTACTATGCCACTGGGAAAAGAAACATTGCTCAGCATTCATTACCAGCCAAAAAGATGGAAGGTGCTAGAAAAACGTAAATGACATTGATTCTAGAGTCTGAGGCTATGCCAGGCCTTCAGAGCAGGTGTATTTGTCAGATGCACGCGTGGGGCTCACCAAGGAGCTATGTGAACATCATCTTGCTCATCTATGCTGGTTTGAAGCTATAAAGGCTAGCTGAAACATACGGCTATTGAGTCGGCATAATCGGCCCATGGAAAAGGAGGGCATTTATCATCAAAACATTGGAATTGCAGAATATTGAGAACTCATAAAATCAAATAAATGCCTTCAGTCAGATGACTCTGTCTGACCCTGTACTATATTTTATTTTGTTGGTTTTGTTTGATTTTTTTTCTCTTATTTTGCTTTGTTAAAATAGGTTACTAGAATACTCAGTGATTAAACACAAACAAATCGTGACATGGGAAAGAAAGAGGTATGATGACAGCTGGAGCAACATTTTAGATATCATTATCATGGACAGTTCATAGCTGTACGTTGTTTTTATACTGCAGTAGAACATACCAGCCATGCTTCAAGGGAAAGTATCTCTGCTATGTGCCATTGAAGGTGCCCTTACTTTTGGTACCAAAGATTATGATGATTTTGTATACTTGTCTTTTTTTATGGAGATAACCAACATTCCTACAAAGCTCCCGCCTTCTGGCAGCTTTGCGGGAACATTGGAGAAAATTATGTAAATTTGGTACTGTGATGCTATAATACTGGAGAGAAATGGTCTTGTGGGACTTTTGTTTACTGTAGATTTTATAACGCCACTGTTTGAATGAAGTGTCATGTCTTTTAAGCAAACCTTTTGTGTAGCCATTTATTTTTTAGAAAGAAGTTGCTTATAGATCCCTTGTACTATTAAACACACATTCAGATGGAATTTAGATGAGCATTCTCATTCGAATGTGCTATAATGCATTGTGTTAATGTTTCCAGAGTCTTTAGCTGTATGGAAACTACTTTGTCTTTTAGAAACAATTATTTATGATTGTTTTTTATAAAATGGAACAAAAAACTGCCTAAGAAAGCTGAATTTTAAACTTCAAAGAAAATCAATAGCTTGGACAATTCACTGATAAATAAATGTGGACAAAAGTGCTTCAAAATCTAAAACATTCCCTATTGTATACTTGAAAAATGATTTGAAAAAAAATGCACACAACCTGAAAGATAATTGACTTAAGCACATGCAATCTCATTTTCTTCCCATTGTTTTATATTTTTCAGTTTACCTGATTAAGAGGCGTGTTTACTTCAGTGCGAAAGTGATTAGACCAAGGTTTACCACGTGCTAAGCACACTGTGGTAACCATTATCATGTGCCAAAAATGGAGCAGTGGTTAAAAAAAAACCCTACATTAACTGCTTAACAGGTTGGGGTAGAGACTGGGCTGGATAGGGGCATTGAGCAAAAATTGCGGTTAGCATGGATATCATTAGCACATGCTCACCATCGATGTTGTAGTTAACGTGGGTACAATTAGCGACACCTCAGTAAGGTGATAGCTTAGTGCAGCAAGGTGCTTTGGCCCACACTAATTAAATGAGGACATACTGGGCATACCCCCATCAGTTAGCACAGGAACAGTCCAGCCCCACACTAGATTTTGCACTCTTAACATGCTCTACAATAGTGCATTTTTGTAAACATTCTCTTAATGAAGAGGTAGTACAAGCCACAGAAGAATCGATTTTACTTTTAAAGAAGATAATGTATAGAGAAAGTGCATCAGAACAGAACTAGCTCAACAAATGTCTGAAAAAGCTGGAACTGTACCATCATCTGAGACTTGCTTCTGCCTGCGTGACTGAAGTGCCTCAAACACCAAAGCTCAACGCAATCACATTTTGACACAAGTAAAGCTTTCTTCCTGAAGATTTAGTTTATTGAATTTTTCCTTTGTGTTTTGTTTCTGTAAAATTTAATCTATTTATTCAGCAGTTTGTACTTCCTCTTTGGCTGTATTTCCAGTTGGTGTTTGATTCATATGGTTGTGTATGAATTAATTTCAAATGACATTAGGAAAATAAAAATACAATTTGTAATTTCTTCTTGCTTCATTTTTAAGTGTTTGGCCTTAAAATTTGCAAAATTCTCTAATTTGCAATTTTATAGAAAACATTTTTAGCAAAATATTCTTTTGATTATATGTGGCCATAGGAATTATTTACAGTCCTTTGGAAAAAAAAACCCACTACAATAAGGTAATGTTAGTCTTCATAGTCATAGTTTTAACACCACCATAGGTTGTAGGAACATCTTAAACATAAATGTAGAACTAAGGGCCAACAAGTTATAGGCAATATCTTTTTATTTGGCTAACTTAGTATATCTAAGACTGAAGAGCTCCTTTACTAAAGTACACTAACATTTTGCAATGACCACACATTTAGTTGCAAAAATTAATGTGCAGTAACATTTGGAGGCGTGCCCAGCATCTTTCCATATAGTTAACACAAAGACAATATATTTTCCAAGCATTAACGGCTCTGCAGGCAACATGGATACACTTAAGGGGTGATTTTATAAACTACTGTGCACATGCATATTTGAGGCTATTTTATAAAGTTAAGTATGTGCATACTCTATTAAATAGGGGTGTACTGACTCATCTTAACCTAGCTGCGGCAATTACAGCATGGTCCGCTTCCTGCCCAAAGGGGCCATCTTACTCAGTATTCTTTTTTCCGCGGAGCCCTTCAGACACTGTCTGTTCTCTGTCCCAGATAAGTGTTTCTTTTCTTCTTGCCTTTTTGACTGTTTTCTTCCTGTAGCCTTCCCACCCGCCCCCGGTATCGGGTCGGCTTTACTTTCCTTATTTTTCTCTTTATTTTCTTTTTGGAAGTTCCCGCCTTTGTTTTCTCTCGCTGGGAGCCCTAAAGGTCTTCAACCTCGCAGAGGCCCTTTTTCTCTCCATGGCTACCAGCGGGTTCAAAAAGTGTGATAGGTGTGGTAAAATTATGTCCCTCACCGATACGCACGGCTGCTGCCTCCGGTGCCTCGGCCCGGTTCACGACCCGGCGGTTTGTGGCCTTTGCTAACCTATGTCCTCAAAGGCCCTGAAAAGCCGCCAGCAGCAGCAGGAAAAGATTTTCTCTGATCCCCCTATGCCTCCGAAAGCTAAAACCTCGTCCGAGACCTCCACGCTCCAGGAGGAGCGTTCCGAACCCGAGCAGTGTCAGGGGACCTTGGAGAAGGAGTCCCCCTCGGGGGAACCTAAAAGAAGGAAATTTTCCTCGACGGCTGCGTCTCTGGTTGGTTCAGAACGACCAGGTCCCTCACGGGACTGGTCAGGGAGCCCCGAGCGTCAACCCGAGGCATCGAGGAAGGAGCGTCCAATCAAGCTCTCTTGAAAGGAACCGGCCAGTGCATCCTGTCTTAGTCGAGGACTCCCCTCCGGTGGAACCGGTGTCGGTCCCGATTCCATAGGCGCCCGAGCCAGAGGCTGCAGAACCAACTAAGCTCACACCCAGGATGCATTCCTTGGAACGCAAGATCATTGCCTTCTTAAAGCAGCAAAGGGCAATAGTGTCCGGTACATCCGGTTCCTCTACCCTGACCACCGGGGACTCGACGATGAAGTCGACCCTTTGAGGCCGTGCTGATCCTCGAAGCCCTACGGGCCCGAGAAGATCCTCAGCCGAGGTTCCCCTCGATCTGCCATTCTTCGGGGCGGAGATAGTCACTGGCAAGCCAACGAACGCCGGAGCAGCCTGACCCCTCGGGGCTCGAGGACTGCCACCTGTCCTACTCGGATGACTCCGTCTGGGTGTTGGAAGACGAGGTGCCTCCGGACACGCATCTTCACCGGGATGTCCCTTTCGATTCCCCGGGGTGGAGCCTCGAAGGAGATCTCCCTCCAAGGACATGGCCTTCCGAGAATCTGTTCGGGATATGTCCAAAGCTTTGGCCTTTCCAACGGAGTCCGAGGAGGATCTACGAGCAGATGAATTTGAGATCCTCCAATATGAGTCCCCTCCCCAAGAAACCCTTATGGTGCACATTCCTCCCATCCTGGAGCGCCTTATGCTCCGCATGTGGGAATCACCAGCATCAACACAGGTGGTAAGTAAGCGGCTCGACTCGATGTATCGAGTCTGCCGGAGCCCTGGGTTCCAAAAGTCTCAATTGCCGCATAATTCCATGGTCGTGGAATCGGCCGTGAGTCTACTAAAAAGTCAGAAGATGCACTGCTCGGTGCCACCTGGCAGGGAGGCTCGTACCTTGGATGCCCTCAGCATGGGCGAGAACTTATTCGGCAAGCCCATGACCAAAAAGGCCGCCGAAATGGAGACTGAGTTCATGACAAGGACTAGGCTCTCTAAGAAGACCTCGGCCCCTCCCCGAAGGAAGGGCTCAGGGAAAAAGTCCTTCTACCCGAGGAAACCCATGCCTTACAGGGGTTACCCCCCTTATCAGGCCTCCCCAGCGCCCCAGCAGGGGCAGCAGACCAAGGGGCAGGAGCACGGTCCCCATAAGCAGAAGGCTCCTAAGCCCCAGGCTTCGACCCCGGCTCAACCTGGGGGGAAGCTTTTGACTCTTACAGCATGGCCCCTCTCTCCAGCGAAGCCGGGCAGCCCACAGGAGGTTGGCTCTCCCTGTTCGCCCACAGGTGGGGAACCGTCACCACCAACGCCTAGGCATTACAGGTGGTCAAGGAAGGTTACCTCCTTCGCCTAGCTGAGGTGCCCCCGCACTTCTTTCCCAGAGAGCCCTCCCGGACTCCCCTTCACCGAGACCTTCTCTTGAAGGAGTTGGCGAGTCTTCTCGAGGACAGAGCGGTAGAACCATTTCCCCATCATTTCAGGGGCAAGGGGTTTTACTCCACATACTTCCTCATGCCAAAAAGGTAAGGGGGCCTAAGGCCCATCCTCGACCTCTGCAACCTGAACAGATTCCTGATGCGGGAGAAGTTCAGGATGCTCTCCCTTGGAACTTTGCTGCCTTACCTCCGCCAGGGAGACTGGCTGTGCTCCTTAGACATAAAGGATGCTTACATGCATATCCTAATCCACCCAAACCACAGGCAATACCTACACTTTGTGGTGGGGGGGCCTTCACTTCCAGTACCAGGGTGCTGCCCTTCGGCCTTGCCTCAGCCCCCAGGGTATTTACGAAGTGTCTAACGGTAGTCGCCGCCTTTCTCAGGCTTCAGGGGATTTTTGTCTTCCCCTACCTCGATGACTGGCTCATCAGGGGCACCTCAGCTCTCGAGGTACAGCAGGCCACGGCACGCACTATCCAGGTCCTTCAGCACTTGGGCTTCATAATCAACTACCCCAAGTCCAGCCTGAGACCAACTCAGGAGCTAGAATTTATCGGGGGAAGGATCGATATGCTCCCAGCCAAGGCCTTCCTGCCTACAGACAGAGTCAACAGGCTGATGACACTGGCCAGGAGGGTACAGCGCTGCTCTTTGGTACCGGCATGACTCCTGTTGCGCCTCCTCGGGCACATGGCCTCCACAGTCCATGTCACTCCAGATGCCCGCCTACACATGCAGATTCCGCAGTGATGCCTCAGGGACCAATGGTCCCAGACAACAGGGTGCCTCCAGGACAAGGTCAGAGTCACCGTGCGCCTGGCACAGTCCCTAAACTGATGGCAATCCCCCCACCACTTGCAAGTGGGAATGCCTTTTCAGGTCCCTCAGCACTCGAGGGTCCTCACAACAGATGCCTCTCTGCTGGGCTTGGGAGCCCACTGCCAATGGTTTTGCACCCAGGGCGTCCGGTCTCCAGACGAGAGTGCCATACAGATCGACCTTTTGGAGCTGCATGAGATCCATCTTGCCCTGAGGGCGTTCCGGAAATCCCTGAGCCACAGCACCATCCTAGTCCAGACCAACAACCAAGTCGCCATGTTCTACGTGAGCAAACAGGGGGGCACGGAATCCCGTACCCTCTGCCGAGAGGCACTGGACCTGTGCTCATTTGCAGTCCAGCACAGCATTCTCCTCAAGGCGGTGTACATGCCAGGCACAGCAATTGGCTACCCAACAGGCTCAGCAGACTGCTTCAGCCCCACGAATGGCAGCTGGACCACAAAGTGGCCCGCAGGCTCTTTGAGATCTGGGGTACCCAAGGCTGGGCCTCTTCGCCAGCCTGGACAACCACCAGTTGCCCCGTTTCTGTTCCCAGCAACCACACCCTGACAGGGTGGCCACCAACGCCTTTCTGATATTGTGGTCAGGGGGCCTCCTGTATGTATTTCCCCTGACACCTCTGATCGCCAAGACCCTGTTCAAGATTCTTCGCGACAGAGCTTTTAGTCATTTTGATAGCCCCACTGTGGCCTTGGCAACCATGGTTCCCACTCCTCCTGCAGCTAGCGGCGGAGACTCCTATCCCTCTGGGGACAGGCTCACGGTTCCTCACCCAGGAGGGGGGCTCTCTCCTGCACCCCAACTCTAGCTCCCTATTGCTGACTGTGTGGCTGCTGAGAGGGTCTCCCTAGCTCTGCTCCTTCTCCCGAAGGAAGTGGAGGATGTCCTGCTGGCCTCCCGCAGAACATCTACCAGATGGGCGTACGCCTTTAAGTGGCGCAGATTTGCACTCTGGTGTGCGGCTCGGGGAACCAACCGTTTCTCCTGCCCGGTGGCCATGGTACTACAATACCTTCTCCACCTCTCTGACTCGGGGCTCAAATCCAACTCCATCAGAGTACATCTCAGTGCCCTTGCAGCCAACCACCATCCGATAAACGGGAAGCCACTCTCGGCGCACCCAACAGTATCCCGATTCCTCAAGGGCCTTCTCCTGTCTAATCCCCCAGTCCGCCCTCCAGCACCCGAATGGGATCTCAATGTGGTGTTGGGGCGGCTTACCCTGCCGCCTTTTGAACCGATGGCTAAGTGTCATCTCCACTATCTCTCATAGAAGGTGGTATTCCTCGTTGCCCTCACCTCCACCCGAAGAGTGAGCGAGCTCCAGGCCCTCATGGTGGAGAGGCCTTATACCAGGTTCTACAAGAATATGGTAGTGCTTGACACACACCCCAAGTTTCTTCCAAAGGTAGTGTCTCCTTTCCATCTCAGTCAGGAGGTGGTTCTTCCTACTTTCTTTCCCAGACCGCACGCCGGTCGCACTGAGGCTGTCCTCCATACCCTAGACCAGAGGTACTCAAAACCAGTCCTGGAGGGCTGCAAACCAGTCAGGTGTTTGGGATATCCCTAATGAATATGCATGAGATAGATTCAAATACAATGGAGGCAGTGCATGCAAATATATCTCATGCATATTCATTAGGGATATCCCGAAAACCTGACTGGTTTGCGGCCCTCCAGGACTGGATTTGAGTACCTCTGCCCTAGACTGTAGGAGGGCTTTATCTTTCTACATTCTCCAACAACTCCAAGGTCTAATACCCACCATGAGAATCCCTGGACGCAGAGGCATCGATGACCCCCCCCCCCCCCCCCCACCACCACAACAGACCACCTCGTTTTGCAAACCCTCACCGTCTGATCCACATAACCTATCAACCTCTGGAGAAATCTAAGAGACATAAGACCCCACACCAGGAGAGCCTCAGCTGCATGCTAATTAATGCTCGATCCATTAGTACTAAATGGCCAGTCCTTACTGATTATACTAAACAACGGAATCTGGACCTACTCTTTGTCACAGAAACCTGGCTAACCAACACAGATACAGTCATCACCAATCAGCTAAAACCACCTGGCACCTGACCTCTTCAGCTGCTCTAGAACGAACCGGCGAGGAGATGGTGTCCTCATACTAGCCAGAAGCAACCTCCATTTCCAATGCACCTTCACTCAAAGCTCTAAAAATCTCGATAACATCCAAATTGCCAAGAAGACCTTAGCGATCTGTCTCCTTTACTGCGCACCTTCCCGAAGTACAGAAGAGCTTGCCATAATCCTCGATCTAGCATGTAGCAACAATACCCAGCGGAAATGGCTCTTGTTCCTGGGTGACTTTAATCTCCCCTCACTCCCTGCCAAACACTCCACAGCATTCCTCGATGCAATGGCTGCGCTGGACTACCACCAAATCATCCACACCCCTATCCACATTGGAGGTAACATCCTAGACCTTATCTTTGCCCCTTATACAACCAGAACTCGCCACATGTACAAACCAGTGCCATGGTCTGACCATAATGTCTTCCTCTTTGACATTCCACATAACAGAGAAGAACAGCAATCTACCGCTTCAAACACTCATGTTCACCGCCGCTTCAAATACTTTGACAAAGAAACCTTCCTCAGCAACACTCTTCATCACCTCTACCCTGACTCTTAACAACCTGGACAAACTATTAGACAACTGGAACAACCACCTCTCCAGAGCTGCACTCCTTCCACCATCCACAAAACCCACCTACAAAAACCACCCAGCCGTATGGTTTACCGCCGACCTGCGTGAATCACTAGTGCACCTCAGAAAGCTTGAACGCCACTGGCGATGCTCCAGGCACATCAATGACCAAGCTGCTTATCTGAATAAACTACAACAACATCGAAGAGCTGTAAATCTCAAATGGAAAGAACATCACACCAGCACCCTCATGCGCTCCCTCAATAAACCCCGTGAGCTCTTCAGCCTCATTAAATCTCTTACAAAAGACACATCCACACAAAAAAACAATAAACACTCCAAGTGCAGTACTTACTTTCAAAGCAAAACAACATCAACAATGACCAACTCAGTTTATGCTCATCTTAAATGCTCACCCAAGCACCTACTTACTTCCAATGACACACTCTATCGACACTAGAATCCTTCTATCCATACCCTCCTGAACAAATAGAGAGGAGAATCAGTGGGATCAACACCACTATCTCCCCAGTGGACCCATGTCCAGCATTCTGGATCAAACAAACACAAACTTACCTCAGCCCAGTCATTGCCAAAATAGCTAACCTATCTCTATCTGAAGACATCCTTCCTCCTCCACTGAAAACTGCCTCCATCAGACCTCTTATCAAGAACAACAAGTTTGACCCTACAGAGATTAAGTCTTACAGATCTATCTCAAGCCTCCCCTTCCTAACCAAAATTATAGAAAAGATCATCCACCAACAAACCCAATAACATATCGACTCCTACGCACCTCTAGACCCACAACAGCATGGATTCCGCCAGCAGCATGGTGTCAAAACCCTTCTTACAACTCTCCTGGACAGACTTCACACAGGCTTAGACAAGAAGAAACACGGTTTCATGCTCATATTCATGGACATTGCCTCTGCCTTCGACACAGTCAACCATAATCTCTTCACCCGCCTGCATCAAAAAGACATAAGAAACCTAGCTCTTGACTGGTTCAAATCATACCTATCTGACCGGCAGCAACAAGTCCGCATAGATAATCAATCATTAAGATCATTCCAACAGACACAAGGAGTCCCACAGGGATCAGCCCTCTCAGCCCTACTTTTCAATATATATATATATCCAGCCAATCTGTGCCATTGTTTAATCGTTCAACGTGCTCTACCACATCTACATAGACGATGTATTGCTGTACACCCCATTCCTCATAGACAGCCCTGACTACTCCTCCATAGCAGAATGCTTTGATGCAGTCTCCGATTGGCTTGCAACATACAACCTGATGGTTAACAGCAATAAGTCGGAGGTACTATTCATAACCAAAGACCCCACCTTTACCCCGCCAACATCCCTCAAGGTGAAGGACTTCGACCAAGCAAGAAGTTTATCTGGGAATCACAATCGACCAACACCTGAATTTGGAGACCCACATTAAAAATGTGTCTAAAGCAATCTGCCATAAGCTGAGAACCCTCCGGCACCTACGCCCTCTTCTCGAGCACTCAGACTACCACACTGTATCCCAAGCCCTCATCTTCCCTCACTTAGACTACTCCAACATCATCTACCATGGCATGTCAAAGCATGCTCTCCAACTATTACAACTAGCCATGAACACAGCTTCCCGAACACTCCTGTCTGCATCCAGATATGAACACATCACCCCCCGGTTGATTCAGCTTCACTGGCTCCCCATCACAAGCCGCCTGATTTTCAAAGCCCTCCTGCTCACCTTCAAGATCCTTCATGGAATATCTGAAACCTCACTCACAAAACTCATCCAACGTAAGCCAGAGACTAGAAGTAGGAGATCATGCATGGTGAATTCTCTCATCGCCCTCTCAGCAGTAAGGTCTTGTACCCAATCAACCAAGAATCGTGCATTTTCTCTATTTGCACCAACTTGTGTCAGACGGATGCCTGGGTGAGAATGTTCACAGTCTTGGCAAAGGCATATATCAATATGATTTGCAAGGGATTGTGGGAAATGCAGTCCATTCACACCAGACACAGCCGCTCACAATAATTAGTTGTGCTTGAGTGTAAAGCCAATAAGATATTTATTTATGGGGTTATTTCTCCCAACACAGATATGCTTGGTAGCACATAAAACAGGATACTTGCTTTCAGTGTTAAACTTAGAAAAACAAAATCAGGAAAACAACAGCTGAACTTGTCAGGCAATCAAAGCAAAAGAATAAAGACCTGGTTGGTAACAAACTGGTCTTTTCTGTAGGCTCTAGCTAATATTTTCTTAGCAGTGCTTTAATCAACAAACAAAACCCACAAAGTAGGGAAAAACTGTTCTTTTCAGGTTAACTTCTTATATCTTCACACATAGACTCAGAAGTGATTTCCTCAGAGCTCACAAGCAATTAGGTAAGGCTCAATTGCTAGCAGTTACCCAGCTGAAACCCCTTAGCTGGCTTGCTTTCTACTGTGTGGCTCAAATCCTACTCAGGAGCTTTTCTGAGTAGATTAAAGAACAAGTTTGTATTTCTTTGTGATGGTTGTTGTACTTTGTAACAGAAAATTACCAAAGGAGTTTAGACAGAGAGCAATCCATGTATTCACAGCCTGTATCTACCACCTCTCCCCCTTCTTCAACAATCATGGGTTCAATATCATGGATTGGCACAGAGGAATTTCTCAATGGAGCACTCTCAGGAGAATACTTGTTTCCCTGCTGTCTTTCAAGGGTATAGCTAGGGCATAGATCAGTGTTCATACCTGAGCTTCCATTGCTGTTAGAGTTCCTCTCTAAATAGCCTGGCCAGTATGTAGTCCAGTTCTTATGTCCAGCCTTCCAATCCAGATCCCTGGACACTGGATCTCTCTTCACATACCTTCTGGCACGGGTCCTAGGGTCCCTTCCAAGTGCAGCCGTCTCCCTCACAGGTACCGTCTGGAGATTCCTAGCTCTGCAGCACCACTCCTCTGGTTTTCCCCAGTCCAATGGTGTATGCTGGCCTTTTGAATGTCTCCCAGTATACGTACTGCTCTGGACTCCTTTAGACCTCCCAAATGCTTTTCTCTTCTTTCTTTCAAAGGGTTTCTTGCCCTCTCTGTCCGTCCGCTCTGGCTTCTGCTTCTGATGATCCTCCAGATGATGAAGCTGTCCAAGATCATGAAGATGATTCTGAGGATGATTCTCTGTAGAATAAACTCTACCTTTATTCAGCTTAGATGAGTGCTCCACCCTAGCACAGCGCAGCTGTGCTGAATCAGGCCCTGCCCTTTGAGATGAGTGCTTGGGGATTACCTCATAGCCCTCCTGATTGAACACACGTTTCCTCACTTCAGCTCCTCTAATGGCTGTTGGAAACCTGGTGCATTCTGGGACTGGTAGTCTTTTATGGACAAATTCTGTTTTCTCATTTCTACCAGAACTGACAGGTTGCTTGTTCAGAGTCACTTCACCTTTTCTATAGCTCCTTCCTGAGCTATGATAAGCTTCCTTATCACACTTGATGGAACGCCTTACCCCCAGCAATACGAGCTGTCCCAGACCTGATATTCTTCAGGAAGGCACTGAAAACATACCTTTTCCAACTAGCCTACAGCCAGCCTCCCTAAACAAGTCCTAAGTGTAACTTATAGCTATCACGTAACACTTAGCTACCTCCCTCAACACTAAGTGTCACACCCTCAGGGGGCCCTACCGGTGGGGTCAGGTATTACAAGATGACTCCTCCTCTTGGCTCTGTAAGAGATGCAGACAGCCCTGCCTGGCCCTCTGGGAGTGGTAGTTGTACCTTCTCTGATAAGAATCACTTATGCACACACTTCAATTTCAAATCAGGGCTTTATTCCCCGTCCACGAGGTTTTTCTTCTTTCGGCAAAACAAATAACAAAAGCCACTCCGGGCATATAACAGAAGGATAAAGTGGAACAGAAATAGCTTGCTTCAGCTTTAAAACATAACAAAAGAAAAGTATTAAACAGTCCTCCTGTTATCAAAACAGCCTTTTCTTTTGCTGCCTCACTACAGCTCAATTATACTGTTTGACTGAGAAACCTTTTGTCAGCAAACAGGTTATGGCTTTAACTTCTGGTTACATTCAATACTTCATCTCAGAGAGAACTCTGTGTCAACCATTGATAAAGAACAGTCCATAGCTTCAGGACTTACTTGTATATCTGGAATATCACATTGCATCAATTCATAATCACTTGAACACACGTTTGTAGGATCAGCTGTTTCACTGGAGTAAAGTTGGCTTGCTCCGTCTAGCAGGAAGTTACTTTGCTTCTCTGAGCAAATGCCCTGCTGGGAATTACCATAGGCTTTTGAGTGTGGCTTGTAGGAGCTCTGTCCCTGCTGGTAATTAAAAGGGAACTACAAGCATTCACTGGCTCTGCTATTAGAATGTTCGTGGTATGCTCTGAGCTTGCTTGGGCTTAGCTCCTTCTGCACAGCTGCCTGTGATTGCACTGCTCGAGACGGCACTTTGTTAAAAGCTGGGAGTTTAAAATTACTAGCAGAATTACAAGCTCCTGCAGGTAGGAAAACTTCCTTTCTCTTGTGGCTGCTAGCACAAGGAAAGAGGTTATTCTCTGCTTCCTTTAAGCTTGCTCTTGGTTGGCTTTTCCTGTTAACTCTGGGTTTTACCCAATCAGGTAGGAAACAGCCTCTCTCTGCATTTTCTGCTCTGTTACGTTCTATAGAAATCCTCCCACGTCTCTCGTGACTTTCATTCATACACACCGTATCCAGCTGCTGACTTCCAAACGTCTCAAACAGGTCCTGGGACTCACTCAGACTTTCCTGTTGATTCTCATGCTGACCCAATGGTTCATTCTCTCTTTCTCTCTCTTTCTCATTCCATTTCCATTCCTTCCGCGGCTGCTGCTGCCGCTGCCTCCTCTTCTCTAACTGTTTGTGAGCGTGTTTTATGTATGTGTCTCTGGGCTCCACCTCCTCCCAGCTGATCCCCATCAGGTAATGAAAACTCCATTCCCCTGCTACCTGGGTGTGTCTTCCTAGCCCTTACCCACGTGTGTCCTGGTTGTTTATAGCAACCGTCTGACAGGTTTCTATTTATGCTGTCAGATTCTCCCTGATCTTCCATGCTGATCTCCATTTGTACAGGCTCTGTTGGGTCCACCTTGTGACATAAGATATATCTGTTCTCCTTTGGCCCCTACCCATGTTAAACTGTCCTACCCAAACCCTGTTATTGTTTTCTAATGTTTAACACCAATTTTATGTAAATCTGTTCCATGTAGCCTGTTACCTGTTCTATGTAAACCAGTTAATGTTCTTGTTATATGTAAACCGCACAGATCTGAAAAAGCACAGTATATAAAAACAAATAAATAAATACATTCAGTGTACTCAAGACCACCAGAAAACTTCGCAGCTTTTCATTTCCTACGACCCCAGTAAACTGGGGCAGGCGGTGACCAAGCGCACGCTGTCCATGTGGGTGGTGGACTGCATCACCCGGGCCTATGAGGAAGCGAAACTTCCATTGGAGGGCTGTGTCATGACTCACAAGGTCCAGGCCATAGCAACCTCTGTGTCTCATTTGCGCTCCGTTCCTCTGGCAGACATCTGCCTTGCCGCCACCTGGTCATCAGTTCATACCTTTGCAACTCATTACTGCCTGGATAGGGAGTCCCGACAGGACAGTGCCTTTGGCCACACTCCGTAACCTTTTTGAGGTCTAGGCAACTCCTTCCCCTCCGACCCTTCTGTGTTCAGGCTACCGGAGTGCTAATTTCTTCTCAGATTGAGTTTTTTTCGCTGCAGCTGCTCTCGGCTCTTGATGAGGGAGTCTTTTTTTGGCTATGGGTTCCTGGTAGCCTGTAGCTGGGGAGTCCCATATGTGAGGACTGGCTTCCTGCTTGTTCCTGGAGAAAGCTTAGTTACTCACCTGCAACAGGTGTTCTCCGGGGACAGCAGGAATCAGTCTTCACAACCCTCCCTCCTCTCCTTGGAGTTGCAGTCCTCCTGTTTTTTACTGGTTTTGTTCTTTGCCGTCTCTAGCTATGTTATTTGACTGAGCAAGATGGCCCTTTCAGGCAGGAAGCGGACCACACATGCGTGGAGGCAACTCCCAAACACTTTCTTTGAAAGCTGGGGATTTGCTCTGCGTGGGTTCTGTCGGCACCGACATAACCCATGGGTGAGGACTGATTCCTGCTGTCCCCGGAGAACACCTGTTACAGGTGAGTAACTACGCTTTTCATGCACCCCTTACCAAATCAGCCTCTAAATGTCACCTATTGAGGTCATATTAAATGTTCTGCATTATCTGCTGCATTATCAGTTAATGTTCGGTAAGTTATCCTATATTAACTGATAGGCACAGTCCATGCCCATTTCCCACCCCTATTCATGCTATGCAGTTAACATCTGAATTAGCATGTCATCACATTAACTGTTAGTGCATGGCTGTGAGTGCACTAACAGCACACACTAATTCACACATTAACTGCTTAATGCAATATAATAGAAGGCCCCCTGATTGCACTGAAATGGCTATCACAATACTTTGCTCAAAATGGAAACACACATAATCATACTGCTACTATTGTGCACCTTAATAAAAAGAAACCGTAGGATGATCCTGAGCAAAAATGTAGGAATCTTGACTTCACTTTGTGACCTTTCATTTTCCCTAGTTGCTAAATGGTTAGGATGTGTGCACAGAGTAAGCAGTAAAGGTTCAGCAAGTTCAGCATTTTTAGAGTTTGTGGGCATGGAATCAATGATATCCCCAGCAGCCACACAGTAAAGACATTCAGCCTTATCCACTCAGCCTTCTGTGTTTACTAAAGGTGGCAAATAGCATACAAGCATCATCGAACACAAGCATCATCAACAGGAGGGGAAGGCATGGGTTCTGGAAGTCAGCAACACCTGAGCAGGAGGAGAATCAACAGTCGTAACAGTGAGTATCTTGCTCCATATGTGCTTCAAATGGGTGAACTAGGGAACTCTTTTGGTAATGGGTGGTCTTAGAAATGTGATAAAGGCTTCAAATGCTGAAGATATGGTTCCTCCAGGGGTCCACAACAATAATAGTAATCTCCAGGAACAAGCAGGAATGTAGTCTTCACATATGGACATCGTCGGCACAGACAGAGCCCATGCGGGAACGCTCCCCAGCGTCCAATAGGAAAGCCTTGGGGAGCATCCCACAGTGCCTGCGTGCTGCCTTCCCACCTTTCCAACTGTCTGTCTCCAGTTCTTCGTTTTCCCCGGAGCTGACAGGTCGCATACCCTGCCACCACAGAAAATTTCGTCTTTAATCTTTCTTTTTGTGGTCGCGTCTGCCTTCCCTCGACGCTATACTGGTACCGCCGGTTCTTTCTTTCTTCTAAAAAAAAAAAAAAAAATACTATAGTTTCTGAAGTGGTTTACTTCAGGAACTTTTTTTCCTTGGTGCTAGGTGCCATTTTGGGCACTAGGCCCAATTTTTCCTTAAAAATGGAAAAACCTACTTCAGGTTTTAAGAAATGTTCTAAATGTAGCGGTACCATTTCTGTCACCGACACCCATGATTGGTGTCTCAAATGTTTAGGTCCTGACCACTCTATTTCAGAGTGCCTCTCCTGTGGAATGATGTCAAAAAGGGGCTGGCAGAACCGAGCTGCTAAACTTAGCACCCTTTTTCCCTCAGACGCGACATCTGTTGCATCGACGTCCTCCAGGGCTTCATCTTCCTCCCATGGATCTCAGGTAACTAAACATAAATCTAGCCGGTCCTCAAAGGGTAGATCTCCTTCTATGTCCTTACCTTCTTGTCCTCCCCCCATTACCTCTCCGCCCCCTGCCCCTTCCCCTCCTCCTACTTTTCGCCTCTCTCACTTCTGGGCCTCATTTGATCTGATCACTGCCCCTGAACTTCTTCATCTCTTATCCACCACCAAGAAAACCACCTGTCCTCTCGATCCCATTCCCTCCTCCTGGTTATTGACCCCTTCCTTAGGTTTTCTTCCCTTTATTCTTTCTATGTTTAACTCTAGTCTTTCTACTGGGATTTTCCCGTCGTCCTGGAAGCACGCTCTAATTCGCCCTATTCTTAAAAACACTTCACTTGATCCCCTGGTCCCTGCTCACTATCGTCCTGTCTCAAATCTTCCTTTCCTGTCTAAACTCTTGGAGAAATTTGTTTTTGCTCAGCTATCCCATCACCTCGACTCTATTAACTTCCTTCACCCCCGTCAGTCTGGGTTTCGTTCGGGTCACAGTGTTGAAACTATTCTCCTGGCTTTCACAAATGCCTTGCATGTAGCACACGATCGTGGTGACATCTCGGTGGCGGTTGCACTGGATCTCTCAGCTGCTTTCGACTTAGTTGATCACTCTCTCCTTCTTCACCGGTTACGGGACGCTGGTCTTTGTAGCACTGTACTTCACTGGTTCCACTCTTTTCTATCTTCCAGGTCTTGCGCGGTTCTTTCACCCTCTTCTTCCTCTCCCCCTTCTGATCCCTACACTCTTCCTTGTGGGGTCCCTCAGGGTTCTGTTCTTGCCCCTCTCCTTTTTAACCTCTTCTTGGCCCCCCTTGCATCCCTGATTCAGCAGTTTGGTGTATCTACTTTTCTATATGCAGACGACATAGCTCCACGTTGGCCACGGCAAACGTGGTACCCTCTGCTCCTACATCTCTCTCAAGCTCTGCCTCTGGAGTTGGGATCCACTCCAGATCTTCTCTCCCAAGAGGATGGGATGCTGTGGCATCTGAATCCCCAGTCTCTGCATCTCAGGGCTTGGTTGCTGAAAGCCTAGAACTTCAGGATCTTAACCTTTCCCAACAGGTAAAGGATATCCTTCCTGCTGCTAGGAAACACTCCACAAGACGCTCATATGCCTTTAAGTGGAAAAGGTTTACCATATGGTGCTCGCAGAAGGGTCTTAACCCTCTTGCGATACCTTTGGAATCAATACTGGAATATCTCCTTCATTTGTCAAATGCGGGTCTCAAAACAAATTCAGTAAGAGTCCATCTTAGTGCTATTGCAGCTTTTTACAAGCCTCTAAGTGGACAACCTATTTCCTCTCATCCTCTCATAGCGAGATTTATGAGAGGACTTCTTTTAACAAAGCCTCCCATTAAGCCACCACCTGTGGCATGGGACTTAAATCTGGTGCTCGGGCAGCTCATGAAACCGCCCTTTGAACCATTAGCCACTACATCTTTGAAATTCCTTTCCTGGAAAGTCATCTTCCTCATTGCAATCACATCAGCACGTCGCATCAGTGAACTGCAAGCGTTAGTGGCTGACCTCCTTATACAAGGTTCCACCATAATAAGGTAGTTCTTAGGACTCATCCACACTTTATGCCAAGGGTGGTTTCGCCTTTCCATTTAAACCAAGCGGTTTACCTTCCTGTATTCTTTCCGAGGCCTCATGCCTCCAGTGCAGAAAGGAACCTTCATACCTTGGACTATAAAAGAGCTTTGGCCTTTGACTTGCAAAGGACACAGCAACATAGAAAATCTTCTCAACTCTTTGTTGCTTTTGATCCTAGTCATTTGGGACTTCCAGTTTCCAAAAGAACACTGTCCAACTGGATCGCACAGTGCATATCCTTTGCCTATGAGAGTAAGAACCTTCCTCTTGAAGGCCATGTTGCCGCTCACAATGTGAGAGCCATGGCAGCCTCAATGGCTCATCTTCACTCTGTGTCTATCGACGACATCTGTCGAGCAGCTACTTGGGCTTCGGTACATACCTTCACAGCCCACTACTGCTTAGACAAGAACTCCCGCCGGGATGCCTTGTTTGGCCAAGCTGTTCTTCAACACCTTTTTCAGACTTAATCAACTTCTACCCACCGTCCCTGGTAGGATGCCAGAGATCCATGGGGGGAAGTGGGGCCCTTTCACAAGGGCTGACAACTTCCTGGGGCCATCTCCCTGGCATCTGCAGCTAGGGAGTCCCTATATGTGAAGACTACATTCCTGCTTGTTCCTGGAGATAGCGTAGTTACTCACCTGTAACAGGTGATCTCCGGGAACAGCAGGAATTTAGTCTTCACAACCCGCCCACCTCCCCTAGGAGTTGTATCTCTCTCTCTCTTTTTCTCTCTCCCTCTCTCTTTGTCTCAGCTATAAACTCAACTGGAGAGGGACAGTTTGAAAGGCAGGAAGGCAGCACGCAGGCGCTCTGGGATACTCCCAAAGGCTTTCCTATTGGACGCTGGGAAGCGTTCCCGTGCAGGCTCCGTCGGTGCCGACGATGCCCATATGTGAAGACTAAATTCCTGCTGTTCCCAGAGATCACCTGTTACAGGTGAGTAACTACGCTTTATCGCTTATTACTATTTATTTATTTGGTTTTATATACCGCACTATTTAGAAATCAGCGCGGTTTACAAGAAACAAAACATTTGTTGCATAGAACAAGTTTACAGCAAATATAAACAGCTACAAAAGCCAACAGTTAAATTAGTTTAACAAGGGAGGGAGTCAACTTGGGTAGTAATTGGGGTTAATAACATAGTGGTCATTGGACCATGATAAGTAGTTGGATTTGGCTGAGGTAAGGAGCTTGGATCAAGGCAGGTTTATGTATCTAAGAGAAGGAGCTTAGCCAAGGCAAGTCTGTTACTTGTTCATAACATAGTTGGAAAAGATGTCTTTAGAGCTTTCCTGAAAGTAGAGAGGTCAGAGATGGCACGGATCGGGGTGGAGAGAGAGTTCCATAGAGGTGGTATGTATAGTTTGAAGGCTCGGTTCCTCGCAGTCTGGGAGCTTTTTCTTACTAATGATGGACCAGAGAGAGTGTTTGCCATGATAGTCCTTCTGGTTCTATTGTCCAGTGTCCACTGTATGATCTCTTCTAGGGTGATTGCAGAGAGGTTGTGTAGGATCTTGAATGTCATTGTGAGGATTTTATACTTAAGGCGGCTAGATATGGGGAGCCAATGGAGTTGCTTCAAGATAGCTGTTACATGTCTAGAAGCTCCAACCAGGGTTCATGCTGCAGTGTTCATTGCCATTTGTAGGGGATGAATTACGCAGTCTGGCAGGCCATAAAGAATGATATTTGCATAATCAAAGTGAGGAATGATAAGCGCCTGGAACACAGTGCAGAAGTCCGCAGCTTCAAGCAAGAGTCGCAGGTGACGGAGGGTTTGTAGTTTTAGGCATACTGCTCTAGTGATGCTATTTATGTGCGACTCCATACTTAGATGGTGGTCTAAGGTGATTCCTATGTACCGTACCTCTTGCTTCGTATTCAGCTCTGCTCCATTTACTCATAAAGTGTGAGGAGGTGTGAACGATGGGTTCTTTGTGATGAATAGTACTTCAGTTTTCCTACAATTCACTCTTAGGTTGTGTAGCTTCAGCCAGTCTAAGACTGCATTAAAGCAGTCTGTGATTGCAGTGTAATTGGGACTGTCTGTGGAGAAAGGGGCGTAAAGCAGCACATCATCTGCATAGATGTGGTAAAGTATGCCATATAATTTGATAATAGCGCAAACAGGCTGAATGTAAATATTAAAAAGTAAAGCAGATAAGGAGGAACCTTGTGGTACACCCTGAATTTGAGAGTAACTGGATGAAATTTGCGTACCTATGCATACCATTTGTTGTCTATCAGATAAGTATTATTTAGACCAATCTAAGGCTAGATTCTGAATGCCTTTCATCTGTAGTCTGGTAAGGAGGAGGTTGTGGCAAACTGTGTCGAAGGTGGATGCAATGTCTAAGAAAATTAGGATGAGGCCTTGTTTAGCTTTGTTCATGCCCATGACTAGGTTATTTATCAAGGTGACAACCTGAGTTTCGACCCCATGTTGTAGGCGAAATCCATGTTGGTGGTTGTCTAGTGGAGCATGGACATCAATATGGTCTTGAATCTGCTGCTGTGCTATCTTCTCAGCCAGGAAGGGAAGGCTAGATATGGGCCTATAAGAGTTTACATCACTGGGGTTCAATTTGGAACTTTTAAGCAGGGGTCTGATAGTTGAAGTTTTTAGCGGTAATGGAAACAGGCCTTTGGAGAAGGAGAGGTGTACAATTCTAGAGATGAAGGAACTTAATTCAGAGTAGGATGACTTAATCCAGTGGGAAGGACATGGATCTGCTGGAGAGGTGGTAGAGTTGATTCCTCTTATTAAGTCCTTGATTTGCTCAGTTGAATATGTGTGGAAGACACTTAGGGGCATGTTTACTAAACTGCGTTAACGTTACATAACGTGAGTTATGTAACGTTAACGATCGTTATGTGACATTAACGCGCGTTCTGAGACGTTAACGATCGTTAATGTCTCAGAACGCGCGTTAACTGCACGTAACGATCGTAAAGCTCAGGGCGCAGTAAAACACCGCAGAAGGTGGAGAGAGAGCGGAGAGAAGGGGTTAATGGGCAGAGAGTGGGCGGGGAGAGGCTCCAGGCACACTAACGTGCTGAACTCAAGGGCTGAATCCTACCGCGAATGAAAACCTGCCGTTAGATGCACATTTGCAGGGGAGAGAAACCAATTCAGTGTCAGCAATGTACAGCATAGGCAGGGAAACCCACAAAATGTGATAAGTGTGATATATGTGCACGGAACAAAAGGGCAAATAAGCAGTGAAAATGACCAGAAGAAACGAGGAAAAAAAACATAGCCATGCTAGCCAATAGTGATATCAATGGGAAACAGCAATAAACACCACTGAGAAAGCCTCAGAAAAAGATATTAACTGTGGAAGGGTGTATGCTCTGTCCCCATAGAAGGTGAATGATGTCACAGTGAAATAGCGCAGATCAGGGCTTCCCCTTGTTAGTGGACAGGTTCCCCATGTCGTGCACATGTTCTGCAACAGCAGGGTGGGCATGTCGGAATGGGCAATTGGGCAGATGCTGGAAAAGGGGATACAGAGGGCTGCAGGCGGCTGCAGGCGGCACATGCTGTGGTGCAGCTGGGCCACAGTGGGGACTAGGGTGATGCTCAGTTGGCCCATAGGAATGCATAAACAGTAGAGCCAGACAGCAACTGATGAGGGCCCAACATGGGCACGAGTGTTCCCCCCGCAGTGTCACAGGGGACAGTACCCAGCAGCTACCCCTAAGGGCACAGAACAGTGGCAGGCGGTGCTGGGGGGAAGCGTGGACGTCCATCCAGGCACCCCTACCCCATTACCCACACCATAGGCAGCTGCCTACCTGCACACTGGATGGCCCGAGACTGCGCACCACCAGCAGAAGGGCATGGCAGCATGGCAGCATGGCGGCGGAGGGGTACTGGTGGCGGAGGGGGCAGTGACATCTGGCCATAGCAGGCCACAGCCCAGACCCATGTAGGTGGGTGCTGTGCACTGCAACAGACAGGCTCCGTATGACAAACAGTCATGGTACCTCCAGGGAATGATCTGTCAGTGTGGCGCAGTAAGCACAGCCAGTGCGCTCAGGAGCAGAAGGTCACAGGTTCAAGCCCTAGCTGTGGTCCCTGTCCCCATAGTTTTTACCAGTAATAAACCATGGTAAGAAAGATGGAACCTTTTATTGCTGATAGAATAAACATGCCTGGAACACCTACATTTTACCCTACAGAGCATAGACACCACAAACAGGCGCATTACCTAGAGCAGAGTCTCCCTAATGCAGTCCCGGAGGTCCAAACAACATTCAGGTTCCATGCTGTCTGCAATAAAGATGCCTGTGCTGTATGTCGATGCGCCGCCCCCATGGTATGCAGATGTATCTCATGCATATTCATCAGGGACAGCATGAAAACCCGAACATGGTGCGGCCCACCAGGACCGGAGTTGGGAACCCCTGTCCAAGAGCAGTGACCCACAGGGGCGGAAACACCCGCACCCACAGGCCCCATTAGCCACAGCTTCCTGGAGAGGCAGGATGTTGGGCCCTATGTGCATCTCCCAATACTAGCACTTGCATACCCTAACAAAGCCACCCAAATCCCGGGAATACGGTACACAGATAGCAAAAGGTTGCTATGATAACTGGCACATAGCAATCCCTAAGGTTAGCACAAGCTGCCCAGTGGGCTGTAGCATACCAACCTCTGTGATGTCTGTGGAGTGTGTCTCAGGTCTGGTACCTGACAGTGTCCACCACCATGGGGAGAGACCCCAACAGTACTGCATATCATAGCCATGCCTGCACTGTGCCCAGGACTGGTGCGGTGTCCTGGGCTGCCAAAAGCCTATATAGGTGCACAATGCTGGCATAGGTGTGGGGGTGTGCGTCAGTCTATCCAGTGTGTGGTGTTTGCCAACACCCTCTGCAGCCCACACTGCTAGCACTGTTGCCAGTATTGGCCTGCCAATGTGCATAATGAGGAGCAAGGTACTGTGGGTATAGCCGGACAGGGCGGCCTGGGCAGGATGCACCTGCAAAGGGCCCAGGGCAATGGCTGGGACATTGTAGTGCCTGCCCACCACCTACACGGACAGGGTGGCCACGTCATGTCCTGCTGGGAGGTCATGCTCACCCTGACTGTGCAGTGACCACGGCATGGCTGGGTTCCCCCATAGTGCTACATAGTGTCCCTCTGAAGTGAGATATATGGGCTCTGTCCTCTGGAGCCCAATCACTGACCCATCTGCTTGGTGGGTGTGTGCACATCCCAGGTGTGGGTGCACACGTCACCTCCAGGAACATGCACTATGGACTAGCAAGCAGACTGTCTGCAGTTAGTATGTGTGTGGTTGGAACACCTTGCAGGGTGCAGCAGTTGGTGACTCACTTTGCTCGCTGCTGGAGGATGTCAGATAGTGGTGTGGGGCAGCTGCGCAGTACCAGATCTACTGTCTGTCTGTCACTGACCAATGTATGGAGGCATACAGATCTGCATAGACTGGCTTGTAGGGGTGTCCATTCCCTGGCAGGACTGGGGTGAATGGTCCCCTCTACTGTCACTAGTGTAGGGGGGGTAAAATGTCGATCTTTTGGTTGGAAATCCTGTTTCCCACCCTGAGCCACAGAGGATGGGTTGGGTGTTGGTACATAAACCGCCTATGGGCCCAAACCCGCCCGCCCGACCTGAAATCATGTGACCATGGCACCCACACAGTGTATGCACTATTCCGGATGCATCATGGCCCACACGGGCAAGACATGATATACAGATGGGCACAGGCAAATGCTAAGGGTATCTGCAGGGACCACCTATCACACAGTGGCACCAATGGGGACCTGTAGCATAGCCCATCGCAGCAAATCCAGGTGCTGCGGAAATGGTGCTGGGCACCCCACCTCACCCTCAGGGTGAGCACAGGACCCGTCCACCGTGACGGTCTGTAGCCACTCTGTGGCAGTAACACACACGGTCAGTACCCCCACCAGGCTGAGGTGCTGTGGGGTTGCACATGGTCAGGACCCTCCACCAGGCCGAGGTGCTGGGGGGGGGGGGGTGCATACCGCAACATGTGACCATCTTTAGATTGCTGATTTGCATATGCAGTGCATCATGGGTGTGGCTGGTCCAATCCAACCCTGGCAACCACAGCAGACGGTCTGTGTGGTGACCTGCAGTCCCTCTGTAGCCAGCCAGGCATGTAGCAGGAGCTATAGAGATTTAGGCCACTGGCAACTGCACTGGCTGTGGAGACAGAGGTTATGGGTTTGAACCTACTGTGGTGATATGTGGTAGGGCTGTCTGAGGCATTTTCTTTTTTTAATTTAAATTGGTGCTGCCAGCAAAACACCCTCACAGTGCTGTCTCCTTACGGTGCCTCATCAGGCGCCCTATACAGTGCCCTATGAGGCACCCTATACTGCGCCCTATAGTGTTCCCCATAGGGGACATTCTAGGGTGCCTTGGCGGACAGTGCACTTTATAATGTGCCCTCTGGGGTGCCTTATAGGGTGCCTTGTGCGGCACCTTAAGTTACGACCCTTGCGGGTGTGTTTGCTGGCAGCACTAATTAAAATTAGCAAACAAAATGCTTCAGGCAGCACTGATTTAAAGTAAAAGGTGATGTCTCAGCCAGCTTTACTCATTAGACCCACAGGGGGATTGAACTCACAACCCCTGCACCATTAGTCAGTGTATTAACCATTGTGCTACAGCTCTAGACGCTTTTCTAGACACCTTATCAAATGCCTTATGGGTGCCGTACAGGGCGCCTTGCATGGCGCTGTACATGGTGTTTTTTTAATGCTCGTTAGGCTATGGCGCCTGGTAACGCGCGTTATCTGTAACGATGTACCGCCCATGTCCTTATTTGGCTGTTTCTGCTTTTACCGCGGAACCTAACGCGACTGACATTACCGCAGTTTAGTAAACATGCCCCTTAGTGTAGGGATGTTAATGTCTTCACCAGGAGGAGCAATTAAAATAGGAAGATCGTCTGATGAAGGATTTGATATTTTATAGGGGATCCCATTGTCTTTGTTCTGAAAGTGGGTAGCGAAGTCTTGCAGGTATGGTGTGTCTTCAATATGTTGTTTTGTTATGTCTTTTATAAGGGACTGAATGATGCCAAAAAGCTCACTGGGGCTTGTTAAGAGAACGCATAAGGATGTTGGTGTGGTATTCCTTTCTTCTTTGATTAACTGCACTACAGTGTTTTTGTAGGGTTTTCATGTAAATGGTGTGGTCTTGTGGTAGTCTCTTGTGTCACCATTTTCGCTCCAACTTCTTGAGATGTAGCAGGGACATATGTAGGTCAGCTGTGAACCAGATGGCTGTTTGGTTCCTTTTAGTGGTTCTCGTAGGCTGTGGAAGGAGTGCAGCCTTGCTTAGGGTGGAATTCCATATATGTACTAGTTCAAGTAAGTCAGAGGTGTCAGTATTAAGATTGGGTAGTGCTTCCTCAAGGAATGCTTCTTTGATGAAAGGCCGAAAATTGCAAGCTAGAGGTACAGTAGGATTCAAGGCAGTCTCAGGGTTCATCGTGGATGAGGGGATGGGAAGAAAATGACCTTATGGTATGACCATGGTACTGGTATGATTTGTGGTTGGTGCAGGTTGCTGGTAGCAGGCGTGGGTGAGGGTGCAGAGATGAGGTCCAAGGTGTTTCCTCTAGTGTGGGTAGGGACTTGAATTCGTTGGTTATAGCTTAGTGCAAACATAGCATCCAGAAAGGCAGAAGAGTGCTTCATTGAGAGCGCAGGGAGATTGAAGTCTCCTAGCAGCCAGAGAGGTCTACTCTTGGTTGAATAGTTGCATGCCATGTCAAAGACTATGGAGAGGTCATCAGCACATGTTGAGGGGGCTTGGTAAAACAAAGAAGTTGCTAAGTGTTTGTTCGAGATCATGATGGGCATCCAGGTTGTTAGTATTCTGTATGGTATGGCATTGGAATTGGCAGTCACATTTAGTCATGATAAGTACTCCTCCACCTCTTTTATTAGATCTAGGGCAATTAAAGAGGTCATAGTTTGGGAGCTTTAGTTAGCTTGTGAGAACTGTATCCATGTCAGTTAGCCATGATTCAGTTACGAAGAGCATGTCTAACTTACGGCATTCTACATGGTCTACAATTATAGGCCATTTGTTTTGGATAGACCGTGTATTTATGAGCATACAGGTTAAATATTTTTCATCTGGGGGCTTTCGTCCACGGCTTTTTACTGGTGGCTGGCATACAATATGGATGAGATGCTTGTAGCAAAATATACAGAGTGCTTCATAGAGAAGAATGGGTTTCCTTGCCGTTTCTGGCCATAGTTATGTATGGTGAGGATCAGGCTTTGCTGCTGGGAGAAGGTATCTACAAATAGTATAGGCTGGGCTAGGAAGAGTAGGAGTATTACTACAGTAACCAGGTCTGGCATTGTGATAGATAATGGGTAAAACTAAGGAGAGAGAAAAGTGCCTAGTGATTTGTAAGTGTTGTGAATAGGTGTGAATGAAGACAAGTTACAAAAAGTCAAGAGGGAGAGCTTATCCAGGCACTCTTTTGTAGCTATGTTTTCTTGGATGCTTAGTTGGAGCCAGACAGGTCCGATGCTGTTGTATGCTGGAGCTTTACAGCAAGGAACTAACTGATCAAGTTCGTGGTGTTGGGCTTGTATGCAGTTTGCTAACCAGGATCCGCAAAGAGTTGATCTTTAGCCAAGGGAGATGTAGTCCAATTTCACGAGTGATTAATGGCTCTTTTGATCTATGGAAATAACGGGACTATGTCCGTTCTGATATGTTTTGTTGAAGAAAGATTTTCTTTCCTCTTGAAGTCGCCTCAGGTCCCCGCATAAGTGCCACGCCAAAGGGCCCTCTGGCAAGGCCCTCAGGCACGGGCGCACCTAGAAGGTCTTTAAATTGAAAGTTCTGTGCAGGAGGAAGGCTGTCGTCCTACAAGGAATATATGCACATTTATCATGGCTCAATCTCCTTTATGTGGATATGGGAATCAGTGTAACAAAGAGTATGCTTGAGATTCTGAATGTATTGAAATCATTACTGTTAAAAATGTTCATAGGGGGTGATAATGTCAGCTTGGTCAACTGGAAGGAGTGGGTGAGCTGAAACTTGCATAGGTGACAGTTATGATTCATGTGTGACAGGGAGGGTGTGGCATATTCTGAGCTCTTAAATAGTTTTTCAGTAGGAGCCATGGAACCAGTTTGATTGTATCTCACTAGGGGGGAAAGTATGACTGGCTGAGTAGCAGGTACTTTTCCCGTCCTCCCCCTAGCTACCATCTGGTGCTCCCTTACCCACTGCACTTCAACATCTCTGAAGCTTACAATCACATAAACGTAAAGAAAAAATGTATCATCAAGTGTTTATAGATTTAGTTTCTTATTAAAGCACAATTTAAAGAGAGAATTGAAAGTACAAAAAAAGAGGGAGAAAGCAAGAAACAAAAATGCAGCAAACCATCACTCGCTAATTCTATATATTGACTTGTGTTACAGGAAATTATCTTACTTTTTAAAGTATAGACACACCATAATCTAAGCCTGCAAGAAATATAATGGTTGGGCTTGGTTCAGTTATGATAAGCAATTCAGGCATGAACTACTTTCTGGCAGTTATGTTAAGAGGGATCAAAAACATAAATATATTTAGCTAGCTATCCAAGGTGACATTTCACACACTGTCGATCTTTTCTCTTGAGGGGACATTGTAATGGCAGAAAATTGTGCAGGTACTTTGATAGTAGTCCATGCTATTAACAAGATGCTTGTAAATATTGACACATTTGCTCTTCATAAGATATGCGTTGTGTTTTTATAGGGGTGAGAGTTTTTAGTTGTGGCCTCCTTTTCTCTTTTTCCCAGTTCCTAATGTTGCAGCAATGCTATGAAGGCTTCTTGTTCATGCTCTTCTGCAAGAGTAAATTGAAACAGAGTCATATAGTAGTGCTCCAGAATGTGCACCAGCACTGTACTTAGCCCTGTGTGAGCAGTGCAGCCGCACAGGGCGCAAAAGGATTAGGGGCGCATGTCGGGCTGACAGCCCCGGGCTCCCCCTCCCTGTGTTGCACTGCTGCCGCCACCACATTTTTGTTTTTTTGGAGGCAGCGGCAGCAGCAGTGAAGGCAGACCCGCGTTTGTCAGCAGGTCTGCTCCCTCCTTCCCTTCTCTGATGTAGGTCATGTCAGAGGAGGGAGGGACCAGGTCAGCCATTCAAATGCGGGTCTTTGCAATTCAGCGTTTGAATGGCTAACCTGGTCCTCCCTCCTCTGACACAACCTACATCAGCGAAGGGAAGGAGCGACCCGACCTGCCTACAAATGTGGGTCTGCCTCACTACTGCTGCTGCTTCCAAGAAAACAAAAAAGTGACGGGGCGCACCAAAAGAGGAAATAGCACAGGGCACAATTATGGATTGGTACAGCCCTGACGTGTACTTTATCTTTTTTTGGGAACTAAATGAGACTGTGAGCCTTTCAAGACCACAATTTGCCCCCTTTCTTTGTGTGCCCTCAAGTAGATTGCCATCATTCTCCCAGCTCTATTACCCTCTGCAAATGCCAAAATTTCTGAATAAAAAGTTCATGACCTGCCAGCTGACGCATTAGCTATGCTCATATTTAGGTTGAGTTAATTGAGTTATTAAGTTATTGCATCAGCTGAGAGATGTTCATGTTCAACAATCTCTCAATAGCACTTTAAATTATTCCCACACTACGGATGTTATCTTAGAAGCCCTATGGGGTATGTTTACTAAACCACGTTAACGTAGCAGATGCTATGCTAACGCGCGTTAGGTAACGTTAACGCGTGTTAACATTACCTAATGCGCGTTAGCGTTCCCAGCCGCGGTAAGTCCCTCAGAGGGTGGAGAGAGGGCGGAGAGAAGGGGTCAATGGGCGGGGAGTGGGTGGGGAGAGGCCCCTCCCACACTAATGTGGGGAACTGAAGGGCTGAATCTTACCACAACTGAAAACCTGGCATTAGCATACATTTGCAAGAGAGAGAAACTATTTCAGTGTTAGCAATGTACAACATAGGCAGGGAGCCCAAGAAAAGTGATAATAGTGCTCCATATGCAGCAACAGCATAGTGCCCAAATAGGAAAGGCCACTATGGTGATGGTGCAAAGGGGGCTGCAGGTGGGACATGTAGTGGGGGCAGCTGGGGCACAGGGTGGACTAGGCAGTCACCTAGGTGGCACATAGGAACATAGAAATTGGACATCAGCAAGACAGCAGCTGACAAAGGCCAAACACAATCCACCTACATCTACCTGGTCCACCCTAACTAACAGTTGCCAGGGCACTGACCTGACATCCCCCCAGCCAACCCTCCCCCAAGTGGAAGGGACATAATATTGGCAGGCAGTGATGAGGTGGATGTGAGGATGCCCATGTATTCCTCCTCACCCCAGACCCCGATCCCTTGGCAACGGCCTACCCACACGATGGATGGCCTGGGACTGTGCACTGCCAGCACCAACAGCATATGGTCATGTCAGCATGGCAGGGGGGGGTGCCCGTGCTGGAGGGGGCAGTGGCTCCTGCCTGCAGTGGACCTAGGCCATGCCCTGTACCAGTACGTGGTGTGCAGTGCAACATAAAAGCTCTGGCTGAGGAAAAGTACAGGTAGCTCCAGGGACTACTGTGCATCTGTGGCAACAGTGTACTGCAGTACACACAGCCAGTGTGTCTAGAAGCAGAGGGTCACAGGTTCAAGTCCCAGCTGTGGATCCTGCAGCAGAGCATGTCCCCTATATTTTACCCTACAATCCCACGCAGAAGAAAGTGCCAACTAAAAAGGCTTTCTTCCCATGCCCACAGAGGTACTTTCCATCCCTGATGCAAATGCAGCCTAAGGCCCAGGCTCACTGCTCTCAGCAGAGGGAGAAGACCCTGAAGGCGCAGGTAAATCCCCCTGACCAAGCTGGGTGCGGGTTTTTGACGGAGTCTTCAGGAGCATAGCCAGTTAACCATTGCCCGAGGGCCCCCTACTGCAGGTGGGGAGCGGCTCAACCACTTTGCCCACCAGTGTCTTCTGGTCACTTCAGATGCTTGGGTGCTACAGATCATCCAGAGCGGTTATTGGTTGGATTTCACCCAGCTGCCACCATCTTACAGTTTGAGGGATTACCCCACGGACCCTGCGCACCGGGGCCTCCTGCAGACTGAGGTCATGGCCCTGCTGGTCGACATCACCATTGAGCCAGTTCCCCCAGCCTAGATCAGGCAGGGATTTTACTTGAGATACTTCCTGGTCCCCAAACAGACAAGCGGGTTCCCCCACATTCTGGATCTGCGAAATCTTAACCAGTTCTTGGTGCATGAGACGTTCAAAATGGTCTCATTGGGTATGGTGCTCCCGTTCCTCCTATGAGATGACTGTCTTAGCGCCTTGTATCTTAAGTATGCGTATGCGCATAGTCTGATCTATCTGCACCACAGACAGTACCTTTGGTTCATGCTAGGTAGCCAGGCATCTGAGGTGACCAGAGGCCACCAGTGGGCAAAGTGTTTGAGGCGTCCCCCTCCTGTGGGGGGATCTCAGGCAATGGTTGACTGGCTATGCTCCTGAAGACCCCGTCAAAAACCCGAACCCGGCTTGGTCTGGGGGATTTGCCTGCGTTTTCGGGGTCTTCTCCATCTGCTGAGAATAGGGAGTCTGGGCCTTAGGCTGCACTTGTAGCTGGGATGGAAAGTACCTCTGCAGGCACGGGAGGAAATCATTTTTAGTTGGCACTTTCTTCCGGGTGGGATCCGCAGTTTTTCTGGAGAGCCTGGTGAGGGTCACTTTTTCCTTTTCCAGCTCTTCGGCCTTTTCCTCCACAGGCTTGCTGAAAAGATTTTCATCCTGACAGGAGACATTAACAATCTTGTCCTGGACCCATTGTTCCAAATCAAATGACTGAAACCAGACCATCTGCATGCGGTGATCCCTACGGTTGCCACCCTACTGGTGGATTTGAAGGCTTCGTATGCGCCCCGGACCATAAACTTTGAGCAATCTTTGCCATGAGCCACAAGAGCTCAAAAGGACTCATGGCGATCCTCGGGGATGAGGGAAGTGAAGTCCTCGATGTCCAGCATGACATCCTTGAGGTACTACCCTTTAGGCTGGCTGCTGCCTCCGGGGTCTTCATGAAGTGCCTGACGATTGTAGCCACTTCCATCCGGACACGAGAGGTCTTTGTCTTCCCGAACTTGGATGATTGGCTCATAAAAGGTCCCACACCTAGCCGTGTACATCAGTCCACCCAGCTCACCATTTAGGTGTTTGAAGGCCTGGCTTTGTGATCAATTATCCAGAGTCTAACCTCCAGCCGGTACAGCTGGAGTTCATCAGGGCCCTCCTCGCTACCACTTGAGTGAGTGCTTTTCTGCTGGCAGACCGACTGCAGCATCTCATCAAGTTCATGGATGTGTTGCAGCGCCAGCACCATATTACAGCCTGTGGACTGTTGAGAGCCCTTGGACACATGGCAGCCATGGTACATGTCATCCTTCAGACCCGCCTCTGCATGCAGAAGACTGAATAGACCTTGCAAATACAATGGCATCAAGCCTGCAGGACAGGGTAATGATCACTGTGCCTCTCACTCAGTCCCTGATGTGGTGACTTGTGCCCCCAAACTTGCATCAGGGCCTCCTATTCAAACCAGCAGGGCTCTGCAGGCTGCTCACAACGGATGCCTCCAAACTCTGCTAGGGCATGCACCTGGATGGTCTCCACACCCAGGGCCTGTGGTCCAAAAGTGAATCTTCATCAGATCAACTTCCTTGAATGCTCTCGCGAATGCTCTCTGTGCCTTTCGGGTACATTTGGTGAATCAGGTGGTCCTGATCCAGACGGACAACCAAGTCGCTATGTTCTATGTGAAACAAGCAGGGGGGAACGGGCTCGTACTTCCTGTGCTGGGAGGCAGTCTGCCTCTGGACATTTGCCCTGCTCAACGACATGGATCTCAGGGCAACCTACTTACCCAGTGAGAGCAACAGCCATTTTGGATAACTCAGCTGGTTTCTTCAACCACATGAGTGGAATTGCAATGGGCTAAACTAAAGGAGGCAATAAAAGGGGCAACAGATATATATGTAAGGAAAATAAATAAAAACAAGAGGAAAAGGAAGCCTATTTGGTTCTCCAAAGAAGTGGCTGCACAAATAAAGGCAAAAAACACAGCTTTCACAAAATTCAGAAGTTTGCAAACAGATGAACACAGAAAAGAATACAGGATCAAACTAAAAGAGACAAAAAGAGAAATAAGGATAGCAAAATCAAAGGCAGAAGAAAAGATGGCAAAAGATGTGAAGTGTGGTGACAAAACCTTTTTTTCAGGTATATTCGGGAGAGGAGGAAAATCAGAGGTGGAATTGCAGGACTCAAAAGTGCTGGGAACAGATTTGTGGAAAGTGATAAACAAATATTTCTGCTCTGTTTTTACTAAAGAGAATCCTTGAGGACTACCTGTGATTGACAAATATACAAACGGGAATGGAGTAGATATCACACCATTCACAGAAGATGATGTGTTGGAACAGCTTGCAAAACTGAAAGTTGACAAGGCCATGGGGCCAGATGGGATACATCCCAGGATCCTGAAAGAGCTCAGAGAGGTTCTTGCAGGGCTGTTAATGGATGTTTCTAATAGATCCTTGGAGACAGGAGAAGTTCCACAGGACTTGAGAAGGGCTGATGTGGTACCTCTTTACAAAAGTGGTAATAGGGAAGAAGTGACAAATTACAGGCCAGTAAGGCCCGTGCCGGGAAAAGTAATGGAGGTGCTCCTGAAAGAGCAAATAGTTGACTTCCTTGAAACCAACAGGTTGCATGATCCGAAGCAACATGGTTTTACCAAAGGACGATCTTGCCAAATAAATCTGATTGAGTTCTTTGACTGTGTGACCAGAAAACTAGATCAAGGGCATGTGATAGATGTGATCTACTTAGATTTCAACAAAGCCTTTGATACTGTTCCTCATAGGAGACTTATCAATAAACTCAACAGCTTGGGGATAGATCCCAAGGTGGTGAACTGGATCAAAATTTGGTTGACTGACAGATGACAGAAGGTGATGGTAAATGGAACTCACTCAGATGAAAGGAAGGTGATCAGCAGTGTGCCCCAGGTTCGTTCTTGGGACCAGTACTGTTCAATGTAATTTTAAAGTTACTTTTTTCCTTTATCCCCCAACACTCCTTGTTAATGATGTTTCTTGTATGATTTTGTTGAATGTATTTTTTCTTTGAGTTCATTGTAAACCGCTTTGATTCCTAAAAGGCGGTATATAAGCACGTGCAAATAAATACATTTTTGAGTGATATTGCTGAAGGACTGAATGGAAAAGTCTGTCTTTTTGCAGATGACACAAAAATTTGCATCAGAGTCAATTCTCCTGAGGGAGTGGATAACATGAGGAAAGATCTACAAAAGCTGGAAGAATGGTCTAATGCTAGGCAGTTAAGATTTAATGTGAAGAAGTGCAGTGTCATGCACATGGGAAGCAGAAATCCAAGGGAATTGTATGTGATAAGGGGTGAGAGGTTGGTGTGCACGGACCTGGAGAAGGACCTCAGAGTGATTGTTTCTGAGGATCTCAAGGTGATGAAACAGTGTGACAAGGTGGTGGCAAAAGCCAGAAGGATGCTGGGTTGCATATGAAGAGGAATTACCAGCAGAAATGAAAAGGTACTAATGCCATTGTACAAGTCACTGGTGAGGCCTCACTTGGAATATTGTGTTCGGTTTTGGAGACCATATCTTGCAAAGGATATAAAAAGACTGGAAACGGTTCAGAGGAAGGTGACCAAAATGATTTGGAGCCTGCGTCAGAAGACTTATGAGAAGAGACTTGAAGACCTAAATATAGTACACTCTGGAGTAGAGGAGGGACAGGGGAGATATGATTCAGACCTTTAAATACTTAAAGAGTATTAATGAACAAACAAACCTCTTCCAAAGATGGGGAAGCAGTAAAACTAGAGGGCATAACATGAAGCTGCAAGGGGGTAAACTGAAAGGCATTGTCAGGAAATACTTTTCCACTGAAAGAGAGGTGGATGCTTGGAATACCCTCCCAATGGAAGTGGTGGGGGCAAATACAGTGACAGAATTCAAAATGGCATGGGACAGACACAGTGGATCTCTTTATAGCAACAGGATAAAATCAAAATAAATATAACAATCTCTTAGATCTCAACAAATAGGGGTGACCTACATAGAGCGGTGGGTACACCCCTAAACAAAGGCATGGGTAGGGGTGACCTGCACGGAGCGGCAGGTGCACCTACTTTTGCCGCCTTACTGGGCAGACTAGATGGACCATACTGGTCTTTATCTGCCATCATATACTATGTTACTTTATTACTATGAATGTTCCCTCAAGAGGGACATGATCAATCGGATCTTTCAGGAGTGGGACAACCCCGACATGGACCTCTTTGCTGTGGCACAGAATGCCTAGGTAGTTCAGTTCAGCTCCCAGAGACCAGCCAGTGATCACCTGGCTCCGGGTGCCTTTCTGATTTACTGGGAGAGAGGCCTGCTTTATGCCTACCACTCCCCCCCTCTGATTCTGCTCATCGCAAAGATGCTTTTGAAGCTCCAGGCCGAGAGGGGATCCATGATTCTTATCGCTCCTTACTGGCCTCAACAGCTGAGGTTCCCATTACTGCCACAGCTCTCGCAAAAGGAATCTCTTTGTCTGGGCTCTGATCCAAACCTCATCTCACAAGAGAGATGCACCCTGTTGCATCCCAACATCCACTTCCTAGCATTCACAACATTGATGCTGAGCGGGTAGCCTTGTGGAGCCTGCCCTCCCTGAGGGTATCACCAAGATCCTGCTAGCATCTCGCAATGAGTCGATGTGTAAAGCCTACGCATTCAAGTGGTGGCAGTTCTTCATCAGGTGCACTAGTCAGGTGATGGACTCTTTTGTCTGCCCTGTGGACCAGCTGTTAGAGTGCTTCTTGGACCTCTCCAATTCTGGGCTAAAGTCCTACTCTCTGCGTGTTCATCTCAGCACGATTGGAGCATTCCATTGTGGCTGCGATGGGAGCCCGTCTCAGCTCAGACTCTGGTTTGCTGGTTCATGCGGTGCTTTCTTCTCTCAAAAGCTCTGGTTAGGTCTCCTATGGTTGCTTGGGACCTGAATGTGGTCCCCAGGTAGCTTATACAAGTTCTCTTTGAGCCATTGAACGGGTGTCCGCTGAAGTTCTTGATCTAGAAGGTCTTCTGCCTGGTGACCGTCATGTCATTCTGGCAAGTGAACAAGCTCCAGGTTCTGGTCGCACATGTCCATACACTAGGTTGCATCAGGGCCGGGAATCTGGTGAGCATTCTTTGCAGGGCTCCATCAGTGATATCATCCATATTGAGGACTTGTTCCTGCTATTCACAGAGAACACCTGGTACAGGTGAGTAACTACGCTTTCAGTGACATAACTTTAATATCAGGCATAATTCCATATGTAGCTTTCTCAGAGCAGCCAGTGAAGGCAACCATTAATTATGATCTATACAATGGCCCTCTAGTACCATTAATATTGTCAGCTGTACACTGTACACAACAGAAACATTAACCAGGAACAATACCAAACAGCTCCAAAATTCACATTCAACTCATCTAACTAACCTATTCTGTATCTTTCTTGGCACATTCATCCCTCACATCCATGTCCCACACCCCAACCATCCACTCTGGTACAATATCCTATAAAACACTGTGATAAGGAAGCTTATCATAGCTCAGGAAGGAGCTATAGTAAAGGTGAAGTGACTCTGAACAAGCAACCTGTCAGTTCTGGTAGAAATAAGAAAACAGAATTTTTCTATAAAAGACTACCAGTCCCAGAATGCACCAGGTTTCCAACAGCCATTAGAGGAGCTGAAGTGGGGAAACGTATGTTCAATCAGGAGGGCTATGAGGTAATCCCCAAGCACTCATCTCAAAGGGCAGGGCCTGATTCAACACAGCTGCGCTGTGCTAGGGTGGAGCACTCATCTAAGCAGAATAAAGGTAGAGTTTATTCTACAGAGAATCATCCTCATCTTGAGCTTGGATATCTTCATGATCTTGGACAGCTTCATCATCTGGAGGATCATCAGAAGCAGAAGCCAGAGCGGACGGACAGAGAGGGCAAGAAACCCTTTGGAAGAAAGAAGAGAAAAGCATTTGGGAGGTCTAAAGGAGTCCAGAGCAGTACGTATACTGGGAGACATTCAAAAGGCCAGCATACACCATTGGACTGGGGAAAACCAGAGGAGTGGTGCTGCAGAGCTAGGAATCTCCAGACGGTACCTGTGAGGGAGACGGCTGCACTTGGAAGGGACCCTAGGACCCGTGCCAGAAGGTATGTGAAGAGAGATCCAGTGTCCAGGGATCTGGATTGGAAGACTGGACATAAGAACTGGACTACATACTGGCCAGGCTATTTAGAGAGGAACTCTAACAGCAATGGAAGCTCAGGTATGAACACTGATCCATGCCCTAGCTATACCCTTGAAAGACAGCAGGGAAACAAGTATTCTCCTGAGAGTGCTCCATTGAGAAATTCCTCTGTGCCAATCCATGATATTGAACCCATGATTGTTGAAGAAGGGGGAGCGGTTATAGATACAGGCTGTGAATACATGGATTGCTCTCTGTCTAAACTCCTTTGGTAATTTACTGTTACAAAGTACAACAACCATCACAAAGAAATACAAACTTGTTCTTTAATCTACTCAGAAAAGCTCCTGAGTAGGATTTGAACCACGCAGTAGAAAGTAAGCCAGCTAAGGGGTTTCAGCTGGTAACTGCTAGCAATTGAGCCTTACCTAATTGCTTGTGAGCTCTGAGGAAATCACTTCTGAGTCTATGTGTGAAAGAAGTTAACCTGAAAAGAACAGTTTTTCCCTACTTTGTGGGTTTTGCTTGTTGTTTGATGCACTGCTAAGAAAATATTAGCTAGAGCCTACAGAAAAGACGAGTTTGTTACCAACCAGGTCTTTATTCTTTTGATTTGATTGCTGGACAAGTTCAACTGTTGTTTTCCTGATTTTGTTTTTCTAAGTTTAACACTGAAAGCAAGTATCCTGTTTTATGTGCTACCAAGCATATCTGTGTTGGGAGAAATAACCCCATAAATAAATATCTTATTGGCTTTACACTCAAGCACAACTAATTATTGTGAGCGGCTGTGTCTGGTGTGAATGGACTGCATTTCCCACAATCCCTTGCAAACCATATTGATATATGCCTTTGCCAAGACTGTGAACATTCTCACCCAGGCACCCGTCTGACAACACCTAAATGAAAACAGCAAGCCTGGAGTTTAAGGAAGAGAGAGGAAGAAAAAGGACTCTCAAATTTATAATAATTAAGTGAAGAATCTTTGGATTCCAGTGTCACTTAAGCCGCCACTCATAGCATCAACAGCACTATCGTTGTTCCTATGCTGCTGCTTGCTGGAGTCACTGACGAAAACTACCACAGGAATGAAGAAAAAGGAAGAGCATATATCTGTGTAGCCAGTACAATCCAAAATCTCAAAAGCATTATACATTAGGTTACTTTCCATTGATCTCCCCAAATAACACATAGTTGTAAGAATCAATATGAAGTCAATAGACAATTTGTACTGATTCATATGAATCAGAAATTTCAGTCCATATATAACACCATGTAAGTATTTTATGTGCTGTTCATCCATACTTGAGATGGCGTCCTGATCCACACCCCAAAATCATAAGAACATAAGATATGCCATACTGGGTCAGACCAAGGTCCATCAAGCCCAGTATTCTGTTTCCAACAGTGGCCAATCTAGGTCATACGTACCTAGCAGTTTCCCCAAGGGACACAGGTTCCACAATGCTTGTATTGGTTCAAGCATTGATATCCTGGGTCCCTTCTTAATAATGGTTTATGGACCTTTCCTCCAGGAACTTGTCCAAACCTTTTTTAAACCCAGCTACACTAACAGCCTTTACTACATCCTCCGGTAACAAATTCCAGAGTTTGATTACACGTTGAGTGAAAAAATATTTTCTTTTATTAGTCTTAAATAGTTTACCCTGTAGCTTCATTGCATGTCCCCTAGTCTTTCTATAGTCTGATAAGGTAAACAATCAATCTACATTTACCCGTTCCACTCCATTCATTAATTTATAGACTTCTATCATATCTCCCCTCAGTCGTCTCTTTTCCAGGTTAAAGAGCCCCAACCTTTTTAGCCTTTCTTCATAGGAGTAGCCTTCCATCCCCTTTACCATTTTGGTGGCTCTTCTCTGAACCTTTTCTAAAATCGCTATATCCTTTTTAAGATACGGCGACCAGAATTGCACACAATATTCAAGGTGCGGTCTCACCATGGAACGATATAGAGGCATTATAATATCTTTTGTTTTATTTTCCATTCCTTTCCTTATCATACCTAGCATTCTATTTGCTCTCTTGGCCGCCGCTGCACACTGGGCCGAGGGTTTCAACATGGTATCCACAATGACGCCTAAATCTTTTTCCTGGGTGGTGGTTCCTAATGTGGAACCTTGCATCGTGTAACCATAGTTTGGGTTGTTCTTCCCTAGCTGCATAACCTTGCACTTCTCCACATTAAATTTCATCTGCCATTTTGATGCCCAGTCTTCCAATTTATCAAGATCCTCTTGCAATTTTCCACAGTCCTCCTGGGTTTTAACAACTTTAAATAGTTTTGTGTCATCTGCAAATTTGATAACCTCACTCGTTATTCCACTTTCCAGGTCATTTATGAATATGTCAAAAAGCAGCGGACCCAGCACAGATCCCTGGGGTACACCACTATTCACCTTTCTCCATTGGGAAAATTGGCCATTTAGCCCTACCCTCTGCTTTCTATCTTTTAACCAGTTCCTGATCCACAATAGTACACTGCCTCCTATCCCATGACTCTTTAGTTTTGCCAAAAGTCTCTCATGAGGGACCTTGTCAAAGGCTTTCTGAAAGTCCAGATACATAATATCAACCGACTCACCTTTGTCCACCTGTTTATTCACTCCTTCAAAAAAACATAACAGATTAGTAAGACAAGATCTTCCTTGTCTAAAGCCATGTTGGCTGTCTCCCATTAGGTCGTGACTATCTACATGCTGAGTAATTTTATTCTTTATGATGGTTTCTACCATTTTTCCCGGTACTGATGTCAGGCTCACCGGTCTGTAGTTTCCAGGATCACCCCTCGAACCCTTTTTAAAAATTGGTGTTACATTGGCGATCCTCCAATCCTCAGGTATTAGAGATGATTTTAATGATAGTTCACAGATTACTGATAGCAGGTCTGCAATCTCAAATTTCAGTTCTTTCAACACCCTTGGATGTATACCATCCGGCCCAGGTGATTTGCTACTCTTCAGTTTATCTAATAGTTGTAAGACATCTTCCCGATGTATCGATATTTCCTTCAATTCTTCCACACCTTTAAATACCACATCTTCCTCAGTAAAGACCGAAGCAAAGAATTCATTCAGTCTCTCCGCTATCGCCTTGTCGCCTCTTAGTGCTCCTTTAACCCCTTTATCATCTAATGGACCAACTGACTCTCTCACAGGTTTTTTGCTACGAATGTACTTGAAAAGGTCTTTATTTCGCGTTTTTGCTTCCGCAGCAAGCTTCTTCTCAAATTCTCTCTTTGCCTGCCTTATCAATGCCTTGCATTTGACTTGCCAGTGCTTGTGCTGTTTCCAGGTTTCAACGTTTGGCTCTTTTTTCCATTTCCTGAAAGATGCTTTTTTGGCAACAACAGCCTCTCTGACCTCACCTTTAAACCATGCTGGCAGTTTTTTGGACTTTTTTCCACTTTTCTTAAAGCGTGGAATACAGCTGGTCTGGGCTTCCAAGATAGTATTTTTCAACAACACCCAAGCTTGATGTACATCTTTAACCTTTGCAACTGCTCCTTTTAGTTTTTTCTTAACTGTTTTCCTCATTTTATCATAGTCTCCCTTTCGAAAGTTAAAGGGTAGTACTGTGGATTTCCTTACTATCCCTCCTACCCTTTAACTTTCCTCTGGTGCCTATCATTTTGATAGGAACTCTATCCTGCAGACAGCAAATGTCACCGAGCCAGCAGGTGTTTAAATCATTTCATGCTGATCTATACCCATACCCCACAATATTTGCCAGATCTTCAATTCCACACTCCTACACTCAGCCTTCGCTCAGTACACATCGACCGCTTTCATCTTCCATTACCATCCCATGCCTATTTACAATCCACTCATTACTCAGCTTTCTTCTTTCTGCGTCATCTCTATGCAACTCCCTCCCCACCACTCTCCAATTGGAACAGACCTACGTCATATTAAAGTCCCTTTTCAAAACCCATTTATTTTCCTCTGCTTTTGATCTTCCATCCTCTATTGTCTGACTTTATTTATGTTGTCTAATCCTTTTATCTTGATTAATTGAGCTCTTTCTCTTTCCTGTTTAAAATTGTAGTTCTTTTCCTTTTTCTGGCCTTGGCCATATCTGTATACTTTTTTGGATTGTACATCACTCTGATGTCACAAAGGAGCAGTATATCAAAAATCTCAATAAACAAACATAATCCTGAATTTACTGGATCCATGTATGTCACAGTGTGGTTATTATGTGTGACCCTCATCCATCCTGAATATAGTATCCCCAATTGTACTGCTATATCTTTCAAACCTTGCCTCTATGATGAAAACTCTTTCCTATGTAGTGCAATTGTCTTGGCTATGCCTGATACTATTAATATCTTGCAGCCTTGATACAATCCATGACTTGCAGATACCAATGTATATTTGCAATAATAGGTTGAGTGTGTTTAGCATTGGGTGTAGAGTGTGAATGGATCCAGTATGCTCTTTTGATTACAAAAGGCATCAAGAACTCCAAGATAAGTAGCTTCTAGAATACGTCTACCGAGTCGTAACTGTGTCCATACCTTCTGCACTGTCAGAAATACGAAAAACGCAGATGTCATCCTTGTGGCTCCTGTGGGATAGATCTTCCAGGGTAGACTTCAGTTGTGCAATGGCTGCAGTATTGACCTGCACATGATGAGTTTGCAACTCCAACTGCACAGTGCACTTTTCCAATTTTTCAAGATTCTCTTGCAATGTCATCAACTGTGTAGAAAGATTTTCCAAATGAACTTGTATATTTTTTGTAGTCTCAAGCTGTAGCATTATCATTTCTTGTAAGGTTTGCACCTCTTAAAGCACCGGATCAATCCCACCACACTGATCCTTCACCACCATTTTATATGGGTCTTGTTTACTGATTTTATTTGCTGCTGTCTTCAGGAATCTCAGGATACTAAATATATTGTAGTTTTGCTCGGGAGGGGGCGGGGAGGAGGGTACTAAATATCTTACAAAATTAGTTTTCCTGCACTGGAGCTCTAAGCACACGCGACCAGTCAAGATGGGCTACAAAGTACCTCCCAAGCACTAATATTCCATATGTGTACAAATGGTGCATAGTATTGTCATGTCTATCATGATTGTGGTAGCAAGGCACCTCGAGGTCCTGTCACGACTCCTAAATCCTGCATCAGTTTGAGGAGGAGGCAAGTACAGTGGCTAATGTCTACTTCATAAGTACTCTTTACCTATTTGTCCAGTTGTTGCCTGCCATGCATCTACATATCTTTAATACCTCAAGGTACACACTCGCATCCCTGCTCGTGTCCTCTTTACCACAAGCACTCTGCTCCTGATTTTCGAGACATGCTGAATAATTTCTGATTTTAACTTGCTGCTTACAGTGATGTCTGGTGGTGTGTCTCTTCTCAAGGGAAGTAATAGGAATAGCAAGCTATGGAGCAAAACCGGGGCTGAATCAAGATGTCCTCAATATTTGCTGCTCACCCTTCTCTTAGCACAACCTCTAAGTCACCCTTTATTGGAGAAAGACACTACTTCCTACTGCTACCTGATTACATATCTTTTGTGCAAGTGACACAGGATATGGCATCTGGTTCTAGCTTCTTAACTCCTGTATCTCACCTTAAAACTTGTACAGAAATGTGGTACAGCAAGGCATGGATTTCTACTCTGTCATCAAGTACACCTTTGAAGTGTAAAAGTCACTTCAGGTATTTGGATAGTTTAGAAGCTGTCATATGGTATGCACCCACACACAGCTTGCCCTCTGCATTCTCCTGTCAGGTATCACCTCCCTACCAACATTAAACCAGAACTACTTAGTAACCTTTCCTTCCCCTCTGTCCCTGTGCGTGCATCCAGATTACAGTGAATGGAAGCCCGGTCCGTAGAGGAATGATTGAGTCATATTTTGCATGTAAGTACTGTATTTATGTGTAGTCTGTTAAGTTGTAAGGAAACACAAAGGGCAAAGGCCAGTAGAGGTCACAGGTGCCAGGTTTATTGCTTTAAAATCCCCTACGCGTTTCAGCATGGAGCCTTCATCGGGGGGTATGCATCTAAAACAATAGTATGCAACATTATTGTAAAACATTCTATCAATATTAAAAACTGTATATTAAAACATGTAGAATATCAACACATAAAAAACACTTATACACAGAATGTATAATATCAAAGTAATCATAAAAGGGTAAAAAAATAAATAAATAATAATACATAAAGACCAAAAGTAGCCAAATAAACAAATAAAAATAAATAAGAGATAATAAATAATTAAAAATATAATTAAAAAGTCAAATCAAACCATACGGGTTGTATATCAGAGGAGGGTACTACAGAAAGGGTACTTACATGATACACCATGTGAATAGCATAATTAAATAGAAGTCTTGAATGGTTTGATTTGACTTTTTAATTATATTTTTAATATTGATAGAATGTTTTACAATTATGTTGCATACTATTGTTTTAGATGCATACCCCCCGATGAAGGCTCCATGCCGAAACGCGTAGGGGATTTTTAAGCAATAAACTTGGCACCTGTGACCTCTACTGGCCTTCGCCCTTTGTGTTTCCTGCTTTTTCTGCGAGGGCTCTGCTCTCTTTGTGTTCCTGTCTGTTAAGTTGTATTCAGCTTTCTTTTTTCTCTATTTTACTTCCTTTTTATGATTTTAGTGAAGTTCCTTTCTTTTCAACCTTTGATTTTGTTTTTATTGTAAATTTCTGAGGTATCTGCCCAGGTTTATGGCTGTATAACAAGTTGTTTAATAAACATAAACATGAACAGCCAGTCTCTTATGGTGGTCAAGGTGCCCTTACTTTTCTTCCTAGGGTAGGCAGGCCTATCCTTGAAAGGTTCCAGTAGGATAAAACAAAGCCAAGTAGAGACTCGATAGAAGTGCTTTCAAGGTAGGTGCAGAGTCACACAAATCAACATACTGGGGCCCTACTACAGCTGACTCAAACCAAGGCCTGCGCCCCATCTAAGGTCAGCCATGGATGCAGGAAGCATGTCTGAAAGAGGGATTCTTTGTTAAAATTAGCCACTGATAAAACAGCACTGTGCAGTGTATCTTGAATGCCTATAACAATGGAGCTTGACAGAACATGATGTTGGTAGCCACAGAAATAAAAGAACCCAAGGTGAGAGGCACTAGAGAAGCCAAGTAATCCTAACGGGTACCTGGCTTCAGGTTTTCATCACAAATTGATCCACTCCTAGATTTATCCCATTGACTGCAGGGGCCTGTAGTCTGTGTTTCCTTGGAAACATTATATGCACAGCCCAGCTACAAATCACAGCTGACAGTGAGATAAATTCAAGTGAAACAACCAAACCTGAAAATTGGCAGCAAATAACACTAATTTGGGCTGTGAAGCCTCAGCAGGAGAATTCACAAGCGCATACACTTGCATTCATGTGCAAGAAGTAATAAGTCTATCGAATATGGTCTAGTGCTGTAATTCTAAATTCCTCTCAAGTCTCTTTCCTCCTGGATGAACTGAAAGCCTCTGTGCATTGCATAGGTGTTGCAGCTAGCTGCTTGGTCCTGGCTGATTGACAGTGCCCAGCTGCAGTGGTTCCCTCTCTACCTGTGTGCTCTTCTCTCTCCCGGTTTCCGCCCCTTCCTTTATTTTCTGCAGCTGTGACATGCTGTTAGTAAATGTTGAAAGCATGGGAGCCATGCAGAATGCACAGTATGTTGTCAACCTGACACTGTACCTGATCGGATGTCTAACCTATCCTTCCACCCTTATTCTCTTGCATGATAGGTGCAAAAGCTGTAAATGGACCCAGTCAGAGGAAGATTATTATTATTATTATTATTATCATTATTAATATTAATAAACATTTTTAAAGCACTACAAGGCATACGCAGCACTGCACAAACACAGATAAAGACTGTCCCTACTCTTAGAGCTTACGATCTAAATAAGACAAACAAGACAAAAATTAAAAATGAGGATAGAATAGAAAAGGGTAAGGAAACACAAGAAGCAAGAGATCAGGAACCAAAGGCAGCCTTAAAGAGGCGAGCCTTGAGCATAGATTTAAAAAGGGGCAGGGATGAGGCCTGCCATACAGACTCAGGAAGTTTGTTCCATGCATAAGGAGCTGCAAGGTGAAAGGACCGAAGTCTGGAGTTAGCAGAGGTAGAGAAGGACAAAGAGAGGAGCAAGCCAGTAGAAGATCGAAGTTAACGAGGAGAGGTTTAGAGGGAGAGGAGAGATAGTGAGCAGCAGTAGAATGAATGCATTTAAATGTCAGAAGGAGGAGTTTAAATTGGATATGGAAATGGAAGGGAAGCAATGAAGTATTTTGAGAAGAGGGGCTATATGAGTAAAATAAGGTTGGTGTAGAATTAGTCATGCAGCAGAGTTTTGAATAGATTGAAGGGGAGAGAGATGACTTAGAGGGAGACCAGCAAGAAGGAGGTTGCAATAGTCGCGCAGGAAGCAATTAAAGAGTGGACAAGTGTTTTAGTAGTGTTATCAGAGAGGAAGGGGTGAAATTTGTAAATGTTATAGATAAAGAAATGACAGGTTTTGGCAATCTGTTGGATATATGAGGAGAAGGAAAGGGAGGAATCAAAAATTACGCCAAGGTTACGAACTGAGGATACAGGAAGTAGAAGAGTGTTATCAACAGAGATAGAGAAAGGAGGAAGGGGAGATGAAAGTTTAGGGGGAAAGATAAGAAGTTTGGTTTTGTTCATGTTAAGTTTCAACCGGCGGTGAGACATCCAGGTGACGATGTCGGAGAGAGAGGCAGAGATAGGGGCCTGCAGTGCCAGAGGAATACCAGGTGCAGAAAGATAGATCTGAGATTCATCTGCATAAAAATGGTACTGAAAGCCATGGGAGGAGATGGGAGCACCAAGGAACAGGGTGTAGAGAAAGAAAAGTAGAGGGCCAGAATAGACCCTTGGGGAATGCCAACTAAGAGTGATATAGGGGAAGAGGAGGAACCACTAGAACAAACACTGAAAGAGTGATGGGAGAGATAAGAAGAGAACCAGGACAGGATAGTCTCTAAAACCAAGTGACAATGTGTCAAGAAGATGGTGGTCAAAGTATCAAAGGCAGCTGAAAGGTCAAGAAGGATAAGGATGGAATAACAGCCCTTAGATCTGGCTAGAAACAAGTCACTGGGGATTTTGGCAAGTGCAGTTTCAGTAAAATGTAAAGGGCAAAAGCCAGATTGAAAAAGTTCCAGAAGGGCAAGAGGAAAGAAATTCAAGACAACGGTGGAGGACTGTGTGCTCAAGAAGTGTGGAGAAGAAGGGAGATTGGACGATAATTAGAAGGAGAGTTAGGATCAAGAGGTTTCTTGAGTAGGGGTGTGACTACAACATGCTTGAAGGCTGCAAGGACAGTAGCAGTAGAGAGCAAAAGGTAGAGAATATGTGAGATGGAAGGGATGACAGTGGAGGAAGTGGAGTAAAGGAGATGGGTGGGGATGGAATCAGAAGAGCAGATAGTAAGTTTGGAGGAAGAAAAAAGATGAGACATTTCATCATCAGAGATCTTGGGAAAAGAAGAAAGGGTAATAGAGATTGATGGGAAAAGTTGGCATTGAGGGAGAGGAGGGAATGAAGTTGTTCTAGGGGAAAACTGGAGAGAAATCTCATATATTTTATGAAAGAACTCAGCTAGGGATTGGGCTGAGAGAGAAAGGAGGATAGGTTGGCCATGAAGAGAGAGTTGAGAGTAGAGAAAAGTCAGCGGGGATTAGTGGCAAGAGAATTAGGTGGATATAGTAGTTTTGCTTAACAAGAGCTAATGCAGACTTGAAAGAGGTAAGCATGAATTTAAAGTGAAGGACGTCAGAAAGGAAGTGAGATGTAAGCCAGATGCGTTCAGTTGAGCAGGCAGAAGAGCGGAGAAAGTGGCAAATTGAGGACAACCAGGGCTTGGGCTGTACTGCATCTCACAGAATGTGGGATGGATGGAGCAAGAGTATCAAAAGTAGAGGAGAGGGCAGTATTAAAGGAAACTATAGCCTCATCAACAGATTTTAAAGACAAGGTTGAAGAAAGGTGATGAAATCATAGTGGAGAGAGCCAATGGATCGATAGCATGAAGATTCCTAAAAAGGTGCAAGGAGACAGAACAGGATTGTGGTGAGGAATGATGAAGGGAGAAACTTAAGAGGTGATGATCATATAAGGGAAGAACAGAGGTATGGAAATTGGAGAGTGAAAAATTAGAGAAGAAAACCAAATCAAGGCAGCGACCACGCTGATGAGTGGGAGCAGAACAGCAGAGTTGAAGATTGAAAGGTGAGGTAATGGAAAGGAATTTAGAAGCATAGGTGTCAGCGAGGTTATCAATATTGTGGTGATCAGCTGGGAAAAACCCAGGAGAGAATCCCTTTTTGATTGTTCAGGAAACTTTGAAGCCGTGGGGAAAGCCTAGATCCTGCGGTTCTGACCAAAACCCAGCCTGTCTTCCAAAAAGGAGGAAGGCTCCAGCTATGATACCAGCTTGGAAGGAATGGAGCAAGTCTGTCAGGACGCGGCAGGTTTCTGATCAAGCCCAGTATCCTTGGCTTACCAGGCAATACCCCCTAGCAACAAAAGGAGACTGGAAGGGGGAGGGGCTGCCTGTCCCTGCTTGTGAAAATATCCCTGGGCTTCAGACTGAGGAGGAAGGAGGAGCAGATCAGTAAGAGTCGATAGAAGCTGTGGAATTTGGGGAACAAGATTCTTCTGAACCCATGGATGTACTTTGCTCTTGAAGTGGTTAATGACAAGCTGCCACTCAACTCCAATCCTCCATCATCCAAACGTCGCTTTAGACCCTTCGATAAGGAGATATTCCTCTTGAATGTTCTTGATGACCTCAACCCTGACACCAACAATCTGGTTGAGCTAATAGACACATGGAACAACACCCTAGCTCAAGCCTCACTCCTTCCACCTTCCACTAAACCCACTAAGAGGAAGCACATAGCGAAATGGTTCACTTCCGATCTTCATGAATCCATATTGCTCCTCAGAAAGCTTGAGCGACGCTAGCGGCATTCTAGGCATGAGGTCAACCATGTCGCCTACCTGGCCAAACTACAAGAACACCGAAAAGCAGTTTATCTCAAGAGAAGAGAATACCATACCAACACCCTTATGCGCTCACTTAACAAGCCCCGCGAGCTCTGCAGTATTGTTAGATCCCTTACAAATGACGCCTCCAAGAACCTACCAGCAATTAACCCTAGGCTGGCAGATTTTGCCTCTCACTTCCAGAGCAAGACAAATTTGATTACTTCACTCTCAGAGAATCTTGTTAACGAATATTCCTTTCCTGAACATAAGAACATAAGATATGCCATACTGGGTCAGACCAAGGTCCATCAAGCCCAGTATTCTGTTTCCAACAGTGGCCAATCTAGGTCATATTTACCTAGGAGTTTTTCCCAAGAGACACAAGTTCCACAATGCTTGTACTGGGTCAAGCATTGATATCTTCGGTCACTTCTTAATAATGGTTTATGGACCTTTCCTCCAGGAACTTGTCCAAATCTTTTTTAAACCCAGCTACACTAACAGCCTTTACTACATCCTCCGGTAACAAATTCCAGATTCCTGAACCGCCCCTTACACACGACACACCTATACATACTCTTGACTCTTTCTACCCATACTCGGCTGAACAAATAGAAAAATTCATCGGCACAATCAACACCTCTACCTCCCTAGCCAATCCTTGCCCTGCATTCTGGATTAAGCAGGCAAGATCCAACCTAAGTTCAGCTATCTCCAGAATAGTACGCCTGTCTTTTTCCACAGGTTCTCGACCAGTGTCCCTTAAATCTGCCTCCAAAAAAACCGCTATTAAAAAACAATAAATCAAACCCATCAGAGATCAGCTCACACCGACCAATCTCCAGCCTTACCGCTTTGATTGAAGGATAAGGCGGTATACAAAACTGTCTAAATAAATAAATAAATAAATAAATACCCTTCCTGACCAAGATCATGGAAAAGATTGTCCAGCAACAGGTCCAAGACCACATCGACTCCCATGCCCCTCTTGACCCATAACAGCATGGATTCTGCCAGCAGCATGGAGTGGAAACCTCTTTTATAACTCTCCTAGATAGGCTCTGTACCGGCATCGATAAGAAGAGGCAGGGATTCATCCTAATCTTCTTGGATATCGCCTCTGCCTTCGATTCCGTCAGCCACAGCCTTCTCCTTGGCCGCCTACAACAGAAGGGTATTCGGAACTCTGCCCTCAACTGGTTTAGATCATACTTGATGGATCGCCAGCAACAGGTCCACTTGGGAACACAGTCTTCAAGCACCTTCCAGCAAACGCAAGGAGTCTCACAAGGTTCGTCGCCCTCAGCCTTGCTTTTCAATGTCTACATACACCAATCTGTACAATAATCAAGTCCTTCAACATACTATATCACATCTACGCAGATGATGTTTTACTCTACACCCCTTTCTCCATTGACAGCCCTGACTTTTCAGTCATCTCAGAATGTTTCAATGCTGTCTCTGATTGGCTCGCTACACATAGCCTGAAGGTTAATTGCAGGAAGACTGAGGTCTTATTTATTTCTAGAGACCAATCTTTTACCCCACCATCCTCCTTGCGGGTGAGAAATGTAGAACTCATTACTAAGCTGGAAGTTTGCTACCTGGGGATAACCCTAGACCAACAATTGACCATGACTGCACACATACATAACGTTATCAAGGCTGTCTACCAGAAGATAAGGACCCTTCACCATATACGCCCGCTACTCGACCCCTCAGATTTTCGCTCAGTCTTCCAAGCTCTCATCCTCCCACACTTTGACTATGCAAACATTATTCTTCATGGCATCCCAAAATACATCCTCCAACCACTCCAACTGGCCATGAACACAGCTGCCCAATCACTCCAGGGTATCTCTAGGTACGAGCATATCTCACCCATCCTGATGCAACTACACTGGCTCCCCATTTCCAGACATCTGACCTATAAAGCTCTTCTTCTCACATTTAAGATTATTCACAAATCATCCACATCCTCCTTCTCAGCAATGGTTCAACTAACCCCAGACAATAGAACGCAAAGAGCTAATATGGTAAACACCCTGGTCACCCCTTCTATACTAAGGTCTTGCACTAAAGCTGTCAAGAACTGTGCCTTTTCTTTATACGCTCCAACCCTCTGGAATGCTCTTCCTGCTTCAGTCCGAATCATCATGGACTTATCTACATTCAGGAAGGCTTTAAAGACTCACCTTTTCCAGCTGGCTTGTGACCACATAACATAATGAAAGACTCTCATAATACTGACTACATAACGTAATGAAGGACTCTCATAATGCTGACTACTTAACGTCCTCTCCCTTCTTCCCCTGCCTCGATCCCACACCTTTCCCTTCCCCTAACCCTTTTCTACCTCTCACCCTTTCCCTTTCGATGGCGCTTTTGCATGTTAATAGTTCCCTGCCTCTGTTACCAAGTTACGCTGTTCATACCTGTTAATGTATAGTTGCTGTTCATGCCTGTTAATGTAAAGTTGCCTGTTTTGTTGTGTTATGCCTGTTTTATGCCTGTTCTATGTAAAGTTGCTTGACTGTTAACGTTTCTTGTAAACCGCTCTGATACTAAATAGTGCGGTATACAAAAGCTAATAAATAAATAAGAATAATAAATAAAATAAAATAAATAAATAATGAAGCATCCAGTGGGTAGCTTCGGGTGAGTAAAACAAAACCTGAAGGGAGGAAGGGAGGGCTGCTGACACAGCTGCTAGTGTTGTGGGGTTCAGCAACACTGCAGGTAAAAGAAGAAAAACAGTTTGCTGAAGAAAGGGGGGAAGGGGGGAGACAAGTGCTTCTTACTTGAAGACTTCCAAGGGAGATATAAAGAGTTTTCTTGTTATGCTATGGTACTGACAGTGGATATTTGTTTGTTTTTAATTTTTGATGTATGGGCTCGACACGGTCCTGGTGCTGGGGTAAGCACAGTGGGCTCGATTTTCGAAGGCCTTTATACGGGTAAGTTCCCTAGTTACCCGTGTAAAGACCTTATCTGGGATTTTTGAAGGGCACCTACATGGGTAGTGCCCTTCGAAAATCCCAGATAAGTCCCTAATGCGCCCAGATGCTATCTGCATAGCGTTGGGGCGTGTGAGGGACATTCTGGGGCGGAGTGGGGGTGAGGAAAGGGCTAAATGGGAGCAGAAATTTTCAACGGCACCTATTTAGCCCTCTGCCCCTTAAAGATAGGTGAGGAAAAACATTGCCTATCTTTAAGGCACAGAGGGCTAAGCAGGTATCATCGAAAATTGCTGCTACCTTTTTAGACTCGGTGGCTGCTGGTGCATCCAGACAAACCCAGATTTTTGCTTCTGCTGCCGTAGAATTGGGCTCAGTGTTTTTAGGGTTGGACTTCAGTAGGGACTCCCACAACTGGAATATGTTCCTGATAGTTGCTGTTTGGGGGACTCATACAAAATTCTGGACTGGATTTGAAAACCCAGCGTCGAGTGCTTGATTGGAGGACCAGTAGAACAAGCGACCTGGGCGCCCACGTCCAAAGTTACAATATGAATATTGAAATCTCCAAGAATGAGCTAGGGGGAAGAAGAATCTAGAAATAGGGAAAGCCAGGAATCAAAGTTAGTGAGAAAGGTAGAGATGGACTTATCAGGGGTTCTAGAAACAGCAGCTATCCAGAGAGATAAGGGATTAAAAAGACGGATAGAATGGACTTCAATGGAGGAAGAGGAGTGAGACTGAGGAAGAGGGAGTGGTTGAAACTGACAGGAAGGAGAAAGCAGAAACGCAACACCATCACCAGGGCCAGAGGTACGAGGAGTGTGGGAGAATTGGTATCTACCGTGACAGAGGGCAGCAATTGAAGCAGTGTCATCGGGTGGAGGCAGGTTTCAGTGAGAGCTAGAAGACTGAAGGAGTTAGAAATGAAAATGTCGTGAGTAAAGGGGGTTTATTAGAAATGGAATGTGCATTCCATAATGCACAAGAGAATGGGAGAGAGGAGAGGAATATAGATGAGATTAGAACAGTTGAGAGAGAAATGAGAGTAAGAGACTAACCTAGGGGAGCCAGGTTAGGATGAATGTCATCAGAAGAAAACAGGAGAAAGAGGATTAGAGGATGAGGCGGGGGGAGGGGGGGTGTGTGTGTAGAGATGGAAGCAAAAACAAATGCATAGGGTCAGGGTCGGCCTGTCCATTGAGCAAGAATGTTTTTTGCACAGGGCCCCGCGCTTCGGGGAGCCCCGCGCTAAAGACATTCTTGCTGCTGCCCTTGTCTTGCCTGCCTGAACCGACGCCTAGAAAAAGTGCTCCGTCCTGCAGCCGCTGCGGCACCGCTGAATTTTACCAGCCCGGGCACGGCGGGCAGCAGCCCCGCTCTTGCGATCCAACTCCTTTTTTCTGCTGGTTTGATTTGCTGCCCGACGTCGACGTGCCGCTGCCATTGGCTATGGGCACCTGCAGGTTATAGTCTGTTTCTTCTTAAACGGTTAACTCCAGGTAATATAAAACACACGCCGTTTAATGACTCACATCACAACATGAGAGCATTATTACTTTCACACTGACATAATAACATCTGTTGGAAACGCTCAATAGGGACTAAGTCTTCGCATCAGGACTTAGTCTCTATTGAGAGTTTCCAACAGATGTTATTATGGTGTGAGTAGATACGCAGGCAGCATCAACTATACAGCCAAGATTGGAAGATTCCCTGAGGAAACGTCTCGTGTGAAACGCTTGGGGTGCCTTACTGTGAGCGTTGGAATTACCCCTTCATGATCATTTGGCAAAAGCTAAGTTTGAATCATTTTTGTATTTCCTCATATAAGCAGTTGCAATATTTTGTTGAAGTATTCTACTCAGAGGAAGACAAGATATTTAGAATGAAAGAAAGACTTTAAAATACAAAAAAAATATACATATATAATACTTGTTGGCATTGGGTCATTGATGTAAAAACTGGCACCGTTAAAGAGCTATTAGCTCATGGTTGAGTGCCGCTAGTTTTTCTGAGACCAATGTCAGTGTGAAAGTAATAATGCTCTCATGTTGCGATGTGAGTCATTGGCTATGGGCAGGCACGTAGTCCAAACTCCTCCCACTGACTCACACCAGCTGCACGTGGAACTGGGCTTTGCTGAGTGCTTGCTGCCTGCAACGAAGGATGTGAGTGCGACGACTCTTTGAAGGCAAGTCGGACTAGTCTCGGCAACGAGTGCTTTATAATTTTATTTTAACAAAAATCGAGCCAGCATACGCACAGTAAGTAAAATTATTTTTGTGATCGCGTGTTCACTGTCTGGCTCTGGCCCATGATGTTCTCCTGGTCCCCTATCCGGCCGCCGGCAATGCGGCCTCGGTCTCAACGGTCTCTGTGCGGAGAGTTGTTTTGGCTGGCTCGGGCTCCTGAAGGGCTGTGGGAGAGAACATGGGCAATATATTGAGGCCAGAGAAGCAAATAAGAGAAATAGTGGCAAGTCCTACAATTAGACAACCAAATCAGTTTAAGGTGGATGCCCTGTCCATGATAGCACCACTATACTAGAGTAATTAAAATGGGTCTCTGTAGGACCATTCAGCTCAGCAGACTACTCTCTGAGCAGATCTCAAGAACGACTCTCAAGAAACACTTTAGCAGTCCTTCAGTGCAGCTGCAAACTAATTTGGTAGCTCTTAGAAGGCAGTTTACAAGCTCTAGGGTGGGCAGGGCAGGGCTTTGGAGGCCACCAATTTAATCAACCAGCGAGCATATTAGTCAGTCACCTGTAAAGAAGTGGGCTGATGGGGGGTTAGGACTGGTAATGGGTTATAGGGGGGGCTTAAACTGAAAATGGGGTGATGGGGGGTTAGGACTGGAAGTGGTTTGATGGGGGGCTAGGACTGGTAATGGGATGGGGGGTTGCTATGACTGGAAATGGGCTGAGTGGAAGGGGAGGCTTGAACTGCAAATAGCTGATGGGGAGGGAGCTTGGAATGGAAATGGGCTGTGAGGGAAGGGAGCTAGGACTGAAAATGGGCTGATGGAGCAGCTAGGATAGGACTGGAAATGGGCTGTTGGGGGGAGCTAAGATTGGAAATGGGCTGTGGTGGGGGCTTGAATTGAAATGGACTCATGGAGGGGCTAGAACTGGAAGTAGGCTCATGGGGGGCTTGGACTGGAATTGGGCTGAGTGGAGGGGAGCTAGGATTTGACATGGGCTGATGGTGGGGCTAGGAAATGACTAGAAATGGGCTGATGGGGGCTAGGATTGGAAATGAGCTGATGAAGGGACTCAGACTGAAAATGGATGGGGGAGCTAGGACTGGAAATGGGTTGATGGGCTAGGACTGGAAATGGGCTGATGCGGGGCTAGGACTGGAAATGGGCTGATGCAGGGACTAGAAGGGAATGGATGCTGGGTGAGACTGGAACTAGAAGGGAGCTGATGTTGGGGGAGGATTAGAATGGGATGGGGCTGGGAGAGTAAAATGGAGAGGGGAAAAATATTTTGTGTGGGAGGGATGAAAAATCTACAATTGGCCGGGTATTGGGAGAGTAAGTGGGGATTGAGGATGGAGGGGTAAAATTTGTGTGGATGAAATAGGAATGAGGAAAGAGCAAATGGAGAAAGATTAGTATGTCAAAGCAGATGTAGAGAGAGAGAATGGAAAAAAAAATACAAGAGAAAAGAAAGAACAAATGGACAGCGGACGATGGACAGTTAGCAGAAAACATGAAGAAACCAGAAGAAAGTGGCTGGAGCAATTGCAACTGAAAAAAATGCACAAAAGGTAGAAAGATATCTCTTTATTTTGAATTTATTAACTGGAATATGAAAGCTCTGGGAAATGTGCATCATTAACGTCTGCGCTTTGTTTGGTGCAAGAGGAAATTAATTTATAGTTTTATTTCTACAGTGTTGTTGTACATTCCAAGTTTGGCTTTTGGGGTTCCCAGTTTAATTATTGTCTTCCTGTTTCTAAATTGTGATTCCTTGTTTGGTGATGGTCTATGTTCTGCATGTGTAACTGAGCTGAGGTATTCTATTTATGTAATTCCTATTTGACATTGCCACTTGTTCTCTTTCCCCAGTATTCTCTGAAATGTATTGGTTTAATATTTGCAGTGTTGCCTTTTGATAGGTAGGGTATGGTGCTTTGTGAGTCCTGGTAATGCTGTCAGGATACGGCGGGTTTGCTATAGGTTCTAAATGGGCAGCGTTTGTAGTAGTTCCTAATGTGCCTGGCGGTTGGCACTGGATTATAGTAATGTAGAAATCTTTTAGTCTTTCTTTATCCATACACTCATTAAGAGACATGTTTACTAAAAGTTAGTGTATGGTAACATTATGCAAATATTTATGCAAATAAGGCCACTTATGCAAATGAGGCCCCGCACCGAGTCTTCGCACATGGCCCCGCACCCCCCTTGTGCCGCCCCTGCATAGGGTTGCAGTCATGGTGGCAGCAGACATGACACGTCTAAACTCGAGTATTAATGGTACATTAAGCTATCTGCCTTGCGTGGAGGAGTACCCTAGTGGTTAGAGCATTGACTTTGCAATCAAAAGACCAGGGTTCCATTCCCACTAGCACTCCTTGTGGCCTTGGGCAAGTCACTTAACCCTCCATTGCCTTAGAAGAATTCAAGTTATCAAAACCCCTGTTCAATGTACATTACCAAGTTTAAGTTACAATGTAAATTACTTAACCCGTTTTGGACAGCTCGCATATTCTTTCTCTGTTCTGGATGATTTATTAGATTTGTTACACTCAAACAACTATGAAATACCGGCAATAATAAAAAATATTAAAACTTTGCAGAAAATAGAAGTTTCACATAGTGTATGTTTTTCATACACTGGTCCAATATAGTATATTGTCCGTCTTCAGAAAAGATAGGATTCAGTTCCAATATTCATTGACATAAACATACTGTATGATACTATTGAAAATGCAGTTTTCATTTAAAACACTTTATTATGATATAATATAGTTTGTCAACAGTCCATTCTGACGGCGTAATATGATACACATGAAAACACTTCTGATGCAGTGCGTCGATATTGCACCATTGAAACACCTAGAACAGAATGCTTGACAGCAATTAATTACGACAACATATTAGCCCAGCGTATGAAAAACATACAAGGCTGATATACGCACCAATAACTCTGACATTAAGTAACTTACAGTTATCTAAACCTATTTTCTAAAGTCTACAAATACTTTTATTTGCAAAATAGTAGCTATTACAGCATTATAAGCTACTTACTATTTTCTGTGATCTTTTTCCTGAGACAGATTAAAGCGGAGAGCAGGAGAAGAGCTGTGTAGTGCTATCCTCATTGGGGTTGGCTTTGTTTAGTTTTTCTGCATGTTCCACCCTAGTCAGCCCCAATTTGACTTGGATGTCTTTTCTAAAATGTCACTTTCTTGCAGATCGGTCAGTTCACAAAGAGTTTTCCATGACTAACTGTTTTTATGCAGGATTAGAATTAATAATGACTGTTCTCACTGGCTGCTTTGCCAAACCTTAGCTGAGACTGGTCTTTACCATTTGAAATAAATGTTTGACTGGAGTTTTTCTGGCCTTGTGTCCACTTCTATTTCTGTTTTCATTTGGCCCACATTATCTTTTGGAGGTTCGTCTATTTGGCATATGTAATCCACAACCAACTCCTTCCAGAAAGGAACCCACATATACCTGCCCTGCAGCAACAAGAAAGAAAAAATCTTCTCTACCCAACCTCATAAGCCTACCAAATACACTCTACTAAAGCACTTCTCAACAAGCTCCTGAAGATCCTGGCAGCGCCTCTGGCATTGCAGTTCAATTTATATGTGTTGGGTATCAAGTCTTTAAAATATGACCACTTAAAATGAGAGAGAGATCACTGGCAATCTCAATCTAGGATTTAGCGGGGGTCGCCTCATCTCCGCCAAGTTAAAAAAAAAAAAGTTAAAACGCACACAAGTTGCTGCCACTGCCGAGTCCGCTTCTTGGCAGTGGCAAACTCACCGCCTCCCTTCTAATGCAGCCACGGCTCCCTGCCTCTTAGGGAACCGTGGCTGTGCCTGTAAAATCATTGCAGAGCCTCCCTGTCTCTCGACGGGCTCCGTGCAGCACTGTTCCGTCTCCAAAGGAAGTTGTTTACCATTTCCTTTGGAGGCAGGACAATGCTGCACGGAGCCCGTCGAGAGACAGGAAGGCTCCGCAACGATTTTACAGGCACAGCTGCAGTTCCCTAAGAGGCAGGGAGCCACGGCTGCATTAGAAGGGAGGCAGACATGGGGAGAGGGGATGAGGGGGCAGGGAACCTGCAACACGGCTGACATGGACGGGGGGGCTGACATCGACAGGGGGGGGGGCTGATATGGATCGTTGAGGGAGGGGGCTGACATGGACGGAGGGGGCTGACATGGAGGGAGAGAGGGAGGGAGCTGAAATGGATGGATGGAGGGAGGGGGGCTGACATGGAGGGAGGGAGGGGACTGATATGGATGGATGGAGGGAGGAGGCTGACATGAAGGGAGGGATGGGGGGAGGGGGCTGACATGGACAGATGGAAGGATGGGAGCTGACATGGAGGAAGGGAGGGGGTTGACATGGATGGATGGACGGAGGGGGGCTGACATGGACAGAGGTGGGCTGACATGGAGGGAGGGGGGCTGGCATGGACAAAGGGGAGAGACAGGGGGACATACTGGACAGACAGGGGATAAATGCTGGACAGAGGCGAGAGACAGTGCGGGTTAGGATTATAATGGGCTGACGGAGGAGCTAGCACTGGTAATGGGCAGATGGGGGGGCTAGGACTGGTAATGGGTTGATTAGGGAAGGCTAGGACTGGGAATGGACTGATGAGGGGCTAGCATTGGAAATGAGCTGATCGGTGAAGTTAGGACTGGAAATGGGCTGATGGGGGGATAGGACTGGTAATGGGCTGATTAGGGGAGCCTAGCACTGGTAATGAGGTTGAAGGGGGGGGGACTAGCACTGGAAATGAGCTGATGGGGTGGGGTAGGACTGGTAATGGACTGATGGGAGGCTAGCATTGGAAATGAGCTGATGGGGGGGCTATGACTGGAAATGAGCTGATTAGTGGAGGCTAGGACTGGTAATGAGCTGATAGGGGTAGGACTAGTATTGGGCTGATTAGGGGAGGCTAGCACTGGTAATGGGGTTGAGGGGGGATTAGCACTAGAAGTGAGCTGATTGGGGAGCTTTGACTAGGAATGGGCTGATTGTGGGGAGGGGAGGATAGAACTGCTGGCCCTGGAAGAAAACTGGGGGCTAAGGCTACAAATGGGCTGATATGAGGGGATGGAAGAATGGAACTGGAAGGGAGTGGATCTGAGAGGGGCTGCCATGGTATTTGTACTAGAAGGGACTGGTCAGTGGGGAAGGAGGGGGACTGGAAGGGAATGGACACCGGTGGCAGTCATGGGAATGCAAGTTGACATTGGAAGGTACTGGGAGTGAGGACTGGAAAGGGGCTGATACTGGGGAGGGTTACTGGGACTGGAAATAGGCTGATGTAAAGAAGTGAAGAAAATGAAAGAAAAGATAAGAAATGGCAGATGGACCATAGACCACAGAAAGAGAGCTAAGAGAAGACAGGAAAGCAGAAGCCTTAGATCGGGACCAGCATGATCAGAGAATAAATTGGTCAGACAACAAAGGTAGAAAAAATAATTTTATTTCATATTAGTGATTTGACTACAAAATCATAATAATTTTGAAATCAAATATTCTTACTTGTTATTGGGATTAATTATTGTGGTTTAAATAAGTAAATTTTATAAATAAAAACATAATGCAAAGGCCTATAATATATTAATAATTCAACAAATGATTACAGTGACAATGCGTTAACGGTAAAGGAAGAGAGACGCATTTGATTATATCATTGGGGGTCATCACAAGTTGACCAATGGTAAAAGGGGTCACGGTGCAAAAAAGGTTGAGAACCACTGCTGTAGAGGTTTGGGAATTGAACCGTCTTACGATTGAATGAGGGGGCGTGCTGTGAAAATGAAGCTTGTACCCCTCTCCCACAATGGACAGAGTCCAGTTTTTTGTTGTTATTTGGTGCCATCTGTTGGCAAAATGACATAACCTGCCTTGAATGTTTAAGGGTTCTGGCCCCTTCAGAGGCAGGAAGGCTAAGTTCTCTATGAAGGAGACAAAGCCCTTGAGTGGGCTGGGCCTGTGGAGCTGGTTGAGCTCTAAGGCCTTTTGACTTCTTTTGTCTGGATTGTTGTTGTTGACCTTTCTGGGCAATTTGACCCTGAGCTTGCCCTTGCTGTGTATAGGATGGATAAAACTTCCTCTTTTTGCTGAAAAAGGGTTTTTTGTAGGGTTTCTTTTTGGCTGGAGTGGCTGTAGATTTTAACAATCTGTCTAAAGTGAGATTGTCAGTATCTATCTCATTAGCCTTCTCCTGCCAATTCTTGCCAAAGAGGTTTTCTCCTGTGCAAGGGATGTTTCCCAATTTATCCTGTACCCAAATCTCCAAGTCTGATGCCTGAAGCCAGGCAATCTGACATGCACCAATGGCAATAGCAGAGGTTCTGCTGATGCATTCAAAGCAATCAAAGGCTACACGGTTTGCAAACTTGGAGACATCTTGAGCATGCTTGTCCAGAGTGAGAAAGTCCTGTCATTTGTCCTCAGGGAGAAGGGGGCTCATAAGCTCCAAATCTCCATTGACCTCTTTGAGGAACATTCCCATATATAAAATATATGAGCTGATCTTAGCTGAAAGCATGGAAGTCTGAAAAGTTTGATGCCCAAAAGCATCAAGAGTCCTGCATTCACGACCTGGAGGATTGGATGCATGTCTCTTTGCACTTTTCATCCTACGCATAGCTGATTCCACTACCATTGAATGGTGTGGCAGCTAAGTCTTTTGAAAACCAGGACATGGTGGAACTCGATACATGGTATCAAGTCTCCTAGAATGAGGAGATGTGGTCAAAGGTGTTTCCCACAGTCTGAGCATCAAATCATGAAGAAATTTCATGAATGGGCAGAGTGGCTGACTCCTTGGGAGCCTTAGGGTATTGGAGAATTTCCAATTCCTTTGCTCTAGGTTCTTTTTCAGGAGCTACTGTGATTGAAAGGCCTCGGGCCACATCACAAATAAAATCCTGAAAAGACATGTCTTCCGGAGGAGATATTCTGCGTTGAGGAGAAGAGGAGTCTTCCAGGAGAAACACTCTGGTACCGGCAGAATTATCAGAGTCATCAGAATCGGAGGATTCAAAGTATCTCTGATCCCGATGTTCATGCAAAGCACGGTCTCGGTATCGATCAAAGTCGTTACTGAATTGGTCTGGTACCGATCTGTCGATGCCATAAAAAGCCTGCATCAGAAGGATTCCCATCGGGGCTGGTACTGTCAGTACTGGTACCGGTATCTGTACCGGTGCTGGTATCAGCATCGGTACCGGTGCCCGTTGAACCACTGGTGTCAATGGTACCACAGCTGTAAGGAGAGCTGCAAGACTGTGTTCGATAGCGAGGAATCTCTGGTCTATTGACGCTGCCGATGCCTGGGTATCGGTACCAGTAAAAGCGGCCGGACCCCTGAGCATAGCACCAGTAGTTCTGCCGAGGTCGAAGCCTCGAGAACATCCTGGAACCCCGTTGATGCTTTGGAGGCCGAAGCCTCCCATTGGGGCTGTTTTGCCGGTGTAGTTTCCTCAAGGGCTATGCCAATCGCCTCTCGATGCTTTGAAGTTAAGCTACCCTTTGAGGACCGGCTCTTATGTTTAGTTACCTGAGATCCATGGGAGGAAGACGAGGCTCTTGAAGACATCGATGCAATGGACCTGGTATCAGAAGAAAAGAGGGTACCGAGCTTTGCAGCTCGGTTCTGTCTTCCTCTTTTAATCATTCCCATACAGGAGGAACACTGAGATGGAGAATGGTCAGGGCCTAAACATTTTAGACACCAGTCATAGGTGTCGGTGACGGAGATGGTACCGCCACATTTAGTACATTTTTTAAAACCACTAGCTGGTTTTTCCATCTTTTGGGAAAATTGGGGCCTAATGCCCAAAATGGCACCTAGCACCAAAAGAAAAAGTTTCTGAAGAGAAACAGTTCAAAAAAAAAATTTTTTTTTTTTTAAAAAAGAAGAAAGAAAGAACCGGTGGTACTGGTAGGTGTCATGCGGAGGCAGGCGCGACCACAAGAAAGCAAGTTTAAAGAAGAAATTTTCTGAGGTGACAGGGTATGTGTCCTGTCGGCTCCGCGGAAAATGAAGAACTGAAAAGGGATAGTTGGAAAGGCGGGAAGGCAGTACGCATGTGCTGAGGGATGCTCCCAAAAGCATTCCTATTGGATGCTGGGGAGCGTTCCCGCGCAGGCTCCGTCGGTACCAACGATACCCATATGTGACGACTACATTCCTGCTTGTAGCTAGAGATGAGCATTAATGTGCTTGGACAATATGGAAGTTGTGCAGAATATCAATTGACAATTGGCTTATTGGCTGTTGATAGTCGAGTTTCTGTGTGTGGGGATTTTGCAGTGTTTGCATTTGAACATGACATTAGAAGCAAAGCATGTGCTAGGTGTGTCGCGACCCACAGATTGACAACCGCTGCTCTACAGGCAATCTACTGGATCAAGAGATCTCAACACTCCTTGCTCAAGGAGCAATAGAGGAGGTGTCCATTCTTCAGCAGGGTGCAGGGTTCTACTCCCCCTATTTTCTTATTCCAAAGAAAACAGGAGGACACAGACCCATTCTAGACCTCAGAGAATTGAACAAATATCTGTTCTGAGAAAAGTTCAAAATGATTTCTCTGGGAACTCTTCTGCCATACCTTCAAGTCAGGATTGGCAATGTTCTCTAGATGTAAAGGATGCCTATACTCATTCTGATCCATCCAGATCACAGGAAATTCTTGACAATTCCTTTTCAAGGGAAAACATTTCCAATACAGGGTTCTTCCCTTTGGTCTGGCTTCGGCACCAAGAGTATTCACGAAATGCATGGCAGTAGTAGCTGTATTTCTGCGAACCCTGGGGATATTCGTCTTCCCTTACTTGGATGACTGACTCATTCGAGCCTCCACGGTTCCAGAAGCCAGATCTGCACTGTCTCGCACAATGCGAATCCTTCAATACTTGGGATTAGTCATACACCTCCCAAAATCCCAACTTGCTCCGTCTCAGTCCCTAGAGTTCATAGGAGCTTGTTTAGATACCAGACAGTCAAGGGCTTTTCTCCCACAAACCCACTGTCTTCGTATAATGCAGCTAGCTTCTCAAGCAGCAGTGAAGTCCTCCCTAACTGCTACAACTATTGGGACATATGGCATCCACCGTTCATGTGGTTCCCTACGCTCGCCTTCATATGCGAGCAGCCCAGTGGACCCTATCCACACAGTGGACACAGGCCACGGGACATCTGTCGGACAAGATATCAAACTCACAATGACTGATCTTGTCCCTACAATGGTGACAATCACTGGAAAATCTTCTAGTGGGGTTTCCTTTCCAGCAACCCCTATTCCAGGCCACCCTAACAACAGATGCATCATAGGTGGGATGGGGAGCACACCTGTATCATCTCTCTACCCAGGGTACCTGGACTCCACAGGAGGCTTGTCTTCACATAAACCTCCTGGAACTCAGAGCAATCTATCTAGCTCTTCGAGTATTCCATGTCCAGCTCAGCTACAAGACAGTCCTAGTCCAAATGGACAATCAAGTAGCTATGTTCTATGTGAACAAGCAGGGCGGAAGAGGCTCTCTGTCGTTATGCAATGAAGTTTTACGACTATGGGCCCTCGCCAGAGAGTATCAAATTCACTTTCTCATGGTATATTTTCTAGGCATTCAAAACCTTTGGGCAGACAAACTCAGCCAAGTACTGCTGTCTCACGAATGGTCTCTCCACCTAGACTAGGTAGCCAAGATATTTCAGATCTGGGGAACCCCAGACATAGACCTATTTGCAAGTCTATGAATGCCAAACTTCCCCGGTTCTGTTCCAGGATTCTGGCTCAAAATTGCCAGGTAAGGGACGCCTTCCTTCTTCACTGGGGTCACGACTTCCTCTATGCCTTCCCACCCATTCCCCTTATCCCCAAAACACTCTTCAAGCTTCAGAGAGACAGGTTGTATGATCCTCATAGCGCCACGGTGGTCACGCCAAACGTGGTATCCCCTGCTTTTACATCTCTCTCAAGCTGCACCTCTGGAGTTAGGCTATGCTCCTGATCTCCTCTCCCAAGAGAACGGGATGCTATGGCACCCGAATCCCCAGTCCCTGCATCTTAGGGCCTGGTTGCTGAAAGCTTAGACCTTCAGGATCTTAACCTTTCCCAACAGGTAAAGGATATCCTTCAGGCTTCTAGAAAACCTTCCACAAGACGCTCTTACGCCTTCAAGTGGAAACATTTTACTATATGGTGTTCACAGAAGGGGTTAAACCCCTTATGATACCTTTGGAATTGATACTAGAGTATCTACTTCATTTATCAAATTCTGGTCTAAAGACCAATTTCCGTAAGAGTCCATCTTAGTGCAATTGCATCTTCCTATAAGCCTCTAAATGGACAACCAATTTCCTCTCATCCACTCATAACAAGATTTATGAGAGGTCTTCTATTAACAAAGTCTCCCATCAGGCCACCACTGGTTGCATGGGATTTAAACCTAGTTCTCGGGCAGCTCATGAAACCGCCTTTTGAGCCTTTAGCCACTACAACCCTAAAGCTTTTGTCCTGGAAGGTCATCTTCCTAATTGCAATCACCTCTGCACGTCGCATTAATGAATTGCAAGCTTTAGTGGCTGATCCTCCTTATGCTAGGTTTCACCATGATAAGGTTGTTCTTAGAACTCATCCACACTTTAGGCCAAAGGTGGTTTTGCCTTTTCATTTAAATCAATCAATTTATCTTCCTGTATTCTTTCCAAGGCCTCATGCCTCTAATGCAGAAAGGAACCTTCATACTTTGGATTGTAAAAGAGCCTTGGCTTTTTACCTACAAAGAACACAGCAACATAGAAAGTCTTCTCAACTTTTTATTGCTTTTGATTCTAGTCATTTGGGACTTCCATTCTCCAGGAGAACTCTGTCCAAATGGATTGCACAATGCATATCCTTTGCTTATGAGAGTAAGAGTCTTCCTCTTCAAGGCCATGTCACAGCTCATAATGTGAGAGCCATGGCAGCCTCTATGGCTAACCTTCACTCTGTGTCTATTGATGACATTTGTCGAGCAGCCACCTGGGCTTTGGTACACACCTCTACAGCCCACTACTGCCTAGATAAAGCCTCCCGTCGGGATGCCTTCTTTGGCCAAGCTGTTCTTCAAAATCTCTTCCAGACCTAATTCAGCTCCTACCCACCAACCCTGGTGGGATGCCAGAGATCCATGGGAGGAAGCATGGCCCACCTTACTTGGGTGGCAGCTTCCTGGGGCTATCTCCCTGGCATCTGCAGCAAGGGAGTCCCGCTATGTGAAGACTACATTCTTACTTGTTCCTGGAGATAGCGTAGTTACTCACCTGTAACAGGTGATCTCCGGGAACAGCAGGAATTTAGTCTTCACAACCCACCCACCTCCCCTAGGAGTTGTCTCTCTATCTCTCTGTCTCTTTCCTCTTTCCTCTTTCTTCTCTCCCTCTATCCTTTCACTCAGCTTCAAACCTAACTGAAGAGGGACAGTTGGAAAGGCGGGAAGGCAGCGTGCATGTGCTGAGGGATGCTCCCAAAAGCATTCCTATTGGACGCTGGGGAGCGTTTCTGCACAGGCTCCGTCGGTACCGACGATACCCATATGTGAAGACTAAATTCCTGCTGTTCCCGGAGATCACCTGTTACAGGTGAGTAACTACACTTTATTAGCCAACTGATCTCCCTAAAACTACAAATGCCACCAGGACCAGGAACAATTGCAAAAATGAAATGTTCTTGCACCTCCTCGTGTATACCTAGACTGAGGCCAAGACTGCATGCACCATATTCCCTTGAAAAATAATCTAAGGCCGAGACTACTGGAAGAGTCCAAAAACAACTCCAGATCCCAAATAGAGATTTGGTGGGGGTGGGGTGGGGGGAGTTCCTAAACTCCAATACTGTTGAAGTCTTACAGAAAATATCCTCTTTCACCTTGAGCAAAATGCCCTCAATGCAAGTCAACCGTATCAAAGATCACACATATGCTATGCCCAGAGGAATTACCCAAGAAGTGAAGTTAAAATGCCCAATTAGAACATGAATTTGATGTAAAGTGAATTTCTTGTGAGTACTGGCCTCAGCAATAGCTTCCAATAAATCCACCACCTTGTCTCTTGGTAAACTAGATTCCATGCACTCAAAATCCAGCTCAATTGCAAATCAGTAGGGCAAGAGGACAAGCTGTGTTGCCTAAAGGAAGCTATATGTGGGACACAGTTGATTGGATTACTCATCCGCCTTAGGAGCACATACGAACACCTCCTCTTTAGGTGAATTCCATGGAGCGACATTAACAGCACACCTAGAACCATGCTACTGGCCTTTTTATTTTGTCATCTGCCTTCCCTACTATCTCCCCTACAGCTTACTGCTTCTATTCTTGCAAATACGTCCCTCCCATTCACCTATGGCAGCTATATATGTTATATGGATTTGCTGAAATAGCAAACTAGGGCAACCACGAGGCATCGGAGAAAGTCCAAGAAATCCTCAACTTGCTATAATCATAGTTCACTACCATTATTATTGTTCACAAGTACTTTCAACAAAAAGAGACTACTACTCTACACTGATAAAGACTTTCTCCCATTGCCCAAAAGCAGTTTTCTCCACTGTCTCCCAACTCCCCTCTCTCAGTACTGTACCTCATTATTCTTCTTGGCCTATACCTTACCCGATACACAGGCAAACTTCTACCATGATAAAAATCCAAAACATAAGGCTTGACCTACCTTTTTCTTCCTTTCATGTTACCTGAATCCCTTGTACCATCCTCCATAACCCAAATGCACAGCTAGTCCACTTTTGCCCCTATCACTGATTCTGCTTTAAGCAGACTAGTTTCATCCACTTGCAAAGCCATTTGCTTGTCTGACCCCATCCCATCCTCTTGGCTAGAACAATCCTTAATGCTACTCCCTATTGCATGTTGCATTATCAACGATAGCCCTTTCTCTGGTCAGGCCCCAGACTCCTGGAACAAAGTATTGATACATCCTATTCTGAAGAAATCTAAATTAGATACATCTGATCCTATCAACTACTGTCCCATTTCTAACCTGCAATTTATCTCTAAACTTGCTGAGAATCTGGTCCTCTCACAACTCTCCAATCATATTGTGAATGTACCTGCTCCACCCCTTCACTGGGCAACAGATCCTGGGCTCTTGGGATTCAAACCCTTCACTCAAAACAATGGGAGAGAGAGAAGTAACAATAACTAATAAAACAATTCACACACACAGAATTATGTTAAGAATAGTACTCTTAAGGCCTTAAGGGGAAAGAGCCCATAGTTCTGCAAACTTGAGTAGTTCCTGTAAATCTCCTTCCTCCTTGCTAGGCCAGAAAACCTCCTTTATTGAGAGAAAAACAGTTATCAGCATCACTTTTGTTTATCTACGTTATTTATTTAATTAATTTATTTCATGTTTTTTCTATACCGCGCTATTCATCATCAGTGCGATTCACAGGCAACTTAATTGTGCAATGTAGAAAGATCTACATTGGACTTACAGTAAACAGGGTGTTTAAACAGGGAGAACAGGTGAACTATATACAAATTGGCATCAAGGTTCTACATGTAATTTGGCATTATTTAGAAATTAAACAATGTGACTATATACATACTAGTTGTATTTTGCAGGGTATGTGTTATGAGCACAGACATATTGCTCAGCTGAATTAGGAGGAACAAAAACATCCTGTCTCAAAATTACACCCTTTATAACACATCTCTCTCCAGGCTTCAGACTGTTCAGCGAATTCTAAGCCATTCTCCATATTAACTCTTTCAGAGGGCTCTGGTACCCCATTTTAATTTCCTCCCAACATTATGGAGCACACTCACTCACTACACCCTTGCCAATCCAGGTCATAGCACTAAGACTATCATCACTTCTGTCCGTGAAGTCCACAGTTCCCTCGATCATGAAAAAATAACATTAGCCATTTCTCTGGATCTGACTTCTGCTGTCAATCTTGTTGATTACAATATCTTACTTTTCTGTCTTCGTAACATAGGTCTTTGAGACGTGGAGGCATATTCTAATGTGTGCGTCCAGGCCCCTGTGTGTCCGATCAGAATCGGGACGCCCAGAGGCAGACTTGATTCTGATACCACGGGGGCTATATGTGCCCCACGAGATCAGAATTGGGTCTAGGGCCTGTAAGTGCCGTCCGGGACCCGATTCAGATCGCCCTGCATGCACAGCCACCTTCCCAGCTACTTCAGTCAGGATCCTGAATGGAGCCGTGGTGCCATGGCATCCTGTTGCCATGGCACTGCGGTTCCATTCAGGAGCTGCGATCCCCGGCCACTGACCACAATCTCCTTTCCCCGCAGGCTGACCCCCAATCTGGCCTTCTATGGTCAGGGTCGGACTTTGGGAAGTCCTCTGCACCCCTCACCTTTGAGATGCTGTCCGGGCCTGCAGTCGCCGTCCAGTTTGCCAGCCCCAGACATACAGGGCTGACCTCAGAATCAGCCCTGTACGTCTGGGGTTGCGGACCGCCCATGCCCTACCCTCGCTCCGCTTAGGGAATGCCGCCTCTTGCTCCATCTAAGCCTCCTCGTACAAACGCCTTGTTCATATGGGGAGACGGCAGGGGGGGCGAATAGTGGGGATGGACATTCCAACAGGAATAGATCCCAGAGTACTTTCTTGGTTTGAGTGTTTCTTCCATAATTGTTCCTTCCAATTCAACATTTGTAATTCTGTCTCCACTACCCATCCACTGTGATGTGGAATACCTCATCGCTCCATCTTTGCCCCCCTTTTAGTCAATACTTTTTTCTACACCCCCTGACAAAACTTAATCAATCCATACGTATTTCTATATGGATGACTTTCTCCTCACCTAGGCAGATCGTCATTCCCTGGACCTATTCCCAATAAATTCCTGTCTTGACAAAATCACTACCTGGCTCCAAGCCAACTCTCTTAAGTTCAGTCCTAAGAAACTACTGCCACCTGGCTCTGGTAGCCCTATTACCCCCACCATTGCTCTTCTCTTAGATGGCTTACCCATAACACTAACACCTTCCTTTAAATACCAAGGCATAATATTGGATTCTGAACTTTCATTCTCTCCACAGATTCGCTTGCTAAAATTATCATTCTATATGCTCTATCACTTCTGTGCTATTTGTCCCTCTCTCGATCCTTCTGCCCAGACCATTGTCCTCCTCAGTTTTGTAATTTCATGTCTTGACTATTGCAGTGTTGTATACTCCAGTTTTCCCTCTTGTGAACTGACACATCTCCATTCAGTCCAAAACATTGCTGTTTGCATTCTATCTCATGCCTGAAAATTTGACTGTGTGATCTAATTATTGATACACCACCACTGGCTCCCAATTCTGTCACATGTCTACTATAAGATTCTAAACATAGAAAGATGTTGGCAGAAAAAGACTACCCTTCCATATCAGTCCCTTTTTTCCTTTAGAGATCTTCTGTGTTTGTCCCATGTTTTCTTGAAATCAGATACTATCCTGGTCTCTACTACCTCCACTGGGAGACTATTCAATGCATCTACCACTTTTTCCATAGAGAAACATGTCTGCATATTACTCCTGAGTCTATCCACTTTCACCCTATGTCCCATTGTTGCAAAGCTTGCAATGTGTGCCTTTGAATCAGTCCTGACTCCTGGTGACCCAGAAGCTCCTGGGTTTTCTTGGCAGTGTCACTGGAAGTAGATTGCCAGGCCTTTCTTCTGAGGCAATGGAGGGTTAAGTGACTTGCCCAAGGCCACAAGGAGTGCTATTGGGAATTGAATCCTGGTTGCTTGGTTACCAAGCCAGTGTTCTAACCACTAGGCTACTCCTCCACTCTGTTACTTTTAATCAAAAGAGGTTCTCCTCCTGTGCATTTATGCCATTGAGGTATTTAAACGTTTTTTTCAAATCTCCTCTATCCCGGCCTTTCCTCTAAAGTATATGTATTCAGATCTTTAAGTCTGTTCCCATATGGTTTATAATGAAGACCACTGACCATTTTGGTAGTTACCCTCTGCACTCCATCCTGTTTATATCCTTTTGAAGGTGCGGTCTCCAGAATTGCACACAGTATTCCAAATGAGGTCGCACCAGACTTATACAGAGGCATCATCATCTCCTTTTTTCTACTGGCCATTCCTCTCCCTATGCACCCAAGCATCCTTCTGGCTTTCGCTGTCACCTTTTCTACCTGTTTAGCCACTTTAAGATCATCAGAAAGAATCATTCCTAGGTCTCGCTCAAGATGCTCCACAATGAGGCTCCTGATTATCTCTCCTTATCACCTTGCAAGCCCCTGTCTACTCCCTTACATGGTAATTGCCTACATATTCCATATAACATATATAGCTGCCATAGGTGAATGGGAGGGACGTTGATTACCCAGGTCCCCTATAATAATGGTTTTGGACTTTTCCTCCAGGCACTTTATCAAACCTTCTTTTAAACCCAGATACACTAATAGCTTTTACTATTCCACCAGTAACAAATTCCAGAGTTTGATTATGTGTTGAGTGAAAAATGTTTTCTCTTATTAGTCTTATATCGGTTACACTGTAGCTTCGTTGCATATCCCCTAGTCTTTCTACATTTTGATGGCGCAAACAATTGATCTGTGTTTACCTATTCCACGCCATTCATTAATTTATAGACCTCTATCATATTTCCCCTCAACCATCTCTTTTCCCAGTTGAAGAGCCCTAACCTTTTTAGCCTCTCTTCATAGGGGTATCCATCCATCTCCTTTACCATTTTGGTGGCTCTTCTCTTTACCTTTTCTAATTCTGCTATATCCCTTTTAAGATTTGGCGACCAGAATTGCACACAATATTCAAGGTACGCACTATGGAAAGATACAGAGGCATTATAATATCCTTTGTTTTATTCTCCATTCCTTTCCTTATCCTTCCTAGCATTCTATTTGCTTTCTTGGCTGCCACTGCACTCTGGACAGAGGGTTTCAATGGGTTATCCATGATGAAGCCTAAATCTTTTTCCTGGGCGGTGGTTCCTAATGTGGAACCTTGCATCATGTAACCATAGTTTGGTTTGTTCTTTCCTAGGTGCAAACCTTTGCACTTGTCCACATTAAATTTCATCTGCCATTTGGACGTCCAGTCTTCCAATTTATTAAGGTCCTCTTGTAATTTTTCACAATTGTCTTGGTTTTTAACAACTTTGAAAAGTTTTGTGTCATCTGCAAATTTGATTACCTCATTCATTATTCACATTTCCAGGTCATTTAGAGAATCAGATTTAGAGAATTTAGAAAGCAGCAGACCCAGCACAGTTCCCTTACTTCATTGGGAAAATTGGCCATTTAGCCCTACCCTCTGCTTTCTATCTTTTAACCAGTTCCTGATCCACAATAGTACACTGCCTCCTAGCCCATGACTTTTTAATTTCGTCAAGAGTATCTCATGAGGAACCTTGTCAAAGGCTTTCTGAAAATCCAGATACACTTCATCGACCGACCCACCTTTGTCTACCTGTTTATTTACACCTTCAAAAAAATATATCAGATTTAAAGACAAGACCTTCCATGGCTAAAGTCATGTTGGCTGTCTCCCATTAAACCATAACTATCTACATGTTCAGAAATTTTGTTCTTAATAATGGTTTCTACCATTTTTGCCGGTACTGATGTCAGGCTCACTGGTCTGTAGTTTCCCGGATTATCCCTGGAAGCCTTTTTAAAAATTGGCATTACATTGGCCATCCTCCAATCTTCAGGTATTACTGATGATTTTAATGATAGTTCACAGATTAGTAATAGTAGGTCTGCAATCTCATATTTCAGTTCTTTCAACACCTTTGGATGTATACCATCTGGTCCAGGTGATTTGCTACTCTTCAGTTTTTCAAATAGTTGTAATACATCTTCCCGGTTTATCGATATTTCTTTCAATTCTTCTGCTGCATCAGCTTTAAATATCATTTCAGGCATGGGTAACATCCCTACATCTTCTTCAGTAAAGACCGAAGCAAAGAATTCATTCAGTCTCTCTGCTATGGCCTATAATACATAGGGTGAAATACTGTATAAGGTTGTGTCCCTGGTTTTTAAGTTACTTCATGGTAGGGCTCCTAGGTATTTACGTACAAGGTTTTCAGTCTTGAAGGACTACCAAGAGAAGCTGCTACTGCTTGGAAAGAATTCAAGCTTGTAAGTACATACATGCTAGGAAATTCTCTAAATCTGATCTCTGGAGGCTAGAGTAGCAGAGATGGAGAAGCTGAGACAGACATAAAGGTATATAGATGAGAGCTATAGGGATATATGAGGTGTGACAAAAAATAAACAAGTCTGTCCCATAAATGTTTTATTACAAAACCTACAGAGAAATTATGCATTGTCCCCTTCAAGGTAATCCCCCCCAGAGTTAATGCATGACTGCATTCGCTTCTGCCACGTACAGAAGCACTTGGTAAAGTCCTCCTCCTTGAGGTCCCTCAGCTCTCTCATCACAGTAGCCTTGATCTCTTCTACAGAGGTGAAATGAGTTCATTTGAATACAGTCTTCAGCCTGTGGAAGAGCCAGAAGTCACACGGTGCGAGATCTGGGGAATAAGGAGGGTGGTTGAGAGCTGTGATCTGTTTGTTGGCCAAGAACTGCCTCACACTGAGCGCAGTGTGTGCGGGCGCATTGTCATGGTGGAGCAACCATGACTTGTCTCTCCACAGAGCCTGCTTGCTGCGCCAAACCCAGTCATGGAGGCGATTGAGGACCTGCTGGTAGAAGTGATGGTTGACTGTCTGACCCTCAGGCACAAACTCATGATGGACCACTCCCTTCTGGTCGAAGAATGTGATCAGCATGACCTTGATCCTTGATTTGGACATGCACGCCTTCTTGGGTCTGGGTGACAGTCGAGTCTTCCACTGCAGGCTCTGTCTCTTGCTTTCAGGGTAGTACTGGAAGACCCAAGCCTCGTCTCCTGTGATGACTCAGCCAACGAACTCTGGATCTTCTCTGATCTTCTCTAGCAAGTCTTGACAAACATTGGCCCGATGCTCCTTCTGGTCGTCCGATAAAAGCTTGGGCACCATCTTGGTGCACACCTTCCGCATCCGCAGCTCCTGCACCAAGATGGTCCGCACTGACTCCCTGTTCACACTGAGCTCCTCAGCTATCATCTGCACCATCAATCTGCGATCACTCCACACCAGCTGGTTCACTCTGTCAATGTTCTCAACCGTCTTTATTGTGGAAGGCCGTCCTGACTTAGGGTCATCCTCCACCTCCTTGCGGCCAGTCTTGAAGCGTTTGTGCCACTCGAAGACTCGCGGCCTTGACATTGCATCTTCTCCATAAGCCTTTTGGAGAAGTTGGAGACTCTCAGTTGGGCCCTTCTCCAACTTAACCAGAAATTTCAAGTTGATTCTTTGCTCCATATTTCTGCCACCTCCAGTTACATGACAAAGTGATGGAGCAGTGTGCTACAAAAAAACCTGAAAAACAGAGTGAGAGAGATGAAAAATATTATAGCAGAATAGTGGTGAGATGTTGCAGAACACAGTGACATAAGTGGTTAGCCAATTGGCATTGAATCATGGGCGTGGCTGCCACAGTCTCATTTCTTTTTTGTCATACCTTGTAGTAGAGAAATCCCATCTTCAGTTTGGCAGCCTCAGTGCTACCATGGAGGAGAGGTCACGTGAAAGGAGAGCATCACCTTGATGTAGCAGGAAGTGATCCTGTAGCCTAGGATCTGTCCTCCAAGTGATGTAGTACCCTCTTGCACTGAGAATGTGTCTGCAGGGACATGTGCCCCTGAGGGAAGGGTTTGGATAGTCTTTATAGTTGCCAATTTGATCTTTAGTCATGTATATAGCTGGATAGCTGATGGATGTGAGGATTGCCTGGTTACCTGTCTGCCTAGTGTGAAGGTAGTGTTATAGATAGTGCTGAGGAGGAGACTTCTGCTCTCATATATGTTGTTCACTAATAACATAAGAAAGTGTGAGAGGGAGTTTTTGGAAGACAAATTTAGGCTTTTAGGTAGAAAGTTGAAAGCCAGAACTTCTAGGGTAGCATACTCAGAAATGCTTTGTGTTCCACGAGCAGGACCAAGATGCAGGCAAAGCCCTGAAATCTCAATGTGTAGATGAGACAATGGTGCAAGGAAGAGGTATTTAGATTTGTTAAGAAATGGGCAACATGCTGGGGGGGGGGGGGTGACTTTTCCAAAAGGATGGGCTCCACCTTAAACAGGATGGAACCAAGCTGCTGGCATTAACCTTTAAAAAGAAGATAGAGCAGCTGTAGGCACAGCCCTCTCACTTGGTTTGCAGCTTGTTGTGCTGTGAGGGCTTGCGTGCATCAGTGATGCTGAGAGCTAAACTATCGGTAGTTTAACTACTGGCAGGGTCTCCCAAGATGGACAGGTCTCAGCTGAGGTGCCAGACCAAGACAAACCACCCATCTGGGCAGCAGCAGAATAGGACAGTGTTGACGGCGGAGGATCACATTTTTGTGACAATGGCAACAAAACCAAACTTAAAATTCGTGGAAGAAAGGCCCGGCAATCTACTTCTGTATCTTGCCATGAAAACCCAATGGATAGTTACAACAAAACAAATTGTGCTATGGTGCTGGAAGATGAGACCCCCAGGTCGGAAGGCATTCAACTAGTTACTGGGGAAGAGCTGAAGACTTTTCAGAGTAAAGCCAGCATTTATGATGTGGTTGGATCAAAGCCCTTGGGAAGTTTGACTGCTGATGTAGCTGCGCATGAAATGAGAGTCAGAAGCTGTAAAGATGTCTTACACATTGGAACATGGAATGTACGAAGCATGAACCAAGGGAAGTTGGAGGTGGCAAAGAATGAAATGGAACATGTACAACTTGAGCTGTTGGGTGTCAGCGAACTGAAATTTATTTATCACTCAGGGCCTAGCATCAGCAAAGTACTTTTAGTTTTAAAACACAGAGGAGAACTTTCTGGTTACATTTCATACCCAGCAGAGAGCTTGTAGTTTAAATTTAATAGTCACTCAGAGCCTAGTAATAGCAAAGTACTTTTAGTTTAAATTTAAAACACAGAAGAGAGCTTTCTGGTTACATTTGGAACCCAGCAGAGAGATGGTAGTCTAAATTGAATAGTCACTCAGGGCCTAGCAGCAGCAAAGTACTTTTAGCTTCAATTTAAAACACAGAAGAGAGCTTTCTGGATAAATTTAGAACACAGCAGAGAGCTTGTAGTTTAAATTTCATAAGAAGTTAGAGCCTAGCAGCAGCTAAGAGCTATAATTTAAATCAAATCAGAATATAGCTTACCTCAGCAGCACAAGACAGGGTACTGTGTAGCAGCCCTCTTTTAATAAGTGTTATTTCCCTCCCTCCCTCCCCACACCCAACCACCCCTGGGATAATCATAGCTTTATAGGTACTTACACACCTTAAAAGACAGGAGGTGCTCTCAGGTGAAGCTCATTACCCAAATCAGTCATACACTAAGGACCTGAGATTAGTTAAGCTTCAGGTGAACAAGGTATATTACACGTATTAGGTACAGATTTATAAGTATAAATATCCATAGCAAACCTTAGTAAGTAAAGAACTTAGATCTAAACACAAACTTAAAACTAAGATGCAGACAGCAGTCCAGCAGCGGGATGGGGGCTTTCCAGTCTTTTGCATTGAGTGTCACATGTATGATTTTCTCCCAGTTGGTGAGAGGTCTTACGTGTGCACTAGGTGCAAGGAGCTCTTTGCTCTCAGGGAACGAGTACGTTCTCTAGAGGCTAAAGTAGCAGACTTGGAAAGCATAAGACAGACAGAGAGGTACATAGACGAGACCTACAGGGATATAGTCCTGAAGTCCCACCTCCAGTCTGGCAGCATCCCTGTTGCCATGGAGGAGAGAGGTCACATGACAGGAGAGCATCACCCTGGTGTGGCAGGAAGTGATCCTGTAACTAGGACCTGTCGTCCAGGTGATGTAAAACCCTCTCGCACCGAGGACGTTTCTCCAGGGCCATGTGCCCATGAGGGAAGGGTTAGGACAGCCGTTATAGTTGGTGATTCAATCATTAGGCATGTAGATAGCTGGGTGGCTGGTGGACGTGAGGATCGCCTGGTAACATGCCTGTCTGGTGCGAAGGTAGCGGACCTCACGCGCCACCTAGATAAGGTCTTAGATAGTGCTGGGGAGGAGTCTGCTGTCTTGGTACGTGTCGGTACCAATGACATAGGAAAATGTGGTAGGGAGGTTCTGGAGGCTAAATTTAGGCTTTTAGGTAGGAAGTTGAAATCCAGAACTTCCAGGGTAGCATTCTCCGAAATGCTTCCTGTTCCACGCGCAGGACCCAAAAGGCAGGCAGAGCTCCGGAGTCTCAATGCGTGGATGAGACAGCGGTGCAGAGATGAGGGTTTTGGATTTGTTAGGAACTGGGGAACATTCTGGGGAAAGGAGGGGCTCTTCCGAAGGGATGGGCTTCACCTTAACCGGGATGGAACCAGGCTGCTGCCATTAACCTTTAAAAAGGAGATAGAGCAGCTTTTAAACTAGATATTAGGGGAAAACCGACAGTCGCCCAAGAGCGGATGGTTCGGAAGAATGTATCTTTGAAGGATACTACCAAAAGCAGAGAGGTTCCACAAAAGAGTAAAGTAGCCCAAATGCCCTCAAGTATGGAGCAGACAGAGCTTAAAGATCCCAAATTACCCATGTCTAACAATAGCCAAATTAATATGAATAAAATACATTCTCTAAAATGCTTGTATGCAAATGCTAGAAGTCTAAAAAATAAGATGGGAGAGTTAGAATATATAGCACTAAATGAAAGGTTAGATATGATTGGAATATCAGAGACATGGTGGAAGGAGGACAACCAGTGGGACACTGTGATACCTGGGTACAAACTGTATCGAAATGATAGAGCTGATCAAATTGGTGGAGGGGTTGCTCTCTATGTTAGAGAGGGCATTGAGTCAGAAAGGATTAAAGTTTTGCAGGAAGCAAAATCTGCTGTAGAATCTATATGGATTGAAATTCCATGTAAAAGGGGGAAGGCAATGGCAGTGGGGGTGTACTATCGAGCGCCTGGCCAGAATGGCCAAATGGATGATGAAATGCTCAAAGAAATCAAGGAAGCTAATAAAAGTCACAGCACAGTAATAATAATGGGTGATTTCAACTACCCCGGTATCGACTGGGTCAGTGTCACGTCAGGACATGCTAGGGAGATAAAGTTCCTAGATGAAATAAATGACTGCTTCTTGGAGCAGCTGGTCCATGAACCGACCAGAGGGGAAGCCATATTAGACCTAGTCCTTACTGGAACACCAGATCTAGTGCAAGAGATAAGGTTGTTGGGGCCACTTGGCAATAGTGATCATAGCATGATCGCCTTTGATTTAATTAGTGGAGGAGGGATAGTAAGGAAATCCACAGTACTACCTTTTAACTTTCGAAAGGGAGACTATGATAAAATGAGGAAAACAGTTAAGAAAAAACTAAAAGGAGCAGTTGCAAAGGTTAAAGACGTACATCAGGTTTGGCTGTTGTTGAAAAATACTATCTTGGAAGCCCAGACCAGCTGTATTCCACACTTTAAGAAAAGTGGAAGGAAGTCCAAAAAACTGCCAGCATGGTTTAAAGGTGAGGTCAGAGAGGCTGTTGTTGCCAAAAAAGCATCTTTCAGGAAATGGAAAAAAGAGCCAAACGACGAAACCTGGAATCAACACAAGCACTGGCAAGTCAAATGCAAGGCATTGATAAGGCTGGCAAAGGGAGAATTTGAGAAGAAGCTTGCTGCGGAAGCAAAAACGCGAAGTAAAGACCTTTTCAAGTACATTTGTAGCAAAAAACCTGTGAGAGAGTCAGTTGGTCCATTAGATGATAAAGGGGTTAAAGGAGCACTAAGAGGCGACAAGGCGATAGCGGAGAGACTGAATGAATTCTTTGCTTCAGTCTTTACTGAGGAAGATGTAGGGATGTTACCCATGACTGAAGTGGTATTTAAAGGTGCGGAAGTATTGAAGGAAATATCGATACATCGTGAAGATGTATTACAACTATTAGATAAACTGAAGAGTAGCAAATCACCTGGGCCGGATGGTATACATCCAAGGGTGTTGAAAGAACTGAAATATAAGATTGCAGACCTGCTATTAGTAATCTGTGAACTATCATTAAAATCATCTCTAATACCTGAAGATTGGAGGATCGCCAATGTAACACCAATTTTTAAAAAGGTTTCCAGGGGTGATCCGAGAAACTACAGACCGGTGAGCCTGACATCAGTACCGGGAAAAATGGTAGAAACCATCATAAAGAATAAAATTACTCAGCATGTAGATAGTCATGACCTAATGGGAGACAGCCAACATGGCTTTAGACAAGGAAGATCTTGTCATACTAATCTGTTATGTTTTTTTGAAGGAGTGAATAATCAGGTGGACAAAGGTGAGTTGATTGATATTGTGTATCTGGACTTTCAGAAAGCTTTTGACAAGGTCCCTCATCAGAGACGTTTGGCAAAACTAAAGAGTCATGGGATAGGAGGCAGTGTACTATTGTGGATCAGGAACTGGTTAAAAGATAGAAAGCAGAGGGTAGGGCTAAATGGCCAATTTTCCAAATGGAGAAAGGTGAATAGTTGTGTACCCCAGGGATCTGTGCTGGGTCCGCTGCTTTTTGACATATTCATAAATGACCTGGAAAGTGGAATAACGAGTGAGGTTATCAAATTTGCAGATGACACAAAATTATCTAAAGTTGTTAAAACCCAAGAGGATTGTGGAAAACTGCAAGAGGATCTTGATAAATTGGAAGACTGGGCATCAAAATGGCAGATGAAATTTAAGGTGGACAAGTGCAAGGTTATGCACCTTGGGAAGAACAACCCAAACTATGGTTACACGATGCAAGGTTCCACATTAGGAACCACCACCCAGAAAAAAGATTTAGGCGTCATTGTGGATACCATGTTAAAACACTTGGCCTAGTGTGCAGCGGCGGCCAAGAGAGCAAATAGAATGCTAGGTATGATAAGGAAAGGAATGGAAAATAAAACAAAAGATATTATAATGCCTCTGTATCGTTCCATGGTGAGACCGCACCTTGAATATTGTGTGCAATTCTGGTCGCCGTATCTTAAAAAGGATATAGCGATTTTAGAAAAGGTTCAGAGAAGAGCCACCAAAATGGTAAAGGGGATGGAAGGATACTCCTATGAAGAAAGGCTTAAAAGGTTAGGGCTTTTTAACCTGGAAAGAGACGGCTGAGGGGAGATATGATAGAAGTCTATAAATTAATGAACGGAGTGGAACGGGTAAACGTAGATCGATTGTTTACCTTATCAGAATATAGAAAGACTAGGGGACATGCAATGAAGCTACAGGGTAAACTATTTAAGACTAATAAAAAAAAATATTTTTTTCACTCAACGTGTAATCAAACTCTGGAATTTGTTACCGGAGGATGTAGTAAAGGCTGTTAGTGTAGCTGGGTTTAAAAAAGGTTTGGACAAGTTCCTGGAGGAAAGGTCCATAAACCATTATTAAGAAGGGACCCAGGATATCAATGCTTGAACCAAGACAAGCATTGTGGAACCTGTGTCCCTTTGGGAAACTGCTAGGTACATATGACCTAGATTGGCCACTGTTGGAAACAGAATACTGGGCTTAATGGACCTTGGTCTGACCCAGTATGGCATATCTTATGTTCTTATGTTCTTATGGCATGGGGCACTTTGCATCAGATGATCACATGGTCTACTATGCTGGAAATGAAAGACAAAGAAGAAATGGTGTTGCATTTATAATAAAGAAGAAACTTGCAAGAACTGTAATGAAATACAATGCAGTCAGTGAACGCTTAATCTCTATTCGTCTATGAGGATTGCCTATCAACACAACTATAATTCAAGTATATGCCCCAACAACAGCTGCAGAAGAGAATGAAATTGAAGAGTTCTATGAACAAGTACAAGCTGAAATTGACAGAATATGCAAACAGGATATCCTGATAGTCATGGGTGACTGGAACGCAAAAGTTGGCAACAAAGAAGAAGGCAAAGTAGTTGGAAAATATGGACTTGGCAACAGAAATGAATCTGGAGAAAGACTGATAGAATTCTGCAAGACAAATGATCTATTCATCTCAAAGACCTTCTTCCAGCAACACAAGCGGCGACTGTACACATGGACTTCACCCAATGGATTGTATAAAAATCAAATTGACTACATCTGTGGAAGTCAACGATGGAAAAGTTCTATAACATCAACAAAGACAAAACCTGGAGCTGACTGTGGTACAGATCATCAACTACTAGTATGCAAACTCAAGCTAAAGTTGAAAAAGAGCAAACCTCTCATGAATGCAGCAAAATATGACCTTGAGAATATACCACTGGAATTTAAAGACTGCCTGCAAAATCGATTTGCTGCTTTAGATACAAATGACAGAGCTCCGGAAGAGTTATGGAATGACATCAAGAAGGTTGTGTTGGAAGAAAGCGAGAAGTCTCTACAAAAGGTGAAAAAGCAAAAGCTGCCAAAATGGATGACGGTAGAAACTCTGAAAATTGCCCAGAAACGCAGAGAAGCTAAAGCCAGAGGAGAAAGAAAGACAATCGCAGAACTCAACAGAGATTTCCAACGTGCAGCAAGACAGGACAAGGAAAAGTACTACAATGACACTTGCAAGGAAATAGAAGCAGAAACTATTAGAGGAAGAACAAGATCGGCTTTCCTAAAGCTAAAGTTAAAGAGTAAAGTTCCAGCCTCGAATTGGAATGTTACAAGATGCTCAAGGTTCTATGTTGAATGATGCTGAGAAGATCAAGAAAAGGTGGAAGGAATATACAGAGTTTTTATATGATAAAGATCAAGTGGACCAACAACTGTTTCAACCTGAACCTTATGATCGGGAACCATTGGTGATGAAAGAAGAAGTTGAAGCAGCATTGAAAGCCTTATCAAAGAACAAAGCACCAGGCATTGATGGCATTCCTATAGAAGTATTGCAGCAATCTGATGATGCTGTTACCATACTTACAAGGCTCTGCCAAGAAATATGGAAGACAACATCATGGCCAACTGACTGGAAAATATCTGTGTTTATACCAATACTAAAGAAAGGTGATCCAACTGACTGTGGAAATTATCGCACAATCGCTCTGATCCCACATGCCAGCAAGATTCTACTGAAGATTATTCAAAAGAGACTACAACCATACCTGGAACAAGAACTACCTGAAGTGCAAGCAGGGTTCAGGAAAGGGCGAGGAATGAGAGACATCATTGCGGATGTGAGATGGATCCTTGAAAAGACTAAAGAATACCAAAAGGATATCTATTTGTGCTTTATCGACTATAGCAAGGCTTTTGACTGTAAACCATGATAAACTCTGGGCCACATTAAGAAGCATGGGTATAGCAGAACACCTGATCGTTCTCTTGCGCAATCTGTACATTGATCAAGAAGCAACAGTTCGAACGGAACAAGGAGAAACAGAATGGTTTAAAATAAGCAAAGGTGTAAGACAAGGCTGCATACTTTCCCCCTATCTGTTTAATTTATAAGCAGAACAAATCATCAGAGAAGCAGGATTGTATGAAGACAACAGAGGTGTGAAGATTGGTGGAAGACTCATCAACAACCTTCGCTATGCTGATGATACCACATTACTGGCTGAAAGTGAAGATGATCTTAAACATTTGCTTCTCACAATCAAAGAACATAGTCTCAAAATGGGCCTGCACCTTAATGTAAAGAAGACAAAGATCATGACAACTGGCATAATCAACAGGTTCATCGTTGAAGGAGAAGAAATTGAAATTGTGAACAACTTTAACCTACTTGGATCAACTATCAATAAAGAAGCAACAAGCATTCAAGAAATCAGACGATGCATTGCTCTTGGCAAAATGGCTATGAAAGACCTAGATAAGATTCTCAAGAGCAGAGATGTCTTTCTCCATACAAAGATTCGACTTGTTCAAGCCATGGTATTTTCAATAACATCATATGGATGTGAAAGCTGGACAGTGAAAAAGACAGACAGGAAGAAAATTGATGCCTTTAAACTATGGTGCTGGCGGCGAATACTGTGTATACCATGGACTGCCTGAAGAACAGACCAGTCGGTACTAGAGGAGATCAAACCTAAGCTTTCTTTAGAAGCTCAGATGACAAGACTTCAACTTTCATACTTTGGACACATCATGCGAAGAGAGAGATCATTAGAGAAAGACATTATGCTTGGCAAGATAGAAGGTCAACGCAAAAGAGGAAGGCCAGTAATGAGATGGATCGATACAATAACAGAAGCTACGGGTACCAGTCTGTCAACAATGAGCCGCCTGACTGAAGACCGAACACAATTTAGGATAGCTATCCAGAGGGTCGCCATAAGTTGACTCCGACTCGACGGCACTTAACAACAACAGGCACAGTGCCTAGGGTCTACAAAGTAGGAATAAAAGTTAAAAAAAAATAAGAAAAAAGATTATGAGACAGTAATGTGATGCAACTAAAACTTCAAAATTAAATTAAAAAACATAATTCCAGAATTTCTAGAGATTTCCTAAGAATGTTTCCTTCTTTGGCTTTTCATTTCATCAAAGTTCTGAATAATGTATTCAAAGTCTATATTTCAGAGTTAAAGTACAGTCCCTAGGGCCTATGAACACCAAAATCTGGCCCTATGTATATACAGTCACACAGGGGCATGTTTACTAAGTGTGTAATTTTAAAAACCCTATTTGTTAGTTAAACATCTGAAAATAGGCATTCAGATGTTCAAATCTTAGAGATGTCTCCAGAGCCATTTTAGACATCCCCAATGTGTACATAATCATGTAGCATGGGGGCAAGTGGAGGCGTGTCCTCGGTGGAGTAAGGGAGATGCACATTGTGGTGCAAGTTCAGAACAACACAGGCCCTGGATGCTGAGGTGCCCATGCCTATACCTGCTCCTAACCACAAATAAGCTGCATAAAAGTGCTTGTTTCATTTCTGCAATGTTTTCAGGGACAAAAAGTAAAATGTACTCTCATCACCACAGTTAATATTTCCTGGCCAATGAAACCTGCATGTAAATATATACTCCAAACATATTACTGACCCACTGCCACACATCTGATTATCTGAAATGGCCAGCTAGGATATGCTATTCTCATAACATAGTTCCCCCCTTCTGAAATACCTCTGCTGGTATGTCCAAGTACCCGGTTCTATGGCCATGCAATTTGAGGATGTCCACATTTGTGAAATGGTCTACACCCATGCACATACCCAGTCTTGCTATCTGCATGGGCCTGTCACCAGAATCCTTCAGAATTTTGGAAGTTGTGCTCTGTACGTTCCAGATTCTTTTTTGAAGTCCTTCTAAAATGCCACTTCACAAGTTAATGCACATTAAGGAAGTTAACATGTTAAGCAAACAACTGTGTCCATAGAAATAGAAGAGTCTTAATGTACTTTAATGTGCATTAAACCTTTAGGGTGTGATTCCGACATTCATGTCCTGGCCCTCTGTGCTTCTGGTCGGAACCGGATGCACAGAGGTAGCTGGGATTCTGATCCTGCGAGATCAGAATCGCGACCAGGCCTGCATGTACAGGTCTTGCCTGGATAGCTCAGTCAGGGCTTTCCAATGGAGCTATGGTGCCATGGCATCAGGGTGCTCTTTTGAAAAGCCGCCGTCACCGGCCACCAGCTCAGAAGGTGCATTCCCCGAGCCTGACACCCGATATGGCTTCCCAAGGCCAGGGTCAGGTCGCGGGGAATGTCCTCTGCCCCCTCCTGCCCTTTCTGCATCCCGGGCCTGCTGTCCCCCGCTGACTAGGGGAACTTATTCCACCTCTGAGGTGGAATAAATTCCCCATTCAAGCCACCAGCCCCGGACTTACCCTGTATGTTTGGGGCTGACAACTGCCCACTGCCCGCCTAATGCTGTCCCTGATCCGCCCCTTTCCCCGACCTCATCTACCTTCCCCATACAATGAGCGGGGAAGTCAGTCGGGGTTGGGAAGGGGCCCAAATAGTGGGGATGGACGAAATGACCCCATTAATAAACTTGCTCCCTTGGCAAGCTCAGTCTCCCAGGTGGGATAACATAGTATATGACAGCAGATAAAGACCAATATGGTCAATCTAATCTACTTAGTAAGGTGGCTAGAGTGGTTGTAACTGCAGCTCCATGCAAGTCACTCTCCTCCCAATGCCTGTGTTTAGGGTTGTACCTGCTACTCCATCAAGCCCCGTATCCTGTTTCCAACAGTGGCCAATCTAGGTCATAAGTACCTAGCAGTCTCCCCAAAAGACACAGGTTCCTCAATGCTTGTATTGGGTCAAGCAGTGATATCCCGGGTCCCTTTTTAATAATGGTTTATGGACCTTTCCTCCAGGAACTTGTCCAAACCTTTTTTAAACCTAGCTACACTAACAGCTCTTACTACATCCTCCGGTAAGAAATTCCAGAGTTTGATTAAAAGTTGAGTGAAAAAATATTTTCTCTTATTAGTCTTAAATAGGTTACCCTGTAGCTTCATTGCATGTCCCCCTAGTCTTTTTATATTCTGATGTTGTAAACAATCGATCTACGTTTACCCGTTCCACTCCATTCATTAATTTATAGGCCTCTATCATATCTCCCCTCAGCCATCTCTTTTCCAGGTTGAAGAGCCCTAACCTTTTTAGCCTTTCTTCATAGGAGTATCCTTCCATCCCCTTTACCATTTTGGTGGCTCTTCTCTGTATCTTTTTTAATAATGCTATATCCTTTTAAAGATATGGCGACCAGAATTGCACACAATATTCAAGGTGCGGTAGCACCATGGAATGATACAAAGGCATTATAATATCCTTTGTTTTATTTTCCATTCCTTTCCTTATGATACCTAGCATTCTATTAGCTCTCTTTGCCGCTGCACACTGGGCAGAGGGTTTAAACATGTTATCCACGATGACACCTAAATCTTTTTCCTGGGTAGTGGTTCCCAATGTGGAACCTTGTATCATGTAACCATAGTTTTGGGTTGTTCTTTCCTAGGTGCATAACTTTGCACTTGTCCACATTAAATTTTATCTGCCATTTGGATGCCCAGTCTTCCAATTTATCAAGATCCTCTTGCAATTTTCCACAATCCTCATGGGTTTTAACAATTTTAAATAGTTTTGTGTCATCTGCAAATTTGATAACCTCATTCGTTATTCCCTTTTCCAGGTCATTTATGAATATATCAAAAAACAGCGGACCCAGCACAGATCCCTGCAGTACTCCACTATTCAGTTTTTTCCATTGGGAAAATTGGCCATTTAACCCTACCCTCTGCTTTCTATCTTTTAACCAGTTCCTGATCCACAATAATACACTGCCTCTTATCCCATGACTTTTTAATTTTGCAAAAGGTCTCTGATGAGGGACCTCCTGTAGTATATACATATTTAGGTCTTCAAGACTCTTCTCATATGTCTTCTGGCTCGGGCTCAGTATCATTTTGTTCGCCTTCCTCTGAATCGTTTCAAGTCTTTTTATATCCTTTGTGAGATGTGGTCTCCAAAACAGAACACAATACTCTAAGCGAGGCCTCACCAATGACTTGTACAGGGGCATTAATACCTCCTCCTTTCTGCTGATTATTGCTCTCTGTATGCAGCCCAGTATCCTTCTGGCTTTGGCTAACTCTAGCGATAGTCAAACAGCAGGAGAAGAAGGTATCCGCACAGGCAAATCAAATTGGAAGCGGAAACCAAGAAACAGGCCTACACGCAGGTATGAATATGCAAGTACAGTTTATTGGAAGACCCAACTTACTTTTAAGTTGGGTCTTCCAATAAACTGTACTTGCATATTCATACCTGCGTGTAGGCCTGTTTCTTGGTTTCCGCTTCCAATTTGATTTGGTTAACTCTAGCGATAGCACAAACGAGCCCCTTTATAAGCTTCCCTTGCAGCACAGAATTATATTAGAACCAGAAAAAGATAAGGAGGAGAGCATGGGGGCGGGGGGGGGGGGGCAGAGGGGTGCTGGGGAGGGCCAGAGGACAAGTTTCCCCTTTATACACTTCCTACACAGACATAGAGGGAGGAGATCAGATAAACACCAAGGTGCAGGAGCAGCCTGCTCAGAGGCAGGATCCATGCCAGAGAGTCTGGGAACACAGGACTTGAAAGGACAACTGGACCATGAAGAGGACATGAGAGCTGGAAGTAAGCCAAGCCTATAATCCTGGATAGAGGAATCAGAAGTCATGGTTCTCAACACAAGACAGGGAGGTAAGAGCCTTACAAACTTCTACCAGACATATGCAGGAGGAAATAAGACAACTTCAGGTGGAGGCAGAACACTGGCTTACATTTTATTACAGGGAGTCTAAACCTTAAGAGAAGGAGGGCATAATAGGCTATGATTTTAAAGTTTACTGTGCTTTGCTTCATTAGTGAGAAGACTGCTAATATACAACATTTCTGAAATGTGCTATTTGGACTGGCAGCATTGTTAGCAGACACTGTCAGGGAGAGAAACATTGATTGAAGACAATTACTTCTGTGCTTTTAAGAATTAGGGTTTCCATAGTGAGGCACCTGAATTAGCCCTGAGTCTGAAAGAGATAAGCCACCAATGTGTTAAGTGTAAGCAGGGGAGAGTCCCTCTCCGCTCCCCACCACAAGGACAATCAGGGCCCTCAGAGCCAGGCTTTTAAAAAGGAAAGTGCCTTCAGGCGCGCCTGTGCCTGAGGGTCTCGCCAGAGGGCCCTTTGGCATGGTCCTTTAGGTGGGGACCTCACCAAACCTGAGGGAATGTAAGATGATTACTTACCTGACTTGCCTCCATTAGTCAGTACCCTAATGACTACTAGTGGGCTAGTCTTAACTTCAAACCAGTACTGCAGCACAGCAGCTGAGCCATCCCAAAGTTGTGCACATAGAGATTCTGCCCACAACTCCAAAGCCACAGTACGGAGCAGCACAGAGCAATGACACTCAATGTCCCTAATAATCCTATCAGCGCTAAAAAGACAGGTACAAACCTATTCCTTCAGATTTACATGTCTCACTGCACAGTCTCACAGCTGACACCACCTACCTGCACCTCCCTCTTCTTTAAATTTTCTGTGCTTCAAGCACACCTGTTTCCCAGGGCCTGAGTCTGGAGACCCTGACAAAGGTCACATGGGTGAAGCCCTGTAGAGTAGCTTGAGGAATAACCACAGTGCGAGCCAGCATCCAGCTAACGTGTCCAAATATTTACTCCTCTTTGTATCAGTGATCCCTAGAAGTGACCCCAAGAACAGCCCCCTACATTAGCCTCAACAACATGGGTCCTAAGGTATGGATTGTAGCTATCTTCTACAGGACCTGCTCTGCCAGGCTGCTGAACACACACATCACCTCATAGGGTAACTGATCCCATTAATTAAAGGATACAAATATATCCAACCTAGGCAGCTCTACAGTCATGCGGAACAGAAGCTTCACAGCAGGCTACTGAGAATAAATTAATCATCCTCAATAAGCAATTTACAACTGAATCATCAAATTAGCTTGCCTATAAAAATCACATTGGTTAATGCTCATTCTATATGTATTAAATTCCACACTATCACTGATTACATTAATGAGGAAATGATAGATGTTATGTGCATATCCGAAAAATGGCTCACTGATTCGGATCAGGTCATACTAAATCAAATAGCATCTCAATCATACTCTATTCACAACTGCCCAAGGACCATTAGAAGGGGTGGATGTGTTCTCTTCATCACAGAAAAACACCTCAGATTTAACAGTCTCTCTACCTGGAACAAAGATGGACTCAACATGATCACAATATCAAATAGGTTCATGTCAATCTGCCTGGCGTACCTTGCACTTGGCAAAAACAATGCGGATCTCTCAATAATTCTGGAAGAGGTATGTAACTACTCTTCACTACAAAAAACATTAATTCTGGTGGGAGACTTTAACATTTCTTCGCTACCTACCATGGATGCAAAGGCCTTTATGTCAGTCATGTCAGATATACAATACACACAAAAATTAAGGGAGCTATTCTTGACTTTATTTTCATACCCAATAACATACTTGACCAGAATGATACCCTTCACCCAAGGGTTACGCCTGTTCCCTGGACCTACCACCACATGATCAACATCACCTTAAACATTCCCACAACAATATGCCCCAAAGAAGGAAAAGTGAAAATACAAAGATTCAAACTATTTCACAGAGAAACCATCCTTAATCAAATCCTCCTGAGCCTAGAAAGTAACTTATCAGACTTAGAGGATATCATAGACAATCGGAATAGCATTCTCCGGAATGCTGCGACCGCTCCGCATAGAGATATTCTTAGTAATAGAGAATATTCTGCACCGTGGATCTCGAAGGATATTAATGATTTGAAGAGAATCCTGCAGAGATTAGAGAGAAAATGGAGACACTCTAAAAGTGAAGAAGACCACCAGAACTACACCACAATGCTTCAATCTTATCACCAACAAATAAATAACAATAAAAAACAATACCATACTAATCTAATAATGGGCTCTCTTAATAAACCAAGGTAGCTGTCTGACATTGCACAATCATTTACAAAAGAGCCAGCCCCATAGAATACTAACTTGCTTAACCCACAACAGATGGCAGACATCCTGAAGCTTAAGTTCAAGCCCAGTGCATTCATTATCTTAACCAAAACAATATGCACACATCCTGCAAACACATCTGCTAAATCTTGGAGTTCCTTCCACGTTCTCTCCATGGATCATTTGGAGAATATTATAAAGAAGATCAACACCACCAACTCTCCCTTGGACCCATGCCTTAATTATGGATTAAGAGCTGCTGAATGAACTAGGCTCTACACTATTTATTATAACCTGGCTATCTCTTTCTCAAGGCTATGTCCCTCCCAACCTCAAACATGCAACAGTTAAGACCAATATTAAAAAATTCAAGCTTAGATTCTATGGATCCTAACTCATACTGACTGATCTCCAGTCTTTCATTTGCCTGATCAACAGAACAGATGTGCCTGATCAACAGAACCACTACAACAACCACCACCCTTGTGCAGGACGTCCCAAGAGTCCTTTCTGCATTCTCAATCCCCTCTAAGAAAGGAATTGAAGACATCATTACAGCCCTCAACATCACTACATCCCAGTCTGATCCATGCCCTGCCTTCTGGATCAAGGAGCTCCGCAGTCACTTCAGCCCAGTAATTTCCAACATAATGAACCTCTCCTTTACAACAGGATCATTCCCTTCAGCCCTTAAGCATACTTCAATTAGACCCCTGTTGAAAAACTGCAAGCTCGACCCCCTAAGGGTAGACTCCTACAGACCCATTTCTAGCATACCTCTACTCGCTAAGATCATCGAAAAGGAGGTTCAACGACAGTTACAGGACCATATTGACACCGCTGCACCACTAGACCCCTGCCAACACGGCTTCAGGGAATACCATGGAGTCGAAACTCTTCTCACCACCCTCTTCAGCAAGATAATCACTAGCATTGATAACATCCGCCAAGGATTTGCCCTCATCTTTCTGGATATCGCCGCAGCATTTGATTCAGTGAATCACGAACTCCTTTTAGCGAGACTAATTGAGAAGGGCATCAGTGGAACAGTGCTTGAATGGTGCAGGTCCTACCTATCCGGAAGATGGCAACATGTCCGCTCAGGAGGCAGAACTTCAGAACCCTTCCACCTAGATCAGGGAGTCCCACAAGGTTCCTCACTTTCTGCCCTTCTGTTTAACATCTACAAGATCATCCGGTCATTTAATGTCGACTGCATGCTTTATGCCGATGATGTTCTACTTTACACCCCTTTCTCCACTGACCATTTAGATCTCTCCCCTCTAATAAACTGTTTCAATGCAGTATCTGACTGACCTCTCTCCCAAAACCTCCGTATACAACATAAGAAAACGGAAGTCCTCTTCATTACGAGGAACCCCAACTTCATCCCACCACAATATCTCAAAACAAAGGAAGCTGAATTGCAATCCAAGCCCTCAATATGTTACCTGGGGGTCACTCTAGATCAACGCCTGGATATGAAGTCCCACATAGGAAACACAGTCAGAACAATATACTATAAGATCCGTACACTGAGACACCTACGCTCCATGTTGGAGCCAAATGATTTCAGGACAATCTACCAAGCACTGATCATACCCCACTTCGATTATGCCAATGTCATCCTTCAAGGTCTTCCTCAATCCACCTTGAACCCCGTTACAGCTGGCAATGAATGCCGCAGCAAGGGTCCTTCATGGAGCCGCCAGGACCGACCACGTTACACCTCTGCTGATTCAGTTAACATGTTAAGCAAACAACTGTGTCCATAGAAATAGAAGAGTCTTAATGTACTTTAATGTGCATTAAACCTTTAGGGTGTGATTCCGACATTCATGTCCTGGCCCTCTGTGCTTCTGGTCGGAACCGGATGCACAGAGGTAGCTGGGATTCTGATCCTGCGAGAATTATCTTCAAAACTCTACTTCTCACATTCAAAGCTCTCAATAAGCTCTCCGCCACATCATTATCTGCCCTTATTCACACTACTACACCAAACAGAGCAAGAAGATCCACGACCATCAACTCCCTAAAGCTCCCAAAGGCCCTAACAAGCTGCACTTCTTCTACAGCCAACAGAGCCTTTGTCCTCTGTGCCCCAAGGTGCTGGAATGCACTACCCCCTGGCATCCGGGCTATCAATAGCTTAACACAATTTAGGAAAGCCCTCAAATTCCATCTCTTCAACAAGTACCTTATAGAGTCAACGACACCCATAGACCTCAGTGATTCCACCCATTAATACATTTCCTTGGTGTCTCAATAACACACCAAGACTGATTCTCTATAAGTAAAGATTATATTCTTAGTAACCACTCCTAGTAACAGGTACCTATGCAGTAGTGTTATCCTTGTAAATAGATTGTAAATAATTACCCTTGTTATCCTAAACTCATGCATGTTGACTGTACTGAGATTTTTGTTCTATGTGAACCACGCTGATGAAGATAATATAAATAAATAAATAAAATAAATAAAATTTGTGACAAAGATAATTGAGAAAGTAATACAATGCAAGTTACAGAAACACAATGATAACCATGCCCCTCTCGATCCTTATCAACATGGGTTCAAGCCTTACCATGGTGTTGAAACACTGTTTACTTTGCTTCTAGACAGCATTACCTTAAGCCTAGACAATCTAAAAAAGGTCTTCCTTCTGATCTTTATTGATATCATTGCAGCTTTAGACTGTATTAATCATGACATCATGATAAGGAGGCTACAGGAAATTGGGCTTCAAGGAACCACTATCATCAAAAGTTCCAAGTAAAAACCAACGAGGACATATCAAAGCTGATTGACGAACCACAAAGGATACTACAAAGTTCAGCATTATCAGCTATATTCTTCAATATTTATCTTCAACCACTGTACAACATAATCAACGATTTTAAAGTCCAATATAGAATATATCTCTCACTTGGTTTGCAGCTTGTCGTGCTGTGAGGGCTTGCTTGCATCAGTGATGCTGAGAGCTAAACTATCAGTAGTTTAACTACTGGCAGGGTCTCCCAAGATGGACAGGTCTCAGCTGAGGTGCCAGACCAAGACAAACCACCCATCTGGGCAGCAGCAGAATGGGATAGTGTTGACGGCGGAGGATCACATTTTTGTGACAACGGTAACAACACCAAACTTAAACTGCGCGGAAGAAAGGCCCGGCAATCTACTTCTGTATCTTGCCATGAAAACCCAATGGATAGTTACAACAAAACAAATTGTGCTATGGTGCTGAAAGATGAGACCCCCAGGTCGGAAGGCACTCAACTAGCTACTGGGGAAGAGCTGAAGACTTTTCAGAGTAAAGCCAGCATTTATGATGTGGTTGGATCAAAGCCCTCGGGAAGTCTGACTGCTGATGTAGCTGCGCATGAAATGAGAGTCAGAAGCTGTAAAGATGTCTTACGCATTGGAACATGGAATGTACGAAGCATGAAGCAAGGGAAGTTGGAGGTGGTCAAGAATGAAATGGAACGTGTACAACTTGATCTGTTGGGTGTCAGCGAACTGAAATGGACTGGCATAGGGCACTTTGCATTAGATGATCACATGGTCTACTATGCTGGAAATGAAAGACAAAGAAGAAATGGTGTCGCATTTATAATAAAGAAGAAACTTGCAAGAACTGTAATGAAATACAATGCAGTCAGTGAACGCTTAATCTCTATTCGTCTATGAGGATTGCCTATCAACACAACTATAATTCAAGTATATGCCCCAACAACAGCTGCAGAAGAGAATGAAATTGAAGAGTTCTATGAACAAGTATAAGCCGAAATTGACAGAACATGCAAACAGGATATCCTGATAGTCATGGGTGACTGGAACGCAAAAGTTGGCAACAAAGAAGAAGGCAAAGTAGTTGGAAAATATGGACTTGGCAATAGAAATGAAGCTGGAGAAAGAATGATAGACTGGAAAAGATCTGTGTTTATACCAATACTAAAGAAAGGTGATCCAACTGACTCTGCAAATTATCGAACAATCGCTCTGATCCCACATGCCAGCAAGATTCTACTGAAGATTATTCAAAAGAGACTACAACCATACCTGGAACAAGAACTACCTGAAGTGCAAGCAGGGTTCAGGAAAGGGCGAGGAACGAGAGACATCATTGCGGATGTGAGATGGATTCTTGAAAAGACTAAAGAATACCAAAACGATATCTATTTGTGCTCTATCGACTATAGCAAGGCTTTTGACTGTGTAAACCATGAGAAACTCTGGGCCACATTAAGAAGCATGGGTATACCAGAACACCTGCTCGTTCTCTTGCGCAATCTGTACATTGATCAAGAAGCAACAGTTTGAACGGAACAAGGAGAAACAGAATGATTTAAAATAAGCAAAGGTGTAAGACAAGGCTGCATACTTTCCCCCTACCTTTTTAATTTATATGCAGAACAAATCATCAGAGAAGCAGGATTGTATGAAGACAACAGAGGTGTGAAGATTGGTGGAAGACTCAATCAAAGAACATAGTCTCAAAATGGGCCTGCACCTTAATGTAAAGAAGACAAAGATCATGACAACTGGCATAATCAAACAGGTTCATTGTTGAAGGAGAAGAAATTGAAATTGTGAACAACTTTAACCTACTTGGATCAACTATCAATAAAGAAGCAACAAGCATTCAAGAAATCAAACGACGCATTGTTCTTGGCAGAATGGCTATGAAAGACCTAGATAAGATTCTCAAGAGCAGAGATGTCTCTCTCCATACAAAGATTCGGCTTGTTCAAGCCATGGTATTTTCAATAACATCATATGGATGTGAAAGCTGGACAGTGAAAAAGACAGACAGGAAGAAAATTGATGCCTTTGAACTAAGGTGCTGGCGGCGAATACTGTGTATACCATGGACTGCCCGAAGAACAATCCAGTCGGAACTAGAGGAGATCAAACCTAAGGGGTATGTTTACTAAACTGCGTTAGTGTGATTCGCGTTAGGAGCCGCATTAGTGGAAAAAATGCCAAAAAAGGACATGGGCTGTACATCGTTAGTGATAATGCGCGCAGCAACGATCGTTACAGGGCGTGTTACTGCGCGTTAAGCGTAAGAAGGCGCGCAGACACCCAAATACAGAAACAGAGCTGTAGCACAATGGTTACTACACAAACCGATGGTACAAGGGTCATGGGTTCGATTCCCCAGTGTGCCTAATGAATAAGGCTGGCTGAGGCGTCATGTGTAACCCTTTGAAAGCCTACTATAATATTTTAATCCACAGTCTGCAGCCGGGTTAATGTTTGCATATGTCAGGAAAATTGTACCCGTCTTATTCAATATGTTCCAATAGTGACGTTCCCTCTGCCATGGTCATGTATTATATACCATTTGATAGGAATATTTAGGCAGATGTTTGGATCCCGAAAGTTTTGGGCTTGGCCTGGAAAGGGTTAAGTATTGGGCTGTGAGGAAGTTGAGTTGTACGTTAATAGTGCTGCCAGCAAACACACCCTCACAGTGGCGTAACCTAAGGTGCTACATAAGGCACCCTAGAAGGCACTCCATAGGGCACATTATAAAGTGCACTGTCTGTGAAGGCACCCTATAATATCCCCTATAGGACACCATAGAAGGCACCTTATAAGACGCTTTATAGGGCGCCTTATGAGCCACCCTAAGGTGACAGTACCCTGAGGGTGGTTGTGCTGGCAGCACTAATATACAATAAAAATAGATAATGCCTAAGACAGCCCTATCAATGAACCCCACTGGGGGTTGTGAACCCATGACCTCTGGCTCCATAGGCAGTGAAGTAACCAGTGGGCTAGAGCTGCTAATAAACACCTGGCTGGCTACAGGAGGACTGCATGGCACCACACCCACATTCTGCTGTGGTTACCAGGGAGATTACATACCACCACCCAACCCACCCTCTGGGGCTCAGGGTGGGGGACAGGATCTCCCGCCAACAGATCCACTTTCTACCCCCCCCTGCAATGGTGGCAGTAGAGGGGACCATCACCCCAGTCCTGCTAGGGATCAAACACCCTACAGGGCAGGCAATGCAGAGCAGTACACATCCATAACACAATAGCAGACAGATGGCAGGTCTGGAAATGCTCAGCTGCCCCCCACCATTATCTGACATTCTACAGCAGCAAGCCTCCAGCCGCTGCACGGTGTTCCAGCAAGACACATACTAGCTGCAGACAGTCCGCCAGCTAGTCCATAGTGCATGGTCCTGGAGGAGATGCATGTACCCAGAACGGGGATATCAGCATACACACTAAGCAGATAAGGCAGTGATTGGGCCCCAAAAGGAAACCCATAAATATCACATAAAAAATGCTATATAGCACTATGGGGGAACCTAGCCATGCCATGGTCACTGCTCAGTCAGGGTGAGAGTGACCTCCCAGCAGGACATGCTATGGCCACCCTGTCCGTGCAGGTGGTACCGGACACTACAATGTCCGGCCATTGCCCTAAGCCCTGTGCAGATGCGGCCAGGCCAGGCCACCCTATCCAGGCTATTCCCACAGTACCTTGCTCCTCATTATGCACATTGGCAGGCCAATACTGGCAACAGTGCTAGCAGTGTGGGCTGTGGAGGGTGTTGGCAGCCACCACACACTGGATAGACAGACACACACACTCCCCACACCTATGCCAGCATTGTGCAACTATAGAGGTGTTGGGCAGCCCAGGCCACCACACCAGTCCTGGGCACAGTGCAGGCATGGCTATGGTACGCAATACTGTAGGAGTCACTCCCCAGATTGGTAAACACTGTCAGACACAAGACCTGTAGCACACTCCACAGACATCAGAAAGGTTGCTATGATGCAGCTCACTCCGAAAATTGTACTTAACCTAGGAATTGCTATCTGCCAGTAATCATAGCAACCTTTTGATAGATGTGTACCATATTCCCAGGTTTAGGGTGCCATTACTAAGGTATGCAAGTGCTAGTATTGGGAGATGCATGCAGAGCCCAAAATCCTGCCTCTCCAGGAGGCTTTGGATAATGGGGCCTGTGGGTGCGGGTGTGTCTGCCCCTGTTGGCTGCTGCTTTACGGCAGAGGTTCCCAACTCCATTCCTGCGGTGCAAAACACTGTTCGGGTTTTCATGCTGTCCCTCATGAATATGCATGAGATACATCTGCATACCATGGGGGTGGCGCATAGAAATGCAGCACAGGCATCTTTATCAGAGGCAGCATGGAACCTGAATGGTGTTTGGCCCTCCAGGACTGCATTTGGGAGGCTCTGCTCTAGGTAATGTGCATGTTTATGGTGTCTGTGCCCTGTAGGGTAAAATGTAGGTGTTTTGGGCATGTTTACGTCATCTGCACGAAAGGTTCTGTCTGTATTAGCACGTTATAGTAGTGGGTAAAATATGAGGACTGGGTTGGCGGAAACCACAGCTGGGACTTGAACCTGTGACCTTCTGCTTCTGAATACTCTGGTTTTGTGCACTGCACCACCATGTTATCACAGAGATGGTGTATTCCCTGGTGATACCATGACTGTTGGTCAGACAGGGCCTGTCTGTTGCAGTGCATGGCACCCACCTACACAGGGCTAGGCCACGGTCTGCTCTGGGCAGCTGCCACTGCCCCCTCAACCACCAGTATCCCTCAGCCACCATGCTGACATGCCCTTCTGCTGGTGGAGCTGGTGGTGCGCAGTCTCAGGCCATCCAGTGTGCAGGTAGGCGGCTGCCTATGGTGCGGGTTCTGGGGTAGGGGTGCCTGCATAGACGTCCACGCTCCCCCCCAGCCCCGCCTGCCAATGTTCCGTGCCCTTGGGGGTAGCTGTTGGGTACTATCCCCTGTGACACTTTGGGAAACCCACTCGTGCCCATGTTGGACCTTCAGCAGTTGCTGTCTGGCTGCTCCGCTGTTTCAGCATTCGTATGGGCCACCTAGGCATCACCCTAGTCCGCACTGTGGCTCAGCTCCACCACAGCATGTGCCGCCTGCGGCCCTCTGTATCCCCTTCTCCGGCATCTGTCCAGTTGCCATTCCGACATGCCCACCCTGATGTTGCGGGACATGTGCACCTGTCCGATGGTGGGGAAAACCCTGAGCAGCGCTATGTCACTGTGGGCTCATTCACCTTGTATGGGGACGGCGTATAGACCCTTCCACGATTTATATCTGTTCTATGGGGCTTACTCGGGGGGGGGGGGGGTTGATGTTTCTCATTGATACCACTATTGCCCAGCTTGGTTATTGCTTTTTTCCAGTTTGTTGGGGTCAGGGCCGGCCCGTCCATTGAGCGAGAATGTTTTTTGCACAGGGCCCCGCGTTTCAGGGGGCCCCGCGCAAAGAACATTTCGCTTTAAAAGTAGAATTTAAAAAAAAAAAAAGCTGGCTGCTGCCGCGGCGGTAGCAGCAATATCGCATGTCCCGCGGGGCCCCCCCCTGCCCGGCAGATCCTTCCTGCTTGCCTGCCTGCTTGTCAGTTCTTCTTTGATTCGGCTTAGAGCTGCGAAGGGAGAGCTTCTCCCTCGTTACTCTGTTAAGCTCGCCGGGGCTTGCCTAGGACTAGAAGGGAGCGGATGCTGGTTGGGGCTGGAACTAGAAGGGAGCTGATTTTGGGGGAGGATTAGAATGGGATGGGGCTGGGAGAGTGAAATGGAACGGGGAAAAATATTTTGTGTGGGAGGGAAGAAAAATCTACAATTGGCCAGGTATTAGGAGAGTATGTGGGGATTGAGGATGGAGGGGTAAAATTTGAGTGGATGAAATAGGAATGAGGAAAGAGCAAAAGGAGAAAGATTAGTATGTTAAAGCAGATGTAGAGAGAGAATGGAAAAAAACCTAGAAGAAAGGACAGATGGACAGCAGATGATGGAGAGTTAACAGAAGACACAAAGAAACCAGAAGAAAGTGGCTGGAGCAATTGCAACTGAAAAAAAAATGCACAAAAGGTATTTTGAATTTATTAACTGGAATATGTCAGCTCTGGGAAATGTGCGTCATTAACGTCTATGCTTTGTTAGTACAAGAGGAAATTAATTTATAGTTGTATTTCTACAGTGTTGCTGTACATTCTAAGTTGGCTTTTGGGGTTCCCATTTTAATTATTATCTTCCTGTTTCTAAATTGTGATTTCTTGTTTGGTGATGGTCTATATCAGGGGTCTCAAACACGCGGCCCGCGAGACAACTTTGTGCGGCCCGCGACGGAGGAAAACAAAAAAACCCCCAAAACCCTGGCTTCTGCTGCTGCCGTTGCCGCCGTGGCAGCGGCAGAGTCAATTGTCAAATTAAAAAAAAAAGCTGACTTCTGCTGCTCAAGCAGCTGTCCTGCGGCCCCTTCCCCTCTGCCCGGAGATCCGACTCTGCTCTATCAGCGGCGTGCTTTTCAAGCCGCGACGAGAGTATTCCCCTCTCGCACGGCTTGGAAAGTGAATAGGCTTAAACCGCGCGAGAGGGGAATACTCTCGTCGCGGCTTGAAAAGCACGCCGCTGATAGAGCAGAGTCGGATCTCCGGGCAGAGGGGAAGGGGCCGCAGGACAGCTGATTTTGCTGCTTGAGCAGCAGAAGTCAGTTTTTTTTAAATTTGACAATTGATTCTGCCGCTGCCACGGCGGCAACGGCAGCAGCAGAAGCCAGGGTTTTGGGGTTTTTTTTGTTTCCCTCCTTCGCTGGCCGGTAATGAGCTATGGAGGGGCTGACTGAAATGGGGTAATGGGGGTTAGGACTGGAAGTGGGCTATTGGCAGGGGGGGGGGTTATGACTGGTAATGGGCTATGGTGGGGGCAAGGACGGGAAATGGGCAGATGGGGGTTAGGACTGGAAGTGGGCTATCGGCAGGGGGGGGTAATGAATGGTAATGGGATAGGTGGGGGGCTAGGACTGGAAATGGGCAGATGGGGGTTAGGACTGGAAGTGGGCTATCGGCGGGGGGGGGGGTTATGACTGGTAATGGGCTATGGTGGGGGCTAGGACTGGAAATGGGCAGATGGGGGTTAGGACTGGAAATGGGCTATAGGCAGGGGGGGTTATGAAAGGTAAAGGGCAATGGTTGGGGCTAGGACAGGAAATGGGCATATGGGGGTTAGGACAGTAATTGGGCTCTCGGCAGGGCGGGGGGTTATGACTGGTAATGGGCTATGATGGGGGCTAGGACTGGAAATGGGCAGATGGGGGTTAGGACTGGAAGTGGGCTGTTGGGTGGTTAGGAATGGTATTGTCCTATGAGGGGAGGTAAGACTGAAAATGGGGTGATGGGGGTTAGGACTGGAGGTGGGCTGATTGGGGGTTAGGACTGGTAATGGCCTATGAGGGGAGGTAAGACTGAAAATGGGGTGATGGGGGGTAAGACTGGAAGTGCGCTATGGGGAGGTTAGGACTGGTAATGGGCTATGGGGGGTCTAGGACTGGTAATGGGCTGGGGGGGTTGCTAGGACTGGAAATGGGCTGAGTGGAAGGGGGGCTTGAACTGCAAATGGCTGATGGGGAGGGGGCTTGGAATGGAAATGGGCTGTGAGGGGAGGGAGCTAGGATTGGAAATGGGCTGATGGGGGGCTAGGATTGGAAATGGGCTGATGGTGAGGCTAGGATAGGACTGGAAATGGACTGATGCAGGGACTAGAAAGGAGCAGATGCTGGGTGGGGCTGGAACTAGAAGGGAGCTGATGTTGGGGGAGGATTAGAATGGGATGGAGCTGGGAAAGTGAAATGGAGAGGGGAAAAATATTTTGTCTGGAAGAGAAGACAAATCTACAATTGGCCAGGTATTGGGAGAGTAAGTGGGGATTGAGGATGGAGGGGTAAAATTTGAGTGGATGAAATAGGAATGAGGAAAGAGCAAAAGGAGAAAGATTAGTATGTTAAAGCAGATGTAGAGAGAGAGAATGGAAAAAAACTAGAAGAGAGAAGAAAGGACAAATGGACAGCAGACGATGGAGATAGCAGAAGACACGAAGAAACCAGAAGTGGCTGGAGCAATTGCAACTGAAAAAAATTGCACAAAAGGTAGAAAAATATCTCTTTATTTTGAATTTATTAACTGGAATATGTCAGCTCTGGGAAATGTGCATCATTAATGTCTGTGCTTTAGTACAAGAAATTAATTTATAGTTTTATTTCTACAGTGCTGAGGTATTCTGTGTAATTCCTATTTGACATTGCTACTTGTTCTCTTTTCCCAGTAGGTCATGTATTGTTCTCTGAAATGTATTGATTTAATATTTGCAGTGTTGCCTTTTGATAGGTAGGGTCTGGTGCTTTGTGAGTCCTGGTAGTGCTGTTATGATACGGGGGTTTGCTATGGGTTCCAAATGGGCAGTGTTAGTAGTAGTTCCTAATGTGCCTGGCGGTTGGCACTGGATTATAGTAATATAGAAATTTTCTAGTCTTTCTTTATCCATGCACTCATTATGCAACATTATGCAAATATTTATGCAAATGAGGCCCCTTATGCAAATGAGGCCCCGTGTCTTATGCGGCCCCCGGGTTACTTTACAAGTCCTCATTCGGCCCTCAAAGCAATTTGAGTTTGAGACCCCTGGTCTATATTCTGCATGTGTAACTGAGCTGAGGTATTCTGTTTTTTTTTTTTTTTTTTTTAAACGTTTATTTTCATTTTACAACAAACAAAGTAACAACACACCAAAAGAAACAAATACACACATACAATAAAGAAAGCAACCCCAATTACCCCCCACCCCAATGCTTCTTCTCTAAGCTGATAAGAATCATCATATAAGCGCTTACATACAACAATTATTGTACATCAAACAAACAGAAGTAGAATCTATGATACCGGATGAGCATGTGACAAAGATTAATACAGAATCAAACAGTCAACTGAGAGCATTGAATAGTTTGAACATAATCGTTGAGCGTCTTCTAGCTAGACCAATAGTGAATGGTTTGAACGGAAGAGGCTGACATACTAGGTATTTGCGCATATTTACAATAAAGACAGATATGTTTCACCATTCATTAGAACTCAAAAAAGAGCTATTTTCCCAATATTTCGTGATTAAGGAAATAGGAAATAGCAAGACCCAGCACAAAGGCTAAAAGGATGTAAGCCAATTTAGGAAGAGAGGGGATCCCCGCAGCTAAGCGGAGCCCCACAAACTTCCAAAAGAGAGGTTCCGGAACATATAAAACAGAATGAAGACGACCCCAGACCCGACTCCAGTAATACTGTAATGCGGGACAATCATACTTGACAGGAGTTTAGTAGACCAAAGGCCACATGGCATGTCCAGCATCAAGCGCACTGGATGACATTCCAATTGGCTAACCTATCAGGAGTATATGTCTACTTGGGATAGCAGTACTGAGGAGATAAGAAAAAATCTGATCTAGATTGTGAGTGATGGGGGGGGCTGAGAAAAGGTGAGCTCTAAGTCTGAGGGGTGAAGCAACTTCCATATATCAACTCACGCAAAATCTTTCATCAGAGCTGGCAGGGTATAGAGACTCTTGGGCGGACCACTCGTTCTAGGCGGCAGTCTATCTATCAAAGGATCAAATACTTGGTAAAAGTCACCGCCGAGTAACAATAACAGGGTCACCCACATTCGAAGCATAAATACCAATACACGCAAATTCACTATCTCCAACCTTAAAATATACACAGGCCCAGCTACCCTCCCCATCAGAACTAGTATCCATTACAGTGGTTGGCAAAGATTTCTCAACTAAGATGGCTACCCCGCCCCGCTTAGAAACGGCGGGAGAATAGGCAGCCACCATATAGGGTTTGGCAGTAAGTTTCAGTGGTTCGACAGAGGTGAAATGGATTTCCTGAAGAAACACTAAATCAGTATGGGCATGATTAAAATAACTAAGGATGGTCATTCTGTTGATTGGACTATTGATGCCTCTTACGTTCAGTAATAAAAGCATACATAAGGCTATACAACAAAGTCAAACATTCTGAGAAAGGAACATGATGGCGCACCGAGTTGCGCAATGTCCCGCATATCAACTATAAATGACTGTACACACAATATGATAGAAAATAAGCCAATGAAAATCATGAAGCGCCCTATCTAACAGTAGAAGCACCGAAGTGCCTTAGAGAAGAAGCAAAACCCCAGAAATTACTGGCGACCTGATGTCTGCGGGGTGAAACCCCAGAGAAGGCCTAAATTGAAACATATAACCGGTATAGCTGTGCGTGCTCCGAATCCAACCGAGGTGCACATCATGGAGGAAAAGGAGACCAAGAGAGGTAGATATAAAAGAAAGGAAGGTCCAGGCAGTCTCTATTCCAGGCAATGATCACCGCGTCGGGCCATTTAAAATGGCGGGCAGTTCCAGCGGAGTCCATCCGAGTAGTTGACTTAGCGCATCTGGTCGGCCTCTTTGGAATCTAAAAATGTTGCCAGCAGAGCAGGATCTTCGAAGGTTCTAGTTTGGTTATGGAGAGTCACTCTGAGCTTCGCTGGATATAAGAGGCCAAAGCGAGCCTGTAACTGTTGAAGTCTAGGACGAAAAGCAAGGAGTCCCTTCCGCCGGTCAACTGTGGGCTTTGCCAAGTCGGGGAAGAAAGAGACTTTATGATCGTCAAACTGCAGATGTGGCATCACCCGAGCAGCTTTGAGAATTTGCTCAACTTGCTGATACCTCAGTAAACGGAAGATAATGGGCCGGGGGGTCGTCCGATTGAGTGCGATGTTGGTAGGAGCACGATATGCTCGGTCAATTTCCAGATCTCTGCAAAAGGTAATCTTCAGCAAGGAGGGGAGAGTTTTGACCAGAAATTCTCTGATATCTCCTGCTTCCGCCCCCTCTGGAACTCCTATGAGCCTTACATTGTTGCGACGGGCACGATTATTGCAATCCTCTAACTCTTTTTGAAGATGCTGTATCTGACGCTCAGCCTTGTCCAGGTTCACCAAGCGCACCGCGTGCGAATCGAGGACCCCCGCCATGTTGTCCAGCCGTAGTGAAAGACCTTCAAGCCGGTCCTGAAGCATACCGAAATCTTCTCGCATGGCTCGGAGCGCTTCTCCGTTGGACTGTACCAGTTCCTTCACACCACGTATTTCCTCCAAGATCTCCTGTTGCATTTCGGGGCTTACCCGAAGTGGAACCATCTTTGGTGGGGAAGACAACTCTGTTTTGGAGCGTTTTCCATGTGAAGAAGAGGGAGACCCGAAGTCCAAGCGCACTGGTTTGTGGGCCGCCATTCCCCCCAAGGCACCCCGGTAAGTTCGGTGTAAAATATTAGGTTTATGCAGATATTAAGTCAGGATTCTGAGTAGGCCCCTCGGGAGCTTCAGCGCGAAGCGTCTAACCCGCTGGACATCAGGCTCCGCCCCCCTGAGGTATTCTGTTTATGTAATTCCTATTTGACATTGCCACTTGTTCTCTTTCCCCAGTAGGTCATGTATTGTTATTCCCTGAAATGTATTGGTTTAATATTTGCAGTGTTGCCTTTTGATAGGTAGGGTCTGGTGCTTTGTGAGTCCTGGTAGTGCTGTTATGATACGGCGGGTTTGCTATGGGTTCTCAATGACCAACAGACTTAGAGAAACATTCACACATACATATTTTTATTGGAACTCACACCTTGAAGGACAATCCTTCTCGTGGCGTGCTGTTCCCTTTTATTCTTTATATAGGGACGCAACCCTAGCATGCGTTCAAAGGGGATATCTACCCCTCAACATCAACCAGTTAACATTCTTTCATTCAGGAAAAAACCCTCTTAGAAGCCACTTATCTGAACGGAGAGTTTCCACAGTTCATAGGCAACTCGGCGTCTTCCCCAGCTCATAGATAGACTCAACGTCCACTCCTGATGGTAAATGGAGAAGTCCCTTTATCAGCCGCCGATACCGGGTAAAACCCAACACCTCCAAATCAATGTAACCAACAGGGAAGGTCATCCGTTATGACTTCTGAGACTTATTCAAGTAGCAACCATACGAGAGTCTCCCCTCATTTTCTGTCATTTTCAGACTCTCGTATGATTGCTACTTGAATAGAGTCTATCTATGAGCTGGGGAAGACACCGAGTTGCCTATGAACTGTGGAAAGTCTCCGTTCAGATAAGTGGCTTCTAAGAGGGATTTTCCTGAATGAAAGAATGTTAACTGGTTGATGTTGAGGGATAGATATCCCCTTTGAACGCATGTTAGGGTTGCGTCCCTATATAAAGAATAAAAGGGAACAGCACGCCACGAGAAGGATTGTCCTTCAAAGTGTGAGTTCCAACAAAAATATGTATGTGTTAATGTTTCTCTAAGTCTGTTGGTTATATATGTGGGAGACATACGAGATTCAGGATTTAGAATGGGTTCTAAATGGGCAGTGTTTGTAGTAGTTCCTAATGTGCCTGACGGTTGGCACTGGATTATAGTAATGTAGAAATCTTTTAGTCTTTCTTTATCCATACACTCATTAAGAGGCATGTTTACTAAAAGTTAGTGTATGGTAACATTATGCAAATATTTATGCAAATGAGGTCCCTTATGCAAATGAGGCCCCGCACTGAGTCTCTGCACATGGCCCCGCACCCCCCTTGGGCCGCCCCTGGTTGGGGTCATTTTCAGTGTTTCTGTGCCCTTTTGTTCTGTGCACATGTATCACACTTATCACTGTTTTTTGGTTTCCCTGCCTGGGCTGTACATTGCTGACACTTAAATGGTTTCTCTCCCCTGTAATGTGCCTTTAACGGTAGGTTTTCATTCGCGTTGGAATTCAGCCCTGAAATTCAGCGCGTTAGTGTGAGGGGAGCCTCTCCCCGCCCACTCTCCGCCCATTGACCCCTTCTCTCCGCCCTCTCTCCACCTTCTGCAGTGTTTTACCGCGCCGTGGAGCATTACGCTCGTTAGCGCGTCATAACGCGCGTTGTATAGCGTTAACGCTCGTTAGCGCATCATAACTTGCGTTATGATGCACTAACGAGCATTAACGTTATACAACGCGCGTTATTCACGATTACTGCAGTTTAGTAAACATACCCCTAAGCTTTCTTTAGAAGCTCAGATGACAAGACTTCGACTTTCGTACTTTGGACACATCATTCGAAGAGAGAGATCATTAGAGAAAGACATCATGTTTGTCAAGATAGAAGGTCAACGCAAAAGAGGAAGACCAGCAATGAGATGGATTGATACAATAACAGCAGCTACGGGTACCAGTCTGTCAACAATGAGACGCCTGACTGAAGACCGAACACAATTTAGGATAGCTATCCAGAGGGTCGCCATGAGTCGACTCCGACTCGACGGCACTTAACAACAACATAGAATATATGCAAATGATATCATGGTATATGCCCCTATCGGCATAGACTAACCAGACTATGTGACTATCTGGTTGCCTTGAAGCTATGGTGACCCGGCTTCTCAAACAAAATCGTACTATAAATTACAAAACATCAGAGGCACTCTTTGTAACGTGGCACACTTCATTTACTCTGCCAAAGTCACTGAAGATTCTACACAATGATATAGAGATTAAACAGCAAGTGAGATACCTAGGGGTTTACCTTGATCAGAACCTAGCCTTCAATATCCACATAAGCAGAATCACAAAAGCTGCCTATCACAAACAATATACTTCGCAAGCTCTAACCTTTATTAGACCATGCCAACTTTTGCGCAATCTGCCAAACCATGATTATGTCTATGTTAGATTACTGCAATGTTATTTGCCAAGATCTTCCAAAACAAACCATATATCCTCTTCAATTAGTGCAGAACACAGCTGCATGAAAAATCTCAGGAACTGCAACAAACAGCCAAATCTCACCAGCGCTGAAACAACTACACTGATTACCTGTAGCCCAACGTGAAAAATTCAAAACGATTCTCATAATCTTCAAAATCATCATACAGCTATCCCCAAGTGTACGTCAATCACTGATTACTAGAGATCCTGAAACAAGAGTTTGAAAAAAAGTAAATAAGAACTTACTACTGAACCCATCTTTAAAAATCAAACTAGACAGGATACCTGTAACAGACCATTTTTGCTCTATACCCCTACACTTTGGAATGCACTCCCTGAGTCTATAAGAACTTTAAAGACTTCATGGATTTCAGAAAGGCTCTGAAAACTCATCTGTTCCTAGAGTGTTATGACAGAAATCAATGACATTGATCTGATCAAGTGGTATAGCTTTTCCTTTCCCACATTCCATTTACCAACTAGCACAGTTAATTTATGATCCTTACTGCCTCCTGCTATCCCCTCCTTAAATAATCTTTGCCGCCATAATCTATATAATTGTTCACCTCCTACATGTATATCCACCATTAATGTTAGTCCTCTTCTTTTGTTCTCCAAGTTTAATTACACAGGTACACTAAAAAAAATTTTTTTTAAACTGCCTCTAATGTTTCGATTGATTTTTACGTTTTTTGGTGCGCTGAATCCAAATCTGGTAACCAATTTGCTCCATCACGTACAGATTTTTTGCTACATTGGGTTAGCAGTTTGAGGTGAACGTTTCAGATTGAGTGCGATCGAGATAAAGGTTTCTTGGATGAATTCTTTATACTAATTGTTTAGTAGTTATTCAAATAAGAATAAAGAAAATTGTAACAAGGCAGCACATAAGAATAGAGTAATGTCAACAAAACACACTGTGATGGTAGCAAAATTGTCTGCACTTAAAACAGCCACATACATGTGCACAAACATTGAGCATATAAGAGCGAGGTTAGACACAAAGCAAAGCAAAGAAATGTGCAAAAAATGTTCTACAGGTATGTATGTAAGAATAGAAAACGCAAACCGCACCATTGCAATACATGAAGACAAACACCCGATGGTGTGAAAATAAAATTCTAATAAATGAGATCCGACACTGTGGTAATAACTAGCAAATTTTTATTTCAAAGTTTAGTAAAAACACGATATTTGTCAACACAGTTTAGATTTTAAAGTCATTCTTGGGTCAATCAATCTCCTGGTGGGCCCGTTTCTTCTTCCCCCGAATGCTTCTCTTGGTGCGCTGCTTGGCGTATTTTTCATCTGGGGTTTCCCGCAGCAGCAACCAGCAGAAATCAGCCATCATAGTGGTGTTCCATCTTCCTTGGTACCTTCTCTCTGCGTCCTTGATGTCCTGGTGAAACCTTTCACCTTGTTCTTCACTGTACGCCCCCAGTTTTCGGGAAAGTAGTTCACATGGGAGTGCAAGAAATGGACTTTCAGGCTCATGTTACAGCCTTATTCTTTGAAGGCATTGAGCATCCTGGCAACAATATCCTTATAGTTCTCATCCCGCCTGTTCCCCAAGAATTTGAGAACAACATCCTTGAAGGAATCCCAGGCTTCTCTTTCCTTCTCAGACATTGTTTCAGCGAATGCTCCATCTGAAATGAGTTTCCTTATATCAGGGCCAACAAACACTCCTTCCTTTAGCTTTGCTTCAGAAAGTCGGGGGAACTTTGAGCAAAGGTACCGAAAGCACTCACCATCTATTGGAAGGGACTTGATGAATTGCTTAATGAGACCCAACTTAATGTGGAGAGGTGGTAATAGAATTTTATCATGAGGTACCAAGCTCTCATGAAGAACATTTTTCTCACCGGGTCTCAAATACTCACGAATTGGCCAGTCTTTTTTCCCCCAGTGTAGGTCGCGGGCCCGGCTATCCCACAAGCAAAGGAAGCAGGGATATTTGGTGAAACCGGATTGCTGCCCTAATAGCATGGATAGAATTTTAAAGTCTCCACAAATCATCCACTTATGCTCATCATAACGAATCTTGTGAAGAATCAGGGCCAAATTCTCGTATTTTTCTTGGAGAATAACAGAGTGAGCAATAGGAACTGAAGCGAATGTGTTGCCATTATGAAGAAGAACACCTTTTATGCTGTCTTTTGACGAATCAATGAACAGCCGCCATTCAACAGGATCATACTTGAGTTTAAACTTTTCCATCACTCCGTATATATCGTTGCAAAATACCAAATCTTCCTCTTTGCTGAAATACTTCAAAAATTGTGTCTCGCGGTTGCGGTACCAATAAAACGTTGTTCCTGGTGACAATAGATTTTTCTGTTTAAGCCGAGAACCTAGCAGTTGGGCAGCATCTTTTGGGAGTCCTAAATCCCGGACTAACTCATTCAATTCAGCTTGAGAGAAAAGCTCAGGTTTCGGATCTGGTTCAGTTTCAAACTCGGAAGTACTGGACTCATCGGGAAAAGCCATCTGATGAGTCTCATCATGATCAGAACCGTCCACACAAATATGATCCAAAGATTTTGGTGGTTCAGGCACAGGTACTTCGTTGCTATGAGGCATAGGCCTAATTGCTGAGGGAAGGTTGGGGTAACTTATTACGTTCTTATTTTTTAAGTTGTATCCCTTCACAATGCAAGAGCAAAAATAGCAGTCACTGCTGTGGTCTCTTTGTTCACGCCACATCATAGGTATTCCGAAACGAAATGCTTGTTTTTTACCTTTCATCCATAAGCGTAGATCTTCCTCTCATGTCTTTCACACTTTGTGAGGAGCCCACGGTTTGTCTTGATCGCCTAACTTCAAACCGAAATAGGCGAAATATACTTTTTTAATAAATGCAGAAATGTTCCTCTGCCGCTTTTTCACGGTATATTCCCCACAAATAAAACAAAAACTGTCCGGAGAGTTGACGCAACCTCTGGCTCTGTGAGCCATCACAAATACACAGCACTGCAAACTACAACTGTAGTGAACCACTTCGGAATAAAGCTGGATTACGACTGAGCAAACAAAAGGTAATAATGAACTTGCAAGAAACTGAAATTTGACAGGAACGTTCATGTCACAACCACCGCGTTTGAGCGAGCGAACGAGGTGAGGCGAACAGGAAAGAACATGCGCCAACGCGAGTACTGGATTTAGCCCCCCGCCTCCCAATTGTCCTGTTAATGTATAAAATGAATACAAAACACTCTAAAATATCATGAGGGAGTGTTTCTAGTTAGTTAACCATTACAACCTCTATTTTGGGCCAAGAAAATAAACTGCAGTCGGCTAAAAAGAAATTATGTGAACATTCCTTATATGGGTAAGAAATCTAATTTTGCAAGAAAACGTGACGTGATGGAACATTTTGGCTATTTTTCTTGGATTCAGCACCCCAAAATCTATAGGAATCAGTTGCAAAACTGGAGGCAGTTTTTTGGTAGTGTACCTGTGTTACCTGTTCAATGTAAAGTTCCATTTGTTATAATGTTATAACATAAACCGTTTTGAATGTAAGATAAGGTGGTATAGAAAACATGTTTTAGTGCCAGAAGGAATATAATAAATCTGCATAACCTCAATAACATGAGATATGGCGTGAAGCATTTTCCTGGATACTCGAGGCAAAAGCTGCAGATTGAGATTGAACTGCACCAGATAAAGCAGCAATAGCGTCCCAAATAGATTAAAGTGAAAATGCTTCACGTATTCTTGAGAACGCTGGTAAGATCGAGACAGTCATATCCACGTGTGACTCTTTGGTAACGTCGTTAGCTGACCATGGAACCCAGCTGAACTCTCTTTCTGACCAGTCTTCTGCTTTGGTTAAGGACAATGGGATTCTTCGTTATAAAGTAGAAATTTTGGAAAATGCTGCTAGAGCCGCTAATTTGCGGGTCTTAAATTTTCCACAATCTCAGGGTATCACTGCGACTGATATGTTTAAAAAATATCTTCATGAAGTTCTCAAAGTCCCAGTTGATCTGTTTCCACCACTGAATACGGTTTATTACCTCCCTCGGGGGAAAAAAGATGCTGTGGTTTCTTCTGATGTATCAAATATTGATTTTGATGTTCTCAATGTTTCTAATTTGTTAGAGGACACCGGAGGTGGGGGCTGTGTACCAGCTACTTTGATTGTTCAATGTGCCTTAATTTCTGATAAGACCTGGCTTCTTAAAATGTTTTTTAAGAAGAGGCTAGAGTCCTTTTTGTGTCTGACTATTTCTATGTTTCCTGACTTAACCCGGGAAACTCAGAAACGGCGCAAAGAGTTTTTACTATTAAAATCTGGAGTGTTGCAACTAGGAGGGTCCTTCTTCCTCCGATATCCGTGTAGATGCCTAGTCATATATAAATCTAATCATTACTTCTTTACTAAGCCATTAGATCTTGCTACTTTTATAAATGCTCGGGTCTCTACTGATGACACTCTGGGATAGTTTGTCTCTGCTAATTGGAGTTGTCTAGGGTACCTCGCGGCCATATGAGTTCTCATGGTATATGTTCCTGGTAGTTTGTAGACCATTTTCTCTTGTTTGGTCTTTATTTTCCTTCCTCCCCCCTTTCCCTCCCTATGTTGGCCTGTATGGGTGTTATAGGATTATTTTTCTTTGTTCTGTATCTTGTTTAAATTTTATGCTCCTATGTACTGATCTCATTTTCCTCACAAGATTGTGTTTGCTTTTCTTGCTTGTTTATTTGAAATTCATAAATAAATAATTTAAAAAAAAAAAGATATGGCGAGAATTTCTTTCACATATTTGTCAAACAGAATTTTTGGTGACAAAAGAGAAGTATAGGGAAAATTAAAAAATCTCAAATTACAAGCCCGCATGGATAGAAAACATGTTAAATAAATAAATAAATAAATAAAATGCATGCTGCTGGAAAAGGTGTTTATTTGTTTGTTATGAGAAAGGCAAGGCTTGGCCAGAAGCCAGAGTAACTGAGAGACAGTTTCTGCACAACAGCTGTGAGCAACCGAGGAGGAGCGTCAACCTCCTATGAGGTACAGACTGCTTATCAAGTACACATCCTGGATCACAGCTTGTAAAACTGCTGAACTGTGATCTGGTTAAAACCCCAGAGGCTATTAGACACTTTGAAGTGGGAGACAAGGCTGAATGTTAATAAGCTGCTGAACCCAGCCGGACAGTATCACTAGGCTGCTTAACAGAAGTACATTAGCCAAGGAGCACTGCATTGCTCAGGGAGGGAGAGATTAAGCCAGAGAGTTGTTTACCTGACTAGCACTATTTAAAGCTCAGTGGCAGGAACTGAGCTAATGAACTGTCCTTGTTATAGTATTTTTGGATTTTATGTGGGCTAATAAAGTGGATTTTTGTGTTCAGCACTCTTGATTCTGGCAAAGGTGTAAAATATGGAGAAGTAGCCTAGTGGTTAGAGCAACAGCCTCATAGCTAAGAGACTAGAGTTCAAGTCCCACTGGCACTCCTTGCTGCCTTGGGCAAGTCACTTTACCCTATATTGCCTCAGACCAAAAGGCCTGGCAGTCTACTTTCAGTCATATCTTGCCAAGAAAATTCAGCATTGACTTAATAGCACTTTAAAAATAAATAAAAATAAAGAGTTGAACCAATGGGAGAAATCATGGGTGTTAACTCCCACAGAGTGATACCCCACAGTGTTATAAAAGCCTTTATCTGCATTGCACACAAAAAAGAACATCTATAAAATTGCTCATGGGTATAGACTTGTAGAAATAACGTACTTTGAACTGTACTGTGTGTAGGTGTTTTCAGGGGCTGCGTTGTGATATGCATGCATGTGGTATAAAATATATGCTTGCATACATATGATACCCATTTTGGCACAGATGTACATTTTTTTGCAAGAAAATTTGTACATTACTGAAGCTGAGGTTAGGTGCTTAGTTTGCTTTTATAAAATAAACCATCCATTAATCTGTCAAAAATCTTGCTGGTCCAGATATTTCAATTGTGTGCCCTAACTCTAGATGGATTCTACCTGGAGCAATGGACTCAATAATCAATACATTTAGAGGGGAATTTTAGAAGATTCGTCCAAGTGCAATCTGAGACATCTAAGCCATCCAGGTGCCGCACATCCAGGTGCCGTTGTGATTTCACAAACCTGGACATGCCCAATAGAGATGTCTGCAGGGACATCTACTTACACATCCCATGTATCAGAACTTGGATGTCTAGTATATCATAATGGTCAACGTAGTGGGTTAGGAACAGAGCAGTCAGCGTTCATATCCCACTGCTGCTATAGTTGAACTTGTGCTGAATACTGGGGATGATACAGTGCTTTCCTCTCTATACACTCTGAATGTTTATCAACCTAAATGAGCACTTTTCAGATGCTTATTTGTCTATGTGTGTCTCAGAGCTGATTTAAAGTTAGACATGATGCCGGATGTCCATGACCTTTCTGTAATCAGGTGGAGACATCCTGGTCCATGGGAACACCTTAACCATTCCTCCACTGTCCTGGGAATGCCCCAGCTATCCCTCTGTTCAGAGTTGGATGTCCTCACGCTGGGGACTTCCCTAGAGCCGGCTTCTAATAAGACTCTGGAGATGTCTTTGGGTGTTTCTATGCCCGTTTTGAGATGTCCAAAGCACAAATAGGGCTTCTAAAATTTCACCCTTAAAGAATTGGTATTTTGAGACTGGAAGGGTATTGAGCAAGATGTTGGAAGTTGTAGGAACTACTTTAAAATGACAAAAGAATAATATGTGGTTTACATCAGTTATGTGACAATCAGGATCTGATCATTATTCATGCAGAAAAAGGTGGTGCAATGTTGACTCTCTCCAGAGATCAACACATGAGGGAGACAGAGAAGCAATTGCCAGATACAAAATATAAAGCATTAAGTATTAGTATTTAGCTCATGCCTTTCCAGGAGAAGATCAAGGTGAGTTACAATCAGGCACTGTAGGTATTTCCTTGTCCCCAAAGGGCTCACAATCTAAGTTCATACCTGAGGCAATGGAGGGTTAAGTGCTTTGCCCAAGGCCACAAGTGGGATTTGAACTCTGGTCTTTCTAGCTCTAGGCCACAATCCAACTCTAAGAGCCTCTTTTACTAACAATTAGGGGTATGTTTACTAAACCGTCTTAATGTTCCCGGTGCTAGTTGCAGTGATAACATGAAGGATGCCATATAAGGAGTGGGCGTTCCGGTCTTAAGGTAGCAATCGCAGGTTATCGTGCGATAAAGTGCACCGTGCCCGTTATCGCGCGATAGAGAGATCCGTGCATGTTACCGCGTATTAACCTTAACTTCACGTGCTGACCTGCAATCATAGCAATAGAGGTGTAGCACACTGGTCAATACAATGACTGCTGAAACAGGGGCCATGAGTTTGATCCCCCAGTGGGCTTAATGGATAAGCTTGGCCAAAGTAATTCCTTTTCCTGCTTGAAACAGTCCAACAATCTGTGCTACCAGCTAAAAATACCCGCACCCCAGTACCATAAACTAATGCACCTTTTAGGGCACACCAGAAGGCACATCCTAACCACCACGTCAGCCAAGGCGGGTTATAATGTGCCCCAGAGGCCATGTTGAAAGGTTGTGAACTCCCAAAGCACCATAGTAGGCACCCCATAAGCTGGCTAATTCTAAGGTGTGGCTTAAGGTGGCCCAAGAATGTATAGGTGACTCAAAAAATGTTGGCCAAGGGCAGTAAGGTCCCCCAAGTTGAAAAGCAAGAAAGGTATGGGCCAAACACAGATGTAGCCCTAACACTGCACAGAGCACCAAGGAAAGACAATGCACAAGTAATGGAAGGAAGTAGATCTGAGCTGATGGACCAGACAAATCTGCGTCCAGCCCATGTGGCAGTTGGAAAAATGGACAAACATATCGGGGGCAGCTGTAGCGATGCACAGGGTGATGGTAATGTACCATGCAACAATGACAGTGTGTAGCAGAGGATGGGAAGACGTGTCCAGCAGAGGAGGTAGAGGTGGCAGGATAGGTGTAATGACAGGAGGACAGAAGAGTAGCAGTGCCATGCAGAGCACACTCAGGAGAGGCAACCAGGAAGAGCTGCAATGCAGAAACGTGTATCAGTGCAGGACATGGGGTAGCAGCATGCACATCAGGGCAGGACGGCACACAGCTGGCAGACACACCTAGATGGACAGAAGGATGGTTGGCAACTGTGATAAGGGTACAATGTGCTAACAGCACAGATATGACTGTCACAGGAATGAAAAGTAGCTGTGCAGGACAGGCATACAAATGAAAGAGAAGAGACAGGAATCAAACCAATGACTATTACCATAAATGTCAAGGCACAAACCGGTAGGCCACATCACCAACGTGAGGTCATTAGCAAAGGCTGCATACAAGAATACTGCAGGGTATCATACAAACTGACTGCTGTGGTTACCAGGATAGGGTAAACCCATCCGTACCCATGATGCACTGCACATGCAGATCAGCAGTCTTCAGCTGATCACAAGATGGGGTATGCACCCCCACAGCACCTCGGCCTGGTAGGGGGAACTGACCGTGTGTGTTACTGGCACAGAGTAGCTACAGACCATGACATAGTGCGGGTCCTGTGCTCACCCTAAGGGTGAGGTGGGGCGCCCCGCACCAGGTCCGCAGCACCTGGCTTGCCTGAGATAGACTATGCTGCAGGTCCCCCTCAGTGCTAGTGTGTGATAGGTAGTCCTTGCAGACGCACCTAGAATACACCTGTGTCCATCCCTATTTCCCAGTCACATCTAGCCCTTGTGGACTATCATGCACCCAGAATAGTGCATATCTTGTGTGGGTGCCATGGTCATATATTATAGGTGAAGAGGGGTGTTTGGACCCTAAAGCGGATTATGTAGCGCCTGCCAACCAGCCCTCTATGGCTCAGGGTGGAGGAACAGGATCTCCCACCAACAGATCCACATTCTACTTCTCTGCAATGGTGGCAGTAGAGGGGACCATCAACCCCAGTCCTGCAGGGGAATGGGCACCCTACAGGGCAGTCAATGCAGATCTGCATGCATCACTAAGGCAATGGTAGACAGACAGACAGAACTCTGGAAAAGCTCAGCTGCCACCCACCACTAGCTGACATTCACCAGCAGAGAGCACAGTCAGTCTTCACCCACTGCACCCTACAAGGTGTTCTGGCCATACACATACTACCTGCATACAGTCTGCTAACTAGTACATAGTTCATGTGCCTGGAGGAACTGTGTGCACCCAAAAATGGGATGCAAGCGCACACACACCCAGCAGGTATGTCAGTGATCGGGCCCCAGAAAAGAAAACCCTTACATATCACCTGAGAGAAATACAGTATAGCACTATGGGGGAACCTAGCAATGCCATTGTCACTGCTCAGTGAGGGTGAGAGTGACCTCCCAGCATGACATGCTGTGGCCACCCTGTCCATGCAGGTGGTGGTCGGCCACTACAATGTCCCAGCCATTGCCCTATACCCTGTGCAGATGCATCTTGCCCAGGCCACCCTGTCCGGCCCATACCCACAGTACCTTGCTCCTCATTATGCACATTGGCAGGCTAACACTGGAGACAGTGCAAGCAGTGTGTGCTCAGAAAGATGTAGGCAGCCACAACACATTGGATAGACAGACACACACTCCCACACCTATGCCAGCATTGTGCAAATATAGAGGTTTTTGGCAGCCCAGGCCACCACACCAGTCCTGGGCACAGTGCAGGCATGGCTATGGTATGCAATACTGTTGGGGTCACTCCCCGGGGTGGTAAACACTTTCAGAAACCAAAACCAAAACACACTGCACAGATACCAGAAAGGTTGCTATGATGCAGCTCTGTCAACAAATTGTGTTTAAATTAGGATTTGTTATCTGCCATTAATCATAGCAACCTTTTGATATATGTGTAATGTGTTCCCAATTTAAGGGCTGCATTGCTAAGGTATGCAATTGGGAATGTATTGGGAGATGCTGCTCCACACAGGGCCCAACAGCCTGACTCTCCATGAGGCTTTGGATAGTGGAGCCTGTGGGTGTGGGTGTTTATGCCCCTGTTACAGGGGTTCTCAACCCAGTCCTCGGGACCTACCTAGCCAATCAGGTTTTCAGGATAACCACAATGAATATGCATGGAAGAGATTTGCATATAATGGAGACAGTGTATGCAAATCTCTCTCATACATATTCATTGTGGTTATCCTGAAAACCTGACTGGCTAGGTGGGTCCCGAGGACAGGGTTGAGAACCCCTGCCCTGTTGGCTGCTGCTCTAGGGCTGAGTTTCCCTACTCTGGTCCTGGTGGGCCAAACACTGTTCAGGTTTTCATGCTGTCCCTAATGAATATGCATGAGAAACATTTGAATACAACAGGGGTGTGGCATACAATTGCAGCAGAGGCATATTTATTAGGGACAGCATGACACCTGAATGATGTTTGGCCCTCCAGGACTGCATTTGGGAAACTCTGCTGTAGGGATTGCACAGGTTTCTGGTGTCTGTGGCCTGTAGGGTAAAATATAGGCGTTTATGGATTGTTTATTTAATCTGCAATAACAGTTCCATCTTTATTACCACAGTTTAGTACTGGGTAAAATATGGGAACATGGTTTGCAGGAGCCACAGCTGGGGCTTGAACCTGTGACCTATCTGATTCTGAACACACTGGCTGTGTGTACTACACCAAACTGTTGTCACAGAGGCAGATCATTCCCTGGGGCTACCATTAGTGTTCATTGGACAGACCTTGTATGTTGCCCCACACGGCACCCACCTAAACAGGGCTTGGCCTTGGTCTGCTGTGGGCAGGTGCCACTGCCCCCTCCACCACCAGCAACCCTCTGCCACCATGCTGACATGCCCTTATACCAGTGGTGCTGGTGGTGCACAGTCCCAGGCCATCCAGTGTGCCAGTAGGCAGCTGCCTATGGTGTGGGTTCTCGTGTAGGGGTGCCTACATGGACATGCATGTTTCCCCCCGGCACCGCCTGCCAATGTTCTGTGCCCTTGGGGGTACCTGCTGGGTAATATCCCCTGTGACACTGTGGGACACACACTCGTGCCCATGTTGGACCCTCGTCAGTTGCTGTCTTGCTGCTATACAGTTTCGCCATTCCTATGTGCCACCTAGGCATCTGCCTAGTCCGCAATGTGCCCCATCTGGACCACAGCATAACAAACCTGCCCAATGTAAAGGAGAAAACCGTGCTCACCGCTATTTCACTGTGGGATCATTCACTTTATAGGGGGACAGAGCATAGCCCCTTCCAAACATGATATCTTCCTTTTTGCGCTTTGTCAGTAGTGTTGCTTTATGTTTATCATTAGCAGCACTATTGCCCAGCTTGGTTATGGGGATTTGAAATGTGGTTCTGGTCATTTAATATGTTTATTTGCCTTTTTGGTTCGTGCACATGTATCACTACTATCACTTTTCTGGGTTTCCCTGGCTTTGCTGTACATTGCTGACTGAAATGGTTTTTCTCTCCTGCAAATGTGCCTCTAGCGCAAGGTTTTCACTGGCGCTAATTTTCAGAGCTTCATTTCACGGCATTAGTGTGCATGGGGCCTTTCCCTGCCCACTCTCCGCCCATTGACCCCTCATCTCCGCCCCTGAGGAGCCTTACTCCGCCCTCTGGGGAGCCTTCCTCCACCCGCTGCGCACCTTAACGCTGCCGCAGACATTATCGTGCGATACGTGATGTTCTCGGATGGTAAAGCACCATTATCGCGCAATAACATCACGTATCGCGCGATAACGTTGCAGTTGCGATGTTAGCGCCGTTTAGTAAACATACCCCTTAGCTTGAGATATCTGCTACATAGTCTGAAGAAATAAAATAGGCCATGCAGTGGATAGCTCGAGCTAAGGGTTTGTAAAAGGGGCCCTATGGTTACAACAATTAAAGATAAAGTTCAGGAGGCTTTGGAAGGTGGAATTGTTACAACTAAGGAAGCTGAGCTTATACTTTTGGCCTGATTCTCAAAAAAAGCTGAGCTAAATTTAGGACCTAAATTTAGGTCCTAAATTTGTACCCTATTTTCAGCCTATGTTTTCAACTGAAAAATTCTCCTAATTTAGGAGCTTAAAATGTATTCTCCTAAATTTAGGCCTAGAATTCATTTGCCTAAATTTATGAGCCTCTTTTAGGTACCTAGTGCTGAAAATCAGTTCTAAGGTCCTAACTCTTCCCCCCCCCCCCCCTAAATCTTCCTCAATTGATATTTATTTTTATACACCTAAATTTAGGAGTTTTGAGAAATTTTAAGGAAATATTTAGCTACTTAGCCCTAGTAAATTTTTAAATAAGTCAATTTAGCAGCATAACTCTTAAAGTTAGGAGCATAAGTCCTTTGAATGTTAGGCCCTTTCTTCCTAAAGTGCATATGAATTTGATCTGTCCTCTGGGATCCCCTGTTGTATCCACAACATTTTCAGTTTATCCCAGTTCATTGATCTATTTTTGAAATAGGAAGTGATAAAAATTAAATCAGATGTTGAAGATACCTCTCATTTTTTGAGGATTCTGACTGTATTTGATAAGAATAAATATTGTTATTTGGTTAGTACTCTTGGGGGTATGTTTACTAAACTGCGGTAATGCCATTTGCGTTAGGTTCCGCGTTGATGATACAGATGCCCATATAAAGGAGTGGGCGGGGCAGCATTAAAGCTGTGTCAGATAAGGCGTGTTATAAGGCGCGTTATAAGGCACGTTAGAAGGTACCTTATGAGGCGCAGTACAAGGCACTTTAGAAGGCACCTTATTAGGCGCAGTACAAGGCACGTTAGACAGCACCTTATGAGGCGCAATACAAGGCACGTTAGAAGGCACCTTATGAGGCACAGTACAAGGCATGTGCTAATTAGGAGCCTTGTAATGCCGTATAAGGATTGTTGCCAACTGTGGTGAGGGTACTATGGGCTGGCAGCACAGATATGCAAAGATATGACTGTTACAGGCAAGCAAAATATCTGCCTTGGACAGGAGGGAACAACAAGGAATTGAACCCATGACCTCTGCCTAGAACGTCAGCATACTAACCAGTAGGCTATACCTTTATGGCTTGCTGCATAGCAATGGCTGGGTACGGAAGAACTGCAGGTCACGGCACAAACTGTCTGCTCTGTGCGCCAGGATAGGATAACCCCACCAGCACCCATGATGCATTGCAAATGCAGAACAGCGGCCTACAGCTGACCACCAAATGGGTTCTGCACCTCTCCGGGACTGCAGCATGGTAAGATGCACTAACAGTACATGATACTGGCACAGAGTAGCTACAGACCATGCCATTGTGCAGGTTCCGTGTTCACCCTGAGGGATAGGATGGGCACCCAGCACTAAGTCCACAGTACATGTGGTGCTAGAGATAGGTTTTGCTGCACAATTCCAGCAGTGCCAGTGTGTGACAGGTGTTCCCAGCAGTGCAGTCAAAGGTACATCTGTTCCAGCTGTGTGCTGCAGTCATATGTGGCCCTGTGGGACTGGACAACACCCAGATTAGTGTGTACTGGGTATTAAGGTCTGGTTGCCATGGGTACCTGTTATCAGAGCAGTGGGGAGTCTAGACTTACATGAGGGCTATGTAGCACTGCCACTATGGGTCTAAGTAGTATGCCCTATATACCCCAAGGGGCCTCAATCATCCTGTTTGTAGATGAGGGTGTGGTGGGACAGGTGGCTGCACTCTGCAGAATGGCTGTAGCACTAGCAACCACAGTCCTGCTGACGGATGACAGCCCTCAAGGGCTACTGGGCCAGTGCTATACCTGTGACCATTGCACCACACTGTTGCCACAGCAGCCAAGTGGTCCCTGGGGCTATCTTTACGTTCCTTGGCCAGACTTCTTCTGTTGCACTGCACACCACATTCTGGTACAGGGCATGGCCTAGGTCCACTGCAGGCGGGTGCCACTGCTCCCTCCAGCACAATCACCCACCCCCTCTGCCATGCTGCCATGACCATATGCTGTTGGTGCCGGTGGTGTGCCATCCCAGGCCATCCAGGGGGCAAGTAGGCGGCTGCCTAATGTGTGGGTTCTGGGTTAGGGGTGCCTACATAGATGTCCATGCTTCCCCAGGCACCGCCTGTCAATGTTATGTGCCCCTTGGGGTGCCTGCTGGGTAATGTCTCCTGGATGCTACACTGTGGGCCACAGACTCATGGGCATGTCTGACCCTGGTCAGTTGCTGTCTTGCTGGTTTCCATTTTCTGCATTCCTATGTGTCACCTCCGCAACTGCCTAGTCCACCCTGTACCCCAGTAGCCCCCACTGCATGTCCCGCTGCAGCCCCCATGCCCCATTTGCGCTATCACCATAGTGGCCTTTCATACCAGGGCACTATGCTGTTGGTGCAAATGTATCACTACTATCACTTTCTGGGGCTCCCTAGCTATGCTGTACATTGCTGACATAGAACTGGTGTCTCTCTATTGCGAATGTGTGCTAACACCAGGTTTTCAGTTGCGGTAGGATTCAGCCCTTAATTTCTCCACGTTAGTGTGAAGGGGCCTCTCCTCGCCAACTCCCCGCCCATTGACTCCTTCTCTCTGCACTCTCTCCACACTTTTCTGGCCTTAACGCGGCCGGGAACGTTAAGGCGCATTATGTGCCGTTAAGGCGCCTTAACGTTACAAAATGTAATGCTAAGGCACCTTAATGGCACATAATGCGCCTTAACGTAGCTGCTGCTATGTTAACACAGTTTAGTAAACATGCCCCTTGATGTCACCTCTTTATATACCCATATACCCCAAGATGACGTTTTACAAATAGTTAGTGATATATTAAGTAGGTGCCCAAGGATCCCATCGTATTAGTATTGATTGCCTCATAGAGTCCTTTATCACCCCTTGCACACATTTCCCATCTGTTCTACCTGAACTGTAATTTCATTGCCAGATACTTGCAGTTTGGAGATTTCATCCATATTCTTAGCACAATCCACCTGAGTTCCTTGGGCCTTCCCCCAAAGGTCTGCCAACACACCAGTGGAGATGTCAGCAAGACCCAGGCTCCTCGGAAACCCAGTCGCGTCTGAAGTCCTCAGAGGATGCCGCACTTCTAGAGGGGTGAGGTCTATGCCCAAAGAAGATGCTGAGCTGTCACACTCCGGAGTCCTTCCAACGGGGCTTAACACTGTTCCTGAAGCTGATGGTTGTTGCAGTACACGTGGCAAAAGAAAGGCATCCAATAGACCTTTAGGAAAGACCGCAGAAGGTGCAGTAGTAGCTGGTGGCGGCTTAGCAGCTTTAGCCTTTTGCTTCCCCATTAGGAAATCTGTGAGTAGTGCTCAAATGCTGCGTGCGGCCATCTTGGTCAGAGGTCATCCTTTTAAATTAAAATTCAGTCTACTGATTAGTCAGTTTTTGTGAGTACGCAGGATATGTTCATCACTTCAGGATTTTAGGAAGGAGGCAGAAATTCTGAAACAGCAATTTTGAGCTCAAGACTATACAGTATCTAGTATTAAAAAGCCTATCTTCATGCGATATATGCACACAGGGAGCCTCTTCTTGAACATAAACTGCAAGAATCAGTGGATAGATTACTCTATGTTTTGCCCTACTCTATAATGGCACAGTGATTAACAAGTATAATTGGTCAATTTTGACTTTACATCTGATTTTTTTTGAGGTTCTTAGTTGCTAGAGAGGTAAAACTTTGGAGAAATATTTTACCCAATTCAAATATAATGTCTGACTGTATGAAGAGGATGCTATTCATGCAGCTTGTGGTTATTGTAGATGGTGCAATTTGACATTAGAAAAACCTATACGGACACATCCAGGAACTAAAGTGCATCAACATACTAATTGTTCATCGCAATATGTATCATAATTAATTATATGCCCTTGTTTCCTCTTGTATGTGTGATGGGCTCAGTATAAGATGAGACTCTGGCTTAATGGAGTGGAGGAGTGGCCTAGTGGTTGGGGCAAGGTACTTCAGGCTAGAAGGTCAGGGGTTCAAATCCCACTAGAGGACAGCAACCTTGGGCCGGAAGGACTGGGGTTTCTAATCCCACTGGTGTTCCTTCTGGTCTTGGGCAAGCCACTTAACCTCACGGGGTAGAGCACCTCACCGCTCCATCCGGCTGCCCTGCTCAGGTGCTCCAGTCCAATCGGGGCTGTGGGAGGGGAGCAGCAGCCCTTCAAAGGCAGCCCGCGATCGGCGGGAAAAGCGCCATTTGTAAACTCCCCCGACATGGGGTAGAGCACCTCACCGCTCCATCCGGCTGCCCTGCTCAGGTGCTCCAGTCCAATCGGGGCTGTGGGAGGGGAGCAGCAGCCCTTCAAAGGCAGCCCGCGATCGGCGGGAAAAGCGCCATTTGTAAACTCCCCCGACATGGGGTAGAGCACCTCACCGCTCCATCCGGCTGCCCTGCTCAGGTGCTCCAGTCCAATCGGGGCTGTGGGAGGGGAGCAGCAGCCCTTCAAAGGCAGCCGGCCTCCACGCAGGCCCGCGCCTGAGGGCCTCGCCAGAGGGCCCTTTGGCGTGGCCCTTAGGCGGGGACCGCAACAGTGAATCCTTAGCCACGAAGACACTGCTAAGTAGCAAAAAACCATAACTCTGCTCCTCTCGCAAGTTTTCGCAAGTTTTCCTGAACTCTCATATATTGACCCAAGCATTTTGCTTCTGAACGAACAAGGAGTGGCACGACAGGAGATCAAGGCAACAACACTGATCGTCAGCGCACCGAGAGAAGGTAACCTCAATGACAATCGTATAGCATGAGCTCCCCTGGCTCTGAGCTGCTTCTCCTCCGATTTGTACACCTCTGCTGAACACCACGAGGCAGCAACAAATTAGCCCGCCTATCCTACAAGACTGCTCTGTCTCGCAACACCAGGCAACCCCCTGTGGAAACCAAATGTCATATGCATTTTAACCTTACTGTGCAAACATAGAGTTAAGAATATCTCAGAGCTATGTCTATTCATACATAAAAATATGATCATCTCACTCCACCTAACATTAATTACCTGAACAATATTGTCTCATATGTGTACTGTATTTGCTCACTGCACCAGTTAACTAATGAGTGCTTGTGGTTAGGGAAGTCTAACAGCATTTGTTACATTGTATTTATTACATTGTTTACATTGCTCAATCTTATATTTATTACATTGTTTCTACTACATATCCTATGCTCCAAGTTGAAAAGTGAAACATTGTTTATACTTATTTACCTCACCTTAACAACCGGCAACCACACCAACTGTCTCACATTTTCATCTGCCACTTTGCACCGGCACAGATAGACCCAAAATGAAGCACATAATCCTCACTCTATTGAGTCTCTACCTGCTACTCACTATTTTGCCATCCAGCTCACTAGCACTAATGACATCACAAAACCACATCCCAACGCTCTATACTAGCGGAAGAAAATGGCCCAATGACTCCAACAACCTTTATCATGGAGCGAGCTATCCACGCCGCCCCCATCTAGTTCATATCCCTCTACAAAATTCCCCAAAACTAAAGCAAAATAAACGCCCACACTAACAGCCTGAAGTGCGCACTCATTAACTCTCGATCACTTCGCAAAAAATGGCCAGCAATCACTGAAACAATAACCCATCATAATTTAGATATCATTATGATTACCGAGACCTGGCTCTCACCGGAAGACAATACCATCCTCAACCAACTTCTCCCACCCAACTTCGTCACTTTCACCAGCCACAGGCAAAACAAAAGGGGTGGAGGAGTTGCCATCATCACCAGATCTGACCTTCAATTCAAAATGGAAGAAGCCAGCAACACCAATTCCCTTGAAACATTATCTATTTCCAACCACTCTTGCTCCATAAACCTTATTTATAGAGCGCCCTCTGCGGATCCAGACAACCTCTCCAATATCATAAACTTAGCATCAAATACCCATGTTCCACATAAACCTAACTGGATACTAGGAGATTTTAACTTACCATCCCTACAGGACAATCAAGCAGCCGCCTTCACAGAAGCCCTAGATATCTTGGGATGCACCCAATTGGTTCATGAACCTACACACACAAAGGGCAACGTTCTCGACCTGATATACGCCCCACAAACGGTGCTTCAGCAAGCACAAAACATCACATTATCACTAACAGCAGTTCCATGGTCGGATCATAAGCTCATTTCCTTTCAAATTCTGACCCCCATCAAGTCACTGAGACCCATTACGAACTCACAAACAAACACAACCGCAAATACCAGAAGATTTCACCCATTTAACAAAGAACGCATCCTGGCTGAAACAAACTCTCTCCTTGACAATACCTCACAAGACCTAGATGTACTAATCTCCACGTGGAACAGCAGACTCAGCTCGATCGCAATCCGTCCCCCCACATCTAAAGCCCCAAAGAAAAGACCATCCGCACCATGGTTCACAGCTGACCTAAGGGCGTCACTAACCCTCCTACGAAGATCGGAAAAACGCTGGAGGAAATCACGTACCAGCAGTGACCAAGCAGCATACATCCAACTCCTACACACACATCGCAGGGCAGTCACAGACAAGATGAAACAACATCACACTGACACTCTGAAACGTTCATTAAACAAACCGCATGACCTCTTCAACCTGGTCAAATATCTTGCCAAAGAACCAACCCCGGAACGCACAGGATCTATACACCCACAGGATTACGCCGTATTTATGCAATCAAAACTATGCAAGACTGACAAGATGATGATACCAGACCCTCCTGATAACAAAGCACGCACAGCGTTTCTAACCACTTTTACCACTCCGTCTAAGAGAACTATCGAAGACACCATTGCTACCCTAAATACCTCCACTTCATACTCAGATCCATGTCCAGCATTCTGGATAAAAGATCTGCGATCCGACCTTGCCCCAATCTTAACTAAAATGATAGGATTATCATTCAGCACCGGGTCATTCCCATCCACGCTCAAACAGACCTCCGTTAGACCGCTGCTTAAAGACACCAAATTAGACCCTCAAAAGGTCGAGTCTTACAGACCCATATCCAGTATCCCGATGCTCGCCAAAATCGTTGAAAAAATAGTCTACAGGCAGCTACAAGATCATGTGGACACTAACACACCTCTAGATCCATCACAACACGGGTTCAGAGAGTCACACGGAGTGGAAACACTACTTACTACTCTTTTCAACACCATAATCTCAGGCATTGACAACTCACGTACAGGTTTCGCACTTATCTTTCTAGATATTGCGGCAGCCTTTGACTCAGTCCGCCACGAGATTCTCCTGATTCGACTAAGAGAGAAAGGCATTACCGAAACAGCGCTTGAGTGGTGTAGGTCTTACCTGTCTGGAAGATGGCAACATGTACGAACAAACGGAACCACATCCGAACCATTCCTACAAAGTCAAGGAGTCCCTCAAGGATCCTCCCTATCGTCACTTATGTTTAACATTTATATCCAACCCATCTGTAACATCATCAGATCCTTCAATGTGAGTTGCATGATTTACGCAGACGATGTCCTACTGTACCTGCCAATATCACTGGATTGCCCGGACCTCACCCCACTAACCAACTGCTTCAATGCAATATCAGAATGGCTCCTCTCCCAAAATCTGCGTATCCAACATAAGAAAACTGAGGTCCTGTTCATCTCTAGAAATCCAGAATTCACTCCACCTAACCAACTGGAAGTAGACAACGCCAAACTACAAGTAAAATCAGCCATACGGTATCTCGGAGTCACATTGGATCAGAACCTCAACATGAAGCAGCACATAGCAAAAATAGTAAGAGCAATCTACTTCAAGATCAGATCCCTCAGACACATACGCCCTCTACTCGAGCTGAGCGACTTCCGTACCATCTACCAAGCCCTCATCATCCCTCATTTTGACTATGCAAACGCCATCCTACAAGGACTCCCCCAGACAACCTTACATCCCTTACAACTTGCCATGAACTGCGCTGCGCGAATCCTCTTTGGAGCACCAAGGAGAGAGCACATCACACCCCTCCTGATGCAGCTTCACTGGCTCCCCATCCAAGCCAGGATTAGCTTCAAGACCTTAGTGATGACATTCAAAGCCATCAACGGGTTATCCGCCTCTTCAATATGTGACCTCATACAACCACCCACACCCAACAGGATAAGAAGAACCTCTGCAGCCAACATGCTAGCAATACCAAAAGTGATGACAAGATGCGCCATATCAACTTCAAACAGAGCCTTCAGTCTGAGTGCCCCAAGCCTCTGGAACTCCCTACCACCACACATCAGAGCTATCCCCAACTTGAGCCAGTTTAGGAAGGCCTTAAAACACTTCCTCTTCATTAAATACCTCTCGGCCTCCCCCGAACCCCAGCCACCATGTATGAGCAACACACAATAACTCCATCTCTCATATATACAGTTACCTTGTTCAATGTTCCACACATGTAGATAGTTTCCCCTGTTATCCAAGTTTACTGCTCCTGTTCATTGTAATGACCTGACTCTTGTTTATTGTCGGATATTGTTTGTTCTATGTAAACCGCGCTGATCGCAAATAGTGCGGTATATAAGAGATGTAAATAAATAAATAAAATAAATAAAATAAATGTTCCCTGTAAAATAGTTATCTCCAAGTTATAATGCCCTGTTCAATGTAATTTCAGTTTGTTCAATGTAAACTGCATTGATGCAGAATAGCATGGTATGTAAGAGAATATAAATAAAATAAAAATAATGAACATCAGAGTAGAATAGTTACTGAGAATTTAACAGCCCCAGTGGTTGAACATTGGAAGACTAAGGGGAGGTTTTTTGCTAAAAGGTGCTAGCTGTCAGTGTGGGTCTAGCACATGCTAAAGGCATGCATTGGACCCTCATTGACAACTATCGTGAGGCCATGACAATTAGCACCGCCAGAGTTTGGCCGTAACTGTCCATGGTGCATTAGGGTTTATTTTATTTATTTATTTTATTTAACTGCATTTATATCCCGCTTTTCACCGGGTCAAAGCGGTGGAACACGTAACATAGGACGGGGTAATTTTTGGGTGGGGCCATCACCAAGGTCAACAATTAATGATTTGGGTAGACATAGACATAGACATAATTTACTCCTGTTGAAGTTAGGTATTAGGTCATGGTTGCAAGTGGGAGTGTTACGGGCAAAGAATGAGTGGGGTGAGTGCTGCTCAGGCAGTGCACCCGTGCTATCTTCACAGTGGGCTAGTAGTGTGAGTGCACTCATCGCCACTTCCAGGGTGGCATTGAGTGCACCCGTACTCTTGTAGTGCCGCGGCAGGGCTGCATACTCTGCGATAACTGTCAGGAACATACTTTCCATGTTCCTGGTGGTTAATGTTGTGGTGTTGCTCAGGGTGCAGGTATGCCCTTGTCTCCTGAAGCTGTCAGCTGCCCTGTGTCCAGCGCTATTACCCACAGGTTCCAAGTGCATGGTGGGCCAGTAAGTTGGGCTCAGGCCGCCCCTTCCTTCTTGCTGTTCTTAACTACATGCTTTATATTTTTTCAGATTTTTTTTTCTTCCATGGTTTCAGTGGGTAGGATTTAGCCCTCTGTTACTTTCCATAAACCGGTTCCAAATTAGAGGCTTTTGTTGGGCAGCTGGACCTCCCAGGCCTGCATGAGTGTTTGGAGCTTCCTTGCTCAGGTTTCTCCAGTCAGCCCAGCAGGTGCTGGGATTCCATTTTCAGGACTCCCTTATCACCATGGCCCTACTTTTTTTTTTTCAGCATACATTTTTCACTTTTTTTCCCCTTTTGCTGCTGCAGTGCTCAGTCGTGTGCTCAGCCTACAAGCCTCAGCATTTTTTTTCCTGATGCTGCTTTTTTATTGCCCCCATTGTGGCTGCCAAGCCCGGGGCACCTTTTTATTTGGAATTTTGAAACCCACACAGAGGTCCTAGGGCTAAATGTTGTTTCAGTGGCCCCTGCTACTCCTTTCTTATTTTTTTCTTGCCAGTGGGCTCTGCAGCCATTTGATAAGGCAGTTCAGGCGGGCCCTGGTGGACAGCCTTATCCAGAAGCTCTTGAGTGATCATCCTCTTGGTCCTGGAGAGGTTCAGGCCTCTTCTAGTGGGCAAAATGGTCTAGGACAGTGATGGCTAACCTTTTTGAGCCCGAGTGCCCAAACTGCCGCACAAAACCAAAGAATTTCCTCAAAGTGCCAGCACGTCAATTTGCATAAATATTTGCATAATGCTAACATACACTAACTTTTAGTAAACATGTCTCTTAATGAGTGTATGGATAAAGACAGACTAAAAGATTTCTACATTACTATAATCCAGTGCCAACCGCCAGGCACATTAGGAACTACTACAAACACTGCCCATTTAGAACCAATAGCAAACCCGCCGTATCCTAACAGCACTACCAGGACTAACAAAGCACCACACCATACCTATCAAAAGGCAACACTGCAAATATTAAACCAATACATTTCAGACAATAACAATACATGACCTACTGGGGAAAGAGAACAAGTGGCAATGTCAAAAAGGAATTACATAAACAGAATACCTCAGCTCAGTTACACAGTTGCAATTGCTCCAGCCACTTTCTTCTGGTTTCTTCATGTTTTCTGCTAACTCTCCATCATCTGCTGTCCATTTGTCCTTTCTTCTCTCTTCTAGTTTTTTTTTTCCATTCTCTCTCTCTACATCCGCTTTAACATACTAATCTTTCTCCTTTTGCTCTTTCCTCATTCCTATTTCATCCACTCAAATTTTACCCCTCCATCCTCAATCCCCACTTACTCTCCCAATACCCGGCCAATTGTAGATTTTTTATCCCTCCCACACAAAATATTTTTCCCCTCTCCATTTTACTCTCCCAGCCCCATCCCATTCTAATCCTCCCCCAACCTCAGCTCCCTTCGAGTTCCAGCCTCACCCAGCATCCATTCCCTTCTAGTCCCTGCATCAGCCCATTTCCAGTCCTAGCAACCCCCAACCCAATACCAGTCCTAGCCCCCCCCATCAACTCACTTCCAGCCCTAAACCCCCATCACCCCATTTCCAGACAGCCCCCATCAGCCCACAGCCCATTAGCAGTCCTACCCCCCCAGCCCATTAGCAGTCCTACCCCCCCCGCCCGCCCGCCCATTAGCAGTCCTAACACCCCCCCCTGCCCATTAGCAGTCCTAACACCCCCCCCCTCCTGCCCATTAGCAGTCCTAACCCCCCCCTCCTGCCCATTAGCAGTCCTAACCCCCCCCTGCCCATTAGCAGTCCTAACCCCCCCCTCCTGCCCATTAGCAGTCCTAACCCCCCCCTCCAGCCCATTAGCAGTCCTAACCCCCCCCCTCCTGCCCATTAGCAGTCCTAACCCCCCCTCCTGCCCATTAGCAGTCCTAACCTCCCCCCCCTTCCCATTTGCATTCCCAACCCCCCCCTCCTGCCCATTAGCAGTCCTAACCTCCCCCCCCTGCCCATTAGCAGTCCTAACCTCCCCCCCTCCTGCCCATTAGCAGTCCTAACCCCCCCTCCTGCCCATTAGCAGTCCTAACCCCCCCCTCCTCCTGCCCATTATCAGTCCTACCCCCCCCCCCTCCTCCTCCTGCCCATTAGCAGTCCTAACCCCCCCGGCAAATTTTTTTTAAAAAAAAGCAGGCTCTGGCTGCTGCCGCGGCAGATTGCAATGTCCCGCGGGGCCCCCTCCGCCCGCTAAGCCCCTCTGCAAGGGCTTTCAGATTCGTGAGGGAGAGCGTCTCCCTCGCGTCTCTGTTAAGCCCGCAGGGGCTAATGGGAAATTTCCCATCAGTCCCTCGCGTCTAAAGGGGCTGATGGGAAATTTCCCATTAGCCCCTGCGGGCTTAACAGAGACGCGAGGGAGACGCTCTCCCTCGCGAATCTGAAAGCTCTTGCAGAGGGGCTTAGCGGGCGGAGGGGGCCCCGCGGGACGCTGCATTCTGCCCTTGCCGCGTCCGCAGTCAGAGACAGCTTTTTCTTTTTTTTGCGGACCTATGGCCCGCGTGCCAGCTGCAAGGCCTTCGCGTGCCACAGCTGGCACGCGTGCCATAGGTTCGCCATCGCTGGTCTAGGAGTTCTCAGACAATGCTATAGTGTGGCATGTATTTACAAATGAGGCTGAGCTTGTAGTGCCAGGAAGGATCTTGAGGTCAGAGCTGTGTTGTTGGGTAGAGCAGCATCTGATTGCCCTGTCTGCAGTACACATTGCCAGCATCAACAACATGTCAGCTGACTTCCTGTGTTACTCCGTACACTGAATAAGCAGGAAAAACAGGTTAGAAAAATACCGGGCCCTCTGCACTACCAGTTGCACTCTTCTTCTCTTTGCTTGGATTGACTGTCAGGGAAGGGGGCAGAGGACTAGAGGAAGGGTGTGTGGAGGGGAAACATTATCCCCCAAGAGCTGGAAGCCCATGGTATATCATTAGGCAAATTAATTGAAACAAGGAAGAAGCCTTTCAGGCTTACTTTTTGGCATATTTTACCTAAAGGGATCAGATTACAGGGAGACTGCTTACATTTTATAAAAAAATGTAAAACTTGTTTTCTCTCTCTGTATTCTTTTAGCATTACCAAATTTAGGTCTGGCCAACTAGTTATTTTCTAAATATCTTATGAGGCTGACTTTAATTTGGTTTAATTAGCAAAAGCTGCTTCTCTGGGTTCTGATGAGTTTATTTTATTCTGAATTGGTGCCAGGTGTTTTCTGTTGATATTGAGTTGATATTTTAAATAAGCTGAGCTAAATTTAGGTTCCTAAAGCATCCTCCATTCTGCCAAACTCAGGATCCTAAGGTTTCAGACAAAATTTCACCAAAATGTAGGACTAAGATCTAAATTTTGGACTTCAGTTCATTAGCCTGGATTTACAATTCTAACTTTCGTGCCCAGTCCTGAAAAATCAGTGCTATGCCCTTTAAATATTCCCACCACTCCAAATCCACCCACATAACCGCCCACTTGTAAGATCCTAGTGAAATTGAGCTTCTAAATTTAGGGACTCGGCCCTAGTCAGGTTTCTAATGATCCTATTTAGGTTTGTTTCTTGCCACGTTAGGTTCCTAAATCATTGGAAAATCATCCTATTAGTTTTCTTGGTTTTCTAGTTTTGTGTCTTAGACCATTAATCCCAGTTTGACTGCACTAGATCATTATTTTTGACATATGGGGGTAATTTTATAAAGGGGTTTTTGGCACACAAATGCCTTTTATATAATTAGTCCAGAGGTTACCCATGTAAAAGCACATACTTTTAAGCAGTCCGCATGAAGGCATACTCTGGGGAAGAGTTTGGGTGAGTGCACATTAACCAATTAACGGGATATATTAAAAGAGGCCCTTAGATTGTAAGTGCTCCAGGCATAGGAAAATACCTATTGTAACTCACCTTAAACAACTACTGGAAAGGCATGAGCTAAATAAGTAAATGAATACTTGAAGGCTAATTTTAGATAGTACATAGATATCAGAATTGAGATGTGCACAATTCTGATGGTATTTTAGCAAAAACTTTGGCAAACGTGCAGTGTTTTCTAAAATGGTGCAGGAGTGCACTTGTCTTTGCTGAAATACGGAGCTGGAGGACTCATGAATCTGCATAAAAAGTTTGGCCTCAATTCCACCAATCTGGCTTGAGAACCATTATATATAACAGACTTCCACTGTATAATCACTTCACTCTGAAGAAAAGCCATAGCAATGCAAAATTAACTGAAAACTTTGGGAGTTGAAATTTTGGTTTCTGAAAGTTTAAATGACATGTCATTAAGTAAAGGAGAGTAGTATTCATTTCTGAATGGGATCCTGGAGGGAAGCTTATGAATCCTGACATCCATATATTTATCAAATGTAAATTAGAAAGTTTTTTTCTGAAAAATGAAACACTTCCTTTCATAGAGTTTAGCTAGGGTAACTTTATAATGGCAAGTTACTTCAGCTAGGTAAGTCAACTATATTTCCATAACTCTAAACCAAGCAAGAGGAGTGGAGGAGCAGCCTACTATCAAGGTAGTCTGTGTTCAATTCCCAATGACACTTTTGCAGCCTTGGACAAGTCAGTTTAGCCTCCATTGCTTTTGAAAAAAGGGTTGACAATCTACTTCTGATCATACTTTTCTAAGAAAACCCAGAGGCTGCTGGGTCACCAGGAGTCCTATATAACAAAGCTGTCCTCAAGGAGCCAAAAAACAGACAAAACAAAGAAAAACTCCAAACTAGGCTACAAAAAAACCCACACAAACCGTGAGAGTCAGAATAAGGAAAAGGAAAAGAAGTACCAGTTAGAGACAAATGCTATACATAAATAGAGGCAAAAAGACCTCAGTCACCTCTCCTTCCAATATAGAGGAAGAAGATGAGTCAATCGAAGGGCAAACCAGACAGGAACATCAGCCAAATTGTGCCACAATGATCGAACTGTGCTCAAAAGACATCAGTGGTCAGAAAAAAACCTCTATAATGGGGTGCCAAAGCAAAACAGTAAAACATATGTCAAAAAAAGAAACCCACCACAGCACTCAGATTAGTACCATAAAGAAGCAGCAATAAAGAAGAAAAAATGCTGAAGAAACTTAACTTAGAGTCCACAAACTCAGCATGGCAGCATGGTCACCAGGAGTCAGCATTCACTTGAAGGCACTTAAAAAAATATATAATATAATATTTTGAGGGTTAAACTTACTTTATAGGCTCTTAAATCTATTAAAGGGGAGGAGGTGCCCATATTCATTTTCAGGTGTGGCTGGTTAATCTCATCAAGAATAGATTAATTAAGGACCTGAGATTAATTAATCTTGAAGTGAACAAAGTCCATTAAACATATTAGCATAAGTATCTCCAGCAAACTTAAGTAAGTAAACAAATACCTAAACAAAACCTTAAAACTAAGATACAGACAGCAGTCCAGAAGCGAGATGGGGCCTTTCCAGTCTTTTGAATTGAGAGTCACATGTATGATTTTCTCTCAGTTGATGAGGGGTCTTACGTGTATACTAGGTGCAAGCAGGTGTTTGCTCTTAGGGAATGAGTCCAATCTCTGGAGGCTAGAGTAGCAGACTTGGAGGACATAAGGAAGACAGAGAGGTATATAAACAAAACCTACAGGGACATAGTACTGAAGTCTCAACTCCAATCTGGCAGCCTCCCAGTTGCCATGGAGGAGAGAGGTCACGTGACAGGACAGCATCACCCTGGTGTGACAAGAAGTGATCCTGTAGCTAGGACCTGTCCTCCAGGCGATGTAAATCCCTCTCACACAGAAAACGTTTCTCCAGGACCATATGCCCATGAGGGAAGGGTTACGACAGCCATTATAATTGGTGATTTGATCATTAGGCATGTAGATAGCTGGGTGACTGGTAGGCATGAGGACTGCCTGGTAACATGCCTAGCTGGTCCGAAGGTAGTGGACCTCATGTGCCACCTAGACAGGTTTTTAGATAGTGCTGTTGAGGAGTCTGTGTCTTGGTACATATTGGTACCAATGGCATAGGAAAGTGTGGGTGGAGGTTCTGGAGGCCAAATTTAGGCTTTTAGGTAGGAAGTTGAAATCCAGAACTTCCAGGGTAGCATTTTCTCAAATGCTTCCTGTTCCATGCGTAGGATCCAAAAGGCAGGCAGATCTCCAGAGTCTCAATGCCTGGATGAGATGATGGTGCAAGGAAGAGAGTTTTGGATTTGATAGGAACTGGGCAACATTCTGGGGAAAGGAGGAGCTTTTCCGAAGGGATGGGCACCTTAACTGGATGGAAGCAGGCTGCTGTCATAAACCTTTAAAAAGGAGATAGAGCAGCTTTTGAACTAGATAATAGGGGAAAGCTGACAGTTGCCCAAGAGTGCATAGTTCAGAAGTATGTATCCTTGAAGGATACTAGCAAAAGTTTGGAGTTAGGGCATACCAATAGAGAAGTTCCAATAAAGACAAAATTAACCCAAATGCCCTAAAGTACAGAGCAGACAGAGCTTAAAGATTCCAAATTATCCCTGTCTACCGATAACCAGATTGATATGAATGAAATACAACCTCTTTAATGCTTGTATGCAAATGCTAGAAGTCTAAAAAATAAGATGGGAGAGTTAGAATATATAACACTAAATGAGAGGTTAGATATGATTGCTATCTCAGAGACATGGTGGAAGGAGGACAACCAATGGGACACTGTGATACCTGGGCACAAATTATACCGCAATGATAAAGAAGATCAAATTGGCGGAGGGGTTGCACTCTGTGTTAGAGAGAGCATTGAGTCATCAAGATTAAAGTTTTTCAGGAAACAAAATAAACTATAGAATCTCTATGGATCGAAATTCCATATAAAAAGGGGAAGGCTTTGGCAGTGGGGGTGTACTATAGACTGCATGGCCAGAATGAACAAATGGATGATGAAATTTTCAAAGAAATCAGGAAAGCTAACAAAAGTTACAACACAGTAATAATAATGGGTGATTTCAAATACCCCGATATCGACTAGGTCAGGGTCACAGCAGGACATGTTAGGGAGATAAAGGGGTATGTTTACTAAACCTTCTTAATGTGCACCCGGCGTTAGTGTGCAGACTGCCATATAAGGAGTGGGCGTTTCAGTCTAAAGTAGCAAAATGGGATTAGCGCCCGATAACGTGCGCTGCTGCACACATTATCGGGCAAAGCGCCGCTAAGCGCGTTACCGCGCTGTAATCTTAAGTAGGCGCACAGACATCCAAACATAGAAACAGAAGTATAGCACAATGGTTAATACACTGACTGATGATATAGGGATCATGATTTCGTTCCCCCAGTGTGCCTAATGCATAAGGCTGGCTGAGGCATCAGCTTTGACATGTAAGTATTGTTTCCTGAGGCATTTTATTTGTATTTTAATTACTGCTGCCAGCAAACACACCCTCACGTGCCGTAACCTAAGGTGCCGCATAAGGCACCCTATAAGGCACATTATAAAGTGCACTGTCCGCCACGGCACCCTTTAATATCCCCTATAGGGCACCCTATAAGGTGCTCCATAGGACACCATATACGGACTGTAACCATAAGGTGCCTCAGAAGGCGCTTTATAGGGTGCCCTATAAGGCGCCTTATAGGGCGCCTTCTGAGGCACCTTATGGTTACAGTACCCTGAGGGTGTTTTGCTGGCAGCACTAATGTACATTAAAAATAGACAATGCTTCGGACAGCCCTATCAAATAACCCCACTGTGGGTTTGAACCCATGACCTCTGGCTCCACAAGCAGCGAAATAACCAGTGGGCTACAGCGCCATAGCTGCTAGCCAACCCCTGGCTGGCTGCAGAAGGACTGCACGTCGCCACACAAACAGTCTGCTGTGGTCACCAGGATAGGGTTAACCCACCCATACCCATGATGCACTGCACATGCAAATCAGCAGTCTACAGATGATCACAAGATGGGGTATGCACCCCCACAGCACCTTGGCCTGGTAGGGGGATCTGACCGCGTGTGGTACTGGCACAGAGTAGCTACACACCGTCACATTGTGCAGGTACCGTACTCACCCTGAGGGTGAGGTGGGGCGCCCAGCACCAGGTCCACAGCAGAAATAGGCCATGCTGTAGGTCCGCAGCAGTGCTAATGTGTGAGATAGGTAGTCTCTGCAGACACACCTTGGATACATCTGTATTTCTCAGTCAGGTTTATCCCTTATGGACCCATAGGAGGATTATGTACCACTACCCCCCCCCCCTCTCTCTGGGGCTGAGGGTGGTAAACAGGGTCTCCCACCAACAGATCCATATTCTACCTCCCTGCAATGGTGGCAGTAAAGGAGACCATCAACCCCAGTCCTGCTGGGGAACAGACACCCTACAGGGCAGTCAATGCAGCTCTGTACACATCCATAAAGCAATAGCAGACAGACATTAGGCCTGGATATGCTAAGCTGCACCCCAACACTATCTGATATTCTCCTGCAGCAAGCCTTCAGCCGCTGCACCCTGCAAGGTGTTCCAGCAAGACACATACCAGCTGCAGACAGTCTGCTAGCTAGTCCATAGTGCATGTTCCTGGTGGAAATGCATGCACCCAGAACTGGGATGTCAGCATACACACAAAACAGATAAGTCAGTGACTGGGCCCCAAAAGGAAACCCATCAACATCACATGAGAAAAATGCTATATAGTACTATGGGGGAACCTAGCCATGCCATGGTCACTGCTCAGTCAGGGTGAGAGTGATCTCCCAGCAGAACATGCTATGGCCACCCTGTCTGTGCAGGTGGTGGCCGGGCACTACAATGTCCCAGCCATTGCCCTATGCCCTGTGCAGATGCATCCTGGCCAGGCCACCCTGTCCGGGCTATACCCATGGTACCTTGCTCCTCATTATGCACATTGGCAGGCCCATACTGGCAACAGTGCTGGCAGTGTGGGCTGTGGAGGGTGTTTGCAGCCACCACACACTGGATAGACAGACACACACTCCCACACCTATGCCAGCATTGTGCTACTATAGAGGTGTTTGGCAGCCCTGGCCACCACACCAGTCCTGAGCACAGTGCAGGCATGGATATGGTACGCAATACTGTTGGGGGTCACTCCCCAGGATGGTAAACACTGTCAGACACCAGACCTGAAGCACACTCCACAGACATCAGAACGTAGGAATTGCTATCTGCCAGTAATCATAGCTACCTTTTGATAGCTGTGTACCGTATTCCCAGGTTTAGGATGGCATTGCTAAGGTATGCAAGTGCTAGTATTGGGAGATGCACGCAGGGCCCAATATCTTGCCTCTCCAGGAGGCATTGGCTAATGGAGCCTGTGGGTGTGGGTGTGTCTGCCCCTGTTCGCTGCTGCTTTACAGCAGAGGTTCCCAACTCTAGTCCTGGTGTGCCAAACACTGTTCGGGTTTTCATGCGGTCCCTCATGAATATGCATGAGATACATCTGCATACCATGGGGGTGGTGCATAGATATGCAGCACAGGCATCTTTATTAGAGGCAGCATGGAACCTGAATGGTGTTTGGCCCTCCAGGACTGCATTTGGGTGGCTCTGCTCTAGGTAATGCGCCTGTTTATGGTGTCTGTGCTCTGTAGGGTAAAATGTAGGTGTTTTGGGCATGTTTACGTCATCTGCAATAAAGGTTCTGTCTGTATTAGCATGTTTTAGTAGTGGGTAAAAAATGGGGGCTGGGTTGGCAGGAACCACAGCTGGGACTTGAACCTGTGACCTTCTGCTCCTGAACACACTGGCTGTGTGCACTGCACCACCATGTTGCCACAGAGACAGTACATTCCCTGGGGATACCATGACTGTTCATCAGACGGGGCCTGTCTGTTGCAGTGCATGGCACCCACCTACACAGGACTAGGCCACGGTCTGCTCTGGGCAGCTGCCACTGCCCCCTCCACCACCAGTGCCCCTCTGCCACCCTGCTGACATGCCCTTCTGCTGGTGGTGCTGGTGGAGCGCAGTCTCAGGCCATCCAATGTGCGGGTAGGCGGCTGCCTATGGTGCGGGTTCTGGGGTAGGGGTGCCTGCATAGTTGTCCACGCTTCCCCCCAGCACCGCCTGCCACTGTTCTGTGCCCTTGGGGTCCCTACTGGGTACTATCCCCTGTGACACTGTGGGAAGCACACTCGTGCCCATGCTGGGCCCTCATCAGTTGCTGTCTGGCTGCTCTACTGTTTCAGCATTCCTATGGGCCACCTAGGCATCACCCTAGTCCGCACTGTGGCCCAGCTGCAGTACAGCATGTGCCGTCTGCAGCCCTCTGTGTCCCCTTTCCCAGCATCTGTCCAGTTGCCCATTCCGACATGCCCACCCTGCTGTTGTGGAACATGTGCACCCCATAGGAAACCTGTCCAATGGAGAGGGAAACCCTGATGAGCGCAATTGCACTGTGGGATCATTCACCTTGTATGGGGAAGGAGCGTAGACCCTTCCAAAATTCATATCTTTTTTTTGCAGCTTTCTCGGGAGTGCCTTTTGATGTTTCCCATTAATATCACTATTGCCCAGATTGGTTATTTTTTTTTTTATATTTTGTTGGGGTCATTTTCAATGTTTCTTTGCACTTTTGTTGCTTGCACATGTATCACACTTATCACTTTTTTGTAGGGTTCCCTGGTTTTGCTGTACATTGCTGACAGAAATGGTTTCTCTGCCCTTTAAATCAGCTCTAACGCCAGGGTTTCACTGGCATTAGTTTTGAGCCTGGGATTTCACATCGTTAGTGTGCGGGGAGCCTCTCCCCTCCCACTCTCCACCCATTGACCCCTTCTCTCCGCCCCTGGGGAGCCTTCCTCCGCCCTCCGGGAGCCTTTTCCCGCCTTCAGCGCTCATTTGCGCCGCTGCATGCGTTAACGCGCGCTAAGGCACCTTAGCACCTGATAAAGCGCCATTAACGAGCGTTAAGGCACCTTAACGCGAGGTAACGTCACAGATCGCACATTAAGAAGGTTTAGTAAACATACCCCAAAGTTTCTTAATGAAATAAATGACTGTTTCGTGGAGCAGCTGGTTCATAAACTGACAAGAGGGGAAGCAATTTTGGACCTAGTTCTTAGTGAAACACTAGATCTGATGCAAGAGATAACGGTGTTGGGGCCCCTTGGCAATAGTGATCATAGCATGATCGCAATTGATTTAATAAATGGAGGAAGGATGGCAAGGAAATCCACAGTACTACCTTTTAACTTTCAAAAGGGAGACTATGATAAAATGAGGAAATAGTTAAGAACAAACTAAAAGGAGCAACTGCAAAGGTTAAAGATTTAGGTCAAGCATGGATAGTTTAAAAATACTATCTTGGAAGCCCAGACCAGCTGTATTTCATGCTTTAAGAAAAGTGGAAGGAAGTTCACAAAACTGCCAGCATGGTTTAAAGGTGAGGTCAGAGAAGCTGTTGTAGACAAAAAGCATCTTTCAGAAAATGGAAAAAGGAGCCAAATGACGAAAACTGGAAACAACATAAGCACTGGCAAGTTAGATGCAAGCATTGATAAGGCAGGCAAAGAGAGAATTTGAAAAAAAGCTTGCCATGGAAGCAAAAACACATAATAACAATGTTTTCAAGTATATTCATAGCAAAAACCTGTGAAAGAATCAGTTGGACCATTAGATGATAGAGGGGTTAAGGGGGCACTAAGAGGGTTATTCTGGATGGTCCGACAGGACATCCATCCCAGCTATTCATGCCCTTGCATGCCCCAAAACTAACTTCCCCGCCGGTTGTGCAGGGAAGTTAGACGGGAGTGGGGAATGGGCAGTCTGGGGGCTGAGTCTAAGCGGACAGTGGGCAATCACCAGCCCTGAACGTACAGGGCCGATTCTTTTTTTTTTTTTAATTCTTTATTTATAACGTTTCACAATAATAGTGGCAAGAAAACCAACATCATACAACACAATGATATTGCCTAATACTAGGTCCAAAAAGAAACCACTCATAGTCCACATCAAGGAGGAGCTACATCAAATAACAAGGAAAAAAAAAACCAAAGAACAGATTGCAGGCTCTAAAAATATATACTTAAGCTCACTATATATGCTCAAGAGAACAAATAGTAAATCTAATTAGTTTTAGTTTTTAAGAAATTTTCTAAGGATTCCACTTCAGAAAAAACATATCGTATACTTTGATAGACTACATGACATTTACATGGAAACTTGAGGTAAAACAAAGCTCCCAGAGCTAACACCTGTGGGCGCAACTGCAAAAAAGCCTTGCGCACGCACCTGTGTAGTCCTAGAAACATCCGGAAATATCTGTATTGGTTGACCTCAAAATTTTTCTAATTTATGCTGAAAATAAGATCGCATTACCCTATCCTTATGTACATTCATAACAAAAGTGAGTAACAGTGTAGCTCTCGAGACAATCTCATCATTAGAGGACTCCAGGAAACCAGAAATATCCAACGTTGAAGAAGCTAGCTGATCTTGCGGTAATAACCCCCTCTGCTCTGAATCTATACTCAATTTCCCCTTAGGTACATAATATATTTGAGAAAGCAAAATATGTTCTACATCATTGAACAACAACATTTCTTTAAGGTATTTTTGAAACAAAATCAAAGAGGACAAATAATGAGTTCTCGGAAAATTCAATAACCGCAAGTTCTTAGACCGGAAGGAGTTCTCCAAAAGTTCATCCTGATGATGAAGCAAGGATGAATCCTGAGAGAACATAGCCAGAATAGACTGTTGAGAGGAAAACTGACTGATTCTAATGTTGGTCCTGTATATTCAGGGCCGGCAAAATGTCTGGGGAAATTATTCCACCTCCAAAGTGGAATAACTGCCCTGGATGTTTTTTTTGACTGCCCGGGGCATGGATGGGGCAGGGGGGGCCAGGGTTTATTCCCCGCAGCCCAACCCTGGCCTTAGGAGACCAGATACGGGGTTGGGCTGTGAAGAATAAACCCTTTTTGCTGGCAGCTGGCATCGCGGCTTTTAAATGGAGCCGCGGTGTCATGACAACATGATGCCATGGCACCACGGTTCCATTTAAAAGCCCTGACTGAGTTAGCTGTGTGCAGTCCTGCATATGCAGGCTGGACAGAATCGCTGTCCCGGCCTGCACGTGCAGGACGGTTCGCGATTCTGATCCCATGGGGCTACACATGCCCCGTGGAATCAGAATCATGATCCTCTCTGTCCGTCTGGTTCAAACCAGATGCACAGAAGGGGTCTACGTCTGGGACAGAATTGGGCCCTAAGAGGGGACAAGAACATAGAGGAGAGATTAAATTAATTGTTTGCTTTGATCTTTACTGAAGAAGAAGTAGGGGAGTTATCCATGACTGAAATGGTATTTAAAGGTGATGCATCTTAAGAATTGAAAGAAATATCGATAAACCAGAAAGATGTATTACAACTATTTGATAAAGAGTAACAAATTACCTGGACCAGATGGTATTTTATTTATTTATTTATTTACATTTCTTCTATACCACGCTATTCAACATCAGTGCGGTTTACATGGAACATAACACATACACAATGTCTTTACAGAACTGTGTTTACAATGAACAGGTATGAGAACTTGGATAACATTGGGAAACTATTTACATTTTTACATTGTTAACAGTTTTACATTTTTCTTCATGGAAGGGGTATTTCACTAGTCATATTCATTGGTATTTTGTATGGATGGTATACATCCAAGGGTGTTGAAAGAACTGAAATAAGAGATTGCAGACCTATTATTAGTAATCTGTCAACTATCATTAAAATTATCTGTAATACCTGAAGATTGGCAAATGGCCAATATAACAACAATTTTTAAAAAGGGTTCCAGGGGTGATACGGGAAACTACAGGCCAGTGAGCCTAATGTTAGTACCTATATCACAGAAAAAACCTTAATGGTCTCCCATATAACATCCACTAATGTTTGCCCTGCAGAGGGGGAGGAACATAGCGGATTGGGTAGTTCATAATGATAGTACTATTCAAGAAACTGGGAGGGAGGATCCTGTGGGCCATTTTCAATGTAGAGAGTGTGATTTTTGCGCTCTGACACTGGAGGGTCATGTATGGCAACACCCTCTGAATCACCAACGGGTTTATAGCAAGTTTGCTACCACTTGTTTGTCTGCCTTTGTGGTGTACATTTTAATTTGCCCTTGTAATTTAATTTATGTGGGTAAAACATCGAGGATTATGAAGAGGAGACTTCAGGAGCATCGATCTCGGATTAATGGAGCTGTTTTGACAGCTCCTTTAGCTTTACATTGACAAGAATGTCATCATAGTTTTGCTGATTTACGCTGGCGAATCATTGATTATATTCCCTTTAAGGTTAGAGGGGGAGATAGACACTCTCGCCTCAGTCATCGTGAACAATTTTGGATCTACACCTTGAATTCTGTGGAGCCTCAGGGGCTCAATTCCTCAGTGGAATGGTGGACTTTGGTATAAGTAATAAGGTTTGGACGTACCGAGGACTCATTGGTTGCCAGCCGATCATGTGCTTCAGTTGGGGCGTTTAAATGACTTGTGGTTCCGGAGGAAGCAGGAGCAACAGAGTTTGAAGAAGAGCCGGGAGGATCGGTGGCTCGAAACAAATACAACGTTGAGTTACTGTTTTGTGGAGCTGAGTTCTCCTCATATGGTTGCTTGGAACATCAGGTGGAGCCGTTTGGAATAAGCTTCTTTGAAGTGGAGATATTGGTGTCATCTGGAATCGTTGTGAGTGTACTCCTCTGCGGGAACATATGCAGCGTGTTTCCCCATCATCTTGCCTTCCTTGTGATGAATGTTGAGGGGAGTGTCTGCTCTCTTCCTGCTGGAGATTTTGGGCTTTATGTCTAACTGACCCGGACTATTGGAAGAATGCCTCTGGGGCAATGTTCAACAGCCCTGGAGAGGACTTCAGTTGGGGTTTTGTCATCTGTCTGTTGGGGACGTTGACAGGTTGGACATCTGTTACACGGTTGCAGAGGAGCTCACGTTTAAGATAAGTGACCTTTTATTAGGTTTCGACCTTTACATGAACAATATTTCCTTTCGGTTGGTATTGGAGGGTTCATATCCCTCAATTCCTTGTTAAGGCTGTGTCCTTATTTAAATTAAGATAAAAACGGAACAGCACACAACGAGAGGGGGTTCCCTCATGCTGTGAGTTCCAACAAAAATAGTTTTGTTTGTGTGTTTCCCTTAATGTTAGTACCTGGCAAAATGGTAGAAACCATTATAAAGAACAAAATTTCTGAACATGTAGATAGTCATGGTTTAGTGGGAGAAAGCCAACATGGCTTTAGCCAAGGAAGGACTTGTCTTACTAATTTGTTATATTTTTTTGAAGGTATGAATAAACAGGTAGAAAAAGGTGAGCCAGTCGATGTAGTGTATCAGGATTTTCAGAAGGTGTTTGACAAAGTCCCACATGAGAGACTCTTGGCGAAATGAAAAAGTCATGGGATATGAGGCAGTGTACTATTGTGGATCAGGAACTGGTTAACAGATAGAAAGCAGAGGGTAGGGCTAAATGGCCAATTTTCCCAATGGAGAACGGTGAATAGTGCAGTACCACAGGGATTTGTGCTGGGTACGTTGCTTTCTAACATAGCTGTAAATGACCATGAAATGTGAATAACAAGTGAGGTAATCAAATTTATAGATGACACAAAATTATTCAAAGTTGTTAAAACCAAGAGGACTGTGAAAAATTGCAAGAGAACCTTGATAAATTGGAAGACTGGACATTCAAATGGCAGATGAAATTTAATGTGGACAAATGCAAAGTTATGCACCTAGGAAAGAACAACACAAACTATGGCTACACGATGCAAGGTTCCACATTAGGAACCACCACCCAGGAAAAAAATGTAGGCATCAATGTGGATAACACGTTGAAACCCTCTGTCCAGTGTGCAGCCGTGGCCAATAAGACAAATAGAATGCTAGGAATCATGAGGAAAGGAATGGAGAATAATAAAAAAAGGATGTTATAATTTATTTAACTAGGCTTATATAGCGCTTTTCTACCAGTAAAAGTGGTGTACATTCAGGTACTCTATACATATTTTCCCTTATCCCCACAAGGCTCACAATCTATGTTTTTGTAGCTGAGGCAACAGAGGGTTAAGTGGCTTGCCAAAGGCCACAAGGTGCACCCGTGGAACTAGAAACCCCAGTCCTTCTGGCCCAAGGTTGCTGTCCTCCAGCAGGATTTGAACCTCTGGCCCAAGGTAACTTGCCCCAACCACTATCATTCTATGGTGTCACCTTGAATATTACGTATGTGCAATTCTGGTCGCCATATCTTAAAAAGGATATAGCGGAATTAGAAAAGGTACAGAGAAGAGCCACCAAAATGGTAAAGGAGATGGAAGGAGACCCCTATGAGGAGATGCTTAAAAGGTTAGGGCTCGTCAACCTGGAAAAGAGATGGGATGGGGAGATATTATAGAGGTCTGTAAATTAATGAATGGAGTGGAACAGGTAAACATTGATTGTTTGCACCATCAAAAAGTAGAAAGACCAGGGGATACGCAATGAAGCTACAGCGTAACCCGTTTAAGACTAATAAGAGAAAATATTTTTTCACTCAACATGTAATTAAACTCTGGAATTCGTTACTGGGTTATGTAGTAAATGCTGTTAGTGTAGCTGGGTTTAAAAAAGGTTTGGACAAGTTCCTGGAGGAAAGGTCCATAAACTATTATTAAATAGGACCCGGGAAATCCACTGCTTACCCCCATTTGCAAAACCTATGTGACCTTTAGGGAATCTGCTAGGTACTTGTGACCTAGACTGGCCACTTTTGGAAACAGGATACTGGGCTTGATGGACCTTGGTCTGACCTAGTACTGCATATCTATGTTCTTAGCAGATAAGGAAGAAAAAGCAAATTCTAGGTGAAAGCATTACATATGCACATATATTGATGCTTTATCTGTATCCTTCTCATTCAGGGTGAGACTGTTGACCTCTTTGATTGGTAAGATTACCTCTACAGAGCATGTACCCACAGCATTGCAAATAGGGAATTTAATGAGAAAGAAAAGCTGGTTTTGCGTTTGTTATGCTAGTCTACTTAGACTCATAGAAATAAAGGTCAGCAGACAAGTTTTGTGTGGTAGTTTTTTAATGGACTGACTTTAGTATATTGATAACAAGCTTTCAGTCATTACACTTCCTTCCTGAGGTTAGCTCAAAACTGCACTCCTAGTCCAGAAATGGTAATTAATATTGGTAATAGTCCTACAACTTGTTTTCTGGTATTTAAATCTGCACAGTGAAATCGAAAGATGCTTCTCTTGGAGGATTAATAATTAGATTCCCTCATGATGGAGGATATTAAAAATAAAAAATTAATTATTTCGCCAGGAGTGAGAATGGCGAAACAGCTTCATCAGTTGTCTGGGATGCACTTAATGCAGTTGCTAGAGAAAGCTTGCTTTTAGAGAAATAAATAGCTCAATTAGAAAGCAGGCATATGGAGAAGAAGCTTGAGAGAACTAACAATTGTAAATGCGAAGCTGAGATAGTTAATGCAAAAATAAAATAGAACCAAGCCTGCTTCCAATTGATTCAGAGCTGCTAAAAAAATGCAATAGAGCTGAAAGGACGTTAGATTTCAGATATAAGACAGATGAGGAAACGAAATATTGCCAGTATTAAAGGTGGAATTGATGGTTTCACACTAAATGATAGCTAATAAATTTGTGGAATACCATGAATGATAGTAGGTGAACAAACTTTATTTTGTTACCTGTGGATATAAGCTTTCATATAATAATGTCAAGAGTTATAGACACTTGAGATTTTTTTTTATAGTGCAAGAAATATTCATTAATGTTCCTTAAATTGTTCCAAGTCAAGAAATCTTACACGTTTTTTATTTTTTTTAAACCTCTAAGAGCTATTTGATATGGCTGTTGTCAAAAAGCCTTTAATAGAATCTAGGCAGTTGACAAATTACTCTGAACAATGCTGAATGCATTTGGAACACCCAAACTGGATAAGAATATTACAGATTGTGGCTTTCATTGACACATTTCATTGTTAAATGTGAATATACAAATGTCAGGGTCTCATTAATTTTCATTGAGTCTTCCAAGTTATCACAAAGAGGCAGATATTTATCATCTAGGTAGGTAAGATTAACAAAAAGAATACCCTATTATATTTCTCTTGTGGGATACCAATCTGATTCTTGAAAAAGTAAGAACTAGATTTTGTTTTTGTTCCTGGATACGCAACTTGTATGGGTCTAAGGTGCCCTTTGCCTTCTTTTCAGTTTGCATTCGTTGTAGAAGCTCTAGTAATCAAGCTATTTTAGGGACACTTATTGAAATTCAATAATATGTTAACTCTGTGGAGCATACAATACTATTACTTAGTCAAACATTTCATTGACCAATGTAATAAGCAAACTGGCATAGTCAAGACCTAGATGACTTATACAAATTGAGCTTTACATCTTCCAGACTAACTACAGTAGTATCCAATAACACTTTGGAAAAGGCATCAAAAACATTTAAGTTGGAGTTATGTACACTTAGAAATTTCCAGAAGAGTGTTGTATACAACCAGGTCGAAGAAGGGCTGGGAATGCTGCATGCCAGTTGAGGTCAATGTACCAATGGTCTACCTTGGCATCTAAAGAAAAGTCCCATATGAAAATAAAGTAATATTGCTGCATAACATGAATTTAGAGAATGAATTTGGTTGTCCAAGCAGATCAGATGATACTTGGTAGATGTAAATTCTTATATTTCAGTTTTATCTTTATATGATATACAGCCTTCCACAGTTACAGCTAAAAAGCAGTTTACATTTTGACTTTATCCTTCATGTTGAGAAGAGGGACTTAATATTAGAGATTTCCTTCCGAATATCCTTTGACCAGTAGATTTGTATTCTAGAAGTGGAAGAAATAAAGGTTTAAGCTTCATTGATTATTTTTATGCTTCACGTAAGTTCAATGGTTTTGCTCACACCACAAGCAATATAAATTAAGGAAAGAAGGATATTGTGCTTATTTATAAGCAGCACACTATTCCACAAAAGGAGATCAGGCAAGACAAAAAATCTCATCTTTTGAGAATATATTGTTAACACAGAACAGCAAAATAAAAGGTCCTCTTTCTTTCTGTTATATCCATGTTCATAGTACATTGATTTAAGACCCATCTGATCATTGCAAGGCAGGGAATGAGTTAAACAACAAAGGAACAATTTTCAAAGCAGCCTGTATTTTTGCATTGTCGATGGGTATTTTCTAGACATGTGCATTCTTTTTTTTCTGACTAGGAAAATTGACAAAAGTCACAATTTTTGGTTTCATTCCATTCTCAACTAACTGAGTGCAGATGGTCAGAAAATTTTCAGGAATCGTCTTTCATGCACTTTGTTTTCATTGGGCATACGCATACCTAGATGCACTGGAGCCAATCTAGGAGGGGGAAGAGATAGAGGAGTGGTCACTGATAGCCAGCACAAGCCATTTGAGCTAATTCTGCTTCAGAAAAACAAATCCCTCTCTGCCTTCTTCAGGTCCCATGGCTGATGAGATCACAGCTGGAACAAACAGCCAACACAAACAGCAGAGAACTATTTTGGTTCTCATTTTTAGAGGGTGAGGAATGAGTGCTGTTGTAGGCTTTAGAATTCTAAGAGAAAGATAGGAGTTTAGTAGTTTGACTAGTGGCCTATCCGGTTAGCAGGCTGAAAATCGCCACCGATTGGATAGGTGCCAGGACCGCCACAGTCCTGCCCATGGACCACCCTGGCACTATCCAGATTGTGCCAAGGCAGTCTGTTGAGATATTCAGTAGCACTGGCAGGTTAGTGCCACTGAATATTGAGATCAGCAGGGTTTATGCTGTTAACAGATCCTTTTGAATACTGGACCCAATATGCATAGCTTTGAAACTGTAAAATTGCATGATTTGTTGTATTTTCTGTCCCAACCATGTCCATGGAAATATCTCGACTGAAGTAGTCAGATGTTTGACACTGAATAATGTTTTGCTTAGTAGGCTCAATTTGGAAAAAGGTTACAGAAAATAAAGAGTACATTCTAGGGAACTATACACAAAAAAGCTCAAAATTATGCATGATAAAGCATGTTTTATACAAGGATAATGTTGTTACGTGCATCAAATTGATGTTGACTCATGGCAACCCTATGAATTGTTGTCCTCAACTGTGCTCAGTTTTCAGTCAAGTAGCTGATTATCGATAGAGTGGCATCTATAGCTGCTGTCAATGGCATAAATACCGCACAAGCAGCCCCCAAAATGCAGGGGGGGGGGGGCGCTCAGACCAGAATAGGGTCCAGAATCCCAAAGTAGAAATGGCAATGGTAGCAGCAAATTTCTTCACACTTACTTTAAAAACGGTTGCCACACCGCATCATTCCACACTCCTTCTGTTTTCTACAGTAGCTGGAGACCCGGAAAAGCATTTCCTATTGATGGGCTGAAGTCTCACAATACCCAAGATTTTGGCCCCTCAATGGGAAATGCTTTCACTCTGGCTACCACGCAACAGCACTTTACAGAAGAGATGGGGCGTGGAATAGTGCAGCAAACAACTTTAAAAGTAAGTATGATGCTTGCTGGCTGCCATTTTTTCCCTAAGTTTTCAGGGAGATGGACAGAGAAGGGAACAGGAGGGGAGGGTGTTCTCCCTCCCTTTTTGACGCTAATAATGAACGCTGCTAAGATCCATGCTCCTGTTACCTACAAAGGACACAAGCTGATGTTCTTCCCTGATCTCAATAAGGTAACAGTGGACAGGCGTAAACAACTCTTGCTGTTTTGACCATGTCCCAACCAACTCCAAGCCTGCTACGGCATGTTCTACACTGCACATCTGCGAGTAATTTATCAAAATCAAACTAAGACCTTTGAGGAACCAGAAGTGTTTAGAGCCTTTGTGGAAGCGAAAGAAACCGAATTGATGCAATGAATTGCTACCGCATGTATGCCTTTACCTTCGCTGCACACTCAGAATGAACTGCTGGATGACCCTTGTATAAACCTCCCTGAGATATGGCTCTTTCAGGGCCTCAGAGCAGCAAGTCCAGGTCTTGTTCATGTGATCGGTCTTGTGGACTAAGTTTAATAAATGCGTTGTATGTGAGATGTGGGTGTTAAAATCGGGAGAGGGGTGCGTGAATATGTATGCAGGGATACTCTTGTCTCAGTAATAAAATGTATAGTAAAGCATTAATGATTACATAGAAGGGTAATTTTGAAGAGGTAAGTGGGAATATAGCTGTAGGCCATCATCTCTGTGAGAAACAGGGGGTCAGAAGACTTCCCAAATATGAAGTTCTGATGGTATGGGTGTGGGTCTGTTTGAAGAGTGTATGTGTAGCGGGTGTTTTGGATGAATGTTGATGCATGTGCTGAGTGGCTGCCACTGCTGGATGCCTGGGCGGGAAGTCGGAGGGGCCTGGTGTGTCTGCCTGTTGGTGGCTTGATTGGCTGGTGAAATGTTGATGAGAGGGTGGTGAGTTGTTCCTTCCGCAAGAGCTGGTGATGTATGGGTGCTGATTTGGATCAGCATGCTTCACTGTCCCCCTGTGTGACTTTGTCTATGGCGTGATTGTCTCTGGGCCTCGGTGCAGTAGAGGATGGCCTGGACGGTGTGGTTGGTTCACTGCTCAAACTTGGTTATTGGGTAGGTGATTTCTGATTGAAGCTATGTGTGATGAAAGACCGTGTGCTAAGTAATGTTATTTTTTCCAAGTTGTGCATTGCTGTCCTATTTCCTGCTTCTGCCACTTCGGGTCAATGCCGCAATACATTCTCACCCTGTATGGTGATGGCTGACCCCTTGATAGGAGTGGGAATATAGGTGTAGGCCCTCTGTACTGAAGGGACTTGATCAACATGGGTGGGAGGGTGGTGTAGGGGCCTCATATTTTATGCTGACGGTGCACCCATTTAATGGGACGCCGAAGAGCGGAACTCACCTAGCCATGAGTACCCTTGACTTATCTTGTTGTGAAGGATAATCCCACCATGGAGGTTATTTAGTTTATGTCCTTTCATGTTTGTCATTTTCTTTCTGATTCTTGACAAGGGTGGGAATGGGATGGGGCTCAAAAGAGGGGCAGGGGGGAGAGTAATTAGTTCTTCTATGGGTCCTCATGTGGTGTACTTGTAATCAAGCTGGTTTACCCTTACTGTACTGATGTATGGGTTGTTTATAGTGGGGTTCCCTGGCTAAGTGTTGATTTGTATGATGTCAGCCGATCTCAACTGTTAGCTTCCTGTCTTCGCAGAAGGCATGTTGCAGTTTCCTCAGAAACAAAAATTAACTGTAGGCCTTCCCGCCAAAACGATATTCTCCTCTTTTTCATGGCCTTCCTTAAACTGATCTCGCTAAACGTAAAGGGCATCAACAACCCTATAAAACAGAAAAAAAAATGTATTGTTAGAAGGAGCAGGCGGATGTGATCTACCTCCAGGAAACACACTTGTCCCATTACAAAACTAAAAAGCTTAGTGCAGACCGATTCCTGGTGGTAGCTCTGTCGGCAGCTGTTGGCAAGAAGAACGGGGTTGTGATACTAATCAGGAAAAACCTAGTGCCTACGATTCTGCAGACCAGGTCTGATATAGAGGGTGAGTGGATTAAGGCAAACCCTAGCCCTACTCAATATATATGCCCCTAATAGTGACAGCCTTTAATTTTTTTTTTAATTGTAGCTGGGGAAATTGCCAATGTGGTGCTTACCCCATGATCCTCGATGGTAATTTTAATCTGATCCTAGATCCCTTGATGGATCGCCAGCCGTATCGATTTTGTAAACCCCCATGAGCACGGGCAGTTTTGGTGGCTCTGATGAAAGACTTGGGTATTGTTGATATATGGCATATTCAGCACCCATCTGATAGAGATAACACTGTCTTCTCTTTACTGCACCATACCCAATCCCGCATTGATTGCTTCCTTGTTTCAAAGCAGCTACTCTCTAGCATCTCCACCTCAACCATACACTGCATACATGTATCAGATCATGGAGCAATTTTTTTTACACTTTAAACCCAGCGGACTGCTCCATCTTCTGTCACCTGGTGCTTTAATAGACAGCTTCTGTACGATGAGCCTTTTAGGGCTGCAATATGGCAGGACATACAGAATTATTTTACAACCAATCTTCCTGAATCTGCTTGGGACTGGTGGGAGGCCTTTAAGACTTTGATCCGAGCCTCCATTACCAGCTACACGATTAAACTTGCACTGCAATGTAAGGCAGAACTTGCCGCCTTACAGTAGAGTTGCAGATTCAAGCGGGAGAGCAAATTTTAAGTTGACACACCAATTCCAGTATTCTTCTTTGATTCCAGTGCTTGAGATGTAAATATAATAGCATCCTCAGTGCCAAAGCCTCACAGGTGTTGAGTAACCAGCAGAGTCAATATTATGGGGAGAACAATAAAGCAGGACGACTGCTGGCAAATTTCCTAAAGGCGAGGAAAACCGCTGGCAAGATAGCGTCCCTTCAGGATGAACAAGATAATATCCTTTTGCAAGACACATACATCTTAGAGTCCTTCAGATCCTTCTATCACCAACTGTACATATCTGAAGTCTTAGCTAACCAATGAACTTGAACACCGTATCCTTCCCCTGGAGACATCGGGTACTCTAGATGGCCCTTTAACTGAAAGCGAGTTGTGCCAGGCCCTGGAATCCATGATTTTAGGTAAGGCCATTAAACTGGATGGTCTCCCTATGAATTTTATAAGATCTTTTTGACTGAATTGTTGCCACATCTTCTCCAATACTTTGCTTATGTATGGCAGCAGGCTCCATCTCGAGGCACTTTTGCCCAAGCCACTATAATTGTTTTGGAAAAACCAGGTCATGACCCCCAGAAGGCGGGAAACTATCGACCAATATCACTTTTGAATGCAGACTATAAAATTTATGCTACTATTTTGGCCCATCGATTGGCCAAGGTTATCCCACTCCTGATCCATCCAGATCAATGGGGCTTTGTAGCGGGACACTCTAAAGCAAACAATGCTCACCTACTCTGTCATATCCTTGCCTTGTCCAATAATCTTGACTCTCCCTGTGTAGGTCTTTCGCTAGATGCCAAAAAGGCGTTTGATAGGCTTGAGTGGCCCTTTTTTTGCAATGATGTGCTGGTTCAGTCCAGGAGAGTGCTATATAGATATGGTTAAAGTGCTGTACACTAACCCTTCTGCCAACATACTTGCTAACACCATCCTCTCGCAACACTTTTCTTTGTCCCAAAGCACCCGACAGGAATGCCCTTTATCTCCACTGCTTTTCAATCTTGCTTTGGCGCCATTAGCTCTATTGCTTCGGCAATCCTCGGGAGTACAAGGCATGAGGGTGGCTGACTTGAACATTAAAGTCTCCGCTTATGCGGATGATTTTTCTCTTATTTGTTGCACCCTCCTCTATCCCAGTGGTACTTGACTTAATCACGCAATATTCAAACCTTTCGTGCTATAGAATTAACTGGACTAAATCTACAGCCTTCCCTATGAACAAACGTACGACCAAAAATGGACTTGGCATCTTTTCCGTTCATGTGGGAGACTGGAGAATTAAATATCTTGAGTCTGATATAGTACTTCCATTGACGAAACCATGCTAACTGCAAAATGGTCCTCTCTACACTTATATTGCCTAGAAACTATTAAAATGGTACTTGTGCCTAAAATAAATTATATCCTATAGATGCTCCCCATTTCCTTTCCAGATGGCTTTTATAAGGATATCGAGCATCTACTGATGTTATTTTTATGGAATGGTAAGCCACCTAGAATTGCAATGAAAAAGCTTAAATATGGTAAATCTTGAGGGGGATTCACTTCCCAGATTGCCCGTGGTACCACTACGCCTTTCTCCTCAAGCAAAGTGCAGCTTGGACCTCAAACAATTCACAGGCCCTACGGCCAATTTGGAAGAACGCCTGGTTGCTCTAGTTTCATTAGAGCTTTTAATTGGCATGGTCCACCCTGAGTCCTCTTGGGTCACCCCTAGTATTTTAGCATCACAGCTGACTCTTTCTTACTTTGCCCAACTACTGAAGGCAGATAATCCCCTGTCATGCCTGCTTCCAATCTGGTGCAATCTTAAATTCAAGATCCAATGCAAAACTATTGTTTGGCCAATTTGGCAATCTTGTGGAATATGGATGCTGGGTCACCTTCTAACTGATTCTGGATGGAAGCCCTTCGTGGATTTTCAGAGGGAGTTTGGTCTTGCAGGTACGTGTTACTTTCAATGGCTGTAGATAAAGCATTGTATTGCTTGGTCCAGGGTGGACATCCAAAGGTTAATGGAAGATTGGGGGCTCCAATGGCATCTGCCTTTTACATGATCTTCAAAACTGCTCCCAACCTAATTTACTTATTATTAAAAAGCTTTGGGAAACTGAAGTTGGAGCCTCATTTTCACCAGAGACCTGGAGCAAGTTCTGGGGACTCCTAATCAGGGTGTCATGTTCGACTGCTCTCATCCAGACACTATTTTTCTTGGCCCTTCGGGCCTATATTACACCAGTATGTTTAGCCAAATGGGACTCAATGATGGGCAGCCGTTGTTGGACTTGTCAGAAAGCAGTAAGCACCCTAGCTCATATCATTTATGAATGCCCTAACATTCAGCCATTCTGGAACTCAGTATGGAAGAGGATACAAACTTCTTCCTCTTGGACTTCATGCTCAGTGTAGCGCTGAAGTTGGTTACTGTTAACTGGAAGTCCACTGCGGATGTAGATTGGCACCTCTGATGGAATCAGCTTTGCCTTTATTCCAAATATGAGCAAGTACACGAAGCCATGCTTTGCCAGGTGGGAACTCGAATGTCTTGACGGAAGCCGCTCGCTGCTACTGCAAGGTACACCATTGGTACAGCTGAGATCTTCTGATTATTTCTACATATTTTGTCTTTGCATTCTTCTATGTTTTCCTATGTTTATTTTACATGACTTAATGGGAAGCTTATCACTAGTAAACTGTAATTTTTAAATGCCAGCAGGGAATTAGGAAGGTGGGCGAGCTGATGGTTAGTCATTGTTGCTTGTTAGGTGTATTATGCTGTTATTGTTGTTTGAAAATATAAATAAAACTTAAAAAAAAAAAGAAAACAACATGTGTGCACTCGAAAAGGTTATCAAGGTCCATATTAAGGCACGGGCCCATTTTAAGACTGTTTCTTGATTCTGATAAACAGATATTTCAGATCATCTTCACTTTCAGCCAGTTATGTGTCATCATCAGCATAGTGAAGGTTGCTGATGAGTCTTCCATCAACAATACCACACCTTGGCTGTCTTCATATAGTCCTACTTTTCTGATGATTTGTTCTGCACATAAATTGAACAGGTATGGGGAAAGTGTGCAGCCTTGTAGTACACTTTTGGTGATTTTAAACCATTCTATTTCCTCTTGCTGTTTGGGGGCATACATAGGTACAACTACATGAGTCAAGAGCATGTGTACTTTTACATGATCTGCATGTAGACATTACTAAGAACATAATTTTGTAGGCATGTACATTTCAGGCTTTTTCGAGTGTTCGTTTGGGCACGTAATAAATTAAAAGTGCTCACAAATTGCTTGTGCACACGTATGCCTTTAAATTAATGCATGCAGCATTGATTTGCATGCTTAAAAAAGCTGGAGTGTGCATAGAAGGTGCACAATTATGATGAAATTAAAAAAAAAAACTTTGGTTCATCTTTGATTACAATGAAGGATGTGTTGGCCCTTCACGTGTCTAATAATTTGGGTGGATTTGTGATATACACATACATTTTGAGAAATACAACTAAACATACATACATAGAGGGTAATTTTACAACAGCACTCCAGGTTAGGTGCTATTTTATAAAGACAAGTAGATGCTTATTTGTCTTTATAAAATATTAGGGTATGTGGCAGAGAACATGCCTTGAATGTAGAGACAATCACAAGTGTAAATATTTGCATGTGTTTTATGCCTGTATGTGCATAAATTAAGGTATTTTATAACCGTCACTCATATATGAAAACTCCACCCATGCTCCCTCTAGAATGTGTCTCCTAATTTTACATTGGTATGTAATGTATATGTGGCCACACATACACAGGAATGACTTTATAAAATAACCTTCACAGAGGACATGCACACATTTATACCTTCTTCAGTGCAGGTATACATTTGTGCTAGAGAATTTGTGTGCTATTAGGGATAGTTCTATGAGTCTATTTTATAAAGGCACATAGGTGTTTTTGAAACTATACTGTACATAGGCAACCTGCTATGAAATTGCTCTCCTCCCCACATACAGAAAAAATATGGGCATATATGAGTACTTGCACCGTATGTGCACCAGTCCAATTTTCATAAGTCTGGAAAAACTCCTCATGATCTTAGACAAGTCCATTGCTTCAGGTACAAGCTTAGGGGCCCTTTTTGTAAAGTACTGTATGCTAGGTCTTTGCACCTAATGCATATTTAATGCAAAAACTAATGTGCATTAAGTATAAAGCCTCCACATTAGGTATTAGGTGTGCGGCCTGCATGTTCCTGACAGTTAATGCATGGATGAGTACCCTAATGCACAACATTATCACCATAGATGCACTTAAATGCCCCTATTGTGATGACTTTAGGTGAACCCATGCTAATGGCAACATTGACAGCACAGGCTAACCACATTGTGTTCACTACACCCACTCTCCACCCCATCCTACCCATTAAGCACCCTAATACGTGAATGGCAGTTAGTGCATGAATCAGCATGTGGTATCTATGATCCGCCCTTGGTAAGACTTTCTTGGGCTCTTGCACACAGATGGCACATGAAAACATGTATTAACTTGCCTTGAATTTCTGAGAAAAGATATTAGCTAAATCCAGTTCCCACTGAATGTCCTGATACTAGCCAGCAGCATTGGGGCACCCCAGTGATGAAGCATATGATAACCGGGCAGTGGTGATATTGAGCTGCAGCCTGGTTATTGTTGTGCAGCAAAAGCAAGGTACCTGAAATGGTGACTTTTCGCTGCAAAGGCTAACTGGGCAGTCGCTGAATATTGCTGCTGCCTGGCTAGCTTCTCTGCCCTCTGGCTGACCCAGATATTCAATGCCAGTGACCAGATATGGCCCCAGCATTGAATATCTGGATCTTTAGGTCAACCGTGATGGCTAACCCCAGCTCTAGCTGACGCCACTGAATATCGGGTTCTAAGTGTTTTGGGGGTATGATCTTGAAGTATGCACACATTATGAATTTTATGTCTTCTATATAGATACATAATCACACCTACATCAATGCATTTGCACCTGCTATTTAACACATGTAAGTTAAATCTCACTTGTCTTTTGGAACATAATATTTGAATTGATAGATAGCAGTAGAATTAGTTGTGATTTATTGGTGAATCTTTGTCATTGTGTTTGTATTTTGTTAGTTTGTTTTTTGTTTTATATGTGTATGCTTGATTTATTTATTTTATTTTATTTACATTCTCTTATATACCATGCTATTCTGCATCAGTGTGGTTTATATTGAACAAACTGAAATTACATTGAACAGGGCATTATAACTTGGAGATAACTATTTCACACAGAACATGGGCTATGGAGGGTTAAGTGGTTTGCCCAAGACCACAAGGAGCACCTGTGGGACTAGAAACCCCAGTCCTTCTGGCCCAAGGTTGCTGTCCTGTAGTGGGATTTGAACCCCCAACCTTCTGGCCTGAAGTACCTTGCCCCAACCACTAGGCCACTCTTCCACTGATTACTGTGAGCCTTTTATTTGTGAGTTCTTTGCCAACTGCATGCTGTGAGTTTGTGTGGTGAGTTGGAGGTTGATCATTTAGCAACAATAATGAGGTGACAAATGCGTGGATTCTGTGACATATGCATTAAAGGAAGGAGAGGCAACAAAGAAAGAGAATGTACCCCTTGGATATGATGTGTAGGCCCTGAACCCAATTGTTAGACCTACGGAGCATGTCATATGCAGATTTAAATTTGATAAGGAACTCATCATCCACTTTTGCTAGAGGTTGGCAGTAGTTCTAAAACCTGCCACAAATGGATGTCATACTTTGCCAGCCCACCTCAAAGTGACAATAGCCCTGGTTTTTTTAGTCACTAGCAGTTTCCGGGCTACTCTGGGAATCACAGCTAGAATATGACAGTCAGCTGTGAAGCACGGTATTACACATTTTTCTCATGCTATTCTCTGAAGAACCAATTACTCTATTTCTTTTTGTGAGGATATACAGTACTGACAGCAAACCATGACAAGATATGATGACCTTGCTCAATATTCATCAGCACTGGGTGTAATTAATTGCACATACATTGCAATGAGGCTGCCAGCAGGGAGTGAGTATAGATGAAGGAGTGCTGAGACAGGATCTGCTACTGCTGGCAAGGAATCTGCACTTTTAATTATTTGCATGCTGGGAAATTGTCTTCAGTTAAACTGCTATCTGTCTCCATTTTAAACTTCTGTGTTTGTTTATATAGGAGCCTGTTTACTAAAGGAGCTTCCCATTTTCGGGGTTATTCTGTGCCACAAATAGTGGGGATGGAAGGCCCAATGGGGTGTCCATCCCCGCTATTTGTGCCTTCACCCAGCCGTGACTAACTTCCCTGCTGGTTGTGTGGGGAAGTTAGATGTGGGCGGAGTCTGGGCGGTCGCTGGCCCTGGACGTACAGGACTGATTCTAATGTCGGCCCTGTACGTCCAGGGCTGGCGACTTATACGGGGAAGTTATTCCACCTCTGAGGTTGAATAACTTCCCCATATGCCATTTTGCGGCGGGCCGGGGACTTGCAGTGGGCAGAGAGGGCCTGAAGGCAGTCCCTGCAATTCGACCCTGTCCTTTGGAGGCCAGATCGGCAGTCGGGCTGCGGGGAATTATGTTTATTACATTTGATGGTGGTCCTTCAGTCCGGCGGCCCGCATCGCGGCTCTACATGACGCCATGGTGCTGCGGCTCCATTGATGAGCATTCACTGAGTTAGTCGGGAACAATCCTACACATGCAAGCTGGACTGAACCGCAGTCCCGGCCTGGACTTGCAGGACTGTTCGTGATTTTGATCCTGCGGGGCTCGACATGTCCAGAGGGGATCGACGTCCGGAACGGAATCGGGCCCTTTGTGTCTATGTAGAAAATGCTTAGTAAACAGGGTCCATAGTCTGTTAGAACATAGCTTAACAGCGAAACTTTATTAAAGCCATTTAGGATATAGCATAAGAGGCAAACTTTCTGTTAATGTCTATCCCCCACGCCCAAACTCCAATTAAGAGGATAGGAGGGAAAATTTTCACTTCCAGGTTTAGCTGGTCATCTTCATTAGCAAGTTATATTAATTCTAGGTTCTTGTAGTTCATCTTGAAGTGAACAAAAATAAATATCATACAATATGCCTAATAAGTTTAAGAAACTTTATAATCCATACTCTCCTAACAACGTCAAATAACTAAACAGCCCATCACTACTAAGATACCAAACAGCAGTCTAGCAGCAAAATGGGAGCTATCTAGTCTTTTGCATTGAGTGCCAAATGTATGATTATCTCCTAGTTGGTGAGAGGTTGTATAGCTACACTAGGCGCGAAGAGCTTCTAGATCTCAGGGAACAAGTTCCATCTCTGGAGGGTAGAGTAGCAATCGGGGAGCTGAGGTAGACAGAGAGGTATATAAAGGACACCTTCAGGAACATAGTAGAGAAGTCCTACCTCCAGTCTGGCAGGTTACCTGAAAGGACAGCATCATCTTGGTGTGGCAGGAAGTGATCCTGTAGCTAGTAACTGCCTTTCAGGTGATGTAGCTCTTGCACTGAGAATGTGTCTCCAGGGACATGTGCCTAGGAGAGAAGAGTAAGGACGGCCTTTATAGTTTTATTTATTTAAACTTTTTTCTGTACCGTCTTTCTACGATTCAAGATAGTTTACATGAAACAAAATGTGTAACAGTGTAAGGTACAGCTGTTGTACAGAGAACAAGAACTTGGCATATTTATAACATTCAACAATTTAAGAGCAATGCCGGTAGTTGACTTTTCGGCCATTAGGTATCTAGAAAGCTTGGTGGCTAGTGAACATGAGGATCACCTGGTAACTTGCCTTCTCGGAGCAAAGGTAGTGGACCTCAATCATCACTTAGATATGATTTTAGACAGTGTTGGAGAGAAGTTATCTATCTCAGTACATGTGAATATCAATGACAAAGGAAAGCATGGGAGGGAAGTTCTAGAAGGCAAATTTAGGCTTTTAGGTAGAAAGTTGAAATCCAAAATCTCCAGGGTATCAGTCTCAGAAGTACTTCCCATACCATGCAAAGGAACCAAGAGACAGGCAGAGCTCCAGAATCTCAATGCATAGATGAGGTGATGGTACATGGAAGAGGACTTTAGATTTGTTAGGACTTGGGCAACATTCTGGGGAGAGGGGGCCTTTTCAAAAAGGATGGGTTCAACCTTAATCAGGGAGGAACTAGGCTGCTGGCATTAACCATTATAAAGAAGACAGAGCAGCTTTTAGACTAGATAATGGGAGAAAGTCAACAATTACCCAAGAGTGCATGGTTCGGAATGATACTAACAAAACATGGAAGTTAGGGCATTCTGATAGAGAGGTTGAAATAAATGTAAAAGTAGCCCAGGTACCTTTAAGTAAAGAGCAGGCAGAGTTGGAAGATTCAAAATTGCTCCTTCAACTAATAAGCAGGTTGCTAATATGAACAAAAAACATACTTTGAGATGTCTAGACAAATGCTAGAAATCTAAAAAAATAAGATGGAAGAATATATAGCACTGAGTTAAGAGGAAGCTAAAATTGGCATCTCAGAGAACTGGTAGAAGGAGGATAACCAATGGGGCACTGTGATACCATGGTACAATTATATTGCAATGATAGGGTAGATCAAATTGGTGGAAAAATGGTGTTATATGTTAAAGAGGGTATTGAGCTTAACAGTATAATATTCTTCAGGCAGCAAAATGCTCTGTGGAATCTTTATGGATAGAAATTGCATGCGAGAAGAGGAAGAGAATACCAGTGGGGCTGTACTCTCATCCAACTGGCCAGAATGAACAGACAATGAAATGCTAACAGAAACAGGGATGCTAAATTAATTGGTAATACATTAATAATGGGTGTTTTCAATTACCCGAGTACTGACAGTGTAAATCTCTCATCAGGGCATGCTAGAAAGAAAGTGTTTCTAAATGAAATAAATTAGTGCTTCATGAAGCAACTGGTTAAAGAACCATCATGAGGGAGAACTATTTTAGACCTAGTTCCTTAATCAAACACAGTATCTGGTGAGAGAGGTAATAGAGCCACTTGCTTTAATAAATGGAGGGTGGACAGTAAGGAGTTCTACTGATCTAGCATTTAACTTTCAAATGTAACATAAAATTAGGAAAATGGATAGAAAAAATCTAAAAGAAGCAGCTGCAGTGTTTAAGGGTTTATATCAGGACTGGACATTTTTTAACAATATCAGCTTGGAAGCCCAGGCCAGATGTATGCCACCTTTAAAGAAAGTGGAAAGAGGCCAAATGACTGCTGGCATGGTTAAAAGGTGAGGCAAGAGAAGCTGTTATAATCAAAACATCTATAGTATCAAAAAATAGAAAAATGAATGAAGAAAACAGGAAACAGCATAAGCACTAGCAAATTAAATGTAATGGCAGGTAAAGAGAACATTTGAAAAGAAGCTTGCTGTGGAAACAAATTCATAATAAAAACTTTTTAAAGTACATTTGAAGCAAGAAGTATGTGAGGGGAGATAGTTGGACCATTAGATGATAGAGAGATGAAAGGGCACTCTGGGAAGACAAGACCATAGACAGACTAAATGAATTCTGTGCTTCTGTCTTTACTGAAGAAGATGTAGGGGTGATAACCATGCCAACAAAGATATTTAACCTTTTCCACTCGGATAAATTTTCTGTCGCTCATGCCAGATCAGAATCAATTTTAACAAGAAACTGCTCAAATTACAACCAATATGACATGTTCTATAGTAACCAGTCATGTTGTATTTTGGTTAATACATAGAAAACATAAACTAGTATGTTATTCATATGTCCCACAAGGTGGGACAGATGATCAGAATGTGAAAATTTAAATATCCCCATAAGGTGGGACAGCCAAATAGAAAGGATTAAAGGTGACAATTTGGAAGAATAGAAACAAATCTTGATGAACCTTGAAGATGTAATATGGAAATTTGCTAAACTGAAGAGCAGTAAATCACCTGGACCAGATAGTATACATTTTAGGATGTGGAAAGAGCTGAAAAATGAAACTTCAGATTTACAATTAGTGATTTGTAAATTATAATTACAATTGTCTATAATACCTGAAGATTAGAGGGTGGCAAACCTAATGCTAATCTATAAAAAGGGTTCCTGGGTGTAGAAGGAAACTTCAGATTGTTAAGTCTGATGCCAATGCTGGTCAAAATGGTAGAAACTATTATAAAGAAAATTACTGATCAGATAGATAGTCATGCTTTAATGGGGCAAAGCTGACATGGTTTTAGCCAAGGGAACTCTTCCCTCACCAATCTGGTAAATTTTTTTAAAGGCATGAATAAACATGTATATCAATGAGAGCCACTTCATAAAACATATCTGGAATTTCAGAAAGCATTTGACAAAGTCCCTTAAGAGATACTCTTGGGGAAATTAGAGTCATTGCATAAGAGGCAATGTCTCATTGTGTATTGGGAACTGATCAAAAAATAGAATTCAGAGAGTAGGTCTATATGGTCAATTTTCTCAGTGGAGAAGGGTGAATAGTGGATTATCCCAGGGATCTGTACTAGGCCCACTGCTTTTTGCCATGTTTATAAATGACCTGATCATGTTTATAAATGATCAAATTTGAAATGACACAAAATTATTCAAAGTTTTTAAATCATACAAAAAGTATGAGAAATTGCAAGAGGATCATGAGAAACTGGGCAACTGGGCATTCCAAATGACAAATAAAATTTAATGTAGATAAGTGTAAAGTTATGCATATAGGGAAGAATAATCCAAATTATAGCTACAAAATTCAAGGTCCCACATTAGGAAAAAGATCTAGGCATCACTGTGGATAATATGTTGAAACCTTCTGCTCAGTGTGCTTTGTTCAAATAGAATGCTAGGAATTACAAGGAAAGGAATGGGGAATAAAACAGAGGCTATTATAATGCCTTTGGGGTATGTTTACTAAACTCCGAAATTGTGCGTGGCCGCGGTAGAGTGCGGGTGCCATATAAGGAGTGGGCGTTTCGCGCTGAAGAAGGAAATCTGTGATTTGCATATGCGCTAAGGTGCGCCCCGCACCTTAGCGCATCAGATGGCTGCGCGGGAGGCATATGTGGTACGCTGCTGAGCAAACAAAAGAGCAGAGCCATAGCACAATGGTTAAGGCACCTACCAATAGTACAGGAATCAGGGGGGGGGTTCAATCCCCCACAGAGCCCAATAACGATGGCTGGCTGATGCAATAATTTAGGTGACATTGAAATAATGGGCAGCATAAAGCAGCGCGCTAATGGGCATAATGTGGCGTGTTGTTTTAGGAGACATCACAATATGGGGCGGCATAAGGCGGCGCGCTGCTGAGTAAACAGAAGAGCAGAGCCACAGCACAATGGTTAAGGCACCTACCAATGGTGTATGGATCAGGGGTTCAATCCCCCACAGTGCCCAATGAACAAGGCTGGCTGAGGCATTGTGTATTATGGGCATGAGTGCTTTAGGGGGTATGTTATTTTTATTTAATTATCATTACTAGCAAACGCACCCTCAAAACATGTTAACATGAGGCCCACATAAGGCACATTTCAAAGTGCACTGTCCACCAAGGCACCCTAGAATGTAGCTTATAGGGCGCTTTAGAGGGTGCCGTATGAGGTCCCGCAAGGTCAGAGCACTGTTTATGATGGCAGCACTGTGCAGTTTAAGGAATGAAAAGCATTAGTAGGTGCACTGACATGCAAGGAGGAGCAGCAGTGGAGCACAATGGTTAAGGCACTGACTGCTGATACAGGGGTCATGAGTTTACTCCCCAGGGTGCCTAATACGTAAGGCTGGCTGTGGCATCAGCTTTGCAATGTACATATTTTTCCTGCAGCACCGTATGTTTATTTGATTAATTGCTGCCAGCAAACATGCCCTCACGTGCCGTAAGTGAAGGTGCCGTATAAGGCACCCTATAAGGCACTCCATAGGGCACATTATAGAGTGCACTGTCCGCCACGGCACCCTAATATGTCCCCTATAGGGCACCCTATAAGTTGTGTCACAGGATAATGTATAGTGCACCTTATATGGACGAGAACCATAAGGTGCTCTATAGGGTGCCCTATGGAGCGCCCTCAGAGGCACCCTATGGATACAGTATGCTGAGGGTGTTTTTGCTGGCATCAAAATATGTACATTAACGAAAAATAATGCTGTGGAAAACCCTAGCACATAACCCCACAATGGGTTTGAACCCATGATCTCTAGCTGCACAGGCAGTGAAGTAACCATTGCACTACAGCTGACAGCAAGCCCCTGGCTGGCTGCAAAGAGCCTGCACGTCACGGCACAGACAGTCTACTGTGCTCACCAGGATAGGGTTAGCCCACCAGTACCCATGATGCACTGCACATGCAAATCAGCTGTCCACAGATGAACACAAAATGGGGAATGCACCCCCACAGCACCTCGGCCTGGTAGGGGGAAGTGACATGGTGCACCCCCACAGCACCTCGCCCTGGTAGGGGGTACTGACCGGGTGTTTTACTGGCACAGAGTACCTACACACCGTCACATTGTGTGTTTACTGAGCTCACTCTGAGTGTGCGATGAGGCGCCTAGGACCAGGTCCACAACACCTTCCATGGCTGATGGAGGCCATGAGGGAGGTCCAAAGCAGTGTTAATGTGTAAGATAGGTAGTGTCTGCACAAACACAGTCAGGTCTAGCACCCATGGACCCCCAGGTGCAACATGCATCACCACACACCCCCCCCCCCCCCACCAAGGGTGGCAAACATGGTCTCCCATCAATAGATCCACCTTCTACCTCCCTGCAAAGGTGGCAGTAGAGGGGAACATAGACCCCAGTCCTGCTGAGGAACAAACACCCCACAGGGCAGTCAATGCAGCTCTATACACATCCATAACACAATAGCAGACAGACATTAGACCAGGATATGGTAAGCTGCACCCCACCACCATCTGATATTCTCCTGCAGCAAGCCATCAGCCACTGCAAGCTGCTCCATCAGGACACATACCAGCTACAAACAGTCTGCTAGTTAGTCCATAGTGCATGCACCCAGAACTGGGATGGCAGCATACACAGTACACAGATATATCAGTGACTGGGCCCCAAAAGGACACCCATATATATCACATGAGAGAAATACTATATAGCACTATGGGGTTGCCTAGCCATACTGTGGTCACTGCACAGTCAGGGTGAGAGTGATCTCTCAGCAGGACATACTGAGGTCACCCTGTCTGTGTAGGTGGTGGCCGGGCACCACAATGTCCCAGTCAGTGCCCTATGCCCTGTGCAGATGCACTCTGGCAAGGCCACCCTGTCTGGCCTACACCCATGGTACCTTACTCCTCATTATGCACATTGGCAGCCCAATACTGGCAACATTGCTGGCAGTGTGGGCTGTGGAAGGTGTTTGCAGCCACCACACACTGGATAGACAGACAGCCACCCCCACACCTATGCCAGCATTGTGCTACTATAGAGGGGTTCAGCAGCCATACCCACCACACCAGTCCTGGACACAGTACATGCATGGATATGGTACTCATTACTGTTAGGGGTCACATTCCAGGGTGGTAAACACTGTCAGAGACCAGACCTGCAACACACACCGCAGACATCTGAATGATTGTTATGGTGGAGCTCCATGAACAAACTGTGCTTTACTTAGGACTGGAGATCTGCCAGTTATCATAGCAAACGTTTGATAGCTGTGTACCGTATACTCAGGTGTAGGGTGGCATTGCAGAGGTATGCAACTGCTAGTATTGGGAGATACAGGCAGGGCCCAATGTCCTGCCTCTCCAGGAGGCATTGGCCAATGGGGCCTGTGGGTGTGTGTGTGGGTATGTCTGGCCCTGTTGGCTGCTGCTCTACGGCAGGGTTTCCCAACTCCAGTCCTGGTGTTCCAAACACTGTTTGGGTTTTCATGCTGTCCCTATGCAGCACAGGCATCATTATTAGAGGCCGCATGGAACCTGAATGGTGTGGGGTCCTCCAGGACTGCATTTGGGAGACTCTGCTCTAGGTAATGCGCCTGTTTATGGTGTCTGTGATTGCTGTGTTAAAATATAGGCGTATGACCAATGCATATGTTCTTAGCTATACAGTTTTGTCCTTACTATCACGCTTTAGTTGTGGGAAAAATATGTGGACTGGATTGGCAGTAGCCCCAGCTGGGATTTGAACCTGTGACCTTCTGTTCCTATACATACTGTCTGTGTGCACTCCACCACCGTGTTGCCACAGATATGCTGTGTTCCCTGGGGAGTCCATGACTGTACATCCAACAGAGCCTGTCTGTTGTGGTGGACCGTGCCAGCCTGCACAGGCCTAGGCCACTGTCTGCTGTGGTTTGCAGCCACCGCCCCCTCCACCACCTGTACCCTTCTGCCAACATGCAGACATGTCCCTATCTGGGAGAAACATATGACCTGAGTGAGTTGTAGCACTCCAGGACTGAGTTTGGGGACTCGGCTGTAGGTAATGCCCATTGTTATGGTTTGTGTGCGGTGTAGGGTAAAATATAAGTGTTGGGACCATGCTTATGTTCTCTGCAATAAAAGTGTGTCTGTACTCTCACTGTTTAGTGGTGGGTAAAACTATGGGGACTGGATTGGCAGGAGCCGCAGCTGGGATTTGAACCTGTGCCTCTCTGGTCCTACAGGTACTGGCCACAGTGACAATGCAGTCTCTGGAGATAGGAAACCTGGCCGCAAGAGTCAGACACCCAGCTCTGCACAATTTTACTGTGGGCTCGTTTACCTTGTATGGGGACAAGGGTGCACAAAAAACTCAAATATGCCCTTCAAAAAAGGGGAGAAAGATATAACAACAAGCTGCGCAACAGTGATATCAATGGGCAACCTGAAATACACTCCCAGGAAAGCTCCATTACATTGCAGTGCTTTTGAAAGAGTCTACGGAGCGTAGACCCTTCCAAACATCATTTCTATTTTTTGGGGCTTTCCTGGGAGTGTTTGTTGTTGTTGCCCATTAATAGCACTGTTGCCCAGCTGGATTATAATTTATTTGGAATTTGTTGTGGTCATTTTCAATTTATATTTGCAATTTACTTCTGTGCACATGTATCACACTGCTCACGTTTGTTAGGTTTTCCCGCTTTTGCTGTACATTGCTGACGGAAATGGTTTCTCTTCCCTTTACATGCGCTCTACCGCGAGTGTTTCACTCGCGAGTGTTTCACTCGCGGTAGTTTTTACATGTAAATTCGGCCCCGCTCCTGTGCGGGGAGCCTCTCCCCTCCCACTCTCCACCCATTGACCCCGTCTCACCGCCCCTCGGGGCCTTCCTCCGCCCTCCGTTAGCCTTTCCCCGCCTCTATCGCACATCAGCGCACCGCAAACGTGCGCGTTTTCGTCGCACGTGTGCGGGGCCTGTTAATGTGACGTGCACGCGTGCGGGGCACTTAAGAGCACTTAAGTGCATCATTTTAGAGTGCTCAAGTGCGCCCCGCACAAGTGCGCAGTTTAGTAAACATACCCCTTTGTATTGCTCCACAGCATGACTGCACCTTGATTATTGTGTGCAAGTCTGGTCACCGCATTTCACAAACAATATAGTGAAATTAGAAAAGGTACAAAGAAAGGCAACCAAAATGATAAAGAAGATTATAAGGGGGTATATAGAAGGGATTATCAACAGTCCCCTTTAAGAAAGTCTACAGCCCAGAGCTCAGGGCTGGGAGGGTGTTCCTCAGATGGAAAGGTTAGGAAACCAGAAAACTGCAGAAGAGAGAGAGGCCCGTGGAGCCGGAAGTTCTTCCAAGGCAAGGCATGCAAAGGAATTCTGAGGTAGGAACTTTAACTGGGGCTGGAGGAACATAAGAACATAATATATGCCATACTGGGTCAGACCAAGGTCCATCAAGCCCAGTATTCTGTTTCCAACAGTGGCCAATCTAGGTCATATGTACCTAGCAGTTTCCCCAAGAGACACAAGTTCCACAATGCTTGTACTGGGTCAAGCATTGATATCTTCGGTCACTTCTTAATAATGGTTTATGGACCTTTCCTCCAGGAACTTGTCCAAACCTTTTTTAAACCCAGCTACACTAACAGCCTTTACTACATCCTCCGGTAACAAATTCCAGAGTTTGATTACACGTTGTGAAAAAATATTTTCTTTTATTAGTCTTAAATAGTTTACCCTGTAGCTTCATTGCATGTCCCCTAGTCTTTCTATATTCTGATAAGGTAAACAATCGATCTACGTTTACCCGTTCCACTCCGTTCATTAATTTATAGACTTCTATCATATCTCCCCTCAGCCGTCTCTTTTCCAGGTTAAAGAGCCCTAACCTTTTTAGCCTTTCTTCATAGGAGTATCCTTCAATCCCCTTTACCATTTTGGTGGCTCTTCTCTGAACCTTTTCTAATCCTTTTTAAGATACGGCGACCAGAATTGCACACAATATTCAAGGTGCGGTCTCACCATGGAACGATATAGAGGCATTATAATATCTTTTGTTTTATTTTCCATTCCTTTCCTTATCATACCTAGCATTCTATTTGCTCTCTTGGCCGCCGCTGCACACTGGGCCGAGGGTTTTAACATGGTATCCACAATGACGCCTTTTTCCTGGGTGGTGGTTCCTAATGTGGAACCTTGCATCGTGTAACCATAGTTTGGGTTGTTCTTCCCTAGGTGCATAACCTTGCACTTGTCCACATTAAATTTCATCTGCCATTTTGATGCCCAGTCTTCCAATTTATCAAGATCCTCTTGCAATTTTTCACAATCCTCTTGGGTTTTAACAACTTTAAATAGTTTTGTGTCATCTGCAAATTTGATCACCTCACTCGTTATTCCACTTTCCAGGTCATTTATGAATATGTCAAAAAGCAGCGCGCCCAGCACAGATCCCTGGGGTACACCACTATTCACCTTTCTCCATTGGGAAAATTGGCCATTTAGCCCTACCCTCTGCTTTCTATCTTTTAACCAGTTCCTGATCCACAATAGTACACTGCCTCCTATCCCATGACTCTTTAGTTTTGCCAAAAGTCTCTGATGAGGGACCTTGTCAAAGGCTTTCTGAAAGTCCAGATACACAATATCAACTGACTCACCTTTGTCCACCTGTTTATTCACTCCTTCAAAAAAACATAACCGATTAGTAAGACAAGATCTTCCTTGTCTAAAGCCATGTTGGCTGTCTCCCATTAGGTTGTGACTATCTACATGCTGAGTAATTTTATTCTTTATGATGGTTTCTACCATTTTTCCTGGTACTGACGTCAGGCTCACCGGTCTGTAGTTTCCTGGATCACCCCTGGAACCCTTTTTAAAAATTGGTGTTACATTGGCGATCCTCTAATCTTCAGGTATTAGAGATGATTTTAATGATAGTTCACAGATTACTGATAGCAGCACCTTATCTAAAAACTCTCGCTCCTCTCCACGATCCTCCACATCTGGGGTATACAAGGTAGCATAGAATTGTCTAAATATTTCTGCCACTTGTTTAGAATCACTATGTTTCTTACCCTCTTTATCACGGATGACAGTTATGGCTCTAACACCTCCCCCTTCTTTCACTAAACGCGCAAGGAGTTTGCCAGACCTGTCTCCATACCTAAACAGCTGATGCCGATAGTATTGTAAAGAGTATACCGCTCGTTCCTGGAGCAGTTCATTCAACTGCCTCTGCGTCTCTAAGTATTCCTGCAGACTTGCCCCCTTCAGGCGCCCCACCACCTTCCGCTTTCTATCCTCGAGCTCATGGGTTAAAGACGCTATACTACTATTAAGTTGCTTCCTCTTGGGAGACACATAGGCAATAATCTGCCCCCTCATCACTGCCTTTCCTGCTTCCCAGAGCGAGGCCACTGAGCTACTGGTCCCTTCATTAAATGTGAGGTACTCCTCCCATGTTTGTTTCAAAAATTTCTGAAAGTCTTTATCATGGCACTTACTCCTAGGGAAAGACCATCTATAAGACCCCGAGCCAGTGCCCTTCCAATCGATGCACACCATGGCATGATCTGATACCACTATTGGTTTCACCTCTGCCCTCAACACTCTCCCGAAGTCCCTCTCCGAGACCAGTATATAGTCAATTCGCGACCAGGTTCTGTGCAACCGAGACAAACGGGTATAATCCCGTTCCCCCTCGTGGAGCACTCGCCAAACATCTAACAGGTCACCCATCTGACAAAGATAGCTTACCCCTCTTCGAAACCAACCTCTCCCCGGTTTTGGATTAAACTTGTCCAAATCGGGGTCATGTGGGCAATTAAAATCTCCTGCCAAGATTAATGGGGCCTTTGTGACCGTTGTTATTCTCCGCAATAAAGTCCTGAAAAAGTCGTGCTCGTAAACATTCAGGGCATACACATTACCTATGAGTATCTCTGCACCATTTAAACGCGCGTGCAAAAACAAGAACCGACCCTGGGGGTCTCCCTCTTCACTTAACACCTCCACCTGGATTCCTTTCCGAATTAAGATTGCTACACCTTTCCTCCTCCCTCCCCCTGACGCTGCATACACCTGGCCTACCCAATCCCTCTGGAGTTTAGCATGCTCCACATCACTGAGATGCATTTCCTGTAGTAGGGCTATATGGGCCCGTTCTTTTTTGAGGGCCTGCAGGACTTTCGTCCGCTTAACAGGAGTCTTCAGGCCCCCCACGTTCCAAGAGACTATCCGCATATCAGGTCCCATCTACATCCCATGCTATGGCATGTCCCACCACGATTCCACTCATTTTATCTCCAGTTGCAAGAGGCCACCCAGCCTCAGCCCCCCCAACACCTCTCTCCCAGACCCATATCTGCACAGCAGCACCTCTTTTAAAACAGCTCCAAGAATATGCCCCCGCCCAATGACCTCCCCGACAGTCCCCCCCTCTTCAGCTTCCTCCCCCTCCCCCCTCTCAATGAATCCCCATACAGAAACCTAAACTCTCCCCTTCCTTCCAACCCCCTCCCTCCCCTTTTAAAACATTCCCAGTATAGTACCTCAGTTCTACGCCACTGAGGCCTAGTCCCAGCTAATGCCACAGGGATGCCTCAAAACCTTAAAAGGCTTCACAAACTCAAAACTGCACCCCCCCCCCCTCGCACACCCTCTGAACAAATCACAACTAGCATTTTACTGGCAATTAAATCTCCCCGGTATGACTAATCCCCACACTACCACACAGTTCATAAGGACAATTATATTACTACTCCTCCCTATCGGGAGTTAAGTCCGTACTATCAAAGTCTTCTCACATATCAGACACATGCTTCCACAAGGCCTGCACACCATGCATCTTCTCTGTCCCATCACTGCAGTAATGGCCTCTCACTTCAACTCCGGTCTGTGATCGGTTCCACTTCCAACACATTCTCCATCCTCTCGACGAACTGTTTGGCCGCCGCTACCGTCTCAAAGACGTGGTTCCTGCCTTGGAACAAAACTCTCAGCATTGCAGGAAAAGCTAGCGTAAACTGCAATTTATGTTGAAATAACTTTGAACACACCGGAGAAAATTCCCTCCATCTTGCAGCTACCGCTGCCGAATAGTCTTGAAAGAGCAAAAGCTTCTGATTGTCCAAACGCAGCTCACCTTTCTTTCTATACGCCTGGAGCACTTGCATTTTATGGTGAAAATTGAGCACTCGTAGTATGACCACTCTCGGCCTACTCCCCTCCTCTCGGCGAGGTCCGATGCGATGTGTTCTCTCAATTTTAAATTGGCCTGTTAAAGTATCTAGGCCCAACACTTCCAGCAGCCATTTTTCCAGCATGGAGAGAAGCGTGTGTTCTGTAATAGTCTCCGGGATCCCCACGATGCGCAAATTATTCCTTCGGGATCTATTTTCAAGATCATCAATTTTAATTTGCAATGCATCGATTTGCTTTTTGTGCTCTCGAGATGCCTTCTCTTGCTTGCCCTCCTCATCCTCAAGGCAAGCCACACGGTTTTCAAGCTCTTCCACCCTCTTGCCAAACTCCGACATCGCTTCTCCCACTCCTTCGATCTTCTGCATAATAAGATCAAATTTAGGGTCCAATAATTTGACTACCTCTTTAGCCAACTCCTCCGATGCCGAGTCAGCACTCTCAGTTCCAGGCGAGGCCGGCAATAGCTGCGTGGCAAGCGGCGGCGGCGCAGGCCCCGATTTGCCAGCTCTCTCTCTGTCTCTTTTTACAGGCAAAGGCATTTTATGTTGCTCTTTCTCCGTATACCCCCGACTTATCTCACCAGGCTTTTGTTCCTTGACTATTCCACCACTTAAAGTTGGAGGTGTAAGGGTAATATTGTCAGATTAATATTCGAGGCACCCCCGGAGCGAGTAAGGACACATCCTCCCTCACTCAAGCATCACGTGGACTCAATAGTCATGGTTTAATGGGAGAAATCCAACATAGATTTAGCCAAAGAAGGTCATGTTTTACTAATCTGTTATATTTTTTTGAAGGTGTGAATAGACAGGTAGACAAAGGTCAGCTGGTCGATGTAGTGTATCTGGATTTTCAAAAAGCCTTTGACAAGGTCCCTCATGAGAGACTCTTGGTGAAATTAATAAGTCATGGGATAGACGCAGTGTACTATTGTCGATGAGGAGCTAGTTAAAAGATAGAAAACAGATAGTAGGGCTAATAGTAGGGCTAAATAGCCAATTTTCTCAATGCAGAAAGGGGAATAGTGGAGTACCCCAGAGATCTGTGCTGGGCCGCTTTTTAACATATTCATAAGTGACCTGGAAATTGGAATAATGAATGAGATGATCAAATTTGCAAATGACACAAATTTATTCAAAGTTGTTAAAATGTCAGAGAATTGTGAAAATTGCAAGAGGACCTTGATAAATTGGAAGACTGGATGTCCATGTGCACTTAGGGAAGAACAACCTAAGTTATGGTTGCACGATGCAAGGTTCCACATTAGGAACTATCACCCAGGAAAAGGATTTAGGTGTCATCATGGATAATATATTCAAATCCTCTGCCCGGTGTTCAGCGGCAGCCAAGAGGGCCGATAGAATGCTAAGAATCATAGGGAAGGGAATGGAGAATAAAACCAAGGATATTACAGTATAATGCCTCAGTATCATTCCATGGTGCGACTGCACCTTGATTATTGTGTGCAGTTCTGGTCACCATATCTTAAAAAGGATAGAGCAGAATTAGAAAAGATACAGAGAAGAGCCACCAAAATGAGGAAAGACATAAAAGTTAGGACTCTTTAACTTGGAAAAGAGATGGCTGAGGGGAGATTTGATAATGGATGAAATGGAACAGGTAAACGTAGACTAGTTGTTTACTCCATCAAAAGTAGAAAGACTAGAGGACATGCAATGAAGCTACAAAGTAACCCATTTAAGACTAATAAGAGAAAATATTTTTTTCACTCAACACATAATCAAACTGTGGAATTTGTTACCAGAGGATGTAGTAAAAGCTGTTAGTGTAGTTGGGTTTAAAAAAGGTTTGGACAAGTTCCTGGAGGAAAGGTCCATTATGAGAACTAGGGAAATCCACTGCTTACCCCAGGATAAGCATTATGCAACCTGTGCACCTTTTTGGGAACCTGACAGGTACTTGTGGCCTAGATTGGCCACTGTTGGAAAAAGGATACTGGGCTTGATGGACCCAGTCTGACCCAGTATGGCATGTCTTAGATTCTTATGGAATGATACGCCATGAGGAAAGGCTAAATATGTTAGGGTTCTTCAGTTCGAAAAAACAGCTGAGATGGGATATGAGAGAGGTCATGAACACACTACTAAGACTCTTATCCACTCTTTTGTCATCTCCCATCTAGACAATCGCAACCTACCCTTCACTGGTCTGCCATTGAATCTCTTCCCCTTACATTCTATTCAAAATTTACTTGCTAAGGCTAATGGACACAACTAACCACTAACAGAGCTTTTGTGTCGTATGCTCCCAAGTGCTGGAACAAACTCCCTCCCAGCATCAGATCAATCAGGGACATCACTCAATTCAGAAAGACCATTAAACACTATTTATTCACTTTGCACTTCAAGCTACCATACGTACCTTAGAATTGCCTTCCGCCTGACTCACTTAACTCCCTTCCACATAGCAACAACCCAGAACAAAGGTTTTAAAAAATATGGAAAGTGCTGCATCTCTGCAAATACCAAGCCATGATGTTACCTGTTTAATTGTATATAGTTCTCCCCGGTTCATACCCAGTTTACCTTCCCTGTTATCTGTAAACCTATGTCAGTTTTATATTGATAGGTATTTGTTGTTTAATGTAAACCGCACTGATGATGAATAGTGCAGTATATAAAAACTGTTAACTAAATAAATAAATAAATAAATAAAAATAAATAAAATAAATAATCTTCTGCCAGTGTTGCTATTCTCATGTAACTCCTCTGCTCAAGTCACTCTACTGGCTCCATTTCCATGTACAGTTCAAACTTCTCCTAGTGATCTACAAGTGCATTCGCTCTGTAGCTCTTCATGACCTCTCCTCTTCTTATATCTCCCTACACCCCTTGGGAACTCTACTCCTTCTCTTCTATTGCTAATTCTGTTTGTTCCACCTTGTTCCAAATGCCTGGAATAAACTACCTGATGGATAGCCATCTCTAATCCTATCTAATCCAGGCTGAAAACTCATCTTTTTGAGACTGCTTTTGAATCCTGGTCCCTTATTTTCTTGTTTAACACCCATGTGTCTTTTAATCATTTTCCTCAAGAATGACCCTACCCCGCTGTTTGCAGGGACTGACTCATATTTTTATATACAGCACTGCATATGTCTTGTAGTGCTATATAAATGATGAGTAGCAGTAGGAATAAAGTATTGCGTGGAGTGAAACTGGTAAACTGGGGAATACGTAATGAAGCTACGAAGTAGCACATTTAAAACAAATTTTAAAAAGCATTTTCTCACTCACTGTAGTAATAAGCTCTGGAATTCATTGCCAGAGGATGTGAAAAAAGCTGTTAGTATAATTTTGTTTAAAAACAGCTTTGACAAGCTCCCAGAGAAAAAATACATAAACCATGATTAAGGAGGACTTGGGGAGATCTGAGCATGGAATACATCTATCTTTTGGGATCCTACCAGGTACTTGTGACCTGGATTCGTCACTTTTGGAAACAGGTTACTGGACTTGATGAACCTTTTGGTCTGACCTAGTATGGAAAATATTTTGGGCCCGATATTTGAAGGGCATTTACACAGTTTACAGCCTAGTAAACCGTGTAAATGCCTTAAATGGGGGTATTCAACGGCATATAGATGGGTAGTGCAATTGAATATCCCCCTCTATGTCCCCTACGCGCCCTGATGCTAAAAGTCTGGCATTGGGGCTTGTCAGGGGCATTCTGGGGCAGAGCGGAGGCGAGGGCGTGATAACCAGGCAGCAGCGATATTGCATGCTGTCCGGTTAGTGCTCTACACCAAAAAGATAGTCGAGGAAAACCCTCTCCTATCGTTATGGCGCAGGTGCTAACCAGGCAGCATACAATATTGCTGCTGCCCGCTTAGCTTCGGTGGCTTCTGGGTTGTGTGGCAATACCCGGATATTCAATGCCAGGGCTGCATATGCCCCCAGCATTGAATATCCAGGTATAAGGGTCAGCGGGTAGGGCTATGCGCCAAAGCGGTGCATAGCCCGCCCAGAAAAATATCGGGCCCTATGTTCTTAAGGAATTTCACTCACTCGTTATAGAGGTGATATACTATGACATAGTGTCGTGAAGTGCAAGGTTCAGAACCAAGGGAGGCAGAGGATTCACTGCAAAGTGAAACCAGAACTGTCAGTGCTGAAACAAGCATGGAGGGTTGGCATGGAAACCCTAAACAAAGAACGTCACAGAGTGTTAGGGAACGCCCATCCCCTGAGCTAGCTCCTGCCTCATCAGGGAAGTGGGAACACCTGGTGGGAGGTGTGGCTCAGCACAACGGAGAAAGAAACTTAGATAAAAAGTCTTTAGTTAAAGATAGGAAAGAGAAGGGGAAGGAGAAAGAGACGGACATAGTCTCAGATACGGAGACAGAAGGAAAAGGCAGCACAGCAAGCGTGGAGAAAGCTGAAAGAAGGAGAAAACCAGAGAAAGATAGATACTCCGAGGGCAGCCAAGGTCTGTGGCTGAGAGAAGGGAAAAGGGAAAGAAATCCCAATTCCACTCTGAGGAACTTCTCAGAGGAAGAGAGCTGGGGAAGATATTCAAGTCCAGTTCCTAGGGAGCAGTGCTCAACTACAAAAAGCACTGGGGATTTTTACTATCCAAAAAGCAGAGACGTTTATTCTGGGAACCAGAAAAGACAACCACGCTGTGCTCACAACAGACAGCCTGCAGGTAAAGCTTATTTCCCTGATACCAAGCTTTTACAAAAGGGGAGAGAAAAGTTTTACCAACCTTTTTGTAGCCAAGGGAGATTCCTGGGAGAAAGCAATTCTAAAGGCAGACACAGAATTCCCTGTAGCCAAACAGAAGAGGGAAACGTGTATCCTTTTAATTACAGAGGGCTGTGTGCACAGGAAGCCAAACACCCAGACTCACAGAGCAGGTTGGGGGAAGGGAACCCTGTAATTGGAACGGAGAGGTTTGCATGGCAAGCAGAAGAACCCTCTCTAAGGGACCTTAAGGAAGAAGGTGATCTTATGCAGTGGGACCCTTATCAACCCCCTGAGTCCGAAGTGTTTATGGACTGCTCTTATATGGTGGCAGACAATGTGCAGTCCCTTTGTTAATAATACTGGATTTTGCTGAAGGAAGAAAAACAGCCAAAAGAAGTATTTTGGAGGGAAACTGTTTTAATCTTTTTGATTCTGTAACAGCTGAAGATAAGCATTATTTAAGTTGCCTATTTTTGTTCACATCAGGAGTATGGTTTCTTTGTAAATATATTCTTTGTTCATGGTCATCAACATCCAACCCCGGGAGGGGCAATAAATCCTAATTTAACCTGAACCACTCGTGCACAACTTGGACTCATTCTTACTACTGTAGGACTACATTACCCAGGAGGCCTTTCTAAACCTCCATTTAAAGTTCACAGTCTAAGAAACACAACTACCCACTTGCCTTGCCCATGCTAAATGCCTCTGGGGGGGGGGTGAGTGGTGACAATAGGTCTTATCACTGATGTATTTCCAAGGTTTCCAGGTTCAGATTATAATTTATAAATTCTGTCACACATTGAGATATATGATCACTTTGAGAATGGCTAATCACGTGGGCTTGGCTTCTAAAAAATAAGGAATTTTTGTATCAGCTACTAAGCTAAACATTTTGCTGTTCTATGAATATGCCTACAACATTTTTTGCAGCTCTAGATAATGAGGATCACTGAAGCTTCATCAATGTCCAGCAACATTGCAGACCTTCTTTGTTTCCCTAACATTCATCTTCTTTGCCTTCACCCTTAAAAGTAATAGGGGCTATCCCCTCAGATTTATAATCCTTATATTATGACTCCAAAGTTCTGCATAGGAGCACTACAGTTAGGTTCACTGGCAGATTAGGGTTGTAACGGAGGGGACTGTAGACTTGCTGAAAACCAGATTTAAATATCTGGACAGATGAAAGGGTAACACTCTCTAAAGACCTGTGTATGTTTTTAGCATGTAACTTTATGTCCAGTTTAACTAAGAACTGCCATTAGCCTTCTCCTGATGGATAAATGGAAGAGTGCTGACATATTGTATGCGCTTGAATTATTTTATATTTACATTTTGTAAACTGCTGAGATTTTACTGGTACTCGTATAACAAATAAAGCTGAAACTTGAGATGGAAGAGGAACTGGAAGAAACAGTGCCACACTCATGACCAGGTTGTATATACATAAGATGCATTTTTAATACAAAGATATTTTTAATGCGTGAGTCTATTTTTATTTCTTTATTCCCTACTACTGGTGAACCCCAAACTCTTCTGTCTTGTGTGGGTATGGGGTTATATGACTCCATGTAAAATCAAAATAGAGCATACTGGGTCGACCTGACTACTAGGTGGATTAGGCTTCTGCATAGGGTAGCAAACTTTGGAGTCATACAAGCATATCATCCTTATTAATCAAGATGTATGGCTGGCATGGGGCTTTGGGCATTTGCGCATGTTCAAGACCTGCAAAGCCCTGCCCTTCTGAAACAAGAAACTTGGAGAGGGTGGAACGTTTCAGGCCTTGGGAATTCATGGATGTTCAAGGCCCCTTGCAACCATGCTGATTCTTGTTTAGTGCCACAGCGTAGATGGACTTGGTGGGGTAATGCTGCAGCAGCAGTGATAGTGAGTAGAATGAGAGGAGCTATAGGCCCAGCAGGGGAAAGGGAAGGGAGATGCTGGATACATGGGAGAGAGTAGGGAAAGGGTAAGGGGTTAAAGGGGCACTAAGAGGCGACAAGGCGATAGCGAAGAGACTGAATGAATTCTTTGCTTCGGTCTTTACTGATGAAGATGCAGGGATGTTGCCCATGACTGAAGTGGTATCTAAAGGTGCGGAAGAATTGAAAGAAATATCGATACATAGGGAAGATGTATTACAACTATTAGATAAACTGAAGAGTAGCAAATCACCTGGGCCGGATGGTATACATCCAAGGGTGTTGAAAGAACTGAAATATGAGATTGCAGACCTGCTATTAGTAATCTGTGAGGTATCATTAAAATCATCTCTAATACCTGAAGACTGGAGGATCGACAATGTAACACCAATTTTTAAAAAGGGTTCCAGGGGTGATCCGGGAAACTACAGACCGGTGAGCCTGACGTCAGTACCGGGAAAAATGGTAGAAACCATCATAAAGAATAAAATTGCTCAGCATGTAGATAGTCATGGCCTAATGGGAGACAGCCAACATGGCTTTAGACAAGGAAGATCTTGTCTTACTAATCCGTTATGTTTTTTTGAAGGTGTGAATAAACAGGTGGACAAAGGTGAGTCGGTTGATATATTGTATCTGGATTTTCAGAAAGCCTTTGACAAGGTCCCTCATCAGAGACTTTTGGCAAAACTAAAGAGTCATGGGATAGGAGGCAGTGTACTATAGTAGATCAGGAACTGGTTTAAAGATAGAAAGCAGAGGGGAGGGCTAAATGACCAATTTCTCCAATGGAGAAAGGTGAATAGTAGTGTACCCCAGGGATCTGTGCTGGGTCCGTTGCTTTTTGACATATTCATAAATGACCTGGAAAGTGGAATAACGAGTGAGGTTATCAAATTTGCAGATGACACAAAACTATTTAAAGTTATTAAAACCCAAGAGGATTGTGGAAAATTGCAAGAGGATCTTGATAAATTGGAAGACTGGGCATCAAAATGGCAGATGAAATTTAATGTGGACAAGTGCAAAGTTATGCACCTAGGGAAGAACAACCCAAACTATGGTTACACGATGCAAGATTCCGCATTAGGAACCACCACCCAGGAAAAAGATTTAGGCGTCATTGTGGATAACATGTTAAAACCCTCGGCCCAGTGTGCAGCGGCGGACAAGAGAGCAAATAGAATGCTAGGTATCATAAGGAAAGGAATGGAAAATAAAACAAAAGATATTATAATGCCTCTATATCGTTTCATGGTGAGACCGCACCTTGAATATTGTGTGCAATTCTGGTCGCCGTATCTTTAAAAGGATATAGCGTTATTAGAAAAGGTTCAGAGAAGAGCCACCAAAATGGTAAAGAGGATGGAAGGATACTCCTATGAAGAAAGGCTAAAAAGGTTAGGGCTCTTTAACCCGGAAAAGAGACGGCTGAGGGGAGATATGATAGAAGTCTATAAATTAATGAATGGAGTGGAACGGGTAAACGTAGATCGATTGTTTACGTTATCAGAATATAGAAAGACTAGGGCACATGCAATGAAGCTACAGGGTAAACTATTTAAGACTAATAAAAGAAAATATTTTTTCACTCAACGTGTAATCAAACTCTGGAATTTGTTACCGGAGGATGTGGTAAAGGCTGTTAGTGTTGCTGGATTTAAAAAAGGTTTGGACAAATTCCTGGAGGAAAGGTCCATAAAGAAGGGACCCAGGATATCAATGCTTGACCCAGTAAAAGCATTGTGGAACCTGTGTCTTTTGGGGAAACGTCTAGGTACGCATGACCTAGATTGGGCAATGTTGGAAACAGGATACTGGGCTTGATGGATCTTGGTCTGACCCAGTATGGGATATCTTATGTTCTTATGAAAGAAAGGGGAGATACTGGTCATCTCACAGGATGGAAGGGAAGGGCACATGCTGGACATCTCGGGGGGGGGGGGGGTAGGGTAGGAGTAAGGAAGGAAAGGGGAGATGCCAGTTATCATGGGGGAAGGGAAGTATAATCCATTCTCCAAGATATATCCTAGTCTCCAGTTGTTGTGTTTATTTATTTATTTACATTCTCTTATATACTGTGCTATTCTGCATTAATGCGGTTTACATTGAACAAACTGAAATTACATTGAACAGGGCATTATAACTTGGAGATAACTATTTTACAGGGAACATGGGCTATGGAGGGTTAAGTGGCTTGCCCAAGACCACAAGGAGCACCTGTGTGGACTAGAAACCCCAGTCCTTCCGGCCCAAGGTTGCTGTCCTCTAGTGTTGTCTGTCTTGACTAGACTGTAAGCTCTGATGAGCAGAGACTGTTACTTACATGTGTCTATATAGCACAGCGCATGCCTTGTAATGCTACACAAATGATAAGTTGATAAGTAGTAGTAATAGTAGTAGGCATAGGGGTAGGGAAGTGGAGATCCTGAAGACTTCTGAGGTAGAAAAGGGAAGGGGAGATGCTGGAGTGGGAAGGCCAGGGCCTTAAACCTCCCCAAGCAGGCTCATGGCTGAAGATTTGCTTAGGATGCCAGACATCCTTAGGCCAGCCCTGATAGCATATAAGATGTTACTAAAAAATATAAATAAATTGTTATTTATTTATAATAACAATTTATTTTTATTTAACAAACTGTGGGAAGGAGAAAAAAGGGACCAAATAGGGGGACCACAGAGAGCTGGAAAGGTGAGATCCTGGCAAGAGTTGATGGTCCCACCTTCACCCTCAGCCCCCTGAGATCCTGCTGTATAGTGAACATGTTCTTCCTCTGCCACCTCAGAGCTGGATTATGTTAGGTTTGGAGGGAGGGGCATCAGGATGACAGAGGAAAGGAGGAGACATGGATGATGAAATGATGACAGAGGGAGCAGTGGAAGATAGTGATGAGAGAGGAAAAGGGAGGAGTGAAAGAGAAAAGAATATAGAGGTAGAGATTAAAGGGATGAGGGAAAGGATGGTGGGAGGAAAGATGGAGAAGAGAGATGATGGAGTGATGGTAAAGAGATGAAGGAGAAGTAAGAAGAGGGAAAATTAAGGAATGGAGCAATGGAAAATGGAGATGAAGGAGGGCTGATGATAATAGAAGAATGATCGAGAAGAAAGATGAGGGAAAGAAGGAGGAGTATAGAAGAGAGATAAGAGAAGGGGATGTAGCTCTTATCTATGTGTGTGTGTGTATCTGTATTTTGTTTTTGTGTGTACAGTGTTTACGTGTAAGAATATTATATGGATTTTTGTGAATTGGTATTTCTGTGTGTGTTTGTATGAGTGTGCATGTTTTTTTCATGTGAAGCATGTGTGTTTGTCCCCACATCCCCTGCTGAAATGCAGGGGACATGGGGAAAAGAAGAAGCGCTGTGGATTGTGTTGGAAAGAGGAGATGGCACTGTCATCCATACTGGTGTAGTCTACAGGCCTCCAACTCAAACCACAGAAATTGATGGAGACTTGATTATTGATATTACAAAGGTAGCCATGAAAGGGGAAATGATCATATTGGGTGACTTTAATCTACTTGATGTGGATTGGAGTATTCCTTCTGAAAATCTGGCAAGAAGTAAAAAAATTGTGGGTTCCTTCCAAGATGCATTGCTAAGACAAATGGTGATGGACCCAACAAGGGAAAGTTCGATGCTGGATTTAGTACTCACCACCAGAGATAGCGTGTCGAATGTCTGGGTGGGTGCCCATGTGAGCAGTGGTTTTCTGTTCAAACACCAAACAGACAGCAGTTCAGGGAAAACAAAACTTGTTTTATTCATACCTAGTTTGTTACACCTTCACAAAGCTGGTCTCCTGGACCTTCCTCCAGCCCAGTTAAAGTTTTTTCTTTGCCCAGTTAAAGTTCCTACCTCAAATCTCCTTTGCACAGCTTGCCTTGAAAGGACTATTGGCTCCAGTGGCCTCTATCTCTCCTGTAACCTGCTGGGTTTTTACCCTCCTTGTGAGCTATGCCCTCCCAGCCTTGAACTCTGAGCTGCAGGTTTCCTTAAAGAGGCCAGTTGATAATCCCTCTGTAGAACCCGTCACATACTCTCTCCCTCAGCTCAGCCCTATTGAGTGCTTTCCTTACCTGGGACCCCAACTCGGAAAAGGAGTGGCCTAGTGGTTAGGACAAGGTACTTCAGGCTGGAGGGCCGGGGGTTCAAGTCCCACCTGGGGACAGCAATCTCAGGCCAGAGGGACTGGGATTTCTAGTCCTATAGGCACTCCTTGTGGTCTTGGGCAAGCCACTTAACCCTCCATTGCCCATGTTCCCTGTAAGTATTAGCTTATGTGTGTCATATCACCTCGTGTTAAATGTATCTCCCAATTGACCACTTTGACCCGGTGAAAAGCAGGATATAAATACAGCTAAATAAATAAAATCTGTGTTCAGGTGAGTCCAACCAGCCCTATGGCAGACCTGGAACTGGTAGGGTTGGAGACTCAAGAACTACCAGATAATACAGTCATTGGACTTTTTATGCTGAGCTAGCCACTTGAGGGGTTGGTGATCCATTATCAGCATAAATGAACGGCTGAGCAGGTAGCATTTAAAAGCTAGAGGAGAAGAAAAAAAACTCTAGCAGCAGAAAAACCTTTACCAAAGAACACAAAGAAATCCCCTTTTGTAATGCAGCATAAAAATATTAGCTATTAAAATAAAAAAAAAAAAATCCCAAATCCCTTTAAGAGCTCTCAGGAAGAGAGTTTGTATTTAAGAGCCACACAGTATCACCTTTCTTGGAATAGAGACTCTTTAGGAATGGAAGTACCTACAAGGTAATGTAGACCTTTATACTGTACAGCACTCAGCTGCCTAGTTCCTATGACCACTAACTCCTGAGGAGGTCAGTGACTTCAAAGAACTTGCTTACCTCTTTGAACTTGAAGGCTAGAGGAGAAGAAAAAGAACTTTAGTAGCAGAACAAAATCTTTGTCCAAGAAAACAAAAAAATTCCCCTTTTGCAAAAGAGCTACAGTGCAGCAGAAAAAAAATAGCTTAAAATGAAAGAACAAAAAAGGTCTGGCATGTGCGAATCAGTGTAGACTAACAAAGGTGTATCATCAAATTAATAGTATGCGCTTATGCCTTCCTCCTGTACTAAGCTGGCTGAAGGACTCATGAAAATATTAAGCAGGAGGGAGTCAGAACATCGTCCTGTATGGCGTTGGTCCGTGGCGTCTGTTGCTGGAGGTTACACTGACGGCATAAGCTGGATTGTGGTGCCTATATATTGTGGTATCTTGCTGTTCCGTGTTCCTCTCCTTCTCTTATCTGTTTGACTGTCTCTGTCCTCTATTCTGTCCTATCATATAAATGGCGTTCTTTTCTTATTTCCTTGAATGATATAGTATTGTAAACCGCTCTAATGCCTCTTGGCCTGAGCGGTATATCAAATCTAAATAAACATAAACATTCCACAGGTCAAAAGGTACGGATTAGAAAAGGAAAAATCTACCATCATTGAGAAAGATTGAAGAAAAAATAGGTAAACCAAGTTACGACTGTCTCCTGAATACCAACTGCTGAGACCCAAAAGAGAGAAGAATGGAGAGGTTAACTACGTTGGAAGCAACAGATAGATCCAGTGAGATAGGTAGGCCAATTTTACCATAATCAAGAGCACTGTGGACATTACTTAAGAGACATATTAGGAAGGTTTCTCTATTAAGGCCCTGTCAGAATCCAGACTTTCATGGATGCAGGGTATTGTTTTTTTTCAATGTATTCCAGAGTTGTGAAATGATCAATTTCTCTGTTAGGTTGACAAGTATGGAAAATTAGAAACTGAGCGATAATTGGCTGGATCAGAAGCATTTAAGTATTTCTTGTTAAGAAAGTAACAGACAAGGGCTTTCTTTCAAGAGATGGGACCAACCTTGAGGAGATACTATTGCTAATAATTGTTAAAACAATGGGGTGAAGTCCGAGAGTTGGTTCATGAAGCCAGTATGAAGCAATGGGATCAGACGGACAGGTAGTCTTCCTTGATGAGGAAAGTCAGTTGGTCCAGATGAGAGAGTCAGTTGGTCCATTAGATGATAAAGAGGTTAAAGGAGCGGAGAGACTGAATGAATTCTTTGCTTCAGTCTTTACTGAGGAAGATGTAGGGATGTTACCCATGACTGAAGTGGTTTTTAAAGGTGCGGAAGAATTGAAGGAAATATCGATACATCGGGAAGATGTATTACAACTATTAGATAAACTGAAGAGTAGCAAATCACCTGGGCCGGATGGTATACATCCAAGGGTGTTTAAAGAACTGAAATACGAGATTGCAGACCTGCTATTAGTAATCTGTGAACTATCATTAAAATCATCTCTAATACCTGAAGATTGGAGGATCGCCAATGTAACACCAATTTTTAAAAAAGTTTCCAGGGGTGATCCGGGAAACTACAGACCGGTGAGCCTGACATCAGTACCGGGAAAAATGGTAGAAACCATCATAAAGAATAAAATTACTCAGCATGTAGATAGTCATGACCTAATGGGAGACAGCCAACATGGCTTTAGACAAGGAAGATCTTTTCTTACTAATCTGTTATGTTTTTTTGAAGGAGTGAATAATCAGGTGGACAAAGGTGAGTCGGTTGATATTGTGTATCTGGACTTTCAGAAAGCCTTTGACAAGGTCCCTCATGAGAGACATTTGGCAAAACTGAAGAGTCATGGGATAGGAGGCAGTGTACTATTGTGGATCAGGAACTGGTTAAAAGATAGAAAGCAGAGGGTAGGGCTAAATGGCCAATTTTCCCAATGGAGAAAGGTGAATAGTGGTGTACCCCAGGGATCTGTGCTGGGTCTGCTGTTTTTTGACATATTCATAAATGACCTGGAAAGTGGAATAACGAGTGAGGTTATCAAATTTGCAGATGACACAAAACTATTTAAAGTTGTTAAAACCCAAGAGGATTGTGGAAAATTGCAAGAGGATGATAAATTGGAAGACTGGGCATCAAAATGGTAGATTAAATTTAATGTGGACAAGTGCAAGGTTATGCACCTAGGGAAGAACAACCCAAACTATGGTTACACGATGCAAGGTTCCACATTAGGAACCACCACCCAGGAAAAAGATTTAGGCATCATTGTGGATACCATGTTAAAACCCTCGGCCCAGTGTGCAGCGGCGGTCAAGAGAGCAAATAGAATGCTAGGTATGATAAGGAAAGGAATGGAAAATAAAACAAAAGATATTATAATGCCTCTATATCGTTCCATGGTGAGACCGCACCTTGAATATTGTGTGCAATTCTGGTCGCCGTATCTTAAAAAGGATATAGCGATTTTAGAAAAGGTTCAGAGAAGAGCCACCAAAATGGTAAAGGGGATGGAAGGATACTCCTATGAAGAAAGGCTAAAAAGGTTAGGGCTCTTTAACCTGGAAAAGAGACGGCTGAGGGAGATATGATAGAAGTCTATAAATTAATGAATGGAGTGGAACGGGTAAACGTAGATCGATTGTTTACCTTATCAGAATATAGAAAGACTAGGGGACATGCAATGAAGCTACAGGGTAAACTATTTAAGACTAATAAAAGAAAATATTTTTTCACTCAACGTGTAATCAAACTCTGGAATTTGTTACCAGAGGATGCAGTAAAGGCTGTTAGTGTAGCTGGGTTTAAAAAAGGTTTGGACAAGTTCCTGGAGGAAAGGTCCATAAACCATTATTAAGAAGGGACCCAGGATATCAATGCTTGAACCAATACAAGCATTGTGGAACCTGTGTCCCTTGGGGAAACTGCTAGGTATATATGACCTAGATTGGCCACTGTTGGAAACAGAATACTGGGCTTAATGGACCTTGGTCTGACCCAGTATGGCATATCTTATGTTCTTATAAACACATTTAGATAAGGATGACATAGTGACAGGATTAAATGTTAGTATACACAGGAGATTCAATGAATGTTGAAGTGCCTGCTGAAGTTTGCAAATACCTCTTCTGGGTTGATCATGAAAAGTTTTGCTGAATTTTGCAAATTTTAGTAGTAACATACTGAGCAAGATCTTCTGGGGATGGACGAAACCAAGAGTCTTTGAATAATACCTTTAGTCCACTTGATGGCTGTGTGATTCAATTAAGAATTTGAAAGCATCGATTGGACATTCCATTACTGCTATAGCTAATGGTTCTTTCTCACAGGGAATGATTCCTATGGTGCTAAAGAAAGCCTCAGTTTTTCCTTTGCTTAAAGCATTGTCTATGGATAAATCGGAGCCTTTGAGTTATCATCCTATTTCTTCTCTTTTGTGTTTAGCTAAGATTTTAGAGAAATTGGTGCTTTCACAGTTGCAAAGCTTTATTGATAAGCATAATTTGTTATCGGAGTTACAGTTTGTATTTTGTCCCAATCATGGGACTGAAACACTATTACTGACTTTCACTGAAAAGTTTCTTGCTGGTTTTGATCAGGGCAGATCATTTTTATTAGTGTTGCTTGATGTATCTGCCGTGTTTGACATTGTGGACCATTCCTTACTTTTAACTAGGCTTGGTAAGATGGGGATACAAGGTAAGGTATTTTCTTGGTTCACATCTTTCTTGTAGTATAGATTTATTCAAGTTTGATCATCAGGTCAAGTATCATCTTGGAAATGCATTGAGGCAGATGTGCGGCAAGGCTCTGCTCTCTCGGCTATATTGTTTAATCTATTTATTGCTCTTATTCACAGAATTTTTGAAAGTCTGGATGTTAAATTTCAAGTGTATGTGGATGATTGACATATCTCTATGTCAATTGGATGATTCCTTAAAGTATGTGGAATTTTGCCTTAATTTAGTCAGGTATGGATGTCTCAGAATAGGTTAAAATTGAACATGAAGAAGATAGACATTTTGTATTTGTCTCCAAATCTTTGAAACCCTCTAAGTTTGCATTCTGTGGCTGGATCTTTTTCCTTAAGGCTAATTATGTGGTGAGAGATGTGGAAGTATGGTTGTATACACAATTAAATTTGCATGACTACATACAAAAATTAGTTAAAGCCGCTTATTAAAAATTGTATCTTCTTTGAAGACTAAAACTATACTTATCTTATTTTCAATCTGTACTGCAAGTTTTAATCCTTTCACCTTTGGACTATGTTAATAATCTTTTGGGAGGCCTTTCAAAAGCTACTGTGTCTCCTTCACAATCAATTCAAAATGCCGCTGCTCGTCTTTTAACTGGATGCAAACCTTCTGAAGATATTATGCATCAATTTGCTTGCATTGGCTTCCTAATAATTTTTATGTTTTGTACAAAGTGATTAAGAGGTATGTTTACTAAACTGCGTTAGTGCAATTCGCGTTAGGAGCCGCGGTAGTAACAGAAACCCCAAATAAGGACATGGGCGGTACATCGTCACCACTAACGCGCGTTAAAAAAATTAACGAGCGTTACCGGGCGCCGTGGCGCGTCACTGCGCGTTAAATGTAAGAAGACGTACAGACACAAAGCACTGAAACAGAGCTGTAGCACAATGGTTACGGTACTGACCGCTGTTACAGGCAGCATGGGTTCGAGTCCCCAGCGTGCCTAACGCAGAAGGCTGTCCCAGGCATCACCCTGTACATTACAGAGGGAAAGAGGAGGCATGTTTTTCGTTACGCTGAGTATTGGTGTCAGAAAAACACCCTCGGAGTGTGCCTAGCCACGTACGTTGGTGCGTGCGAGGTTGCGTGCATTGGTACGTGCATAGCTGCGCGCGTACAATCGTGCGTGGGTACCTGTGATTTTACGTGCGTGGGTACGTGTGTTTTTGCGTGCGTGGGTACGTGTGTTTTTACCAGTGTGGGCATCTTATTTTACATACTCTGTAGGGTGTCTTGCACCTATGCATTATGCTAGCAGATGTACGTGTGATGGCCTATGGTTTATCAGAGCCTGTGAGCAGGTTCTGGGGTTTCACAGGGTTGGATTGTGCCAGTCACACCCATGATGCACTGCACATGCAAATCAGCTGTCCACAGATACACACCATGGGGAATACACCCCCACAGCACCTCGGCCTGGTAGGGGGAACTGACCATGTGCACCCCCACAGCACCTCGGCCTGGTAGGGGGTACTGACCGTGTGTTGTACTGGCACAGAGTAGCTACACACCATCACATTGTGAGGGTACTGTGCTCACCCTGAGGGTGCAGTGAGGCACCCAGCACCAGGTCCACAGCACCGTCCATGGCTGAAAGAGGCCATGGCGCAGGTCCAAAGCAGTGTTACTGTGTGAGATAGGTAGTTTCTGCAGGACCACCTTGGACATCTCCGTCTGTTTCAGTCAGGTGTAGCACCCATGCGCCACCACCCCTCTCCCCCAGGGCCAAGGGTGGCAAACAGGGTCTCCCATCAAGAGATCCACAGTCTACCTCCCTGCAAAGGTGGCAGTAGAGGAGAACATTAACCCTAGTCCTGCTGAGGAACAGACACCCCACAGGGCAGTCAATGCAGCTCTGTACACAGCCATAACACAATAGCAGACAGACATTAGGCCTGGATATGGTATGCTGCACCCCACCACTATCTGATATTCCCCTGGTGCAAGCCACTCCATCACAACACCTACCAGCTGCAAACAGTCTACTAGTGCCCAGTGGAGATGCCTGCACCCAGAACTGGGATGTCAGCATACACAGCAAGCAGATACATCAGTGACTGGGCCCCAAAAAGAAACCCATATTTATCACATGAGAGAAATACCAGATAGCACTATGGGAGTACCTAGCCATGCTGTGGTCACTGCACAGTCAGGGTGAGAGTGATCTCTCAGCAGGATATACTGAGGTCACCCTGTCTGTGTAGGTGGTGGCCGGCCACTACAATGTGCCTGTCACTGCCCTATGCCCTGTGCAGATGCACCCTGGCCAGGTCACCCTGTCCGGCCTATACCCATGGTACCTTGCTCCTCATTATGCACATTGGCAGCCCAATACTGGCAACATTGCTGGCAGTGTGGGCTGTGGAAGGTGTTTGCAGCCACCACACACTGGATAGACCAGAGGTACTCAAATCCAGTCCTGGAGGGCTGCAAACCAGTCAGGTTTTTGGGATATCCCTAATGAATATGCATGAGATAGATTCAAATGTAATGGAGGCAGTGCATGCAAATATATCTCATGCACATTCATTAGGGATATCCCGAAAACCTGACTGGTTTGCGGACCTCCAGGACTGGATTTGAGTACCTCTGGGATAGACAGCTAGCCACCCCCACACCTATGCCAGCATTGTGCTACTATAGAGGTGGTCAGCAGCCATACCCACCACACCAGTCCTGGGCATAGTACAGGCATGGATATGGTACACAAGACTGTTGGGGGGTCACTCCCCAGGGTGGTGAACACTGTCAGAGACCAGACCTGCAGCACACACCGCAGACATCAGAATGATTGTTTTGGTGGAGCTCAATGAGCAAAATGTGCTTAACGTAGGAATTGATATCTGCCAGTTATCAGAGGAAACGTTTGATAGCTGTTTACCATATACCCAGGTGTAGGGTGGCATTGCTAAGGTATGCAACTGCTAGTATTGGGGGATACAGGCAGGGCCCAATGTCTTGCCTCTCCAGGAGGCATTGGCCAATGGGGCCTGTGGGTGGGTGTGCGGCCCTGTTGGCTGCTGCTTTACGGCAGAGTTCCCCAACTCCAGTCCTGGTGTTCCAAACACTGTTCGGGTTTTCATGCTGTCCCTCATAAATATGCATGAGCTACATCTGCATACCATGGGGGTGGTGCATAGCTATGCAGCACAGGCATCTTTATTAGAGGCAGCATGAAGCCGGAATGGTGTGGGGCCCTCCAGGACTGCATTTGCGGGACTCTGCATTATGAAATGTGCCTGTTTCTGGTGTCTGTGTTTGGTGTAGTAAAATATAGGCCATGCGTATGTTATCTGCAATAATGGAGTGTCTTTACTATCACTGTTTAGTGGTAGGTAAAACTATGGGGACTGGGTTGGCAGGAGCTCCAGCTGGGATTTGAACCTGTGACCCTCTGGTCTTGCAGGCACTGGCTGTGTCTGTTGCACCACACTGTGGCCACTGTGCAGTCCCTGGAGTTAGTTAAACCTCAACACCTTAGCAGTCCCAGATATAATAAGAAAATCTAAACACTCAACAAGTAACAGTGCCTTTTCGCTAGTTGCTCCGATACTGTGGAACAATCTACCAGTTCAACTAAGAGAAACAAAAGATCTTCTAACATTCAGGAAAACACTAAAAACCCATCTATTCACACAACACTATACCAATGGAGAAACAGGTATAGCTTCCCAACCTCCATAAACTGAATCATTTACATTAATAAACTATTACTTGTAATATAGCTCAATAATGTTATTTTATACTGTAATACATTTTTACTAGTATTGCATTATACAATACCTGTAATAATGTAATATATGTAATAATGTATACTAACTCATAAGTTCTGAATCAATTGTATTAATATTTGATTTGTTATAATGTAAAATGTGTAAAAATTTAAAATCTATTGTAAAATCTATAGTATTGATATTTGACTTGTTATAATGTAAAATATTCCTAGTTCTTAAAGTTCAATGTACCTGTTCTGTTTGTTATAATGTAAACCGCTGCTGATCCTTGGAAGCAGCGGTATATAAAAGTTGTTCAAATAAATAAATAAATAAAATAAAATAAAAACCGGCCTGACGAGTCAGAAACCCTGCTCTGCAACAGGTTTACTGTGGCCTCATTTACCTTGTATGCAGACAAAGGTGCACATAAACCTCAGAACAGACCTCAGAAAAGGGGCACACACCCATAACCAAGCTGGGCAACAATGATATCATTGGGCAACATTACACAACACTTCCAGGACAGCTCCATTACAATGAAATGATCTTTGAAAGGGTCTGCGGAGCGTAGACCCTTCCACACATCATTTCTTTTTTATTTTGTGCTTTCCAGGGAGTGTTGTTCCTTGTTGCCCATTGCTATCACTGTTGCCCAGCTGAATTATGCTTTTTAAAATGTTTCTTGTGGTCATTTTTAACGTTTTATGTGAAATTTTGTTCTGTGCACATGTATCACACTGCTCACGTTTGTGGGTTTCCCCGGTTTTTCTGTACATTGCTGACGGAAATGGTTTCTCTTCCCTTTAAATGCCTTTGACGACAGGTTTTCATTCGCGTTGGAATTGAGCTCGGAAATTCAGCGCGTTAGTATGAGGGGAGCCTCTCCCCGCCCACTCCCCGCCCACTCCCCGCCCATTTACCCCTTCTCTCCGCCCACTCTCCACCTTCTGCGCTGTTTTAACGCGCCGCGGAGGTTTACAATCGTTAACTATGCTTAACGCGCGTAGTATTACGTTAACGGTCGTTAGCGCGTCGGTACGCGCGTTATACGGCACTTACGGTCGTTAACGTCGTATAATGCACGTTAGTCACGTTTACCGCACTTTAGTAAACATCCCCCTAAGATTACTTTTAAATGCTTGCTTAATGTGGCTCCTGTTTGTTTAGCAACTTTGCTTAGGCCTTATTGTCCTTCTTGTCTGTTACGATTTCAGGATGCGCATTTATTAGTTGTTCCTCCTTTTAAAAAGATTCACCCTCAGTCAATATGTAAGAGGATATTTTCTATGAGTGCTTCATCTATTTGGAACTCTCTTCTAAATGAGTTAGGTGCTAAAGCAGAGTTGATGGTTTTTCTATGAAAACTGAAAACTTATTTATTTCAGCAGGCTTTTCCTTGGATTTGTTTGATTAGTAGATGAAATGATGTGGGCAATTATATTTTGGTAAAATTAATCCAGTGTGGTTTTCAGATGGCAGTCTTTTTTTTTCCACTTTTAATTTCATATTGCGTTATTTTATTTTGTATGATTTTATTGGTATGTTAATATGTACTGTGTATGTTATTTGTTATCCACTTCGGTGTTGGTGCAGACTATAAATCCTTTTAAGTACGTAAGTAAATAAATAAATAGTGGGTTGTATGGAAAGTAATTGGGACTCTACTAAGAATAGTTTTTGTGGGCGACTGGAGGATCTTTGAATGGCAAAGGAAAACTAATTTTTCTTAATGTTAGCAATTTGAGTATGATGATACTCATAATTGGTCTTAAAACATCTCAAGGACTGTTCTGTTTTATATTTACACCAGTTCCTTTCTGCGTGCCTCACCTGACGTTTCAAGTGGAGACCTGAGTGATACCATGGATGTGAATGTCTGGGAAAAGAATTATGTGGTACTCGAATGATGGTGTCTAGAGCATCACTAAGGGATATATTTACTAGTGGCTTCCGTGCGATATCTGAGCCGTGGCTCCATGGGCCATAACTCTGATATCGCACTGAAGCTGATTCCGCTGTTTAGTAAACATACCCCTAAGTTTTTGGTTTCATAGGACATCTGCAGTGGGAAAGCAGTCAAGCGCAGTTGCTGATGAATCTCAAGTCAGGACTGTATGGGACAGCTTATTGAGCAATTCTGGGTACCTAGTGAGGTCCAGTATATATTGATGTGAACCCCAATGGACTTCAGCCTAAGATAAGTTATGGATGTGTTATTTCCATTGAATCTCACAGCACCATTTTAAATGCAATATAGAAAAAAAATCACAAAATTTTATGGACTATAGTTGATTGTCCAGAGACCAGTGATTGCACATACAGATCACTAATGCAGCTGTAATAGCCCCATTCTGAGGTCTCTCTCTACATAATTCTGTTTTGTTGTATGGAACTTTCCACAATGAAGCTTATTTCAATAATTTAGTGTGCTTTCTGTTTTTTATGGCTGCTATCTGGGAGCACAGTTATTATGGCTGTCACTACAAGAAGCATTCTGAGGACACTTGTTCCACCCCTCAAAAAAGAAGTCTGCCTCCTGAGGTGAACACCTAATTTCACCTAATGATAGATCCACCCCTGACTATCTAAAATTTGGACAGCCTGGGCCTCTGTGACCCACCTCATTCTGATGCCCTTTTGCACAGCTTTCTAACTAGGTTTCTTGTCTTGTTTTCAGTTCTTACTCAGTGAAAGTGGATTGTAAAATTCAAGCTCTCTTCCTGCCTATACTTAATCTTGTAACCTCGTTTGGTGTAATTTTGGTAACTGTTTGGTATGAGCAAGCTAAGCAAATTTGGAATTTAGGAACCTCTTTAAACTGAGAAGTACCTGAGAGGGTAAGAAAATGATCTGGATTAGGGAACAAAAAAAAGAAAACTCAAATGAGTAGAAGTTACAGTATAAAGAAATGATTTATGAGGAACTCAGACCTTTCATTTTCACAAAATATTATTTACTATTGGAGAGACACTTTAACAATGGTGTTTGATATTTTAATTGAACAATTAAATAAAATAACATTCTTTTCAGTTCTTTACTCTTTCTTATTTTCAACTTGTCTTCCCTTTTGACCTCTTTCCCAGTTCAGTTCTGCAAACAGGAAGTGGTTTGATGATGGTTCTGCACATGAATACTGAGTGCTTTTCTGCTGAATGTGTTGGTTTTCAAGGGTATGAAGATTTAAGCACTTTGCTTCCTTTTTTCATTTCTCATTCTCTTTCCATGCCTTTAGCTATCTGTCTGGGTAATTTGTAAATTCATATTCTTACCAAGGTTTTTAAAGAGTCTAAAGGAGGAAAATATTTTGGATTTAGCTGATGCCTTTTTCAGTGTGTAAGTTCAAGGTAAGTTACATTTGGGAACAGCAGGCATTTTCCTATCCACAGAGGGCTCACAATCTAAGTTTATACCCAAGATACTGGAGGCTTAAGCAGGGCTAGCACTACCACTAGGTGAACTAGCCAATTGCCTAGAGTGTTGCCAGGGAGGGGGTGCCAATCGCTGCTGCTGCCACCCCTCTACAGTTTGCATTGTGCTTTTATAGCCATTGCTGCCCTTCTCCGGGGCATTTATGTTCCTAAAATCAGCTGCATGTTCTGCCCTGGTGTCCTTTCGAAAATTACCCACTTTTTGTTAATCACAGGGAAAAGTATAATTTGCCATCTTAACTACTCATAACCTAACTTTACATTTCTCAGAGTATGATGCATAAGCAGTTTTATTGCTTCTGCAGATAAACACAAATCTACATTATTCATCCATATTTTTTACTGAATTAGACTGGTTCTATAGTGATGCTAATGCCTAAAATGTAAATGGATCCCAGTTTACCAGAATACAGCCTTAGCTACTATTGCAGTTATACAAAAATGCAATAAAGAATGGTGAGGAAGAAAGGATGACAGAACCCTTCTCCTTTCCTTTCCAAGTAACGTCTTGGTGCAATGAAGCAAGAACAGAAAACAAAAAATAAAACAGTGTTTTTCAAATTAAGAGCTAGAGTTACTGATGTGCGCTCCCGCATTAGCATGCATTGTAATGGGATCCAGTTACTAATAACCCCCATTAACGGCATTAACGTGGTAGTGCTCGCTAGTAACTAGCTGCAAATTAGCAACACAATAAAATACATCAAATTACTACAACATAGTATTCCCATGAAACCTTATGAAATTGACAAGGAAGTATTCTGCATCAAAGTCATGCAGTGCACAGAATACCGAATGTGGTTTTGATTAAGCACTGTGATGGTATATCTGCATTTTAATAGCAAAAGTAGCAGATATGCAAATCTTTCACTACTAGTGTGTTGTTGCCAAGGGCTGCCGCTAAGTATCTTCTATTTGACAAAATTAAATTTTCTGTTTAATATAAATCAGACATCTGCCTGTTATTCGGTGACTGCCTTCATATACAAAGTACCTCATTCACAGCCACTTCATATCTGTAAAAATTGGAAAGTTATCCATGTTGCCAGTACTTCAGTGAAGACAGAAAAAATATGATGGGTATTGGAGGAGGAAAAAATTGCATAATTTATCATTTATTAATAGTGTTACTAGCAAAATTGATGTTATCGCTATAGGAGAGGTCTGGGAGCTGTATTAGTAAGTCAGATTCACTCATTTTCCAGCAGTCAAGCTTTACAAATGAAATCATACCACTGGCACAAAAGTGACCAAGCTCGCTGTTTAGATTCTTATAAATCATATTGGTAAGGCAGTAGGGAAATGGGGAGTGGGGGGGGGAGGGGAAGGGTTGGGTGATGCATGAGGTATAGGAATTTATCTTGGATGATTGAGTAAGGCAAGAAAAACTGTCTTGGTTAAGAAGCAATCAGGGAATTTTATAACAGGACATCTTAAAAATGGGCTTGGTGCACCTATATTATGCCTTTTTTCTAAACGTAGTGGAAGTCTGAAGCAGCAACGTTAATGAAACTGCAGTGCTGAGCTTTTCTTTGAAGGGAACTACAACTGAGAATAGTAACCGAGGCAGGTCGGACCCGGCGCTAACCCGCTCGAACCCCCCCTTCCTTTAACCTATACATCCTCCCCCCCCACCTCCTGCATCTCCCAACCACCCAATACAAAAACACACCAACACATTTTCTTGGGCTTATATGGTCACAGCTTTATTAACACTTAGGAAAATTCCAAACATTTCTTGTAACATAAATTCCTTAATAATAACCAACGAGCGGAACGAGCCATCACCCACCATACCATTAGCAAGATGACCTCATTCCACTCCCGCCGCGGCCGAGCCAGCAGCAAATGCCAACCCCCCTTTTCCCCAGCCTCGCCATATTACTAGCAAAGACTGGCAAGGGGTCATCCGAGATGGGGGCACCCGCCCCCGCCCCAATTCCAGTTAAAGGCTCCGGACCCCGGAAACCTCCGGGATCCCGCCCCCCCACCCGCTGCGACAACCCTTAAACGGATATATCCCCCCGCACCCAACTAAAGGGCGGGAGGGTGGGCAGCAAAAAACCTGCTCCTTTCAGCTGCCCCAACGCGACCGAGAGAGACGCAACGTGCGTCTCACCCATAACCCCACCGAACCGGCGCCTCTCATTGGCTCGCCGAGCTGTCCCTCCCCGGTGAGCCAATTTTAAATAATGACTCCCCCGCCCTCCAAACAAGCACCACCACGCGATGCCGTGAGCAGGGTCCCCGACCCGGGCCTCGCGCCCGGTTACCGCCGGCCGCCAGGACCCTGCCCCGCAGCCTCATCATAACCGAGGCAGGTCGGACCCAGTGCTAACCCGCTCGGACACCCCCTTCCTTTAACCTATACATCTTCCCCCCCCCCACCTCCTGCATCTCCCAACCACCCAATACAAAAACACACCAATACATTTTCTTGGGCTAATATGGTCGCAGCTTTATTAACAATTAGGAAAATTCCAAACATTTCTTGTAACATAAATTCCTTAATAATAACCAATGAGCGGAACGAGCCATCACCCGCCATACCACTAGCAAGATGACATCATTCCACTCCCGCCGCGGCCGAGCCAGTGGCAAACACCAACCCCCCTTTTCCCCGGCCTCGCCATATTACTAGCAAAGACCGTCAAGGGGTCATCCGGGTTGGGGGCACCGCCCCCACCCCAATTCCAGTTAAAGGCTCCGGACCCCGGAAACCTCCAGGGTAATGCCACCCAGCGTAGGAGAAGTTCGCGCCCCTACGCCGCCCCCCCAAGCCCAAGCTGCGACCATTTAGCCTCCCACTGCATGACCCACTCCAAGGCCTCCTGCCAGTCATTGAGTAGCAAATCCATTCCCACCGGGGATAAATGCACCCCATCCTGCCGGTATAAGCCCTCACAAGTGACATCAACCCAAGGGTGCAAGACTTGATATCCCCCGTGGTCACACATCCACCGCCCAGTCTGACGATTGATTTTTGCTAGCCCACGCGACCAGCGCCGCTGCTGCTGGCAGGTAGGCCTCGGAATGATATCCGACCACAACAAAATAACCTCCGGAAACATCCGAATAACTTCAGCCAGGTCCCTCTTAGCTGCTTGGATTAACTGCTTGCAGGTCCAGCCGACCAAATCATTGCCTCCTACGTGCAGCAGAATCGCTGCCGGCTCTCTCCTCACTCGCTGATGGTGCCGAAGCAAAGGTAATAGCTGTGGCCATCGAAGACCATGCTCACCCAGCCATTCGACGGATACCATATCCGGGTCAAGACCTAAATTACGCCCCAACGGTCGTTCAGCTGCCTGAAGTCCCGCCCAATGCACGAATGAATGCCCGATCATCCAGCATCCATGCTGGCGCCGCACAGCATCTGGAAAAGAAAACATAAGTCAGGCATCCGAGCAGAATTCCCTTATAACCGCACATAACCCCTAAAGACCTGCGATCTCCATCTGCCAATGCTCTGAATCTCAGCCTCAGATAGCCCAGCTGCCGCCGCACTGGTGGCCGCTCCAATACGAAATTAATGTGGCGCAAATCGCTGCGGATCCAAGCCCAGATGATGCAACACCAGCCGCAGAATGTCTGCCACTTGGAAACGTGTTACCCCACGCGAATCCCCATGCTGGAAAAACAGCCGGCCTGCTGCCGGGCGCTCCAACATGTAGCCTCTCACGGCTGACACCGGGCACGTGGGCAACGACAAGACCTCGTTCAAAACCACCCACAACCCCTTTCCTAACTGGTCTGTCTTCGACCTCGCCAACCTAACCCAAAGCTGCCCCTCTCGGACTTGCACATGGCCACTCAACAGGCCACCGGCAGCAGTGGCCTGTTGAGTGGCCTGTTGACTGGAGCTCGCTACCAACTCCCCCATCCAAAAGGCTCCGAAGAAAGCCACACAAAAAACTGCCTTGAACAGTATCGCCTTGTAATGTGACAGAGCCACGCTCGGCAAGGCCGCACAAAGCCGAACCAGCAGTTCATGCGTAACTGGCAACCTCGAATCCCGAGGAGCTGGGCAAGCTCGCTCCCACCCATGTAGCAATTTCCGAGACAAGAACCCAAGGACTGAATGACCCCAACCCGCTGCTCTAGCGAAAAAGGTGAAGCTAGCCAACCGACTCCGTACCGCCGCCCTGGAGGCTCCCTCTCGCTTTGCTTGCACTATATAATGCCCCATTAAGGAATCCACATCCATTCCCGGCTGCCAACCCCGCAACTGCAAATATTCCACCACCGCGTCGAATCTGCTCCGATACGCTGACCACGTCGAAGGCGCCACTGAATTCCTCAACAACAGTATCAATTCCGCTGACCAATCTGCCATAAGTTCTCTGGAACCGCCAACCCTTCGACTTCCGCTTCTGGTGCCAAGGTCTGGAACAGCTCCCACTTGGAACGACAAAGGGCATCAGCAATTCTATTAGTGCAACCCGGAATATGCTGGGCCTTCACACACACATTCAAACGCAAACAAGTCAAAATGATGTCCCTCATCAACCCAGCCACCTGCGCGCACTGCAGCGTATATCGATTAATTACGGCAACCACAGCCTCATTGTCGCACCACCATACTACTCTACGGTTCCGCAGCTTGTCCGGCCACAAATGCAACACAACCAATAACGGAAACAGTTTCAAAAATGTGATGTTACTAGTTAGACGTGCTGAGTGCCACACCTGAGGCCAATTGGCCGCACACCACTCCCCTCTGAAATAAATACCCAGCCCTGCACTACCTGCCGCATCCGTATACAACTGCAAATCTGCACTGGAGATCTCCGCTACCATCAGAACTGATATCCCATTAAACCCCTCTAAAAACTCATCCCAGACTCGCAAGTCAGCCTTCATGACCTTGGACATTCTGATGTGATGATGCGGCTTCCTAACCCCAACTGTAGCTGCAGCTAAATTTTGCAGAAAAACACGGCCCATCGGTATGACCCGGCAGGCGAAATTCAAAGAGCCAATCAAGACCTGCAATTCTCGCAACGATAACTTAGTGGATGCCAACCTGTTAGCTAACAACACTCGCAACCGCACCACTTTGTCCACCGGGAGGCATGCCACCATTTCCACAGAATCCAGCTCCACCCCCAAAAAGGTAATATACGTGGCCGGGCCTTCCGTTTTTCCAACAGCCAATGGCATCCCGCAATCACTAGCCATATCCACAAAACCACCCAACAACTGTTGACACTCCACTGACTGCGCCGCCCCCACAAAGAGAAAATCGTCTAGATAATGCACCACATTACCGCAGCCGACCCTCTGGACCAAATTCCAATGCAAAAAGGAACTAAACGTCTCAAAATATGAACAAGATACAGAACACCCCATAGGCATGCACTTATCAACATAGAACATATTGTCGAAGCAGAAACCTAATAAATAAAAATCAGCCGGATGCACTGGCAGCAGCCTAAACGCCACCTCCACGTCTACCTTTGCCATCAAGGCTCCCGGGCCACACTGTCTAACCAACTTAACTGCCTCATCAGAGGAAGCATAATGAACTGCACACAACTCTCTCGGGATATGATCATTGACTGAATCACCTATCGGAAATGACAAGTTATGGATCAGTCAAAACTTCCCCGGCTCCTTCTTCGGAACCACCCCGAGCGGCGAAACCACAAGGTTCGCCAAAGGTTGCTCCACAAAAGGACCCGCAATTCTACACAAACATAGCTCAACAGCCAACTTATCGCGGACTACCACCCTCAAACACCTTACTGAAGGCGAGCTGCACGCAGGCCTGCACGACAAAGTCCCATGCACAGGTATACGGAAACCGACCTGGAACCCACGTTCCAACATATCCCTATCCCGCCCCCGTGGGTACCCCCCGTAACCATTCCTCTAAAATCTCCCTCCGAATCGGAGTAGGGGCCATACTGAATACATCGAAATTACTTGGCAGCTGATGGGGGGGGGGACCTGCACCGCCCTTTTTAACACATTTACTGGCTGAATGTCCACCCCCACAGCTGCAGCACTAGGCCCCGCGACCCCTGCCAAACCTCTGGGCCAGCCCATCTGGACAGGAGGCCCATAACAGAAGTTATGAGCCCCACGCCACGGCGTGGCCCACCCCTCCACCCCAACCCCCCCACCCTCTTTACCCCTGCCCCCCAACCCTGCGCACCAACCCCCTCCCACCCAGCCCCAGCACTCCCCTGTGACGCACCCCCACCCTCCCCATCACCGGCAACCCCCTCGCTAACCACCCCATCCCTAGAATTATCCGTCTCCTGTGACTGAATATCTCTCCTCCCTCCACACTGCTCCACAACGCCAACCCATCCTCCCTGCACCCCCGCTTAGATAGACCAGCTGTCCTCCTCCTGGCCGGGGCTCCCACCTTCCCCCTTTCACCTCTGGCCCCCTACCACGAACTATACCCCTGCCCCTAATACCCTGAGCTGCACCTATCCCCGAGCCGCTCCCTGCAGCCCCCCTAATACTCCCTACAGGCTCCGCAGCAGGAAATGCTACCTGCCCCCCTCTCCTGCCCACTGCAACCCATCCCCCCCCCGGCTAACCCCACTGACTTTGCCAATCCGCCCCCGCCACAAAGGCATCGTTTAAACAATCCCAAATACAGCAAGAAATTAAAATATCCTGCCCTGCATTATTAAAAGCTGCTAGCCCCCCTACTATCAATTGTGCACAAACCACGGCCCCAAAGGCATATAATTCACTTAAATATGCCTCTGAAATAAAGGGCACAGCCTTTCACCTGCCTCCTCTTCACCCCAACTGGGCCCGAACGTCCCTTCACTTGCTGCCGCTCCGGCCCCTCGACTCTGCTCCAGCCGCCGAACCTGAATGGCCGCTCAAATCCTGCCACACTGGAACCGCGACGCTGCCGCCGACTCCCCGGAGCAGTCCAGCAAAAGACCTGCTCCTTTCAGCTGCCCCAACATGACCGAGACAGACGCAACGTGCGTCTCTCCCATAACCCCACCGAACCGGCGCCTCTCATTGGCTCGCCGAGCTGTCCCTCCCCGGCGAGCAAATGATTTTAAATAATGCCTCCCCCGCCCTCCAAACAAGCGCCACCACGCGATGCCGTGAGCAGGGTCCCCGCGCCGGGCCTCGCGCCCGTTTACCGCCGGCCGCCGGGACCCTTCCCCACGGCCTCATCAGTCTCTGAAACAGAGCAGAGCTTCAAAATGATTGATTTTCGAACATTGAATCGGTTCGCCATAACTGAATTGGTATTTAAAGGTGCGGAAGAATTGAAGGAAATATTGATACATCGGGAAGATGTCTTACAACTATTAGATAAACTGAAGAGTAGCAAATCACCTGGGCCAGATGGTATACATCCAAGGGTGTTGAAAGAACTGAAATATGAGATTGCAGAACTGCTATCAGTAATCTGTGAACTATCATTAAAATCATCTGTAATACCTGAAGACTGGAGGATCGCCAATGTAACACCAATTTTTAAAAAGGGTTCCAGGGGTGATCCGGGAAACTACAGACCAGTGAGCCTAACGTCAGTACCGGGAAAAATGGTAGAAACCATCATAAAGAATAAAATTATACAGCATGTAGATAGTCACAACCTAATGGGAGACAGCCAACATGGCTTTAGACAAGGAAGATCTTGTCTTACTAATCTGTTGTTTTTTTGAAGGAGTGAATAAACAGGTGGACAAAGATGAGTCGGTTGATATTGTGTATCTGGACTTTCAGAAAGCCTTTGACAAGGTCCCTCATCAGAGACATTTGGCGAAACTAAAGAGTCATGGGATAGGAGGCAGTGTACTATTGTGGATCAGGAACTGGTTAAAAGATAGAAAGCAGAGGGTAGGGCTAAATGGCCAATTTTCCCAATGGAGAAAGGTGAATAGTGGTGTACCCCAGGGATCTGTGCTGGGTCCGCTGCTTTTTGACATATTCATAAATGACCTGGAAAGTGGAATAACGAGGGAGGTTATCAAATTTGCAGATGACACAAAACTATTTAAAGTTGTTAAAACCCAAGAGGATTGTGAAAAATTGCAAGAGGATCTTGATAAATTGGAAGACTGGGCATCAAAATGGCAGATGAAATTTAATGTGGACAAGTGCAAGGTTATGCACCTAGGGAAGAACAACCCAAACTATGGTTACACGATGCAAGGTTCCACATTAGGAACCACCACACAGGAAAAAGATTTAGGCGTCATTGTGGATACCATGTTAAAACCCTCGGCCCAGTGTGCAGCGGCGGCCAAGAGAGCAAATAGAATGCTAGGTATGATAAGGAAAGGAATGGAAAATAAAACAAAAGATATTATAATGCCTCTATATCGTTCCATGGTGAGACCGCACCTTGAATATTGTGTGCAATTCTGGTCGCCATATCTTAAAAAGGATATAGCGATTTTAGAAAAGGTACAGAGAAGAGCCACCAAAATGGTAAAGGGGATGGAAGGATACTCCTATGAAGAAAGGCTAAAAAGGTTAGGGCTCTTTAACCTGGAAAAGAGACGGCTGAGGGGAGATATGATAGAAGTCTATAAATTAATGAACGTAGTGGAACGGGTAAACGTAGATCGATTGTTTACCTTATCAGAATATAGAAAGACTAGGGGACATGCAATGAAGCTACAGGGTAAACTATTTAAGACTAATAAAAGAAAATATTTTTTCACTCAACGTGTAATCAAACTCTGGAATTTGTTACCGGAGGATGTAGGAAAGGCTGTTAGTGTAGCTGGGTTTAAAAAAGGTTTGGACAAGTTCCTGGAGGAAAGGTCCATAAACCATTATTAAGAAGTGACCGAAGATATCAATGCTTGACCCAGTACAAGCATTGTGGAACTTGTGTCTTTTGGGGAAACTGCTAGGTACGTATGACCTAGATTGGCCACTGTTGGAAACAGAATACTGGGCTTGATGGACCTTGGTCTGACCCAGTATGGCATATCTTATGTTCTTATGTTCTTAACTCTGTATGGCAGATAAATATTAATCTTTGCTTATGAACCGGCTGGTGAAATGGAATAATCTAAAAACCTTGGACCAAATGATGAGACTAAGTGAGAGTTGTGAGAAGATTCTCTATTTTTAAAGCTCTCTGTAAATTATTTGATAGCTCCTTAAAATATTCTGAATGAATTTACTGGCTGAATGTTTTCTTATGGGCTTGTAATTTGGTTCAACACAGCTATTTTGGATATATTTTTTGTTTTTAACTTTTGGGCATGTTTTATCCAGCAACTACGGCTTCTGAAAATAAAAAAAAAGGGATCCTGTGTTCAGCTTTTCAGAGGACCAAATTAATAAGATTTTACAGAGACCGGCATGATTTCAAAATGCTGCTATCTTATAAAGGCAACATACGAGCGTGTGTGTGTCTTTAGGAAAAAGGGTCCCAGAACCATCCCCTAATGCGCAAATTCAAATGCATTAATTTGCACCTGCTTTGAAGCAGGTGCAAATTAATAGGTTTGGTCTGTCTGGGTACGTGCATATTTTATAAAGTACACATGTGCATACTTGTAACTCTGCTCAAACGCCATCGCTGGGAACACTTACATATGTGCTGCATGCATATAGTACATGGATTAGCGTACTTAAGGGGTCCTTTTACATGGTGAATGATAATGCATGGTATGCCAGCTACTGACTTCTAAAAGGACTTTAACTGGCACTTATTTGCAAATGTGGAGAGTGGGCTGGTTAGGTGCAGAGTGTGGGTGTGGAGAGCACATTAGCAAATGCTCTCGGTTAACATGACAAGTAGCACGGGGGCATTAATTATATTGCATGTTAGTATATGCAGTCGCACATTAACTGCCAGGAACATATGATCAGACTCCTGACAGTCACCTTTGAGGCTTTGCACTTATTCAATAAACAAACACTCCTAGACCATATACAAATACTCCTAGACCACTCCTAGACCATATCCCAAGACTGAACAGCAGCTCCACTGACTTAACAGAACTGGTTAACAACTAGAATGAAACCATAGCTCCATTCGCCATAGCACCACAATGGAACAACACCACAAGAACTCAAGCTCCCTGGTTCTCCTCTGAAATAAGACAAACCAAATGCAATCTAAGAGAGACTGAATGACAATAGAGATACTCGAGACCTGCACCTACTCACCAAATACTCATCCAAACAAACGGAGTACAACAACCTTATCAACAAACACAAAAGAGAATTCCACACAACCTAATCCTAAGCTCATTGAACCATCCCAGAGAGCTATTCAATACAGTTGAAACCCTCACTCGAAGGACTTCCGGTGACACATGAGCGAGTGAGACGTCTTTTCGCTCGCTCCGGGGCCGCCTCATGTTTTTCTCTTAAATATCCTCACTTTTACAGCCCTGTCATGCCGGCGGTAGGCAGGAGTGGATAGCGCCTGGTGTGCTGTGAGTGGAAAGGGGAGACGGTGCTTACAATGCCGATGCCTGCCCGAAAAGATCGAGACAAAGGGGGAAAAAGTGGCGCTGCTAGGCCTCCTGAGTCGCAGCCTGCCTCCCCGAGCGCTGAAAGCACGGGCTCCGCGACGGAGGAGCTAGCCCAGGAAGTTGTTAAATTGTTGGACCCGAAATTTGATCGGATCATGGCGAAACTGGAGTCGATGGAGACGGCGCTGCTCGAGATGGACCACCGCATTGAAGAAGTAGAGCAGCGTGTGGCGCTCCTGGAAGAGGAGGAGGGGAATCGTGCGGCTGAGCACAAGGCGCAGGCCAAGAAAGTGGAGGCCTTGCTGGCCAAAGTCGACGACCTCGAGAATAGATCCCGCCGCAATAATCTGCGACTGGTAGGCATACCGGAGACTACCACTGATCAGTTGCTAATTCCGCTGATTGAAAAGTGGCTCCCGAAGGAATTGGGACTGGACGCTTTGGTGGGGGATCTTAAGGTGGAGAGGGCACATCGACTTGGCGCCAAATTGCAAAATGGGTCTAGACCTAGAGTGGTGATCTTGAAGCTCCTCAACTTTCAACATAAAGTTCAGCTCATGCAAGCCTACCGTAAGAAAGGGGATTTGCGACTGGAGAATCAAAAGTTGCTGATATTTCAAGACTATTCTGCTCTGGTTGCAGCAAAACGCAAAGCCTTCTCACCACTCTGTGCGGAACTGGGGAGAAAGAATGTGCGCTTCACCCTGGCATTCCCGGCGGTGCTTCGGGTCACACATCTGGGGCGGCAGCATGTGTTTGAGTCGGCGGGTGCAGCTCAGGCTTTTGTGGCGGGCCTGGAGATATCAGCGGCGGCGCAGAGAGAAGATTCCTGAGCACGAGATGGACTTCGGCTGATGGCAGTGTGGTGGAGTGGCCTAAGCATGGTTGCGTGCTTGTCGAGTGGCGGAGCTGCAGGAGAGTCGGAGATGGTGCCTGGAGTGAGCAGCAGCGCCATGTTTGGGTTGCGGGACTCTTGAGGCAGTTCCATGTTTGCCAGAGTGGGACTGGGGTTTCTTTCCTGGTGGGGAGGGCTGTTTTGCGGGGTATTGTTTAGCACTGTCTCCTACTCTGTTTGTGTGTTCACATGTTTAAAGGCACTGGGTCTTGTTTGGGCCTTGAGAGTGATGGGGGGACTATTTGTAGGTATACTGTTCTTATACTGGATACTGACTGTTCTTATGTGTTTGCTGGGAGGGGGGGCGGGGGCGGCCCTGTGGTGTCCGGCACGGGAGTCAGCCTTGGCCGGAGTCGGCGGGGGGTTGTGTGCATTACCTTAAAGGACTAGGGTGGTAGGTTAGTGGGAGAAGGGAAGCGGGTAGGTGGGTGGGGTGGAGGGCTGGGGGGCGGAAGGGGGAGGGAAGGGGGAGGGGGGGGGAGTTGTTGTTTCTTCTCTTGGGCTGCTTGGGGGGGCTGCTAATTTCTGGGCCCATGGGCAGAGGATGGTGGTTTCTTTGGGGGGGAGGGGTTGGTGGGGGGGGAGGGTCGGGGTGGGGGTGGGGGTTGGGAGTGTAGTGGGCATTTGCGATCCTTTGGGGGGAGCTTGGGGAGAGGGGGAAGGACTTGGGGACACATGCCAGGCCCTCTTAGGGGTCAGACGGTTAGGGACAGGCTTCAGCGTGGGAAGGGTGCGGGACAACTGAGACAAGTGTGTATGGGGAAGGATGCTGGGGGGAGCTCTAGGTTGGGGGAGCTCCCTTTGTCTTTGTGTATGGTGATGCTTCTTTGTATGGTTCGTATGTATGTGGATGATCATGGGTGAGGGGTTGAGGCTGATTACTTGGAATGTGTGTGGTATCGGATCCCCGGTGAAACGTTACAAGATTTTGCGTGTTCTTAGAGATCAATGGGCTGATGTGGCCTTCCTACAGGAAACGCATCAGAGTGCCCTAGAGCATGACAAGCTTGCCAGGGGCTGGGTCGGGAGGGTCTACGGGGCCTCCTCGGGCGGGAAGAAAGCAGGAGTGGTGATTTTAAATCGGAGGGGGGTGGATTTGGAGGTGGAACATACCATTTGTGACCCGGATGGAAGGTTTGTTATTATAGTGGGGACTATTAAGGGAGTTAAATTAGGCTTGGTGAACATCTATGGCCCAAATATATATGATGCTCGCTTTTATACCAGATTGAATAAATGTTTGAGTGACCTCGGCCCAACTCCTTTCATTATGGGAGAGGATTTCAATTGTGTGTTAGATGAAACGATAGATCGGTCTGGGAACCGAGGGTTGACCAAGGACAAGAAATCTCAGTGGATTCGGGGAGTGTGTGAGGGATTTAATTTGTTAGATTATTGGAGGGTGCTGCACCCCCTGGATAGGGACTATACTCATGTCTCTAGAGCCCATGACACGGGATCCCGGTTGGATTATTTTTTGGGGTCTCAAGAATTATTTCCTAAAGTCACTGGCACAGAGATTGGGCCGGTGGAGGTGTCGGACCATGCCTTTGTCAGGTTGGATGTGCGGTGGGGGCTACAGAGGGGTGGGTCTTTGTGGCGCTATCCGCTCAGCTATACCTGGGGTGCCCAGTTTGAGGCTTTCTTACACTCGCAGTGGGCCGAATTTGAGGAATTCAATGGGCAGCATAGGGATAACCCCATTCTTTTTTGGGAGACTGCCAAGGCGGTTTTGCGAGGGCGAATTATTGAATTTGGTGCCCGGAAAAGGAAAACTTATGCTTCTCGTTTAATTATGCTGGAAAGACATCTGTGCCAGGTGCGGCGGAAGCTAGCACAGCAACCAACGAGGGGGCAGAAATTGGAATTTAGTAGATTGCAGCAGGAGGTGAATGCGCTTTTGCATGAACGGGCACAGCAATCTTTGCTCTACTATAGGTATAAGTTTTATAGGTACGGTAGTCGGGCGGGGAGCCTGCTGGCAAGGTTGGTGAAGACTAGTCAAGGGCAGACCACTGTCGGGGCCCTGCAGGATACCCGGGGTGTGATACGGACTGGGCAAGCTTACATCGAGGAAAGGTTTCGTGAATATTACCAGACGCTTTATGGTACTGGCACTGGGAACTTAGTGCAGGCTGAGAAATTTCTTGCGGCGATTGATGTGCCTAGTCTTTCTCTGGAAGAGCGCGCTTCTCTTAACAGCCCGCTCACGGACGCGTAAATTAGGGGGGCCATAAAGGTTCTGCATAATTGTCGGGCGCCGGGTTCCCGATGGGTATAGGGGTGAATTCTATAAGTTAATGGGGGACAGGGTAGTTGGGCCGCTGCGACGGTATTATTCAGATTTGATCGAGCGTCAGGCTTTCCCCTATGAGAAGAATAGTGCGGTGCTTACCTTGATTCCTAAACCTGGTAGAGATGGGTTGTTACCTGAGTCATATAGGCCTATTTCGCTTTTGAACGTGGATATCAAACTTCTGGCCAAAGTTATGGCTAATAGGCTAGCTGAGTATATCCCTCAACTGGTTAAGGAGGATCAGGTGGGTTTTGTGAAAGGTAGGCACGTTATCAAGAATCTGCTTAAGATCGTTTCCTCGTTATATTTGACTGCCGCGGCGGGGGAGCCCGCCTTATTAATCAGCTTCGACGCTGAAAAAGCGTTTGACCAAGTGGAGTGGTCATACATGTATCATTTGTTAGAGGCCATGGGGATAGGGGGGTTCTTTTTGGATACGGTTAAGCTTTTGTATTCGGATCCCCGAGGGCGGATTTTGATTAATGGTTCCCTCACTCAAGACTTTCAGATTAGGAGGGGGACGCGGCAGGGTTGCCTCCTGTCCTCGCTCTTGTTTGTCTTAACCCTGGAACCTCTCTTGGAGCGCATAAGGACACATAGGGGATTGGTTGGGGCCTGGGTGGGCGCCGAAGAATTCCGGATTTCGGCTTTTGCTGATGACATTCTAGTGTACCTGGGGGCCCCTAAGCTGACCTTACCTGTTTTGTTGAGGTTGATAGCGGATTTTGGGACATTTTCGGGCCTGAAGTTAAATTTGGACAAGTCTGAGGCCTTGGATCTGCAGCAGACCTTCTCTGGGGACTGGGAAGCCTTCCCCCTGAAGTGGGCAGGGACAAAACTTCACTATTTGGGGATATATTTAACTGCTGATGTAACACACCTGCAGATGGTTAATCTGGCGGCATTGTTGTCACAGACTGCGGAGCGTTTGCATGGTTGGCGAGACCTACCGCTCTCTTTGGGAGCTAGGGTAGCTTTGTATAAGATGATTATATTTCCTAAATGGCTCTATATGTTGCAGAGCTTGCCCATCTTGTTGACGAGGAGGGAGATTGCAAAGGTGGAGAAATGTTTAGCCTTTTTTTACTGGAGGGGGAAGAGACCTCGGCTAAGTCTTAAGATCTTGCAGAGACCGTGGGAGAGGTGGTGGTCTGGGAGCCCCCGATCTGCGGAGTTATAATGTTGCCTGCCTGCTGAGGAATTTGCGGGATTGGCTGGCGACCTCGGTGGATTATACGCCCCTGGAGTATGAGCAGGAAGTGGCGAAGCCCCTGGCATTGCGCTATATCTTACATGCGGCGGCGGCTGACTTACCTCCCCTGGTAGGGGGGCACCCTATCTTTAAAGTCATGCGACGGGTTTGGCGTCTGTTATGTTCTCAGTGTTCTTGGAACCCTGGGACGACCCCCTTTTTGCCTCTGTATGGGAATGGGGCTTTTGGGCCGGGGATGCCAGGGGGGGCATTTCGCGGCTGGGAGGCTAAGGGGATTGTGGCCCTGGAGCAAGTAGTGAATGACTGTGGGCAGGCTCTCGGTTTTCCTGACCTTCAGAGTAGTTATGGTTTTGTACCTCGGAATTGGTTCCCCTATTTACAACTATGCAGTTATATTCGAAGTTTGGATGGTCAGAATCTGCATACAGATCTCTGTTCCAAACTCGAGGAATTGTTGTATGCGGGGAGCGTGCATCGGGCCCGGTTGGCCACATTACACAAGGAATATCTCTCTCTAAAAGGGTTTCCTGATGAAGGCGTCTTGGCAGCAGCGTGGAGCTTAGAGGGGTTGATATGGTGCAATTGCTAGCGGATATCCCTCGGAGACTTAAGCCGGCGGATTTTAGGGATTTGCAATATCGTATTCTGTGACGCTGCCACTTTGCTCCCTGTTGGGCGTATAGGGCGGGTTGCGGGGCTACCGCGAGCTGCCCCCGGTGTGGGGTAGCCCGAGCGGATCTGGGGCATATGTGGTGGCAATGCTTGGTGGTGGTTAGATTCTGGAAGGCCCTTCTGGGATGTCTTACTGGGGTTTTGGGCTGTCTAGTTCAACGGGACCCCAGGGTGTTGGTGTTAGGTATGACTAGCCGGGTGGTCGGTCTGGGGGGAGGCCCGTGCCGTTGGGTCCATAAGGTTCTATTAGTAGCTCGGAGGGTGATTTTGCTGAATTGGCTGCTCCCCTGTGGCCCGACCATGGGTCAGTGGTGAAGGGAGGTACATCGGTTGTTACTGCTCGAGCAACAAGGGGCCAAACATGGGGATGTAGCCACTGATTGGTTCTTGGAGGAATGGGGTCCATACTTATACACCTTGTCTCCGCGAGAACGGAGCCGAATCCTTAATGTGCTTGGATGATGAAATGGTGGGTGGTCTGGCATGGGGGGAGGGAGGGAAGGTTGGGGTTGGGGGGGAGGGAGGTGGGTACCCCTTGAATGTGAATGGTGGTTGTGCGAGGGATTGGAGTGTGGCAGTTGCTGTTAGGTTGTGGCTCGGATTCACACATGTGGGCAGGGAGAACTGGGGAATGGGATCTGTGAATGGATGGTGGGTTAGTGGATTGGAAGGGTCGTTGGGTTCCAGAGGTAAGGTACACCACGATGGTGCTCTGGTGGGTAGCGGAGTTGCCATAAGCACGGGATGTGGCATATATTCTATTGATTTCTCGGTGTGTAGAGCTTACTGAACGGTGACTGGCACTGGGGTTTGTAGTGCTTTTCGTGTATGCTCTTGTCTCCTGAGGAAGGACTGTATATGCTACAGGGGGGGGGGGGGTTTGGGGGGGGTATGATCCTATTGAACCCTGATTCATGGCTGTGATATTCAGTTGATGTGTTAGTGTGATGTTGTTATGGTTTGTTATTGTTGTGTGTGCTGTATTCAATAAACAAATTTATACATAAAACCCTCACTCGAGACCCACCACAACAACAAAATGCAGAATTGGGTCCACAAGACATAGCACTCTTCCTTCAGAATAGACCTGATCCTGACATGAACCTGATCCCACCACCAAACAACAACCAACCACTACAGAGATGGACAGCCTTTAAACTACTTACAGTCGAACAACTAGAACATACACTTACATCTATCAGCACCACACCCTCTCCACTCGACCCATGCCCAGTATTAAGGATCAAGATAGTTAGACATGAGCTCTCCCATACCATACTCAACATTATCAACTTATCTCTCACACAGGGTCACATGCCCACCAATCTCAAAACCACCTCCATAAGACCCATCTTAAAGAACGCCCCTCCTCGACACCAGCCTCCCAAGCTCTTATAGACCAACTGCAAGCATATCCTTTCTAGCCAAAATAATAAAATAAATGTACAACTGTAACTACAGGAATGCATCAACACATTTACCTCCCTCGATTCACAGCAACATGGCTTTAGATCTGGTCATAGTGTAGACCTCACCTCGCTACTGAAATCCTAATCAAAGGATTGGAAAAAACAGAGCAAGGCTTCATACTAAAATTCATAGACATCAAAGCTGCATTCAACTCCATAAATCATAAGAAACTCATTGAATGCCTTAAGGAAACTGGGATCTCAAAAATTACTCTAGCATGGTTCCTCTCCTATCTCACAGACTGCACGCAACAAGTCAAAATGGGAACCCAAACATCGTCCAGGTTCAACCACCTTCTATGAATACCCCAAGGCTCCTCACTATCTGCACTCCTATTCAACCTCTACCTACAACCAATCTTTAGTCTCATAAAGCAACACAACACACTTTACCACCTCTACATTAACAACTGATGCTATATGGACAAACAAACAACATAAAAAAACTACCTCAACAGAACACCACAAAATCAGGACCCTCCACAAACTATGCCCCCTGCTAGCCACCAACCATTACAGAACAGTATGTCAAACACTAATAACTCCACGCTTCAACTATTGTAACTTAATCCTCCACGGACTTCCAAAACATACATTACAACCCCTACAACTAGCCCAAAACATAGCAGCTTGCCTAGTCACTGGAACACAAGGCAAGACCACATCATACCCACCCTTAAGACACTGCACTGGCTCCCACTCCAAGCACGGATCAAGTACAAAACAATCATGAACACGTTTAAGGCAATTCACTATCAATCATCAGAATACTTACAAACTCTCCTCCAGAAGAACCTAGATACCAGAACAAGAACACAGATGCACAAAAGTCTACTCAACATACCAATCTGCAAAAGTAAAAGCTCACAGACTACATGCAACAGAAAATTCTCAATCTACAGACCCATGAACTGGAATGTCCTCCCAAGCAGCCTAAGAGCCATCAACGACCCAACTGAATTCCTAAAGAAACTAAAAACATTACTTTTTCATGAATACTTTGAAATTGACACCCAAAACTCCCACCCTTCCACCAACCCATTTTTATAAATGCTCCCTATTTAGGTAGAAATGATGGCTGGTTTCTCCCCCTCCCCCATTTCATTTGTTTTATTCGGTTTTACTCATTCTGATTTTCTTAAGTTTACTTGCTGCTAACCTCCTTTGGTATAATTTTTACAAGTACACTACTGGAACACCTCATTTTCAAATACTGAGTGTGGATTTGCAACAGGCTAACTTATTTACATTACCTAGGAAGGAGGAGTCCTTCGGGGTAGGAACCAATGGTTGATCTATGTTCATTTTAACATTTTTGTTTTTATATTTTTATGTGCTGTTTTTAGCCCTACCCAGTGATCAGCTTGTCAAATCATTCCCCCTGTTTTTTAGATTCACAATCCTCTACTGATGATACAATCCCCCCCTTTTTAATCTCATAATTTATGTGCAATGTTTTAGCCCCATCTTATGTCTAGTCTGTGTAACTGATCTAACTTACGTTTTAGACTTCTGATCCTAAATTATTTATTTATTATTGATCCTATTACCTACAGTACAACATAATTTAATACAGGCATCCTTTGATGGGATAGTTTTGTATACTCACTCTAAGGCCGGTTTTTATGAATGCCCCTGACTTTAGAAAGAAATGATGGATGTCTTTTATTCTCTCTGCCTCCCCCCCTCCCACCTCCTGTTTTATTCACTCTGATTTCCTTAAGCTTACTTGCTGCAAACCTCTTTTGGTATAAGTTTTACAAGAACAAAACTGGGACACCTCACTAATACATATTGAGTGGGGATATGCTATGGGTTAACTCATTTCCATCATCTACCCTTTGGGGTAAGAATCGATGGCTGATCTATGTTCATCTTAACCTTTTGCTCCATTTATACATTTACTCACAACATTTATATGGTAGGGTTCTTTCATTTGAATACATCATTAGATTCCTCAGTCACATTGGGTCTCCATTATAATCTCTTTTTAAAAATTATTTTTATTTTTATTTTCTTTGAGAAGTACTGATATATTGGATCCCTATTTGAGCCAATCATTTTATTTCACCTGGACCTTAAATTTCGCCGGTTTGTTTGACCCGTACTTTCACCTTTTTGTATGAAACTCTTTTGGGCACATTTCTACAAAGTACAATGATAAAACATACAGTGCCTTGCAAAAGCATTCATCCCCTTGTTTTTTGTCCTGTTTTGTCACATTGCGTACAACTTGGAATGAAAATGGAGGTTCATTTGGATATTAGGTAATGAACTTAACAATATAGTCCAAATTGGTGAAGTGAAATGATGGCAGAGTGGAGGAGTGGCAGAGTGGCCTAGTGGTTGGGGCCAGGTACTTCAGGCCAGAAGGTCAGGGGTTCAAATCCCACTAGAGGACAACAACCTTGGGCAAGAAGGACTGGGGTTTCTCTTCCCACAGGTGGTCTTGGGCAAGCCACTTAACCCTCCATAGCCCATGTTCCCTGTAAAATAGTTACCTCCAAGTTATAATGCCCTGTTCAATATAAACCACACTGATGCAGAATAGCACAGTATATAAGAGAATATAAATAAAAATGATAAAATGCCTTGTAAATATAAAAATAACAAGTGAAAAGTTGTGAGTGCATATGTATTCATCCCTTTTGCTATGAAACCCCTAAATAAGATCTGGTCCAACCAATTAACCTCAGAAGTCACATAATTAGTTGATTAGGGTCCACCTGTGTGCAATCAGTGTTGCATGGTCTGTCATATGACGCCGGTATAAATATACCTGTTCTGATAGGCCCCTGACTCTGCAACACCACCTAGCAAGCAGCATGAAGACCAAGGAGCACTCCAAACAGGTCAGAGACAAAGTTGTGGAGAAGTATAGATCAGGGTTGCATTATAAAAAAATATCCCAAATTCTGAATATCCCACGGAGCACCATTAAATCCATTATAACAAAATTGAAAGAATATGGCACCACTACAATCCTGACAAGAGAAGCCGGCCACCAAAACTCACAGACCGGGCAAGGAGGGCATTAATCAGAAATGCTACAAAGACACCAAGGGTAACACTGAAGGAGCTGCAAAGATCCACAGCGGAGATGGGAGTATCTGTCCAGAGGACCACTTTAAGCCATACACTCTACAGAGGGAGGCTTTATGGAAACGTGGCCAGAAAAAAGCCATTTCTTAAAGAAAGAAATAAGAAAACATGTTTGGAGTTTGCACAACAGCATGTGGTGGACCCCCCAAACACATGGAAGAAAGTTCTGTGGTCAGATGAGATGAAAATTGAACTTTTTGGTCATCATGGGAAACGCCATGTGTGACGCAAACCCAACACTTCCCATAATTACAAGAACACCATTCCCATAGTGAAGCATGTTGGTGGCAGCATCATGCTGTGGGGATGTTTTTCATTGGCAGAGACAGCAAAACTGGTCAGGATTGAAGGAACGATGGATGGCACTAAATACAGGGCAATTCTTGAAGAAAACCTGTTTCAGTCTACCAGAGATTTGAGACTGGTGTACAGCGATCTTCAAGTAATGCCACATATTCTCAATTGGATTGAGGTCTGGGCTTTGACTAGGCCATTCCAAGACATTTAAATGTTTCCCTTTAAACCAGCTTTAGCAGTATGTTTAGGGTCATTGTCCTGCTGGAAGGAGGAACTTGAAGGAGTTGGAGCAGTTTTGCCTTAAGGAATGGATGAAAATCCTAGTAGCTAGATGTGCTAAACAAATAGAGACATACCCCAAGAGACCTGCAGCTGTAATTGCAGCAAAAGGTGGCTCTACGACATATTGACTTTGGGGGATGAATACATATGCACACTCCTGCTTTCAGTTTTTGTTTGTCTTAATTATTGTTTCTGTCACAATAAAGGATATTTTGCACCTTGATAGTCCTAAGCATGTTATGTATGTCACATGGTGCTTACCCCCAAAACTCCATTTTAATTCCAGGTTGTAATGAGACAAAACAGGACAAACACAGAAGGGATGAATACTTTTGCAATGCACTGTAGATTCCGATTAAATTTAAAAATAATTGTTGCCTCTCTAGGGCACTTTTATATTATTTAAACCTTTCTCCTTTTAATACCATTGCAATTGGCACCAAAAGTAGCACAAATACACCAGCATTAGGGAGTTTGTTCTTTATACTGAGCATCAACCGGATCGAAGAGTTCCCGCTATTATGCCAAGGTAATCGATTCTATATTGACTACGGAAACTCCTTATATCAGGGCCTCCCTCAACAAACCCTACACCCACTCCAAATGGTGCAAAACACTGGGGCACGTATCATTACTGACACCAAGATCTGAGCACATCACCCCAGTCTTACAGCAACTACACTGGCTACCCATGATGGCCAGAGCAAAATTCAAAATAATCCTAATCATCTTTAAAGTCATCCACCAGCTCTCAGCAGAGGCACTCCAATACATCATAATGAAGGATACCTGCAACAGACCGAGAAGAACCAATAAAGACAACATGATAGGCACACCTGCAGGATTCCACAAGACTAAACAGGATTCCACAGACTAAATAAACTACTTCAAAAAGAGCTCCCTCCTTAATAGCACCCACACTCTGGATTCCCTCCCAACAAGCCTGAGAGCATTAGATGACCTTATAGAATTCCGAAAGGAGCTCAAAACGTATCTATTTATTGAAACTTATCAGCAGACAAAAATCAGTCTCCACCCAAACGGTAATGCATCTACTGCAGATAACTGATACACACTCATCCCAAATAGGCATACAGGGTAATGACATAACACCAACTCAATACCAACTCACCCCAAACACTCACCTAATCAAACATAATATAATGTTGTTAATTACCTCGTACTGTCTAAATGTTACCCTTATGATAAATGTAACCCTCCAATTGTACTGTCTTGATGTTGTTAAGATCCCCTATGTTAAATGTAACCCTCCAATTGTGATGTGACCATTTTGATTGTAGGATAAGGTGGTATACACATCTGTTTAAATAAATAAATAAATTTTGATGCACCTCACATTAGTGGTTGCCTCTGATTCACCTCTTATCACATTTTGGTTTGCACAAAGGTAGCTGCTTGCTAAAAGAGGTTTTTATTCATTCTTCAGGGGATTGATATATACTGATAGTGTCAAATTTAGACAAGTGTTAATGCATAAGACCTGTCAGGCTGTTCCCATTAAAGTTTTCACGTGCAAACAAGAACAAATGTTTCTAAATCTTTGTTTATCAAAAAAATAATTGTTCACTTTAGAGTGTAATTTTCTCAACCTTGCTCTCTGCAATTTGTTCAGAATTAGTGCTAATTTCAATTTCTGATGTATACTGTCACTTTTTATATCTTTTACTGGCCGCATCCTATTTCTTCAATTGAGTAAGGCAATTGAGTTTGATACCTCTCATGGATCTTTGTGTCACTGTACCTATTGTATGCTCTCTGCTCTGCCCTGGTTCATTTATGCCATTGTTCTCCACATAGGTTTTCTCCGATTGGGACTTACAAAGATATCGCATTGTTACGGTTTGTGTGAAGTGCATCTTTTCTCATTTGGAACCCTTGCTCTCTTGCGGATATTTTATTTATTTATTTTATTTATTACAGTTTCTTATATACCGCGCTATTTAGAATCAGCGCGGTTTACATCATAACAACAACGACCATAACGACAAACTGTCAGGTTTTACATTGAACAGGAGTACAAACTTGGATAACTGGGTTAACTATATACATAATCTATCTACAATGCAGTGTGATAGAATAGCACTTTTGTGCATTTTAATCTTTGTAAACTGACAGTGCATATCAATGTCTTTATCTCTGTTCATGCTCTTCTTCTATTGTATCTTGTGAAATGGTTTGGATAATTTTTTTTATCATTTTATATTTTTAAGTACCTTTAATTTATTATTTATTTTGTACACGTTATGTTTTATCTCATCTTACTTGGAGTGTTAGGGCCCGATTACCATCAGGGCATGTTCAGCCTGTCTGGACATCCAAATCTGGATGGGCCGGATTGGCACCCGATTCTGAACCAGCGGGAGCTATACATCCCCGTGGGATCAGAATTGGATGCAGCAGGCCTGGATGTGCAGGACATGCCCCAATTCTATGTCCTTGCCCATCTGGCCTATTCTCCGCACAACCCACCCAAGGCTCCTGCATGGAGCCACGGTGCCGGACAGCTTATAGATTGCAGGTAGACAAGGTATTTGGTCTGTAATTTTTGGGAATGTTACTTGGGTCCTCCTTAGGAAGAAGAAATGTTCTTCCTGTAGTAAGCAATTGTGGTGTTAAGTTTGGCTGCTTGATCAATTGTTTTTTGCACTTTGCCAGGTTTTGGTGGAGTGATGTTAACTGTTTCGGCCAAAAGTTGGCCACTACATCTGGGCCAGGGCTCTTCCAGTTTGTGGCTAATTTTAACCTGCTTTCTAGCCCTTTTGTTGTTACTACAGGCCATTCCATAGGTTTGATGTTTGATTTTTCTAAATGTTTCTGTATGCAGGGTAACCATTTTGCTTCTTGATTGTGCTCTATGGGGTCCTTGTATAGGTTTCTCCAGAAGGTTTCTGTTTCAGTTTTGGTTGGTTGTGTTTTTACCATATTTTTCTCAATTCCCTGTAGAACTGTTTTGGGTTCTCTCTAAATAGTGTATTTTGATATCTTTCTTTTCTGTTTTTTTCCCATATTTTTGCACTTTTTGTGCTTCTGCTGCTACTTTTAATTTTTTGTTGGAACACACAGTATAAATTTCAGATCTTCTGTTAATGCAGCTTGATGCCTTGGATTTTCCTCAATATCATTGATGACTTTAGTTCTTTTAGATACCCATCTATCATGGATACCTGTGCACACAATGATTGCACTTTTTCCAAGGAGGAACTGTTATTGTTCTTGTGACCTTCTCAGTGCTTCTTTAGAGTCAAGAGTTGTCCCAGAGGACTACAGAAGGGCACATGTGGTCCTTGTACACAAAAGTAGAAGTAAGAATGAGGTTGGGAACTACAGGCCAGTTAGTTTGACCTCTGTAAGAAGTAAATGAATGAAACACTGCTAAAAAGGTGGACAGTGAGGTTTCTGGAATCCAATAGATTGCAGGATCCAAGGCAGCATGATTAATTTCTTTGACTGGGTGCCCAGAGTTTGACCGAGGGAGAGCGCTAGATGTGGTGCACTTAGATTTCAGTAAAGCCTTTGACACTATTCTGCACAGTGTGACGTACAAATAAATTGAGTGCCCTAGGGATTGACCTTAAAGTGACTGGGATAGAAACTGGTTGATTGTGAGGCAACAAAGGGTACAGGTAAATGGAACTCACTCTGAGGAGAAGGACATTATTAATGGTGTGCCACAGGAATCTGTCCTTGGTCTGATTCTTTTTAACATTTTTGTAAGTGATATTGCAGAAGGGCTTTCAGGAAAAGTTTGCCTCTTTGCAGATGATACCAAAATTTGCAATAGGGTAGACACCAAGGAAGTGTAGATAGCATGAGGAGGGATCCATCAAAACTTGAAGAATGTTTGAGAATTTGGCAGCTGAGATTTAATGATAAAAGGTTCAGGGTCATGCATTGGGCTGCAAAATCCAAGGGAGCAATACAGTATAGGGAGTGAAGTACTTCTGTCCATGAAAGAAAAGCAGGACCTGGAAGTGATTCTTTATGATGATCTTGAGGTGGCTAAACAGCTAGAAAAGGTGATGGATGGTAAAAGCCAGAAGTATGCTTAGGTGCATAGGGAGAAGAAGGCCAGGAGAAAGAAGGAGGTACTTATAGTGTCTTTGTATACGTTTTTGGTGGGACCCCATTTGCTGTATTGTGTGCGGGGAGGGACTGGATTCAAAGTGGACACTGTATTGGGTGAAAAGCCTTAAAGGGATTGGATTGGAGTGGTGGAGTCTTCTAGGGATTGGGTGCAGGAGCAGATTAAGGGATGGATACTGTTCAGGGTGGGGTAAGGGTCGCACTCCTGTGGCAGCTGCTTTTTTTGTCACCTGGGCCCATGTTACATAGATTAGTATGTCAGACGAGCAGTGATATTGCAATTTCAGGGATTCTTCTGTGTCTGGGTAGCAAAATTTGTCTCCAACAAGAACCAAAACATAGATCTCACACTCAGAGCCTTTATCATATTGAAAACAAACTTGCAGCTCTACCAGAGAGCTAAACTCCAGTAAAGGTGGTAAATCCGGCTTCACCTGTAAATCTTTCAAATTGTGACCCCATCTATAGTCAATCTGAAGATTTTGTTCAAAATTTTATGAATGAATACAAAGAACCAATATTTCTTAATAACTGCACTAACATAAAAAAAAAACAATTCTAAAAATGAAAAACAAGTTAAACGGTCCTCTTATGCAACGTGTTCTTAAATAAACCCATTTTACATAAGACAAGTGATAACCACAGTCCAAAAATCTTTGTTTAATGATTTGCTCTGTGCTTTATAATCTTGTAGATCAGAATAGACTGAAAATTCACAGGAACAGACTGATCAGAAGACTCATTTTAAAGTTCTAGGGTGATAGCTCTGAAAATGTAGGAATCTATTTTGATCTGTAGATTTTTTATCTAAAGTTGTCAGAAACCCATCAAGATGTCAAATAATTGAAATGTCCAATAAAGAAACTGATTTCATATTGTACTCTAAAGTGAACAACAATTAGGGATCTTGGGCATTGAGCCACACAAGAAAATTCAATGGGGCTGCGGCTCTAATATTGCATGGAGACTGCTACCACTGCTTTGTAAACATACCCCTATGTATCTATACCATGTAAGTATATGAAACATCCAATTTGAAATATATAGATTCTAATCTTCAAAATGAGTAACATACAGATTGGCCAAATATTGTGCTATTGTGAAACTCATAGCCTTCTCATTGATCTGAATTAAAAAAAAACCATTGAAACCAAAATAATTCTTGCACAAAGCCAAATATACTTCCTAAGAAATTCCAGTGGAGATGGCAGACGACCCATTGGGAAGTTAAAAAACTTAAATATCTGGCACTCACAAAGTTCTACAAAAACTCCATTTTATTATGTATCAACAATCTATCTTTAATATTTGTAGTCCCAACCACTTACAACAAAATCATCTGCTCATCCACCATAGACAGGTGAGCTCCATTGATCTGAATTTCTTATCTTAGTCCTTGAATTAAAAAACAACAACAACAAACTATAATATCTTTAAGCAATGCCTCAATTCTTGCAACTACTCTCCAGACGTCTGTAGGAAAGATGTCCTAATCTGGTGGAATACTAGGAACCTGCAGAAAGACATACATCCCTACCAGGAAAGTCACTACTCAAGGAAGTAATGCCCCCAGATAACATGAAAAGAATAATCAAAGTCCTTCTATCACAAGCTCTCACGGAGGCATCTCCTGGTATATTCCTTCAAGCTCTCCTACAGGGGACAAGCTAGGAGACCCATTTTAAGTCCCAACAGGATGATGGATTAGAAATTGGATGAGGGTTGACAGAGAAAAATGATGAATGAAATTCACTTTGAGGAAAGAAAGATGCCTTAGGGATTAATCCTGGCACCAGTCCTATTCTATTCATTACCTTTATGAGCCATACTGTGGAGGAATTAGGGAGAAAAATGTGTCTTTTTGTAGATGATGCTAAGATCTGAAATAAAGTGGACATGCTTGAGGAAGTTCAAGGAATGATAAGCATAGTCTATGATCGGGACTCATTTACTTGTATTTTATTAGGTTGTAACTTTATGGCGTTATGGGATTTTTTTTAATGCTGGCTATATTTTTAGTTTATTATTGTGTATTATTTTATCTGTATTACTTGGACTTTTAATCACATACAGCAAATAAACAATGTGATTTGTAAATTTAATTAATAGGTAAATAAAATACTTGAGGACACTTTAAGAGGGACTGTGCTTGGAAGGAAAGCTTCAGTATAAAATAATACAGAATTATGCATTTGAGGGGGGGGGGGGAGATTTCTAAAAGAGCAGTACACAATGAAGAAGGAGATGCTAATATATCTAGAAGCCAGGTGATTATATCTAATGATTTCAAGGCAGAGAAAGAGTGTTACAAGGTAGCAGCCTGAGCATAGTTTGGGGCTTAACTAGCAGAAATGAGACTGTGGTTATGTTTGGAAGGTTTGGGGTCACTAGACCACCAGGTGTTTTATTTCTTAGTTGGTGAGGGGCTGCTAGACCACCAGGTGTTTTTTTAGTTGGGTGGGAGGTTCGGGGCTGCTAGACCACCGGGTATTTTATTTTTTAGTCGGATGGGGGTTCGGGGCCACTAGGCCACTAGGTATTGGTTTTACTCGGGCGGGTGGGGGAGTAGGGCCACTGGGCCACCAGGGGTTCGCTTTCTATTAGGGCACCGGCCCCTGACAGTATTTTGATGGCATTAGGGACTTTTCTCGATGGTTGGATTGCCTCTGATGCCATCAAAATACTGTCGTGGCTGATATGCAAATTAGTCACGTGGTGCCCGTTTCTCTGGGAGAGCATGCCAAACTAGCACTGACTTCTTGGGTGCATATGTTTTATTTACTCTCCTAGTTTAACACTGCCATTTGTGCCCAGTTTAACAAACGGTTAACGCATGGCTCATTTGCATGCTCACCCCTTTCTGCATGCCCATGCTGAAGTCGTGAATTATTGGTGCGCTGCAAACAGGCATAAAAAGCTGATAGAGCGTGACTTCCGTGCCGCTTTCTGTATCAGCCTGTAAGTTTGTACCTGAGGCAATGGAGGGTTAAATGACTTGCCCAAGGCCACAAGGAGTGTCATTGGAATTTGAACACTGGTCTTTCTGGTTCCAGAATGCTGCCCTAAACACTAGGTATGTAGAATGTACTAACAATGCACAAGAAATAAAAGTTGTCTTCTCTATTCGATAGATATCTGAGACCTTAACTAACCATTCCTGAAGTGAGGGAGGGCAGGGTCCTCTTCCAGTACCGTGTGATAACTCTGCGGGCCACCAGGAGTAGACAATTGGATAGATGGAGAGATTCCATGGGAAGAGAGCCGGAGTAAATCCCCCAACATAAAAGTTTCAATTGAGAAGGGAAGAAACACTCCTAAGGTATGACAAATACATCCATGCACTTGAGGGTAAAAAGACTGCAACCTAAGGCAAGACCACTACACATTTATTTATTTGCAAAACTTTTATATACAGCCAATTCCAAAGATCAGTGGCGGTTTACATCAAACAATGTCAAATACATAGAACAATGTATAGGTATATAACATTATAACAAGTACATGGAACTGTAGGCTAAATAACATTATATCAGGTACATGGAACTGTAAGCAACTATATACAGTTAGGATAAACACGATCGGAACTATATAAGGTATAAGGAATATAAGGAATGAAAAATAAACAAAGGATATTATAATGCCTCTGTATCATTTCATGGTGCGACCACACCTTGAATATTGTATGCAATTCTGGTCGCCACATCTTAAAAAGGATATAGCATTATTAGAAAAGGTACAGAGAAGAGCCACCAAAATGCTAAAGGGGATGGAAGGCTACTCCTATGAAGAGAAGCTAAAAAGGTTAGGGCTCTTCAACCAGGAAAAGAGACGGCTGAGGGGAGATATGATAAGAGGTCTATAAATTAATGAATGGCGTGGAACGGATAAATGTAGATCGATTGTTTACATCATCAGAATATAAAAAGACTAGAGGACATGCAATGAAGTTACAGGGTAACCTATTTAAAACTAATAAGAGGAAATATTTTTTCACTCAATGTGTAATCAAACTCTGGAATTTGTTACCGGAGTTTGTAGTAAGAGCTGTTAGTGTAGTTGGGTTTAAAAAAGGTTTGGACAAGTTCCCAGAAGAAAGGTCCATAAACCATTATTAAAAGGGACCTGGGATATAACTGCTTGACCCAGTACAAGCATTGAGGAACCTGTGTCTTTTGGGGAAACTGCTAGGTACTTGTGACCTGGATTGGCCACTGTTGGAAACAGGATATTGGGCTTGATGGACCTTGGTCTGATCCAATATGGCATATCTTATGTTCTTATGAATACACAGCATTGGTTATCCACACAGACACACAATACAGACAGGTCTTCATCAATAAATGAGCACAAAACAAAAAGAGAAATATATAGACAAAAATTAAACTGAAACCCCAAGAAGAAAGCCTCTGTATGCAGTGCAATATCAGAAAATAAGAGATGCACTTCCCCATACTGTGTAAAATATAAAGGTAGTACAAAGTCCAATCATTAAATTGAAAATAAAATTATTTTTCTACCTTTGTTGTCTGACCATTTTATTCTCTGATCATGCTGGTTCCGATCTGAGGCTTCCGTTTTCCCGTCTTCTCTTAGCTCGTTTTCTATGGTCTATAGTCCATCTGCCATTTCTTGTCTCTTTTTTTCTTTTCTTCACTTCCTTCCATCAGCCTATTTCCAGTCCCAGTGCCCGCTCCCCATTACCCAGTCACTTACCAGTACCATTCCCAGGTGTCATCTCCCTTTGAGCCCCCTCCTTACCTCCTCTGTAAGCTCCTTTCCAGCCATCTCCTCCCCCCTTTCAGCTCTCTTCCAGCCACCTCCTTCACCCTGTCAGTCCCTTCCTGTCTTCTCCTTCCCACTCTTCCAGCCTCACCTTCCACCTGTCAGTTCCTTCTGCCACCTCTTTCCCTTTGCAGCCGCTGCTCCTGCTTCTTACAGAGCAGCGGCTGCAATAAAGCTAAGTTAAAAAGAAAATTAAACCTGTGCGGAGCCTTCTGCCCCCCCCCCTTGTGCAGCTTCACTTCCCCCCTTAGTGCAGCTTCACCCCCCCTAGTGCAGCTTCCCCCCCTAGTGCTGTTCCCCCCCCAGTGCATCTTCGCCCCCCCAGTGCAGCTTCGCCCCTCCCCCTTAGTGCAGCTTCACCCCCCCTTACTACAGCTTCACCTACCCTTAGTACAGCTTCACCCCTTTGCAGCCACTGCTTCTGCTTTTTACAGAGCAGTGGCTGCAGTAAAGTTAATTTGAAAAGAAAAGACAACCTGTGAGGAGCCCTCCGGCCCTATGAAACTCCTTCTGCAGCACCTGGGCTGAAAAGGAAGTGATGTCCGAGGGGGTGGGTGCTGCAGAAGGAGTTTCATAGGACCGAAGGGCTCCTCACAGGTTGTCTTTTTTTTTTCAAATTAACTTTATTGCAGCTGCTTCTCTGTAAGAAGCAGGAGTAGCGGCTGCACAAGAGATCGCAGACTGCAGATGAAAAGCCGGTTTTCTGGTACGGCCGCTTCCGATCTGGTGGCCAGCGCAAAAAGGGCTGGTTTTGCATCTCTGCTGGCAGCCGGCCTGGCCACAGAAAAACCAGCCAGGCCATCTGAAAACCAGCTGGTTGACAACAATAAGTTTGAATGGTTAGTACTTATCCAACATATGTATATATACAGGGCTATAAGACTGGTGGTTTCTCAGAGGTGTGTTCTTAGGGTGGTTGAGTCCCTGGATTTAGGCATATGTTGCATTCTTTCTGAAAGAGGTATGTTTTTAGCTTTTTTCTGAATTCAGATAGGCCCAAGTATCCTCTTAGTGCTGGGGGTAAGGAGTTCCATAATGTGGAGGCGAATAGGGAGAATGCTCGATTGCAGAAGGATTGCTTGCTCTTGACTTTCTGAGCTGAGATCACTAGAAGGTTAAGGGTGGTGTTTCTTCGCGACCTTCTGGTCGTAGATTCTGAGATGAGAGTCTGAAGGCAGGCTTGTTGATTTTACTTAACATGGGGGCATATTTGAAGGGATGAATGCTGTTAGCAGACCTGCTAACCACATTAATCCCTCTATCTGGGATATTCAGCATTGAATATCTGCTGGTGCTGCTGCTGCACGACCCAATGCTAGCCGGTTAGCATTGGAGCGTTCCAGGGGCGGCACCCAACCATAACCAGGAAGTGGCGATATTGAGCCATTGCCTGATTATGGCAGCCAGAATGGAGGGGTCTCCTCAGTGCTCTAGTCAGGGAAAAGGGGATCCTCTCACTCAGGAGACTAGTCAGGTAGTTGCCCCAAGAATAAAGAAAGCAACATATTCCCAGTCTATATAATATTCTTTTTAAACTTTGCCATGATATTTATGTTCAGCAAAAATTGTAGTTTAATTATGTAGCTTAGGAATCTAATATAAAATATAGGGGTATGCTTATTAAACCATGCTAAAGGAGCAAGTGTGCCGTTAGCGCACCCTAATGGTGCAATTTCACCCTTAACGCACGTAAAACGCTGCCTTAGCGCACGCTAATGGGATCGGCAGCGTAATGCGCCCTATGGGCGGAGAGTAGGGGTCAATGGGCGGGAGTGGGCAGGAACAAGGCCAGATTCCCTTAACGACAGCACCTTAACACCAGGAACCTTACCACATATCAAAACCTGTCAGTAAGGGTTAGTTTTGAGGAGAGAGCCTATTTAAACATCTGCAATGTGCTGCACAGACAGGTGAGCCCAAGAAAGTGAAAGTAGTGTTCCATTAGCAGCAACAGCACAGTGCCCAAGTATGAAAGGGCACTATGCTGATGGTGCAAATGGGGCAAAGGAGGGTGCATGTGGGTCATGCAGTGGGGGGCTGCTGGTGCACAGGGCAGACTAGGCAGTTGCCTAGGTGACACATAAGCATATTGAACCTGAAAATATCAAACTGTATCAGACCAAGGTCCATCATGCCCAGTATCCTGTATCCAACAGTAGCCAATATAGGTCAAAGGTACCTAGCGGTTTCCCCAAACGTCACACAGGATCCACAGTGCTTGTAATGGGGCAAGCAATGCATATCCTGGGTCCTCTTTAACAATGGTTTATGGACCTTCCCCAGGAACCTGTCCAAACATTTTTAAACCCAACTACACTAACAGCCTTTACTATATCCTCTGATAATGAATTGCAGGGTTTGATAATGTGTTGACTGAAAAAATATCTTCACCTAGTAGTCCTAAATGGGTTACACTGTAGCCGCATTGCATGTCCCCTAGTCTTTCTACATTCTGATGGCATAAACAATCGATCTTCGCTTACCCGTTCCACTCCAGTCAATATTTTCTAGACCTCTAACATAACACCCCTCAGCCCTCTCTTTCCCTGATTGAAGAGACATAACATTGGCAGGCAGTGATGGGGTCCCTGGAAAGGCAGATTGTTGGGGGGGGGGGATGCATGGCCACCCATGTATGCCTCCACCCCCCACCGGACCCTGTGCACTAGGCACCCACCTACCCCCATGTTGGCTGGTCTGGGGCTGCGCACCACCAACACTGACAGCACATGGGCATGTCAGCATGACATGGGGGTGTTGGCAGAGGGGACAGCAGCACCCATCTGCAGCAGACCAGAGCCATGCCCTGATCCAGTGAGCCATATGCAGTGCAACATAGGGCTTTAAACTAGATTCGTTGGGGATGGGTGAAGAAAGCCCCCAGGTAAGTGAAAGCCCCCAGGTAAGGATACATTAAATACCTTTATGGAAATGGGTAACAGGGGTAACATATGGAAAGCAGTGTGTATTAATGCCCGTAGCATGGGAAATAAGATCTCTGAAGTTGAAGCTTTGGTGGGAGTGGCTGACTTAGATTTAGTGGCAGTTACAGAAACATGGTTCACAGAAAACCATGACTGGGATGTAACTATACCTGGCTATACTTTATTCAGAAAGGACAGGGTAGGAAGAAGGGGAGGAGGAGTAGCACTATATGTAAAAACTACTATTAAAGCTTTGGAATTACAGAGCTTAAAAGGGAGAGAGGAGGCATTGTGGGTTAAACTAGAAAGAGGGAAAGAGAAATCTATTTGCATTGGTGTGATATACAGACCTCCCTCACAAGAGGAAGAGGTGGACAGAGAGTTAATTGAAGACATACGCAGCATTGCTAGGAAAGGGGAAGTGCTACTGCTAGGAGATTTCAATATGCCAGATGTTGATTGGCACATTCCTGCTGCAGTATCATCTAGGAGTAAGGAGATCCTGGATTCTCTACAGGGAGAACTATTCAGGCAATTGGTAACAGACCCCACACGTGAAGGGGCCATACTGGACTTGGTGCTTACCAATGGTGAAAGTGTTTCTGATGTTGTAGTGGGAGATCATTTTGCATCCAGTGATCACCAGATGGTGTGGTTCAGTATTAGGACTAGGGCTGTTAGAATCCATTCCAAGGTGAAGATCTTAGACTTCAGGAAGACTAACTCTGCGAAGATGGGCCAATACCTCAGGGAGTCGTTAGTGGGATGGGAACAGCTAGGGGATGTAGAACAACAGTGGGCAAAACTGAAAGGGGGTATTTTAAAGGCAACCAACCTTTTTGTTAAAATGGTAAATAAAGGCAAAAGGAACAGGAGACCGCTATGGTTTTCGAAGGAAGTAGCTGAAAAAGTGAAGAAAAAGAGGGAGGCCTTCATGAAATACAAGAGATCACAGAGAGAGGAAGACAGGCATCTGTATTTGGAAAAACTTAGAGAAGCTAGCAAAGTAGTCAAGAAGGCAAAGATTCAAAAGGAGGAGGAAATAGCCAATGCAATAAAATGGGGGGATAAGACATTTTTCAGATATATTAGTGAGAAGAGGAAGGGCAAAAGTGGTATTGTCATACTCAAGGGTGCAGGGGGGGAATATGTAGAAGCTGATAAGGATAAAGCGGAATTGCTTAACAAATATTTTTGTTCTGTGTTCACAGATGAAGAACCAGGAGCAGGACCTCAGAAAACACCCACAAATAAGAACAGAAGCGAGGGACATCTTGAACAATTTTCAGAAGACTGTGTTCGTGAGAAACTAGCTCAACTTAAAGTAGACAAAGCGATGGGACCGGATGGGATACACCCTAGAATACTGAGGGAACTTGGGGACGTTCTAGCAACTCCACTGACTGACCTTTTCAATGCCTCGTTGGAGTCGGGAGTGGTGCCAAAGGACTGGAGAGAGGCTCATGTGGTGCCTTTACACAAAAGCGGAAGTAAGGATGTGGTTGAAAACTACAGGCCGGTTAGTTTAACTTCAGTGGTGAGTAAATTAATGGAAACGCTGTTGAAAGAGAAAATAGTGAGGTTTCTGGAGTCCAGCGGATTACAGGATTCGAGGCAGCATGGATTCACCAGAGGCAGGTCTTGTCAGACAAATCTGATTGATTTCTTTGACTGGGTGACCAGGGAGTTGGACCGAGGGAGAGCTCTAGATGTGGTGTATTTAGATTTCAGTAAAGCCTTTGACACTGTTCCTCACAGGCGACTTATAAACAAACTGAGCACCCTAGGGATGGACCCTAAAGTTGGGTTAGAAATTGGTTGGGTGGGAGGCGACAAAGAGTACAAGTAAATGGAGCTCACTCTGAGGAGAAGGATGTTACCAGTGGTGTGCCCCAGGGATCTGTCCTTGGTCCGATTCTTTTTAACATCTTTGTTAGTGATATAGCGGAAGGGCTGTCGGGTAAGGTTTGCCTCTTTGCAGATGATACCAAAATCTGCAATAAAGTAGACACCCAGGAAGGTGTAGATAACATGAGGAGGGATCTAGCTAAGCTTGAAGAATGGTCTAGAATTTGGCAGCTGGGATTTAATGTTAAAAAATGTAAGGTCATGCATTTGGGCTGCAGCAATCCAAGGGAGCAATACAGCATAGGAGGTGAAGTACTTTTGTCCACTAAAGAAGAGCGGGACCTAGGCGTAGTTGTGTCCGATGATCTTAAAGTAGCTAAACAGGTAGAAAAGGCGACGGCAAAAGCTAGAAGGATGCTTGGGTGCATACGGAGAGGAATGGCTAGCAGAAAAAAGGAGGTGATAATGCCTCTGTATAAGTCTTTGGTGCGACCTCATTTGGAGTATGGTGTGCAATTCTGGAGACCGCACCTTCAAAAGGATGTGAACAGGATGGAGTCGGTGCAGAGGGTTGCTACTAAGATGATTAGTAGTCTTCATTATAAAGCATATGAGGACAGACTTAAGGATCTTAATATGTACACCTTAGAGGAAAGGCGGGATAGAGGTGATATGATTGAGATGTTTAAATACCTCCGTGGCATAAATGTTCAGGAAGAGAGCCTCTTTCAATTGAAAGCAAGTTCTGCGACGAGGGGACATGGGATGAGGGTGAAGGGAGATAGATTCAGGAGTGATATGCGGAAATATTTCTTTACGGAAAGAGTAGTGGATCCGTGGAATAGTCTCCCAGTGGAGGTGGTAGAGATGAGGACAGTAACTGAATTCAAAAAAGCATGGGACCAACACAGAGGATCTCTAAAGGTAAAAAGTGGACTGTTGTAGTTGTTGTTATGGAAGGACAGACTAGATGGGCCTTGTGGTCTTTTTCTGTCATCATGATTCTATGTTTCTATGTTTCTAACATGTGCAAAGGTCCATCTGATGGGAAGCATGTCAGCCCCAGGGACTGTTGTAAAACTGTGGCTCACTACACACAGTTGGTGTATATAGGAGTAGAGGGTCACGGGTTTAGATCCTGGCTGTGGATCATGCAGTGCATGTCCCTGTGGCTACATTTTATCCCACAGTGCAGCTACAACAGCAACTTGGGCAACCCCCAATGAATTGTCGAACAAGGGTACAGACACCCACATAGACAGGGTTCACTATCCTCAGCTGGATGGAGAGTCAGGCTGACAGCACCGGCATACTGAGCTGCCATTCACATTAGAGCGCACTACTAGCCCCTGCACAATGAGTACACCTTAACAATGCCTGAGCTGAAATTGGGAACAGAGTGGCAGGCAGGAATGCCAACCATCCCCATTTTGCACAGTGCGTCGATATGAGAGTGTGTGTGTGTGTTTGTTTGTCTATTCATTGCTTTGTGGCTTTCTACTCCTCACTGAGCCTTACAGTGCCTAAGTTTTTTCCAGTGTTAGCCTGCAAATGTGCTGATGAGGAGCAAAGTATTGTGGGTATGGCCCAAACAGGGCGGATTGGCCAAGATGCGTCTGCATCGGGGGATAAGGCAGTGATTGGGACTTCGTAGTGCCCGACTGCCATCTGCATGGAGCGGGTGGCCACATCATGTCACGCTGGGAGGGCACTCTTACTCTGACCAAGCAGTGATATAGTGCTATCTAGTGTCTGATTCTAGTACTATGGGTGTGCTTCCTGTACTGGGGGCCTGATCGCTGACTCAACTCCTGGGTGCACTTGTAATGTGTACTGGCCAATGGCCAGTTGGTATGTGCATGGCTGGGACACCCAGTAGTGGGCAGCAGGTACTTGCTGCGGGTGAATAGTAGACTTAGGCGGTTGGTAAGTGAGGTGTTCCAGGCCTACTCCCAGTATTATTGGTAGGGCCAGCAGAACCCTAGTAACAACCCTATGCAAGTCTAGAGGCCCCTTTCCCCATGGTAGTTGGCAGCTATGGCAGCAGCATTGTAACACAGGGTATTGCAATGCACTGTTCTAGGTAGGTCAGGGTCCAACAGGGCCAGATGTGACAACTAGCATATCAAGCTGCAGACAGTACCTGCTACACACTAGTGGTGATGGGGATCTGCAGCACAAGCAGAAAAGACAGTCTCTAGCACTGCAGGTACAGGGAACCTGGTGCTGGGCGCCCATCCTCACCCTCACGGTGACTGCAGAAACTGCTCGTAGCACGGTTTGTAGATTTCTGTGCTTGTATCACACACACTGTCAGTTCCTCTTACTGAGCTGAGGTCATGGATATGTGCATTCTCCATTCAGTGATCAGATGTAGACTTGTAGACTGCATCATGGGTACTGGTGGGGGCTACCCTATACCGGCACGCACAGCAAACATTTTAGGCAGTGACCTGCAGTCTCTTTGTATCCAGCCATTGCTGTGCAGAGAGGTGTAGAGGTGTTGCCTATTGGTTAGTTCAAGATTTCCGTAAGCAGAGGACAGGGGTTTGATTCCTACCTGTTCTTTTTGTGACTGTGCTACTCAGATTATTTTCATGCCTTTAATAATCAAGGCTCTGCAGATCTGTGCTGCCAGCCCATACCACTCTCTCCTCAGCCACCATCTGTCCTTCAGCCCATCTATCTTCCTCTGTCGGATGTGTACAGTCCTGTCTTCTTGTGCAGGCTGCTATCCCATGACCTACACTGGTACCCTTTTCTGCATTACCGCTCCTCGTGCTTGCCTTTCCTTTGCCTGATCTGCATGTACCCACTACTACTCTGTCCTTCTGTCGCTGCAAACATGCTGCCACTTCTGCCTCCGCTGGGGGACACGTCTTCCTCATCCTATACCACACACTGTCACTGCAGCACTTTACATTGGCACCACCCTATGCATTGGTACAGCTGCCTCTCACATGCTCATCTGCTTTACTGGCTGCCACATAGGGTGCCCACCAATATGGCAGGTCCATCAACTCCCACCTGTCCTTCCTTCCATCACCTTTACATTGACATTCCTTGGCGCTCTGTCCAGCATTTGGCTTACAGCTGTGGTCCTCCTTTAAGGTGCATGCTTTCCACCTTAGGGCACCTTGTCTCTCCTTAGGATGCCTTATCTCATGTTAGGGCACCTTACCACATCTTGGGACACCTTATTTCCTGTTAGGGCACCTTAACTGTTAGGGCACCTTATCACATCTTAAGGCGCTTTGAGACACTTTATCTTCTGTTAAGGAGCCTTATCACATCTTAAGGCATCTTAAGGCGCCTTATCTCCTGTTATGGCACCTTATCGCATCCTAAGATGCCTTGTCTCTCCTTAGGACGTCTTGTCACCTTATCGCACTTGGTCCTGTTAACTCACGTTAAATGGCCCAAGGCACCCTAACACTGGCACACCCCTATCCGCCCATTGCCTTATATGGCTTCAGGCACCTTAACGCTGACCTTACTGCCAGTGACTTTACCGCGGTTAGTAAACATATCCCATAGACTCCTGACACTGCACTGGACTGGCATGGTATTTAATGTAAATATATACTCTGCAGAAGGCAAAGGAGATGCAAGGAGATAGCACACCAAGGAGCACAATAGAAAAAGTGAGAACCATAGCATGGATTATGACTATTGGTTAGAAGAGTGGGTTAGGAACAGGGCAGCCAGAGCAGCCAAAGCCCACTGCTGCTCTTGTTGACATGGCACTGATTACCGGGGATGGAGTGCTTTAGAAACATAGAAAAATGATGACAGATAAAGACCATATGGCCTATCTAGTCTGTCCTTCCACATGAACAACTACAACAGTCCCCCTTTTCCCTTTAGACAGTCCCACTACAACAACTACAACAACTTCAACAGTCACCCTTGTCCCATCCTTTTTTGAATTCAGATACTGTCTTCATCTTCACCTATAATCTGGATTGGCTGCTGTTGGAAACAGGATATATGGCTTGATGGACCAGTATGGTATAACTTTTGTTCTAATTTTATTTTATTGTTTTAAATAGTGCTTTGGTTCTTGCTTTTTCTTTTTGAACATAATTCTGCATCCCAAGAAACCCTTTTCTCAACAATAGGTGCAGAGCTCAACTACGACATTTCAATCAGAACTCAACATACCAAAAATAACTTCTGATTCTGGTCATCTCAGTAATAGCAATATAAACCCTCATCAGTATTGGGCATATTGCAAAGTAATACAAACCTTACAAAAATTACTCAAGACCTATAAAGAAAATATGATATATTGTAAAACAGCATCAACTTTCAAAACTGAGCTTACCCAGAAAAGAGCAGCATTGTAAATATTGCTGTGGGCTCTGGAACATATATACACTATGGGGGACATTCAGAACCCCGAATAATGGGGTTGGATATCAAGAATGGATGTCCAATCCCCAAACAGGCCCTGGATGCAATACTGTAGCCAGCGCGACCCGCACATATGGGGGGGACCACTGGATGAGGGCAGGAGGGGTGCTGAAGGCGGAGATGGGGTGGAGCGGGGATGCTGACAAGATGGACTCAGAGTTTACTCCTCCTTCTTACCATCCAGTCCTCAAAACCCCTCTTGTTATTGCATCTACCAGTTTTCAACCCTTAACATAGCCCTCCTATTCCCTATTCTCTTATCCCCCAGTCTAGCTCTCCCATTTCTCTCTTCCTCCTCCTGCGTCCAGCATCTGTCCAGGGCTGGCTCCAGAGTTGTCTCAATATTTTGGTATCTTAGACATACTTTATGTCTTATTGTTTAGCTTTGAGTCCCCTGCCCTTTGCCCCCCTTCCCCGAAACTGCCACCCTAGGTGACTGGCTACTTTACCTGATGGTTGCCCCAGCCCTGCATCTGACCTCTTTTTTCCTCCCCTGTTCAGTGTCTCTCCCCTCTCTCTCTTGCTACATCCAGTGCCTTATCCCCTTTTTCTCACTCCACCATTCTCCCTCTCTCCCTATTCCTCCCCCATGTCCAATATATCCGTTTCTCTCCCATGCCCAGCACTAGCTCTCTGCTTCTCCCCACACTCCATGTCCAGCATTTCACATCTTCCTCTCCTTATCCTTTCCCACTTTGCATTTCCTATCTCTCTACCCCATGCCAAGCATTTTTTCTTTCCCCTCCCTCTACACCCAGCATCTCTCCTCTCTCTCTTCATTACCCCCATCTTACCTCCATGCCCCATATCTGACCTCCACCCCACGATGTCCAGCATCTACCTTTTCTCCCCATCACCCCCATGCCCAGCCTCTGCCCTTCCTCCCCTATTTATGCCCTATGCCCAGAATCTGCTCTCCATCCCCCTATGCCCCCCATGTCCAGTGTATGCTCTCTACCCCATCCCATCTTCACCATCTGCCCTCTATCCTCCTTACCCCATGGCCAGCATCAGTCCCCCATCCCCATCCCATGTCCAGCATCAACACTCCACCTCCACCCAGATTCTGTGTGTCTTTTTGGGAACCTGCCAGGTAGTTGTGACCTGGACTGGCCACTGTTGTAAACAGGATACTGTGCTTGATGGACCTTGGTCTGACCCAGTATGGCATATCTTATGTTCTTATGTTACCCCCATCCCATATCCACCATCTAACCTCCACCTCCCTCACTCCTACCCTGTGGCCACTATCTGCCCTTTGTCCCTTCAGCCTATGTCCAACATTTGTCCTTTCTCCCCCTATATTGGCCCCATGCCCAGCATCTGCTCTCCATTGTCCTATGCCCGCACCCCAAGTCTAGCATCTGCTGTCTACCCACATTTCAAATCCACTATCTGTCCTCCATCTTCCTCACTCTGTGGCCACCGTCTGCCCTCTTCTCCCCCACATCCAGCATATATCTGCACCCCCATTTCATGTCTAGCGTCTACCATCTGCCTCTGTGCCTTCCCTGCCACCATCCAGAATCTGCTCTCTACCCCCATCCCACTTCCAGCTCCCCCACACCCATCCTGTGTGCCCCCCCCACCTCTTGCAACCATCTGCCCATTGCAAGCCATGAGGTGAAGGGTGTATCTGCCCTTTGTCTCCCTTCCTCACCTCATGACCAGCATCTATCCCCAATCCCACCCTGTGTCCCTCCATGCTCCCCTATGCCGCCATCCACAGTGGGTCTGTGACAGTGGCAGCATCACCTTGCTGCCCACTCTCACCACCAACTCAGACCCAATAAGAGGCGGTGGCAGTGGCAGACTACAAGTTCTTAAATACAAAACAAAACAACATAAAAAAATGTGCAGGACCTTTGAATTCAGCGTGCTTGAAAGTCCAGCAGGTCCTGCTCACTTCTGACATATGCTTCACCTCAGAAAGGGGTAGGACAGTCAGGGCCTTCAAAGTGCCTGGAGTCAGGAAGACCCCACACATCCGTTAGTGTATTTGCTGCCACTGCTGCCTCTCTTTCTGAACCTTTGCAGCAGCGGCAGCAAATACACTAAAAGGAACAATTGAAGAAAAGCATTGAGATGCAGAATTAGAGCAGTAACTAATCAATTAATACCCCTACTAAATCCCAGCTTCTAAATCTAATATCACCCTTAGCTGAATTAATTACCCATTGGATTCTATTGGGCCTCAAGGCCTCAAGTTGAGAAGGGTCAAGAAAAACAAAATCTTTTCCAGCATGCCTAATTGGGCATTTCCTGAGAATTTTCAGAAAAAAACACCACACTCGGAGATAAAACCCTGGGCTTTAACTGAAGGAAAGCTTTCTAGAACTGTTGAGTCCTAGGAGAGACATTTCTTTCTTAGTATTTAGCTCATGCCTTTCCAGTGGTAGTTCAAGGTGAGTTATATCTAGGTACCTAAGTATTTCCCTGTTCCAAGAGAGCTTATAATCTAAGTTTGTACCTGAGGAAATGCAGGGTCAAATAGCTTGCCCAAAGCCACAAGGAGTGTCAGTGGGATTCAAACACCAGTCTTTCTGATTCCAGGCTGTTGCCCTAACCACTAGGTTACTACTGACATTCTGAAAGGTAGCTACAGTAGTACCTCTATAGGTAGACTCCTGTTCAGATGTCTCCAAGATAGCAGTTAAATATAAAGACTGGTTTTGTGCAGGATATGTTCCTCCAGTATATTTTAATGAACCCTTAACATAATACATTTTAACAATTATAGGAAGAAAAACTGAATCTATGTGCAGAATATCTATACAGATCTTTTTAACATTTCTTTTGTTGAAATCAATGACCAATATGGAAAATTTAGAAAGCACAAATCAAAACCCCTAAGAGTTTTATCCTTTCCAATTTATTCTCAAGTAACCAATTATCCTTCACTAGAGCACCATTTGCCACCTCTTAGCTTTTCAAGCTTCTTAGAATGATCTTCCAAAATTTTTTCTTGAAATCTCATATCACCCTCAATACTAGATAACGTATTAACAGCTTCACCTGAAAAGTTAGATACCTGAGACAAACAACCAGAGAGGACCTCTTCTATATTAACAATTATCCTCCAAATCTCTAAATTAGTAACCACCTTAGGGGAACTAAATGGAAAGGATCCCTCAAAATTAGTAGCCCCTGAAAAAATAATGGGTTTGAGAGAACAAGCAGTAGTAGCAGTAGTATTAGCTGCTGATGTCTTTAGCAGCTCTCCTTACTACCAAACTTTACCACTGCTTTCGGTGGAGTCATCTGAGGGGACACTTGAGCTCCCTCTGAACCTTTAGGGTGTAAACCTTGAATAGCATCCCATAAGCCCTGAAAAACAAACTCAGGATTAAAAGGACCCAAGAGGCAGGCAGAACTCCAGAGTCTTAATACGTGGATGAGACGATGGTGCAAGGAAGAGAGTTTTGGCTTTGTTAGGTACTGGCAACATTCTGGGGAAGGGGGGGCGCTTTCCTGAAAGAATAGGTTCCACCTTAACCAGGGTGGAACCAAGCTACTGGCATTAACCTTTAAAAGGGAGATAGAACAGCTTTTAAACTAGATAATGGGGAAAACCAACAGTCGTCCAAGAGCATATGGATCGGAATGATGTATATTATTTATTTATTTATTTTATTTATTTAACAGTTATTTATATACCTCTCTTTCCCTTGTTTCAAGTGCGGTTTACATGTAACAGTAGGTTAATTGGTATGAGATATACCAGGACATTTTACATAGAACAGATAATTATAAATTACAAGGAAAATTGTAACATTACAAGTATAACATATTAGAACATATATACATTGCTAGTTAAATTATTAATCATCATGTAAATGAGTGTGTAGTATGGTTAAATTAGTGTATTAGTGTCGTTTATTTTTGAAAATAGGGTATATAATATTAAAAATAAATGTTAGCCTGTATCCCTTTGAGAATTCTGTTTTGGGAGTGTATTATAGTGTAATGTAAATAAGAAGGATACTAGTAAAAAAGGAAGTTAGGACATCCCGATAGAGAGGTTCCAATAAAGGTAAAAGTAACCCAGGTGCCTTTAAGTAAAAATCAGACGGAGTTGAAAGATTCTAAATTAACCCTATCATCAAATAGCCAGACTGTTAACATGAGCAAAAAAGAAACTTTGAAATGCCTGTATGCAAATTCTAGAAGTATAAAAAAATAAGACGGGGGAGTTAAAATATATAGTAATGAATGAAAGGTTAGATATAATTGGCATCTCAGAGACCTGGTGGAAGGAGGATAAACAATGGGATACAGTAATATTAGGCTACAAGCTACTATCTTTTAGGTGCAGAGGGCTAAGCAGGTAGCATTGAAATCGCTGCTACCTGCTTAGCCCTTTCCTTCCCCCCCTCGACCCCAGAACTCCCCCGACACACCCCGATGCTAACCGCATGGCATCTGGATGTGTTAGGGATTTAAATGGGATTTTTGAAAGGCACTACCCATGTAGGTGCCTTTCGAAAATCCCGGATAATGCATTTACATGGATAACTAGGGCAGTGACCTGTGTAAATGCCTTTGAAAATGTCACCCACTATCTTGGAAGCCCAGACCATATATATTCTATGCTTCAAAAAAGGTGGAAGGAAGGCCAAATGAGAGCCAGCATGGCTTAAAAGTCAGAGAAGCTGTTACAGCTAAGCTAGAACCTTTCAGAAAATGGAAAAAAGAGTCAAATGATGAAAACTGAAAACAGCATAAGTGCTGGCAGGTTAAATGCAAGGCATTTGATAAGGCAGGCAAAGAGAAAATTTGAAAAGAAGCTTGCCATGGAAGTAAAAGCACATAATAAAAACTTTTTCAAGTATATTCATAGCAAAACATCTGTGATAAAGTAAGTTGGACCATTAGATGATGGAGGGGTAAAAGGTGCACTAAGAATGGACAAGGCCATAGTGGAGAGACTGAATTAATTTTTTGCTTTAGTTTTTACTGAAGAAAGTGTAGAAAACCTACCCATGCCAGAAATGATATTTAAATGTGATATATTAGAGGAATTGAAACAAATCTTGTTAAATTGGGAAGATATAATATAGCTATTTGATAAACTAAACAGCAGCAAATAATCTAGACTGGATGGCATACATTCCAGGGTGCTGAAAGAACTGAAATATGAGTTTGCAAATGTACTTTTAGTAATCTGTGAACTATCGCTAAAATCACCCGTAGAACCTTAAAACTGGAGAGTGGCCAATGTAACCAAATTTTTAAAAAGGGTTCCAGGGGTGATCCGGGAAACTACAGACTGGTGAGCCTGATGTCAGTACTAGATAAAATGGTATAGACGATTAAAAAACCAAAATGACGGACTTCCGGTGATGCGGTGAGCCGGAGCAGACGCATGCTGCTCGGGCTCTGGGCCCCTTCACCCCTCCGCCAAAGATTTATGCAGTGATCGGGGCTGCATTCGGGGTTCTTCGCCCCCCCCGGGCTCCCCCACAAGAACCGCTATTGGGGCTGGTGCCCCGGAGCCCTCCGTTCCCCCCGACGAGATGATCCTTGGAGGCGGCCTGGACTTCGGCGGCAGACGCCGCGCGGGGAGTACGGCTGCAGTGTGAGGTGAGGCGGTGCGGGGCTGACTCCAGCGGCGGTCGGAGCGGGGCTCTGCGGCGGCGGCGGCCCTCGGACTGCGGCATCCTGTCCCCTCCCCCCCGCATGTATCTATTCAGCGGGCCCTGCGAGGGGGGCCAACACGGCAGCTGCTGAGGGGGCCGGGGGCTGTTGCAGGGCCTGGATCGGGGTCGCCACTCGCCTTCCCGCCCCTCTGAGAGCTCCTCGAGGGCCGAGCAGCCCACCGGAAGATCGGGGCACCCACTAGAGGGCCCGTGGGCCGGGTGCATTCATCTTTTCTTCACCACGTGGAGTTCGAGCTGCACCCCCCACGCCTCTGGCCTTTGATGGATGCCCTGTTGCTACTGCGCCTTCAGCTCGCGACGGCCTGTGCCCCGCACTCTGGGCCCTCCCCCCGGTACACCGGTCTCTGAGACCTGAGCCTCCAGTCCGACAAGTCAGAGCCTGTGACCTGCGTCCTCCTCTCAGCACTCCGGAGCCTGTGACCTGCGCCCTGCCCTTGGCTCTTGGAGGCTTACGACCGCTCTCTACATCTGGCACCCGAGAGTTGGGGACTCCTCCCTTGCTCCCGACACCTCGACGCCTGTGACACCGGCTCCCCCCCCCCCTTTTTTCTAGCGCATAGCGGCCCGAGACCTGCACTCTTTCTCCTGCGCACGGGGAGACTTGGGCGTACCAGAGGCCTCGGAGATGGCGGCGAAGGGCGGCCGTCGGGTGGAGAAGGAGAAGACCCCCCTACCGCCAAGGGGGGGGGAACAGTCCTCGCCGCTGAAGGGAGAGGCCAGGGCCGCAGCGGGGATGGTGGACGAAATCTCCCTGGCCGTGGCGGGGGTGCTGTCCGTGCAATTCGACGACCTGCGGGGCCGCATGGACCTCATCCAAACTTCAGTGGAGGCCTTGGGCGGCCGATTGCAGGAGGCGGAACACCGGATAGAGCGGTCAGAAGAGCATGTGCTGGAGCTGCAACAGGAGATGGCCCGGATGAAAAAGTTACTCCAGGGGCAGGAGGCCAAGCTGGACGACCTTGAAAATAGGTCCCGCCGGAATAATCTGAGATTTCTTGGAGTTCCGGAAGTTATAGAGGACCGGGACCTACAATCCTACGTAGAGGACCTGGTGAAACAAATTCTGGCGAACGACCCCGAGGGCACCTTAGTCCAAATTGAGAGGGCACACCGGGTCGGGCCTAGGAGAAACAGTGATGGCCGACCTAGAGTGGTTCTAGCACGGTTCCTGCGATTCCAACAGAAGGAGGCAGTCCTACGGGCCGCGCGAAAGAAAGGGACTATCCAAAAAGACAATGCCAGGCTACGTGTCGTTCAGGATTACTCAGCGGCTCTGGGCCAGCGGCGACGAGAGTATGGACCTTTGTGCCAGGTTCTGATAGACAATAATATCAAATTTATTGTGCAATACCCTGCCCGGCTGATCTTCACTCATGGGGGGACTCGTCGGTCCTTTGACTCCGCGACAGCAGCAACGCCCTACGTGGAGGAGATACGGCGGAGGGCTGCAATGGCAGCCGAGACCTGAGGTCCGGAGGGGAGGACTACTGATGTGCGGAACAAGCCCGGAGTTTCCAGTATGGACTTTAAAGTGATGGTGATGGTAACTGGGGTGGGGGAGGGTGGAGGATGGGGCCTGCTCAAACTATTGCTAAGTGGGGGGTTGGCTGTGTTCCAGAGGCGTGGGGGGCGGGTGGGGGATGGCCCGAGTAGTTGGGGGTGGCTCGCCGGGGGGCGAGTGGGGAGGAGGAGTGGAGATGGGGGGGAGAGCTCCTAGGAGGATCCCCCCCGGACGCTTTGTAGCAGGGCTGGTACAATGGAGGGGTGAGGGGGTTCCTTACGCATCTAGGAACACTTAGAGAAGGGGAGGAGGATGGTAGATGGGACGAGGGTTTGGAGTGGGGAGGAGAGGGGGAGGGGGTTGGCGGGTGGGAGGGGGGGAAGGGATGGGAGGGAGGGGGGGTGGGGACGGGTGGGCAGGAGAGGGAGGGAGGGGGAGGGGGTGTAGGAGGTGAGCAGTATTTTCAGGGATTAATGGAGGGGTGGACGACAGGAGGGATTTTCCTGGTGAAGAAGAGGGGAGGACCTCAGGCTGGGGGGGGTCCCTTCCTCAGAAAAGGTATGGTTTATGCTGTATTATAATAAGCCTACTTTTGTGTTACATGCCGCTTAAGATAATTTCTTGGAATGTATGTGGTCTGGGTAGTCCCATTAAACGGGCTAAGGTCCTGCAGGCTCTAGCACGGCAGAAGGCAGACATCACAATGCTCCAGGAAACCCACCAGACTGCTGAAGAACACCGAAAATTATGCCGGGAGTGGGTGGGACAGGTCTGGGGGGCTCCAGCTCAGGGGAAGAAGGGGGGAGTAGTCTTCCTGATTCATAAAAGGGTGAGGCTGGAGGTTGTCCGGGATTTCGTAGACCCGACTGGCAGATTTGTCTTGGTGCAGGGAGTCCTTGAGGGGAGGCCTGTCATCCTGGGCAACCTGTATTGTCCAAATGTACTTGATTTGCCCCTCTTTGCCCGCTTTGCCTCCAAGATTGAGACATTGCCGGATTCCCCCCTGATTTTGGGGGGAGACTTTAATGGGGTCATGGATGTCGACCTTGATACTTCCAAGGGGGGGGAGCAGAGAGACAGAACTGCGACGGTTCGGGCCTTGCGACGTTTATGCTCTCGACTGGGCTTGGTGGACCCCTGGCGGCTGCTTCACCCGACCGAACGGGATTATACGCATATATCCCGGGCTCATGGCACTAGTGCCCTATAGATTACCTGTTGATTTCTACAGGCCTGTTCGTTAAAGTGGCGGATGCTCAGATAGGGCCTATGGAGATATCTGACCATGCTTTCGTTTGGCTCGACGTCCATTGGACTGGGACCTCTCCCCGGCCCCCGACGTGGCGATTCCCGCTCGAACTATATAGGGACGCGCAATTTCGTTCCTTTCTTCAACAACGCTGGCAGGAATTTGAAGCTGATCATAGGGGTCACCAGGATGACCCCGAACTGCTCTGGGAAACTGCAAAGGTGGTTCTGCGGGGGGACATAATAGGGTTCCTTGCCCGGAAGAGAAGACTGAGGGCCGAACGTATTATTGGTTTAGAGAAGTTGGTGACGCGGTTACGGCGGCAAGGGGCTCAAAACCCGACAGCAGGGCTTAAAAAGCAGCTGTGGGACTCTCAAATGGAATTAAATGAACTTCTGCACCAGCGGGCAAAGAAATCTGTGTTATACTATCGGTACCAACTTTATCGTTATGGGGATAAGCCCGGGAAACTATTGGCTAGATGCCTTCGGGGACCTAGGGGCTCCAAACTGGTGCCGGGTTTGCGAGATGATTCGGGGGTGTTACACCGGGAGAACTCGGAGATTGTGTGGGTTTTTCGTTCCTTTTTCCAGACCCTTTATACTGCGGAGTCGCCTTCCCGTACGCAGATGGAGGAGTATGTGGGGGCCTTGGAGTTACCGCGCTTGACCGCGGAGCAAAGAGCGCAGTTGGAGCGGCCGATAATGGCGGCTGAGCTGCAGGGGGCTATTTCTAAGGCCAGCTGTTATAAATCCCCAGGATCCGACAGGCTTGGTGCGGAATTTTACAAAATCCTTAACGATTTGATTTCCCCAACGCTGGCTGCCGTGCATAATCAGAGGGCGCAGCAGGGCTACTTTCGGTGGGGGGTTAATCATGCCCATATTGTCCTTATTCCTAAACCGGCGAAGGATCCCCTCTCAGCGACTTCGTATCGTCCTATCTCACTACTTAATTTTGACCTTAAATTGATGGCCAAGGTTTTGGCAGACCGCCTGGCGGAGTTTCTGGGGCTGTTGGTACATGATTGTCAGGTTGGGTTTGTGAAGGGGCGATACGCAGTCCGCAATCTACGCAAAATTGTGGTGTCCTTGGAGTGGGTCCAGCATAGACAGTTGCCCTCATTGCCTTTATTTTGTAGTATGGTTGCGAGCCTGTATGCCGATCCGACGGCGGCGATACTTTGTAATGGGGTGGTATCAGAGAGGTTTACTTTGCAGAGGGGGACTCGTCAGGGCTGTCCCCTCTCTCCTCTCCTTTTTGTCCTGTCCTTGGATCCTCTCCTGCGGAGAGTGGCGGGAATGCGTTCCATAAGGGGGGTGAGAATGGGTGCTCACGAATTTAAGCTATCTGCCTTTGCTGATGACCTGTTGGTACATTTACTTTCGCCAACAGACTCCTTGCTGCTTCTTCTAGACGAGCTCCGAACCTTTGGACAATTTGCAGGGCTACGTATTAACAGGGACAAATCTGAGGCCATGGACGTGTTGGGGAGCCTTCGGGGTAGTCGGCCGGGGGGCTTCCCTCTTCGATGGGCCGGGGATCAATTTGTATATTTGGGGATTGTATTGCCTTGCCATCCCGGACGATTGTATAGGTGCAACCTGCAGCGAATGCTGACCAAGGTGCGAACCCAGGTGCAGGCCTGGCAGCCTCTCCCCTTGTCCCTATTGGGAAGGATTGCGGCGATTAAACTGGTGCTCTTGCCCCGGATCTTGTACTGGTTGCAGACCCTCCCTGTTTGGCTCCTCCGGAGGGATGCCCGGCTTTTTGAGGTGGAATTTCGGGGCCTCCTCTGGGGGGGGGCGAGAGCTCGTGTCCCCTACAGTTGGCTGGTGGGGAGGATGCGCAATGGGGTTGGGGGCTCCCGGATCTCGGTGCTTATGCTTTGGCCTGCCAGGCGCGCCATTTAGGGGACTGGCTAGGTGACACTGACGTTTATACGCCCACGGCCTTGGAGGAGGAATATGTGGCGCCCCACTCTTTGCGGGCCCTCTTGCACCTGGAGGTTGGCCAGTGGGCCACCCACTTAGCTGAGAGTGTGTTGCTGCTCCCGGTCTGTAAGACCTGGCGGCAGTTGAACACCTATTGAGGCCGTAATTGGAAGGCGTCAAGTTGGCTGCCCCTTCGGGGCAATGCCAACTTTACCCCGGGGACGGTGACCGCGGCCTTTCATTTTTGGGGGGAGAAGGGGGTCCATAGTGTGGGGAACGTGGTGGACTTGACCGGGAGGACCAAACCCTTTCCTGTACTTTCCCGCGAGTTTGACTTGCGGCCCCATCATTTCTTTGCATATATGCAGGTGGCCCATTATGTGGCCTCCCTCCCAGGAGAGGAGTTACATGGCGACCGCTCGGTCCAGCTTATGGGGTTTTTTGGCCTGGACGACCGTCGATCCGGGGTTTTCACCTCCGGTTGGAGCAGCTTCGCCAACGCCCAGACTATTGCAGAGTAGAACAGGCTTGGGGGGCAGAAATGGGGCGGGAAATCCCCCGGGGCACTATTTTGGCGGCCCTACGGCGCGCGGTGAGCCTGGTGGAGGGGGCTCGTTGGCGGGAAATACAATTTAAATGTCTCACCAGGATCCACTTCTCGCCGCGGAGGGCCCTTCGTTGCCACCTGACTGTGGATGGCAGTTGTCCGCGGTGTGCGGCGCCCATGGCGACCTTGTTACATATGTGGTGGGGATGCCGCAGGCTTCACCCTTATTGGCGGAGGATTGCCCTGTACATGGCCAATCTGCTGGGACAACCTATTCAGTGGGATGCAGCCTTGGTGGTCTTGGATGTTCTGGCCCTTGCCTCTCCGAGGGGGAAGTGGAGTCGCTGGCTGGTGCGTAAGGCCTGTCTGGTGGGTAAGGGACCTTTGCTGAGGCGATGGAGGGAGACCCGCCCTCCCTCTTTTTGGGAGTGGCGGAACTCTTTCCATCAGCTTATGCTCCTGGAGTGTAGGGCTGCCCGGGGCCATGTCCAGCGATGGTCCGCCTTCTTGCTAATTTGGGATCCATACATTCAAAATCTGAGTGCCCGGACCCGTAACACGGTCTTGCAGTTGGGTTGTTAACACCCTTATCTACTGTTTTGTTATTCGGGGTAAATGTGGAACCTTCAGATGGTCCTGCGTGGCTCTGACATATGTGGGGGGGGGGGGGGAGGTGGGGGTGGGAGAAGGGGTAGGGGGGAAGGGGGCGAGGGTTATTACATTTTGAAAAATCCATGTAACCGTCAATGGGTATTGCTCCTGGGGATAAGAGCTAACCCCAGAGAGTGGTGATTTTCTGTGTGTCTTGTACCTGTTGTTTATTGTTGATGGTTCTAAATAAAGTTTTGAAAAAAAAAAACCAAAATGACTGAACTTGTAGATAGTTATGGTTTAATGGCAGAAAGCCAACATGGATTTATTAAAGGAAAGTCTTGTCTTACTAATCTGTTCTATTTTTTTGAACGTGCAAATAAACAGGTAGATAAATGCGAACCAGTTAATATAGTGTATCTGGATTTTCAGAAAACCTTTGACAAAGGCCCTCATGAGAGACTTTTGAGGAAATTAAAAAGTCATGGGGTAGGAGGCAATGTACTATTGTGGATCAGGAATTGGTTAAAAGAGTAGGGCTACATAAATAGCCAATTTTCTCAATGGTGAAAGGTGAATAGTGGAGTACTCCAGTGATCTGTGCTGGACCCGCTGCTTTTTAACATATTTATAAATATCCTGGAAATGGGAGCAATGAGTAAGGTGATCAAATTTGCAGATGACACAAAATTATTCAATGTTGTTATAACACAAAAGGATTTGTAAAAAATTGCAAGACGACCTTGAAAAATTGGGAGATTGGGCATCCAAATGGCAGATGAAATTTAATGTGGACAAGTGCAAAGTTATACACTTAGGGAAGAACAACCCAAACTATGGTTACATGATGTAAGGTTCCACATTAGGAATCACCACCCAGGAAAAGGATCTTATCATCATCATGAATAACAAGTCAAAACCCTCTGCCCAGTGTGCAACCATGGCCAAGAATGCTAGGAATCATAAGGAAAGGAATGGAGAATAAAACAAAGAATATTATAATGCTGCTGTTTTGCTTGATGGTGCGGTTATACCTTGAATATTGTGTGCAATTCTCTTTGCCATATTTTAAAAAGGATATAGTAGAATTAGAAAATGTACCGAGAAGATCCACCAATTGGTAAAGGGGATGGAAGGATATCTCTACGAGGCAAGGCTTAAAAGGTTAGGGCTCTTCAACTTGGAAAAGAGAAAACTGAGGAGAGATAAGATAGAGGTCTATAAAATGATAGAGTGAAACAGGTAAATGTAGATTGGTTGGCTATTCCTTCAAAAGGTTGAAGGACTAGAAAAGGGGACTGCTACTTCTGGAGAGAGATCTGCAATTGTGAGTATATACTTCTGGGAATTTTTCTGAAGGGACTTCTTTGGATTAAAGCTGATTAATCTGTGAACCCAGTGTATTTGTTAAATCAGTCAGGGCCTAGTAGCAGCAGTTTAAGTTTAAATTTAAAACACAGAAAAGAGCTTTCTGGTTAGATTTCAAACCCTGCAGAGAGCTTGTAGTTTAAATTTAATACTCAGTCAGGGCCTAGTAACAGTAAAGTGCTTTTAGTTTAAATTTAAAACACAGAAGAGAGCTTTCTGGTTAAATTTAGAACCCAGCAGAGAGCTTCTAGTTTAAATTTCATAATAAGTCAGAGCCTAGCAGCAGCAAAGAGATTTAATTTAAATCAAATCAGACTATAATTTAACATAAAAGGCAAAACAGGATCAATATTCTTTGAGCAACAAATAAAGTCTTCTAAAGATCTTTACAAAGAGGCCTTCTACCTAGGGGGCAAGAGACCTGTGAAACTTTTTCAATAGGTGTTAAAGACAGGTGGCAGGTCAAAAGGTTATTTTGAAAGACTCCTTCTATCCAAGCAAGGACTTTTAATCACCCAGGAAGTTGGTCACAGCTTACCTCAGAAGCACAGGACAGGGTACTGTGTAGCAGCCCTCTTTTAATAAGTCTTATATCCCTGCCTCTCTCCTCAACACCCACCGACCCCTGGGATAATCGTAGCTTTATAGGTACTTACACATCTTAAAGGAAAGGAGCTGCTCTCAGGTGCAGCTCATTATCCACATCAGTCATACACTAAGGACCTGCGATTAATTAAGCTTCAGGTGAACAAGGTATATTAAACATATTAGGGACAATTTTATTTGTATAAATATCCACAGCAACTCTTAGTAAGTAAAGAACTTAAAGATCTAAACACAAGCTTAAAACTAAGATGCAGCCAGCAGTCCAGCAGCAAGATGGGGGTTTTCCAGTCTTTTGCATTGAATGTCACATATATGATTTTCTCCCAGTTGGTGAGAGGTCTTACATGTTCACTAGGTGCAAGGAGCTCTTTGCTCTCAGGGAACGAGTCCGTTCTCTAGAGGCTACGAGTAGCAGACGTGGAAGACATAAGAAAGACAGAGAGGTACATAGACGAGACCTACAGAGATATAGTACTGAAGTCCCACCTTCAGTCTGGCAGCATCCCTGTTGCCATGGAGGAGAGAGGGTCACATGACAGGGCAGCATCACCCTGGTGTGTCAGGAAGTGATCCTGTAACTAGGACCTGTCCTCCAGGTGATGTAAAACCTTCTCGCACAGGCCATGTGCCCATGAGGGAAGGGTTAGGACAGCCGTTATAGTTGGTGATTCGATCATTAGGCATGTAGATAGCTGGGTGGCTGGTGGATGTGAGGATCGCCTGGTAACATGCCTGCCTGGTGCGAAGGTAGTGGACCTCACATGCCACCTAGATAAGGTCTTAGTGCTGGGGAGGAGTCTGCTGTCTTGGTACATGTCGGCACCAATGACATAGGAAAATGTGGTAGGGAGGTTCTAGAGGCTAAATTTAGGCTTTTAGGTAGGAAGTTGAAATCCAGAACTTCCAGGGTAGCGTTCTCCGAAATGCTTCCCGTTCCACGCGCAGGACCCAAAAGGCAGGCAGAGCTCCGGAGTCTCAATGCGTGGATGAGACAATGGTGCAAGAATGAGAGTTTTGGATTTGTTAGGAACTGGGGAACATTCTGGGAAAGGAGGGGCTCTTCCAAAGGGATGGGCTTCATCTTAACCGGGATGGAACCAGGCTGTTGGCATTAACCTTTAAAAAGGAGATAGAGAAGCTTTTAAACTAGATAATAGGGGAAAGCCGACAGTCGCACAAGTTTTATCAAAAGCGCATGGTTCAGAAGAATGCATCCTTGAAGGATACTACCAAAAGTAGAGAGGTTCCAAAAAAGATTAAAGTAGCCCAAATGCCCTTGAGTATGGAGCAGACAGAGCTTAAAGATTCCAAATTACCCATGCCTACCAATAGCCAAATTAATATGAATAAAATACAGTCTCTAAAATGCTTGTATGCAAATGCTAGAAGTCTAAAAAATAAGATGGGAAAGTTAGAATATATAGCACTAAATGAGAGGCTAGATATGATTGGAATCTCAGAGACATGGTGAAAGGAGGACAACCAGTGGGACACTGTGATACCTGGGTATAAACTATATTGTAATGATAGAGCTGATCAAATTGGTGGAGGGGTTGCGCTCTATGTTAGAGAGGGCATTGAGTCAGAAAGGATTAAAGTTTTACAGGAAACAAAATTTGCTGTAGAATATCTATGGATTGAAATTCCATGTAAAAAGAGGAAGGCGATGGCAGTGGGGGTGTACTATCGACTGCCTGGTCAGAATGAACAAATGGATGATGAAATGCTCAAAGAAATCAAGGAAGCTAACAAAAGTTACAGCACAGTAATAATAATGGGCGATTTCAATTACTCCAGTATCGACTGGGTCAGTGTCACGGCAGGACATGTTAGGGAGATAAAGTTCTTAGATGAAAAAAATGACTGCTTCTTGGAGCAGCTGATTCATGAACCAACCAGCGGGAAAGCCATATTGGACCTAGTCCTTAGTGGAACACCAGATCCGGTGCAAGAGATAAGGGTGTTGGGGCCACGTGGCAATAATGATCATAGCATGATCGCGTTTGATTTAATTAGTGGAGGAGGGATGGTAAGGAAATTCACAGTACTACCTTTTAACTTTTGAAAGGGAGACTATGATAAAATGAGGAAAATAGTTAAGAAAAAACTAAAAGGAGCAGTTGCAAAGGTTAAAGACTTACATCAAGCTTAGGTGTTATTGAAAAATACTATCTTGGAAGCCCAGACCAGCAGTATTCCACTCTTTAAGAAAAGTGAAAGGAAGTCCAAAAAACTGCCAGCATGGTTTAAAGGTGAGGTCAGAGAGGCTGTTGTTCCCAAAAAAGCATCTTTCAGGAAATGGAAAAAAAGAGCCAAACGACGAAAACTGGAAACAGCACAAGCACTGGCAAGTTAAATGAAAGGCATTGATAGGGCAGGCATAGGGAAAATTTGAGAAGAAGCTTGCTGTGGAAGCAAAAATGCGTAATGAAGTCTTTTTCAAGTACATTCGTAGCAAAAAACTTGTGAGAGAGTCAGTTGGTCCATTAGATGATAGAGGGGTTAAAGGGGCACTAAGAGGCGAGAAGGCGATAGCGGAGAGACTGAATGAATTCTTTGCTTCGGTCTTTACTGAGGAAGATGTAGGGATGTTACCCTTCACTGAACTGGTATTTAAAGGTGCGGAAGAATTGAAGGAAATATCGATACATCGGGAAGATGTATTACAACTATTTGATAAAATGAAGAGTAGCAAATCACCTGGACCAGAAGATATACATCCAAGGGTGTTGAAAGAACTGAAATATGAGATTGCAGACCTGCTATTAGTAATCTGTGAACTATCATTAAAATCATCTGTAATACCTGAAGATTGGAGGATGGCGAACGTAAGGACAATTTTTAAAAAGGGTTCTAGGGGTGATCCGGGAAACTACAGACTGGTATGCCTGAGAGCAGTACCGGGAAAAATGGTAGAAACCATCATAATGAACAAAATTGCTGAACAAGTAGATATTCATGGCTTAATGGGAGAAAGCCAACATGGCTTTAGAGAAGGAAGATCTTGTCTTACTAATCTGTTATGTTTTTTTGAAGGTGTGAATAAACAGGTAGACAAAGGTGAGGCGGTTGACATAGTGTATTTGAACTTTCAGAAAGCCTTTGACAAGGTCCCTCATCAGAGACTTTTGCAAAACTTAAGAGTCATGGGATAGGAGGCAGTGTACTATTGTGAATCAGGAACTGGTTAAAAAATAGAAAGCCGAGGGTAGGGCTAAATGGCTAATTTTCCAAATGGAGAAAGGTAAATAGTGGAGTACTGCAGGGATCTGTGCTGGGTCCGCTGCTTTTTGACATATTCATAAATGACCTGGAAAAGGGAATAGCGAGTGAGGTTATCAAATTTGCAGATGACACAAAACTATTTAAAGTTGTTAAAACCCATGAGGATTGTGGAAGATTGCAAGAGGATCTTGATAAATTGGAAGACTGGGCATCAAAATGGCAGATGAAATTTAATGTGGACAAGTGCAAAGTCATGCACCTAGGGAAGAACAACCCAAACTATGGTCACACGATGCAAGGTTCCACATTAGGAACCACCACCCAGGAAAAAGGATTTAGGTGTCATTGTGGATAACATGTTAAGACCTCCACCCAATGTGCAGCGGAAGCCAAGAGAGCAAATGGAATGCTAGGTATTATATGGAAAGGAATGGAAAATAAAACAAAGAATATTATAATTCCTCTATATCGTTCCATGGTGAGACCGCACCTTGAATATTGTGTGCAATTCTGGTCACCGTATCTTAAAAAGGATATAGCATTATTAGAAAAGGTACAGAGAAGAACCACCAAAATGGTAAAGGGGATGGAAGGATACCCCTATGAAGAAAGGATAAAAGGATTAGGGCTCTTTAATCTGGAAAAGAGAAGGCTGAGGGGAGATATGATAGAAGTCTATAAATTAATGGACGGAGTGGAACGGGTAAACATAGATCAATTGTTTACATTATCAGAATATAGAATGACTAGGGGACATGCAACAAAGTTACTGGATAAACTATTTAAGACTATTGAAGACCACCCGTCATAGAACTGATAATGCCCCATGGTTTAATAACTCATTAAAAACTATGAAAAGAACACTCAGGAAAATAGAACTAAAGTGGCGCAAAACAAAATCCCCCTCACTTAACGAACTCTACAGTACTTATCTCAAAAACTACAGAGACGCCACCGATAGTGCTAAGAAAAATTTTCACGCCTCTATCCTAAATAAATCAATAAACAGACCTAGAGAACTGTTCTCAATTGTCCAAAACCTAACCAAAAACACACACAACTCAAGTCAAGAAACTAATGACATATCTCCCCAAACATTAGCAAATTATTACACATACAAATCAAAGATAAATAATAGCTTATCAATTCCTCAAGACATCCCTTACCAACCTCCACTAGAAACATGGAACAATTTCTACCCTATAACAAAAGAGACCCTTAAGAATATTATGGTGCACCTAAACACCACTACATCACACCTTGACCCCTGCCCAGTAAACTGGATAAAGAACACCCTCCCATCTCTAGCCCCTTTCATAATACCACTAATTAATCTATCCCTAAAACAAGGCTATCTCCCGTCCGCTCTAAAGCATGCATTAATTAGACCCATATTAAAAAACAATACATTGGATAAAACCTCACCGAAATCCTATAGACCTATCTCCAGTATACCATTCATGGCAAAACTTGTAGAAAAAGTAGTCCAGATGCAAACACAAGATTACATCGACACATCAGCTCCCCTTGATGACCAACAATATGGCTTCCGTCCTGGTCACGGAGTAGATACTCTTTTAACAGCCCTCCTAGACACACTAGTAAGAGGAATAGACACCCCCAAGAATGCTTTCCTACTTCTGTTCCTAGACATATCAGCGGCTTTTGACAGTGTTCATCACACCCTAATGCTCCATAGGCTCACACAAATCGGTGCCAACACAACAGTCCTTAAATGGTTTACCTCATATCTTTCAAACAGATCCCAAACTGTTAGGATCAACAATAAACCTCCAACACATACAAGCAGGAAATAGGACTCCCTCAAGGCTCCGCACTATCAGCTCTATTATTTAACATATATATACAACCGATCTGCAATATCTTTAAAAAGTTCAAAATCCATTACCACATATATGCAGACGACATTATGTTGTATATACCATTCACTATTCCTATGATCCCCCTCCAACTCTTAACAGACTGTTTCAACGAGTTAACAACTTGGTTAGAAGACCACAATCTTTTTATCAACCATTCCAAAACAGACATATTAATTGTAACAAGGAACAAATCCTTTTCCCCCCCTACCCACATTACACTCCAGAATCATGACATCCCCATAAAAAACGAAATAAAATACCTAGGGGTGTTACTCGACACCCAACTTAGTATGAACACACATATCAGAAGCACAACAAAGAAAATATACTATAAACTCAAAGTGCTAAAACAACTACGCCCTCTAGTCCATCTGCAAGATTTCATAAGTATTATTCAAGCCATTATCACCCCACATTTCGACTTCGCCAACCTCGCTCTACTAGGCACAACAAACCAAAACATCAGAAAACTCCAACTGGCGCAAAATGCCGCAGCCAGAACTATAACGAAAGCTCATCCCTTCGAGCACATAACACCATACCTGGCCAAACTACACTGGCTCCCCATTCATTGTAGAGTAAACTACAAACTAATAATAACTACTTTTAATGCACTAAATAATACCGCCCCAGAAACGCTAAATAAACTTATCATCAAAGACACACCTCACAGCGCTTATAGAAGAAGCAATGCCAATAAACTAAGAATACCAAAAGAATTCACAAAGTCCACGAAGACAACAAATAAAAAGGCATTCTCCCATGCAGCCCCCATGCTCTGGAACTCACTACCAGAAGACATCCGATCCATAACTGATATCAAAGACCTACGCAAAAACTTAAAAACACACCTATTTACCTCCTACTATGGCACGCTAAATAACTCCCAACAAGACGAAAAAGGATAAGCCAGACAATACATACAGACCATCATCCCAAGACTTAAACACATCTAGACTTCACTACCGCTTACACCGCTGAACTCCTCCTTCCACGCCTGTACATAGTTATGTGTACATAGTTACTAATGAAAGTTCAAATGTTAAAAAGTTAAATGTAATATGTACTTAGATTAGGTTATCGTTCTATTGTTCTATGTAAAAAACAGAAATGTCACTCTGTTTCTTTAATTGTTCTATGTAAACCGCACCTGATCTTCGGAAGGTTGCGGTATATAAAAATTTGTTAAATAAATAAATAAATAAATAATAAGAGAAAATATTTTTTCACTCAACGTGTAATCAAACTCTGGAATTTGTTACTGGAGGATGTAGTAAAGGCTGTTAATGTAGCTGGGTTTAAAAAAGGTTTGGACAAGTTCCTGGAGGGAAGGTCCATAAACCATTATTAAAAAGGGACCCAGGATATCAATGCTTGACCCAATACAAGCATTTTGGAACCTGTGTACTTTGGGGAAACTGCTAGGTATGTATGACCTAGATTGGCCACTGTTGGAAACAGGATACTGGGCTTGATGGACCTTGGTCTGACCCAGTATGGCATATCTTATGTTCTTATATGTTCTTATGACTAGGGGACATGCAATGAAACTGCAATGTAAGACATTTAAGACTAATCATAGAAAATATTTTTTTCACTCAATCGGTAATCAAACTCTGGAATTCATTCCCAGAGGATGTAGTAAAAGCTGTTAATGTAGCTACATTTAAAAGAGGGCTCCTTCCCCCTCTGGTCTCTGGGGCTGGTCCTCCACCTTGCTCCTTTCCGGGATTTTCTAACTTCCTCATTTTGCCAGTATCTCTTGAAGAAACCATATTCCAAATTATGTTCTACTGAGCATCTGTCAGCTTACCCTCAAGATTTTGTTTAAAATCTGATCTATCTCTGTTTTAAAATTAGTATGAAGAGCCTGGTTCCACCCTGTTAAAGTGGAGCCCATGTTTTCAGAATAGGCTCCCTCTTCCTCGTCGCCAGAATGTTCTTAATATTGAGATTCTTGAACTCTGACTGCCTCTTGGGTCCTCTGCATGGAGCGATTAGCATTTCTTAGAATACTGTCCTGGAGGTTCTGGATTTCCACTTTCTACTTAAATCTTTTATTTTTTTCTTTATAGTTAGCTCACAGCTTTCCAGTAGTAGTTCAAGACAAGTTACTTACAAGTTTACAGAGGGCTTGCATTTGAGGAACTGAAGAGGGGTGGAGGAGTTCAGGACTGCTGGGTCACCAGGGATTTTGTTATTGGTGTGTGTGTGGGGGGGGGGGGGGTGGATAGGGGCCCCTGGGCTGCTAGAGATTATTTTTTTGGGTGGGATTAGATCGGGGCTGCTGGGCCAACAGTGATTCTTTTGTTTGGGTGGGTGAGAGATTGGGGCCGCTAGGCCACCAGGGCTTTACCTTTCTGTTGGGGGGTCAGTGTCTAGGGGGGGCACTGGCCCCCTGACAATGTGCCGATGGCATCGGGGGCTTTTCCCGATGCCTGAATCATCTAAGGCAATGGTTCTCAACCTTTTTTGTACTGTGACCCCTTTTACCATTGGTCAACTTGTGGTGACCCCCAATGATAAAATCAAATGGGTCTCTCTTCCTTTACCGTTAACACATTGTCGCTGTAATCATTTGTTGAATTATTAATATATTATAGGCCTTTGCAATATGTTTTTATTTATAAAATTTCCTTATTTACTTGGTAGACAACTTCCATTGGAGGCGGGACAATGCTGCACGGAGCCCTTCAAGAGACAGGAAGGCTCCGCAACGGTATTACAGGCACAGCCGCGGTTCCCTAAGAGGCAGGAAACTGCAGTTGCATTAGAAGGGAAGCGGTGAGTTTGCTGCTGCCGAGTGAGGTGACCCCTGCTAAATCCTGTGGTGACCCCCGTGGGGGTCGGGACCCACAGGTTGAGAACCGCTGATCTAAGGTGAAGTGTCAAATTTCACCTCAGATGACTTGTTTGTCTGGAACAGCATGCAAAACTTGAGCTTACTTCTGTGCACATGTGTTTGTCTTGCTCCTAGTTTAATGCTGCCTTTTTGCACTATGTAATTGTGGAGTGGAGGAGTAGCCTAATGGTTAGAACACTGGCTTGGCAACCAAGCAACCAGGGTTCGATTCCCACTACCACTCCTTGTGGCCTTGGGCAAGTCACTTAACCCTCCATTGCCTCAGAAGAAAGGCCTGGCAATCTACTTCCGGGGACACTGCCAAGAAAACCCAGGAGCTTCTGGGTCGCCAGGAGTCAGGACTGACTCGAAGGCACACATTGCATTGCAATTAGCGTATTGCATTCCAGCATGAAGAGTCAGTATTAAACTTGTGCTATGAAACCCTGCGCTAGAGATTTAAGTACTGGGCTCTAGAACAAGGCTTCTGCATTGGCCTGTAAGTTTGTAGCTAAAGCTAAATTTACTTCCAGAACCTCTCTCCCACAGTTTCCTATGTTGTTACCCACATATACCAAGATGGCTGGGGTCTTCCTCAAGACTATTTTAAATCTTATCTAAGTGACATGTGAGGTCAGCAACTTTTGTACCAAGCAGGCAAATTATCAGGAAATTCTTAGGCCCACCAGTCACACAGTTATCTAAAGATTGAATCACCAACTATAGTAGCTGTCGTAATGCTTCCCTCCTGGGCACATGCCCCTATAGATACAGCCTCAATGTGAGAGATCATAGCACACTAATGTGATGCTCTTTTTCCAGGTGACAGACTGGAGATGGGACTACTCCACTATGTCCATGAATATCGGGGAGCGTTTCATCTGCAGTACAGATCCTTTGAGAGGGAGGAAGCCGGCTCCGAGGCTGGCGATTGAGTGGCCAGCTCCAGCTGACGTCATCCTGAGGGTCCTTATATGGCTGCTGTTTTACGGCGCTTAGCCGTCGGCGCGTCTTCTAAGGGGGTCTTCAAATGGGGTTGGTTTGCCCCTTAGGAGCCCACGTGGAGGTGGAGTGGCCACGTTGCGCCGACAATGCCTGGCGGCAAACGCAAAAAGAAACAACTTGCGGAGGACTCTCAAGCTGGAGCGATGGAAAAACATGTGGTATCCACACCGCGGGTCTCCACCACAGGTACTGTAACTTCCGATCCTTTGGTCGAGGGACCGAGTTTAAGCTCCGTTGAGCATACTCCCCTGCTTCCTCCGGGTTTTCTTGAATTATCTGGGGATTTGTCTCCTGTTGCTCAACTGAAATTGTTGCCTACAGATGTTTCCTGGAGACCTCTCCCTGCGCTTTCTACTGATTCCTCTGTGGCCACGGTTTCCTTGTCAGATGTTTGGCGAGTGGTCTCTTGTACTGAAAAAATGCTTGAAGAGACTGTTCCTAAGCTTTGTCAATTTACCAAGGATTCTGTGCAAAAATTTCAATCTCTTGATTCTCAAGTTGGAGCTCTCAGCTCAGCTTTGGTGAAAATAGAAAAGCAGGCTAAATCTTTTTCTGATTTCTCAGTTACTCAAGCCAAAGATAGCTTTATTTTACACCAGAAGCTTGAGAATTTAGAGAATGCCCATCGTAGTAAGAATTTGAGGCTTTTGAATTTTCCCAGCTGTTCATTATTATCCCCTTTGATGTTGTTTAGGAAATATCTGAAGGATATCCTTCTCTACCCGCAGGCCGATTCATGTGTTATATCTAAGTGTTATTATTTGCCTACCAAGAAAGCAAGCGGTGCTGTGGGGGGAGAGGAGGATACAGGTGATTTCAATTTGACTGCTTTCCTAGAGCAATCTCAGGATGTGATAGCTACTCGTGCCACACTGTTGGTGGCTCTTGCCTTTGAGGATGATAAGGTTGCTATTTTGAAAAGCTATTTCCGTAAGAAGGAGTCCCAATTTTGTGGAGACAGGGTAGCTATCTTTCCGGATGTTTCTCGCTCTACACAGTTACGTAGGAAAGATTTTCTGTCTTTGAAACTTAGAGTACTTGCCTTAGGGGCTACATACTTTTTAAAGTATCCTTGTAAGTGTTGTATTACTTTACATTATGATAAATATGTTTTTCTCTCCTCATCGGATTTGGAAAAATGGCTTTTGGAACAAGAGAAAGCAAGTAAACCTTTGTGATAGTCTTAGGTAGGCAGCGGGAGATCTCTACTGGCTGCGTTTGTTGGCTTTGGGTTCCCCCCTATTTTGGTTGTCTTTTAGGGGGGCCCTCATCCTTGTTTTCCTTTAGTGTTATTTCCTTTTGTCATGTTTTGTCTCCCCGAGATGTGGGCTAGAATTTAGTTTAATTATGATGTTCTTAGTTTTCTCCTGCTATTCTTATGTTTTCTTTGATTGCAACTGTTCCATTATTTTATGTAAACTGTTAAATTCTCATAAATTAAAAAAAAAAAAATGTCCATGAATATCTCCTCCATATGTACCTCTCTGTCCACTTCAGCTTCTCCTAGTCTGCTACTCTAGCCTCCAGAGATCAAACTCATCCTCTGAAGCCAAGAGCTCTTTGAGGGCAGTTTCTCCAAATGGATTAGTTCCACACATACAATGACAGTCATAAACCTCACTCCTAAGCCAGGGTATGTAGAGTATGAATGCAGTCTCTCAAATTTACTGCTTTGCAATGAGTGTACACGTAGCCCCTCTCACCACCCGGTAAATGATCATTCATGTTACACGCCCCAAAAGACTGGATATCCCCAAATTTCCTACTGGATTGCTGTCTAAATCTTAATATCATTGAGTTGCAATCAGCTATTAACAGCGCTACAGATACCCCAGAATTTATTTATTTTTTATTTATTTATTTAACTATTTCTTTTATACCGCCCCTTCCAGAGATCAAGGGCGGTTTACATATAACAGGTTAACAGTCTTGTACACAGTTTGTATACATTTTACATAGAACAATAGAAATCAACTATTTACATTGAACATTGTACACAGTTTGTATACATTTTACATAGAACAATAGAAATCAACTATTTACATTGAACAGTATTTGGAGTAATTTCTTGTGCTGAAGCAGATTTAATGCATATTCAATCATAGGTTCTCTTTCTGAATGTTTAATTGTTTAGTTTTTTTATTTTTTAAACAGTGTTCCTTCCTTCCATGGCACCAATTTCTAGAAACACTTTGTGTTCTCTAATCCCTTAGAGTCACATAAGGCATAGTGGACTTATCTTAAATTCCTGTGGTGATCCACAATGCACAAAAAATTCCCACTTCATGTGTTGCTGGTGTGCAATTAAATTATTGCTTGATACAAGAAACCTTGATGCACTAAAATTTGAGCACTGCCGCGATTGCCTTTGAGTGGTTTGCATGGATGTGTGAAATATGAGTCAGAATCGTCTTGAACAGGCAGCATGTCAAAAATGAGAATAGCCCAGCAGCTCTGGAGTTTGAATTGAGAGTGTTTGTGCCAAGCAGTAATTTAATTGCTTACCAGCAAACCTTGAAGTGGGAAAGTGCAGTTACTCACCTGTAACAGATGTTCTCCAGGGACAGTAGGAATCTGTCCTCACATATAGGTGATGTTGGCACCGATGGAGCCCTCACGAAAGCATCCCCCCAGCTTTCAAAGAAAGCCTTTGGGAGATGCCACCACGCATGCGTGGTCCCCTTCCTGCCCAAGGATGCCATCTTGCTCAGTCAATGACATAGCTAAAAGATGGTAAAAGTAAAAGATGGTAAAGAAGCAACTCCAAAGGGAGGAGGGATGGTTAAGAGGACTGATTCCTGCTGTCCCTGGAGAACATCTGTTACAGGTGAGTAACTATGCTTTCTCCAGGAACAAGCAGGAAGTCAGTCCTCACATATAGGACTCTTTAGCTATAGGCTAACGAAAGCCCGTAGAGAAAAAAATCACGGTCACTCTCAGGGGAAGTCGTGAGCAGCTGCAATTGAGTCTGCATGTGCAGACTGCAGTAGGACCCATGTATCCAATGGAAAGCAGCACTCCGGTAGCCTGAACACAGAAGGGCTGGAGGGTAGGAGTTCCCTAGACCCTGAAAAAATTACGGAGCACGGCCTGGCCAAAGGCGCTGTCCCATCGGGACTCCCTCTCCAGACAGTAATGAGTTGCGAAGGTATGGACAGAAGACCGGGTGGTGGCCCGGCAGATGTCCACCATCAGGATGGAGTGCAGGTTTGCCACGGAGGCCGTCATGGCCCTGACACAGTGTGCTGTGACCCGTCCATCCAGCAAAAGCTCCACCTGCTCATAGGCGAGTGTGATACAGTCCTCCACCCAGGTAGATAGAGTATGCTTGGTCACCACTTCCCCAAGTCTACTGTGGTCATATGAGACAAAAAGCTGAGAAGCTTTACAGTGGCCCTAGATACGTTGAATGTAGAAGGACAGGGCCTTCTTACAGTCCAAGATATTTATTTATTTATTTTTTATTTATTTAACATCTCTTCTATACCGCACTATTGTCATCAGCGCGGTTTACATGAAACTAAACATATACATACAGAGTAACTGTAGTGCATTTTACAAGTAACAGGGATGTAGAAACTTGGGAGTACAGGTAAACTATATCAACTATATAACTACAATAAACTATACACAATATTCACAGTTGAAATTGTCTTGGTCTGGATATGGAGGGACTATTTCCCTGTGAAAGATTAAACTGGGAAATAGCTATGGAGGACAGTCTCCGCCCTACTGACATGAGGTCTCAGGAAGAAGGGGGGAGCACCACCTCCTGGTTGAGATGAAAAGGTGACACTACTTTCAGAAGGAATTTGGGGTGTGTATGGAGCACAACCCTGTTCTTGTAAAACCTGGTATAAGGTGCCTCCGCCACCAAGGCTTGAAGCTTGCTGACCCTGTGAGTGGAGGTGAGTGCAACCAGGAATACCAACTTCCACGAAGGGTATCACAGGTGGCAAGTAGCCAGGGGCTCAAAAGGCGGGTGAGTAAGCTGCACTAGTATGACATTGAGGTCCCACTCAGTCACTGGAGGGCATACTGGGGGTTTTGATAAAAAGAGTCCCCTCATGAAGTGGGTCACCAGCAGCTGGGCTGAGAGGTGTTTGCCATTCACTGGGTGGTGATGTGCCGCCAGGGCACTGAGGTGCACTCTGATGGAGTTCGATTTGAGTCCAGAGTGTGAGAGATGGAGAAGGTACTGTAACACCAGCTGCACTAGGCAGGAGAATGGGCTAATCCCATGCTCTGTGCACCAGACTGAAAATCTGCACCACTTGAATGCGTATGCTTTTCTGGTGGAGGTTATGGGAAGCCAGCAGAATCTCCTCCACTTCTTCCGAAAGATTGAAAGGGGCTAGGTTCACTCTTTTAGCAGCCACGCTGTCAGTGGGAGAGACTCCAGATTGGGGTGCAAGAGAGAGCCCCCTCCTGTGACAGGAGCCCTGGGGAGCTCTCCAATGGGATGGGAGTCGACAGACAGAGGAGTAGGGGGAACCACGACTGCCTGGACCATCGAAGCACTATCAGGATCAGCAAGGCCTTGTTGCGGAGCGTTGTGAATAATGTCTTGGCAATTAGTGGTGTGGGTGCGAGGGCATACATGAGATCTTCCGACCATGAGATGAGAAATGCATCTGCCGCCACCCGGGAAGGGTGGGCTTGCAGAGAGCAGAAGCGGGGCAACAGGTCTATCCATGGTTCATTACAAAGGTGGAAGAGCTAACTGGCTACTCTGGGGTCCAGCTGCCACTCGTGTGGCTGGAGGACCCTGCTTAATCTGTCGGCTAGCGTGTTGTCCTGGCCTGGCAGGTATACTGCCCATAAGAGAATGCCCTGCTGGACCGCGTAGGAGCAGAGATCTATCATGTCATGGCAAAGAGCATGGGTCCCTGTGCCCCTCTGCTTGTTCACATAGAACATAGCCACCTGGTTGTCTGTTTGGATCAACACTGGTTGGCGCCATAGGTGGAGGCAAAAGGCTCAGAGGGCTAGGTGTATTGCCTGTAATTCCAGGAGGTTGATCTGCTGGTTGCTTTCGTTCTGTGACCAGCTGCCCTGGATGCGGAAGTTCTCGCAGTGGGCTCTCTATCCCATCCCCAGGGGGACATCTATTGTGAGAACCCTTAAGGTGCATGGAGTCTGGAAGGGCATCCCTGCCTAGAGGTTCTGGGGATTTTGCCACTAGATCAGGGATTCCGCCAACCGGTGGGTCACTACAACTCTGTCGCAGAGGTGGCCAGTGGCCTGCATCCACTGGTCCTGAAGGTATCACAACTGTCGCCCTCATGTGGAGGCAGGCATCTTAGGTGACATGGACCGTGGAGGCCATGTGTTTGAATAGGCGCAGAAGAAGCCGAGAGGACATCGAGAAATGGCATTGTATGTCCAGGGCCAGAGCCCTGAGCTGGGTGGCTTGGTTCCCTGGAAGGAAGGCCTTTGCCTGGAGAGTTCCTGGAGAGTGCTTGGAGAGCATCTAGTCTTGCCCCTATGAACTCCAGACACTATTTTGGGAGGAGGTGGGACTTGGGGTAGTTTATTACAAACCCCAGGCTTTGCAGGACATTGATGGTACATGCAGTTGCCTGCTGCACTTCTGAGGCCGTGTCTCCCTTTATGAGCCAATCTTCCAGGTAGGGGAAGATGAACACGCTCAAGCATTTGGTGATAACCTTTGGGATGGAAGACAAGCCGAAGAGCAGCACCCTGTACTGGTAATGGCTGCCCCCCCCACCATGAACCTCAAATACTGCCTGTGGTTGGAGTGAATGACGATGTGTGTATAGATACCCTTCAGATCCAAGCAGCATAGTCAATCTCCCTGCTGGAGGTAAGGCAGCAATGTTCCAAGAGAGAGCATCTTGAACTTCTTCCTCACCAGGAATCTGTTTAGATTTCACAGGTCGAGGATGGGCCTTAGGCCCCTTGTTCTTTTTGGTATGAGAAAGTACCTGAAGTAGAACCCTTTGCCACTGAGATGATGGGGAGCTGGTTCTACCACTCTGTCCTTGAGAAGACCTGCCAGTTCCTTCAGTAGAAGGTCCTGTTGAAGGGGAGACCTGAGGTGCTTCCCAGAAAGAAAAGGGGAGGTGTCTGGGCCAGATGGAGGAGGTTGATTAATTGGAGTGCCCAAGAATCAATGGTGAATAGCTGGCCACTTTTGGGCATAATGAATGAGACGTCCCCCTGTGGGCTGCTGACCTCCTTGGGGTGGAGAGGCCATGCCCAAGGAGTCAAAAGCTCCCCCTGGCTGGGCCAGGGCCAATGCCTGGGGCTTGGGAGCCTTCTGCTAATGAGGGCCATGTCCATGTCCCTTGGCCTGCTGGGGAGCCAGGGAGGCCTGAAAAGGTGGGTAGTTTCTGTAAGCAGCCCCTTTCCTTGGGTAGAAGGGCTTTTTACCCGAGCACTTCCATCAGGGAGGGACAGCGGTCTTTTAAGAGAGCCTGGTCCTCATCATGAACTTGGTCTCCAGATCGGCAACCTTGTCATGGTTTGCCAAAGAGGTTCTCTCCTTGCCATGGGATGTCAACCAATTTGTCCTGAACCCATTGCTTGAGGTCTAACAACTGTAGCCAAGTCTGGCGTCGGGCATCGATGCTCACCACCGTCAACTCAAAGCCATCATATGCTGCTTGAGATATAATCTTGGAGCACTCACGGACGGCTTTGGCCAGGTTCTTGAACCGCTGCAGGGGTTTCTTGGAAAGACGCTGAGAACCCGGCTACTTCCTTCACCAGGTCTTTCAGGTACATGCCCAGTAACTGAATTCAAAAAAGCATGGGACCAACACAGAGGATCTCTAAAGGTAAAAAGTGGACTGTTGTAGTTGTTGTTATGGAAGGACAGACTAGATAGGCCATGTGGTCTTTTTCTGTCATCATGTTTCTATGTTTCTATGTACAGCTGGTATGCCTGGATCTGGCTGATGAGCATTAAGCCCTGGTAGCACTTTCTGCCAAGGGCATCCAGGGTGCATGCCTCCCTGCTAGGGGGGCATCAAGGAGTACGTCTTCTGACAATGCATGGCTGACTCCACCACAATGGAGTTGTGCCACAGCTGTGACTTCTGGAAGCCTGGACTATTGTGGACTTGATACATTGAGTCGAGCTGCTTGCTCACCACCAGCACCGATCACTTTGGACCCACCAACTAAACTACCCACCAACATGAAAAATGTGACTGTCACACACATAACAGAACTCTACTTCTGTAAAAAGTTATAGAAAGTACTGTTATCTATAGCTATTGTAATTGTACATAGTTCAATGCCAACATATATATTAAATATATGTAATATGAAGTTACCTGTTATGCATATCACTGATTGTTTACTATAATATTGTCCTGTTCTATGAATCTAGTTAATTATCTGTTCCTTGTAAAAACCTTTTGTAGGTAAATTCTGAGGCATGAATAGATGTAATGGACATCCCATTGAGATGTCCATCCCTGCTATTCGTGCCGTTTCCTGGCCCCATTTACCTTCCCTGCATCTTGTACGGGGAAGGTAGATGGGGGCGGGAAAGAGGCAGATTGAGGGCGGCGTTAGGGCGGGCAGTGGATAGTTGTCGGTCCCAGACATACAGGGCCGATTCTAATGTTGGCCCTGTACATCTGGGGCCAGTGACTTGCACGGGGAACTTATTCCACTTTCGAGGTGGATTAAGTTCCCCTAGTCGCCAGGGATTGGCGGGCCCGGGGTGCGGATGGGGCAGGGGAGCCAAGGGCATTCCCCACAGCCTGACCCTGGCCTTAAGAGGCCAGATTGAAGGTCGGGCTGCGGGGAATCAGCTTAAGGAGTCAGCGGCAGGGGATCGCGGCTCTTCAATGGAGCTGCGGTGCCATGGCAACTGGATGCCATGGCACCGTGGCTCCATTGAAGAGCCCTGACTGAGTTAGCTGGAGAAGGCCTGTATGTTCAGGCCGAACGGAATTGGGGTCCAGGCCTGCACATACAAGTCTGTTTGCAATTGTGATCCCACGGGGCTAGACGTGCCCCACGGGATCAGAATCGCGACTCCCTCTGTGCATCCGGTTCCGACCGGGCGCACAGAAGGCCTGGACATCGGGGATGGAATTGGGCTCTTTCTGTTCAATGTAAACCACTTTGATCTGGTGAAAAGCGGTATATAAGCATAGTTAAATAAATACATAAATAAATAAAATAAATTCCACGCTGGACATCCCAGATTCTTCCTAGATGTCCCTTCTAAAATGCCACTTACAGTGTTTCTATGAATTGATGCCTTGGAAGGAAGGAACACTGCTTTTAAAAATAAACAAAACATATTAAGCACTCAAAAAGGTAGCCTATGAAGGACTGGAAAGGGGGGCTGTTACTTCTGGAGAGAAATCTGAAATTGTGAGTATATACTTCTGGGAATTTTTCTTTTAAAGCTAATTAATCTGTGAACCCACTATTTTTTTTTTGTTAAATCAGTCAGGGCCTAGTAGCAACAGTTTAAGATTCAATTTAAAAACACAGAAGAGAACTTTCTGGTTACCTTTCATACCCAGTAGACAGCTGTAGTTTAAATTTCATAGTCACTCAGGGCCTAGCATCAGCAAAGTACTTTTAGTTTCAAATTAAAACACAGAAGAGAGCTTTCTGGTTAAATTTAGAATCCAGCAGAGAGCTTGTAGTTTAAATTTCATAATAGGTTAGAGCCTAGTAGCAGCAAAGAGCTGTAATTTAAATCAAATCAGAATATAGTTTTCCTCAGCAGCACAGGACAAGGTACTGTGTAGCAGCCCTTTTTTAATAAGTGTTATATCCCTCCCTCCCTCCCCACACCCACCCTCCCCTGGGAAAATCACAGCTTTATAGGTACTTGCACACCTTAAAAGACAGGAGGTGCTCTCAGGTGAAGCTCATTACCCAAATCAGTCATACACCAAGGACCTGAGATTAATTAAGCTTCAGGTGAACAAGGTATATTAAACTTCTTAGGTACAGTTTTAGTGGTATAAATATCCATTGCACCCTTTAGTACATATAGAACTTAAAGATCTAAACACAAACTTAAAACTAAGATGCAGACAGCAGTCCAGCAGCGGGATGTGGGCTTTCCAGTCTTTTGCATTGAGTGTCACATGTATGATTTTCTCCCAGCTGGTGAGAGGTCTTACGTGTGCACTAGGTGCAAGGAGCTCTCTGCTCTCAGGGAACGAGTCCGTTCTCTAGAGGCTAGAGTAGCAGACTTGGAAAACATAAGACAGACAGAGAGGTACATAGACGAGACCTACAGGGATATAGTCCTGAAGTCCCACCTCCAGTCTGGCAGCATCGCTGTTGCCATGGAGGAGAGAGGTCACGTGACAGGAGAGCATCACCCTGGTGTGGCAGGAAGTGATCCTGTAACTAGGACCTGTCCTCCAGGTGATGTAAACCCCTCTCGCACCGAGGAGGTTTCTCCAGGGCTAAGTGCCCATGCGGGAAGGGTTAGGACAGCAGTTATAGTTGGTGATTCGATCATTAGGCATGTAGATAGCTGGGTGGCTGGTGGACGTGAGGATCGCCTGGTAACATGCCTGCCTGGTGCGAAGGTAGCGGACCTCACACGCCACCTAGATAAGGTCTTAGATAGTGCTGGGGAGGAGTCTGCTGTCTTGGTACATGTTGGTACCAATGACATAGGAAAATGTGGTAGGGAGGTTCTGGAAGCTAAATTTAGGCTTTTAGGTAGGAAGTTGAAATCCAGAACTTCCAGGGTAGCGTTCTCCGAAATGCTTCCCGTTCCACGCGCAGGACCCAATAGGCAGGCAGAGCTCCGGAGTCTCAATGCGTGGATGAGACAATGGTGCAGAGATGAGGGGTTCGGATTTGTTAGGAACTGGGGAACATTCTGGGGAAAGGAGGGGCTCTTCCGAAGGGATGGGCTTCACCTTAACCGGGATGGAACCAGGCTGCTGGCATTAACCTTTAAAAAGGAGATAGAGCAGCTTTTAAACTAGATAATAGGGGAAAGCCGACAGTCGCCCAAGAGCGCATGGTTCGGAAGAATGTATCCTTGAAGGATACTACAAAAAGCAGAGAGGTTCCAAAAAAGAGTAAAGTAGCCCAAATGCCCTCGAGTATGGAGCAGACAGAACTTAAAGATCCCAAATTACCCATGTCTACCAATAGCCAAATTAATATGAATAAAATACAGTCTCTAAAATGCTTGTATGCAAATGCTAGAAGTCTACAAAACAAGATGGGAGAGTTAGAATATATAGCACTAAACGAGAGGTTAGATATGATTGGAATATCAGAGACATGGTGGAAGGACAACCAGTGGGACACTGTGATACCTGGGTACAAACTATATCGAAATGATAGAGCTGATCAAATTGGTGGAGGGGTTGCGCTCTATGTTAGAGAGGGCATTGAATCAGAAAGGATTAAAGTTTTGCAAGAAACAAAATTTGCTGTAGAATCTCTATGGATTGAAATTCCATGTAAAAAGGGGAAGGCGATGGCAGTGGGGGTGTACTATCGTCCGCCTGGCCAGAATGAACAAATGGATGATGAAATGCTCAAAGAAATCAAGGAAGCTAGCAAAAGTTACAGTGCAGTAATAATAATGGGTGATTTCAATTACCCTGGCATCGACTGGGTCAGTGTCACAACAGGACATGCTAGGGAGATAAAGTTCCTAGATGAAATAAATGACTGCTTCTTGGAGCAGCTGGTTCATGAACTGACCAGAGGGGAAGCAATATTAGACCTAGTCCTTAGTGGAACACCAGATGTAGTGCAAGAGATAAGGGTGTTGGGGCCACTTGGCAATAGTGATCATAGCATGATCGCCTTTGATTTAATTAGTGGAGGAGGGATAGTAAGGAAATCCACAGTACTACCCTTTAACTTTCGAAAGGGAGACTATGATAGAATGAGGAAAACAGTTAAGAAAAAACTAAAAGGAGCAGTTGCAAAGGTTAAAGACGTACATCAAGCTTGGGTGTTGTTGAAAAATACTATCTTGGAAGCCCAGACCAGCTGTATTCCACGCTTTAAGAAAAGTGGAAGGAAGTCTAAAAAATTGCCAGCATGGTTTAAAGCTGAGGTCAGAGAGGCTGTTGTTGCCAAAAAAGCATCTTTCAAGAAATGGAAAAAAGAGCCAAATGATGAAACCTGGAAACAGCACAAGCACTGGCAAGTCAAATGCAAGGCATTGATAAGGCAGGCAAAGAGAGAATTTGAGAAGAAGCTTGCTGCGGAAGCAAAAACGCGAAATAAAGACCTTTTCAAGTACATTCGTAGCAAAAAACCCGTGAGAGAGTCAGTTGGTCCATTAGATGATAAAGGGGTTAAAGGAGCACTAAGAGGCGACAAGGCGATAGCGGAGAGACTGAATGAATTCTTTGCTTCGGTCTTTACTGAGGAAGATGTAGGGATGTTACCCACGACTGAAGTGGTATTTAAAGGTGTGGAAGAATTGAAGGAAATATCGATACATCGGGAAGATGTCTTACAACTATTAGATAAACTGAAGAGTAGCAAATCACCTGGGCCGGATGGTATACATCCAAGGGTGTTGAAAGAACTGAAATATGAGATTGCAGACGTGCTATCAGTAATCTGTGAACTATCATTAAAATCATCTCTAATACCTGAGGATTGGAGGATCGCCAATGTAACACCAATTTTTAAAAAGGGTTCGAGGGGTGATCCGGGAAACTACAGACCGGTGAGCCTGACATCAGTACCGGGAAAAATGGTAGAAACCATCATAAAGAATAAAATTACTCAGCATATAGATAGTCATGACCTAATGGGAGACAGCCAACATGGCTTTAGACAAGGAAGATCTTGTCTTACTAATCTGTTATGTTTTTTTGAAGGAGTGAATAAACAGGTGGACAAAGGTGAGTCGGTTGATATTGTGTATCTGGACTTTCAGAAAGCCTTTGACAAGGTCCCTCATGAGAGACTTTTGGCAAAACTAAAGAGTCATGGGATAGGAGGCAGTGTACTACTGTGGATCAGGAACTGGTTAAAAGATAGAAAGCAGAGGGTAGGTCTAAATGGCCAATTTTCCCAATGGAGAAAGGTGAATAGTGGTGTACCCCAGGGATCTGTGCTGGGTCCGCTGCTTTTTGACATATTCATAAATGACCTGGAAAGTGGAATAACGAGTGAGGTTATCAAATTTGCTGATGACACAAAACTATTTAAAGTTGTTAAAACCCAGGAGGATTGTGGAAAATTGCAAGAGGATCTTGATAAATTGGAAGACTGGGCATCAAAATGGCAGATGAAATTTAATGTGGAGAAGTGCAAGGTTATGCACCTAGGGAAGAACAACCCAAACTATGGTTACACGATGCAAGGTTCCACATTAGGAACCACCACCCAAGAAAAAGATTTAGGCGTCCTTGTGGATACCATGTTAAAACCCTCGGCCCAGTGTGCAGCGGCGGCCAAGAGAGCAAATAGAATGCTAGGTATGATAAGGAAAGGAATGGAAAATAAAACAAAAGATATTATAATGCCTCTATATCGTTCGATGGTGAGACCGCACCTTGAATATTGTGTGCAATTCTGGTCGCCGTATCTTAAAAAGGATATAGCGATTTTAGAAAAGGTTCAGAGAAGAGCCACCAAAATGGTAAAGGGGATGGAAGGCTACTCCTATGAAGAAAGGCTAAAAAGGTTGGGGCTCTTCAACCTGGAAAAGAGACGGCTGAGGGGAGATATGATAGAAGTCTATAAATTAATGAACGGAGTGGAACGGGTAAAGGTAGATCGATTGTTTACCTTATCAGAATATAGAAAGACTAGGGGACATGCAATGAAGCTACAGGGTAAACTATTTAAGACTAATAAAAGAAAATATTTTTCACTCAACGTGTAATCAAACTCTGGAATTTGTTACCGGAGGATGTAGTAAAGGCTGTTAGTGTAGCTGGGTTTAAAAAAGGTTTGGACAAGTTCCTGGAGGAAAGGTCCATAAACCATTATTAAGAAGGGACCCAGGATATCAATGCTTGAACCAATACAAGCATTGTGGAACCTGTGTCCCTTGGGGAAACTGCTAGGTACGTATGACCTAGATTGGCCACTGTTGGAAACAGAATACTGGGCTTGATGGACCTTGGTCTGACCCAGTATGGCATATCTTATGTTCTTATGTTCTTATGTAAATATGCAAGAAATGAATCTCCATTCTGGGGTATCCGTAGCGTTGTTAATAGCTGATTGCAGTTGGATGCTGAGGATCCCCAAAAGGTTTTTGAAAAAATCTGCATATATAAAATTGATTGTGGTAGAGGTGTTCCTTTTAATGCTCTATTTTTGTGATAGCTGGATTTTTTTGCAGCTCAAGAAGTTTCTGCTTCTTGGTCTTTGGGGTTATCCAAAAATGAAAACAAAGTCACTTATTTGGTATATTTTTTGCATTATATGTTTGCTTCTCAGTGTACTGCAAATGATCGAGAATTAATATATCGGATAGGTCACAGTTACTCCCTTATTGATGCAAATCCTCAGTTATGCCCTGAAATAAAAACTTTCCTTCCTATCATGATAATTGTTTCTAACAATCCATAAATCAAAGAATGTGCCTGGGGTGGGTAACAGGAAGAAGGAATCAAACACAGAGCGTTTATTTATTTATATTTATTTTATTTATTTATATTTCTTATATACCGCACTATTTGCAATCAGCGCGGTTCACATGGAACAGAAACATCCGACAACTTAAATGCCTACTCTACTAACTTGCTTTTGAAATAGACAAAAGGCTTTATCTATCATACTGTCTAAATTAATTGTTAGAGTTTTTACCTGCCCTGCTATCTAACTTACCACTTAAATATGTAGAGATAGTTTAATCCATACTGCTATCTTCCTTTTTTAAGCAGATAAACAGAGATGAGTCAATATTTGGCTGCTGTGGTCGAAATTTTTTCAAATTCCAGAAACCAAGGCTAAATTAAATCTGGATGTTCAGCACTGTATCCAGAAAGTAGTCAGCTATAAATTTCTAAATACTGATGTTAATGCTGGCACTATTCATATAGCAGTGATATTCAGTGCCACTATGCAGATTGCTACGTGGATAGCCATTTAGGACATTTTTTGCCAGCATTTTTAAAACCACCGATGGCCATCATACGTAAACAGCGCCAGTTTCCAGATAGTGACTAGGCCTGTCTGTCTTTTAAAGGGACCAGTGGTCTATTCATGATCCTCCTCAACAAACCCCTACCTTTAACAATCTCCCCAAATCTGGTTCCTCCTCTGAACCAGAAATCCCCTCCCTGATCACCCAAAACCCTCCATTAAATCTGATCTCCCCTTTGAACCAGAAAATCTCTCTCCAATTAGGCCCTCTTTGAGTTATAAGCCCCCCAGTAAAGTCCCTAATGTAGAACTCCATCAATCCAGCACCTCATTCCACAAAACAGACTCTCCACCCACTGCTATTCTCTCCAGAACTTACCAGGGGTCTCCATAATGTCTAGCAGTGGGAGCGATCCCTAGTCACTCCTGCCCAGAATCGACTGGCCAAAGCGTGAATGGTAGTGCCCATTCATATATATAAGCCCTTGAAACAGGCACTTATGCATAATAGTGTGTAACGTTCCACAAGGCCCTTATAAATTCAGCTGCTAAATGTGCACTAATGAACGCACATCCCTAATACATAAGTTACACTGATTTTCAAAGGGAAAGTACACCCCTTTCCCTTTGAATATTAACCCATTTAAATTACATGCATACACTTACACCTTCTATTTTCTATGTACAAAACATCTTGGAAAATTTATGTTCATGCTTTTAAGAATTCAAAAGTATTGCATGTAAGTCCAAACCTTGTCCTACTCTTCTCCGGGAACACTTTTGCTTGTTACAGGTAAAAGTATATGTGAAATGGCATTAAGGGCTGATTCCATACAGGGCACAAGGACAGTTAGCACATACAGTAAGTCCCCATTCTAAAGAACTTGTACACTTTGTTCGGTCATTATTCTGTAAGCATACATATAAGAGTCGCCATGTGTAAGTTCTGAAGCTTTGTGCACGGTGTTGGTTCATGGGCAGAGCATAGGTGAGGCCCAAATCTCACATGTATGTATAAAATATTATGATTTATGTGCATCACTGCGCCAGTCTAGACATGGGCAGTTAGCACAGGCATACCTACTGCGACTCGACTGAGGTGCATCCATTCACCTCTATTCTATAAAATAAAACCTGCAGCCCGGATCATCTTCAGCACACCACGGCACTCCCATATCACTTTCCATACTAAGACAATTACACTGGCTCCCCATTCTTGCCAGAATTAAATACAAGGTGCTACTCACCACATTTAAGGGGATTCAGAAGCAATCAGCAGAATGCCTGCAGCCACTAATCACACAGACCAGAAGTGACGGGTTAAGAAGGCAGAATATCCAGAATCTCCTCACTATACCACTCCAAAGAGTAAAGAGCCATCAGGCGACATGCAACCACACCTTTTAGCTCTAAACCCCAGCCATCTGGATCTTCCTACCAGCAGAGCTAAGGGTCATAGAAGAGCTAGCAGATTTCCAAAAAAGGCTAAAGACTCACCTTTTTCTGGAATCCTTTGGTCTAGACCCATATCAGAAGTAAGATCTCTCCTATCCCCTTATGCCTGACAGATCACCACCACAAGATGACAGACATCCAAACAGCTGATTCAGTTCTGCTGCCTTTACAAATGTACGAGTATAGTTATCATCAATTTTATGTATGGCTTACCATGTACCCAGAGTTGCTCAATTGTTCCGAGTTTATTGTAAACCACCTTGACTCTTAGAAAGGCAGTATAAAAAAAGTGCTAAAGAAATTAAGTACTAAAGTAATTAATAAATATACATGCTTTACTTTATAAAACAGATCCCAAATACACACACAGCAAAACAATATGCTTTGTTTGTATACGAGATTATAGAATCACTTTCCACATGCAAACTTTAACTCAGATATACTTCAAGCAAATGTATAGCGTGCCTTTTCTAGGGATGCGCATTTCTTAACACACATTTAGTAAGTTTGGATGCCTTCCATAATTTTCCATGTGCAAAATCGATTATGTTTGCGTAAACCTATGAATTAAGGCCCATACAGTCGATTCAAGCATGTTAGAAAGTTCTAATATGCATACAATGCATGCATTAAAAACAAATGTGTGAGAAAAGATCTTATAAAAGTATAATTTATTGGATTAATGTTTTCAAGTTTTAATATGTAGTATTTCAGAGTAGCCTTTCAGGTTAAGGTAGATTTTAGAAACACAAACATGATATGATATTGCTATGATTCTCAGCATGGTAATTCATCCTTGGAGCAGAGGAGGGGGAAGTTAATGGAAAGAGAAACAGTTAATCGGGCAAAGCTTTATAAATGCAATTAAATTAAGGTCAACAGATTTGAGTGTTCATGACCCAGATAAATAAGCATAGAATTACGTAGAGTAAGTCAAGGAAAGCTAAAAACAATAGAAAATACAACAGCTCTTACAACTCTTTTAAAGATCATAGTTTCAAAACGGATTTCCCCCATTCTGTGCCTGGTGCAACGCTCATGAAAATATGACCATAAAGCTATTGTTCTATGAACACTTTAACAACAGATCAGTAACGAATACCACTAAACTTTAATGGCATAAGTCACTGGGGTTTTTTTTTCTTGATCTGTTTTAGCGATTTAAAGCAACTGTACTGACTGGAGATTTTTTTTAAGCACTTATATTTTGACAACTGTTTTCAAAAGCTAATAACATTGTGTGCAATTAGAAGAGCAATGCTTAGAATTAAAGTTGAAAATTGTCACATTTTCCAACTTAGCATTCATGAAAATGTCAGCTTCCCTGTTGATAATGGACTTGTCATGGTCTTTGCAAGCTTTTGGTCTTTTAGGGCTAGACAAAAGAAATATCAAGGGTGCAATTCAACTTTTTTTTTATTTTCGGTTTAGAATATGCCACATATAATCATTGCACTGTATGAAGTCTCTGCTATCTGTTTTCATAAATAAAAAAGGTCCACCCGACAGTGATTGAATGAACCAAGTGTGTAATAACGATAATTAACACATAGCTATGCTCAGAATACCAGCTCAGAGTTGCTAAGGAAATGCAATTACAAACCATAAGATTACCTTCCAGGTTTTTTGATTTCAATTTTGTACACCCCCAGAGATTGATTATGTTTATATAAAGATAAACAACAAACCTCTTATAAACCCTTAAACGTGTTTCTTTCACGACTGAAGCTTACCCCTGTCTCTCCATCCATAACCCTAAATGCCTAAAGCTTTCCAATTGTAACTGCTTCTATTTCAACCCCAAAGCACTCGTAGCGGAGTCTGTTTTTTTTTTTATCTCTTCTCCCATCCATAAATAAGGAGGTGGTTCTATCACATGAAGGAGGCCATTTTATAAAGCTTAGGCATGACTCATATGTGTAAAAAGCCAGTTTACATGTGTCAATGGGTATAAATCTGCAAGTAGTGAGTTTACAAATGCTATGACTGAACATGTGTATCTGCAGCACGTGTGGGTTTCAAGGAAGCATGTTTGGAATTTGGACTTTGAATTTAGCGCACGTATTTTTCAGTAGTTGCTCAAGGATGCATTTTCCTGTTCCCAGAGGGCTTGCAATCTATGTTCTTGTGGCGGCATGAGCAGACTTTTAAAATATATGTGCACTTCATTTTTATAAGGGTAATACATATATATTTAAAAAAATCTCCGTTGGCATTTACACCTGCTCAGAATCATTCACAAGTGTATGCTAACTCCTTGTTTGGATGTGAGTTTTCGAGGAGTGTGTGAGGGGCAAATGTGCTTATCTCTTTTGCCTTAAAACCACTTCATAAATCCAAACATTTAAGACTTACAATTTGGCTATTTAGTTGGCTCCCATTGTACATGTAGTTCTACATAATCCAGGAATTACATGTGCATTTACTGGTCACACTGCCAAGAAAACCCAGGAGCTGCTGGGTCTCCAGGAGTCAGCATTGACTTGAAGGCATAAACTGCATTGCATACGCTTAAGTTGCAAAATTGTCAGCACACACATCTGTAAGTACTGTTATTTACATGCGCAATACTCAAAGAGAAGCTACTCTTTCTTACATGATTTTTTGAATGTTTATTTTCTGCTGTGCAAACACACATGTATTTCTGCACACTTTTTCATTCATTTACAACATGCTCCATATTCAGCAAGCCTTTTGCAAAATTGTAAACGCAGTTCAACCAATTGAAATGTGTAAGTTTGATGTTCCATGTAAACCGCACTGATGTGGAATAGCGCGGTATATAAGAGAATGTAAATAAATAAATAAAATAAATATCCTGAGTTGAATGTTCCTTTTCTGAGCTGGACAACCTATGCCAAATGGGGCTCCAATATACTATCAAATAGTAGCTGTCCTATGATGATGATGATTATTTTTTCAATCATTTATACAGCACTACAATACATATGCAGCATTGTGGGAATTTCCAATCACATTTTGATAGGTTCTCTAGACATATTGAAGCTTATGAACTCCAGAAGGAAGTCTCCATCTGATCTAGCACAATTTAGGGACTGTCAACCCAGATTGCAGCTGCAAAGAAACATTGTTTCAATAACCTCATTCATAAGTCCATGAATCACCCTAAGAAAATGTTTTTTTTTTTTTTTTGAAATTGAAATTTTTATTGGCACTCCTCATAACTTACATCACAACATCACAACATTGAAACCCAGCCAGGCTTAAACATTCTGTCCCACCAACCCACCATCTACAGCCTTCTTCCAGTTAAACATAGGAATACTTAGATATGTAGATACTTACACAGCTCAATACAATACGAGAAACACAAATTAGCATTCCACACTCTCCCTTCGTACCCCACCGGAAATAAACATCATTCTAACTTATCACTCTTAACACTGATAACAGAATCTACAGTTCAAAAATAGCAGGTATTCTCAAATACACATCATGAACTCTATTTAACTCCCCCGTTTCCCCCTGGTCATTCCCTGTGGTGTTATTATGACACATCAGATTATAACAATACCATACTCCCTAAGTCAATATCTTGTATTCATTACCTAGTTGAGCCCATTTATCCCTTATAACCCTACCATTACATCCCCACATTCCTGTTTCTCCCTCCCCTTCCATTATCCCCATCCCCCCCCTTCTCCCAGCATACCTAGTCCATCATCCAGCCATACCAACCCCTGTCTCTCCACTCCTCATAGTTTTGCCATACTGCCCTGTGTTTTGCTCTTTTATTGCAGCCGTATGCCCCTATTGCACTCATATGCCAAAGAAACTCCAGCCTCCCAATTATCTCCTTCATAGCTGGTGCCTCCCTATCTTTCCATCTTTACAGTATGGCCAGTCGACTCACCACCACACAGTGGCCTAGGAAGGCAGTCAACATTTGGTTGCCCCCCTCTTCCCCCTCAGCTAGAGCAATTTGCGCTAAGGTTACCCGTATCCGTACCCGGGTTACCTCGTGGAAGAATCTTTCTACCCCCTCCCACAGCCCCTGGGGTTTTTGGCATCCCCTAATCATGTGGACCAGATCCCCTCTCTCACCACAACCCCTCCAGCAATTTCCATTCCTATCCTTAAATATGGCCTGCAACCTTACAGGTGTCCACACCATCCTAAGTCGAATTTTCAAGCAATTTTCTACCACGGCCGTTGCCCATGCCAATCTACGCTCCCCCTCATATATTCCCCGCCATCTCTCCTCTTCCCATTGGCCACCTATGTCCTTCTCCCATTGTTCTTGCCAACTTACTCACCCCCCTGCTTTGCATTGAGTATCTTATACAACCTTGAAACCAACCCTTTTTCCGAGTACCATTTTTCCATTAACATCTCAAACTCCGTGGGCTTGCTTTTTAAATCCCTCTTTACTCCCTCTTGCTGTAAGAAGTACCATAGCTGCATGTAGGCATAAAACTCCTTATCTTGTACCCCATAGCTGCTTTGGAGATCCCTGTACTGTCTCACCTCCCCCTTTTTATCTATCAGTTGGCCCACCCTTGCCAATCCCTTGCTTGCCCATTCTTTGAAAACCCCACTCCACCTCCCCGGTGTAAAGTCACCCATATTTAGCAAATGTGTCTCCCTTGATATGGTCTTCCCCTGCGTCAAATATGATCTCCTCCTTCCCCAAATCTGCAATGTTAACTCCATATGCGGGTTCCCCCCCTTCCTCCCCACCCCCTCCCCCACACTATCCCCCACCCTAGCCTCCAAATTTTCCCCTCGCTCTTTTTCCATATATACCCATTGTGGCGTCTCACCTCTCTCCCGCCACACAAACAAAGCCCTCAACTGCGCTGCCTCTTAGTAATTTAACAAGTTTGGTACTCCCAACCCCCCTCCTCCCTCGCTTTAAACATTGTAGCTCTTCCAACTTTTGGAATCCTTCCCTCCTAGATAAACCGCATTATCATGGTCTGTAGCTGCTTAAGCTATGCCTTGGTGACTCTACACGGAAGCGTCATAAAGACAAACAGTATCCTTGGCAGGATATTCATTTTTATTGTAGCTATCCTTCCCATCCACAATAGGTGAAGTCCCTGCAATCTAGCTAAATCTTGCCTTATCGCCCTCAGCAATGGCCCATAATTCCACTCCGTTAGCTTGCTCAGGGGGCTCCCTATTTGTATTCCCAAGTATCAGAAGCTGCTAGTAACCCACTTAAAGGCAAACCCTTCCCGCAGTCGTTCTTCCAAATCTTTTATTAAATTAAGCCCCAATATCTCCGTCTTTGTCAGGTTAAGCTTATATCCTGCCACTTCACTATACCGCTCTATGGCTTTCATTAAATTAGGTAAACTAGTAAATGGCTGGCTTAGAGTAAAGATGACATCATCTGCAAATAGGGCTACCTTACTTAATTGTTCTCCCACCTCGACCCCCTGAATATCCCTCTGCCCCCTTATATATTCAGCTAAAGGCTCTATTACAAGAGCGAACAGTAAGGGCGATAGTGGGCGGCCCTGCCTCGTGCCCCTACCCAGCTGGAAACTGTCCGAGTAGTCTCCATTCACCCATATCCGGGCTCTGGGCCTCACGTACATCACCCTCACCTAACTCAGAAAGTTTTCTCCTAATCCCATTTTTACCAACATCTGCATTATGAATTGCCATTCAACTCGGTCAAATGCCTTTTCGGCATCCACTGTGAGGAAGACTGCTTGCCTCCCCGTTTCTTGCAGGCCCCACATAACATTCAGCAGCTTCCGAATATTATCCCCTCCTTGTCTCCCTTTTATGAACCCTGTCTGATCTTTATGCACCAACTTCTGCAATACGTTTTGCAGGCGGGCTGCCATAATTTTTGCCAACACTTTGGCATCTAAGTTTATGAATGAGATTGGACGATATGCTCCGCAAGTGGTTCGATTCTTCCCTTCCTTGGGTATGACCGTTATACCCTCTTCACCCATGGATCTCGGCAAGTCCTCCCCCTGAAGCACCCCATTAAACACCTGGGACAACAGTCCCACAATAGACTGCTGCATTACTTTATAAAACTATGCAGTGTAGCCGTCTAAACCTGGCGCTTTGCCCTCCTTGAGGGACTTAATGGCCATCCTCACCTCCTCTTGATTTACCAGTCGTCCCAACTCTTCTGCCTCCCCGTCTGATACCTTCCCCAGCTTACAAGCCTTCAAGAATTCCTCCCCTTCCCGCACTCTGTAGTTCACTCCTATACAATTTTTCATAATAGTCCACAAAAATCTTCCTAATTTCTGCTGACTTGTACACCAGAACCCCTTGTTGGGTGTGCATTGCCCCTATATTAGCCTTTTGTTGTTTCACTTTCAATCTTCTAGCTAATCGCCTTCCCACTTTACTCCCTCCTTAATACCACCCCTGCTTCAGTCTTGCTAAATTATATGCAATCTCTGCAGCCCTTAATTGATTTAGTTCCCCTCGTAATTTTTGCAATTCAGTTAACACCCGTGGCTATTTTCGCTCTTGATGCACCCTCTCCAACAGCTCAATCCTCCGCATTAAGCCCTCCTCTACCTCTTTCTTCCTCCTCTTCTCGTGCGCTGCTATACTAATCAGGTGCCCTCGTACCACTGCCTTTATTCCATCCCATATGCTTCCCATTGGCACATCCCCTGTCATATTTAGTTCTAAATATTCTCTTATCACCTCCTGGGCCCGCTCCACATTTTCCTTCTTATCCAGGAGTCCCTCATTTAGACGCCAAAATCTAATCCCAGGATCTTTTCCCCCCACATGGAATGCCACATACACCGGAGCGTGGTCTGTCCATGTAATGCTGCCAATCTCCACCCATTTCGCTCTAGCCACCCAATTCCCACTCCCCCACAGCATATCTAGTCTGCTATAAGTCCCGTGAACTTGGGAGTAGAAAGTGTATCTCTTTTCACTTTGGTGCCTACTTCTCCACAAATCCACAAACCCCAGATGTTCCTTTAAGCTCAGCAGACTCTTCCTTTCCTTTTGTCCACCTCCCCCTCCCCTCCCCCTTCTTGATTGTCCAGCCTCGGATTTACCGTGATGTTGAAATCCCCCCCCAATATAATAGGAGTACTCCCCCACCCCTCCAGCTCTACCATCAACTTTTTATAAAATTCCTCTCTCTGCGTGTTGGGGCCATATATACTTACAATCCATACCTCTTCGTCCTTGATCTTCATCCGCACCGCCACCCATCTCCCTTTTTTATCCCTCCGTTCCTCCACCACCGCCTCCTTATATTCACATCCTATCATCACCCCCCCCTTTCCTTGGATGGGCCCTTTGTCCCGCCAATACCACTCTGGGATACTTCTTTGAGCATATCAGCCCTTCTTGCCCTACTCTTAAGTGGGTCTCTTGGAGTGGAGAAGTGGCCTAGTGATTGGGGCAAGGTACTTCAGGCCAGAAAGTTGGGGGTTCAAATCCCACTAGATGACAGCAACCTTGGGCCAGAAGGACTGGGGTTTCTAGTCCCACAGGTGCTCCTTGTGGTCTTGGGCAAGCCACTTAACCCTCCATAGCCCATGTTCCCTGTAAAATAGCTATCTCCAAGTTATAATGCCCTGTTCAATGTAATTTCAGTTTGTTCAATGTAAACCACACTGATGCAGAATAGCACAGTATATAAGAGAAAATAAATACACACTATATTTGCTTTTAAACACGTACCCTCTCTTTCCACCAAGCGTCTCTTGCGCCAGGTTTGCAACCCTTTGACATTTACCACCACTATCAACTCCTCCCTTTCCCTGCTCCTCTCTGCTTCCCTCCCCACCCACCTTCCCGTCCCCCATTCCTCCGCCCCTATTCCCCTCCCCCCACTTAAATTCTCCTTCCCCCCTCCCACCCCAGATCCCTTGCCTCTTCTGACCCCAAGGCCAAGCTGGAGTCGTGCACCACCCGCCCCCGAACCTCCCCCACATCCCCATTTCCCCCTTGCCCCAACCTGCTTTCCACCCCTCCCACCTTCTTCCTCATAAACCCTCACTCCACCCCCCCTACACTCATCCTCTCAGTCCTACTACCCCTCCAAGCGCTTTAATCTTTACCGCATCCCTCCCTTCATCCCCACCTTCCCTCCCCCTTCTCCCTCTCAGCACAGTATAGCACATTTGCCCCATCTCAGAGTACTTAACAGTTACTCCCCAAGCCTCCCCCAACATCCACTTTTAACCCGCTCATTTCCCCCTCTCTTTTTTCCAGTTCCGCTTCCTCACAGTCTTTTCCCTTATCTTTTGTTCCCTCTGCGCTGTGATCTCCTGTTGTCGCTCTCTGTCTCCACACGCCACTCCCATGTTTCCTTTCCCCTGCTGCTTCTTCTGCTCTCCTCGTTGCTCCATTTGCATCCACTCGGCCCTTGCTTCTTCAGCCTATGCCTCCATGCCCGCTGCTTATAGTGCCATCCATGCTGCTTAAGGTGTTTGCACTTTCCAGGTCTTTTCCCCCTTTGAGAAGGCCAGGCCAAAGGGGTACAGCCAGCGATATCACACTTCCTCTTTGTGAAGCAATTTGGTGACTGGTGCCAGGGGTCTCCGTCTCTGTAGTGTCCCCACTGACAAGTCAGCATATATGGCTACCTGATAGCCCTACCACTTAAATGTACTTAAACTCCTCATCTTCGCAGCCATTTTTTCCTTCACTCTGTAATCCTTTAGGTAAATGATAATGTCTCTGGATCTGTTATTCCTTACTGGACCCAGGGCCCGATGCGCCCTGTCCATTTGTATCCCATCCGGGACTTCATCCTCACCTCCTTGCTTCAGGGCCTCCATACAAATCGCCTCTGCTACTTTTCTGCAGTCCCGAAACTCCACTTCCTCTGGGACCCCTTTAATCCTCAAATTGTTCCTTCTGGAGCGATTGTCCAGGTCCTCCAACTTTAAAGTCATTTGTTCTCTCCACTCTTTTTCCCCTCTGTACCTCATCTCGCATTCCTCCTGCTGCAGTTCCAGGGTTTCCAAAAGATTCTCGTGGTCCCCCATCCTGCCTGTAACCTCCACAACTTCCTGTTTCAGGCTACACATAAGCTCCTCCAGGGTTTTCTTCGTTGACAGTACCTCCGTTTTCAGATCCTCAAACCACTGTTTTAATTCTTCCCTCGAGACCTCCTGGCAGGGCCGGCCCGTCCATTGAGCGAGAATGTTTTTTGCACAGGGCCCCGCGTTTCAGGGGGCCCCGCGCAAAAAACATTCTTTTTGAAAAGTAAAATTGAAAAGAAAAAAAAAAAACCTGTCTGCTGCCGCGGTCGGGGCCGCCGCGGCAGAATCGAGCGTGCCGCGGGGCCCCCCTGTGCACGGCAGAGCCTGCCCTCCTTGTAGCAGCTCTCTCTTTGGAGCTGAAGTCAGGCGCGCCGGCTTGCAGAGCGCGAGGGAAGAGTTTCTCCCTCGCTGCTCTGTTAAGCCCGCGGGGGCTGATGGGAAGTTCCCATCAGCCCCCGCGGGCTTAACAGAACAGCGAGGGAGAAACTCTTCCCTCGCGCTCTGCTCTGCAAGCCGGCGCGTCTGACTTTTCAGCTCCAAAGAGAGCTGCTACAAGGAGGGCAGGCTCTGCCGTGCACAGGGGGGCCCCGCGGCACGCTCGATTCTGCCGCGGCGGCCCCGACCGCGGCAGCAGACAGGTTTTCTTTTCTTTTAATTTTCGCTGGGCTGGGCTGGGCTGGGCTGGGCTGGGCTGGGGGGGGGGGTTTAGGAGTGTTGCTGGGCTGGGCTGGGGGGGGGGTTTAGGAGTGTTGCTGGGCTTGGCTGGGGGGGGGGTTTAGGAGTGTTGATGGGCTGGGCTGGGCTGGGGGGGGGTTAGGAGTGTTGCTGGGCTGGGGGGGGGGTTAGGAGTGTTGATGGGCTGGGGGGGGGTTAGGAGTGGTGATGGGCTGGGGGGGTAGGAGTGGTGATGGGCTTGGGGGGGTTTAGGAGTGGTGATGGGCTATGGGGGAGCTAAATCTGTATATGGGCTGATGGGATTAGGACTGAAAGTGGGTTGATGGGGGGTTAGGACTGGTAATGGGCTATGGGGGGGCTTAAACTAAAAATTGGGTGATGGGGGATTAGGACTGGAAATGGGCTGGTGGGATTAGGACTGGGAGTGGGCTGATGGGGAGGTTAGGACTGGTAATGGGTTGGGGGGGGGTTGCTAGGACTGGAAATGGGCTGAGTGGAAGGGGGCTTGAACTGCAAATAGCTGATGGGGAGGGGGGCTTGGAATGGGCTCTTAGGGGAAGGAGCTAGGACAGGAAATGGGCTGATGGAGGGGCTAGGATAGGACTGGGAATTGGGTGTTGGGGGAGCTAAGATTGGAAATGGGCTGTGGTGGGGGCTTGGATTGAAATGGACTCATGGAGGGGCTAGAACTGGAAGTAGGTTCATGGGGGGCTTGGATTAGAAATGGGCTGAGTGGAGGGGAGCTAGGATTTAACATGGGCTGATGGTGGGGCTAGGAAAGGACTAGAAATGGGCTGATGGGAGGCTGGTATTGGAAATGAGCTGATGAAGGGACTCGGATAGGACTGGAAATGGATGGGGGAGCTAGGACTGGAAATGGGCTGATGTGGGGACTAGAAGGGAGCGGATACTGGGTGGGGCTGCAACTAAAAGGGAGCTGATGTTGGGGGAGATTAGAAGGGGATGGGGCTGGGAGAGTGAAATGGAGAGGGGAAGAATATTTTGTGTGGGAGGGAAGAAAAATCTACAATTGGCCGGGTATTGGGAGACTAAGGGGCTTGTTTACAAAGCCGCGGTAGTGGTTCGCGATCGCAGCCGCGGCCCCATTGAAATCAATGGGGCTGCTGCTCCGATTACGATCGCAAAACCGCTACCGCGCGGCTTTGTAAACAAGCCCCTAAGTGGGGATTGAGGATGGAGGGGTAAAATTTGAGTGGATGAAATAGGAATGAGGAAAGAGCAAAAGGAGAAAGATTAGTATGTTAAAGCAGATGTAGAGAGAGAATGGAAAAAAAACTAGAGGAGAGAAGAAAGGACAAATGGACAGCAGACGATGGAGAGTTAGCAGAAGACACAAATAAACCAGAAGAAAGTGACTGGAACAATTGCAACTGAAAAAAAAATGCACAAAAGGTACAAAGATATCTCTTTATTTTGAATTTATTAACTGGAATATGTCAGCTCTGGGAAATGTGCATCATTAATGTCGGTGCTTTGTTTAGTACAAGAGGAAATTAATTTATAGTTTTATTTCAACATTGTTGTACATTCCAAGTTTGGCTTTTAGTGTTCCCAGTTTAATTATTGTCTTCCTGTTTCTAAATTGTGATTACTTGTTTGGTGATGGTCTATGTTCTGCATGTGTAACTGAGCTGAGGTGTTCTGTTTATATAATTCCTATTTGACATTGCCACTTGTTCTCTTTCCCCAGTAGGTCATGTATTGTTATTCTCTGAAATGTATTGGTTTAATATTTGCAGTGTTGCCTTTTGATAGGTAGGGTATGGTGCTTTATGAGTCTTGGTAGTGCTGTTAGGATACGGTGGGTTTGCTATGGGTTCTAAATGGGCAGTGTTTGTAGTAGTTCCTAATGTGCCTGGCGGTTGGCACTGGATTATAGTAATGTAGAAATCTTTGTCTTTCTTTATCCATACACTCATGAAGAGGCATGTTTACTAAAAGTTAGTGTATGGTAACATTATGCAAATATTTATGCAAATGAGGCCCCTTATGCAAATGAGGCCCCGCACCGAGTCTCCGCACATGGCCCCGCACCCCCCTTGGGCCGCCCCTGCCTCCTGGCTTTCTCCCCTCACTCCTCCCGCCAGCGTCTCCATCTCTTTCGGTTGCGGCTCAGCTTGCTCCCGCCACATGTGCTCTCCGCTTGCCATCTTGCCTTCCCCCGCTGGCACACTCGGCGCTCCTAAGGCGTAATCCCGGAGGTACAATGTTTTTTTCGGGTCGCCATGCTCCCCTGCTTCCGCGCTATCCGCTTCAATTTCTTTCGCTGCTCTCCACTCCCGATTGGGGCTACCAGCTCTCCTTTCCTCCAGGGTGGGTTCAGAGCTTGCCACTTATGCAGCCATCTTAGCGGATGACATCACTTCCTCCAGAAAATGTTTTTAATGTCCATCCACTTTTGACTACTTCCATCCTTTGCTTCACCTGGTCAGGGCCTTCTGCTGACTCACTGACAACTTTTTTCAGTTCAAAAGTCCAGAATCTTTGCCAAAATTTTATCTCCAGTCACACAAATATATCCATATCCTTTGAAATAGTAATCCAGTCTCTGAAGTCCAATCCTATGCCATTACTTTCACATCTGGTCAACTTTTCACCTAGCAACCAATTTCTCCCTTGGAAAATATTACACTTAGCTTCCGAAGACTAACTGCCCATCCACTGAGCTACTTCTTATTGTACTTTTGATCATTAATTACAACTTAGCCATAGCTACTTTTTTATGGAAGCAAACAGTAGCACGACCCATCCTCAGAAAACCAAACTTTGATCCATTCATACCAGCTAGCTATTGTCCAGTTTCCAACCTTCTTTTTTATTTCTCAGCTAGATGAAAAAATTGTCTTTGACTAACTAACTGACTTTGTCGAGAAATCCAGTGTATTGCACCCCAGGCAACCAGGTTTTTGCACAGGCCATGGCACTGAAACCATCATTATGGCCTTGCTTAGAATTATTTATGGTTTCTGAACAGGAAAAAAGTGACATTTACTACTACTATTATTAATCATTTATGTGGCGCTACAAGGCAAATGCGACGCTGTACATAAAGATGTAAGACACAATCCCTGCTCATCAGAGTCAAACGATGAAACCTGGAAAGTCAAATGCAAGGCATTGATAAGGCAGGCAAAGGGAGAATTTGAGAAGAAGCTTGCTGCAGAAGCAAAAACATGAAATAAAGACTTTTTCAAGTACATTCGTAGCAAAAAACCTGTGAGAGTCAGTTGGTCCATTAGATGATAGAGGGGTTAAAAGGGCACTAAGAGGCGACAAGGCAATAGCAGAGAGACTGAATGAATTCTTTGCTTCTGTCTTTATTGAGGAAGATGTAGGGATGTTACCCATGACTGAAGTGGTATTTAAAGGTGTGGAAGAATTGAAGGAAATATCGATACATCGGGAAGATGTATTACAACTATTAGATAAGCTGAAGAGTAGCAAATCACCTGGGCCAGATGGTATACATCCAAGGGTGCTGAAAGAACTAAAATATGAGATTGAAGACCTGCTATTAGTAATCTGTGAATTTTCATTAAAATCATCTGTAATACCTGAAGATTGGAGGATCGCCAATGTAACGCCAATTTTTAAAAAGGGTTCCAGGGGTGATCCGGGAAACTACAGACCGGTGAGCCTGACGTCAGTACCGGAAAAAATGGTAGAAATCATCATAAAGAACAAAATTACTGAACATGTAGATAGTCATGGCCTAATGGGAGACAGCCAACATGGCTTTAGACAAGGAAGATCTTGTCTTACTAATCTGTTATGTTTTTTTGAAGGTGTGAATGAACAGGTGGACAAAGGTGAGTTGGTTGATATAGTGTATCTGGACTTTCAGAAAGCCTTTGACAAGGTCCCTCATCAGAGACTGTTGGCAAAACTAAAGAGTCATGGGATAGGAGGCAGTGTACTATTGTGGATCAGGAACTGGTTAAAAGATAGAAAGCAGAGGGTAGGGCTAAATGGCCAGTTTTCCCAATGGAGAAAGGTGAATAGTGGTGTACCCCAGGGATCTGTGCTGGGTCCGCTGCTTTTTGACATATTCATAAATGACCTGGAAAGGGGAATAACGAGTGAGGTTATCAAATTTGCAGATGACACAAAACTATTTAAAGTTGTTAAAAACCAAGAGGATTGTGGAAAATTGCAAGAGGATCTTGATAAATTGGAAGACTGGGCATCAAAATGGCAGATGAAATTTAATGTAGACAAGTGCAAAGTTATGCATCTAGGGAAGAACAACCCAAACTATGGTTACACGATGCAAGGTTCCAGATTAGGAACCACCACCCAGGAAAAAGATTTAGGCGTCATCGTGGATAACATGTTAAAACCCTCGGCCCAGTGTGCAGTGGTGGCCAAGAGAGCAAATAGAATGCTAGGCATCATAAGGAAAGGAATGGAAAATAAAACAAAAGATATTATAATGCCTCTATATCATTCCATGGTGAGACCGCACCTTGAATATTGTGTGCAATTCTGGTCGCCGTATCTTAAAAAGGATATAGCGTTATTAGAAAAGGTTCAGAGAAGAGCCACCAAAATGGTAAAGGGGATGGAACTCCTATGAAGAAAGGCTAAAAAGGTTAGGGCTCTTTAATCTGAAAAGAGACGGCTGAGGGGAAATATGGTAGGAGTCTATAAATTAATGAACAGAGTGGAACGGGTAAACGTAGATCGATTGTTTACGTTATCAGAACATAGAAAGACTAGGGGACATGCAATGAAGCTACAGGGTAAACTATTTAAGACTAATAAAAGAAAATATTTTTTCACTCAACGTGTAATCAAACTCTGGAATTTGTTATCGATGTAGTAAAGACTGTTAGTGTAGCTGGGTTTAAAAAAGGTTTGGACAAGTTCCTGGAGGAAAGGTCCATAAACCATTATTAAGAAGGGACCCAGGATAACAATGCTTGACCCAGTACAAGCATTGTGGAACCTGTGTCTTTTGGGAAAACTGCTAGGTATGTATGACCTAGATTGGCCACTGTTGGGAACAGGATACTGGGCTTGATGGACCTTGGTCTGACCCAGTATGGCATATCTTATGTTCTTATCTAAAGATGAAAAAACATTGCAAAACTGGTGAGCAGAGTATGGTAAGATACACATAAGTAGTGAACGAGAGAGTGAGGGGCATAAAGATCCAAAGCAGCCTCAAAGAGGTGGTTTTTTTAGCCTGGATTTGGATAGGGCCAGAGGAGCCTTACACACTGACTCAGGTAGTTTGTTCCAGGCATATGGAGCAGCAAGGTGGAATGGACAAAGTCTGGATATGGCAGTGACAGAAAAGGGCACAGATGTGAAGAGAGAGATCATTAGAGAAAGGCATTTCTTGGCAAATTGAAGGTCAACGCATAAGAGAAAAGCCAGCAATGAGATGGATCGATGCAAAACAGCAGCTATGGATGCCACTCTATTAATAATGGGCCACTTGACCAAAGAATGAACAAAGTTTAGGACAACTATCTAGAGATTTGCCATGAGTCGACACCAACTCAACAGCACTTAACAACAACAACACAATGATGGAGCATCTGAGTGGTAATGGCAAACAAGCAGGCTACATTTGGGACTGGATTCTTTGTAAAAGTTCTGGTACAGGGAGGTAGATCTTGATATTATCAGCATGGTACTGAAAGCCATGGGAGGAGATTTGATTATCAAGGGAAAGAGTGAGGAGAGAGAGAGAGAGGAGTATCTAGTATAAATACATGAAATATGCCAATTTAGGATGGGATAGAGATGGAAGAGAGTCCACCAGAAAGAACACAGGAAATGCACTGGGGGAGGTAAGAAGATAACCAAAGTAGCACTGAATCTCAAAGTACAAGTCAGAATAGGGCACTAGTAACAAATGGTTGTCAACTGTATCAAAAACAGCAGAGAGGTTAAGGAACACATGCATTGAGTAAAGTGCCTTCACATTGACCATGATGAAGCACTGGAGACCTTGGCAAGGGTCGTATTCATAGGTGACATAACAGATCAAAAATACCCTGAGATCAACAGCTCATTCTTATTTTTTGTCAGGCACATAAGTATGATTATGTATCACCTCCCCTGTATAGAAGAGTACCCAGAGGGCAGCATTTTTTTGCATTAGCCCCTCATCTTTCAAATGATTTACCCCCAGTACTCTATCTTGAGTCCTCATTTAAAGCATTCAAAGCCAGACTCAAGAGATATCTCTTTCAATTAGCATTTGATTCGGACTGGCACTGGAAGAGGGAGTACAGAGGCCCTAGCATAATCTTCTTTTTCTAATTTAATGATTTGTAATTTAAGTTGCACATTTTTTTAAATTTTGATTTAACTTTTAAAAATGAATTTTAATTTCAATTGTTATTTTTTGGTATGCAATTTAATTCTAATTAAGAATGTTGCAATTTTTATATACCTTTCTGTACTTGTATTCCTTTAATTGATCTTTCCTTTTATGGACTGGAGTTCCTTTCTTTTCTGCTATTATTATTGTAAACCACTTTGACATTTATTTTAAAGGTGATATATTAACATTAAATACGCCATAAACCATTCAATTAATTTGGAAGTGAAGGAGAGAGATGGGATGATCATTACTAGTGCAGAAAGCATCCAATGAATAGTTTTGGGGAGGACCTGATAACAGTATGTTGGAAGGCAGTAGGAAATGTTGCAATGGAAAGTGATAGATTGAAGGTATGATGGATGGATGGATGGATGAAGGAGGTTGGCAAGAGGACAGAATTTATGTTATGTAGACTCCACTTCTATCCAGTCTTCTAGGAATTTAGCTAAATGTACATTCTACCTAGTTACAAAAATGGCAGATTGATCAACTATTATAAGCTCCAAGAACTTTGATTTGAAAAAAATAACCCAATAGGGATACAATTTATATCAGTATACTCCAACTTTTGTTGGCTCTAACAAATATTAATACTGTTATTGCATCACATATGAGGAAGAACAGAGGAAATGAAAAAAATATTTTCAATTCAAATGCTGATCTAAATCTTTACCATCCTAAAGCAATAATGTCAATAAAGTAAAGTTTTCACTTGGTTTTCAGGATTAGGATTGCCCATTTTACTGAAGGTTAACATCAACATCACATTTCTCAGCAGTCCCTTCAGGACTCAAATTTATCATATAACATGACACCTTACTTAATTTTCATTTTTGCTTACAAATTGTTGGTTTGTTGGTTCAGTTTGGAAGAACCTATCTTTCTATTTTCTATCAAATTTCACAGGCAAATGAGTCAAATTCTTCCCCTGTTTCTGTACTTCATAAGGAATGAATTTGTTTAATCTGTACTATGTCATTAGTATTCTGGAAGGACTTTTGTGATTAGTGAAATCAGAAACCTTTAGTAGCAGCCATCAAATCCATGGAGACATTCTGCAGTGTCTTTAAGATGGTGTTTTATTTCTTTCAAATCAGTGACCTGAACACTTAGGGGTATGTTTACTAAACCATCTTAATTTGCGCTCTGCTACGTTATCGCACGATAAGGTACCTTATCGCGCAATAATGGTGCTTTATCGGGCACAGAGGTACCTTAGCGCGTGATAATGCATGCAACGGCGCAAATGAGCACTGAGGGTAGAGAAAGGCTCCCGGAGGGAGGAGGAAGGCTCCCGAGGGGCGGAGAAAGAGGGTCAATGGGCAGAGAGTGGGAGGGGAGAGGCTCCCTGCACACTAACTCTGTGAAATTCGAGGCTGAAAACTAACGCCAGTGAAACCCTGGCATTAGAGCTGATTTAAAGGGAAAAGAAACCATTTCCATAAGCAATGTACAGCAAAACCAGGGAAACCCACAAAAAGTGATAAGTGTGATACATGTGCACAGAACAAAAGGGCAAATAAACAGTAAAAATGACCAGAAGAAAATGTAATAAAAACATAACCACGCTGGACAATAGTGATATGAATGGGAAACATAAAAAAAACACTCCCGAGAAAGCTCCAAAAAAATGATATGAATTTTGGAAGGGTCTATGCTCCATCCCCATACAAGGTGAATGAGCCCACAGTGAAATTGCGCTGAGCAGGGTTTTCCCGCTCCATTGGGCAGGTTTCCTATGGCATGCACATGTTCCACAACAGCAGGGCGGGCATGTTGGAACGGGCAACTGGACAGATGCTTGAAAAGGGGACACAGAGGGTTGTAGGCGGCACATTCTGTGGTGCAGCTGGGCTACAGTGTGGACTAAGGTGATGCCTAGGTGGCCCATAGGAATGCTGAAACAGTAGTGCAGCCAGACAGCAACTGATGAGGGCCCAACATGGGCACGAGTGTGCTTCCCACAGTGTCACAGGGGATAGTATCCAGCAGGTACCCCCAAGGGCACAGAACATTGGCAGGCGGTGCTGGGGGAAGCGTGGACAGCTATGCAGGCACCCCTACCCCAGAACCCGCACCATAGGCAGCCACCTACCCACACACTGGATGGCCTGAGACTGCGCACCACCAGCACCACCAGCAGAAGGGCATGTCATCAGGGTAACAGAGGGGTACTGGTGGTGGAGGGGGCAGTGGCAGCTGCCCAGAGCAGACCGTGGCCTAGCCCTGTGTAGGTGGGTGCCATGCATTGCAACAGACAGGCCCTGTCTGACAAACAGTCATGGTATCCCCAGGGAATGCACTGTCTCTGTGGCAACACAGTGGTGCAGTGCACACAGCCAGTGTGTTCAGGCGCAGAAAGTCACAGGTTCAAGTCCCAGCTGTGGTCCCTGCCAACCCAGCTCCCATATATTACCCACTACTAAAACGTGCTAATACAGACAGAACCTTTATTGCAGATGACGTAGACATGCCCAAAACACCTACATTTTACCCTACAGAGCACAGACACCATAAACATGCGCATTACCTAGAGCAGAGTCTCCCAAATGCAGTCCTGGAGGGCCAAACACCATTCAGGTTCCATGCTGCCTCTGATAAATATGGCTGTGCTGCATTTCTATGCACCACCCCCATGGTATGCAGATGTATCTCATGCATATTCATTAGGGACAGCATGAAAACCCGAACAGTGTTTGGCCCTCCAGGACTGGAGTTGGGAACCTCTGCCCTAGAGCAGCGGCCAACAGGGGCAGACACACCCACACCCACAGGCTCCATTATCCGAAGCCTCCTGGAGAGGCAGGGTGTTGGGCCCTGCGTGCATCTCCCAATACTAGTACTTGCATACCTTAGCAATGCCACCCTAAACCTGGGAAAACTGTACACAGCTATCAAAAGGTTGCTATGTTAACTGGCAGATAGCAATGCCTAAGTTAAGCACAATTGGCTGATTGAGCTGCATCATAGCAACCTTTCTGATGTCTGTGGAGTGTGCCTCAGGTCTGGTGTCTGACAGAGTGACCCCAACAGTATTGCGTACCATAGCCATGCCTGCACTGTGCCCAAGATGGGTGTGGTGGCCAGAGCTGCCAAACACCTCTATAGTTGCACAATGCTGGCATAGGTGTGGGGAGTGTGTGTCTGTCTATTCAGTGTGTGGTGGCTGCTAACACCTTCCTCAGCCCACACTACTAGCACTGTTGCCAGTATTGGCCTGCCAATGTGCATAATGAGGAGCAAGGTACTGTGGGTATAGCCTGGACAGGGTGGCCTGGCCTGGATGCATCAGCACAGGGCATAGGGCAATGGCTCGGACATTGTAGTGCCTGGCCACAACCTGCACCGACAGGGTGGCCACAGCATGTCCTGCTGGGAGGTCACTCTCACCCTGACTGAGCAGTGACCATGGCATGGCTAGGCTTCCCCATAGTGCTGTCTTGTATTTTTTTTCAGTGGACTATATAGGTTCTCTTCTTTGGGGGGTCTAATCACTGACTTATCTGCTTGGTGGGTGTGCTCACATCCCAGCTTTTGGGTGCACACATTTCTTCTAGGATCATGCACTGTGGACTAGCTAGCAGACTGTCTGCAGTTATATGTGTATGGCTGGAACACCTTGCAGGGTGCAGCAGCTGGTGACTCACTGTGCTTGCTGCTGGAGAATGTCAGATGGTGTTGAGGGCAGCTGAGCATTTCCATGCCTACTGTCTTCCCGCCATTGTCTTAGGGATGTGTACAGCTCTGCATTGGCTGCCCTGTAGGGTGTCTGTTTCCCAGTGTGACTGGGGTTGATGGCTCCCCTATAGTGCCACTGTTGCAGGGAGGTAGAATGTGGATCTTTTGGTGGGGGAATCCTGTCTCCCACCCCTGAGCCACAGAGAGTGGGTTGGGTGGTGGTACATAATCTGCCTATGGGTCCAAACACCCCCCCCCCTGTCACATACATCATGTTACCATGGCACCAAGACAGAATATGCACTATTCTGGGTGCATCACAGCCCATAAGGGCCAGACCTGATTGACAACTTCAGATAAACACTAATGTATCCTAGGTGTGTTTGCAGGAACTATCTATCACACACACTGGCACTGATGGGTACCTGTGACATGGCCTATTGCAGCTATTGAAGGTGCTGCGGACCTGGTGCTGTCCGCCCCACCTCACCCTCAGGGTGAGCACAATACCCACACAATGTGACAGTCTGTAGCTACTCTGTACCACTAACACACACCGTTGGCACCCCCTACCAGGCTGAGGTGCTGTGGGGTACATACCCCATCTTGTGATCATCTGTAGACTGCTGATATGCATGTGCTGTGCATCATGGGTACGGGTGGGTTGCCCCTATCCTGGTAGCCACAGCAGACTGTTTATGTGGTGACATGCAGTCCTTCTGTAGCCAGTCAGGGGGTAGTTAGCAGTTGTAGCCCACTGGTTACTTCACTGCCTGTGGAGCCAGGAGTCATGGGTTCTATCCCACAGTGGGGTTATTTGATAGGGCTATCTGAGGCATTGTCTATTTTTAATGTACATTAGTGCTGCCAAAAACATCCTCAGAGTACTGTAACCTTAAGGTGCCTCATAAGGCACCTTATAGAGCACGCTGTAAGGTGCCTTATGGAGCGCCTTATAAGGCGCCCTATAAAGCGCCTTATAAGGTGTCCTATAGGGGACATTGTAGGTTGCCTTGGCAGACAGTGCACTTTATAATGTGCCCTCTGGAGTGCCTTATAGGGTGCCTTATGCGGCACCTTAGTTAACGCCACTGTGAGGGTGTGTTTGCTGGCAGTACTAATTAAAATAAAACTACAATGCCTCAAAAAGCACTACTCAAACATCTAGGGAGATGCCTCAGCCAGCCTTGCTCATTAGACACACTGGGGTATTGAACTCATGTCCCATGTACTATCAGTCAGTGTATTAACCATTGTGCTACACCTCTGTTTCTGTGTTTACATGTCTGCGCGCCTACTTAAGATTACTGCGCGTTAACGTGCTTAGCGGCAATAATGTGCGCAGCATGCGTTATCGCATGATAATCCTGGTTTGCTACATTTAGACCGGAACGCCCACTCCTTTTATGGCATCCTGCACACTATCGCCGGGCGCAAGTTAAGACTGCTTAGTAAACATACCCCTTACTTTCATCTTTGTGAACTGCACTGACTTGAGCTGGAGACTTGACATAAGTTCTTTCTTTTGTTCTGTCCCTTTTAGCTCCAATATGATTAAAAACTCTTTCTTCAAAATCATTGTCTGAGGACTGCAAACTATATGAACGCAATCATAAATCTAATTTTGAAAATTCTACTGTTTTGATAGCTTCATGGTATAAGGGAATATTTATTATAAACTTGCAAAATTTCCCTAGCTCATATGTGTTCTGAGTTGAACATAACTGGTTTGATGGTTCATCTCTGCTTGACAATACCTATGCTTATTCACATTAAGGTAATCTACATACGCAAGTATAAGGACTGTTAGTTAAATTAATTTAGTTACTTTCAGCCCACTTATCCCGAAAAGAGTTCCAGGTAGATTATAATCAACCATACAATACTACAAACATCATGTGATAAGATGAACATAGAGACATGATCCACATTAATCAGATTGCCTCGATTAAATGTCCCCAAATTTTCTTCAAATGACCAAGGGGTATGTTTACTAAACAGCGCTAACGTCGCAGTGGCGACGTTATCATGCAATAAGTGACGTTATCACGTGATAATAGCGCATTACCGTGCGATAACGTTACGTATCGTGCGATAACGTCTCCGGCGACGTTAAGGTGCACAGAGGGTGGAGTAAGGCTCCCCAGAGGGTGGAGATAAGGGGTCAATGGGCGGAGAGTGGGTGGGGAGAGGCCCCAGGCACACTAACACTGTGAAATCAGGATCTGAAAATTAACGCCAGTGAAAACCTTGCGTTAGAGGCACTTTTGCAGGAGAGAGAAACCAGTTCAGCCAGCAATGTACAGCAAAGGCAGGGAGACCCAGATAAGTGATAGTAGTGATACATGTGCAGTAACAAAACATGCAAAAACCAGAGAGATAATGACCAGAACCAAAATAAAAATACAAAACACCGAGCTGGCCAATAGAAAAAACAATGATAAACGGTAATCAACACTAACCATAAAGATTAAAAAGGACGATATCACTTTTGGAAGGGTCAGTTCTGATTCCCCCTACAAAGTGAATGTTCCAGCATTGATAGTATTGATGAGGGTTTGCTGTGGTGTATATTGGACAGCTTGCTTATGCGGCTTTCACATGTGCAGCAGCAGCATAATGCCCAAGTATAAAAGGGCACTACGGTGAGGCTGCAAATGGGGTACAGGGGGCTGCAGGCAGGACATGCAGTGGGGCAGCTGGGGCACAGGGTGGACTAGGCAGATGCCTAGTGTGATGCAGCAGACCCTCTTGCAGATAGAAGAAAAGTTTTAAATCCAGAAAAAAACAGGTATAAGCTGCAATATCCTGAAGATCCACATAGAGGGAGCATGAGAGTCAGTACAGAGCCTGAAGAACCACGCCTCTATGGGCAGGACTTGGGCCCAGTCAGTTTGGATTTAAGCAGAGGCAGGTCTGAATCAGGAGGAGGAAGATATCCAGAAGGGAGAGATATCCTGGGAGAGAAGGACAGAGACTCAAGAGCCAAAGAAAGGGCAGTCTTGAATGAGAGAGAGAAAGCAGACCTGAGAAGCAACGTGAGTGCTGGCCTGGGAGAAAAGTGGAGAACACAGAGGACTGGTGAGCAGAGAGAAGCTGAAGGAGCGAGGCCACCAGGCAACGACAGCCTCAGGAGTGAAAGCAAGGGCAGATGGCAACAGCTGCAGCCTTGGCACAAAGAGGTTTGTCCATATACTAAGGCAAGAGAGATATCGTGGGAGAACTTGGGCCATCCTGAGTTAGAGGACAACCGGACTAGGCCTCAAGCCTTCCCTGAGAAGGAAAGAAGAAAGCTCAAAGGTAAAGCTTCTATTACTTGCAATTGTTTGCTCAAGCCTAACATAAGAGAAAGACAGGGGAAGGAAGTTTCTCCTTGTAACAATGACATTTATAAGCAAAAGCTAACAGACAATTTCCCTAAGAGGAGAACTGTAAATACTAAGCATTGTGCTGGGAGAGCTTTTAAAACTATAGCTGATGAGGAGCCATTGTTTTACCCAGTGGCCAGAAACCGACGTCCTAACCTAACCACCAGACACTGGGAAACTGTACGGCACGCTTTTAAAAAGCCAGAGTTCAGTTATGCAGAAGCCTCAGACTCAGAGCTATCAGACATAGAATTTATGCAAGTGGAATCTGCAGGTGAAGAGTCTGATGAGCCAATGGAATGTACATATTGTACAGCAGTGAAGCTGTAGTTTATTTCTAGCTCCTTGAATGCATAAGTGAATGCAGTGTTTTGTCCTACCTTAAATTACTGTGAAGTTAACAGCCATTACTTTGACCTTTTCATTTGTGCTTTAAACCTGATGCAAGGACTTGTTCAGTTGTGTTACTTTCCAAAGCCGTTTATCCTGTTTTTGAACCATTTTTGTGCAAAGGGGAAATAAAGCCTTTTTCATTTTTCCCTCCATTTTCGTGTGAACTTGTTCTTTTTGGGAAGTTGGTAACGAGGCCGGCACAAGGGACTGCTACCCTTGACCCTCGCACCTGTCCAACCCCAATCAACATAGTCTTGTGCGCTCCCCAGCCCTTCCGTGGAAAACTACGCCGCCACCAGGGGGGGCTGCGGGGGACACTAGGTGACACATAGGAATGTAGAAATGGAAAACCAGCAAGACAGCAACTGACCAAGGGCAAACATGTCCATGAGTGTGTGTCCCACAGTGTCCCAGGGGACAATACCCAGCAAGTACCCCAAAGGGCACATAACATTGGCAGGCGGTGCCGGGGGGGAAGCGTTGATGTCTATGCAGGCACCCCTACCCCATATCATGCACCATAGGCAGCCACCTACCGGCACACTGGATGGCCTGGGACTGCGCACCACCAACAGCACCGGCAGAAGGGCATGTCAACATGGTGGCAGAGGAGTGCTGGTGGTGGAGGGGGCAGTGGCATCTGCCCACAGCAGACCATGGCCAAGCACTGTTTAGGTGGGTGCCGTGCACTGCAACAGACAAGGTCTGTCTGATCAACAGTCATGGTATCCCCAGGGAATGATCTGCCTCTGTGACAACAGTTTGGTGCAGTACACACAGCCAATATATTCAGGGGCAGAAGGTCACAGGTTCAAGTCCCAGCTGTGGCTCCTGCAGACCATGTCCCTATATTTTACCCAGTAATAAACTGTGGTAACAAAGACGGAACCTTTATTGCAGATAAAATAAACACGCCATAAATGCCTATATTTTACCCTACAGAGCACATACACCATAAACATGTGCTATCCCTAGAGCAGAGTTTCCCAACTGCAGTCCTGGAGGGCCAAACACCATTCAGGTTTCATGCTTTCCCTAATAAATATGCCTGTGATGCATTTGTATGCATCGCCCCCATTGTATGTAAATGTATCCATGCATATTCATTAGGGACAGCATGAAAACCTGAACCGTGTTTGGCCCATCAGGACTGGAGTTGGGAACCCCTGCCCTAGAGCAGCTGCCAACAGGGGCACAAACACCCACACCCACAGGATCCACTATCCAACGGCTCATGGAGAGTCAGGCTGTTGGGCCCTGGAGCAGCATCTACCAATACTAGCACCTGCACACCTTAGCAATTCCGTCTTAAACTTGGAAACACGTTCCACATATATCAAAAGGTTGCTATGATTAATGTCAGATAACAAATCAAGTTAAACAATTTTTTGAAAGAGATTCCTCATAGCAACCTTTCAGATATCTGTGGAGTGTGTTAAAGTGTTTGTTTCTGACAGTGTTTACCACCCCGGGGAGTGACCCTAACAGTATTGAGTACCATAGCAATGCCTGCACTGTGCCCAGGACTGGTGTGGCGGCCAGGGCTGCTAACCACCTCTATCTTTGCACAATGCTGAAATAGGTGTGGGAGTGTGTGTATGTCTATCCAGTGTTTTCTGGCTGCCTACACCTTACTGAGCCCACAATGCTTGCACTGTTTCCAGTGTTAGCCTGCCAATGTGCATAATGAGAGCAAGGTACTGTGGGTATGGCCCGGACAGGGTGGCCTGGGCAGGATGCATCTGCACAGGGCATAGGACAATGGCTGGGACATTGTAGTGCCCAACCACCACCTGCACGGACAAGGTGGCCACAGCATGTCCTGCTGGGAGGTCACTCTCACTCTGACTGAGCAGTGACCATGGCATGGCTAGGTTCCCCCATAGTGCTGTTCAGTATTTCTCTCAAGTGATATCTAGGGATTTTCTTTTTTGGGGCCCAGTCACTGACTTACCTGCTTGGTGTGTGTGCGCTCACATCCCATTTTTTTGGGTGCACACAGTTTCTCCAGGAAGAGGTACTAGCTAGCAGACTGTCTGCAGTTAGCATGTATATGGCTGGAGCACCTTGCAGGGTGCAGTGGGTGGAGACTGATTGTGCCCTCTGCTGGTGAATGTCAGATAGTGGAGGGGGAGCAGCTGAGCTTTTCCAGGCCTATTGCCTGTCTGCCAGTGCCCTATGTGATGTGTACAGATCTGCATGGATTGCCCTGTAGGGTGCCTATTCCCCAGCAGTTCTGGGGTTGATGGTTCCCCTCTACTGCCACCATTGCAGAGATGCAGACTGTGGATCTGTTGGTAGGAGATCCTGTCCCCCTCCCTGACCCACTGATGATGGGTTGGGTGGTTCTACATAAGTCGTTTTTGGGTCCAAACAGCACCTTTCTCTTATAAACATGTGACCATGGCAACCACACAGGATATGCACTATTCTGGGTGCATCATAGTACACAAAGGCTAGATGTGACTGGGAAATACAGATAGACACAGGTGTATCTGCAAGGACTACCTATCACAAGGTGGCACTGATGGGGATCTGCAGTACAGCCTATCTCAGTTAAGCCAGGTACTGTGGACCTGGTGCTGGGCGCCCCACCTCACCCTCAGGGTCAGCACAGGAACCGCACAATGTCACGGTCTGTAGCTACTCTGTGCCAGTAACACACACGGTCAGTTCCCCCTACTAGGCCGGGGTGCTATAGAGGCGCATACCGCATCTTGTGATCAGATGTAGGCTGCTGATCTGCATGTGCAGTGCATCATGGGTACGGGTGGGTCTACCCTATCCTGGTAACCACAACAGACAGCTTGTGTGGTGACCTGCAGTCTTTCTGTAGCCAGCCAGCAGTGTGTTAGATGTTATAGAGATGTAGCCCACTGGTTACTTCAATAACTGCAGAGGCTGAGGTCCCACAATGGTGTTGTCTAATAAGGTTGTCTGAGGCTTTTCCTTTCTATTTAAATCAGTGCTGCCAGTAAAAACACCCTCACAGTGCCGTAGCCTAAGGCGCCCTATAGGGCACATTATACGGTGTCTTGGCAGACAGGGCACTCTATAATGCGCCCTATGGAGTGCCTTTTAGGGCACCTTATGTGGCACCTTAGGTTATGGCAGTGTGAGGGTGTTTTTGCTGGCAGCACTGATTTAAATTTAAATTTAAAAAAGGAAATGCCTCAGACAGCCTTCTTACATAACACCACTGCAGAATCGAACCCATGACCTCTGCCTTCCATGCCACGGCACCCACTATCACGTGATAGAGATTCTTGCTACCTTACCACCGGAACGCCCACTCCTTATATGACATTCTTCACATTATCACTGCAACTAGCACCGGTAACATTAAGACGGTTTAGTAAACATACCCCATAGTGGTAAAGGAGAAGAACATCAGAACGACATTGATTATAGAGGTATCAGTCGCAAGCAACTATTCTGTTGTGCAGTTCAGAATCTACCCAGGGCCGGCCCATCCATTGAGCAAGAATGTTTTTTGCACAGGGCCCCGCGTTTCAGGGGGCCCCGCGCAAAAAACATCTTGCATCCCATTAAAGTTTTAAAAAAATCATAAACCGGCTACGGCTGCCGCTGCCGCCGTGGCAGCGGCAGAATGGAGAATCCCGCGGGGCCCATTTACAGTCCTTACCACCCCCCCCCCAATCAGCCCAACTAAGTTTAAAAAAAAAAAACAGAAACCGGCTGCTGCTGCCGCCGTGGCAGCGGCAGAATGGAGAATCCCGCGGGGCCCCCCTGTCCGGCAGTCTTCTCTGTGGCCTCCGTCGGCTGTCAGAGCTGCGCGAAGAGAGAGAGCTTCTCCTCTCGCAGCTCTGTTAATCACGCCGTGGGGCTGATGGGATTTCCCATCAGCCCCGCGGCGGGATTAACAGAGCCGCGAGAAAGGGAAACTCTCCCTTCGCGTGGCTCTGAAAAGCCCGCGCTGAGGCCGCATCCAAGACTGCCGGACTGGGGGGCCCCGCGGGATTCTCCTTTCTGCCGCTGCCACAGCGGCAGCGGCAGCAGCAGCCAGTTTCTGGGTCTTTTTTTTTTTAACTTAGCTGGGCGGGGGGGGGGGTAAGGACTGTAAATGGGCTGATGGGGGGGGGGGAGGGAGGGAGGGAGGGAGGGGGTAAGGACTGTAAATGGGCTGATGGGGAGGGAGGGAGGGGGGGTAAGGACTGTAAATGGGCTGATGGGGAAGGGGGGGTAAGGACTGTAAATGGGCTGATGGGGAGGGAGGGAGGGGGTAAGGACTGTAAATGGGCTGATGGGGAGGGAGGGAGGGGGATAAGGACTGTAAATGGGCTGATGGGGAGGGGGGTAAGGACTGTAAATGGGCTGATGGGGAGGGGGGGGGGGTAAGGACTGTAAATGGGCTGATGGGGAGGGAGGGGGGTAAGGACTGTAAATGGGCTGATGGGGAGGGAGGGGGGTAAGGACTGTAAATGGGCTGATGGGGAGGGGGTAAGGACTGTAAATAGGGAGGGAGGGAGGGAGGGAGGGGTGTAAGCACTGTAAATGGGCTGATGGGGGGGGGTAGGACTGGTAATGGGCTATAGGGGGTTCGGACTGGAAGTTGGCTGATGGGGGGGGGGGTTAAGACTGGGAATTGGCGATGGGGGGAAATGACAGGTAAAATAAAATGTAGGGGCTAAGACTGGAAATGGGCTGATGGGGGAAGTTATGACAGGTAATGGGCTATGGGGGGCTACGACTACAAGTGGGCTGATGGGGGGATTAGGACTGGAAATGGGCTATGGGGGGGTTAGGACAGGTAATGGGCTGATGGGGGGGTTACAACAGGTAATGGGCTATGGGGGGGCTAAGACTACAAGTAGGCTGATAGGGGGTTAGGACTGGTAATGGGCTGTGGGGAGCGTTAGGACTGGTAATGGGCTGGGGGGGGTTAGGACTGGTACTGGGCTATGGGGGGGGCTAAGACTACAAGTGGGCTGATGGGTTAGGACTGGTAATGGGTTGATGGGGGGGTAAGACTGAAAATGGGCTGATGGGAGGGTAAGGACTGGAAGTGGGCTGATGGGGGGGTTAGGACTGGTAATGGGCTATAGGGGGTTCGGACTGGAAGTGGGCTGATGGGGGGTTAGGACTGGTAATGGGCTATAGGGGGTTCGGACTGGAAGTGGGCTGATGGGGGAGCTAGGACTGGTAATGGGATGGGGGGTTGCTAGGACTGGAAATGGGCTGAGTGGAAGGGGGGCTTGAACGGCAAATAGCTGATGGGGACAGGGGCTTGGAATGGAAATGGGCTGAGTGGAAAGGGGGCTTGAACTGCAAATAGCTGATGGGGAGGGGGGCTTGGAATGGAAATGGGCTGTGAGGAGAGGGAGCTAGGACTGGAAATGGGCTGAGTGGGGGGGGGGGGCTAGGACAGGAAATGGGCTGATGGAGGGGCCAGGATAGGACTGGAAATGGGCTGTTGGGGGTGCTAAGGTTGGAAATGGGCTGTGGTGGGGGCTTGAATTGAAATGGACTCATGGAGGGGCTAGAACTGGAAGTAGGCTCATGGGGAGCTTGGATTGGAAATGGGCTGAGTGGAGGGGAGCTAGGATTTGACATGGGCTGATGGTGGGGCTAGGAAAGGAATAGAAATGAGCTGATGGGGGGCTGGGATTGGAAATGAGCTGATGGAGGAACTGATAGGACTGGAAATGGGCTGATGAGGGGCTGGGATTGGAAATGAACTGATGGATGGACTCGGATAGGACTGGAAATGGATGGGGGAGCTAGGACTGGAAATGGGCTGATGGTGGGGCTAGGATAGGATTGGAAATGGGCTGATGGGGGACTAGGACTGGAAATGGGCTGATGCAGGGACAAGAAGGGAGCAGATGCTGGGTGGGGCTGGAACTAGAAAGGAGCTGATGTTGGGGGAGGATTAAAATGGGATGGAGCTGGGAGAGTGAAATGGAGAGGGAAAAATATTTTGCGTGGGAGGGAAGACAAATCTACAATTGGCTGGATATTGGGAGAATAAGTGGGGATTGAGGAAGGAGGGATAAAATTTGAGTGGATGAAATAGGAATGAGGAAAGAGCAAAAGGAGAAAGATTAGCATGTTAAAGCAGATGTAGAGAGAGAATGGAAAAAAAAAACAAGACAGAAGAAAGGACAAATGGACAGCAGATGGAGAGTTAGCAGAAGACACGAAGAAACCAGAAGAAAGTGGCTGGAACAATTGCAACTGAAAAAAAATGCACAAAAGGTAGAAAAATATCTCTTTATTTTGATTTTATTAACTGGAATATGTCAGCTCTGGGAAATGTGCATCATTAATTTTTGCGCTTTGTTTAGTACAAGAGGAAATTAATTTATAGTTTTATTTCTACAGTGTTGTTGTATATTCCAAGTTTGGCTTTTGGGGTTCCCAGTTTAATTATGGTCTTCCTGTTTCTAAATTGTGATTCCTTGTTTGGTGATGGTCTATGTTCTGCATGTGTAACTGAGCTGAGGTATACTGTTTATGTAATTCCTATTTGACATTGCCACTTGTTCTTTCCCCAGTAGGTCATGTATTATTGTTCTCTGAAATGTATTGGTTTAATATTTGCAGTGTTGCCTTTTGATAGTTAGGGTATGGTGCTTTGTGAGTCCTGGTAGTGCTGTTAGGATACGGCGGGTTTGCTATGGGTTCTAAATGGGCAGTGTTTGTAGTAGTTCCTAATGTGCCTGGCGGTTGGTACTGGATTATAGTAATGTAGAAACCTTTTAGTCTTTCTTTATCCATATACTCATTAAGAGGCATGTTTACTAAAAGTTAGTGTATGGTAACATTATGCAAATATTTATGCAAATGAGGCACCTTATGCAAATGAGGCCCCGCACCGAGTCTCCGCACATGGCCCCGCACCCCCCTTGGGCCGCCCCTGAATCTACCCCATAGTGACCAACACCTTTGGTGCTTGACAATTATTCTAGTTTCTTTGGAAACATCATAATCAAAGTCTGGTATATTTTGTTTATTTTATATGTGATTTTCCTTATTTTAAATGTTGTTTATATCTGTAACCTTTGGTTTATTGCAATTTTTTGTTGCTTTTTTATGTCTGTATGATATTTGTAGAGACCTGACAAAGGCTCTAGGAGCCAAAACCTGGTCAAATTGGGTTAATCTTCAATAAATGATTCTAATATCCCACGGTCTGTCTTCATTCACTGTTTGTGCAGTTGCACACTCTATACCTGTTCCAGAATCTGCATGTTGGCTGATCCCATTTGCCCGTGGTAAAGTGAAAACAGAAGTTGGCCATGCCTTCTTTTGACTTCCAGGTACCAAAGCATCTCCAGCGCCACTAAATTGGGTGCCTTGCCTGGCCCCTTGGACTCCATTGGAAAATCCTGAAATGGCGGGCCCATTCACAAAGAGAAAAATTCTTGCAGGGGCCCCCAAGCCAAAAGGGCAAAGAACATGCTGGTATCATCTCTGCCAGCCATATGTCGATGACCTGAAAATCCCACTCTTCCTACCTATCTTTGACCAGTGCCTTCCTGAACTGCTCATCGTAATTCAGTAAGCTCCAACTAACCACTGCTACCATCTTCAGATAAGCTGAATATGTCTTCCAATCTCCCCCTGTTGTTAGGCGAAGAAGGACTTGCGAACAGGCCAGGAATCTCCCTATGCTAATGCTCTGCCCAGCCACTAGTGGCCGATGCTGTGGGGGAAAGGTTTGGGGCAGCCACGCTTCCACGTGGACCTGAGCCTATTTTTGCACTTTGGCTCTTACAATCAGGATTTTCCAGCTCCTGGAGCATGCTGTCTGAGCTGCTGATTTCTTCTGCAAATCTTCGCTCTCCCACCCCGTGGATCAATGGGTAACCCACATGTAGGCACTCTTAGCTACAAGCCCACATGCAGAAAACACTCCTCACAGCTCACAGCAACATGAAAGCTGCAAATCAAATTCTTTCTTTAGCCAGTATCCAATCGGCACTAGGACCTTGCAAAAACCTGCACTGCTGCAGCTCACTTAGTGCCAAATCGCACTGCTCAACAAAGCTACACACTGTCCTGGGTGTGATCCAGCCCCCATCCAAGGCCTAAAATTCTGCTCCCGGTCCCAAAGATCCCTGGGGGTACTGCTCCAAAGCCAAGGGATGTTGACAGATGAGTAAGGAACCCTGTTAGCCAGTCCCAACTGAGAACCATTGTAGGTAATTTGCAAGGTCGCTCCAAATGAAAGCAAAAGCAAAAAAAAAGCACACTTCCTGCTCCCAGTGCTTCACCCTCCATCTGATACTGACCGCCAAAACTTGGGCCATGCCCTTCACTCACTCACTCTCTCCTCACTCCCCCCATCCTTATTGACCAATCCAGTTATTCCAGCCCCTTGCTTCTCCACCCCTTAACTCCCCCTCTCTTCCAAAGCTCTGGTGCTGCTCTGCTATGTGACCCTCCCCCCCCTTGAAGCTTCGATGGAGGGAGGAGTACTACTCATCTGTTGATGCATTGGGCAGTGTCAAAGCCATGATTTCTACTGGTAAAATGATGTCTTTTATTTTTATTTTATTTATTTATTTGACTGGTTTTATATACCGCTTTTCACAGAGGTCAAAGAGGTTTACATGGAACTTCAAGCAAATCAAACAATGTTTACACTGAAAGAGCTTTGCTCTCTAATGGGGTTATTCTGTGGCACGAATAGCGGGGATCCCGCTATTTGTTCCCCTTCCCAACCCCATCTAACTTCCACGCTCGTTGTATGGGGAGGTTAGATGGGGCGGGGAAAGGGCAGTTCGGGGGCAGCGTAAGGGCGGGTGGTGGGCAGTCGATGGCCCCAGATATACAGGGCCAATTCAAATGTTGGCCCTGTACGTCTGGGACAGATGGCTTGGATGGGGAACTTATTCCACCTCTGAGGTGGAATAAGTTCCCCTATGTGGGATAAACGGCAGGCCTGGGGCTGAGAAGGGGCAGCAGAGGGCATTCCCCACAGCCCAACCCTGGCCCTGGGAGGCTAGATCAGTGGTCAGGCTGTGAAGAATTAATTTTGTGAACTGGCGACTGGGGTCGCGGCTTTTCAATGGAGCCACGGTGCCATGGCAACTGGGCGCAATGGCGCCGTGGCTCCATTGAAAAACCCTGACTGAGTTAGTCGGGCAAGGCCTGTACATGCAAGCCGGGCAGAATCGGGGTCCCAGGCTACACTTACAGGCTTGTTTGTGATTCTGATCCGGGATCAGAATTGCAACTTCCTCTGTGCATCCAGTTCCAACCAGGCGCACAGAGGGCCTGGATGTTGGGGATGGAATCGGGCTCTAAATGTTTAGACTTTAAGAAAACAATGGACAATATTGTAAACATTAACCTACTTATAAATCTTTATTCCAGTTAAATTTAGGAAGTGCTGGTTTGTGACAGTTAAATCCCTTTGAGACTTCCCTATGTACATGATCTATCTCCTAGTTCCGTCCATCCTATACAATGACCCTCCAAATGCAAGCACCAGACACAGAAGCATCAAACACAGTGGTTCTTTTCCTGCATGTTTGCCAACTCACTCAAGGTTGATCAAACAGATTCATCCTTCTCTAATTTTATTATATCTCATTGGATTCTTGAGGTTTTTTTTACCTATGATAATCTAAGAGAAATCAACTTGATAGAGATACAACTCCATCCATGCAATAGGGAAAAGTCGGAAATGGATCTGCCTGTTTGCTCATCCTTGAGTGACATGACAACTTCCTTCCCTCATCCCCCATCAAACAATACCATCCTTCCAGCAGTCTTTCAGCCCCTCATTTTTCCAAGTGGTCACCAATTCCAGTTTCAGCCATGCTGCAAAACTATCACTGTACGTAATTATTTAATAGCATAATTCAACAGAGTTTTCAATGTGGGAGGATTGGATAGAATGTAAATATATTAAAGTCTTCACCTCCAGTCCTGTAACACACATTGCATACTTACCAACAATGAACGTAAGATGTCTCTTCTTCCAAATCACTATTCAAAACATATAGATACTCAAATTGTCGTATGATCTCAGGAACATCACACATTCATGTTTCACTGCCAGACACTGGTCTAGATTTACTAAGGTGCATTACTGTATTAGTGTGTGCTAATACAAGTAACATGTGTTATTAGTTAATAGATCTCATTACATAAATGCAATACATGAAGTGGCATTTTATTAAGGACGTCTAAGATGAATAGGGGATGTCTAGGACAGAATGTGCTGAGAAATGCCAGGGATGTCTCTGTCTCCACCCAATTTTAGTAACATAGATGTTCCTAATGGGGACATCCATGCTCGTGACCACATAGACGACCCTCTAGGAAAGCATGGGGTGGGGATATCCATTGCATGCATGTTAGCATAAGAGAACATCCAGCGTCATGGGGAAACAATAACATTATCCCTCAGTCCTTATCAGTGTTTGTTATCACCATTGAAAAATAGGAACATGAATATACCTCCTTCTCCACTCCCTGACTGACCAAACAAACACTTTTCCGATGCCTATTTCTTCCTGGAGCAAGTATACAGTAAGTTTGGATATGGCTGAGGATGCCCAGGGCATTACTAAAATTGAAAGAGAATGTCCAAGTTCTGGGAATGCCACCATTCAGATTTGGATGTTCTGATGTTGGCTTCTAAAAGAGCTCCAGAGATGTCTTTGTGCTTTGGACTTTTGTATGTCCATTTGTCCAAAGCATGAACAGCTCTTCCAAAATGACCCCCATAATGTTTGTTAATGCATGCTAATTTGTTGTTAATGCATGTTAATGTCTATTAATATGTTAATAGGTTTTTTCACAAAAGCTGCGGACTTTGACAAAAATGAACAGTTTTGTTCTCAGTAAAATGATGAAAGGGTGTGCATATAAGGGGATGTGAGTTGGCATGAATACCTTTCTTACTTAGTAGGTGCATTGAAAAAGATTTGCTTTAGCTCCTATGAGGCCTGCTTATTCAAATGTGCATTCTTCCTGATATTATTTGGTACCTTGAGAGTTGGTGAGCTGGTTCCCAGTTCAGGACGTGCCTTTAACCCCTTAGGGCATTGAAAGAGATATTTAGTGCACCACTGAAAGCTATAGGAGTATGGCCACTATCCACTTAAGTGCTGACCTACTAGCTGGATAAGTGCCAGCTGAAAATTGCTTCTACCCAGATAAAGTTTGCACTTATCTAAGGCTGCCAGATTTTTTTGTAGGCAAATCTGGGACACTTATCTGAAGTGTGTGTGCGGTAGAGGGGAGGGGGGAAGAAAGGACCCCTTAGTTCCAGATATCAGCAACAAGGCATGGAGGAGGGAAGGGGAATCATTATCATACCCCCCATCCATCTCATGATAACAACAATATCGCTTCCAAGCTGACAAATCGACAGAGAAATTGAAACAGTGATGCATTTCCCCTCTTCTGTGTAAAAGATAAAGGCAATGGAGGTATATTCCAAAGGCTGACAAAGGCAAATCACTAAATTGAAAATACAATTTTTTTCTAGCCCTTGTGTCCCCATTGCTGGAATCGGGGACAGGGGGCTGCCAAACAGGTGGCAGTCAGGGACACTGCTCTAAAATTGGGGACAATCCTCCAAAATTGAGGACGTCTGGTAAACTTAGTTTTCTGGAAAGTGACCGCAGAATCCGAATATTGAGTGGCAGCCACTATCTGAGCACTGCCCCTGAATATCTGAATTCTGTTTAAATGCTGCAGCCGACTGCCGTAGCTTTAAACATTGACTGATTGGAAAATTAATTCTTATGACCAATGATGGAGAAAGAAAACCGGCATAAAATGCAGACTGTCTGAATCTTTCTGAGTTCTTTCTCCCTAAATTGCAAACACTTATAAACAATAAAAAATGAATGGCATGTTAACTTATGTGTGTTATGGGTTTGCACTTTAAAGTGCTTTGGGATTCAGAAATGAGCGTAGGAAGTGCCAAGACCTCACGCTAGCTATTAGAAACGTGCCCCGCATGTTTTCCGAAAGCTACTGTGCTGAGAAGTACCTCACCATGCTAAAATGCTAAATGCACCCAAGCTAACAGCAACATTGACAATTAGCATGCATTAATTATCCCCACAGTAACTGTAATGTGCAGCCAATGTCCATTCTCTGGCCCCTAACTTACAGTTATTGCAGGATTTTTACCACGCTAGCTTTTTAGCAGACGTTAACTCTTAGCACACTTTAGTAAACATGCCCCAAAGTATCCAAATGTTAAGCATTGAAATATTTATTTATTTATTTAGCTGTATTTATATTCTGCTTTTCACCGGGTCAAAGCAGTCAATTGGGGGATACATTTAACACAAGGGGATATGACACACATACGTTAATACTTACAGGGAACATGGGCAATGGAGAGTTAAGTGGCTTGCCCAAGACCACAAGGAGTGCCTATAGGACTAGAAATCCCAGTCCCTCCAGCCTGAGATTGCTGTCCCCAGGTGGGACTTGAACCCCCAGCCCTCCAGCCTGAAGTACCTTGTCCTAACCACTAGACCACTCCTCCCTACTGTTCAATAACACTGGTTTTCAGCATTGTCCTTGTATACTCCCTAGACCAGCGATGGCGAACCTATGGCACGCGTGCCAGCTGTGGCACGTGAAGGCCTTGCAGCTGGCACGCGGGAAGGTCCGCAATTAAGATATGCGGCGCGGCGGGAGGTGAGTGTGCTGGCATGGCCGGCTGCTTCTGCCGCAGCAGCATCAAGAGCTCTGCCGCGGCAGCATCAAGAGCTCTGCCGCGGGGCCCCCCCCTGCCCGGCAGAGCCTCCCTGCATCATCAGCTTTCTTCAAGTCCCAAAACGCGGGCTTCTTTCAGAGCCGCGAGAGTTTCTTTTCTCGCGGCTCTGTTAATCCCACCGGGGCTGATGGGAAATCCCATCACCCTCGGCGGGATTAACAGAGCCGCGAGAAAGGAAACTCTCGCGGCTCTGAAAGAAGCCCGCGTTTTGGGACTTGAAGAAAGCTGATGATGCAGGGAGGCTCTGCCGGGCAGGGGGGGGGGGGGCCCGCGGCAGAGCTCTTGATGCTGCCACGGCAGAAGCAGCCGGTTTGTTTGTTTTTTTTGTTTTAATTTGGGATGATAGGGGGGAAGGGGGTTTAGGACTGGTAATGGGCTATGGGAGGGGGGAGGCTAAACTGGAAGTGGGCTGATGGGGTGGGGGGGTGGTGAGGACTGGTAATGGCCCATGGGGGGGGGGGGGTTAGGACTGTTAATGGGCCATGGGGGGGGGAGGAACGGAAATGGGCCATGGGCGGGGAGGCTAAGAGTGGAAGTGGGCTGATGGGGGGGGGCGGTTAGGACTGGTAATGGGCCATGGGGGGGTTAGGACTGGTAATGGGCCATGGGGGGGGGGGTTAGGACTGGTAATGGGCCATGCGGGGGGAGGGGGTTAGGACTGGTAATGGGCCATGGGGGGGGGAGGCTAAGACTGGAAATGGGCTGATGGGGGGGGGGCGGTTAGGACTGGTAATGGGCCATGGGGGGGGTTAGGACTGGTAATGGGCCATGGGGGGGAGGCTAAGACTGGAAGTGGGCTGAGGGGGGGGTTAGGACTGGTAATGGGCTATGGGGGGGCTATGGGGGCTGATGGGGGGGGGTGGGGTCTGGTTGTGGGCTGTGGGGAGGAGGCGCAGGCAGGAGGAGGTGGTGGTGGTGGGGGGGGTTAGGACTGGTAATGGGCTATGGGGGGGCTAAGACTGGAAATGGGCTGATGGGGGGGTAGGACTGGTAATTGGCTATGGGGGGGGGGCTAGGACTGGGTGATGGGGGGGTTAGGACTGGTAATGGGCTATGGGGGGGCAAAGACTGGAAATGGGCTGATGGGGGGGGTAGGACTGGAAATAGGGTGATGGGGGGTTAGGACTGGTAATGGGCTATGGGGGGGCTAAGACTGGAAATGGACTGATGGGGGGGTAGGACTGGTAATTGGCTATGGGGGGGGCTAAGACTGGAAATAGGCTGTGGTGGGGGTTTGGATTGAAATGGACTCACGAAGGGGCTAGAACTGGAAGTAGGCTCATGGGGGGCTTGGATTGGAAATGGGCTGAGTGGAGGGGAGCTAGGATTTGACATGGGCTGATGGTGCGGCTAGGAAAGGACTAGAAATGGGCTCATGGGGGGCTGGGATTGGAAATGAGCTGATGGAGGGACTTGGATGGGACTGCAAATAGATGGGGGAGCTAGGACTGGAAATGGGCTTATGGGGGGCTAGGACTGGAAATGGGCTGATGCGGGGACTAGAAGGGAGTGGATGCTGGGTGGGACTGGAACTAGAATGGAGCTGATGTTGGGGGAGGATTAGAATGGGATGGAGCTGGGAGAGTGAAATGGAGAGGGAAAAAATATTTTGTGTGGGAGGGAAGACAAATCTACAATTGTCCGGATATTGGGAGAGTAAGTGGGGATTGAGGATGGAGGGGTAAAATTTGAGTGGATGAAATAGGAATGAGGAAAGAGCAAAAGGAGAAAGATTAGTATGTTAAAGCAGATGTAGAGAGAGAATGGAAAAAAACTAGAAGAGAGAAGAAAAGATAAATGGACAGCAGACGATGAAGAGTTAGTGGAAGACACGAAGAAACCAGAAGAAAGTGGCTGGAGCAATTGCAGCTGAAAAAAAATGCACAAAAGGTAGAAAAATATCTCTTTATTTTGAATTTATTAATTGGAATATGCCAGCTCTGGGAAATGTGCATCATTAACGTCTGCGCTTTGTTTAGTACGAGAGCAAATTAATGTATAGTTTTATTTCTACAGTGTTGTACATTCCAAGTTTGGCTTTTGGGATTCCCAGTTTAATTCCCACCGAGTCCTGACACAGTTAACAGTTTTAAGAAGTTTATCTTTTTTTTACTCAGGATACATTTGACATGTTATGTGAATAATACATTTAAAATATATTGTGTAACTGAATCAAATTCTTCCTAAATTCATTAAATTGAATGAAATCATTAAAACATTATAAATTGCCAATAAATTGAAATGAAAACCAAAGGATTGTGAATCAAATTGATTCTCTGACAATACAAAGATTCCAACCTTTACAAATGATGTTACATAGTTCATGCAACTTTATAAAGAGTTTTTAGATACTAAAATCTTGTTGTTAAGGTTTAATTGACGTGCTGGCACTTTGAGGAAATTCTTTGGTTTTGTGCGGCAGTTTGGGCACTCGGGCTCAAAAAGGTTAGCCATCACTGCCCTAGACAGTCAGGTTTTCATGACTGCAGATCTCTCTTATGCATATTTATTGTGGATATCCTGAAAACCTGATTGGCTAGGGAGTATGTCATCTCATTATTAGTTTGCCTGTGAGGTGGTAAAAAATCATGCATTATGGACAAATAAAGCATGCTTTTGCTAATTAATGTGCATTGTTTCCTAAACACACTTTAGTAAGTTAATAATGCGGCTTGAGATATCTAGGGAGTTTCTGAAGTTGGACGACCAAATTCTGGGAACATCCCGGACACACCTACTCTATGCCCCTGTTCAGACCTTGCCTCAGGGACATCCACAGATCAGGCTTCTAAAATATCTCTGGGGATATCTCCTTGCTTTGGATGTCTCCATGCCCATTTGCAGACATCCAAGATGCTGGACATTGTGTTTCATTAAAGGGAATAAAACACATTCAGCATGCATTCACCTAGCTGAAACTATGGGAATGGGGAAGTTAAGCAGACATGTATCAGCTCAGAATGCTGAAGTGTCTTAATCCTCCCCCTGCTGTGTACATTTATACTGACAGTGACTAGATAGCTAAAGTATTGCCACATTGGATGCTAGATTGGGCAAAACATAATTGGAAAACTACAGATGGGAGTGATTTAGCCCAGCAGTCACAGAAGGAATATTTGTGCAATTTGGTAAAAACATATCCAGGAGTTTTATGTCAGACATGTGAAAGCGTGTGAAAGGAATCAGGGGAAATAAACTTACCGGAACAACTGAGAAGATGAGCTATCTAACCATCAGCTGCCGCAGTAGATAGCAGAAGTAAGGCAAATCAGGAAGACTCAATGGGGAATACCTGCTGCTCTTCTACAACCGAAAATCAGGAACTGAATGGCCTTGCACATTCTTGCCTCCCCAAAAGTGCAGAAGGTACTCTATATAGAGTGCAGCACGTGGCACAATGGCCTGAGAGATTAAATCACACACGGAATAGCTAATTGTGTACAGTGGGCCGATGAGAACGATCAATCAGGTCAATATTCAAAAAGATGTTATCATCTCACTTCTGGCTGGTAAACATGTGACGCTTCTGGATACCAATTTTCAGTGGTACAATGTGTGTGGAGGGTAATTTTCTGTGGAGTTAGCCTGTGCTGCAACACACATATTTCATGGCTACTTTATAAAGTAAAGTTGACACATACTTTATAAAATACGGTCATTCAGTGTGTTCAGAAAATATAGATGTGATCACCTGGGCTGGTGTAAATGCCCACTCCTAGATTTGTAAAGAACCTGAGAGGTACCTGTGACCGAGATTGGCCACTGTTGGAAACAGGATACTGGGCTTGATGGACCTTTGGTCTGACCCAGTATGGCATTTCTTATGTTCTTATGCACATAAATTTATATTGTGCCAAAGCTCCACTCCTCCATATTAAAGTACCTACCACTGGTCTGGTGCATATACTTGCAGAATAGCCCCATCCAAAGTACATGCTTAAAGGGCCATTTGCACATGAAAGTCATGGAAAATACATGACTTATGTGTGTTGATAGTGCGTAACTTAACATGGTGTTTTTAAAAATTACCTTCACCTTATGAAAGGCGCCTAGGTTTGGAGATGGAGAAGGTGCCTAGTTTAGGCCTATTTATAAAAACACATAGGGGGCCCTCTTACTATGCACTGCTAACCAGCTGATGTGTATTACAGCATGCAGTAACTGACTGCAGTGAAGGCTAACATGCAGGCATGCCAACTACCAACCTCTCTCGCGTGCCCCCATTTAACCTTCTGGCACTCAGCATGCTGGCAGATTCCTTTTTATCATAGCTGTGGGAGAGAAGGCAAACACTGCTCTTTACTTCCACGGCTGTTCAGAGGTCAGTTGAGGCTTTGGGCCTCCCCGGCTCCCTCTGCAGCCGGTCGGGTGTGGGTCCCCCAGAGGTGCGGGGTCATGTGCGGGCAACATTCCTGCACAATGGTGGGCCGGCTCTGCCCACACTCTACCTATTCCCCTCCTTATCGCATGATAGCCGGTGACCATGTGCTTTAACACACGGTTTCTGGCATGCCTCCATGTTAGCATTCCAGGCTGCTAGTTGCCGCACGTTAAAACACATGTTAACCGGTCACCAGGCTTTAGTAAAAGGAACCATAGGCATCTACGGGGGATGTTTACTAAACCATAGTAAAGTTACCAGTGGTAAGGGCAGAGTTATGGTGCCTGAAGCCATATAAGGCAGTGGGTGGGTAGGGGGTGTGCTGGCGTTAGGGTACCTTGGGCCATTTAATGTGAGCTAACAGGACCAAGTGCAGTAAGGTGACAAGGCGCCTTAAGTTAGGGCACCTTAACGGTGTCTTAACTTAGGGCACCATAACTTAGGGTGTCTTAACTTAGGGCACCTCAAGTTAGGGTGCTTTAACATAGGGCATCTTAAAGACGCCTTAACTTAGGGCATCTTAAAGGTGCCTTAACTTAGAGCAACTTAAAGGTGTCAAACTTGTTCACTTCACTCATTGCTATCATTTCCATAGCATTTATAAATATCTTAAAAATCACCAGTCCCAGTACAGATCCCTGTGAGGCTCCACTATTCACCTTTCTCCATGAGAAAATTGACCATTCAGTCTTACTCTTTGTTGTTTATCTTTTTTATCAGTTCTGAATCCATAATAGGGCATTGCCTCCTATTCCATGATATTTTTTAATTTCCTTAAGGATTCTCTTATGTGGGACCTTGTCAAATGCTTTCTAGCAATCCAGAGACACTACTGGGGTCATTTTAGAAGCCCTGTTCATGAACCCCACATCTTGTTGGAAGTCCCCTGAGCCATTTTAGAAAGCCTTGAATATGCATATGTCTGGCGCTATGATGTCCAAGCTGCATGGGAACATGCAGAGGGCATGCAAGGGTGGGGCAAAAAGATACATGTATGCACATGATTTTAGACCAATGCTACCTATCTCAATTCACTGTCAGGGAAGTCCATGACTATATCTGATCCAGGGTACAAATCAGACTCTAAAAAGTGCTAGTTTGTTTAAACTAACAACGGTAAGGTGAAGAGAGAAATGCCTCCTCACTCCCTTGATCTTTTCGCTCCTTCTAAGAAAAATGCAGCAGTAAGTAAAAAGTCATTTCTCTTGGCTCCTGTGAGGCCTCATGTCCCCATTTGCAAATGGCAGATGAGACCTGTAAAGGGGGAAATGTAGGGCTGGTATCTGAGGCCTGTTCTGAACCACTGGGGCCTGCTCAGACACCAAAAGCCTGAACCCAAGATGCATTCCTGGTACAAATAATTTCTGCTGTATTCAAGTTTTAAACTTGCTGACTTCAAGCAATTGCCTGCCAAGTTTATGTACACATGCAGCAGAGCTATTATTCCCAGCTATAACGGCAAGCAAGAAAACTTGCCCCTGAGGTTGTCTCATCCAGAGACTGTTCTACTGGTCCTAACATTTGCACCTTTCATCTCTTAACCGCCGATCCTTCTTTTCATTGTGTCAGTTTCAAGCTGTTTGGCGTTTTTTGTTCCCTTCCTCTATAACTACTCTTCTTCCCTTCATAGTGATCAGCAGACTGGATTATTGCAATGCCACGTTGGTGGGTCTTCCCCAGTAACAGCTGCAACGCTTACAGCTGATACAGAATACTGCTGCTCGGATTGCTACACACGCTAACCATTCAGATCACATCACTCCCCTCCTCATTCATCTCCATTGGCTCCCTATCCAATTTAGAATTCATTATAAATTCTTTATTATGACTCACAAGGTCCTCCACACTTCAAACCCCTCCCCCCAATATTTGGCTAATCTTATTCTTCTGCACACCCCCTACCATCAGCTCTGGTCTGTCCTATTGATATATGGCATTCCTTTCTACTTTCTAGCTTGAGCTTTGTTATGGTTATCGTAAATCACCTTGATGCTATGGCCTGGGCGGTATATCAAATGGAGGAATAAAGATAAAGATATTCTATTTTTGTCCTCCTTATCAATGTGGGCAAGTATAGTTTATAGTTTATGGTTTATTCTATTTTGGTATACTGACTTTTGTGGGGCATACAGAGTGGTTTACAAATGTTAATTAAAAACAGAGCAGAAAAGAGCACACTAGCATATTACAGGAAAGGAAAGACATGGGACAAATAGGGAAAGGAGGGGAGAAAGGAGCCAAGGAAAGTCATGAAGACAATATGGCTACTATAGCGACAGGACACAGCTAGAGGTAGTAGAGCTTGTGCCAGAGTCCTTAAGGGACAACTATTAGTTCATAGGAATAGACAAAGAGTCAACAATACATCCATATAGACAAATAAACAGTGCAACCTTAGGCTGGCCGAAGGTCAAAAACCTGCTCGAACAAGTGGATTTTTAGGGGAATTTTGAACTTGTTGAAAGAGAGCTCAAGACGGACGTGAGAAGGCATGTGATTGCAAAGGTTTGGAGCTGCAAAGGAGAAAGCAGCCCATCTAGTGGACTCATATTTAGCACAGGATGGTGAGGGAAGTACTAATCAGTTATCATGAAAGGAACATAGACACCAAGGGCCCGATTCCATCCTGGATGTAGATCCCCTCTGTACATCCGGTCTGAACCGGACGTACAGAGGGGATCGCGATTCTGATCCGCGGGGTACGTATAGCCCTGTGGGATCAGAATTGCAAACAGTTCTGTTGTGGATCAAAGATCTAAGCCATTCTGTACTATCCCCGACTAACTCAGTCAAGGCTCTTCTATGGAGCTGTGGCGCCATGGCGTCATGTTGCCATGGCACCGCAGCTCCATTGAAGAACCATGATGCTGGCTGCTGCAAAATAAAGCAAATTCCCTGCAGCCTGATCCCTGATCTGACCTCCTAAGACCAGGGTCAGGCTGCGGGGAATATCTTCTGTTCTCCCTGCTCCATCCGCACCCTGGCAGTATAATAAAGTAACGTCCAGGGAAGTTATTCCACCTCGGAGGTTGAATAACTTCCCCGCACATGTCGCTAGCCCTGGATGTACAGGGCCGACATTAGAATCGGCCCTGTACATTCAGGGCCAGCGACCGCCCAGACTCCGCCCCTTCCACGCCTCCATCTAACTTCCCCACACAACCAACTGAGAAGTTAGTCACGGCTGGGTGAAAGCATGAATAGTGGGGATGGACTTCCCAATGGGCCATCCATCCCCGCTATTCATGGCACAGAATAACCTCCCAAGGGGAGACATATGGAATAATGAGGCATGAGAGATATTGAGGAGCATTGTTATGGAGAGCTTTGTGTGCCAAAATGAGGATTGTATACTGAATGCATTGAGGGAATGGAAGACAGTGGTACTGGATGAAAAGGGAGTCACATGATCGAATTTCTTAGCCTGAGCTAGAATGGCAGTATTTTGGATAGATTGGAGCCTCTTCAATTGGGAACTGGGAAGACTGGTGAAAATGATATTGCAATAATCGAGCCAATGGCAGTACTAAGTAGAATGGAACCTTGTGCAGCAAGGTCCAGAAAGGGGCACAATGCTCGGAATCTACAAAGGGCAGAAAAAGTGGACTTGGAAAGATGATTAATATGTATACCAAAGGATAGCTCAGAATCACTGTACATTCCCAGGTATTTGAAGGAAGTATGAGGAGTGATGGGAATAGGCCCAAGGGATGGAGCTGAGGAAGATGTGGTCTTGGGCAAGCCACTTAACCCTCCATAGCCCATGTTCCCTGTAAAATAGTTATCTCCAAGTTATAATGCCCTGTTCAATGTAATTTCAGTTTGTTCAATGTAAACCGCACTGATGCAGAATAGCGCGGTATATAAGAGAATGTAAATAAAAATAAAAATAAAATAAAATTCCTGAGCTGGTGATCCAAGTGGCGGTAGATTTTGACGGGTTAAGCTTCAGGGCATTTGCATGAAGCCAGGAGGATATGCTCCCTAAAGCAGCATTAATAGAGGAGAGATAAGGGAGGGTGCATATGGGCAATAAGGAGAATGTCATCTGCATACATATAGAACAGGATGCCTAAGGACTGGATGAGGTTAGCTAAATTGCTGAGGAAAATATTGAACAAGATTAGTGACAAGTAGCTTTTAGTTACTGATTCATTTTTAGGATGGGTAAGGGGGGTTCCTACTAAAACACTCAGCTAAAGTTAAACTCTTTGGAGAGGTCATTTGCAGATTTGGCACCTCAAATATTGGTGACTCAGATGGGGTTCCTGCCTTTGTAGGTAAAATAGTCACTGGCTTAATTATGGCTTTAGATAGCACACAAATACTACACAGCTAATGCTATCTTCAAGCAGCAGGGCAGGAAAAAGGATGACTCATGCCATCAAAGAAGCACTGCTTAAAGTTGTATGTAGTGCTGCTGAAGATTAGTCTCAGAAATTGCTCCTAACTCTGGCATCCATCTGCAGTATCAACTGTATACATGCTGGCTGTTAGCCATAGCAGATCCTGTTTGGGCATGCCATGACTCTGCCAACTAATCAGTACTGGTTGTATCGATTATGTGATCCTTATGGACTACCACATAGTCTAATGCATCAAAACATTGCTACAAGACAAAAGTACTATACAGTACAGAATGGCTTAGATCTTTGATCCAAAAATGATAACTGACTGAACCAGAAATCTGAGAAGTTGGTGATTTAATGATGTACCTAAATCTGAGCAAAAAGTTACAAACCAAATGGTTGGATTTTTCTACTAACACTAACATAATGAGTCCTGTGTTTTATCAGACAGCATCACCTTCTGGAAAACTCAAATGGGTGGGTACATGTCTAACAATTCAATAAGGTATTTAGTCTTTTTTCTTATAGTAATGATACTATGGAATCATTTTCATGGCAGACCATAGGCACCAATCCCAAGAACACCACCTCCGCATTCTCAGTTCCACCCTACTTGGCAGGTAGCCTAATACCATTTATTTTGTTTGTCTCTATTCCATACTAACACTCTCTCCACTGAAGTATTCCTTTATCTGATCCTTATCTAACACACCTTATTTTCCATGACTTGTGCAAGAAGTTGTTCCTGTGTACTTCAAGATCTTACTGCATTCAATTTTTCCTGGTACTTTGACAATATACTTCACTGTTCTCTGAAATTCTTCTGTTTCCTTTTCTTCATGATATTGATTCTGTTGGATTCCAAATTCAATGTAGTCCTGTCAAAAGGCCTGTTCTTGCAGTCACTGATATCATAACTTCCTTGGCAATATGAATACTCACAGTTTAATGTTTCAAGCCATCTAGTTACTGTCATATTCTTATTTGTGCCTCATCTCTGTCCACCCTTTACTTTCATAAGTGTTTTCTTTTAAATACATTACAGTGCTCCGTACAACATTTTATCACAAAGTTAAGTGTCTTGGCAATTCCATCCTCTTTTTATTCTAATTGCTCACAGTTCTTTGCTAATCATATCTCTTTCTTCACACATAGGGGTACTTTTACTAAAGCCCGGTATGGGTACAGCATTTATAAATGCTAAACGGCATCATTTATTTATTTATTTTATTTTATTTATTTAACAGTCGCTTATATACCGCTACCTTCCAATGATCAGGTGCAGTTTACATATAACAGGTAAAGAAACAGTATAACATATCTGTTTTTACATTAAACATAGCTTGAGTTATGTACATCTTAACTTTAACAATTAAACTTTGGAGAACTATGTACAATCAACTATATACAGTCAACGGATGTTGGGTTCAACGAGAAAGGTAGTTATTTACAAGCATCATAAACTGTGTTAATGGTCATATTTTCATGGGACATTATGGTGTTAAGCTTAATGTGTTATATATTATCCCTTTTCATTTTGGTATTGGGAATTCACAAGTGGACCGTAGTGGTAGCTAAATAGGTGAGTTTTTAATGTTTTGCGTAGTTCTTTAAGATCAGTTAGGGCTCTTATTTCATCAGGTAGGGAGTTCCAGAGTATAGGGGCTGCATGGGAAAACACTTTTTTATTTGTTGTTTTTTTAGTCTTTGTGAACTCTTTTGGACTCCTTATTTTATTGGTGTTGCAGATTGGGGTGTGAACAGATTGGGGTGTGTCTTTAGTGAGTAGTTTGTTTAGAGTAGCTGGGGCAGTATTATTTAAAGCTTTGAAGGTGGTTATTATTAATTTATAGTTTATTCTGCATTGAATTGGGAGCCAGTGTAGTTTAGCTAGATAGGGTGATATGTGCTCAAATGGTTGTACCTTCATTAAAGTTCTCAACGTGCATTAAAGAACGGGGCAAGGAGTAGATATTCTGGTGTTAACGGTGCCAGTGGCTGCTTAGTGGGTGTTATCATAACATTGGATGGTAAGGGTGCCAAGTGTCCAGTTAAGACTCACTAAGCTTTGTTACCTTAATGGGGGATAAAGAAGTCTTACAGCAAGTCACATTACAGGTGCTGGATGGAAGCAAAGGTAATAGCTGATGAACAGGTCACAGCTATATGTTCCTTATGTGTTAGACAGTGAGTATGAGGATAATGTGGGAGGCAGGTGGATGCCACCATTGAGTGGTGCTCAGCTCATTTGGGGTGATGTCAGTAGGTGGCAGAGGAGTGAGGTTGTATGTGCTGCTGAGGAGTTGCAGTGCCTGAGCATGATTGGTGACCTGCACATCCTCTGTAGGTGATATATGCCTTACCCTCAACGCATCAGAACCACCACTAACCTACTTCAGTTCAGAAAAGCCCTCAAACACTACCTTTTCCTCAAATACTTCCCAGAGAACACAGAATCACACACACTGAACACTTGTAACTATACCAACACACCTATTAGACCAAGGAACACTCTTAGGGGTATGTTTACTAAAACCCCGGTAAAGTGCGGGCCCCGGTAGTGTGCGGGTGCCATATAAGGAGTGGGCGTTCCGTCCTGAAAAAGAAAAGCCGGAATTTACATATGCGCTAAGGTGCGCGGCGCCCATGTGCGCCCCAGGCCTTAGCGCATGAGATAGCTGCGTGGGAGGCATAAGTGGCGTGCTGAAGTGTAAGAAAAAGAGCAGAGCCACAGCACAATGGTTAAGACACTGACCAACTGTGCAAGGATCAGGGGTTCAATCCCCCACAGTGCCCAATGAAGACAGCTGGCTGAGGCATTAACTTATGAGGCACAGAAATACTGGGCCGCATAAGGCAGTGTGCTGTTTATGGAGGCATTATAATACTGGGCGGTATAAGTGGCGCGCTGATGTACAGAAAAAAAAAAGCAGAGCCACAGCATAATGGTTAAAGCAATTACCAATGGTGCAAGGATCAGGGGTTCAATCCTCCACAGTGCCCAATGGAGACAACTGGCTGAGGCATTTAAATGATGGGCGGTATAAGGCGGCACGCTAATGTTTTAGGAGGCTTTTTAATACTGGGCGGCATAAGGCGGCGCGCTGATGTGCAATCACTGGAACAGAGCCACAGCACAATGGTTAAGACACTGACCAATGGTGCAGGAATCAGGGGTTCAATCCCCCAAATTCCCCAAGAACAAGGCTGGCTGAGGCAGAACATTTTAAGGGAAAGATTGCTTTAGGAGGCATTTTATTCATATTTTAATTATCACTACTAGCAAACACACTCCCAAAGCGTGTTAACATAAGGTGCCCTATAAGGCACATTTTAAAGTGCACTGTCAGCCAAGGCACCCTAGAATGTTGCTTATAGGGTGCTTTAGAGGGTGCCGTATGAGGTACCGCAAGGTCAGTGTACTGTTTTTTATGGCAGCACTGTGCAGTTTAAGGAATGAAAAGCATAAGTAGGTGCGCTGAGAGGCAAGGAGAAGCAGCAGTGTAGCACAATGGTTAAGGCACTGACTGCTGATACAGGGGTCATGAGTTTGCTCCCCAGTGTGCCTAATACATAAGGCTGGCTGTGGCATCAGCTTTGCATTGTACATATTTTGTCCTGCAGCACTTTAATTTTATGTTATTAATTGCTGCCAGCAAACACGCCCTCACGTGCCGTAATGGAAGGTGCCGTATAAGGCACCCTATAAGGCACTCCATAGGGCACATTATAAATTGCACTGTCCGCCACAGCACCCTAAAATGTCCCCTATAGGGCACCCTATAGGTTGCGTCACAGGATATTGTATAGTGCACCTTATATGGACAGGAACCATAAGGTGCCCTATAGGGCGCCCTATAAAGCACCCTCAGAGGCACCTTATGGGTACAGTACGCTGAGGGTGTTTTTGCTGGCATCAAAATATGTACATTAAAAAAAATGTGTTGGACAACCCTATCAAACAACCCCACTGTGAGTTTGAACACATGACCTCTGGCTTCAGAGGCAGTGAAGGAACCATTGGGATACAGCTCTATAGCTGCTAGCAAGCCCCTGGCTGGCTGCAGAGAGCATGCACGTCACCACACAGAAAGTCTGCTGTGGTCACCAGGATAGGGTTAGCCCACCCATACCCATGATGCACTGCACATGCAAATCAGCTGTCCACAGATTAACACAAGATGGGCAATGCACCCCCACAGCTCCTCGGCCCGGTAGAGGGAAGTGACCATGTGCACCCACACACCACCTTGGCCTGGTAGGGGGTACTGACCGTGTGTTTTACTGGCACAGAGTAGCTCCACACCTTCACATTGTGCGGGTACTGTGCTCACCCTGAGGGTGCAATGAGGCGCCCAGGACCAGGTCCACAACACCTTCCATGGCTGAAAGAGGCCATGCCAGAGGTCCAAAGCAGCATTAATGTGTGAGATAGGTAGTTCCTGCACAAACACCTTGGATATCTCTGTCTGACTCAGTCAGGTGTAGCTGCCATGCACCACCACCACCACCCCCCGGGCCAAGGGTGGCAAACAGGGTCTCCCATCAATAGATCCACATTCTACCTCCCTGCAAAGTTGGCAGTAGAGGGGTCCATCAACCCTGGTCCTGCTGAGGAGCAGACACCCCACAGGGCAGTCAATGCAGCTCTATACACATCCATAACATAATAGCAGACAGATATTAGGCCTGGATATGGTGAGCTGCACCCCACCACTATCTGATATTCTCCTGCAGCAAGTCATCAGCCACTGCACCCTGCAAGCTGCTCTATTACAACAGATACCAGCTGCAAACAGTGTGTTAGTTAGTCCACAGTGCACATTCCCAGTGGAGATGCATGCACCCAGAACTGGGATGCCAGCATACACAGCAAGCAGATAAATCAGTGACTGGGCCCCAAAAGAAAACCCATATCTATCACAAGAGAAAAATACTATATAGCACTATGGGGGTGCCTAGCCATGCTGTGGTCACTGCACAGTCAGGGTGAGAGTGATCTCTCAGCAGGACATACTGAGGTTACCCTGTCTGTGTAGGTGGTGGCCGGGCACTAAAATGTCCCAGTCAATGCCCTATGCCCTGTGCAGATGCACCCTGGCCAGGCCACCCTGTCCGGCCTATACCCATGGTACCTTGCTCCTCATTATGCACATTGGCAGCCCAATACTTGCAACATTGCTGGCAGTGTGGGCTGTGGAAGGTGTTTGCAGCCACCACACACTGGATAGGCAGACAGCCACCCCCACACCTATGCCAGCATTGTGCTACTATAGAGGAGTCCAGCAGCCATACCCACCACACCAGTCCAGGGCACAGTACAGGCATGGATATGGTACGCACTACTGTTGGGGGTCACTCCCCAGGGTGGTAAACACTGTCAGAGACCAGACCTGCAGCGCACACCGCAGACATCACAATGATTGTTATGGTGGAGATCAATGAGCAAAATGTGCTTAACGTAGGAATTGATATCTGCCAGTTATCATGGGCAACGTTTGATAGCTGTGTACCATATACCCAGGTGTAGGGTGGCAGTGCTAAGGTATGCAACTGCTAGTATTGGGAGATACAGGCAGGGCCCAATGTCCTGCCTCTCCAGGAGGCATTGGCCAATGGGGCCTGTGGGGGGGTGTGTGGGTGTGCCTGGCCCTGTTGGCTGCTGCTTTACGGCAGAGTGTCCCAACTCCAGTCCTGGTGTTCCAACCACTGTTCGGGTTTTCATACTGTCCCTCATAGATATGCATGAGTTACATCAGCATACCATGGGGGTGGTGCATAGATATGCAGCACAGGCATCTTTATTAGAGGCAGCATGGATCCTGAATGCTGTGGGGCCCTCCAGGACTGCATTTGGGAGACTCTGCTCTAGGTAATGCGGCTGTTTATGGTGTCTGTGTTTGGTGTGGTAAAATATAGGCGTATGAACCATGCGTATATTCTCAGCAATAAAGGTTTGTCCATACTATCACGGTTTAGTTGTAGGCAAAATATGTGGATTGGATTGGCAGCAGCCCCAGCTGAGCTTTGAACCTGTGACCTTCTGTTCCTGCATAAACTGTCTGTGTGCACTGCACCACTGTGTTGCCACAGATATGCTGTGTTCCCTGGGGAGTCCATGACTGTACATCTGACAGAGCCTGTCTGTTGCGGTGGACGGTGCCAGCCTGCACAGGCCTAGGCCACTGTCTGCTGTGGTTTACAGCCACTGCCCCCTCCACCACCTGTACCCTTCCGCCAACATGCAGACATGTCCCTATCTGGGAAAAAGCATATGACCTGATTGAGTTGTAGCACTCCAGGACTGAATTTGGGGGACTCGGCTGTAGGTAATGCCCATTGTTATGGTTTGTGTGCGGTGTAGGGTAAAATATAGGTGTTGGAACCATGCTTATGTTCTCTGCAATAAAGGAGTGTCTGTACTTTCACTGTTTAGTGGTGGGTAAAACTATGGGGACTGGGTTGACAGGAGCCCCAGCTGGGATTTGAACCTGTGACTCTCTGGTCCTACAGGCACTGTCTGTGTCTGCTGCACCACACTGTGGCCACAGAGACAGAGCAGTCTCTGGAGATAGGAAACCTGGACGCACGAGTCAGACACCCTGCTCTGCACAATTTTACTGTGGGCTCGTTTACCTTGTATGGGGACAAAGGTGCAAATAAACCTCACAAATGCCCTCCAAAAAAGGGGAAGAAAACCAAAACCAACAGTGATATCAATGGGCAACCTGGAAAACACTCCCAGCAAAGCTCCATTAAAATGCAGTGCTTTTGAATGAGTCTACAGAGCGTAGACCCTTCCAAAAATCATTTCTTTTTTTTGGAGCTTTCCTGGGAGTGTTTTTTATGGTTGCCCATTAATATCACTGTTGCCCAGCTGGATTGTAATTTATTTGGAATTTGTTGTGGTCATTTGCAATTTATATTTGCTATTTTGTTCTGTGCACATGTATCACACTGCTCACGTTTTGCATGTTTCCACGGTTTTGCTGTACATTGCTGACGGAAATGGTTTCTCTTCCCTTTAAATCGGCTCTAACGCGAGGTTTTCACTCGCGGTATTTTTTTGCCGAAATTCAGCCACGCTCCTGTGCGGGGAGCCTCTCCCCTCCCACTCTCCACCCATTGACCCCGTCCCTCCACCCCTCGGGGGCCTTCCTCCGCCCTCCGTACGCCTTTCCCCGCCTCTATTGCACATCAGCGCCCCGCACACGTGCGTGGGCCCGTTAGTGTGACGCGCACGCGTGCGGGGCACTTAAGAGCACTTAAGTGCATCATTAGCTTACGCGTGTGCGTGGGTTTAGTAAACCTACCCCTAAGTTAGGTGTACATAGTTTCTCATTTCATATCTACTCTTTGACTCCAGTATGTAAATAGTTTCCCCTGTTACCCAAGTTTTACTGACCTGTTATTTGTAAACACAAAACTATGTACATGTTCTGATTTTTCCGTTCCATGTAAACCGCGCTGATGTCGAATAGTGCGGTACATAAGAAACTGTAAATAAATAAATAATAAATATGCGTGATATGTCCTAGGGAGCAAAGTGCCATTATGTGGGACTGGGTATACCAGCTGTCATGACAATGCATGAGAGATCATGAAGTCTATATAGAGAACGATACATGGTTATATGGAGAATGATGCATGGAGGTTGAAGGGAGTGTTGCACGGGATTGCTGACGCAATGCACCCCTGCTGCAAATCTGCACCTAATATTGTGCATAGTGACATTTGTGAGGAGAAATCAATATCAGTCATGTATGGTTCAGTAAGCATCACACTGAAAGCATAGGTAGTGTTATTGTGACTAACCAAGCATGCATCAGTCAGGTCTGTGACTGTGTGTGCATCAATTCATGTGTGTATAAGTGGTCATTGTCAGGATGCATGAGGGCATGAGCTGGGGAATGCTTATGTCTGCGTAGCTCTCTGCAGGCTCTTTGCAATACTTGTCTGACAAAGTATGTGAGGCTATTGTGGGAGAGGTACATCTTGTTAGATTTGTATGTAGAACTGCATCGATATTCTGCTGATAAAACTTCTGTTCATGTCTTACATATGGGATCTGTCCTGCCAGAGGGGCAGGGCATGATACATGATACATGAACACACACATGTGAGACCCTGGGTGAGCTAGCAGAATGACCAACGTAACCATTTCATGGAGTGTGCTTGTGGGCCAGTCTTGGAATAATCTCATGGTTGGCAGGCCACACTGAGTAGTTTGGGCTCCAATGTAACTCAGATGGACGTAGCACCTAAAGGAGTACTTACATATTAAGGGATCTCTGTTTCCACACAGGCCCTGGTCATTTTTTGGTAACTGAGAAAGCAGTGAGGTTATTTTTCCTCTGAGATGGGATGCTATCAAATTGCCTAATTTTCCAGCCTCAGTGGCATATTTTTCCCCCCACATCCACATATTCACACAATATGTGCATGTGGGGGGCATCCCGATCCAACACTCCCCTGTCGAAGTGCTGTGACACTACTGATTACTGCAGGCTGTAGGGGTCATGAGTGGACAAAGGAAATCTGTGTAACACTTTGGGACTGATAATGTAGCCAGGAGACACCACATGCACAATCAGGGCATGAAGGCGAGAGCGGTTGGCAGGCAACACTTCCCAGACTCTGGGTGTTACAGTTGCCACATGTGTGCTGTGTATAGGTGCAATTAATTGTGCTTGCCCGTGCATTCTGTTACACTACAGGTTACAGTCACAGACTGTTGTCTCTCATTGGGAAATGCATGGTCAGTCTTAACTAAGCTGCTCATGGTTCACAGTGCCCAGGGCTGGCATATCCACTAGATGAACTAGGCAAGTGCCTAGGTCTACCAGTCATGGTGGACAGCATGCCAGCCAATCCCCTTCTCCCTGCAAAGCATGGCACAGTGGCCGCTTCAGTGCTGTGGGTGTCCTTCAAGCAGTGGAGCTCATGTGGCTAGTCATGCCATACCACTCCTGCCCCTTCCGACAGGAAGTGTCGGAATGGGGCACGGGCAACATGCCATGATCATGTATGCTGCTGCCGTAAGCCTCGCCACCATGGAAGGGAGGAATCACCATGGGCTCTGCTTTCCCTACCAGTGACATGCTTTCCATGCCCCTTTGAAACCTCTGAGTTTCTGAAATCATATTTGCATGTGTATTTCATTCTATACTTGTAAATGCAACTATTTGTACATGGATATGCTTCTAAAATAACCTCCATGGGTGTCTATGTGTCTTTATACAGTAAAGTAGGCTTGAAATAGCCACCTGTTTGGCTTCCCAACCTGTTATAAAATTACTCACTCAGCGCGAATTTCCTGCATCCTTATACATATTTTACAAAAGGCTTTTATAAAATACCTTGGAAATTGTGCACATTCAAACTTGAACATCCCTTTTCCTACCTAGACAAACTAGGCAAAATCTGACTATGACTTGTAGAGGGTAATGTTCTATAAGTTATGCATGCAAGTTGAGCCCTGCATATGCTTGGCAAAGGTCTGCCCTTGTGTACACCCTAACCAAAAGTACACAGAATGGGACTTATGTATGCACTTACAGGATAGCAACCGCCTAAAGCATGTGCTTAAATGCCCATTTACACACATAAGCCCTTCAGAATAGGGCTCATAACTTTCCACATGCCTTTTATAGAATTGCCACCTAAGTGGGTAAATGACCATTCTATTGCACTGGATACCAATATTAACAAGTGGATTGATTAATCTGAGCTCTATTCCATGGCAGCAAGATACCAATAGAACAACCATGAAAGAAATAAAATGAGACACTTACAATCCACAATTTTAAATTTTGTATGGCAAATTTAGGAACATGATGACTTGCTTGGGGCATTTGCCCTGTTTTAGTAGAAACCATTTTCTCTTTAATAATTAATTATGAGTTCTATTTGTAATTGACTGTACGCTATTCCCCTGGAAATTGTATCATTTATGATGGATTGTTCTTGAATAAGTATCAATATATGTTTGTTCAATTATATCTGAGATCAAATCAGTTATATTAACATAAGAACATAAGAACATAAGATATGCCATACTGGGTCAGACCAAGGTCCATCAAGCCCAGTATTCTGTTTCCAACAGTGGCCAATCTAGGTCATACGTACCTAGCAGTTACCCCAAGGGACACAGGTTCCACAATGCTTGTATTGGTTCAAGCATTGATATCCTGGGTCCCTTCTTAATAATGGTTTATGGACCTTTCCTCCAGGAACTTGTCCAAACCTTTTTTAAACCCAGCTACACTAACAGCCTTTACTACATCCTCCGGTAACAAATTCCAGAGTTTGATTACACGTTGAGTGAAAAAATATTTTCTTTTATTAGTCTTAAATAGTTTACCCTGTAGCTTCATTGCATGTCCCCTAGTCTTTCTATATTCTGATAAGGTAAACAATCGATCTACGTTTACCCGTTCCACTCCGTTCATTAATTTATAGACTTCTATCATATCTCCCCTCAGCCGTCTCTTTTCCAGGTTAAAGAGCCCCAACCTTTTTAGCCTTTCTTCATAGGAGTAGCCTTCCATCCCCTTTACCATTTTGGTGGCTCTTCTCTGAACCTTTTCTAAAATTGCTATATCCTTTTTAAGATATGGCGACCAGAATTGCACACAATATTCAAGGTGCGGTCTCACCATGGAACGATATAGAGGCATTATAATATCTTTTGTTTTATTTTCCATTCCTTTCCTTATCATACCTAGCATTCTATTTGCTCTCTTGGCCGCCGCTGCACACTGGGCCGAGGGTTTTAACATGGTATCCACAAGGACGCCTAAATCTTTTTCTTGGGTGGTGGTTCCTAATGTGGAACCTTGCATCGTGTAACCATAGTTTGGGTTGTTCTTCCCTAGGTGCATAACCTTGCACTTCTCCACATTAAATTTCATCTGCCATTTTGATGCCCAGTCTTCCAATTTATCAAGATCCTCTTGCAATTTTCCACAATCCTCCTGGGTTTTAACAACTTTAAATAGTTTTGTGTCATCAGCAAATTTGATAACCTCACTCGTTATTCCACTTTCCAGGTCATTTATGAATATGTCAAAAAGCAGCGGACCCAGCACAGATCCCTGGGGTACACCACTATTCACCTTTCTCCATTGGGAAAATTGGCCATTTAGCCCTACCCTCTGCTTTCTATCTTTTAACCAGTTCCTGATCCACAGTAGTACACTGCCTCCTATCCCATGACTCTTTAGTTTTGCCAAAAGTCTCTCATGAGGGACCTTGTCAAAGGCTTTCTGAAAGTCCAGATACACAATATCAACCGACTCACCTTTGTCCACCTGTTTATTCACTCCTTCAAAAAAACATAACAGATTAGTAAGACAAGATCTTCCTTGTCTAAAGCCATGTTGGCTGTCTCCCATTAGGTCATGACTATCTATATGCTGAGTAATTTTATTCTTTATGATGGTTTCTACCATTTTTCCCGGTACTGATGTCAGGCTCACCGGTCTGTAGTTTCCCGGATCACCCCTCGAACCCTTTTTAAAAATTGGTGTTACATTGGCGATCCTCCAATCCTCAGGTATTAGAGATGATTTTAATGATAGTTCACAGATTACTGATAGCAGGTCTGCAATCTCAGATTTCAGTTCTTTCAACACCCTTGGATGTATACCATCCGGCCCAGGTGATTTGCTACTCTTCAGTTTATCTAATAGTTGTAGGACATCTTCCCGATGTATCGATATTTCCTTCAATTCTTCCACACCTTTAAATACCACTTCAGTCGTGGGTAACATCCCTACATCTTCCTCAGTAAAGACCGAAGCAAAGAATTCATTCAGTCTCTCCGCTATCGCCTTGTCGCCTCTTAGTGCTCCTTTAACCCCTTTATCATCTAATGGACCAACTGACTCTCTCACGGGTTTTTTGCTACGAATGTACTTGAAAAGGTCTTTATTTCGCGTTTTTGCTTCCGCAGCAAGCTTCTTCTCAAATTCTCTCTTTGCCTGCCTTATCAATGCATTGCATTTGACTTGCCAGTGCTTGTGCTGTTTCCAGGTTTCATCATTTGGCTCTTTCTTCCATTTCTTGAAAGATGCTTTTTTGGCAACAACAGCCTCTCTGACCTCAGCTTTAAACCATGCTGGCAATTTTTTGGACTTCCTTCCACTTTTCTTAAAGCGTGGAATACAGCTGGTCTGGGCTTCCAAGATAGTATTTTTCAACAACACCCAAGCTTGATGTACGTCTTTAACCTTTGCAACTGCTCCTTTTAGTTTTTTCTTAACTGTTTTCCTCATTCTATCATAGTCTCCCTTTCGAAAGTTAAAGGGTAGTACTGTGGATTTCCTTACTATCCCTCCTCCACTAATTAAATCAAAGGCGATCATGCTATGATCACTATTGCCAAGTGGCCCCAACACCCTTATCTCTTGCACTACATCTGGTGTTCCACTAAGGACTAGGTCTAATATTGCTTCCCCTCTGGTCGGTTCATGAACCAGCTGCTCCAAGAAGCAGTCATTTATTTCATCTAGGAACTTTATCTCCCTAGCATGTCCTGTTGTGACACTGACCCAGTCGATGCCGGGGTAATTGAAATCACCCATTATTATTACTGCACTGTAACTTTTGCTAGCTTCCTTGATTTCTTTGAGCATTTCATCATCCATTTGTTCATTCTGGCCAGGCGGACGATAGTACACCCCCACTGCCATCGCCTTCCCCTTTTTACATGGAATTTCAATCCATAGAGATTCTACAGCAACTTTTGTTTCTTGCAAAACTTTAATCCTTTCTGACTCAATGCCCTCTCTAACATAGAGCGCAACCCCTCCACCAATTTGATCAGCTCTATCATTTCGATATAGTTTGTACCCAGGTATCACAGTGTCCCACTGGTTGTCCTCCTTCCACCATGTCTCTGATATTCCAATCATATCTAACCTCTCGTTTAGTGCTATATATTCTAACTCTCCCATCTTGTTTTGTAGACTTCTAGCATTTGCATACAAGCATTTTAGAGACTGTATTTTATTCATATTAATTTGGCTATTGGTAGACATGGGTAATTTGGGATCTTTAAGTTCTGTCTGCTCCATACTCGAGGACATTTGGGCTACTTTACTCTTTTTTGGAACCTCTCTGCTTTTTGTAGTATCCTTCAAGGATACATTCTTCCGAACCATGCGCTCTTGGGCGACTGTCGGCTTTCCCCTATTATCTAGTTTAAAAGCTGCTCTATCTCCTTTTTAAAGGTTAATGCCAGCAGCCTGGTTCCATCCCGGTTAAGGTGAAGCCCATCCCTTCGGAAGAGCCCCTCCTTTCCCCAGAATGTTCCCCAGTTCCTAACAAATCCGAACCCCTCATCTCTGCACCATTGTCTCATCCACGCATTGAGACTCCGGAGCTCTGCCTGCCTATTGGGTCCTGCGCGTGGAACGGGAAGCATTTCGGAGAACGCTACCCTGGAAGTTCTGGATTTCAACTTCCTACCTAAAAGCCTAAATTTAGCTTCCAGAACCTCCCTACCACATTTTCCTATGTCATTGGTACCAACATGTACCAAGACAGCAGACTCCTCCCCAGCACTATCTAAGACCTTATCTAGGTGGCGTGTGAGGTCCGCTACCTTCGCACCAGGCAGGCATGTTACCAGGCGATCCTCACGTCCACCAGCCACCCAGCTATCTACATGCCTAATGATCGAATCACCAACTATAACTGCTGTCCTAACCCTTCCCGCATGGGCACTTGGCCCTGGAGAAACCTCCTCGGTGCGAGAGGGGTTTACATCACCTGGAGGACAGGTCCTAGTTACAGGATCACTTCCTGCCACACCAGGGTGATGCTCTCCTGTCACGTGACCTCTCTCCTCCATGGCAACAGGGATGCTGCCAGACTGGAGGTGGGACTTCAGGACTATATCCCTGTAGGTCTCGTCTATGTACCTCTCTGTCTGTCTTATGTTTTCCAAGTCTGCTACTCTAGCCTCTAGAGAACGGACTCGTTCCCTGAGAGCAGAGAGCTCCTTGCACCTAGTGCACACGTAAGACCTCTCACCAGCTGGGAGAAAATCATACATGTGACACTCAATGCAAAAGACTGGAAAGCCCACATCCCGCTGCTGGACTGCTGTCTGCATATTAGTTTTAAGTTTGTGTTTAGATCTTTAAGTTCTATATGTACTAAAGGGTGCAATGGATATTTATACCACTAAAACTGTACCTAAGAAGTTTAATATACCTTGTTCACCTGAAGCTTAATTAATCTCAGGTCCTTGGTGTATGACTGATTTGGGTAATGAGCTTCACCTGAGAGCACCTCCTGTCTTTTAAGTTGTGCAAGTACCTATAAAGCTGTGATTTTCCCAGGGGAGGGTGGGTGTGGGGAGGGAGGGTGGGTCATTAGCAGGGTCATTACTGAAAAAGACAGGATGCTTGGTTGACTTTATGTTGTTCATTAAGGCCTAGTTTACTATGGTGAACTGTTATGTCAAATGTTTTGATCAACAGAGTTTAAAGTTCCAAGAGCAGGGACATCTTTAAGAATGTCACATTTATACCAAAGAGGATGGTCAAACTAAGGAGTGTGAAGATCAGACTATGAGGTATTTTGACTAAAGGCTGGTAAGGGCACAAAGATGCCATGTGCATGCGTTATCGGGGCCTGATAGCGGTTACTGCTGCGGGAAGGGTCAATGATGCAGGATTACTGGATTATTAATGGGTGGTAAGTTGCAAAGGGGTAGAGAAGGGGCATTACTGGGTAAAGCACAGGCGGAGACAGCTTGTGTTCCCCTAACAGCCGTTCCACCACTGTGCATTACAGGCGCAGCCGCCAGGAACCTTAGTGCCAGCTGAAAACGCATTAAGGGCTGCTTTGTAAGACAGAGAGCCGTTCATGCCCGTTAAACACTACACAGAGAGACCATTCACATGTAGGCAGTGTGCAGCAACCAGTCTGGAACCCTGAAAGTAGTAATGGTAGTGGTCTATTGGCAGTCAATGCATGGTGCCCTTTCATTAAAGGGCATTATGTTGTTGGTGCCAAAGTAGCAAAGGTGATACCATGTGAGTGAATAAGAGTACATCTGCAATGTCTATTGCAACTCTGCTGTGACGGTGGTAGCACGCAATCAGTACATGCCGCCGCTGTCACGAAGGAGTCATGCCACTGCCACTACGCAGCTATGTTAACAGTGTGTGGGGATGGGATTGGAGTTGACAGCGGCTTCTGCCTGGTGCAAAAGATACCTTAGTCCCTACCCTGCATGTCAGGTGCAATGCTGCTGTGTCTGTAGTCAGGGGCATGGTGGAGGCATCATTTTGGCCTCCACCACGCCCCTTTGAAAATCTACACGTGCATTCCTCATTTTACAAAAATGGCTGTGTTGTATTTTACAGAAGCTCTGAGGTTTGCATAGATTTTTATAAAGTGCTCATTTAGGCCAGGGTTTTACATGAGGGATTAAGGGAGTTATTCTTCTCAATCCCCCATTACTTATTTCCTCCTTCAGAATGAAAATTAAACAAAATTGAGTATATAATTGGTGATGCTTACATATACAGATCTGCAAAATGGCTTGGCTATAAGTAAAAGTTGTAAAATTTCCACTTCCACGTGGAAGCTGCCATGCTTGTGACTCCTAGGTGTTCCACATGTAGATTTGTAAAATGGCTCCCCCCGCTATGCAGTCCTACATGTCCTTATACGTATTTTACAAAAGGCTCCACCTTCAGCAGAACCTTTTGTAAAATACTGCACTCTTCCTTCACATTCACACCTAGATATATCTTTTTTCACAAATAAAGTCTATCTAAAATGGGACACCACATGTTTTTATATAATTGCCCCACGAGGAAGTGCACCCTCGTGTTGTAGCCATTGGTGCTCTATTCTATCTTAAGTTTCCCTGTAAGTGCCATATAGTTTTTCATGGTAAACGCTATGTGTGTTTTGAGGTGGATCAGTTGATAAATTTTCTTAAAGATAAGGATTAAATCTTTAATATTATGTTATTTCTTGGCTTTCTATAATGAGCTAATAGTTTATTTCCAGGGCATAATCTGGTCTATTTATTTGGGTTTATGAAGCTTCTCCTTGATGTGGATTTTATTTGCATGTATTTTGTATTATGATATGTTTTCTTGACTTTTCATTATTCTGTGTTATTTTTTTTAACATACTTACCAATCTTTAATAAAAAAAAAAGAAAAAAGAATTGCCCCACAAAGCAGCCACAACTGTGGCTATAATAAACCCACATACAGTAACTGGTAGGAATGCATCTGAAGTATGTATAGACTTGTGTAGCTGATAAAGAACGCATATAAATCACAACTCCCTCAGTGCTCCATTCAAATTCTTCTCTGAACATGCCTACACCCAAGTTGCATAAAAGTGCACACATTCTTGCATTCCTGTGTATTTTTATGTGGGGGTCTAATTTTACATGCAGCACTTTGCATGCATAAACTGGCAATTATGGACAAAAAAGCATTTGTAAACTTACTCCTGAACTTTGCATTATGTACAGAGAGAACAGCTATTTTATAAAGGATAAGTTCAATCAAAGAATGGCACAACTGGGCAAGTGGCATCCAGGCCTAGGCCATGTTCCCTGCCTCTCTCCCCTTCCCCTACTGCCCCCACCCCTTCTCCCCCTCTTTTGCCCTGCTCCGTGTCCCCTTACTTAAATCGTCCCTCACCGCTGATGCACATTCAACCAGTTTTGCCACAAAAATTTAGAGTTTATTGGATAATGTTGGCCACAGCATAACCTTAAACAAACATATAATGAGAATTCACAGAGTAACATTCTCCAACATATATACAACATCAAATTGCTCTAAACCTCTCTGATACTTATCCTCGAGACGCACAGCCCGCATTCGCCAAAGGGAGATACCGTCAAAGCCTGCCCCTTGACCTGAAAGCACTTCTTAACCATACATGCTTTCATAACTGATACACATTATCCATAATATGCTGTGTGGGGCAGCATGCCGTTAAAGCGTGCACTATACCCCTGGATGCAGCAGCGTCCTCCTCCTCAGTTTCTCACCTGGCCCAGTAAAGGTTGGGATTGCTGCTTACTTAATATATGGCAACGAGGTGTATCCCTTCCTCCTCCCACCATCAAAGTGTGGGGAGGCACATTACCCGCTGATCCTGCTGCAAATCTGTTGACCCTGTAAGGGGGAAGACAATTTCCTTGTGGCCACTCCCCCTATACTCAACTGTATGGCTGTGCACTTGGTCCGATGGCCCTTAACTTCTGGCCACACACCACTGACAGCAACTCCTCACATTTCTACCGTGTCCTGGGCCACTACAGGAAAATGTCCATGCCAATATCTGATAGGTGTACGCCAGCTGCGTGACACAGACCAGGGCAACTTACAGCGATGAGGTCATGCCCAATGCAACCCCCCCCCCACCCGATTGCCTCCATGAAGCAAACCAACCATCTGTTTGCCTTTTATCTCATTTTCTCCACTGACGAGTGTGACCTTTTTGCCTTTTTAGACCCTCCATGGTACAATATGGGACCACACCACCCAAGTCCCAGAGAAAATGTTGGCCAGCTGCATCTTCTGGTTAATTTGACACTGCGGTTATTGGCCAATCGTTCCCCCTCCAGATGCACCACTAAGACCCAAGGGCTTCTGGCCACCCTCCTTCTGTGCATAAGGGACAGAAGGTCCCATATCATTCCCCGCACCCCCATCCCAACGATGAACACTTCTGCAAGATTCAGGCCAAAATTAAAGCCCTGCGCTCTGCTCCGGGTACTCTTTTGTACTTAGTGGGTGTATGGATGGCCTCATATCCACATTTCCCAGGGAGCTGCACCTAGGGCAAACCATCGAAAGAAGAACACAAGAAAGGTCAGGTTGGTCACAGCAACATTCATCAATCCCTAGCTTCTGGGCAAACATATGGGTTATAACGGTCAGCGTGCCACCCGACCACAGACATGATTTGTTCCCTTGTCATTCCAAGCCCAGCTGCCATGGTAGCCGCCCCAGTGCAGAAGGAATGAATGCCATAATAGCCAACCTCAAGGTCCGCCTCTGTGATGACTGGCTTCTGCACCCTGGTGAACCGGAAGCAAGACAGGGATGCTCCGCCCTTATCAACCAAAACAGCTCGCCTCCCATCAGGCATAATCATCTGCAATCCTCAAAATACTACACTGGACATGTGCGGTCTCCTGGCAGGAGGGACCATGACAATTTGGTCCCCCCTTTTGTAGAGTCCGTCTTAGAGCTAGAGGTCTGCAGTCAGGCATGTGGCGACGCTCGGCTGACCATCACTTCATTATCCTTGCAATGACGAAATCCGCTGAAGGGTTCCGTTTTCCCATTGCTTTGGCAAAAGGGTTGATGGCATTCTTACCACAGATTTACTCCTGCCCCTGTCCCAGCAGCAGAATATCTAGTAAAGACTGGTGCTGACCTTAAAGCAGTCACCCTCCCTGATGCCATCCTGCATACAAAAGTCATGGCAGTGATCCCGGGCCTTCAAATATGTTGGCCTGGTATGCTCAGCCAGGAAACCCATCAAGAGGCTCCAAACATCAGCGGGCCCAGTGCCCAGACTGTCTCTGGAATGGATGTCTTGACTACATCTGCCCCAGGAGCACTAGCCCAGAATGCTGCCATCTTAAAATGAGAAAGGGCATCGGCAATTGTGTTATGGACTAGGAACATGAGGATGAAAGAAGCTCTCATACCCTGAGTGCCCCGGAGAACGCTAAGGAGAAGGCTCATCGGAAAAGGTGTCCTAGAAGACTGCCATCCGTGACAGCGAGCAGCTTCCTTAACACCTCGTGGGTGATCAGGTGCCTGCGGGCCGGAGTGCAGCAATGGTCAGCCGCCCCACCCATCATTCTTAGCAATGACAAAATCGGCAAAAGGGCTCTTTTTCCCCATTGCCCAGATGAAGAAAATGACTGTCACCATGCACATCTGTACCACAGATTTCATCACGCCGCTGCCCTTGCATGATAGAAACCACTGGAGAGTGGAGCCTGTCATGAATTGGTCACTGTCCCTGATCCTGTTAAAGTTACAGAACTCACAGAAATGCTCCCAGGCTTCCAAAATATTTCCGGCTGGTGCATTCAGCCAAGGAAACCTGTTGAAAGCTCCGCACTTCGGCAGGCCAAATGCTTAGACTGCTGCTTGAATGGACATTCTGATGGCATGGAACAATGAGAAAGGCATCAGCAATGTTATTGTAGAATCCCGTAATATGCTCCGCCTTAAAGGTGATATTATGCAGAATGTAGAGCATAACAATTTCCCGAGGCAGCACCACTAACATTGTGGCATACATCTTGTGTACTGCTTGGACCACCACCAAATTATTGGTGCGGAATGTAATCATCCTGTTAGCCAATTGAGGGGCCAAGATAGACAGGGCTGTCTTCATGGGGAATAACTCCAGGGGTGTGATATCCTCGTTAGCCCCGAAGAAGTGCCACTCGCATGGCCAAGTTTCTGAGCCCCAGGCCCCCCAGAAGTATATCCCAAAACCAGCCCCCCCGATGTATCCGTGAACAATTCCAGGTCGCAGTTTCAACAGGGGGAGCTAAGCCATTAAAGACCTGATGTACAAAGGAGATTGCAATTTTGATCCCATGGGACATGTCTAACCTCGCAGGATCAGAATTGTGAATGGCACTGTAATTGCAGGCCAGGACTGCGATTCAGTCCCGACCTGCATTTACAGTACTAGCCTGGCTAACTCAGGCAGGGCTTTTAAATGGAGCCGCGGTGTATTGGCGTCCTGTTGCCATGGCACCGTGGCTTCGTTTAAAAGCTACGATGTCGGCCACTTCCCACAAAGTTAATTCCCCGCAGCCCGACCCCCGATCCGGCCTCCTAAGGCCAGGGTCAGGCTGCGGGGGATTAACTTTGTCACCCCCAGCCTCTTCCGTGCCCCAACGCCACAAAAATAGAATGTCCATGGAAGTTATTCCACCCTGGAGGTGGAATAACTTCCCCAAACATTTTGCCGGCCCTGAACATACAGGGTCGACATTAGAATCCTCCCTGTATTTCCAGGGCCGGTGACCGTCCACTGCCCGCCCACTCTCTACCCCTGGGCTGCCTCTTCCCTGACCCTGACTAACTTCCCTGCACAACTGGCTGGGAAGTTATTCAGGGGCCTGCAGCCACACGAATAGCAGGAATGGACGTCCTGTTTGGACATCCATCCCCACTATTTGTGGCTCGGAATAACCCCCTTTGTGTTTATTTTCAAAAACCTTGCTCTTCTCTGCCCAGCCAACCCCCCTCTCATTTCACCCTGGTCTTCTTCCCCAACCTCCCTCTACCTTTCCTTGACCACACTTTTAAAACCACCCATCCATCTTCTTCCCCTCTGGACCCTTGGGCAGCATGCTTAGTCTCCAGACTTGCCCCCGCCCTTTCCCATAGCATCCTAATATTTCTACAGGATATGTCCCTCCCCTTTGGAAACACACCATTATTTGTCCCGTCCTCAAAAAACCCTCTCTTGACCCTTCTTTTCTCTTGAATTTCTACCCCATCTCAAATCTAGCATTCCTTTCTAAACTTCTCGAACAAATTGTGCTCTTCCTACTCCTTCCATTTCTGGAAAAATATTTCACCTTCACCCTTGACAAACTGGCTTTTGTTCTGGACATTCAATGAACCTCTGCTCTGTGCCCTTATGAATGAAATCTGGTCCTCTTTAGATTATGGCAACTTGGTTATTCACATTACTCTAGATCTCTCTTCAGTATTCATCCTTGTAGATCACTCCCTCCTGCTTCAATGGCTCTATTCTATCAGGAATCGCGATTCTGTGCTTAGTTAGTTCTCTTCTTACCTGTTGGACTGTTCTTTCCAGGTTTCTTCTAACTTTAGACTGTCCACTTCTTTTCCTCTCCTTTCCGGTCTAAGTCTTCTTTCCCCATTTTCAAGAAAAATCTCAAGACCTGGCTGCTTCAACAAGCTTTCCTCCAGGCCAGTGCCCCCTGACTCCCTTTTCTCAGCCAGTAATGAACTTCCCTTACCCCCCTTCCCTCCCTCCCATCCCCACATTGTAATGCCCTACTTTGTCTTTCCTCTTCTTCCTTCTTTCTGTTTGTTTTTCCCCTTTTTATATTTAATTTGTAAACTGCTGAAATAGCTTTTTGCTTGTTGGCAGTATATCAAGTGCCCACAATAAATAAATCATGATAATAGCACAAAAGGGAAATAACAGGATAAGATATGGAATCAAAACTCAGTTAATGTTGAATAAAGTCATCAGTCAGCTGTAAGAGAAGTCAAAATCTCAGAAAGCACACCTTCCAAAACATTACGTTTGATCAGAAGATTAGTACCTCTATAGTCTTCAGAAGGGGTCCACTAACCACCACTACTCTTCGCTTCCTAGTGGTCACTGATCCAGCAACTTTTGAATTTTTGAGTTCTGGTTCCTCCTGTTCTCTCCTTCTCCACTTCCAGGGCAGCATATGCGTTCTTCAGTTCATGAGAAGGTGGAGTCGGGGTGTTGATTCTACAGAATCTAGTGACCCATGTCCAGTTGTCCTCTTTCAGCTTGATTTCATCTTCCATTCTGCTCACAATCATTGATGGTTAAAGAAGTATTTAATCAATGTAGCTCTCACAGTCACAGATGCTTCTTAGCCTTGCCAGCTCCTCTCTCCTCTACTTGTTTCATGAGGGATTCAAACTGCAGGTATCTGATACACAAAACCAGTCCCTCACCTGGGACGAGGCTATCTGTCTGGATGGAGGCAGAAGCTGTAACGGGGGTAACAGCTTTGGCTACATAATGTTTCCCAATGATACTTCAGTTGTAAGAGCTTTGGTACCTCAGTCTGTAATGAGCTCTTCTTAGGATGGCAGATGTTCCTGAGGTTTGTAGGCTGTTATAAAGCTCTTAAAATCCTGACTCCCAGGCAATCCAGCTAGCACACTTCAGAAGTGCTGTGACTTCAAACACTGTTATTAGCTTTCTTCCCCTTTGAATTAGAGGTAAAAAAAGAAAGCCTTAGAGCATAGAAATAAGCTCCTTAGAAAAACCCGTATAGCGATGAACAATCTACTGAGAAGCAGCTTTAGCAGTAGGTGGTATAAATATATTAAAAATGAAATACCCCACATCCAAAGAGTAGACATTATGGGATGTGTTGGGAAATGTGTGTACAGCTGTTTCAAAATCGCAAGCAGATACATTTTGTATACAGGGTGGCAAAACATTAGGTAATTAACTATCATAACAAGAAAATTGGTAGGGAGAGGATTTACATAAACTCAAGTCAACCTATGTGACAAGTTGCAAGCATATGGGAGAGATTAAATTGTTTGTACAACATAATGGAGATCATTTTAGAAGGGTTGTACAGCATTTGCATGTGCAAATAGAAGCATTTACATCTCTAAATAATGGTCTCAGAAAGTTCCTACATGTACATATATAAGGCAGCATACAATTTATGGAAAGGGCAGTGGTTTGCACATAAAACCTATTTTCCAATGGCAATACATGCCTACTTTATAAAATCTAGATGTCAGCATTTAAAATTGCTGCAAAGCATGCATCAGTGTCAGCTAACTGCTTGTTTGGACCAAGGGTTTGCAGGAGTGACTAAGGGAGCAATGATGCTTTACTCTGGTGTTTAAATCCACTTCCAAATCCAAAATTTAAATTTTTATACCTTGGTTCCTTAACTGATTCCCTTGGCAGCACTTATACATGAGGGTTGCAAAATCATCACTTAGGGGCGTGTTTACTAAACTGTGTTAACGTAGCAGCGGCTACATTAAGGCGCCTTAACGTTCCCGGCCGCGTTAAGTGCAGAAAAGGGTGGAGAGAGGGCGGGGAGAAGGGGTCAATGGGCAGGGAGTGGGCGGAGAGAGGCCCCTTTCACACTAACGTGGAGGAATTAAGGGCTGAATCCTAACGCAACTGAAAATCAGGCGTTAGCACATAATTGCAGGAGAGAGAAACCATTTCAGTCAGCAATGTACAGCAAAGCCAGGGAAACCAACACAAAGTGATAAGTGTGATACATGTGCACAGAACAAAAGGGCAAATAAACATTGAAAATGACCTGAACAAAATGTAAAACAAAAATAACCAAGCTGACCAATAGTGATATGAATGGGAAACATCAAAAAACACTACCAAGAAAGCTCCAATAAAAGGATATTAATTTTGGAAGGGTCTATGCTCTGTCCCCATACAAGATGAATGATCCCACAGTGAAATAGCGCTGATCACGGTTTCCCCTTGTTATTGGGCAGGTTTTCTATGGCGTGCACATGTTCCGCAACAGCAGGGTGGGCATGTCGGAATGGGCAACTGGAGAGATGCTGGAAAAGGGGATACAGAGGGCTGCAGGCGGCACATGCTGTGGTGCAGCTGGGCCACAGTGTGGCCCAGAGTGATGCCTAGGTGGCCCATAGGAATGCTGAAACAGTAGAGCAGCCAGACAGCAACTCATGAGGGCCCAACATGGGCACGAGTGTGTTTCCCACAGTGTCACAGGGGATAGTACCCAGCAGGTACACCTAAGGGCACAGAACATTGGCAGGCGGTGCTGGGGGGAAGCGTGGACATCTATGCGGGCACCCCTACCTCAGAACCCACACCATAGGCAGCCCCCTACCGGCACACTGGATGGCCTGCGACTGCGCACCACCAGCACCACCAGCAGAAGGGCATGTCAGCATGGTGGCAGAGGGGTACTGGCGATGGAGGGGGCAGTGGCAGCTGCCCACAGCAGACCATGGCCTAGCCCTGTGTAGGTGGGTGCCATGCATTGCAAAAGACAGGCCCTGCCTGACGAACAGTCATGGTATCCCCAGGGACTGCACCATCTCTGTGGCAACATGGTGGTGCAGTACAAACAGCCAGTGTGTTCATGAGTGGAAGGTCACAGGTTCAGGTCCCAGTTGTGGTTCCTGCCAACCCAGTCCCTATATTTTGCCCACTACTAAAACATGGTAATAAAGATGGAAACTTTATTGCAGATAACATAAGCATGCCTTAAATGCCTATATTTTACGCTACAGAGCCCAGACAACATAAACATGCGCAATACCTAGAGCAGAGTTTCCCAACTGCAGTCCTGGAGGGCCAAACACCATTCAGGTTTTATGCTGTCTCTAATTCAGATGTCTGTGCTGCATTTCTATGCGCCGCCCCCATGGTATGCAGAAGTATCTTATGCATATTTATTAGGGACAGCATGAAAACCCGAACAGTGTTTGGCCCATCAGGAATGGAGTTGTGAACCTCTGCCCTAGAGCAGCAGCCAACAGGGGCAGACACACCTGCACCCACAGGCTCCAGTATCCAAAGCCTCCTGGAGAGGCAGGATGTTGGACCCTGCGTGCATCTCCCAATACTAGCACTTACATACCCTAGCAATGCCACCCTAAACCTGGGAATACGGTACACATATATCAAGAGGTTGCTATGATTACTGGCAGATAGCAATTCCTAAGTTAAGCACAATCTGCTCATTGAGCTGTATCATACCAACCTCTCTGATGTCTGTGGAGTGTGTTTCAGGTCTGGTGTCTGACAGTGTTCACCACCCTGGGGATTGACCCCAACAGTATTGCATACCATAGCCATGCCTGCACTGTGCCCAGGACTGGTGCAGTGGCCAGGGCTGCCAAGAGCCTCTATAGTTGCATAGTGCTGGCATAGGTGTGGGAGTGTGTGTCTGTCTATCCAGTGTGTGGTGTCTGCCAACATCTTCCTCAGCCCACACTGCTTGCACTGTTGCCAGTGTAAGCCTGCCAATGTGCATAATGAGGAGCAAGGTACTGTGGGTATAGACTGGACAGGGTGGCCTGGCCTGGATGCATCTGCACAGGGCATAGGGCAATGGCTCAGACATTGTAGTACCCGGCCACAACCTGCACAGACAGGGTGGCCACAGCATGTCCTGCTGGGGAGGGGGGGGGGGGGTCACTCTCACCCTGACTGTGCAGTGACCACAGCATGGCCAGGTTCCCCCATAGTGCTATAGAGTGTTTCTCTCAAGTGATATTTATGGGTTCTTTTTTTTCTGGGGCCCAATCACTGACTTTGTGTGTGTGTTTGTTTGTTTTTTTGCTTGCTTGCTTACATCCTCTCCAGGGACATGCGCTATGGACAAGCTAGCAGACTGTCTATAGTTAGTATGTGTATGGCTGGAACACCTTGTAGGGTGCAGCAGCTGGAGGCTGTCAAATAGTGGTGGGGGGCAGCTGAGCACCTCCAGGCCTACTGTCTGTCTGCCATTGCCTGATGGATGTGTACAGATCTGCATTGCCTGCCCTGTAGGGTATCTGTTCCCCAGAAAGACTGGGGTCGATGGTCCCCTCTACTGCCACCATTGCAGGGATGTAGACTGTGGATCTGTTGGTGGGGAATCCGGTTCCCCATCCTGACCCACAGGGGTGGGTTGGGTGGTGCTCACATAATCCGCTTTAGGGTCTGCATACCACCTATCACCTATTCTGTGACCATGGCACCCACATAGAATAAGAGAGGAGGGCAGGTTTGGAACAGACTGCTTTATTGAAGATGGTCCCTACGCGTTTCGGCTTGCGCCTTCTTCGGGGGACATACAGCTACCATAGGGTTAAATAAATAAAGTTAAAATCAAAAAAATCAAAGGATAGATATGCAACTTTTAAAATAAAATGAATAATTAATGATGGTACATTTAAAAATAAATCAATCTGATAAGATATAAAAAATATAAATAAAAATCTAAACAGGCAATATATGCGTATAGGTTAACATATAAATTCTAAAAAGACTATCCAGAGGACACAATGAAAAATCAGAGATATTACTACAATTATAGTTAAAATGAAATAAAAATAAAATAAAAATTGACAATAATTTAATTAAATTGAGTATAACTTTAGAAACGAGGGCCGAGACAGAGACAGATAATTAAAATCTGAAAAATACATTAATAAATGGTGAACAGATTGATTACAAAAGCATAAAGAGGCAACCTAAGAAGCTATATAAATATGAATATGTTCATAATATATGAAAATAAAACAGACATAAAATCTTAAAAGGTATAAATCAAAAAAGCACATACCACAGTTGTATACAAGGAAGTGTCTCATAAAGACAGTTTGGTGATTACACTATGTGTAGGTGGTGCCGTATCTAATGAGCTTGTCACCAGGTACAAACACGTTGTAGCACTATATAACGGCTATAAAAAGAAAAATAGAATAATAACATGCTTGGACAGACAAACAATATATATACAAAATTTTATCATGTGTAAGTAATAAATAAATAAAAAAAAAAAAGGTTGGAGCAACGTTACATTTATGAGCTACAGTCGCTTGAACCACTTGGTCTTAATCAAGAATTTAATTTGTATGTTTTTTTATGACCAGTTTTCAAATTTAAACAACATTTAAAGACATTTTTAAAAAAAAACATTTTTTGAAATTTGGTATTTCAGTCCCCTTTTTGTGCTCATGTCTGTCAGGTTGTGTTTTTCTAGATGCATCCCCCTTTTTGTTGGTTTGTTAATTGTTTTCACAATATTTATATTAAGCTGGAACCAACTGCCTGTTCATTAGCTAGGATTCTTTATTAGTTTCATTGGTTTTTAATGGTGCATGTGTTTTATGTCTATTTATTATTGTACAATTTTGAGTATGTTTTTTAGTGATTTTATTTCAGCTTTTTACTTCCTATATTATTGACAGGGTTCTATTTTATTTATTTATTTATTCTTTTAGATTTGTACCCATAGTTATTAGTTAGATTTGTGTAGAGGTTTCCTGCAGCCTAGATGTTGTATTAATGTTTTTTTATGCATATGGCCCAATTGTTTTCACGTGGTTAGGTTTCAATCAATAATAATATTAGCAACGTTGACAAAATAGCATACATTTATATACCCTTGTAGTTTACAAGCTATCTTTAGCATTAGACTTTTGCAATTACCTGATGCTATCACGTTTTCCAATGCATATGCAATTATGCAAAATCGGGTCTTGTGATTTCCTTAAAAAGCGCCAAAATTTAGCGCGTCCATCTAAGGCTGTTTCAGTTCCCTATACCGGTCTGAAGGTACGTGTGTCTCCTTATGCACTTTCAGATTTGTACCCATAGTCATTAGTTAGATTTTGTGTGGAGGTTTCTTGCAGCCTAGATGTTGTACTAATGTTTTTCTTATGTATATGGCCCAATTGTTCTACGTGGTTGGGTTTCAATCAATAATGATATTAACAACGTTGATAAAATAGCAGACATTTATACACCCTTGTAGTTTATAAGCTATTTTTAGCATTAGACTTTCGCCATCACCTGATGCTATCACATTTTCTAATGCATATGCATTTATGCATAATCGGGTCTTGTGATTTTCTTAAACGCGCCAAAATTCAGCGCGTCGTTCTAAGGCTGTTTGAGTTCCCTATGCCGGTCTGAAGGTATGTGTGTCTTCTCATGTATGGTTTCCTTATCTCCTTCCTGTTTTTAGTTGATGTTGCATTGATTTCTAGTTGACTTTCTAGGTGCAGTTGCCATGACGGTACATATACATGGTTTCTTCTACTGATCGTTGTTTATATACGCGGCATTCAATACCCCCTTCTGTGTTTACATAACGCACCGACATCGGGTTGTATCAGTTTGCCTCCATGTAGGCTTTGTATCACTTTTTTTTAATACGTTTTACTTCTTTATTAGATCAGTATGGTTCATTGCCTTACATTTATTTAGATAAAGTTGGTTAATCGCTGTTGGCTGCTTTTGTCCACACGTAAGATATGACGTTGGTATTTGTTCTTTTCGGTATTATTAGGTTTTTAATACAAAGGCATATACGGTGAGGCTTGTGTCCTTTTTTTAAAACGCACCAAATTTAACGTTCTTTTAAGATTGGTTCCCCCTTTTTTTTATATAAAAAATTGAAGTACTATGTCCTTTGACTTTATTTTTATTTTCGTATGAGAATTTCTTTTGGATATATAATCTTTTCTGTATCCTTTATGTTAGAGGTTGTGGACATGGTCACACTTTTTTATAAGCCAGATTAGTATGCTGGTTGCCTAAACATCCATCCAAATACAGTCGGTTTATCGATGCTTACACTGAGTTACCCCCCTTTTTTAAAACATTGTAATCCCTCATGCAATTGCTTAAGGTACGAGCGGCCCCTTCTTCAATCCGGATAAATGAGGTCTTGATCAATGGTGTTTACAAAGAGTTTTTTATTAATATATTTATTTATCTATATGTTTTTAAGCCCCTTTTGGTATGATCTTACACTGTACGGTTTTATATTTATTTTTGGTTTAGAGGTTGATACACCTAATCGTATTTGTTTTATTTTTAGTATGTCATTATTTGTCCTTATGCTATAGCTTTATGCATAAGCATGTCCTACACAACAAATATGTATCACCTAGCAATTTTATTGTATAGTTGTTTTAATGTTTTTATACCTAGAGATTTTTATTGTTTATTGATAATTACTCTTATTATTATTTTTATTGTTTTATTTGCCAATGATTTCATGCCTTTTTGATTGTATTTCATATTGATGTATTAAATTATTTTGTTTTTAATTTTTATATATTTTTATTTCTTTTTGGTGTTATGACATAGATGTTATTGTTATACTATATATATACCTCTATATTATGTTGGTTTTTGGTCTGGGTCTCCCATTTTCCTCTGTTTTTTAACGTGGAACTATATGCAGTTTTATATTTTAACGTATTTATTGTTTTTTTCAGCTATTAACCGGGTAAGGCGGACCGGGCGATTCCACCCTGATTCCCCCCCCCACCCCCTTTTTCCCCTCGCTTATAAGAGGCACACTTAAACTTTCAAAGAAAACCATTACCACTCATTTGGAATTGAACTGGTCGCAGCTTTATTAACTTACAACAATCATAACTTTCCAATTAACAAATTAACATCTCCCCCCCCCCCCACCAGCAGCGCGAGCCAGCACCCGCCATGTTATTAGCAAGGTGCCGCCGCTGCCGCTTCCCCCGGGTACAGAACCCGACAAAATTGCCTCGCCCTCCCTCATCCGGCTTCGCCATATTATTAGCAAAAGCCGAGGGATTGTCCGGGCGGGGGTACCCCACCCCCGCCGTACTGCTTGCATCCGGCTCCGGACCCCGGAAACCTCCGGGATCCCGCCAACCCCGTCCAGCTGCAACACCCCCACTACACCCACCCAGACCCACTTGAAATCAGGGAGGGCGGGTGGGCGTCCGGCGGCTCCGGCATCCACCAAAAAGAGGCCGGAGCCTCGTCGCGTCCCCGCACCTGCTCATGGGTCCATCCTCCCATTGGCCGCGGCGCCGAGCAGTCCCCCGCCGCCGCCAATGGGAAGGCTTATCCCCTCGCTCCGCCCCCCCTGGTCTCACGACGGCCCCGCTTCCGCCGGGGGAATGCGCGCAGCCGCCCCCCCGGTTAATGGCGGCCGCGAGCACATGGCTCCGCGGCCTTGCCGTAACCGGGTAAGGCGGACCGGGCGATTCCACCCTGATTCCCCCCCCCACCCCCTTTTTTCCACTAGCTTATAAGAGGCACACTTAAACTTTCAAAGAAAACCATTACCACTCATTTGGAATTGAACTGGTCGCAGCTTTATTAACTTACAACAATCATAACTTTCCAATTAACAAATTAACATCTCCCCCCCCCCCACCAGCAGCGCGAGCCAGCACCCGCCATGTTATTAGCAAGGTGCCGCCGCTGCCGCTTCCCCCGGGTACAGAACCCGACAAAATTGCCTCGCCCTCCCTCATCCGGCTTCGCCATATTATTAGCAAAAGCCGAGGGATTGTCCGGGCGGGGGTACCCCACCCCCGCCGTACTGCTTGCATCCGGCTCCGGACCCCGGAAACCTCCGGGATCCCGCCACCGGCTCAGGACACCTCCGTCCTGAGCCGCCCCCCTTACAAAAAGCTGCGACCAGCCCATCTCCTACGCAGAACCACTTCCAAGGCCTCCTGCCAATCGTTAAGCAGCAAGTCCAACCCGATCGGGGATAAATGCACCCCGTCTGACCTGAACAAACCTGCACAATCGACGTCCACCCATGGGTGCAAAATTTGGCGCCCCCCATTCTCAACGACCCATCTGCCTATTTGGCGATTGATTTTGAACAGCCCCCTGGACCAGCGCCGCTGAACCCTGCAAGCAGGCCTTGGAAGTATATCTGACCACACCAAGATTACCCCCGGGAACATCCCTAAAACCAGCCCCAAGTCCCTGTGCACCGCACGAATCAACTGGCGACAAGTCCAGGACGTCAAGTCGTCGTTGCCTCCCAAATGAATCAACAGAACAGCAGGCTTCTCCCTCCGACTTCCGTGGTGCCGTAGCAAAGGCAGGAGCTGAATCCACCGCAGTCCGCGCTCTCCCAGCCAAGTGACGGACACCGCAGAGACGTCCAGTCCAAGATTCGCGCCAAGAGGACGTGTTGCTGCTCGCTGACCAGCCCAGTAAACGAACGAATGGCCAGTCACCCAACAGCGACACCGGTCATATCCCACATCTGCAACAAAAAGAAGATAGGTTAGGCACCCCCCCCACCACCCCTACAACCTCACATATGTTTGGAAAGCCTGGGACCTCCAGCGACCGATACGCTTGATCTCCCTCTCCGGCAATCCCTCCGCAGCCGCACTGGTAGCCGCCCCGATCCGGAATGAATGAGGAGCAAACCGACCAGCGTCCTCCCCCAACGCCCGCAGAGACATCCGCAGAACCGCCGTAAACTGGAAGCGCGTCAGAACCCGCCCGTCCTCATGGACAAATAAATGACCGGCGCCCGAGGGCCGCACCCCTAAGTACGCTTGTAACAACCCGACCGGGCAAGTCGAGGCCCCGGACACTTGACTCAGGATTACCCAAACACCTTTGCCCAGCTGATCTGTTTTTGAACGCGCGACATGAATTCGAACATGACCCGGTACCAACCGTACTTGGTGTAACTGCAAACCCCCAACCGCCGCACCTCTACCCGAGTCTGCCACCAATTCGCCCACTCGGAAGGCCCCGAAAAACGCTACGGCGAAAACCGCCCGAAATAAGCAACACTCGTAACTGGACGAGGCCACCTGAGGCAACACCACGCACAACCGCTCCAACAGTGCATGCGTGATCGGCTGCCTGGTATCCCCGACCGGCGGCGCCTCACGCTCCCATCCTTGCAAGAGCCGGGCCGTCAAAAAACCCCCCCTCCGCCCCGCGCCCCATCCCACTGCTTTCATGAAAAAGGAAAATCCCGCCAGATTCTTCCTAACCGTAGAACGCGACAATCCCGCACCCTTTGCTGCCCAAACATACTGACCCAGTAGCCAATCCGATGCTGGGCCCCCTCTCCATCCCCGCTCCGACAGGAAGGACCTCACACTGCTGTAGCCTCTTCGGTAGGCCTCCCACGTCGCTGCCGACACAGAGTTTTTCAACAAGTCGATCATGCTTGCAGGCCAATCTGCCATAAAGTCTCCGGGACCGAGGCCCCCCGCTCTTCGGCCGCCGGCGCCAAGGTCCGAAACAGCTCCCACTTGAAACGGGAAAGAGCATCGGCAATAGTGTTAATACTCCCCGGAATGTGGCGAGCCTTAAGCACCACATTCAAACGTAAACAGGACAAAACCACCTGCCGCATCAATTCTGCGACCTGCCTGCACCTTGGGGTATAATTATTCACGACACTCACCACGGACTCGTTGTCGCAGCTCCATAATATCTGGCGATTCCGCAGCCTCCCCGGCCATATGGACAACACCACCAGGATTGGGAACAACTCTAGGAAGGTGATATTACTGGTAAGGCCGGCTTCGCGCCAGGACGGAGGCCATTCCGCCGCACACCACGAGCCCCCAAAGTAAATCCCCAAACCGGCCCCGCCGGCCGCATCCGTAAATAAATGTAACTCCTCACTCGACACGACCGGCTCCCGCAACACCGATACACCGTTAAATTCCCTCAAAAACTCATCCCATACGCCCAAGTCCGCTCTTATATTCCGGGACACCCTAACCCGATGATGAGGTTTACGCACCCCCGCCGTAGCCAACGACAGGCGGCGGAGGAATACCCGTCCCCTGGGAATGACCCGACATGCAAAATTGAGTGAGCCGATAAGCGCCTGCATATCCCGCAGCGACAGCTTCGTGGCTAACATCGCATTCGCAATCAAAACCCGCAGCTTCTCGACCTTGTCTACCGGTAATCTCGCCACCATGAAAAGCGAATCTAGTTCCACCCCCAGAAAAGTAAGACGCGTAGCCGGCCCCTCCGTCTTCCCCACTGCCAACGGTACTCCCCATTCCAGTGCCAATTGGTTGAAATCATCCAATAAATCCCGGCACTGCCTGGACTGCGCCGACCCTACGAAAAGGAAGTCATCCAAGTAGTGCACCATTTGCCTACAACCCGAACGCTGAACCACGGCCCAGTGCAGGAATGAACTGAAACGCTCGAAATACGAGCAGGATATTGCGCAACCCATAGGCATGCATTTGTCGAAGTAAAAGTGCCCCTCGAAGCGAAAACCCAACAAATGAAACGCTGAAGGGTGCACCGGCAGCAAACGGAAGGCTGACTCGATATCGGCCTTAGCCATCAGGCACCCGGGACCACAATCCCTTACTAATGCAACCGCCTCATCAAACGATGCGTAACGCACCGAACACAAATCCTTCGGGATATGATCATTCACAGAAGTACCCTCCGGGAAGGAAAGATTGTGGATTAGTCTATATTTACCTCGCTCTTTCTTCGGGATTATGCCCAAGGGGGAAACCACAAAGTCCCCGAAGGGCTGAACCTGAAAAGGGCCAGCTACCCGCCCCAGCGAAATTTCCCCAGCCAGCTTGTCTCTCACAATACTAGCAAAACGACGCACCGACGGTGAATTCCTCGCTACACCGCGGCCACTCTCCCAATAATAGGAATCCGAAACCCCCCCTCGAATCCCTGTCCCAAAACGTTACCGTCCGCCCTCCGGGGATACCGAGCTAACCACGGCCGAAGAGCCTGAACCTGAATGGGAGTAGGCGCGAGGCTCATCACAGACCTATTGTTTCGCGGTGGGGGCGTTGGAACCCGTCGGGCCACGTTTGACACATTTGAGGGCGGAATGAGGTCCTCCGCAGACAGAGCAGGCGTGTCGGAATTTACAGTCCGGAAAGGGGCAGGTAGACTTATTGAACCGCCAACATACGTCGCCCGTGCCCCCTCCCCCCGCCGGTCTCTGCACCGCCGGGGACACGCCCCCGCGAAAGGGCTTCCCGGACCCCGCCGCACTGACCAAGCCTCCTCTACCCACGTTCCCCCTCCCGGTTTAACCGCCATCTGTGTCAGCCACAGGTTGATATCTTGGGTACCCCACGATAACAACCGGTTCTCCTCCATCTTGTCCCGAAACTTTTCATCGTAGTTGAGCCAGGCCCAACTGTCATGGGTTTGAGACGCTTCTAAGATGGAGTCCGCGTACGCCAACAACATCCCATACTGCTCCGGATGCACGCACCCCCACACACTGGCGAGCCGTAGAAAGGCCCTCGCCCAATTCACTACATTCCGTGCGACTCTCCGCACCCGACCGGCTTTTTCGTCTTCTTTCCTCTTTCGTCTACTATCCCCCGACCGCTTCCTACCCTCCAGCAACCGGAAAATGTCAATATAGCGCCGCTTCTGTATCTTCTTCCGCAATTTCTTCGGTACGCCCTCCCACAACTCCGAGAACGCCGCCACTGTGGGAATTGCGCCGATAGGGCTGCGTTCGCTGGCCCCCCTCCCAGATGCCTGACTCTGCCGCCCCTCCCGCGATGCCGAGCTAGACGACGAGTCCGTGGACGACGTGAACGACGAATCCGATCGCCGGTGCCTATGACACGCTCGCCGTCGCTTTCGACCTCTCTTGACCCGATCCCCACCCGCCGTCTCAGTACCCTGCCCATGCTCCTCCCCGTGGTCAACTGCCAACTCACCCGCAGCACTCGCCGCTGTTCCAGCCGGTACTCCGAGCTCAGGACGCTCCGCTGCCGTCGATACTGCTGCCTCCGTCGCAACAGACGGACCGCCGTCCGCCTGACCGCTAGTGCCGTCACTGGGCCGAAACCCGCTCCATCGAGGATTCCCCGCACACTGCCACGCTGGAGGTACCTGTGGAGAGAAGAAAGGGAGAGGCGCCGAGACACCCGCCCCACCCCAGGGCGACTGCCACGCCCCGAGCCACTCCGCCCTCGAGGAACCCTGTCCTCCGCTCTGCCACCGCTCCCACGAGGGGGACGGGCCGCCCCCCGCCTCCTGAGGCCATCCCCATCTGCCCGCAAACCCCCACCTATCTGTACCGTCCAGGGGTGGCGGCCCCCCATCCGGCCGGTACTCTGGTGGCCCAGCGGTTCCGTGTCCCAGCCTCCCCCCCACAGGCTCCCCATTCCCGCCAACCTGACCAGCCCGAGGGACCCCCAGCTCCCCACCCGACCCCGCCGCCCCCCTTCCCCTTCCATCCCCCTCCGCGATGGTCCTCCTGCCCCCCCTCTGCCCCCCCGCCCCCTATTTCCCCTGGCAGACTCCCCCGCTGGCTGCCCCCTGCCCTGAACTGACCCAGCAGTTTGAGGAGTTCTGCCCTTAGCCCCCCCCGCGCTTCCTTTCCATGCCCTGCTGGACCCCGTGCCCTGCTAGCCAAACGCTCCGCGCGGGCCCCGGACTCCCTCCGCCCCTCCACCGGGGCTCCCACCCCACTTGCCTCACCGCTGCTCGCAGCCCGCTTGCCCCCTGATTTACTCTTGGGCATCTTTCCCGGGATAGCCTGCCCTCTTCGTTTATGTGTCCTTTTTTTTTTTTTTTTTTTTAACTGTCAGCCCCAGAAACTCCCCCCCCCCTCCACGAGTGCCTAAGCACCAACGGCACCCTTCAAACTCCCTGCCGCCCTCGTTAATCCTCCCCGGAGATTCCTGGGTCTTGCGTTTTTTTTTTTTTTTTTTACTGCCTGGAAGCTTGCACCAGGATGGAGGCGGCAAGGACTCCTCGCGCAGCCACTCACTCCCGAACGGGACTGAAGCTGCACGGAGGCAGGGCTGCTATGCGCCCGAAAATAAACCCCACCGAAAATAAACCCCACTACGCTGCTATGCGCACGAAAGAAACCCCCCCTCCAACGCGCCGCCGGCCCCCAAAAGCTCCCCCGATACCTGACACACGTCCGGCGGCTCCGGCATCCACCGAAAAGAGGCCGGAGCCTCGTCGCGTCCCCGCACCTGCTCATGGGTCCATCCTCCCATTGGCCGCGGCGCCGAGCAGTCCCCCGCCGCCGCCAATGGGAAGGCTTATCCCCTCGCTCCGCCCCCCCTGGTCTCACGACGGCCCCGCTTCCGCCGGGGGAATGCGCGCAGCCGCCCCCCCGGTTAATGGCGGCCGCGAGCACATGGCTCCGCGGCCTTGCCGTTCTATTGTACTATTGGTCACACATTGTTTATGCACTTCCTTTAATGCATGACTAGAAGTACAACGTGTAAGTATAATTTACTTGTGATCATATATGGATGTTTATATTCATCATTTTTTATATTTATTATATTTATTATTTTAATATGTATTTATTGATGTCCTGTTATATGTTTTTATTTGGTTTGCAGTCCTTTTAGCCCCCTGATGAAGGCACCTGCCGAAACGCGTTGGGGTTGTTCATTAATAAAGTGCCAGTGACCTCTTATCCTGCTCGCTCCTTTGTTTGTTTTGGACTCTCTGCGAGTTTGGTGCTCTCCCTTTGTGTCATTGTGCACTATTATTCAACATGTGCTATAATACAATCTTCTATATGTTTAGTGTTAAGAAACAACAAGTGCCGTTATACATTCTTTGTCCGTGAGTCTGAGGGTAGGAAGTTGGTCGTTCCTGGTATATGACTTGATCAAGTAACGTGTCCATAGTGTTCTATGAACAGCGTTGTCTTCAGCTGTTTGCGAAAGTCCTTGAGGTCCAATGCTGATCTCAGATCGTCTGGGAGGGTGTTCCAGATTGTTGGCGCAGCCAGAGAGAGTGCTCTTTCTGTAGTGTCCTTGCGTGCTTTTCTGAAGTCATTAGAGTTGATGACTCGGTTGGAGGTTCTTTTTCTTCTTGGGCGTGTACTGGTATCTGTCTGTATGAGTAAGAGCAGGCTGTTTGCTGAGGTGTGTTGCTTGATCTTGAATATGTAAATGATTGTTTTATATTTGATGCGTGAAATGATTGGTAACCAGTGTAGCTCTTTCAGAATGGGTGTGATGTGCTCATGTCTTAACGATCCAGATATTATGCGGGTAGCTGTGTTTTGTGCTAGCTGCAGTGGCTTGAGTGTCTGTTTTGCTAGACCAAGGTATATTGGGTTGCAGAAGTCCAGTAAGGGGGTAATTAGAGCTTGGCATACATTACGGAAATGGTCGGTTGCGAGGAGGGGTTTAAGTCTTCTAATGATTCTCATCCTGTAGTATGCACTTTTGATTGTCTTGTTTATATGTGCTTTAAGATTCAGTTCATTTTCCAGGGTCACTCCGAGATATTTTACTTCTGAATTTATTGGTATAGTTGAGTTTTTTATCTTGATGTCCGGTGGGTGGGCGAAGTCAGGGTTACGAGTGATGAATAGTGCCTCGGTCTTGCTGAAGTTAATTTCGAGGTTGTTGTTTTTACACCATATGGACATTTGTGTGAGGCAGTTTATAATTTTAGAGTAATCAGGGTTGTCAACTGAAATGGGTGTGTATATCATAATATCATCTGCATATATTGTATATTGAATGCTGTTTTTCTTCGGGATGTTACATATTGGCTGGATGTAGATGTTGAACAGAAGAGCTGATAGGGCAGATCCTTGTGGAACTCCTTGGAGGAATTTTATGGGTTGAGAGGTGTTGTGACCTATCTTTACCTGTATCTGCCTCTCGGTTAGATATGAGTGGAACCATTTTAAGGTGGTTCCATATAGCCCAATGTTTTATAGTCTTTCCAGTAAAGTCTTGTGTTCTACTGTGTCGAATGCTGCAGATATGTCAATGAAGATCATTATGATTCCATTCCTAGTGTTATCTAAGATATGGAGGATGCTGTCGAAAAGGTAAATCATTAGTGTTTCGACTCCATGGTTTGGGCGAAAACCGTGTTGGTTGTCATCCAGTGGTGCATGATCATCAATGTGTTCTTGTAGTTGGTGTTGTACTGTTTTTTCGATGATCTTTGCCAGAAAGGGCATGCTGGATATTGGTCGGTATGCTGCTGGGTTGTTCTTGTCTAAAGTTGTTTTCTTTGGGATCGGTCTTACTGTGGCGAGCTTTAATTGTTCTGGCATCAGACCTTGAGTGAGGGAGTCGTGCACCATGTTGTGCATGATGTGTATGAAGTTTGATTTTGTTGCTTTGATCCAAGAGACTGGGCAAGGGTCTGTGGGAGAGGTGCTTGTATTTATTGAGGAAATGATGTGGGAGAGCTGCTCAATTGATGGTGTGCTGAATGTGTCCCAAGTCTTGGTATGCGAGATGGGCTTCTTGTGTAAGCTGTATTTTGTTTGCTCCGCAGAGTGAAATTTTTCCTCAATATAGTCAGCAAATGTTTGCGGGTCAATTTGTGCTTCACATTCTGTCCTTTGCTCTTTTGTGAGGATTTTCACAATTTCGAAAAGCTCTCTGGACTTGTTGATGGATGTGTTTATTATGTTTGTATGGTATTCTCTTTTTGAATGATTGATGTATTCACCGTATTGTTTTTGCTTTGTTATGTATAATTGCTGGATGTCAGGTGCTTTGTATTTTCTCCATTTTCGTTCTATCCTTCTGAGCTCCCTTTTCATTTGTCGTATGGCTATTGAGTACCACGGCTTGTGTTGTAGTCTGTTGTGCCGGAGTTTCTTGAGTCTCGTATCTGCTGCTTTGGCGGCGTTAGATATAGTGCAGTTCCATTTGGTTATTTGTGCCTCCAGGTCGACTGCTTCTGTGGTCAGTTGTTGTAATGTGTCTTGTAGAAATGTGTCCCTGTCGAAGTTCTTGAATCGTCTTTGAATGGTTGTGTTGTCTAAGTGATCGTTTAGATTGTTCATTTGTAGTAATATCCCTATCTTGATTAAGTAGTGGTCTGACCATGGGACTGGGGTGATGGAAGGTGTTGAAATTAGACCTCTTGATGTTAGGTCATTGGATGCAAAGATGAGGTCTGGAGAAGAACCGTATCTGTGCGTAGGGGTATCGACTATTTGGGTGAACTGCAGGGAAGTCATTGCTTGCAGGAAGGCCTCTGAGTCTTTGTTGTTGATTGACTTGAGGTTGAAGTCTCCTAGCAATATTGTGGGCTTGTTAGTTGAGGTGGTGGTACAGACTGCTTCGAGCGTTGAGGCTAGTTCTACAGGTGAAGCTTTAGGCGCTCTATAGGTTAGGCAGAGTGCCATGTGTTTGTTCTCGATGCTGATAGTATTACATTGTTGTGTTTCTGAGAGACTTTGAGCTCTGAATCTTAGGTTCTTTTTTGCAATTATCAGGACTCCTCCTCCACATCTGAAGGAGCGTGGGCAGTTGTATGCAGAGTATGTGTCTGGGACCAATTGGTTGAGAATTACATTGTCGGTGGGATTTAGCCATGTCTCTGTGATGCAGAGTACATCGGGCTGACTGTCTTCTATATGGTCTGCTATCGTGTGTATCTTGTTGCATATGGATCTGGCGTTTATGAGTTCAATGGTGATAAGCTTTGAAGACCTTGTTTTAACTTGTGTTTCTTTTGTGCTGGTGTGAGAGTTTGCTTTGTGGATGGTTAGCTTTTTTGTCCCTGTTGTACTGCTTGTGCCATTATGCGTGTGCTGTGGTACTATGTATATATATATATGTATGTATATATCCAAGTGAGCGGAGGGTGCCATGTTGAGTTGGATTGCAGGTATTGTTGTTGTGTGGGAGTATTTGTGTGCAGAGGAGGCAGATTGGGAGGCACAGTGTTGCATGCATGTTTGATTTTATGAAGCCCCGTTAGAGCTTTTACTTGTGTTTCTGTTGTCTGAGTCCTCTTTCTCTGTTTGCAGTCTGATGTTCTCCTCTTTGATATTGTAGGCTTGGCTGTGTCTCCTATTACCGCAGTTTAGTAAACATGCCCCTTAGAGTGTAAGTACTGTCACTTACACATTCAGAACCCTGAGTGAAGACCTGGCCGGCTGTCTGTACATCTGTACGGCCCAGAAACGTACAAAGCAAAATGTGCCTCTATATGTTATCACCTGGTTTTTATTCTTGCAGGGCAATTTCTCCAAATGGGTGAGTTTTGCACATACCATGACAGTCATGAACCTCACTTCTAAGCCAGGGGATGTGGAGTAAGATCTTAGGGGGATGTTTTCTAAAGTGCGTTAAACGTGACTAACGCGCGTTATACGACGTTAACGACCGTAAGTGCCGTATAACGCGCGTACCGACACGCTAACGACCGTTAACGTCATACTACGCGCGTTAACCGTAGTTAACGATCGTAAACCTCCGCGGCGCGTTAAAACAGCGCAGAAGGTGGAGAGTGGGCGGAGAGAAGGGGTCAATGGGCGGAGAGTGGGCGGGGAGAGGCTCCCCTCATACTAACGCGCTGTATTTCAGAGCTCAATTCCAACGCGAATGAAAACCTGTCGTTAAAGGCATTTAAAGGGAAGAGAAACGATTTCCGTCAGCAATGTACAGAAAAACCGGGGAAACCCACAAAACGTGAGCAGTGTGATACATGTGCACAGAACAAAATTTCACATAAAACGTTAAAAATGACCACAAGAAACATTTTAAAAAGCAGAATTCAGCTGGGCAACAGTGATAGCAATGGGCAACAAGCAACAACACTCCCTGGAAAGCACCAAAATAAAAGGAAATGATGTGTGGAAGGGTCTACGCACCAAAATAAAAGGAAATGATGTGTGGAAGGGTCTACGCTCCGCAGACCCTTTCAAAGAGCATTACATTGTAATGGAGCTGTCCTGGGCGTGTGGTGTAATGTTTCCCAATGATATCATTGTTGCCCAGCTTGGTTATGGGTGTGTGCCCCTTTTGTGAGGTCTTTTCTGAGGTTTATGTGCACCTTTGTCTGCATACAAGGTAAATGAGGCCACAGTAAACCTGTTGCAGAGCAGGGTTTGTGACTCGTCAGGCCGGTTTAACTAACTCCAGGGACTGCACTGTCTCTGTGGCCACAGTGTGGTGCAACAGACACAGCCAGTGCCTGTAAGACCAGAGGGTCACAGGTTCAAATCCCAGCTGGGGCTCCTGCCAACCCAGTCCCCATAGTTTTACCCACCACTAAACAGTGATAGTAAAGACACTCCTTTAGTGCAGAGAACATACGCAAGGCCTATATTTTACCACACCAAACACAGACACCAGAAACAGGCACATTACCTAAAGCAGAGTCCCGCAAATGCAGTCCTGGAGGGCCCCACACCATTCCGGTGTCATGCTGCCTCTAATAAAGATGCCTGTGCTGCATAGCTATGCACCACCCCCATGGTATGCAGATGTAGCTCATGCATATTTATGAGGGACAGCATGAAAACCCGAACAGTGTTTGGAACACCAGGACTGGAGTTGGGGAACTCTGCCGTAAAGCAGCAGCCAACAGGGCCACACACACACACACAGGCCCCATTGGCCAATGCCAGCTGGAGAGGCAAGACATTGGGCCCTGCCTGTATCTGCCAATACTAGCAGTTGCATACCTTAGCAATGCCACCCTACACCTGGGTATATGGTACACAGCTATCAAACGTTTCCTCTGATAACTGGCAGATATCAATTCCTACGTTAAGCACATTTTGCTCATTGAGCTCCACCATAACAATCATTCTGATGTCTGTGGTGTGTGCTGCAGGTCTGGTCTCTGACAGTGTTCACCACCCTGGGGAGTGACCCCCCAACAGTCTTGTGTACCATATCCATGCCTGTACTATGCCCATGACTGGTGTGTTGTGTATGGCTGCTGACCACCTCTATAGTAGCACAATGCTGGCATAGGTGTGGGGGTGGCTGTCTGTCCATCCAGTGTGTGGTGGCTGCAAACACCTTCAACAGCCCACACTGCCAGCACTGTTGCCAGTATTGGGCTGCCAATGTGCATAATGAGGAGCAAGGTACCATGGGTATAGGCTGGACAGGGTGGCCTGGCCAGGGTGCATCTGCACAGGGCATAGGGCAGTGACAGGCACATTGTAGTGCCTGGCCACCACCTACACAGACAGGGTGACCTCAGTATATCCTGCTGAGAGATCACTCTCACCCTGACTGTGCAGTGACCACAGCATGGCTAGGCACTCCCATAGTGCTATCTAGTATTTCTCTCATGTGATAAATATGGGTTTCCTTTGGGGGCCTAGTCACTGATGTATTTGCTTGCTGTGTATGCTGACATCCTAGTTCTGGGTGCAGGCATCTCCACTGGGCACTAGCAGACTGTTTGCAGCTGGTAGGTGTTGTGATGGAGTGGCTTGCAGGGTGCAGTGGCTGATGGCTTGCACCAGGGGAATATCAGATAGTGGTGGGGTGCAGTATACCATATCCAGGCCTAATGTCTGTCTGCTATTGTGTTATGGCTGTGTACAGAGCTGCATTGACTGCCTTGTGGGGTGTCTGTTCCCCAGTAGGACTAGGGTTCATGTTCCCCTCTAACTGCCACTGTTGCAGGGAGGTAGACTGTGGATCTTTTGATAGGAGACCCTGTTTGCCACCCTCAGCCCTGGGGGCAGGGTGTGGTGGTGCATGGGGGCTACACCTGACTGAAACAGGCAGAGATGTCCAAAGTGTTCCTGCAGAAACTACCTATCTCACACAGTAACACTGCTTTGGACCTGCACCATGGCCTCTTTCAGTCATGGACGATGCTTTGGACCTAGTGCTGGGCGCCTCACTGCACCCTCAGGGTGAGCACAGTACCCGCACAATGTGACGGTGTGTAGCTAGTCTGTGCCAGTACAACACACGGTCGGTACCCCCTATCAGGCCAAGGTGCTGTGGGGGTGAACATGGTCAGTTCCCCCTACCAGGCCGAGGTGCTGTGGGGGTGCATTCCCCATGGTGTGTATCTGTGGACAGCTGATTTGCATGTGCAGTGCATCATGGGTGTGACTGGCCCAATCCAACCCTGTGAAACACCAGCACCTGCTCACAGGCTCTGCTAAACCATAGGCCATCACACGTACATCTGTTAGCATAATGCATAGGTGCAGGACACCCTACAAAGTTTGTAATATAAGATGCCCACACTGGTAAAAACACACGTACCCACGCACGTAAACAAACACGTACCCACGCACGTAGAAACACACGTACCCACGCACGAATGTACGCGCGCAGCTACGCACGTACCAACGTACGTGGCTAGGCACACTCCGAGGGTGTTTTTCTGACACCAATACTCAGCGTAACGAAAAACATGCCTCCTCTTTCCTTCTGTAATGTACAGGATGATGCCTGAGACAGCCTTTTGCGTTAGGCACACTGGGGGCTCGAACCCATGCTGCCTGTAACAGCGGTCAGTACCGTAATCATTGTGCTACAGCTCTGTTTCAGTGCTTTGTGTCTGTACGTCTTCTTACGATTAACACGCAGTAACGCGGCACGGCGCCCGGTAACGCTCGTTAATTTTTCTAACGCGCGGTAGTGGTAACGATGTACCGCCCATGTCCTTATTTGGGGTTTCTTTCACTACCGCGGCTCCTAACGCGAATTGCACTAACGCAGTTTAGTAAACATACCCCTTAGTCTCTCAAATTTACTGCTAAGGCTTGTGCACATCATGCCAAAGTGAGCTTCCCTCTGGAGTTCATAAGATGTTACATGTATGGGTAATTTATCAAAGTGTGCATGGAAATTCCTATTAATTAGGCCTGTGTTACCCAACACGATGGGAAATAACTCGGTATCTTGGGGGTATGTTTACTAAAGTTTCTTAACGTGCGCGCCGCGTTAGTCTGCAGGATGCCATATAAGGAGTGGGTGGTCTGGTCAAAAATAGCAAAACGGGATTAGCGAGCGCGCTCTTGTGCGCCGCGCGCTCTTGTGCGCCGCACACATTAGTGCACGAGTAACGCGCGTGGGAAGCATAAGCAGGCGCGCTGATATACAAACAAAGGAACAGGGCTGCAGTACAATGGTGAAGACACTGACAGATGGTGCTGGGGTCATGGGTTCAATCCCCCACTGTGCCCAATGAATAAGACTGGCTGAGGCACTACCATTTATGTGTAATATTGCATTATGAGGCTTTTTAATTTTATTTTAATTACTGCTGCTAGCAAACGCACTCTCTCAAAGCACTGTAACATAAGGTGCTGCATAAGGCACCCCATAAGGCACCCCAGAGGGCACATTCTAAAGTGCACTGTCCGCCACGGCACCCTACAATGTTGCTTAAAGGGTGGCCTATAGGGCACCATATAGGGTGCCCTATGAGGCACAGCAAGGTCATAGCACTGTTTTTGATGGCAGCAGGGTGCCCTATGAGGCACAGCAAGGTCATAGCACTGTTTTTGATGGCAGCACTGTGCATTTAAACGCATGGAAATCTTAAGTAGGTGCGCTGACATGCAAGGAGGAACAGCAGTGTAGCACAATGGTTAAGGCACTGACTGCTGATACTAGGGGTCATGAGTTCCATCCCCAGTGTGCCTAATACATAAGGCTGGCTGAGGTATCAGCTTTGACATGTAAGTATTGTTTCCTGTGGCACTTTATTTGTATTTTATTAATTGCTGCCATCAAACACACCCTCATGTGCCGTAACCTAAGGTGCCGCATAAGGCACCCTATAAGGCACTCCATAGGGCACATTATAAAGTGCACTATCCGCCACGGCACCCTATAATGTCCCCTATAGGGCACCCTATCAGTCGCTCCATAGGATACTGTATAGTGCACCTTATATGGATGGTAACCATAAGGTGCTCTATAGGGCACACTATAAAGCGCCCTCTGAAGCATCTTATGGGTAAAGTACGCTGAGGGTGTTTTTGCTGGCAGCACTAATGTACATTAAAAATAGATAATGCTTTGGACAGCCCTATCAAATAACCCCACTGTGGGTTTGAACCCATGACCTCTGGTTCCACTGGCAGTGAAATAACCAGTGGGCTATAGCTGCTAGCAAGCCCCTGGTTGGCTGCAGAAGGACTGCAAGTCACCACACAAACAGTCTGCTGTGGTCACCAGGATAGGGTTAACCCACCCATACCCATGATGCACTGCACATGCAAATAAGCAGTCTACAGATGATCACAAGATGGGGTATGAACCCCCACAGCACCTCGGCCTGGTAGGGGGAACTGACCGTGTGTGGTACTGGCACAGAGTAGCTACACACCGTCACATTGTGCAGGTACAGCACTCACCCTGAGGGTGAGGTTGGGCGCCCAGCACCAGGTCCACAGCAGAGCTAGGCCATGCTGTAGGTCCTCAGCAGTACTAATGTGTGAGATAGGTAGTTTCTGCAGACACACCTTGGATATATCTGTATGTCTCAGTCAGGTGTAGCCCCTATGGACCCCTAGGAGGATTATGTACCACCCTCCTCCTCCTCCTCCTCCAGGGCTGAAGGTGGTAAGCAGGGTCTCCCACCAACAGATCTACATTCTACCTCCCTGCAATGGTAGCAGTAGAGAGGACCATCAACCCCAGTCCCGCTGGGGAACAAACACCCTACAGGGCAGTCAATGCAGCTCTGTACACATCCATAACGCAATAGTAGACAGACATTAGGCCTGGATATGCTAAGCTGCACTCCACCACTATCTGATATTCTCCTGCAGCAAGCCTTCAGCCGCTGCACGGCACTCCATCAAGACACCTACCAGCCTAGACAGTCTGCTAGCTAATCCATAGTGCATGTTCCTGGTGGAAATGCGTGCACCCAGAACTGGGATATCAGCATACACAACAAGCAGATAAGTCAGTAACTGGGCCTCAAAAAACAACCCATAAATATCACATGAGAAAAGCACTATGGGGGTGCCTAGCCATGCTGTGGTCACTGCACAGTCAGGGTGAGAGTGATCTCCCAGCAGGACATGCTGTGGCCACCCTGTCTGTGCAGGTGGTGGCCGGGCACTACAATGTCCCAGCCAGTGCCCTGTGCAGATGCATCCTGGCCAGGCCACCCTGACGGGCTATACCCATGGTACCTTGCTGCTCATTATGCACATTGGCAGGCCAATACTGGCAACAGTGCTGGGAGTGTGGGCTGTGGAGGGTGTTTGCAGCCACCACACACTGGATAGACCAGGAGTAGGGAACCCTGGTCCTGGAGAGCCGCAGACCAGTCAGGTTTTCGGGATATCCCTAATGAATATGCATGATGATTATTATTACTATTAGACAACTTTTTGGTGGTGGTGAGAATCGAGGAGGAATGTGACACATTCTATATACCCTTTCGATGTCTAGGACATCTGCACCTTGCCCACTCACAATCTTAAATGACAGAGGTGTAAGGCAAGGGTCTCCAAATCCAGCCCTGGAGGGCCACAAACCAGTCAGGTTGGCAGGATATCTCTAATGCATATATATCTCATGCATATTTATTAGGGATATCCCAAAAACCTGACTGGTCTGCGGCTCTCCAGGACCAGGGTTCTCTACCCCTGGGATAGACAAACACACACTCCCACACCTATGCCAGCATTGTGCTACTATAGAGCTGTTTAGCAGCCCTGGCCACCACACCAGTCCTGGGCACAGTGCAGGCATGGATATGGTATGCAATACTGTTGGGGGTCACTCCCCAGGGTGGTAAACACTGTCAGAGACCAGACCTGAAGCACACTCCACAGACATCAGAAAGATTGCTATGATGGAGCTCAATCAGCAAACTGTGCTTAACGTAGGAATTGCTATCTGCCAGTAATCATAGCAAACCTTTGATAGCTGTGTACCGTATTCCCAGGTGTAGGGTGGCATTGCTAAGGTATGCAAGTGCTAGTATTGGGAGATGCACGCAGGGCCCAATGTCCTGCCTCTCCAGGAGGCATTGGCTAATGGAGGCTGTGGGTGTGGGTGTGTCTGCCCCTGTTGGCTGCTGCTTTACGGCAGAGGTTCCCAACTCCAGTCCTGGTGTGCCAAACACTGTTCGGGTTTTCATGCTGTCCCTCATGAATATGCATAAAATACATCTGCATACCATGGGGTTGGTGCATAGATATGCAGCACAGGCATCTTTATTAGAGGCAGCATGGAACCTGAATGGTGTTTGGCCCTCCAGGACTGCATTTGGGAGACTCTGCTCTAGGTAATGCGCCTGTTTATGGTGTCTTTGCTCTGTAGGGTAAAATGTAGGTGTTTTGGGCATGTTTATGTCATCTGCAATAAACGTTCTGTCTGTAGTAGCACGTTTCAGTTGTGGGTAAAATATGGGGACTGGATTGGCAGGCACCATAGCTGGGACTTGAACCTGTGACCTTCTGCCTCCAAACACACTGGCTGTGTGCACAGCACCACCATGTTGCCACAAAAACAGTGCATTCCCTGGTGATACCATGACTGTTTGTCCAGCAGGGCCTGTCTGTTGCAGTGCATGGCACCCACCTACACAGGGCTAGGCCATGGTCTGCTCTGGGCAGCAGCCACTGCCCCCTCCACCACCAAAACCCCTCCGCCACCATGCGGACATGGCCTTATATTGGAGACAGCATAAAACCTGAATGATTTGTGGCCCTTCAGGACTGCATTTGGGGGACTCTGCTTTAGGTAATGCACATTTTTCTGGTGTCTGTGCTCGGTGGGGTAAAATATAGGCGTTTGAACCATGCGTATGTTCTCTGCAATAAAGGTTTATCCATACTATCACGGTTTAGTAGTGGGTAAAATATGGGGACTGGATTGGCAGTAGCCCCAGCTGGGACTTGAACTTGTGACCTTCTGCTCCTGAACACACTGGCTGTATTCACTGCACCACACTGTGCTCACAGAGACAGTGCAGTCCCTGGAGATACCATGGTTGTTTGTCAGACAGTGCCTGTCTGTTGCAGTGCATGGCACCCACCTACACAGGGCTAGGCCATGGTCGGCTCTGGGCAGCTGCCACTGCCCCCCTCCACCACCAGTAACCCTCTGCCACCATGCTGACATGCCCTTCTGCTGGTGGTGCTGGTGGTGTGCAGTCTCAAGCCATCCAGTGTGCAGGTAGGCGGATGCCTATGGTGCGTGTTCTGGGGTAGGGGTGCCTGCATAGGCGTCCACGCTTCCCCCCAACATCAATAAGGTACCTTATCGCCAAATGATGGTGCTTTTTAAGGCGCACAGGTACCATATCGCGCGATAACACGTGCTGCGGCGCAAACGAGCGCTGAAGGCGGGGAAAGGCTCCCGGAGGGCGGAGGAAGGCTCCCCAGGGGCGGAGAGAAGGGGTCAATGGGTGGAGAGTGGGAGGGCAGAGGCTCCCTGCACACCAACGCTGTGAAATCCGAGGCTCAAAACTAACGCCAGTGAAACCCTGGTGTTAGAGCTGATTTAAAGGGAAAAGAAACCATTTCCGTCAGCAATGTACAGCAAAACCAGGGAAACCTACAAAAGTGATAAGTGTGATACATGTGCACGGAACAAAAGTACAAATAAACATTGAAAAGGACCCCAACAAAATATACAAAAAACTTAACCAAGCTGGGCAATAGTGATAGTAATGGGAAACATCAAAAAACACTCCCAAGAAAGCCCCCCAAAAAAGATATCAATTTTGGAAGGGTCTACGCTCCGTCCCCATACAAGGTGAATGATCACACAGTGAAATAGCACTGCTCAGGGTTTCCCTCTCCATTGGACAGGTTTCCTATGGCATGCACATGTTCTACAACAGCAGGGCGGGGATGTCAGAATGGGCAACTGGACAGATGTTGGGAAAGGGGATACAGAGGGCTGCAGGAGGCACATGCTGTGGTGCAGCTGGGCACAGTGCGGACTAGGCAGATGCCTAGGTGGCACTTAGGAATGCTGAAACTGTACAGCAGCCAGACAGCTACTGATGAGGGCCCAACATGGGCACGAGAGTGTTTATCACAGTGTCACAGGGGATAGTACCCAGCAGGTACCTCCAAGGGCACAGAACATTGGCAGGCGGTGTTGGGCGGAAGCGTGGACATCTATGCAGGCACCCCTACCCCAGAACATGCACCATAGGCAGCCGCCTACCTGCACACTGGATGGCTTGAGACTGCACTCCACCAGCACCACCAGCAGAAGGGCATGTCAGCATGGTGGCAGAGGGGTACTGGTGGTGGAGGGGGGCAGTGGCAGCTGCCCAGAGAAGACAATGGCCTAGCCCTGTGTAGGTGGGTGCCATGCACTGCAACAGACAGGCCCTGCCAGACAAACAGTCATGGTATCACCAGGGAATGCACCATCTCTGTGGCAACATGGTGGTGCAGTGCACACAATCAGTGTGTTAGGAGGCAGAAGGTCAGAGGTTCAAGTCTGAGCTATGGTGCCTGCCAACCCAGTCCCCATATTTTACCCACTACTACAACGTGCTAATACAGACAGAACCTTTATTGCAGATGATGTAAACATTCCCAAAACACCTACATTTTACCCTACAGAACAAAGACACCATAAACAGGCGCATTACCTAGAGCAGAGTCTCCCAAATGCAGTCCTGGAGGGCCAAACACCATTCAGGTTCCATGCTGCCTCTAATAAAGATGCCTGTGCTGCATATCTATGCACCACCCCCATGGTATGCAGATGTATCTCATGCATATTCATGAGGGACAGCATGAAAACCCGAACAGTGTTTGGCACACCAGGACTGGAGTTGGGAACCTCTGCTGTAAAGCAGCAGCGAACAGGGGCAGACACACCCACACCCACACCCACAGGCTCCATTAGCCAATGCCTCCTGGAGAGGCAGGATATTGGGCCCTCCGTGCATCTCCCAATACTAGCACTTGCATACCTTAGCAATGCCATCCTAAACCTGGGAATACGGTACACAGCTATCAAAAGGTAGCTATGATTACTGGCAGATAGCAATTCCTACGTTAAGCACAGTTTGCTGATTGAGCTCCATCATAGCAACCTTTCTGATGTCTGTGGAGTGTGCTTCAGGTCTGGTGTCTGACAGTGTTTACCATCCTGGGGAGTGACCCCCAACAGTATTGCGTACCATATCCATGCCTGCACTGTGCCCAGGACTGGTGTGGTGGCCAGGGCTGCCAAACACCTCTATAGTAGCACAATGCTGGCATAGGTGTGGGAGTGTGTGTCTGTCTATCCAGTGTGTGGTGGCTGCAAACACCCTCCACAGCCCACACTGCCAGCACTGTTGCCAGTATTGGCCTGCCAATGTGCATAATGAGGAGCAAGGTACCATGGGTATAGCCCGGACAGGGTGGCCTGGCCAGGATGCATCTGCACAGGGCATAGGGCACTGGCTGGGACATTGTAGTGCCCGACCACCACCTGCACAGACAGGGTGGCCACTGCATGTTCCGCTGGGAGATCACTCTCACCCTGACTGAGCAGTGACCACGGCATGGCTAGGCTCCCCATAGTGCTGTATAGTATTTTTTTGTTGTGATATTTATGGGTTCTCTTTTGGGGCCCAGTCACTGACTTATCTGCTTGGTGTGTATGCATTTCTACCAGGAGCATGCATTATGGACTAGCTAGCAGACGTTCTGCAGCTGGTATATGTCTTGATGGAACGCCTTGCAGGGTGCAGCGGCTGAAGGCTTGCTGCAGGAGAATATCAGATAGTGTTGGGGTGCAGCTTAGCATATCCAGGCCTAATGTCTGTCTGCTATTGTGTTATGGATGTGTGCAGAGCTGCGTTGACTGCCCTGTAGGGTGTCTGTTCTCCAGCAGGACTGGGGTTGATGGTCCCTTCTACTGCCACCATTGCAGGGAAGTAGAATGTGGATCTGCTGGTGGGAGACCTGTTTACCCCCCTCAGCCCTGGAGGAGGGTGGTGGTACATAATCCTACTAGGGGTCCATAGGGGCTACACCTGACTGAGACATACAGATATATCCAAGGTGTGCCTGCAGAAACTGCCTATCTCACACATTAGCACTGCTGGGGACCTGGTGCTGGGCGCCCCACCTCACCCTCAGGGTGAGTGCAGTACTTGCACAATGTGACGGTGTGTAGCTACTCTGTGCCAGTACCACACACGGTCAGTTCCCCCTACCAGGCCGGGGTGCATACCCCATCTTGTGATCATCTGTAGACTGCTGATTTGCATGTGCAGTGCATCATGGGTATGGGTGGGTTAACCCTATCCTGGTGACCACAGCAGACTGTTTGTGTGGTGACGTGCAGTCCTTCTGTAGCCAGCCAGGGGTTTACTAGCAGCTATGGAGCTGTAGCCCACTGGTTATTTCACTACTTGTGGAGCCAGAGGTCATGGGTTCAAACCCACAATAGGGGTTCTTTGATAGGGCTGTCCAAAGCATTGTCTCTTTTTTAATGTACATTAGTGCTGCCAGCAAAACACACTCAGGGTACTGTAACCATAAGGTGCCTCAGAAGGCGCCTTTTAGGCGCCTTATAGGGCACCCTATAAAGCGCCTTCTGAGGCACCTTATGGTTACAGTCCGTATAAGGTGTTCTATGGAGCTCCTTATAGGGTGCCCTATAGGGGACATTATAGGGTGCCGTGGCGGACAGTGCACTTTATAATGTGCCCTATAGGGTGCTTTATGCGGCACCTTAGGTTACGGCACGTGAGGGTGTGTTTGCTGGCAGCAATAAATAAAATGCCTCAAGAAACAATACTTACATGTCACAGCTGATGCTTCAGCCAGCCTTATGCATTAGGCACACTGGGGGATCGAACTCATGACCCCTGTATCATCAGTCAGTGTATTAACCATTGTGCTATACTTCTGTTTCTATGGGTGAATGTCTGTGCGCCTACTTAAGATTACCGCGCGGTAACACGCTTAGCGGCGCTTCGCACGATCATGGGCGCAGCAGCGCATGTTATCGCGCGATACTCCCGTTTTGCTGCTTTAAGACTGAAACGCCCACTCCTTTTATGGCAGCCTACACACTATCGCCAGGCGCACATTAAGACGGTTTAGTAAACATACCCCTAAGAAGCATGGGTATACCAGGACACCTGATAGTTTATTTATTTATACATTTTTATTATACCGCCACTTCCAGAGATCAGTGGCAGTTTACAAGTAACAAAAACATTAATAATAGCGTGGCAGACTATTATATGCAGAGCAAATCATCAGAGAAGCAGGACTGAAGATAACCAAGGTGTGAAGATTGGTGGAAGACTCATTACTGGCTGAAAGTGAAGACGATTCGAAACATTTGCTTCTCAAGATCAGGGAGCATAGTTTTTAAAATGAGCCTGTACCTTAACTTTAAGAAGGCAAAGATCCTGACAACTGGCAAACTCAATAAGTTCATCATTAATGGGGAAAAAATTGAAATAGTTGACAACTTTCACCTACTTGGATCAACAATCAATAAACAAAGGACAAGCAGTCAAGAAATCTGACGGCACATTGCTCTTGGCAGAATGGCTATGAAGGACGTAGGCAAGATTCTAAAGAGCAGAGATGTCTCTCTGCATACAAAGATTTGGTTTGTCCAAGCCATTGTATTTTCAATAACATCATATGGATGCAAACAAACCAGTCAGTATTGGAGGAGATCAAACCTATGCTTTCCTTAGAAGCTCAGATAACAAGACGTTGACTTCCATACGTTGGACACATCATGCGAAGAGAGAGATCATTGGAGAATGACATAATGCTTGGGAAGGTAAAAGGTCAATGCAAAAGAGGAAGGCCCTCAATGAGATGGATCGATACAATAACAGCAGCTATGGGTGCCACTCTATCAACAATGAGCCACCTGACTGAAGACAGAACATAGTTTAGGTCAACTATCCAGAGGGTCACCATGAGTTGACACTGATTTGCCGGCACTTAACAACAACAGGTTTAGAGAATATTTCTTGTATCTCCCTTTAAAAGGATATGGTCTGGGCTGTCTAATCAATTGATCTTTTTCTTTTGATGGGTTTTAGTGGAGACATGTTAACTGTTTGAGACAAAATTTTAACACATCATTTGGACAATGGATCTTTCAGTTTGTGGTGTTTCATAACCTGAGGGAGTAGGTGGGAGAAGGTAAGGGTGCCGGCAGAATTGATCGGAGTGTGGCATAGTTGTCTCCCTTCTTTATTTTTATGATATTTTTGAGCATTGTTTTATTAGTTTTATGTTTATTGTTGTTTTAGTTATTATGGTATATGTTTACTAAGCTGGGCTAATGGTTAACCCATTGCAACTATATCTCGTTAAATAACATGGGACCTAGTTACAATAGCACCGATTAACCGTTAGTCCAGCTTAGGAAACATACCCCTTATGTTGTTATCCGCTTACGATGATGGTTCATATTAGTGGTAAATTAAGTGTTTTTTTTAAGAGGATACTGAGGGTGCTTGTCTGTGAGATGAGGGGTGGTAGAAGTTATGGTTCTAGTCCTGATCTTAGGGGTATGTTTACTAAACCGTCTTAATGTTACCGGCGTTAGTTGCAGTCTTACTGTGACGAATGCCATATAAGGTAGTGGGCATTCCGGTCTTAAGGTAGCATTTCGGGTTATCATGCGATAAAGTCCATTTTCGTGCAATAGAGGGAGCCGTGGCACGTTAACGCGCGTTAGCCTTAATTAGGCGCGCTGACCTGCAAACACAGCAACAGAGGTGTAGCACAATTGTTAATGCATTGCCTGATGAACCAGGAGCCATAGGTTTGATCCCCCAGTGGGCTTAATGAGTGAGGCATTACCCTTTACTGTAAATCAGTGCTGCCGGGGCACTTTCTTTTTTAATTTAAATTAGTGCTGCCAGCAAACACACCCTCACAGTGCCGTAACCTAAGGTGACGCATAAGGCGCCCTATAAAGCAGTCCAGAGGGCACATTATAAAGTGCACTGTCCGCCTAGGCACCTTATAATGTTCCCTATAGGTTGCAGCACTGTGAGTGTGTTTTTGCTGGCAGCACTAATTTAAATTAAGAAAAAAGAAAATGCCTCAGACAGCCCTATCAAATAGCCCCACTGTAGGATCAAACCCATGATCTCTGGCTCCACAGGCAGTGAAGTAACCAGTGGGCTACAGCTACTACCAAAACCCTAACTGGCTACAGAAGGACTTCAGGTCACCACACAAACTGTCTGCTGTGATTACCAGGATAGGGTTAACCCACCCGTACCCATGATGCACTGCACATGCAAATCAGCAGTCTACAGATGATCACAAGATGGGGTATGCACCCCCACAGCACATCGGCCTGGTAGGGGGTACTGACCGCATGTGTTACTGGCACAGAGTAGCTACAGACCGTCACATTGTGTGGGTACTGTGCTCACCCTGAGGGTGAGGTGGGGCGCCCCGCACCAGGTCCACAGCACATTGCATGGCTGAAACAGACCATGTGCGTGCGTGCGTGCGTGCGTGCGAGCGAGCGAGCGAGCAAGCGAGCAATCAATCAATCAATCAATCAATCAATCAATCTCCTGCATGATAAACCTCAGATCCATCTGTATTTCCCAGTCTTGTGTAGCCCTTATGGGCTATGATGCACCCAGAATAGTGCATATCCCTGTGTTGGTGCCATGGTCACATGATGTAGGCAAAGGGGAGTTTTTGGACCCATAGGCAGATTATGTACGACCACCCTCTGTCGCTCAGAGCAGGAAACAGGATCTCCACCCAAAAGATCCACATTCTACCTCCCTGCAATGGTGGCAGTAGAAGGGACCATCAACCCCAGTCCTGCTGGGGAACAGGCACACTACAGGGCAGTCAATGCAGATCAGTACACATCCATAAAGCAGACAGACAGTAGGCCTGGAAATGCTCAGCTGCCCACCACCACCACCACTATCTGACATTCTCCAGCAGCAAGCACAGTGAGCCTCCAACCACTGCACCCTGCAAGGTGTTCCAGCCATTCACATACTAACTGCCAACAGTCTGCTAGCTAGTCCATAGTGCATGTTTAGGGAGAAGATGCATGTACCCAAAACTGGGATGTCAACATACACACCAAGCAGATAAATCAGTGATTGGGCCCCAAAAAAGAGAACCCATAAATATCACTTGAGAGAAATACCATATAGCACTATGGGGGAACCTAGCCATGCCGTGGTCACTGCCCAGTCAGGGTGAGAGTGACCACCCAGCAGGACATGCTGTGGCCACCCTGTCCATGCAGGTGGTGGCCAGGCACTACAATGTCCCAGCCATTGCCCTATGCCCTGTGCAGATGCATCCTGTCCGGGCCATACCCACAGTACCTTGCTCCTCATTATGCACACTGGCAGGCTAACACTGGAAACAGTGCAAGCAGTGTGGGCTGAGTAAGGTGTTGGCAGCCACCACACACTGGATAGACAGACACACACTCCCACACCTATGCCAGCATTGTGCAAATATAGAGGCTTTTGGCAGCCCTGGCCACCGCACCAGTTCTGGGCACAGTGCAGGCATGGCTATGGTATGCAATACTGTTGGGGTCACTCCCCGGGGTGGTAAACACTGTCAGAAACCAGAACTGAAACACACTCCACAGACATCAGAAAGGTTGCTATGATGCAGCTCAATCAGCAAATTGTGCTGAACTTAGGAATTGCTATCTGCCATTAATCATAACAACCATTTGATATATGTGTAACGTATTTCCAGGTTTAGGGCGGCATTGCTAAGGTATGCAAGTTCTAGTATTGGGAGATGCTGCTGCACATAGGGCCCAACATCCTGCCTCTCCATGAAGCTTTGGATAATGGAGCCTGTGGGTGCGGGTGTTTCTGCCCCGTTGGCCGCTGCTCTAGGGCAGAGGATCCCAACTCCATTCCTGGTGGACCAAACACTGTTTGGGTTTTCATGCTGTCCCTAATGAATATGCATGAGATACATTTGCATACCATGGGGACGGCACATAGAAATGCAGCACAGGCATCTTTATTAGAGACAGCATGAAACCTGAATGGTTTTTGGCCCTCCAGGACTGCATTTGGGAAACTCTGCTGTAGGTATTGCACATGTTTATGGTGTCTGTGCTCTGTAGGGTAAAATACAGGCGTTTATGTTATCTGCAATAAAGGTTCCGTCTTTATTACCACGGTTTAGTTCTGGGTAAAGTATGGGGACTGGGTTGGCAGGCGCCACAGCTGGGACTTAAACCTGTGACCTTCTGCTCCTGAACACACTGGCTGTGTGTACTGCACCACATGGACAGAGCATTCCCTGGGGATACCACGACTGTTCATCAGACAGAGCCTGTCTGTTGCAGTGCAGGGCACCCACCTAAACAGGGCTAGGCCATGGTCTGCTGTGGGCAGATGCCACTGCCCCCTCCACCACCAGTACCCCTCCACCACCATGCTGACATGCCCTTATGCTGGTGGTGCTGGTGGTACGCAGTCTCAGGCCATTCAGTTTGCCGGTAGGCAGCTGCCTATGGTGCGAGATCTGGGGTAGGGGTGCCTGCATAGACGTCCACGCTTCCCCCCCACCACCGCCTGCCAATGTTCTGTGCCCTTGGTGGTACCTGCTGGGTATTATCCCCTGTGACACTGTGAGAAACACACTCGTGCCCATGTTGGGCCCTCATCAGTTGCTGTCTGGCTGCTGTACAGTTTCAGCATTCCTATGTGCTACCTAGGTATCTCCCTAGTCCGCACTGTGCCCCAGCTGCACCACAGCATTTGCCGCCTGCAGCCCTCTGTATCCCATTTTCCAGCGTCTGTACAGTTGCCCATCCGACATGCCCACCCTGCTGTTGCTGCACATGTGCACACCATATGAAACCTGTCCAATAAAAAGGGAAAACCCTGATCAGCGCTATTTCAATGTGGGATCATTCACTTGTAGGGGGGAGAGAGCATAGACCCTTCCAAAATTAATATCTTTTTTTTTTAGCTTTCTCGGAAGTGTTGTTTTATTTTTCCTATTAATATCACTATTGGCCAGCTTAATTATGTTTTTAAATTTTGTTCTGGTCATTTTCCATGTTTATTTGCCTTTTTGTTCCATGTACATGTATCACAAATATCACTTTTTTTAGGTTTCCCTGGCTTTGCTGTACATTGCTGATGGAAATGGTTTCTCTTTCCTGCAAATGTGCCTTAACGCGAGGGTTTCACTGACGTTAGTTTTCAGACCTGGATTCCACAGCATTAGTGTGCCTGGAACCTCTCCCCTCCCACTCTCCACCCATTGACCCCCTCTCTCCGCCCCCTGGGAAGCCTTCCTCCGCCCTTTAGGGCCGGATTTCACGGCGTTAAGATGCCTTACCGACGCAGGAGCGTTATCGCGCGATAACGCACCTTCATCACCCGACAACGTACCTTATCACGTGCTAATTCAGCCGCTGCGACGTTAGCGCCCTTTAGTAAACATACCCCTTGGTCTTGGAGTAGACAATAGAGCACAGATGAATTCAGTTTTTTTCTGCTTATTTCTGTGTCTAATTTTGTGATCACTCATTTTGTATTTGGTAAGGCTCTATATTCTACTAATTTATAGTTTTTGTGTAGGAATCCGTAGCAGTCTGATTTGTTCGACAGCGCCATAGGAGATGTAGCGATGTTCTAGTAGGGCCAGAGTAATATTTTCAGTGCTACCTTTTTCATATACAGTTCTGATCAACATTATTGGCACCCTTGCATTTTAGATATGTTGTGTACAATATCTTGAGAAATAATTGGAAATATTCCAACTGTATGTCATTATAATATTTAATAGTATGTTCAAAGGTATAGAACAACAACAAAAAAAGATGTCTGTGCAACTTAGACGTAGCAATTTCTTAGAAGAAAACAAAATTTGATCTGGACAAGATTAATGGCACCCTTTACTAATATTTGGTTGCACAACACTTGGCAGCCTCCAAATGATTCCTGTAGCCAACTATAAGTTTTGTACATCTGTCTGCTAGTAGTTTCTCCCATTCTTCACCAATGGCAGAATTCAGCTCTTTCCAATGGTTCTCAATTGGAATGAGATCAGGAATCATTGCTTGCCATTTTAAAACAGTCCATTTGTTCCTTTTTAAACATTCTTTTGTACTTTTGAATGTATATTTTGGGTCATTGTCCTGCTGGAGGACCCATGATCTTCAATCCAGACCTAGATTTCTGACACTAGGTAACACTCCAAAATACCTTGATAGTCCTCTGACTTCATGTTTCCTTTAATATGTTCCAGGCCTCCAATTCCTGAGGCAGAAAAACAGCCCCATAACATTATGGAACCTCCATTATATTTAACTGTAGGAAGGGTGTTTTTCTTTTCCTTATAAGCTTCATTTTTTTGCCAGTAAATGTATTGCTGGTCTGCATTGTTAAAGAGCTCAAGTTTGGTTTCATCTGTTCAAAAAACATTTTCCCAGAAGGATTGTGGTTTCTCAAGGTGGGTTTGGGCAAAATCAGGCATGCCTTTTTATATCTATCTTTCAGCAGTGGGGTCCTCTTTGGCTTTTGCCCATGAAGTCCTTCTTTGTTTAGTGTGCAGCATATGGTGCAGATTGAAACCACCACTCCAGATTGCTCCAGGTCATCCTTCAGCTCTTTGGATGTTTGCACTAACCTTCAAAGACTTCTTGGATTAATTTTCCTCTTCCCACCACATCGTGGGAGGTTCTTGACAGTTCCATGAGCATAGAACTTCTTAATTACATTGTGAACTGTAGACACAGGAATCCCAAGGTCTTTGGAGATGGCCTTGTAGCCCTTTGAAGTTTGATGTTTGGTGATAATGGGTTTTCTGGTGGTCCTGGGCAGCTCTCTTGTCTTCACCACTGTAAAAATGGAACAGAGAGAATGTGGCCATTTTAAAAATTAGAGACATCTTTCATTGGTTGATTCAAGTCATGTGAGTACTGACAATTGATCACAGGTATGTCCAATTTAATTGCAGTGGGGATGTGGTTCTTCTGTCCAAACTGATTTGAATTGTTTATAAAGGTGCCAATAATCATGTCCTAACACTAATTAAGCCCAAAGAAATCACCAATATATGCTTCTACAACAAGATGACTTACTATCCAAACAATCTACCTTCATTAACAACTAACCAGTGAAATTCATGAAAATTATCTAAATTTTTTTTGTCAGATCATCCACCTTCAGAGGGCAAACCTCCCTCATAATGGATCCTCCTTTTAATCAATTTTAAAAAAGACCCGCAGGCCTAAAAGCAATGTGGAACTGGCCGCATAAAAGCATGCTGCTCCTATATTTGACAAATGAACAAGGATTCACCATGTCCCTTTTCCGTGTTCATAAGATCAACTTAACAAAAAAACTCTTAGCTTTTGGAACAAGTATTTCTTCAAATCGCCAAGTCAGTGAACAGGATTTCTTCAATGACATATCAGGATTTCTCCATTAAATATATTTCCATTGTAACGACAGAATCAGGACTCAAAACCACTTAGGTATAATAGATCCATTAGTTGTTAATGTAGAGAAGGAATATCGACTAGGTCCCGCGACACCACATAGTGTTTCAAGCCGAGTGGTTTCTTGACTCTTCATCAAGCATGTGAACCTCTTCGTGTATCCGGTTCCGGTTTATTTCTATTAAATGACACTAAAACAGCAGGTGAACTGTCAATTAACATAGTCGGCATCTAATAAGAACAGTTGATTCAAAACGCTATGAATATAGTGACCACCAGTCAATCTCTGCATTAAGGCCATTAGGTGCAATCATTTTTAATTTGAAGATCCAGCATTGTTCTCTATATTGCAATTTTGAAAAACGATCACCTCCCCTAACATTATAGGGAATGTGATTGATTATCCAGACACTTTAGTTCTTCAAAATGATGCTGCATTTGAGAACAATGCAAACCACTGGAGCAGTCAAAACCTTTGAATTTATACGGGAACGATGTTCTAATAAACGTCTTCTTATAGGATGAGAAGTTCTTCCCATATATTGCAATTGATATGGACAAATCATAAGGTATATTACAAATGAGGACAAACAAGAAGTTCCGTGATATAATTTATATTAAGTCCCTGATTTTGGATCCGTCCAAACAGGTCCCTTTAATGTAGTAACACGAAAGTCACAAGAGCCACAAGCAAAATGACCTAACTGTAGCCCCATTTGTATATCCAATCTGGATGGTGACATTAGAACCACCAAAAATTGCCAATGTTGGATCCTCGATGATAAGCCACCATTAAGGGTTTTTGAAAGCAACTATGTAAAGATAATAGGGACCAATGATGTTTTAAAATGCTTGTAATTTCTGCAGTATTTGGCATATATGGAAGAATGCCCACAAACATATCAATCTTTGATTGATCCTCCTGTACATTAATGTCCTGCCACCATGATGGATGATTATGTAATGCTCGTTCATATGCTTTTTGTATCAAATGTGGGGGATAACCTCTATCCAGAAGTCTACCACTTAACTCCTTAGCATGTTTCTGAAACTCCTTCAATATGGTACATAATCTACGAATCCTCAAAAATTGATCAAAAGGAAGACCTTTATGCAAAGAACTAGGATGATAACTAGAAGTTTGTAATAACACATTGTGTTGCACTTCCTTTCTATATAATGTAGTACACAACCTCTTAGGGGTATGTTTACTAAACTGCGTTAGTGCGATTCGCATTAGGAGCCGCGGTAGAGACAGAAATCCCAAATAAGGACATGGGCGGTACATCGTTACCGAGAACACGCCGAGAACGTGCGTTACAAGGCGCCATAAATGAACGAGCGCTACAGGGCATGTTACCACGCGTTAATCTTAAGAAGGCGCGCAGGCATACAAGCACAGCAACAGAGCTGTAGCACAATGGTTACAACACTGACTGATGGTACAGGGGTCATGGGTTTGATTCCCCAGTGGGCCTAATGTATAAGGCTGGCTGAGACAGCACCCTTTACATTTAAGTAGTGATTGTTGAGGCATTTGACGTGTATTTAAATTAGTGCTGCCAGAAAACACACCCTCATGCTGGCATAACCTAAGGTGCCGCATAAGGCACTCCATAGGGCACATTATAAAGTGTACTGTCTGCCAAGGCACCCTATAATGTCCCCTATAGGACACCTTATAAGGCTGTGAACAAAGCCCTGGCTGGCTGCAGAAGAACTGCATGGCACCACACAAACTGTCTGCTGTGGTTACCAGGATAAGGTTAACCCACCCGTACCCATGATGCACTGCACATGCAAATCAGCAGACGAGAGATGGGCACAAGTTTGGGTATGCACCCCAATAGCACCTCGGCCTGGTAGGGGCAACAGACCGTGTGTGGCACTGCCACAGAGTAGCCACAGACAGTCACATTGTGCGGGTACTGTGCCCACCCTGAGGTTGAGGTGGGGCGCCCAGCACCAGGTCCACAGCACCTTTCATGGCTGAAATATGCCATGCTGCAGGTCCCCATCAGTGTGTGATAGGTAGTGCCATTAGACACACCTAGGATACATCTGTGTCCTGCTGTATGTCTCAGTCATGTCTAGTCCTTATGGGCAATGATGCACCCAGACTAGTGCATATCCTGTGTTGGTGCCATGGTTACCTGCTGTAGGTGAAAGGGAGGGGGTGTATGGACCCATAGGCAGATTATGTACCACCACACAACCCACTCTCTGGGGCTCAGGGTGGGAAACAGGATCACCCACCAATAGATCCACAATCTACCTCCCTGCAATGGTAGCAGTAAAGGGGACCAGCAACAGCAGCCCTGCTGGGGAACAGACAGAGCAGTACACATCCATAACACAATAGCAGACAGACAGCAAGCCTGGAAATGCACAGCTGCCCCCCACCATTATCTGACATTCTCTAGCAGCAAGCCTCCAGCCGCTGCACCCTGCAAGGTGTTCCAGCAAGACACATACTAACTGCAGACAATCTGCCAGCTAGTCCATAGTGCATGGTCCCGGAGAAGATGCATGTACCCAGAATGGGGATGTCAGCATACACACCAAGCAGATAAGTCAGTGATTGAGCCCCAAAAGAAAACCCATAAATATCACATGAGAAAAATGCTATAGAGCACTATGGGGGAACCTAGCCATGCCATGGTCACTGCTCAGTCAGGGTGAGAGTGACCTCCCAGCAGGACATGCTATGGCCACCCTGTCCATGCAAGTGGTACCGGGCACTACAATGTCCGAGCCATTGCCCTATGCCCTGTGCAGATGCGGCCAGGCCAGGCCAGGCCACCCTATCCAGGCTATTCCCACAGTACCTTGCTCCTCATTATGCACATTTGCAGGCCAATACTGGCAACAGTGCTAGCAGTGTGGGCTGTGGAGGGTGTTGGCAGCCACCACACACTGGATAGACAGACACACACTCCCCACACCTATGCCAGCATTGTGCAACTATAGAGGTGTTGGGCAGCCCAGGCCACCACACCAGTCCTGGGCACTGTGCAGGCATGGCTATGGTACGCAATACTGTAGGAGTCACTCCCCAGTTTGGTAAACACTGTCAGACACAAGACCTGTAGCACACTCCACAGACATCAGAAAGGTTGCTATGATGCAGCTCACTCAGAAAATTGTACTTAACGTAGGAATTGCTATCTTCCAGAAATCATAGCAACCTTTTGATAGATGTGTACCATATTCCCAGGTTTAGGGTGGCATTACTAAGGTATGCAAGTGCTAGTATTGCGAGATGCACGCAGAGCCCAAAGTCCTGCCTTTCCAGGAGGCTTTGGATAATGGGGCCTGTGGGTGCGGGTGTGTCTGCCCCTGTTGGCTGCTGCTTTACGGCAGAGGTTCCCAACTCCAGTCCTGTGGTGCCAAACAATGTTCGGGTTTTCATGCTGTCCCTCATGAATATGCATGAGATACATCTGCATACCATGGGGGTGGCACATAGAAATGCAGCACAGGCATCTTTATCAGAGGCAGCATGGAACCGGAATGGTGTTTGGCCCTCCAGGACTGCATTTAGGAGACTCTGCTCTAGGTAATGTGCATGTTTATGGTGTCCGTGCTCTGTAGGGTAAAATGTAGGTGTTTTGGGCATGTTTACATCATCTGCAATAAAGGTGCTGTCTGTATTAGCACGTTGTAGTAGTGGGTCGGCAGGAACCACAGCTGGGACTTGAACCAGTGACCCTCTGCTTCTGAATACACTGGTTTTGTGCACTGCACCAACTTGTTGTCACAGAGTCAGTACATTCCTTGGTGATACCATGACTGTTCGTCAGACAGGGCCCGTCTGTTGCAGTACACGGCACCCACCTACACAGGGCTAGGCCACAGTCTGCTCTGGGCAGCTGCCACTGCCCCCTCCACCACCAGTATCCCTCAGCCACCATACTGACATGCCCTTCTGCTGGTGGTGCTGGTGGTGCGCAGTCTCAGGCCATCCAGTGTGCAGGTAGGTGGCTGCCTATGGTGCAGGTTCTGGGGTAGGGGTGCCTGCATAGACATCCACTCTCTCCCCCAGCCCAGCCTGCCAATGTTCTGTGCCCTTGGGGGTAGCTGTTGGGTACTATCCCCGTGACACTGTGGGAAACACAGTCGTGCCCATGTTGGGCCTTCAGCAGTTGCTGTCTGGCTGCTCTGCTGTTTCAGCATTCGTATGGGCCAGCTAGGCATCACCCTAGTCCGCACTGTGGCCCAGCTGCACCACAACATGTGCCGCCTGCGGCCCTCTGTATCCCCTTTTCCGGCATCTGTCCAACATGCCCGCCCTGCTGTTGCGGGACATGTGCACGCCATAGGAACCCTGTCCGATAGAATGGAAAACCCTGAGCAGCGCTATTTCACTGTGGGCTCATTCACCTTGTATGGGGACGGAGTGTGGACCCTTCCACGATTTATATCTTTTCTATGGAGATTTCTCAGGGGGGGGGTTGATGTTTCTCATTAATACCACTATTGGCCAGCTTGGTTATGGTTTTTTTCCAGTTTGTTGAGGTCATTTTCAGTGTTTATGTGCCCTTTTGTTCTGTGCACATGTATCACACTTATCACCTTTTTTAGGTTTCCCTGCCTAGGCTGTACATTGCTGACACTGAAATGGTTTCTCTCCCCTGTAATGTGCATTTAACGGCAGGTTTTCATTCGCATTAGGATTTAGCTCTTCAGATCAGCGCGTTAGTGTGAAGGGAGCCTCTCCCTGCCCACTCTCTGCCCACTGACCCCTTCTCTCCGCCCTCTCTCCACCTTCTGCGGTGTTTTACCGCGCCACGGAGCTTTACGATCGTTAACACATCATAACGCGCGTTATGTAACGTTAACAATCGTTAGCGCATCATAACACGCGTTATGATGCGCTAACGATTGTTAATATTATATAACGCGCGTTATGTACCGTTACCGCAGTTTAGTAAACATACCCCTTAGGGCTATGTTTACTAAACGTGAATAACGCGCGTAGTATGACGTTAACGACCGTAAGTGCCGTATAACGCGCGTACCGACGCGCTAACGACCGTTAACGTCATACTACGCGCGGTAACCGTAGTTAACGATCGTAAAGCTCCGCGGCGCGTTAATACAGCGCAGAAGGTGGAGAGTGGGCGGAGAGAAGGGGTCAATGGGCGGAGAGTGGGCGGAGAGAGGCTCCCCCCATACTAACGCGCGGAGTGTCAGAGCTCACTTCCAACGCAAATGAAAACCTGTCGTTAAAGGCATTAAAGGGAAGAGAAACCATTTACGTCAGCAATGTACAGAAAACCGTGGAAACCCACAAAACGTGAGCAGTGTGATACATGTGCACAGAACAAAATATCACATAAAACGTTAAAAATGACCACAAGAAACATTTTAAAAAGCAGAAGTCAGCTGGGCAACAGTGATAGCAATGGGCAACAAGGAACAACACTCCCTGGAAAGCACCAAAATAAAAGGAAATGATGTGTGGAAGGGGCTACGCTCCGCAGACCCTTTCAAAGAGCATTACAGTGTAAAGGAGCTGTCCTGGGTGTGTGGTGTAATGTTTCCCAATGATAGCATTGTTGCCCAGCTTGGTTATGGGTGTGTGCCCCTTTTGTGAGGTCATTTCTGCGGTTTATGTGCACCTTTGTCTGCATACAAGGTAAATGAGGCCACAGTAAACCTGTTGCAGAGCAGGGTTTCTGACTCGTCAGGCCGGTTTAACTAACTCCAGGGACTGCACTGTCTCTGTGGCCACAGTGTGGTGCAACAGACACAGCCAGTGCCTGTAAGACCAGAGGGTCACAGGTTCAAATCCCAGTTGGGGCTCCTGCCAACCCAGTCCCCATAGTTTTACCCACCACTAAACAGTGATAGTAAAGACACTCCTGTAGTGCAGAGAACATACGCATGGCCTATATTCTACCACACCAAACACAGACACCAGAAACAGGCACATTACCTATAGCAGAGTCCCGCAAATGCAGTCCTGGAGGGCCCCACAACATTCCGGTGTCATGCTGCCTCTAATAAAGATGCCTGTGCTGCATAGCTATGCACCACCCCCATGGTATGCAGATGTAGCTCATGCATATGTATGAGAGACAGCATGAAAACCCGAACAGTGTGTGGAACACCAGGACTGGAGTTGGGGAACTCTGCCGTAAAGCAGCAGCCAACAGGGCCACACACCCACCCACAGGCCCCATTGGCCAATGCCAGCTGGAGAGGCAAGACATTGGGCCCTGCCTGTATCTCCCAATACTAGCAGTTGCATACCTTAGCAATGCCACCCTACACCTGGGTATATGGTACACAGCTATCAAACGTTTCCTCTGATAACTGGCAGATATCAATTCCTACGTTAAGCACATTTTGCTCATTGAGCTCCACCATAACAATCATTCTGATGTCTGCGGTGTGTGCTGCAGGTCTGGTCTCTGACAGTGTTCACCACCCTGGGGAGTGACCCCCCAACAGTCTCGTGTACCATATCCATGCCTGTACTATGCCCAGGACTGGTGTGGTGGGTATGGCTGCTGACCACCTCTATAGTAGCACAATGCTGGCATAGGTGTGGGGGTGGCTGTCTGTCTATCCAGTGTGTGGTGGCTGCAAACACCTTCAACAGCCCACACTGCCAGCACTGTTGCCAGTATTGGGCTGCCAATGTGCATAATGAGGAGCAAGGTACCATGGGTATAGGCCGGACAGGGTGGCCTGGCCAGGGTGCATCTGCACAGGGCATAGGGCAGTGACAGGCACATTGTAGTGCCCGGCCACCAACTACACAGACAGGGTGACCTCAGTATATCCTGCTGAGAGATCACTCTCACCCTGACTGTGCAGTGACCACAGCATGGCTAGGCACTCCCATTGTGCTATCTAGTATTTTTCTCATGTGATACATGTGGGTTTCCATCTGGGGCCCAGTCACTGATGTATCTGCTTGCTGTGTATGCTGACATCCCAGTTCTGGGTGCAGGCATCTCCACTGGGCACTAGCAGACTGTTTGCAGCTGGTAGGTGTTGTGATGGAGTGGCTTGCAGGGTGCAGTGGCTGATGGCTTGCACCAGGGGAATATCAGATAGTGGTGGGGTGCAGCATACCATATCCAGGCCTAATGTCTGTCTGCTATTGTGTTATGGCTGTGTACAGAGCTGCATTGCCTGCCCTGTGGGGTGTCTGTTCCCCAGCAGGACTAGGGTTCATGTTCCCCTCTACTGCCACCGTTGCAGCACGGTAGACTGTGGATCCTTTGATAGGAGACCCTGTTTGCCTCCCTCAGCCCTGGGGGAGGGGTGTGGTGGTGGTGCATGGGGGCTGTACCTGACTGAAACAGACAGAGATGTCCAAGGTGTTCCTGCAGACACTACCTATCTCACACAGTAACACTGCTTTGGACCTGCGCCATGGCCGGTGCTGTGGACCTAGTGCTGGGCGCCTCACTGCACCCTCAGGGTGAGCACAGTACCCGCACAATGTGACGGTGTGTAGCTGCTCTGTGCCAGTACAACACACAGTCGGTACCCCCTACCAGGCCGAGGTGCTGTGGGGGTGCATTCCCCATGGTGTGTATCTGTGGACAGCTGCTTTGCATGTGCAGTGCATCATGGGTGTGACTGGCCCAATCCAACCCTGTGAAACACCAGCACCTGCTCACAGGCTCTGATAAACCATTGGCCATCACATGTACATCTGTTAGCATAATGCATAGGTGCAGGACACCCTACAAAGTCTGTAATATAAGATGCCCACACTGGTAAAAACACACGTACCCACGCACGTAAACAAGCACGTACCCACGCACGAATGTACTTGCGTCGCTACGCACATACCAACGTACGTGGCTAGGCACATTCCGAGGGTGTTCTTCTGACACCAATACTCAGCGTAACGAAAAGCATGCCTCCTCTTTCCTTCTGTAATGTACAGGGTGATGCCTGAGACAGCCTTCTGTGTTAGGCACACTGGGGGCTCGAACCCATGCTGCCTGTAACAGCGGTCAGTACCGTAACCATTGTGCTACAGCTCTGTTGTAGTGCTTTGTGTCTATACGTCTTCTTATGATTAACGCGCAGTAACGTGGCACGGCGCCCGGTAGCGCTCGTTAATTTTGCTAACGCGCGGTAGTGGTAATGTTGTACCGCCCATGTCCTTATTTGGGGTTTCTTTCACTACCGCGGCTCCTACCGCGAACTGCACTAACGCGATTTAGTAAACATAGCCCTTAGTGTCCTTATAAATCAAAAGATCCAAAAATTCATTTATAAAGTTGCTACTGATGGTGCCACAGTCGCTCCCATAGCCACCCCAAAGCATTGTTGATAAAACGTGGACTCATAAAAGAAATAATTTTGTTCCAACACTATCTCCAACAGTCGTGCTATGAATTCTTTAGGTAACCTGCTTGGTAACACAATCGGTAAAGACATCAAAATTTCGAAAGCTTCTTGTTGATGAATGTTTATATACAGAGATATTACATCTATAGTTACTAAAAATGAGTCATCCTCCACTTCAATCGCATTTAGCAAATTGATAAAATGAAAGGAATCTTTTATATAAGAACGTATTTGTAATGTCAAAGGCTGAAAAAATTTATCCCAAATTTTGATAGAGGTTCCAGAATAGAAAAATGACAGGACACAATAGGGTGACCAGGAGGATCTTCTAATGATTTATGAATCTATCTATTTCTATTTAACATTTATAAAGCACTTCAAACATATGAAGCGCTGTACATACATGAAGAAAAGACAGTCCCTGCTCATCAGAGCTCACAATCTAGTCGAGAAGATCACAAAATACAAATAGAATCAAGTAAGACAAAGTATACAATAAACAAGAAGAGCAAAAACAAGAATCAAGAACAGAAAGCAATAGAGAAGAGATGGGTTTTCAATCTGGACTTGAAGAGGTCCAGAGAGGGAGCATTGCGCACAGACAGAGGTAGATTTTTCCAGGCAAAGGGTGCAGCCAGGTGAAAGGAGCGAAGTCTAGAATTAGCAGTACGAGTAGAGGGCACAGATAGACGAAGGCTGTTCGAAGAGCGAAGAACGCGAGAGGGGATGTAAGGAAAGATAAGAGATGATAGGTAGTGGGGGGCTGAAGAGTGAATGCATTTATAGGTCAAGAGGAGGAGTTTGAATTGGATCCGGAAGCGGATGGGAAGCCAATGAAGGGAGTTGAGAAGAGCAGTGACATGGGAAAAGCGATGCTGATGGAAAATTAGTCGAGCAGCAGAATAAATTGAAGGGGAAAGAGATGGTTTGTGGGAAGGCCAGCAAGGAGAATATTGCAGTAATCAAGACGGGAGGTGATCAAGGAGTGGACAATCAGTTTAGTAGTGTCATCAGAAAGGAAGGGGTGAATTTTGTTAATGTTATAAAGGAAGAAACGGCAAGTCTTAGCTATGAGTTGGATATGAGTGGAGAAAGAGAGAGAGGAGTCAAAGATAACACCCAGGTTATGGGCCGAAGAGACAGGAAGGATTAAAGAGTTATCCACAGAGACTGAGAAAGGGGGTAGAGGAGGGGAGGCATTGGGGGGAAAGATAAGGAGTTCAGTCTTAGCCATATTTAATTTCAAGTAGTGGTGAGACATCCAAGTAGAAATGTCTGAAAGGCAAACAGTGATCTTGTCATGGATTGCTGGAGAGATATCAGTCGAAGAGAGGTAGATTTGAGAGTCATCAGCATAGAGATGGTAATGAAAGCCATGGGAAGAGATAAGAGCACCAAGAGATTGGGTATAGAGAGAGAAGAGGAGCAGTCCCAGGACAGAACCCTGGGGAACACCAACTGGGAGCGGGATGGCAGAAGAGGAGGAGCCACCAGAACACTCACTAAAAGAGCAATGGGAAAGATAAGAGGAGAAACAAGACAGTACAGATCCTCTAAAGCCAAGTGATGACAGGGTGATAAGAAGAAGGTTGTGGTCAACAGTGTCAAAAGCAGCAGAAAGATCAAGAAGGATGAGAACAGAATAAAGACCTTTGGATTTTGCTAGGAACAAGTCATTTGATACTTTACTGAGAGCTGTTTCAGTGGAGTGCAAGGGACGGAAGCTGGACTGCAAAGGATCAAGAAGGGCATGAGACGAAAGGAAATCAAGATCAGGTGGACAGCACGCTCAAGTAGTTTAGAGATAAAGGGAAGGAGAGTGATGGGTTGATAGTGAAAAGGACAGGTTGGATCGAGTGAGGGTTTCTTGAGGAGGGGTGTGACTATGGCATGCTTGAAGTCAGTAGGGAGGTAGCAGTGGAGAGGGATAGGTTGAGGATATGAGAAATGGAAGGGACAATAGAGGATGAGATGAGGCATAAGAGATGGATGGGGATGGGGTCGGAGGAGCAGGTGGTGGATCTTAGGAACCATGTATAGAATAGGGACCAATGGGTACTTTACATTCAAAAATTAAAACTCCTTTTTAGTTATCCAATGTCGGTCCAAAGCTAATATAGTATAAGACTTAGGAGTATGTTTACTAAAGCGTCTTAACGTGCGCCCGGCGATAATGTGCAGGATGCCATAAAAGGCGTGGCCGTTCCGGTCTAAGCGTAGCAATCGTGATATTGTGCGCTGCGCACATCATCGCCTGATAGAGGGAGCAGCGCACGTCAACGCGCGTTAATCTTAAGTAAGCGTGCTGTGTTTGGAGGAAACACAGCAACAGAGCTGTAGCACAATGGTTAATACATTGATTGATAGTACAGGGATCATGAGTTTGATCCCCTAGTGGGCTTAATGAATAAGGCTGTCTGAGGCATTACCCTTTACTTTAAACCAGTGCTGTGTGCGACATTTTCTTTTTTACTTTAAATTAGTGCTGCTAGCAAACACACCCTCACAGTGCCGTAACCTAAGGTGCCGCAAAAGGCGCCCTATAAGGCACTCCAGAGGGCACAATATAAAGTGCACTGTCCGCCAAGGCACCTTATAATGTTCCCTAGAGGGCGCCTTATAAGGCGCTTTATAGGGCGCCTTATGAGGCACCTTAAGGTTACAGCACTGTGAGTGTGTTTTTGCTGGCAGCACTAATTTAAATAATAAAAAGAAAATGCCTCAGACAACCCTATCAAATAACCCCACTGTGGAATCAAACCGATGACCTCTGGCTCTAAAGGCAGTAAAGTAACCAGTGGCCTACATCTCTATAGCTAGCAACAAGCCCCTGGCTGGCTACAGAAGGACTGCAGGTCACCACACAAACTGTCTGCTGTGGTTACCAGGATAGGGTTAACCCACCCGTACCCATGATGCCCTGCACATGCAAATCAGCAGTCTACAGATGATCACAAGATGGGGTATGCACCCCCACAGAACCTTGGCCTGGTAGGAGGAAGTGACTGTTTGCACCCCCACGGCACCTCAGCCTGGTAGGGGATAATGACCATGTGTGCTACTGGCACCGATAAGCTACAGACCGTCACATTGTGCGGGTACTGTTCTCACCCTAAAGGTAAGGTGGGGCACCCAGCACCAGTCCACAGCACATTTCATGACTGAGATAGACCATACTGCAGGTCTCCATCAATGCTACGGTGCATTTGTGTTTCTCTGTCCTGTCTAGCCTTTATGGCCTATGATGGACCTAAAATAGTGCATGTCCTGTGTTGGTGTAATGCTCACATGTGGGGAGAGGGGTGAACCCATAGGCAGATTATGTACCACCACCCACCCCTTGGGGCTCAGGGTGGGAAACAGGATCTTCCCCCCCAACAGATCCACATTCTACCTCCCTGCAATGGTGGCAGTAGAGGGGACCATCAACCCCAGTCCTGCTGGGCAACAGACACCCTACAGGGCAGTCAATGCAGATCTGTATGCATCCATAAGATAATGGCAGACAGACAGTAGGCCTGGAAATGCTCAGCTGCCCCCCACCACCATCTGACATTCTCCACAGCACACACAGTGAGTCTCCAGCCACTGCACCCTGCAAGGTGTTCCAGCCATACACATATAACTGCAGACAGTTTGCTAGCTAGTCCATAGTGCATGCTCCTGGAGGAGATGCATGCATCCAAAACTGGGATGTGAGCACACCCACCAAGCAGATAAGTTGGTGATTAGGCCCCAGAAAAGGGAACCCATAAATATTACTTGAGAGAAATACTATGTAGCACTATGGGGTAACCTAGCCATGCCATGGTCACTGCTCAGGCAGGGTGAGAGTGACCTCCCAGCAGGACATGCTGTGGCTACCGTGTCCATGCAGGTGGTGGCTGGGCACTACAATGTCCCAGCCATTGCCCTATGCCCTGTGCAGATGCATCCTGTCCAGGCCGCCCTGTCCGGGCCATACCCACAGTACCTTGCTCCTCATTATGCACATTGGCAGGCTAACGCTGGAAACAGTGCAAGCAGTGTGGGCTGAGTAAGGTGTAGGCAGCCACAACACACTGGATAGACAGACACACACTCCCACACCTATGCCAGCATTGTGCAAATATACAGGCTTTTGGCAGCCCTGGCAACCACACCAGTCCTGGGCAGAGTGCAGGCATGGCTATGGTACGCAATGCTGTTGGAGTCACTCCCCAGGGTGGTAAACACTGTCAGAAACCAGACCTGAAACACACTCCACAGACATCAGAAAGGTTGCTATGATTCAGCTCAATCAGCAATTGTGCTTAACTTGGGAATCACTATCTGCCATTAATCATAGCAACCTTTTGATTTTTGTGTAACGTATTCCCAGGTTTAGGGCGGCATTGCTAAGGTATGCAGGTGTTAGTATTGGGAGATGCTGCTGTGCGCAGGGCCCAACATCCTGCCTCTCCATGCGGCTTTGGATAGTGGAGCCTGTGGGTGTGTGTGTTTATGCCCCTCTTGGCCGCTGCTCTAGGGCAGAGGTTCCCAACTCCGGTTCTGGTGGGCCAAACACTGTTCGGATTTTCATGCTGTCACTAATGAATATGCATGAATACATTTGCATACTATGGGGGCGGCACATAAAAATGCATTGCAGGCATCTTTATTAGAGACAGCATGAAACCTGACTGGTTTTTGGCCCTCCAGGACTGCATTTGGGAAACTCTGCTCTAGGTATTGCACCTGTTTATGGTGTCTGTGCTCTGTAGGGTAAAATATAGATGTTTTAGGCATGTTCATGTTATCTGCAATAAACGTTCCGTATTTATTACCATGGTTTAATATTGGGTAAAATATGGGGACTGGGTTGGCTAGAGCCACAGCTGGGACTTGAAATTATGACTTTCTGCTCCTGAACACACTGGCTGTGTGTACTGACCAAGCTGTTGCCACAGGGACAGTTCATTCCCTGGGGATACCATGACTGTTCGTCAGACAGAGCCTGTCTGTTGCAGTGCTCGGCACCCACCTAAACAGGGCTAAGCCATGGTCTGCTGTGGGCAGATGCCACTGCCCCCTCCACCACCAGTACCCCTCCGCCACCATGCTGACATGCCCTTATGCTGGTGGTGCTGGTGGTGTGCAGTCTCAGGCCATCCAGTGTGCCAGTAGGTGGCTGCCTATGGTGCGGAATCTGGGGTAGGGGTGCCTGCATAGACGTCCATGCTTCCCCCCCCCCACCACCGCCTGCCAATGTTCTGTGCCCTTGGAGGTGCCTGCTGGGTACTATCCCCTGTGACACTGTGAGAAACACACTCGTGCCCATGTTGGGGCCTCATCAGTTGCTGTCTGGCTGCTGTACAGTTTCAGCATTCCTATGTGCCACCTAGATATCTGCATAGTCCGCACTGTGCCCCAGCTGCACCACAGCATGTGCCGCCTGCAGCGCTCTGTATCCCATTTTAAAGCATCTATACAGTTGCCCTTTCTGACATGCCCACCCTGCTGTTGCCGCACATGTGCACGCCATAGGAAACCTGTCCAATAAAAAGGGAAAACCCTGATCAGCGCTATTTCAATGTGGGATCATTCACCTTGTAGGGGAACAGAGCATAGACCCTTTCAAAAATGATATCTTTTTTTGGAGCTTTCTCAGTAGTGCTTTTTTATTTTTCCCATTAATATCACTATTGGCCAGCTTGGTTATGGTGATTTTAAATTTTGTTCAGGTCATTTTCCATGTTTATTTGCCCTTTTGTTCCGTGCACATGTATCACAACTGTCACTTATTTTAGGTTTCCCTGGCTTTGCTGTACATTGCTGACGGAAATTGTTTCTCTTTCCTGCAAATGTGCCTTAACGCGAGGGTTTCACTGGCGTTAGTGATCAGACCCGTATTCCACAGCGTTAATGTGCCTGGAGCCTCTCCCCTCCCACTCTCCACCCATTGACCCCTCCTCTCTGCCCTCTGGGAAGCCTTCCTCCGCCCTTCAGCGCCGGATTTCACGGCGTTAGGGTGCCTTAACACTGCAGGCATGTTATCGTGCGATAACGTACATTATCGCGCGATAAAGTGCCTTCATCACCCGATAGTGTACCTTATCACGCGCTAATTCCACCGCTGCGACGTTAGCGTCCTTTAGTAAACATACCCCTTCATCTCTTGTTATAAAGAAACAGTAGGATCTGTAAGTAGTTTCTTATAGTATTTATGATCTGCTAAATGATCCAACACTTTTTTATGATAAGTAATTGCATTCATTACTACTATTGCTCCTCCTTTATCTGCTCTCCGAACTATAACTGCGGATTGTTGCCTAAAAGAACAGAGAGCCTAATAATAACAACTAGATATACTTGAAAAATGCCTCTGATAGGAAGTATCCAAATCTTGTAAATTCCGGAGAACCAAATTCTGAAATGTTGATAATGTTGCATCTGTATTAAGTGGAGGTAACCATTTGGATTTCACAAGTTAGTTGTTAATAAAGGTGGATTGTTTGGATAGTAAGTCATCTTGTAGGAATAATCATGTACTGGCAATGTCCCAGTTTTTATACGATTTGTTTTATTTGATTTTTTTCCATGTCAAATATGTGTGCATATATAGTCCAAAGCCATTTCACTGCCCACTTTTTTTAGGAGATATTGGACATTAAGGGGGTTGAACTGCAAGGGTGAAAATAATGTTGACGACAACCGTGAGGTTTTTGCTTTTTGAGTTCTAGGAGTTAGTGCTGTTTTGGTATGGTATGGCAGGTTTTTTTTCTAGTACCCCTATTGAAGGGTTTTTTTTGTTACTTCTAGAAATATTTGCTGAGTTCTTCATTGAAAACATTTTAAATTTAACATTAGGTTTAAAGTAAAAAATGTGATGTAGATAGATGTTTAGGTTATTTTATGGTGTGAAATACTCAAAATGTTTAATGATGAGATTTTAAGTCACAGAGAAGGTCAGATATAATCTGTTGGAGTTTGAAAATTCTGGTTTTTCAGCTGCAAATTTTCTGGCACACCACCAACTTAAGTAGTCATCCTACATCCTTGAAGTCTATTAACATATGCAAAACATTTTCATTAATGCAAATGTGCAAAATGAACTGAATAAAGCTTTAACCAACTGGTGGTAAAAGTAAAAAAGGGATCCTGAAAAAGAACCAAAAGTCCCTACGCGCCATAGGGCAGGGTCCCGAGGCCAGTATAGTAACTGGGTCCCCGGGGCCCAACCCTCCCTGGCGCGTTCCTGCAGAGGGGGCGTGTGCTATGGCAGCTGCCCCCTCGTCGGGGTGCTTGTGTTCCAGCGATTGCCGCTGGGGTCCGAAGTGGGCGGGGCCGGCAGGGTGAGAGGGACATTGGAGGCGTGGGATCTCCCTCTTCCTGCCGGCTCGCCTGCTGAAAAGGTGTGTACGGGGGGTCTCCTGTTTGTCTGGGCCTTTACCGTTGGGGCTGGAGCCATAGGGGGTTTTGGGGGGGGGAGGCTCGGGTGCTGATAAAAAAAAAATAAATAAATAAAGGGCAGAGGGGAGGACAAGGGCGGCAGTAGAACCTGATGGTTTTGGCCGGTCTTGGGCAGAGCGTGGGCTCTTGGTCTTCGCCATGTGGCGGGGGGCCTACGTCAGCGGCTCACTCCCTGCTGTCTGTGAGCGGGGATCGGTAGATTGGCGACTCAGGGTTGCTGCGCCTTGCGGGGACAGGCTGGCGTCGTGGTTCTGGTAAGGGGGGGGATTCTTTCTGTTGGTAACCTTAAAAAAAAAAAAAAAAAAAAGTAAAACGCAAAGAGCTGACCGCGGCACTGTGCACGGGGGACATGTAATTATAAAAAAAAAAAAAAAGGGGGAAATAAGCCAGTAGCTAGGGTCAATTCCCACTTGCACTCCTCGGGGCCTGCGCATGTCCCTTACCTCTTCACGGCCGCAGTAGGAAGGCCTGGCAATCTACGTCCAGTGGCACTGCCTGGAAACCCCAGGAGTGGCCTGCCACCAGGACCCCGGGCTGACTCAAAGGCACACAGGGCAGTGGCAAAGCAGCCCACCAGGACGATATGGCACGTCGGCCTAGTGTGAGAGGTACTGTGCAGCGGTCAGTGGGCAAAGGTGGGTCGGCATGGGAGCATGGCACGCTGCGGGGTAGGCGCACTTCCCCGTCAAGGGGGGGGCGGCTGGCAGGAGTGCGGCAGCAGCAGGGGTTTGTCATGGCACCAAGCGTGGGCGCGGGAAAGGGAAATCTGGGGGGGTTGGTGGCAGGGGGGCATCAGGAGGGGCGCCTCAGGTCAGGCCTGGTGGGGGGGGGAAATGGAGGGCTTGGGGTGTGGGGAGGCCGGGTCCCTGTGGCGAGCAGGGGGCGGTGAGGAGGCGGGTGAAGCAGTCTTAGCGGCTGGCAATGTTGGCTCCACAGGTGTTGGGGTGGTGGGGCCAACATTGGGGCAGGTTGATAGTCTACGTTTGGAGGCCACGGGGGGGTGGGCCGATGGGTGTGGCCCCGTCTATGCCAGGGGAGACTGGGCGCTTGGTGTACCCTGGCCTTGGCAGTCCCCTGGGGCCGTGGATGTGTGGTGCGGGTCCGTGGGGGGTGTGGGGGCCGTGGGGTGGCAGTTGGGGCGACTGGTTCGGGGCGGGCTGTGGGAGGGCCGGGAGTGCCTTGGGCAGTGGTGCAGCTGCGTGGGATGCAGGCGGGCTTGGTTCCTCGGCATGGGGTTGGGGGGGTGGGTCCGAGTGTGGGGTCCAGCACTTCAGGGGCTGTTGCTGCTGGCTTCTCTCCTTCTTTCCTCCTGCAGGTTCCGGGTCATGCACTGTCCAGGACTGGTATAGCTGACCCGAGCAGGAGCATGGCTGGAGGTCCCGCAAGTCCCTTGGAGGAGCAACCTGGTTCGGCGGCGCAGGTTCATTCCGAGATCACTCCAGTGGTGTCCCCCCGCGGGACTGGTGAGTATGTGGTAGTTAGGGGTGGGGGATTTGAAGTAGTCACGCAGACCCCGAGTACAGGCATAGCTGCGGAAAGGAAGGAACGATCTAAGCGCAGGCGGGGTCGCTATTGTCGGCGTGCGTCTTCCTCATCCTCGTCCTCCTCATCGTCCACGGTTTTGTTGGGTGACTCGGTGCCGACGGTGGGGCAGAAAGGGGAGGGCGGGGAGGCTACAGTGGTCCGCTACGCTGAATTGTGGGAGTGTGTGCCGCGAAAGCTGCATCATCGGGTTAAGCGCCGCAGGTACATTGACATTTGCCGCCTGCTCGATGGCAGAAAGCGGTCCGGGGAAAGCCGAAAAAAGCGCAAGGAGGACGAGAAAGCCGGTAGGGTGCGGAAGACCTCCCGCAATACCCTCAATTGGATTCGTGCCTTTTTGCGTTTAGCCAGTGTTTGGGGCCATTACTTCCCTGAGCAGTACGAGGTGCTGCTAGCTTATGCAGATACCATCCTTGCAGCGACACAGGCTCACGAAGGTTGGGCCTGGTTGAATTATGATGAGGAGTTCCGGGACATGATGGAGGAGAATGTACAGTTGTCGTGGGGGATGAAGGACATCAATTTATGGTTAACGCAGATGTCTGTAAAGAGTCGGGTAGGGGGATCAGGTGGAGCAGGCAGCAAGGCTGGGCCATCTGCTGTGGGGGTGGGTTTGCGTTCCTTTCAGGCGCCAGCTCTTGCTGTGTCCCAACCAAAAGCGGGGGGTGGTGGTTACGCTGGGGGCGACATCTGTTGGCGTTTCAACAAGTCGTCTTGCCCATTCCCCGACTGTAAATTTAAGCACGCCTGCTCCCTGTGTGGGAGTGGCCACATGGCCATCAAATGTAGTCGCAAGGGAGTGGCAGGAGCCCCAGCGGGGGGTAAGTGATGGAGTTTGCAGGGCATTGGCTCCCACGCCCATGCGGGTTGAGGCGATGCACCCATGGTTGTTGCAGTATGGGCAGTCTGCCCGTGGGGGGGGCTTGAGTTTGCTATTGGCTGGTTTTTCGGAGGGTTTTCGGATTCCGTTTCAGGGTGCGCCGACGAAGGACGGGTTGCGAAATGCTAGTTCAGTGAGGGCACAGGTTGAGGTAGTGCGTAAGAAAATTGCTGAGGAATGTGGGCTTGGCAGAGTAGCAGGGCCTTTCAGCGAGCCCCGGTTTTCACCGTTCACAGTTTCCCCATTGGGCATGGTTCCCAAGAAAGAGCCGGGTAAGTTCTGGTTGATTCATAACCTTTCTTGCCCTCTTGGGGATTCTGTGAATGATCACATTCCTCGCGAACTATGCTCGGTGCGCTACGCTTCCTTCGATGCGGCTGTAGGCTTGGTACGTCAGTGTGGGCAGGGCGCTTTACTTGCAAAGGTGGACATCCAATCAGTGTTTCGTTTGTTGCCCGTCCACCCTTTGGCGGTTCCGTTGCTAGGTTTCTGTTTTGAATCAAGGTTCTATTTCGATAAGTGTATGCCTATGGGCTGTGCGATATCCTGCTCCTACTTTGAAGCCTTCAGTACATTCTTGCACTGGGTTTTGGAGAAGAGAACGGGTGTCCGTAATATCGTACACTATCTGGATGATTTCCTGTTTGTTGGGCCTAGTCGGGTAGGCACATGTGCCACCCTGCTTGAGTCTTTTTTGGGCTTGGTGGGTGACTTCGGCATTCCCCTTGCGGCAGGCAAGACCTTGGGCCCTGCTACGTGCCTTACCTTTTTGGGAATCGAGATCGACACCGAGGCTATGGTTGTGCGTCTGCCTGTGGAGAAAGTTGTGCGGCTCAGGGAATTGGTAGCGTTTGTGGGGTCTTCAAGCAAAATCACCCTGCGGGTCTTGCAGTCGTTAGTGGGGCACCTCAATTTCGCTTGCAGGGTTTTGCCTATGGGGCGCCCCTTTGCGCGGCGGCTGTCACTGGCTATGGCGGGGGCGTACCTTCCGCATCATTGGATCCACGTGTCGGTGGGAATGCGTGAGGATTTGCGGGTGTGGGATGCCTTCCTAACGGGTTTCCACGGCTGCTCGGTGCTTCAGCTGCCTTAGATATCGAATTGGGATCTCCACTTGTTTATGGATGCGGCAGGCAGCTCTGGTTTTGCAGCTTATTGCCAAGGGGCTTGGTGTGCGGAATTGTGGCCGCTGGAATGGGTGCAATCTGGCTTGACCCATAACATTGCCTTCCTTGAGCTTTTCCCTATAGTGGTTGCATTCTGGGTTTGGCATGAGCACCTGCGTGATTGGAGAGTGGTGTTTTGGTGCGACAATGTGGTGGTGGTCGAGGTTATTAATCGCCAGGTGCCGCGGTGCCCATGGGTGACTTCCTTGATGAGGGTGTTTGTATTGGCTTGTCTGCGCTTGAATGTCACCGCCAGGGCGTGTCACGTGCCAGGCTCCCGGAATTCCATTGCTGATGCTTTGTCCCGTTTTCAGTGGGCGCAGTTTCGGCGGTTGGCTCCAGGAGCGGAAGAGGCGGCCTCACGGATCCCGGAGCATCTTTGGAGAGTTGGGACCCCGACTTGATGGCGCTGTTGGCTGTGTCTGTGGCTCGTGGCACTTGGACGCTGTATCGGCGTGGATACATTCAGGTGAGTGCATTTCTGGGTGCGCGGGGTTGGTCGGGAGGTTTTGTGCCTGATGGGCTTGTGGGCCAATTTGTCTTGTGGGCAAAGAAGGAGGGTTGGGCTCGGTCGGCGGTTGTAGCTGCATTGGCGGGGCTTTCCTTCTTTTGTAAGGCGGCCGGTTGGGGTAATCCCAGGGTGTCCTTTTTGGTCAAGCGCCTTTTGGCAGGTTGGGCCAGGGGGCATCCTAGAGTGTGGGACTGGTGGCTCCCTGTTTCCCACGAGATTTTGCTGCACATATGCAAGGCATTATCTCACATCGCGGCGTCGAGTTACGAGTCCGTTTTGTTTCATGCGCTGTTTGTGACGCCATTTTTTGGGGCATTTCGCGTGTGTGAGCTGGTGCCCAGGTCTGCGCGTCGGGGTGCATTTGGCGGGCTCAACTGTGCGCATGTCACGATAGAGGTGTCCCAGGTGCGCATTTACATCCCGCACTCCAAAACGGACCAGATGGGAAAGGGTTGCTGGGTGGTTTTGAATGCTATCTTTCCCTTGTTATCCTGCCCGGTTCATGCCCTTCGGGCCTTCCAGCAGTTTGGGTCATAAGAACATAAGAACATAAGAAATGCCATACTGGGTCAGACCGAGGTCCATCAAGCCCAGTATCCTGTTTCCAACAGTGGCCAATCTAGGTCATACGTACCTAGCAGTTTCCCCAAAAGACACAGGTTCTGCAGTGCTTGTACTAGGCCAAGCATTGATATCCTGGGTCCCTTTTTAATAGTGGTTTATGGACCTTTCCTCCAGGAACTTGTCCAAACCTTTTTTAAACCCAGCTATACTAACAGCCCTTACTACATCCTCCGGTAACAGATTCCAGAGTTTGATTACACGTTGAGTGAAGAAATATTTCTCCTATTTGTCTTAAATAGTTTACCCTGTAGCTTCATTACATGTCCCCTAGTCCTTCTATATTCTGATAGCGTAAACAATTGATCCACGTTTATCCGTTCCACTCCATTCATTAATTTATACACCTCTATCATATCTCCCCTCAGCCGTCTCTTTTCTAGGTTAAAGAGCCCTAACCTTTTTAGCCTCTCTTCATAGGAGTAGCCTTCCATCCCCTTCACCAATTTGGTGGCTCTTCTCTCTACTTTTTCTAATAACTCTATGTCCTTTTTAAGATACGGTGACCAGAATTGCACACAATATTCAAGGTGCGGTCGTACCATGGAGCGATACAGAGGCATTATAATATCCTTTGTTTTATTCTCCATCCCTTTTCTTATGACACCTAGCATTCTATTTGCTTTCTTGGCCGCCGCTGCACACTGGGCGGAGGGTTTTAACATGTTATCCACGATGACTCCTAAATCTTTTTCCTGGGTGGTGGTTTCTAATGTGGAGCCTTGCATCGTGTAACTATAGTGTGGGTTGTTCTTTCCTAGGTGCATAACTTTGCACTTGTCCACATTAAATTTCATCTGCCATTTGGATGCCCAGTCTTCCAATTTATCCAGATCCTCCTGCAGTTTTCCACAATCCTCTTGGGTTTTAACAACTTTAAACAGTTTTGTGTCATCTGCAAATTTGATAACCTCACTAGTTATTCCCTTTTCCAGGTCATTTATGAATATGTCAAAAAGTAGCGGACCCAGTACAGATCCCTGGGGTACTCCGCTATTCACCTTTTTCCATTGGGAATATTGGCCATTTAGCCCTACCCTCTGCTTTCTATCTTTTAACCAGTTCCCGATCCACAATAGTACACTGCCTCCTATCCCATGACTTTTTAGCTTCGCCAAAAGTCTCTGACGGGGGACCTTGTCAAAAGCTTTCTGAAAGTCCAGATACACTATATCAACCGACTCACCTTTGTCTACCTGTTTATGCACACCTTCAAAAAAACAGATCAGATTAGTAAGACAAGATCTTCCTTGTCTAAAGCCATGTTGGCTGTCTCCCATTAGGCCATGACTATCTACATGCTGTGTAATTTTGTTCTTTATGATGGTTTCTACCATTTTCCCTGGTACTGACGTCAGGCTCACCGGTCTGTAATTTCCCGGGTCACCCCTGGAACCCTTTTTAAAAATTGGTGTTACGTTGGCGACCCTCCAATCTTCAGGTATTACAGATGATTTTAATGAAAGTTCACAGATTACCAATAACAGGTCTGCAATCTCATATTTCAGTTCTTTCAACACTCTGGGATGTATACCATCCGGTCCAGGTGATTTGCTACTATTCAGTCAGGGGGGCAGGAGAAATTTTTCATCCATGCAGACGGCCGGCTGGTAATGCAATTCCAGTTTACAGCGGTGTTGCGTTTGGCTTTGCGTTTCCTGGGCTACGATGACAGGAGCTACGCTTCGCACTGTTTCAGGATTGGTGCGGCCACGAGTGCGGCGGCTGCAGGACTCGATGCCCGGGTCATTCGGCGGATCGGTAGGTGGCGTTCGGGAGCTTATGAGGGGTACGTTCGCCCGTAGGTACTCCTTGAGGCAGGGTCGGTGGCTGTGGGGGGGGGGGGGGCGGAATACAGCAGTTGTTATGGGTAAAGGGGGGGGCAGGGTATATGAACATGTCCCTTCGTCTTGCAGAGTTGCTGGCTGGTGGCAGTCCAATCTTCTCCTTTCAGATGGCGTGTGCTCAGGAGATTGGTGGATCGTTGGCCATTCCTTCATCTATTGGGCGGAGCGACGGGCGGCAGTGCGGCCGCTAGGTATCCACCTTGGGCTGGCTGATTCAGGAGTGCGACTCTGCTGGATGGGTCAACGCAGCATACGATGGTGGCAGCTCTTGGCCTTTGTTTGGGCGAACCTTGGCCAGCGGCGGCGGCCAGTAGAGTTGTTAATTCATCTCGGCAGCAATGACTTGCAGAGCTGGTCCTGTCGACAGCTTTGTCGGGCTGTGCTGAGGGACATCGCTCTGGTTCGGGAGTTGCTTCCGGGTGTGGCCATCGTATGGTCTGACATTATCCCTTGCCCTGCATGCTGGGACCAGCGGCGTTGGTCGCGTGGCCTGGTCAAGATAAACAGGCAGATTGGACATTGGGTGCAGCAGACAGGAGGGCTTCAGGTGTTGCACCCTTGGGCAGAGGTCAGGTGCACGGGGCTCTATCGGTTGGATCGGGTGCACCTTGCCCCAGTGGGTCAAGATCTCCTGCTGAATGTCTGGCAGGAAGCTCTGGAGGGTTGGTGCTGGTCACAGCTTTCTTTGGGGGGGGCGGCGCAAGGATAGTGGTCTACCTTGCGCCGGTGGCAGGGTAGCGAGTTGGCGCTCGCTGACCCGGGGGAGGAGGCACCGAGGCGGATGCCGCTTCGCTTGGGAGCAGCAGTGCTCCTAGTTTGGGAGAGACTTCACGGCTGGGGTCTCTGCCCGGTGGAAGGCAACTTAGCCGGCCTTTGCTAATAATATGGCGAGGCGGACGGTAGGGGGAATGGGGGGAGGATGATGCTCCACTTTGCTAAAAATGGCTGGTGGGGGGCATCATCCGGATTAGTGGGATGGGGGGGGGGGAATTTGTTGCATTACGAATGTTGAGTTGGCCCAGGCTGGGTTTACTACTGTTAATAAAGCTGCGACCAAGCACTTGTTTTCCAAATTCCTGTGTCTGCATGCTCTGTGTGGGTGTGCCAGTCAAAGGGGGTTGGGGAGGGCACGAGAGTTGGGTTGTCGGCATTGAGCAAGTTGAGGTGCTCATGCTGGATTGGAGGGTTTGGGTGGCGGGGTTTCAGAGTCGACAGGGATGGGCATCCGGATACCTCGATTATTCTTCCCATTCGCATCCCTATTATGGGGCATGTTTACTAAACAGGGCTAACGGTTAGCATGCGCCATTTGTAACTAGATCCCATTATTCAGTGGGACGTAGTTACAAATAACGCATGGTAACCGTTAGCCCAGCTTAATAAATATACTCCAAGGCTGATGATCTAGATCGAGCCTAGATGTTGGAGTTTTAGCCCATTTCCTATAAAAAGGATGAAAAAGGAAACATACGCTTCTGGATTGCAGAAAATTACGTCATACATATTGTAATTTTTCGCATACCTAGAAATTTTTTGACTCTGAAGCATCTTTTTATTTATTGCTGAGTTAAAAAATACTCTGAAAACAAAATAGTTATTTAGAAATAAAAATGCAATTAAAACAGTATTATGTACTGTACCTTTCTCATCTAGGTTATTATTTGCAAACAGAACAGCTTATTAAAAACATAAATCAATCTTGCTTTGTTTTAGAGAGATGTAAAGAATGAATTTTCTATTAGTCATTAGGATTTGAAAACGGAAAGGCATAATCACAGCTGCTGTCCTTGCATGATATCACCTGCGTGTCTAATAAAACTGAAAGAGATTATAGCGCACCAAAATGGGTCATTAGCTAAGCAAATTACGCTGGTGGAAAAGTTATTTTTTCTATTTATTCTTGTTAAGTATCTTTTCTTAATTCATGGCACAACACAGTAACACAACACAGTACACTTTTAGCAAGGCAGGGTATTTTAAGTCCAACATTATTTACCCCCACAATAAGTACACATGCCACATTTTGGGATAGGGAAGAAGTGGGTGGGAAGACAAGGGGGAAGATTATTCAACATTCTCTAGGACATGGGAAAGTCTATTTTCAAATATTGCTGAAGGACTGAATGGAAAAGTCTGTCTTTTTGCAGACGACACAAAAATTTGCAACAGAGTGGAATCCCCCGTGGGAGTGGTTAACATGAGGAAAGATCTACAAAAGCTGGAAGACTGGTCTAATGCTTGGCAACTACGATTTAATGTGAAAAAGTGCAGTGTCATGCACTTGGGTAGCAGAAATCCAAGGGAAATGTACGTGATAGGGGGCGAGAGGTTGGTATGCATGGTTCAGGAGAAAGACCTTGGTGTGATTATCTCTGATGATCTCAAGGTGGCAAAACAGTGCGACAAGGCGGTGGCAAAAGCCGGGAGGATGTTGGGCTGCATACAAAGAGGGATTACCATCAGAAAGGAAGAGGTACTTATGCCACTGTATAAGTCACTGGTGAGGCCTCACTTGGAATACTGTGTTCAGTTTTGGAGACCGTATCTTACAAAAGATGTAAAAAGACTGAAACTGTTCAGAGGAAAGCGACCAAAATGATTTGGAGCCTGCATCAGAAGCAGGGCCGGCCCGTCCATTGAGCAAGAATGTTTTTTGCACAGGGTCCCGCGTTTCAGGGGGCCCCGCGCAAAAAACATTCTTCATCATCCCAAATTTAAAAAAAAACCAACAAACCGGCTGCTTCTGCCGCGGCAGCATCAAGAGTTCTGCCGCGGGGCCCCCCCTGCCCGGCAGAGCCTCCCTGCATCATCAGCTACCTTCAAGTCCCAAAACGTGGGCTTCTTTCAGAGCAGCGAGAGTTTCCTTTCTTGCGGCTCTGTTAATCCCGCCGGGGCTGATGGGATTTCCCATCACCCTCGGCGGGATTAACAGAGCCACGAGAAAGGGAAACTCTCGCGGCTCTGAAAGAAGCCCGCGTTTTGGGATTCAAAGCTAACTGATGATGCAGGGAGGCTCTGCCGGGCAGGGGGGGCCCCGCGGCAGAACTCTTGATGCTGCCGCGGCAGAAGCAGCCGGTTTCTTTGGTTTTTTTTTAAAATTTGGGATGATAGGGGGGAAGGGGGTTTAGGACTGGTAATGGGCTATGGGGGGGAGGCTAATACTGGAAGTGGGCTGATGGGGGGGTGGGGTTAGGACTGGTAATGGGCCATGGGGGGGGGGGGCGAATACTGGAAGAGGGTTGATGGGGGGGTGGGGTTAGGACTGGTAATGGGCCATGGGGGGGGGGGCTAAGACTGGAAGTGGGCTGATGGGGGGGGTTAGGACTGGTAATGGGCTATGGGGAGGGGGCTAAGAATGGAAATGGGCTGATGGGGGGGTTAGGACTGGTAATTGGCCATGGGGGGGCTAAGACTGGAAGTGGGCTGATGGGGGGGTGGGGTTAGGACTGGTAATGGGCCATGGGGGGGGGCTAAGACTGGAAGTGGGCTGTGGGGGGGGGGGGGGTAGGACTGGTATTTGGCTAGGGGGCGGGGGCTAAGACGGGAAATGGGCTGATGGGGGGGTTAGGACGGGTAATGGGCTAGGGGCTATTTGGGATGATAGGGGGGAAGGGGGTTTAGGACTGGTAATGGGCTATGGGGGGGAGGCTAAGACTGGAAGTGGGCTGATGGGGGATGGATAGAACTATAAAACGGCCATGGGGGCAGATAAGGCTGGAAGTGGGCTGGTGGTGGTGGTGGTGGGGGGGTTAGGACTGGTAATGGGCTATGGGGGGGGCTAAGACTGGAAATGGGCTGATGGGGAGGTTTAGGACTGGTAATGGGTTATGGGGGGGGGCTAAGACTGGAAATGGGCTGATGGGGGGGTTAGGACTGGTAATGGGCTATGGGGAGGCTAAGACTGGAAATGGGCTGATGGGGGGGGTTAGGACTGGTAATTGGCTATTGGGGGGGCTAAGACTGGAAATAGGCTGATGGGGGGGGGGCTAGGACTGGAAATAGGGTGATGGGGGGTTAGGACGTAATGGGCTGATGGGGGGTTAGGACTAGTAATGGGCTATGAGGAGGCTAGGACTGGAAATGGGCTGAGTGGAAGGAGGGCTTGAACTGCAAATAGCTGATGGGGACGGGGGCTTGGAATGGAAATGGGTTGTGAGGGGGAGGGAGCTAGGACTGGAAATGGGTGAGTGGGGGGGGGGCTAGGACAGGAAATGGACTGATGGAGGGGCTAGAATAGGACTGGAAATTGGCTGTTGGGGGGGGGTGCTAAGATTGGAAATGGGCTGTGGTGGGGGTTTGGATTGAAATGGACTCATGAAGGGGCTAGAACTGGAAGTAGGCTCATGGGGGGCTTGGAATGGAAATGGGCTGAGTGGAGGGGAGCTAGGATTTGACATGGGCTGATGGTGGGGCTAGGAAAGGACTAGAAATGGGCTCTTGGGGGGCTGGGATTGGAAATGAGCTGATGGAGGGACTCGGATGGGACTGCAAATAGATGGGGGGCTAGGACTGGAAATTGACTGATGCGGGGACTAGAAGGGAGCGGATGCTGGGTGGGACTGGAACTAGAATGGAGCTGATGTTGGGGGAGAATTAGAATGGGATGGAGCTGGGAGAGTGAAATGGAGAGGGAAAAAATATTTTGTGTGGGAGGGAAGACAAATCTACAATTGTCCGGATATTGGGAGAGTAAGTGGGGATTGAGGATGGAGGGGTAAAATTTGAGTGGATGAAATAGGAATGAGGAAAGAGCAAAAGGAGAAAGATTAGTATGTTAAAGCAGATGTAGAGAGAGAATGGAAAAAAACTAGGAAAGAAGAAAAGACAAATGGACAGCAGACGATGAAGAGTTAGCGGAAGACACGAAGAAACCAGAAGAAAGTGGCTGGAGCAATTGCAGCTGAAAAAAAATGCACAAAAGGTAGAAAAATATCTCATTTTGAATTTATTAATTGGAATATGTTAGCTCTGGGAAATGTGCATCATTAACGTCTGCGCTTTGTTTAGTACAAGAGCAAATTAATGTATAGTTTTATTTCTACAGTGTTGTACATTCCAAGTTTGGCTTTTGGGATTCCCAGTTTAATTATTGTCTTCCTGTTTCTAAATTGTGATTCCTTGTTTGGTGACGGTCTATGTTCTGCATGTGTAACTGAGCTGAGGTATTCTGTTTATGTAACACCTATTTGACATTGCCACTTGTTCTCTTTCCCCAGTAGGTCATGTATTGTTGTTCTCTGAAATGTATTGGTTTAATATTTGCAGCGTTTCCTTTTGATAGTTAGGGTATGGTGCTTTGTGAATCCTGGTAGTGCTGTCAGGATACGGCGGGTTTGCTATGGGTTCTAAATGGGCAGTGTTTGTAGTAGTTCCTAATGTGTCTGGCAGTTGGCACTGGATTATAGTAATATAGAAGTCTTTTAGTCTTTCTTTATCCATACACTCATTAAGAGGCATGTTTACTAAAAGTTAGTGTATGGTAACATTATGCAAATATTTATGCAAATGAGGCCCCTTATGCAAATGAGGCCCGCACCGAGTCTCCGCACATGGCCCCGCACCCCCCTTGGGCCGCCCCTGATCAGAAGCCTTATGAGAAGAGACTTGAAGACCTAAATATGTACTCTTTGGAGGAGAGGAGGGACAGGGGAAATATGATTCAGACCTTTAAATACTTAAAGAGAAATGATGAACAAACAAACCTCTTCCAAAGATGGGGAAGCTGTAAAACTAGAGGGCATAACATGAAGCTGCAAGGTGGTAAATTGAAAGGCAATGTCAGGAAATATTTTTTCACTAAAAGGGTGGTGGATGCTTGGAATGCCCTCCCAATGGAAGTGGTGGGGGCAAACACGGTGACGGAATTCAAAAAGGGATGGGACAAACACAGTGGATCCCTTTACAGCAATAAGATAAAAACAAGATAAACGGTACCATCTAAATTCTGAACCATATAACGTCTCAACAAATAGGGGTGTCATGCATGGAGTGGTGGGTTTATCCCTAAACAAAGACATGGGGAGGGGTGGCCTGCACAGAGTGACAGGTGCACCTACTCTTGCCATCTTGCTGGGCAGACTAGATGGACCATGCTGGTCTTTATCTGCCGTCATTTACTATGGTACTGTGTTACTATGTAAATATTTTTATGTAGTTTAACAGGGTCTTGAAAATAGTTTCCTCACTCCGGGTAAAAATATGCCAAAAGAAATAAGATGAGGTGGAGTCAGGAATTTACTTTCATGAGAATACTTTCCACCTACCTTAAAACAAATGCAAATCCAAAGTACCTGCTTTTTCTTGCTTGCTGAATTTTTAAAGGAAAAACTGTGCAAGGAATTTCCATTTTCAGCTACATTGAAAATTAGCCCATTCATATCATATATTAATAAGAGAGTGGATGAAAGAACATTTATACATAAATGCACAACCTTTACATTGATCAAAAAGCAACAGTTCAAATGAAATAAGGAGAAACAGAATGCTTTAAAATCAGCAAAGGTGTAGGACAAGGCTGCAAACTCCCCCCTACCTGTTTAATCTATATGCAGAACAAATCATAAGAGAATGATCATGACTGTGTAAAGACTGGTGGAAGTCTCATCAACAACCTTCACTATGCTGATGATACCACAATTCTGGCTGAGAGTGAAGACAATCTGAAACATTTGCTTCTCAAGAACAAGGAATATAGGGGTATGTTTACTAAACTGCGGTAAACGTGAATAACGCGCGTTGTACGACGTTAACGATCGTTAGCGTGCTATAGCGTGCGCTATAGCGCATTAACGATCGTAAATGCGCTATAGCACGTGCTATCACGCGCTAACGAGTGTAATGCTCCGCGGCACGGTAAAACACCGCAGAAGGTGGAGAGAGGGCGGAGAGAAGGGGTCAATGGGCGGAGAGTGGGCGGGGAGAGGCTCCCTGCACACCAACGCGCTGAATTTCAGAGCTGAATTCGAACGCGAATGAAAACCTACCGGTAAAAGCACTTTAAAGGGAGAGAAACCATTTACGTGTCAGCAATGTACAGCCTAGGCAGGGAAAGCAAAAAAAGGTGATAAGTTTGATACATGTGCACAGAACAAAAGGGCACAGAAACACCGAAAATGACAACAACAAACTGGAAAAAAACAACAACCAAGCTGGCCAATAGTGGTAGCAATGAGAAACATCAACCCCCCCCCCCCGGGTAAGCTCCATAGAACAGATATAATTCGTGGAAGGGTCCATACTCCGTCCCCATACAAGGTGCATGGGCCCACAGTGAAATAGCGCTGCTCAGGGATTTCCCCACCATCGGACAGGGTTCCTATGGCGTGCACATGTCCCGCAACATCAGGGCGGGCATGTCGGAACGGGCAACCGGGCAGATGCTGGAAAAGGGGATACAGAGGGCTGCAGGTGGCACATGCAGTGGCGCAGCTGGGCCACAGTGGGGACTAGGGTGATGCTCAGTTGGCCCATAGGAATGCGTAAACAGTAGAGCCATACAGCAACTGATGAAGGCCCAACATGGGCACGAGTGTGTTTCCCAACGCGTACAGGGGAGAGTACCCAACAGCAACCCCCAAGGGCACGGAACACTGGCAGGCGGGACTGGGGGGGAGCATGGACATCTATGCAGGCACCCCTACCCCAGAACACGCACCATAGGCAGCCGCCTACCTGCACACTGGATGGCCTGAGACTGCGCACCACCAGCTCCACCAGCAGAAGGGCATGTCAGCATGGTGGCTGAGGGATACTGGTGGTGGAGGGGGCAGTGGCAGCTGCCCGGAGCAGACCGTGGCCTAGCCCTGTGTAGTTGGGTGCCATGCACTGCAACAGACAGGCCCTGTCTGACCAACAGTCATGGTATCACCAGGGAATGCACCATCTCTGTGAGAACATGGTGGTGCAATGCACAGAACCCCTGTATTCAGAAGCAGAAGGTCACAGGTTCAAGTCCCAGCTGTGGTTTCCGCATATTTATGCAGTCCTCATATTTTACCCACTACTATAACATGCTAATACAGGCAGAACCGTTCTTGCAGATGACGTAAACATGCCCAAAACACCAACATTTTACCCTACAGAGCACAGACACCATAAACATGCACATTACCTAGAGCAGAGCCTCCCAAATGCAGTCCTGGACGGCCAAACACCATTCCAGTTCCATGCTGCCTCTGATAAAGATGCCTGTGCTGCATTTCTATGCGCCACCCCATGGTATGCAGATGTATCTCATGCATATTCATGAGGGTCAGCATGAAAACCCGAACAGTGTTTGGCACCGCAGGACTGGAGTTGGGAACTTCTGCCGTAAAGCAGCATCCAACAGGGGCAGACACACCCGCACCCACAGGCCCCATTATCCACAGCCTTCTGGAGAGGCAGGACTGTGGGCTCTTCATGCATCTCCCAATACTAGCACTTGCATACCTTAGTAATGCCACCCTAAACCGGGGAATATGGTACACATCTATCAAAAGGTTGCTAGGATTCCTGGCAGATAGCAATTCCTAGGTTAGGTACAAGTGTCTGAGTGAGCTGCATCATAGCAACCTTTCTGATGTATGTGGAGTGTGCTACAGGTCATGTGTCTGACAGTGTTTACCAACCTGGGGAGTGACTCCTACAGTATTGCGTACCATAGCCATGCCTGCACTGTGCTCAGGACTTGTTTGGTGGCCTGGGCTGCCCAACACCTCTATAGTTGCACAATGCTGGCATAGGTGTGGGGAGTGTGTGTCTGTCTATCCAGTGTGTGGTGGCTTCCCACACCTTCCACAGCCCACACTGCTAGCACTGTTCCCAGTATTGGCCTGCCAATGTGCATAATGAGGAGCAAGGTACCGTGGGAATAGCCTGGATAGGGTTGCCTGGCCTGGCCACATCTGCGCTAGGCATAGGGCAATGGCTCAGACATTGTAGTGCCTGGTACCACCTGCACAGACAGTGTGGCCACAGCATGTCTTGCTGGGAGGTCACTCTCACCCTGACTGAGTAGTGACCACGGCATGGCTAAGTTCCCCCATAGTGCTATATAGCATTTTGCTCATGTGATATATGTGGGTTCCCTTTTGGGGCCCAATCACTGACTTATCTGCTTGGTGTGTATGCTGACATCCCCTAGGTTCTGGGTACATGCATCTCCTCCAGGACTATGGACTTGCTGGCGGACTGTCTGCAGCTAGTATGTTTCTTGCTGGAACACCTTGCAGGGTGCAGCGGCTGGAGGCTTGCTGCTGGGGAATGTCAGATAATGGTGGGGGGCAGCTGAGCATATCCAAGCCTGCCGTCTGTCCGCTATTGCGTAATGGATGTGTACCGCTCTGTCTGTTCCCCAGCAGGACTGCTGTTGTTGTTCCCCTCCACCTCTGCCATTGCAGGGGAGTAGACTGTGGATCTATTGGTGGGTGACCCTGTTTCCCACCCTATGCCCCAGAGGGTGGGATGTGTGGTGGTAGATGATCTGCCCATGGGTCCATACACCCCCCCCCTTCACCTACAGCAGGTAACCTTGGCACCAACACAGGATATGCACTATTCTGAGTGCATCATCGCCCATAAGGACTAGACATGACCGAGACATACAGCAGGGCACAGGTGTATCCTAGGTGTGTCTAACAGAGCTACCTATCACACAATGATGGGGACCTGCAGCATGGCGTATTTCAGCCATGAAAGGTGCTGTGGACCTGGTGCTGGGGGCCCCACCTCAACCTCAGGGTGGGCACTGTACCCGCACAATGTGAGTGTTTGTGGCTACTCTGTGGCAGTGCCACACACGGTCTGTCCCCCCTACAGGGCCGAGGTGCTGTGGGGTGCATACCCGCTCTTGTGCCCATCTCTTGACTGCTGATTTGCATGTGCAGTGCATCATGGGTATGGGTGGGTTACCCCTATCCTGGTAACCATAGCAGAATGTGGGTGTGGTGCCGTGCAGTCCTCCTGTGGCCAGCCAGTTGTTTGTTAGCAGCTCTAGCCCACTGGTTACTTCACTGCCTGTGGAGCCAGAGGTCATGGGTCCTAAACCCACTGTGGGGTTCATCAATAGGGCTGTCTTAGGCATTGTCTGTTTTTATTGTATATTAGTTCTGCCAGCAGGACCACCCTCAGGGTACTGTCCCCTTAGGGTGGCTCATAAGGCGCCCTATAGGGTGCCTTATTCTGCGCCCTATAAAGCGCCTTATAAGGTGCCTTATATGGTGTCCTATAGGGGACATTAGACGGTGCCTTGGCAGACATCGCACTTTATAATGTGCCCTATGGAGTGCCCTCTAGGGTGCCTTATGTGGCACCTTAGGTTACGCCTCTGTGAGGGTGTGTTTGCTGGCAGCACTATTCAGGTACAAGTAACCTTCCTCACAGCCCACTACTGAACCCTTTCCAGGCCAAGCCCAGTACTTTCGGGATCCAAACCTCTGCCTATATATTCCTATCAAATGGTATAGCATACATGACCATGCCAGAGGGAACGTCACTATTGGAACATATTGGATACGACGGGTACATTTTTCCTGACATGTGCAAACATTAACCCAGCTGCAGAATGTGGATTAAAATATTATAGTAGGCCTTCAAAGAGTTACACATGACGCCTCAGCCAGCCTTATTTATTAGACACACTGGGGAATTGAACCCATGATCCTTGTACCATCAGTCTGTGTAGTAACCATTGTGCTACAGCTCTGTTTTGGTGTTTGGGTGTCTGCACGCTGTCTTAAGCTTGCGCGCAGTAGCGCGTGCGCTGTAGCGATCGTTGCTGCGCGGCGTGCACTAACGCGCGCACCTGCGTGTTATCAGTTACGATGTACCGCCCATGTCCTTTTATGGCTTTCCTTCCACTAACGCGGCTCCTAACGCGAATTGCACTAACACAGTTTAGTAAACATACCCCATAGTCTTAAAATGGATCTGCACTTTAACACATAGCAGTCAAGAAATCTGACGATGCATTGCTCTTGGCAGAATGGCTATTAAGGACCTAGAAAAGATTCTCAAGAACAGAGATGTCTCTCTCCATACAAAGATTTGACTCATTCAAGCCATGGTATTTTCAATAACATCATATGGATGCAAAAGCCGGACAGTGAAAAAGATAGACAGGAAGAAAATTGATGCCTTTGAATTATGGTGCTGGCGGTAAATACAGCGTATACCATGCACTGCCCAAAGAACAAACCAGTCAATACTAGAAGAGATAAAACCTAAGCTTTCTTTAGAAGCTCAGATGACAGGACTTCGACTTTCATACTTTGGACACATCATGCGAAGAGAGAGATCATTAGAGAAAGACATCATGCTTGGCAAGATAGAAGGTCAACGCAAAAGAGGAAGGCCAGCAATGAGATGGATCCATACAATAACAGCAGTTATGAGTACCAGTCTCTCAACAATGAGCCGCCTGGCTGAAGACCGAACACAATTTAGGACAACTATCCAGAGGGTTGCCATTAGTCGACACTGACTCGACTGCACTTAACAACAACATGTGGTGCAATTAGGTGTGTATGCCTGCTCTCAAGGAGATATAAATGTCTGTGGTCTCAGTATTGCTGATAGTTTCACAGGATTTCTCTTTATAGTTTATAAAGGACATATAGGGGTCCTTTTACTAAAATTGTTATGCAGTTAAGTTCGTGTTAACTCCTTACACGGGTCTATTTATTTATTTTATTTTTTATTTATTTAGCTGTATTTATATCCCGCTTTTCACTGGATCAAAGCGGTCAATTGGGGGATACATTTAATACGAGAGGATATGACACACACACGCTAATACTTACAGGGAACATGGGCAATGGAGGGTTAAGTGGCTTGCCCAAGACCACAAGGAGTGCCTATAGGACTAGAAATCCCAGTCCCTCTGGCCTGAGATTACTTTCCCCAGGTGGGACTTGAACCCCCGGCCCTCTGGCCTGAAGTACCTTGTCCTTGTCTGTGGTAATTGGGTCTTGGTGGGGTTGGGGTAGATAGTGGGTATTAACTGCAGATTGTGGTTAGCATGGGCATCAGTAATGTGCGCTAATCATCAATGTTGCAATTAGCATGGGTGCACCTAGTGCCTCCTCAATAGGTGTCATTAGGTAATGCAATGCAATGTGTGCCTTCAAGTCAGTGCTGACTCCTGGCGACCCAGAAGCTCCTGGGTACACCTGCGATAATTGCCAGGGGCCAAAATGCATACTAAGGGATTTTTCCTCATGGTAATTGATGGCCACATGCTGTCCACATCCCCAACAATTACCATACTGTGGTGGCACTTTAATAAAAGGACCCCATAGATGCCTATGTGGCACTATAAAATAGGCTAAGAACAATTTCCCTGTAAATGTTTGATTTCAAAAGGTGGCATATGTTTTCGTAGATCCATTTCAGCTTGAAAATGTTCTGATTGGTAAGGATGATGTTTATCTAGCCAGTTTTGCTTTATTTTTCTTTGTGATTTTCTTAGTGATTATTCTGATGAGGGGCTACAGACCTTGTTAATTTGTGATTTGATATCCATTCTCAGAACCTTCTCTCCTCATGATGGGAGCAGCAAAACAATAATTTCTTATTTTTCTTTTTTTTTCATGGAACAATTTCTTTGTTTTGCTTTTTGTAATTTCTTTATCTTTAGTGTATCAAATTTAAAATATGCCTTCTCTTTTCCACGATTCCATTTTTCCATTCAGGCTCATAAGTGTCCCTGCTATTTACTTGTATCTTATTTTCTTTCATTGTCTTTTTCTCTAAATACAAAGATTATGCTTTATACTATACAAAGAACTAATGGCTTTCAGAAAAAATATTTCATCAGTGGGTTTGTCCATAGATGCATTACCTGGAGTTTTCTCTGAAGTAGAAGTGATGTCTTCTCTCAGAGATGTAGTTATGATACCATTTATCTTACACCTGCTGTTTTCATTATTGCCTGTAAGAATGCCTGACTGACTGTCCTCTCTGCTTATTTTCATCTTAACGCTGACATAGTGCTGCTACACCTTTCAGAGCAATAGACAGAAAATAAGGATGAGAAAAGGTTCTTACAAGTCGGAAAAGAACCCTCAACCTACTTTGCCAGAGGCCGAAGGATCCTTCCATCCTCCATCAGAGCTGGCCTATTCTATATTTTTCAACATACAAACCTTAACCTCTCATAAAGGGTGCAACAGACTAGATAAATATGCTGTATGAGGAGGGGCTGATAAGTCTCTGGCCTTGTAATGAAATAGAAAGCTACAGGCACACTTCGGTTCCGGAGGTCCGAATGATCTCACTGCACACAACACTAAAAAAATACTACCTTTCGGGAACCTGGATTGGTCACTATAGGAAACAGGATACTGGGTCCGTGGACCTTTGGTCTGACCCTGTATGCTGGTGCTTAAGAAGCTCATCACTTCAGTCATCAGTTCTTTTATATAATAGTCTCCACCATGCACAATTCTCTGTGGTCCCTCTCTTGTGGATATTGTGAATTTTGTAATTCATTTTATTGCAGATCTCATCTTATTGTGCCTTGCACTGTTTCTTATACTTTCAAAAAAATTTTTAAGCAGCTTCTAGTGATGTGCATTAATTTGAAAAGAAATGGGAAAGGACAACGATATTTCCCATTTCATTTCATATCAGTTTTGAGGCGTTCTGCACTTTTTACTCCACCCTTCTAAGTCAGAATGACAATTTACTTCTTCCATAACCCCTCCTTCCAGTACATTTCCTTTCACATGTACATCTCAGCTTAATGAAATGATTCGGTTATTTGTGTGTATATGTGATAGCGAAAATCTCTGCTCTCCAATTTGATTCAACAATGTGCATGGAACTACCGCTTTGGTTTGCTTCTTCCCACAGGCATTGCCAGGTTACCACCACCATAATGTAACATTATGGGGTATGTTTACTAAAGGACGCTAACATTGCAGTGGCAGAATTAGCGCATGATAAGGTACGCTACCAGACGATCAAGGCGCGTTATCGCGCGATAACATACCTTATTGCATGATAATGCGCCTGCGGCGTTAAGGCACCCTAATGCTGTGAAATCCGGCGCTGAAGGACGGAGGAAGGTTACCCAGAGGGTGGAGAGAAGGGGTCAATTGGTGGAGAGTGGGAGGGGAGAGGCTCCAGGCACACTAACGCTGTGGAATCCGGGTCTGATCACTAACGCCAGTGAAACCCTCACGTTAAGGCACATTTGCAGGAAAGAGAAACCATTTATGTCAGCAATGTACAGTAAAACCAGGAAACCTAACATAAGTGGTAGTTGTGATACATGTGCACGGAACAAAAGAGCAAATAAACATGGAAAATAACCTGAACAAAATTTAAAATCACCATAACCAAGCTGGCCAATAGTGATATTAATGGGTAAAATAAAAAAAGCACTACTGAGAAAGCTCCAAAAAAAAGATATCATTGTTGGAAGGGTCTATGCTCTGTCCCCCTACAAGGTGAATGATCCCACATTGAAATAGTGCTGATCAGGGTTTTTCCTTTTTATTGTACAGGTTTCTTATGGCGTACACATGTGCGGCAACAGCAGGGTGGGCATGTCGGAAAGGGCAACTGTACAGATGCTGGAAAATGGGATACAGAGGGTTGCAGGCGGCACATGCTGTGGTGCAGCTGGGGCACAGTATGGACTAGGGAGATGCCTAGGTGGCCCATAGGAATGCTGAAACTGTACAGCAGCCAGGCAGCAACTGTTGAGGGCCCAACATGAGCACGAGTGTGTTTCTCACAGTGTCACAGGGGATAGTACCCAGCAGGTACCCCCAAGAGCACAGAACATTGGCAGGCTGTGGTGGTGGGGGGGGGGAAGCGTGGACGTCTATGCAGGCACACATACCCCAGATCCCGCACCATAGGTAGTCGCCTACCGGCACACTGGATGGCCTGAGACTGCGCACCACCAGCGCCACAAGCATAAGGGCATGTCAGCATGGTGGCAGAGGGGTACTGGTGGTGGAGGGGGCAGTTGCATCTGCCCACAGCAGACCATGGCCTAGCCCTGTTTAGGTGGGTGCCGTGCACTGCAACAGACAGGATTTGTCTGATGAACAGTCATGGTATTCCCAGGGAATGAGCTGTCCCTGTGGCAATAGTGTGGTGCAGTACACACAGCCAGTGTGTTCAAGAGCAGAAGGTCACAGGTTCAAGTCCCAGCTGTGGCTCCTGCCAACCCAGTCCCTTTATTTTACCCAGTACTAAACCATGGTAATAAAGACGGAACCTTTATTGCATATAACATAAAAATGCCTGTAACGCCTATATTTTACCCTACAGAGCAGAGACACCATAAACATGTGCAATACCTAGAGCAGAGTTTCCCAAATGCAGTCCTGGAGGGCCAAAAACCAGTCAGGTTTCATGCTGTCTCTAATAAAGATGCCTGTGCTGCATTTCTATGCACTGCCCTATAGTATGCAAATGTATCTTATGCATATTCATTAGGGACAGCATGAAAACCCGAACAGTGTTTGGCCCACCAGAACCGGAGTTGGGAACCTCTGCCCTACAGCAGCGGCCAACAGGGGCAGAAACACCCGCACCCACAGGCTCCATTATCCAAAGCCTCATGGAGAGGCAGGATGTTGGGCCCTGGGTGCAGCAGCATCTCCCAATACTAGCACTTGCATACCTCAGCAATGCCGCCCTAAACCTGGGAATACGTTACACATATATCAAAAGGTTGCTATGATTAATGGCAGATAGCAATTCCTACGTTCAGCACAATTTGCTGATTGAGCTGCATCATAGCAACCTTTCTGATGTCTGTGGAGTGTGTTTCAGTTTTGGTTTCTGACAGTGTTTACCACCCCGGGGAGTGACCCCAACAGTACTGCGTACCATAGCCATGCCTGCACTGTGCCCAGGACTGGTGTGGTGGCCAGGGCTTTCAAAAGCCTCTATATTTGCACAATGCTGGCATAGGTGTGGGAGTGTGTGTCTGTCTATCCAGTGTGTGGTGGCTGCCAACAGCTTACTTAGCCCACACTGCTTGCACTGTTTCCAGTGTTAGCCTGCCAATGTGCATAATGAGGAGCAAGGTACTGTAGGTATGGCCTGGACAGGGTGGCCTGGGCAGGCTGCATTTGCACAGGGCACAGGGCAATGGCTGGGACATTGTAGTGCCTGGCCACAGAATGTCCTTCTGGGTGGTCACTCTCACCCTGACTGAGCAGTGACCATGGCATGGCTAGGTTCCCCCATAGTGCTATGTAGTATTTTTCTCAAGTGATATTTATGGGTTCTCTATTTTGGGATCCAATCACTGACTTATATGCTTGGTGTGTATGTTGACATCCCAGTTTTGGGTACGTGCATCTCCTCCAGGAGCATGCACTATGGACTAGCTAGCAGACTGTCTGCAGTTAGTATGTGTATGGCTGGAACACCTTGCAGGGTGCAGTGGCTGGAGACTCACTGTGCTTGCTGCTGGAGAATGCCAGATGGTGGTCGGGGGCAGTTGAGCATTTCCTGGCCTACTCTCTGTCTGCCTTGCCTTATGGATTTGTACAGATCTGCATTGACTGCTCTATAGGGTGTCTGTTCCCCAGCAGGACTGGGGTTGATGGTCTCCTCTACTGCCAACATTGCAGAGAGGTAGAAAATGGATCTGTTGGTGGGAGATCCTGTTTCCCACCCTGAGCCACAGAGAGTGGGTTGGGTGGTGGTACATAATCTGCCTATGGGTCCAAACACCAATAACATGTGACCATAGCACCCACACAGGGTATGCACTATTCTGGGCACATCATGGACAACTACAAATAAACACTAATGCATGCTAGTTGTGTCTGCAGGAACTTCCTATCAAACACACACTAGCACTGATGGGGACCTGCAGCATGGCCTATTTCAGCTATGAAAGGTGCTGTGGACCTGATGCTGGGCGCCGCACCTCACACTCAGGGTGAGCACAGTACCCGCATAATGTCTGTAGCTACTCTGTGCCAGTAACTCACATGGTCAGTACCCCCTACCAGGCTGAGGTGCTGTGGGGGTACTCATGGTCAGTTCCCCCTACCAGGCCGAGGTGCTGTGGGGGTGCATACCCCATCTTGTGATCATCTGTAGACTGCTGATTTGAATGTGCAGTGCATCATGGGTACGGGTGGGTTAACCATATCCTGGTAACCACAGCAGACAGTTTGTGTGGTGACCTGAAGTCCTTCTGTAGCCAGCCAGGAGTTTGTTAGTAGTTATAGAGTTGTAACCCACTGGTTACTTCACTGCCTATGGAGTCAGAGGTTATGGATTTAATCCCGCAGTGAGGTCATTTGATAGAGCTGTCTGAGGCATTTTCTTTTTTTAATTTAAATTAGTGCTGCCAGCAAAAACACATTCACACTGCTGCAACCTTAAGGTGCCTCATAAGGCGCCCTATAAGGTGCTCTATAAGGCACCCTATAAGGCGCCTTATAAGACGCCCTATAGGGAACATTATAAGGTGCCTAGGCGGACAGTGCACTTTATAATGTGCCCTCTGGAGTGCCTTATAGGGCGCCTTATGCGGCACCTTAGGTTACCGCACTGTGAGGGTGTGTTTGCTGGCAGCACTAATTTAAATTAAAAACGAAAATGCCTCTGACAGCACTGATTTAAAGTAAAGGGTAATGCCTCAGACAGCCTTACTCATTAAGCCCACTGGGGGATCAAACTCATGACCCCTGTTTCATCAGACAATGTATTAACCATTGTGCTTCACCTCTGTTGCTGTGTTTGTAGGTCAGAGCGCCTAATTAAGGCTAATGCGCGTCAACGTGCCACGGCTCCCTCTATCGTACGAAAACGGACTTTATCACAGGATAACCCGAAATGCTACCTTAAGACCGGAACGCCCACTACCTTATATGGCATTCGTCACAGTAAGGCTGCAACTAACGCCGGTAACATTAAGACGGTTTAGTAAACATACCCCTATGATCACTTTTTGACATTGTGGGCTTCTTTCTGCTTCTCAGTAGATTTGATGTCATCTTTTTCTGGCTTCAGTCCTTTGTATCAAACAGGTGGTTTCATATGATCTGGAACACTTTCTCCTCGGCGGTTTATAACTCCAATGTGGGGCACCACAGGGTTCAGTCCTGGCCCCCCCCCCCCCCTATCTCTTTAATCTCTTTGTTACCCCTCTAGCTGAGCTACTTCAGACCCTGGGATTTATGGCTAGTATCTGTGCCGATGATATTGAGATGATCGGTTCTGGGACCAGTACTGTTCAATGTATTTGTGAGTGATATTGCTGAAGGACTGGGATGCAGAAATCAAAGGGAATTGTATGAGATAGGGGGAAATAGTTTAGTGTGCACGGAGCAGGAAAAGGACAGCGGAGTGATTGTTTCTGAGGATCTCAAAGTAGCAAAACAGTATGACAAGATAGTGGCCAAAGCCAGAAGGATGCTGGATTGCATACAAAGAGGAATTACCAGCAGAAAGGAGGAGGCGCTAATGCCACTGTACAAGTCACTGGTGAGGTCTCACTTGGAATATTGTGTTCAGTTTTGGAGACCATATCTCACAAAGGATATAAAAAGACTGGAAACGGTTCAGAGGAAGGTGACCACAATGATTTGGAGCCTGTGCCAGAAGACGTATGAGAAGAGACTTGAAGACCTAAATATGTATAAGCTAGAGGAGAGGAGGGACAGGGGAGATATGATACAGACCTTTAAATACTTAAAAAGTATTAATGTACAAATAAACCTTTTTCAAAAATGGGGAAGCTGTAAAACTAGAGGGCATAACATGAAGTTGCAAGGGGCAAACTGAAAGGCAACGTCAGGAAATACTTTTTCACAGAAAGGGTGGTGGATGCTTGGAATGCCCTGTCGATGGAAGTGGTGGGGGCAAATACAATGACAGAATTCAAAATGGCATGGGACAGACACAGTGTATCCCTTTATAGCAACAGAATAAAATCAAAATAAACTTAACTATCTCGTATATCTCAATAAAGGCATGGGGAGGGCTGACCTGCACAGAGGGCAGGTGCACCTACTCTTGCTGCCTTGCTGGGCAGACTGGATGGACCATGCTGGTCTTTATTTGCATTCATTTACTATGTTATTATGTTTAGACCCCTACAACTCCGAAGCTGAAAACGTTAGTCAGAATCTTATTTTAGTGGTAGATTAGATTAATAAAAATAAACTTAAATTAAACCATATTAAAACAGAAGCAGTCTTTTTTTCCTAGGGAACCAATGGTAACTTCTCCAAAAGCCCCAGAACAATGCAGGCCCCAAATAATTGCAAAGGGCAGGAATTAAAATCTTAGGTACCATTTTATAAAATTGATTGACTTTTGACCAGCAGATCAATTCTCTGATAATGAGTTCTTTTTATTTGCTGTGTATCTTATGTTCTACTTGGAATGTCCTTAATATTAAGGGGTATGTTTACTAAACCGTCCTAATGTTACTGGTGCTAGTTGCAGTGATAATGTGAAGAATGCCATATAAGGAGTGGGCGTTCCAGTCCTAAGGTAGCAAGAATATGTATCGCGCAATAGTGGGCGCCGTGGCACGTTAACATGCGTTAACCCTAAGTACATGCCAGCGTAGTGTTAGAAGCTATAACAATGTAGCCCACTGGTTTCTGCAATGATTGTGGAGGCAGAGGTCATGGGTTTGATCCTGCAGTGGTGTAATCTAAAAAGGCTGTCTGAGGCATTTTCTTTTAATTTAAATCAGTGCTGCGAGCAAAAACACCCTCACAGTGTTGTAACCTAAGGTGCCTCATAAGGCGCCCTATAAGACGCCCCATAGGTCACATGTAAAGTGCCCTGTCTGCCAAGGCACCCTATAATGTGCCCTATAGGGCACTGTATAGGGCTCCTTAGAGGGTGCCCTATAAGGCGCCTTAGGCTACAGCACTGTGAGGGTGTTTCTGCTGGCAGCACTGATTTAAATTAAAAGAAAATGCCTCAGACAGCCTTTTTAGATTACACCACTGCAGGATCAAACCCATGACGTCTGCCTCCACAGGCAGTGAAGCAACCAGTAGGCTACATCTTTACAGCTACTACCATACTGCTGGCTGGCTACAGAAAGACTGCAGGTCACCATACAAACTGTCTGCTGTGGTGACCAGGATAGGGTAAACCCACCCGTACCCATGATGCACTGCACATGCAGATCAGCAGGCTACAGCTGATCACATAATGGGGTATGCACCCCCACAGCACCTAGGCCTGGTAGGGGGAACTGACCGTGAGTGTTACTGGCACAGAGTAGCTACAGACCGTGAAATTGTGCGGGTACTGTGCTCACCCTGATGATGAGGTGAGGCACCCAGCACCAGGTCCGCAGCACCTGGCTTAGCTGGGATAGACTATGCTGTAGGTCCCCATCAGTGTCAGTGTGTGATAGGTAGTCCTTGCAGACGCAGCTAGGGTATACCTGTGTCCATCCGTATTTTCCATTCATGTATAGCCCTTGTGGACTATGATGCACCCAGAATAGTACATATCCTGTGTGGATGCCATGGTCACATGTTATAAGTGAAGAGGGGTTGTTTGGACCCAAAAGAAGATTATGTAGTACCACCCAACCCACCCTCTGTGGCTTGGGGGGGGGGGGGGGAACAGGATCTCCCACCAACAGATCCACATTGTACATCGCTACAATGGTGGCAGTAGAGGGGACCATCAACCTCAGTCCTGCTGGGGCACAGGCACCCTATAGGGCAGTCGATACAGATCTGTACGCATCACATAAGACAATGGTAGATAGGCAGAATGCTAGAGCAGCTCAGCTGCCCCCCCCACCACTATCTGACATGCAGTCTCCACCCACTGCACGGCATTCAGCCATTCATATGCTAACTGCAGACAGTCCACTAGCTAGTACACAGTGTATGTTCCTGGAGGAACTGTGCATACCCAAAAATGGGATGTGAGCACACACATCAAGCAGGTATGTCAGTGATTGGGCCCCAAGAAAGGAGAACCCATAAATATCACTTAAAAGAAATACTATATAGCACTATGGGGGAACCTAGCCATGCCGTGGTCACTGCTCAGTCAGGGTGAGAGTGACCTCCCAGTATGACATGCTATGGCCACCCTGTCCATGCAGGTGGTGGTCAGGCACTACAATGTCCCAGCCATTACCCTATACCCTATGCAGATGCATCCTGCCCATGCCACCCTGTCCGGGCCATACCCACAGTTCCTTGCTCCTCATTATGCACATTGGCAGGCTAACACTGGATACAGTACAAGCAGTGTGGGCTCAGTAAGGTGTAGGCAGCCATAACACACTGGATAGACAGACACACACTCCCAGACCTATGCCAGCATTGTGCAAATATAGAGGTTTGTGGCAGCCCTGGCCACCATACCAGTCCTGGGCACAGTGCAGGCATTGCTATGGTACGCAAAACTGTTGGGGTCACTCCCCGGGGTGGTAATTACTGTCAGAATCAATAACTGAAACACACTCAACAGATATCAGAAAGGTTGCTATGATGAATCTCTATCAATAAATCATGTTTAACTTAGGATTTGTTATCTGACATTAATCATAGCAACCTTTTGATATATGTGGAATGTGTTCCCAAGTTTAGGACGGCATTGCTAAGGTATGCAGGTGCCAGTATTTGGAGATGCTGCTCCGCGCAGGGCCCAACAGCCTGACTCTCCATGAGGCTTTGGATAGTGGAGCCTGTGGGTGTGGGTGTGGGTGTTTATGCCCCTGTTGGCTGCTGCTTTAAGGCTGAGTTTCCCAACTTCGGTCCTGGTGGGCCAAACACGGTTCAGGTTTTCATGCTGTCCCTAATGGATATGCATGAGATACATTTGCATACAATGGGGGCATTGCATACAATTGCAGCACAGGCATATTTATTAGGGACAGCATGACACCTGAATGGTGTTTGGCCCTCCAGGACTGCAGTTGGGAAACTCTGCTCTAGAGATTGCACATGTTTATGGTGTCTGTGCCCTGTAGGGTAAAACATAGGCTTTTATGGCTTGTTTATTTAATCTGCAATAACAGTTCCATCTTTATTACCATGGTTTAGTACTGGGTAAAATATAGGGACATGGTTTGCAGGAACCACAGCTGGGGCTTGAACCTGTGACCTTCTGCCACTGAACACACTGGCTGTGTGTACTGCACCAAACTGTTGCCACAGGGGGCAGACCATTCCCTGGGGATACCATAACTGTTCATCAGACAGACCTTGTCTGTTGCAGTGCACGGCACCCTCCTAAACGGGGCTTGGCCGTGGTCTGTTGTGGGCAGATGCCACTGCCCCACCACCACCAGCACCCCTCCGCCACCATGCTGACATGCCCTTATGCCGGTGGTGCTGGTGGTGCGCAGTCCCAGGTCATCCAGTGTGCCGGTTCTTGGGTAGGGGTGCCTACATGGACATGTGCGCTTCCCCCCGGCACCACCTGCCAATGTTATGTGCCTTTGGGGGTACCTGCTGGGTAATATCCCCTGTGACACTGTGGGACACACACTCATGCCCATGTTGGACCCTCATCAGTTGCTGTCTTGCTGCTTTACAGTTTCGGTATTCCTATGTGCCACCTAGGCATCTGCTTAGCCCGCACTGTGCCCCAGCTGGACCACAGCATGTGCTGCCTGCAGCCCTGTGTATCCCATATACAGCATCAGTACAGTTGCCCTTTCCTATGTGCCCACTCTGCTATTGCTGCACATGTGCACGCCATAACAAACCTGCCCAATATAAATGAGAAAAAACCCTGATCAGCACTATTTCAATGTGGGATCATTCACTTTGTAGGGGGACAGAGAATAGACCCTTCCAAATATAATATCTTCTTTTTTGTGCTTTGTCAGTGGTGTTGCTTTATGTTTATCATTAGTATCACTATTGGCCAGCTTGGTCATTGGGATTTCAAATGTGGTTTTTGTCATTTTCTATGTTTATTTGCCTTTTTGGTTCCTGCACATGTATCACTACTATCACTTTCTTGGGTTTCCCTGCCTTTGCTGTACATTGCTGACTGAAATGGTTTCTCTCTCCTGCAAATGTGCCTCTAGCGCAAAGTTTTCACTGGTGCTAATTTTCAAACCCTGATTTCACGGCGTTAGTGTGCCTGGAGCCTCTCCCCGCCCACTCTCTGCCCATTGACCCCTATCTCCGCCCTCTGGGGAGCCTTACACCACCCTTCAGACTCAGCTTTCACAGCGTTAGTGTGCCTTAATGCTGCTGCCGTTATCGCGCGATACATGACATTATCACGCGATAATGTTACGTATCGCGCAATAACCTTGCCACTGCTACGTTAAGACGGTTTAGTAAATATACCCCTAAGACACTCTACACCTTGACTTGAGCTCTAATTCTTCAGCATCTGGATTATTGCACCACTCAGAGCTTAAAGTCGGGTGAAAATAATCCAGTTCATATGAAACACAGTTGACAGATTGCTGAGTGGATAATAAAAAACAAAAACAAGTCCAAACAATTGCCAAATGAATAATCATAAAAATTCTAGAGGCAATGAAAAATAGTAGCAAACTACTTATTGGAAAGCATATGAAATTGGCATCAAAATTACCCCACTCAGCAATTAGAATGCTGAGGAGCTCGCCCAATAGCCGTATTATTTAATTAATGGCTGGCTTTATAAATTGTCATCATTTGCCAGCAAAAATAAATAAACCAAACTATTTTATAATGTTTGAAAATTACAAATAATCAAATTTCTTATACTTACAGTATCTAAAATCAAGTCCAAGTGCTGATACTTTACTTGGAATCAACATACATGGGTAAGATCCCATCTGCATTCACAGAGTCAAATCCATCTGTTCAAAATCCAAAGCCTGACATCTATGTTTAAGCCAATCTGGCCTGCTTTTGGAGAAGACTCATTAGAAGCAGAAGAAATGACACATGGGAGCTAATACATTTTATAAAATTATAAACACATCACTATCTATAAATGTCGTACTCCATGCATTGACAACAGAATAGCTGTTTAAACTGAAGAACATGACTTTAAATGATCAGCCAATAGAATTCATTGTAATGGCATAGGACACCACCTACTCAATGCAGACACAATTATGACAAAATCATGAAAATGTTAATGAAAATACAAAATACAAAAAAACTTAGCCAAAAATCAAGTATTTAAAATATTTGAAAAAAAAACATTTGGGATGAACCATGGGTAAAAAGCTGGATTTGAACCCAGATCACTATCCTAATATAGACTACAGGAAGAAACGTCAACCAATAGCTGGTTGTAAATCTCTTCAAAACACTTGTTTAATCCCTATTACAGACAAAAAATAATGAGAATAAAAACTCATCTTATGTACTTGGCTGGAGCACAGGGTCTGTCTCCTAATTCCTGCTCTTACCTTCCTTTCCTCCTTACTCATATTTCTCTCTAGTCTAATTATCCCTCTCATTATTGACTTTAATGTTAACTGCCCTTGGCCATCTCTTCCTATTTCTTCCTTTATTTCACTACTGATTATTGGTAGTGTTAATTTATATTTATTATAAATCAGTTTTATTGTAAACTATGTGGGCAGGAGAGACACCAACAACAGGAAGAACAAGGTAGAGATGTACTAGGACAGCTGGGATTGGACTGCTTTGGGGGCAGGCAGTGTATTGGAGGTTGTGTGTGTATCTAGGGGGGGAGTTGAGGGGAGCTACAAAAATAAACATTAGCCCAAAGCCCCAGCCACTGGAAACACATGGTACTACACCACTACCTGGAAACATTGTTAAATCTGCTCAAGGTCCTTTTTACAGTTCTAATGAGTTGTATACGCATCCAAGATACCCGATCATTGTCACTCAGATAGACCACCGAAGCCATCAGGTGCTCTCTAAGTCGGGCGTGATGTCACAGAAAGGGCATATTTCTCTCTCATAGCCAAACTAAGAGCTTCTGAAGCTGCCAGTCTCAGATGTCCAGATGGTGACTGTATGGTTAAATGGCTGCCTGCCATTCATCCCAATAGATAAAGGAATGCCCAACCAAACATTTAGCTGAATGTCATGGAATATAATTTATTTATTAAAATAGTTCTGCCAGCCAAATCAGATCTGCAATAGCTACAAAGTGTTAGAACTGGAACAAGAAAGCCCCAGACTCCTGCTGAATATAACCAGCATAACCTCCAGAACTCTAGAAGTCAAGCCCTGCTGAAGCAGAAGTTATAGCCACACCAATCCAGTAGGGATGAGTTCTGAACTGACGAGGATCGAATCCCACCTCTCTGCTTGACAGCTGACAACTGAAAATTAATCAAAGTTGAGGCCTAAAATGATGTCCTCTACTTGGAAGGCACAACAGTAAATATTTGCTTAAATTCCTAACTGGACATTTCACTGTGCCATCAATCTTGTTTAATAACAGCACAATGTGTGCCTTTGAGTCAGTCCTGACTCCTGGTGACATAGGGGCTCCTGGGTTTTCTTGGCAGTGTCACTAGAAGTAGATTACCAGGCCTGTCTTTTGAGGCAATGGAGGGTTGAGTGACTTGCCCAAGGCCACAAGGAGTGCTTAGGGGGATTTGAACTCTGGTTGCTTGGTTACCAAGCCAGTGTTTTAACCACTAGGCTACTCCTCCATTCCTCTTGTTTGTTACTACGACTAAAATTCTACCTTCTTGACTTGTCCTGTGCATAATTCTCAAACGAAACAAAGAGCTCTCAAACAGTAGCCCAGAAACCAAACCCATTCATCATGACTCCACCACTAGCTCACTGATATGAAAAGCCCCAAAAAGGGCCAGGCAAAAGCTGCCTAAAATAATGTTGCCTAAAACTGCCAATTGGCCATAGCTGGCAAATCATGCTACAGCTGGACTAACAGGCTATGGATAATGGACTTTTTGGGGTTTACAGGTCTTGGGAATGACTGTGCCTGACAATGGAAAATCTTCTTAACCAAAAACCCAGCATTCCAGTTCCCCCATCCTAAAGCTTGAGAAAAAGGAAAATTAGAAATGTGGACTGATATCAAGCCTTTTGTCCTTTGGCAAAAATAGTGTAGGCAGATATAATTTGATCAGATACTCTGCCCAAATGGCAGCATGAGCAAAAAGACTGTTAGTGGAATCCATTGACGTGCTGGTTCAACAGATCTATGTAACAAGACTGCATTGCTGGATGTCAGTACTCCATATGTTTTTCAGAACAACAGCTCTTTCCAAGTTTTCTGCAGGAGCCAAAGCCCAGAAAAACTACCATCTGAAATGCGAAAGAGAATATGCAATCTGATTAACACAACCAAAAACAAGCTTAGCATGGGCAACACATTTAAATGCAAACAGCCCAGCACAAACTCCCTCATTAAGGAGGTTACAGAAAAAAACACTTTGCAAAGAGTCTGTTCATAACCTCAACTGCTCTCTGATTTTCACACCAAGCCTCTTTTGTTGCTAAGTCAATTGGGCTAAATTTCTAAAGCCAATGCAATAGGAAACAACTCCAAAAAGGTGATATTTTGAGTAACCCCCTTTTCCAACCATACTCAGGGTTATGCTGCAATACACCAGGAACCCTGGCAAAAAGGCCAAAACCCAGAACCCCTGTTGCACTGGAACACAACTGTAACATGGATCTTCTTCCAATTGCCACTCAGACAAATCATAGTATTCTATCAAAATATATCCTAAATGCACAAATCATTCCTGAAGAAATCCTGATAGAACGATGCTGCCTCACTATTCCATCCATGGAAACTGTCAGCATCCTAATGAATGTATGCTCCATGGGAATAACCCTACAAGCATAGTTTAAAGATTCAACCAAAAACTGCACAGCAGCAATGGCTCAGAAACTTCAGGGCAGCGCTTACATCAACTTGTCCCCCTTCGGATGCAGACTTCATAACCGGATGTTGTGCCAGAGGAGGAGAGAAGAGACAGCTGGTTGAAGGCAGAAACTATGGGGCAGTGCCAGCAAGTGGAAGTAAGTTTTCTGAACATTGCCACCACTGCATGCTCTATAATGGGGGGCGATGCAGCAGGATGGAGGGGCCTGTCTAGGACACTTCCAATCCTTACACAGGCCCTGCTGCAACCTTCCAACCTTGCTTTCAGGTAAGTGCAAAGTGATCACCACCTTACCGATCTCAATACCCGTTGCCAGGGAAATTCTTACAGACTGAGCTAAGCTAATGAAACCATCCATCAAGTGGGAACAATTATCTGTACCACGGGTCCATCCCCCAAGTCATCCAAGCGACACACTTCGTAACCCAGTGCATAAAGCTACTAGACATTTCAAAATACAAGCAGTAAATACAGCAACCGTGGGAATACACTTATCAAAGTAAAACATCCCTCAAATATAAAGCCCAGCAAATTAAAAGAGAAGAGATGAACTGGTAACAAGTGGAATGCCAATTCAAAATCCACCCTTGCCATCGATACCCAGGCCCCACATCTTCTTACCAAGGTCAGTGCACTGTTACAAGATGCATATGGAGCCATATACAATTCAGGCAGCAAATATTCATTAATCAAAGCCTCAGACAAATATGATAGATGAATATGAATTAATTAACTTTCTTCGGCACCACACCCAGCAGAGACAAAAACAATGCATGGAAAAGGTCTAGCTAACTGATTCAAAAGCCAATTATGTCCTTAATTTTCCAAAAACAGCATCCTGAAGATGTCAAACAGAAGAAGCAATGGATACCGAGTTATTCTAACCCTGCCTTCATGGAACCAGCCTTACTACACCTTGCTAGATGTTTCAGTAATCATGTAGCCAATACCTCAGTCTGGAGGGAGCACAGTGGAAATACACTACTGTCCAGAAATCCTTTTAACAGATGGTTGATAATAGGGTTTACTGGAGCAATATAAAAGCTAAATTCAGGATACTTAAAAGCTGGTAAATGCCTAAGATGTTACTCTGATGCGCATAGTAAAGGGCGGTATATCAAATGCCTAAACCATAAACCATACTGTGTACTCAGGTAAGATGACACAAATTTTTCACAATTATTACCTTTAATAAAGGATTCTGAATCCTTTTGTAATATTGAAATAAAATATTTTATTAGCTGGCATAAATATATCTTTAAAATCAGGATATCCTGTCCAATTAGATATTGCTAGTTAAAATCCTTGGTTCAGAAATTGCAGTGTCTAAGCAGCACAGCTAGTATTAAATAAACCTTACTTCTCTTTCTTGTCTTTCAAAGTACTTCACATCAACTCAGCAGTACATCACAAAGTTCATCCTCTTGTACAATTAACTAGTAATACAATACATTTTAGCTTTTAGAACAAGATTCTTTCTTTAAAACTGGGGTTTTCTTTCTTTTCAGGTTAAATTGTTTTCAACAATTAGGTAAATACTGCTATCAGAACTCAGAATTGTAATAATTGCTTTAAAACAACTCAAGTTCACTAAATGTGTTCCGTTTCTCTTTTGCAGATTCTTCAAGAACATGCACACAGGTAAGTGTACCAGGGTTCCCTGGTGCTTCAATAAAAAAACTAAAAGTATTTGAGCCCAAATAAAAACTACTAAAATGAGTGCACACAGAAAAATAAAACAATGTATACTTATCTTCCAGACCAAAAATTATCTCTTGAAGGGGGGCCTGTCTCAGTGCTGGTCCTGGTCAGCTTCTGGTTCTGGCCCTCTTATTCATGACCTTTAGTCTCTTTGTTGCTTTTTTCCCAATGGCTCTTCAAACTTGTTCTGCTCAGAAACCTACTACATAACTTTAATAAACTAATGAAAAAAAAACCCAACACACTTTAAAATAATTTTTTTAAGGTTTTACAGAAACTTCTTATTAAACCATTTTTACAAACTGGCAAAACCTCTCCAGTTTCTTTACTTCCAAGAAGTTTTAGCTCAAGTTGTCTGCTTTTAACAGCTCTCTCATAAGCTTAAATCTCTGACCAGCCAATATTTCTTCAAATACAATTTTCTGGCTTTCAAAAATTAAATATTTGACAGCCTAATTAAACTTTAGATAACACCTAATGAAGGTACATCAAAGGTGTAAGAATGAAAGCATTCTCTGAAATTTTCTCCCAAAACGTCATTTTTCTAAGCTTTCTCTTCTCAAATACTACAGAGAGAGCTCAAGCTTCTCCAAAGAGACAAGATTCTCTCTCTTTAACCCCCAAACTCCTTAAATTAATCCCTCTCTCTCTCTCTTCACAAATGATCCCTAACTGACTCTCAACTCAAATATACACAGCATTCTAAGCAACCAAAAAACCCCCGTGTTCTTCCACTCATTCCAACAAAAATAGTTCCAATGACTATTCAAAGCACATCTTCACGAACAAAAAAATAAATGAAAATCCCCCCCCCATTACAACCCTAATCATACATTTAAGGGATTTTCAGTACTTTCACTTTAAATTTTAATGAATTAGAAACAAGAGATACAAAACTGTGGTACTAACATTGTCTTCCAATTTATGAAACAAGCTTCAGCAGAGCTGGAGATCCCTGCTCTGCCTCTTCTCCTGCGGCCTTGTTCCTTGCTAGTATGCACGCATGCCAAGCACATAGATCATCCTACATTCAGGTACTGCCCAACATTAAAACTTTTCTTATTATAATTAATTTGAGCTCCCCTGAGCCTCTTGACCCAAAACCAGACATTCGTATTCAAAACCGAGGCTCTGGAGCTCACCCAGAACTTCAGGACGTCACTCCCCTGAAAGGTTGTCTCTGAATTGAGCCACACACTGCAGGCCCTACACCAGATCCCCCCTCCACCAGTTCCCATTAGTTCCCTCTTGTTTATTGCACTGAGAGAGCAGAACTCCTGTGACAGCAGGGCCATGTGCAGGAAATACTCCCGAACATGCCTAGGGCCGGTCATGGGTCTAGTAAGCCTCTAAGATGGAGTCTGCAGAAGCCAAAAGCAAGCCATATTGGCCTGTTTCTTATCAGCCCTACACTCTGGCTATATGCAAGAAAGTCCTCACCCAATTAGCATCATTGCAGGAAACCTTTTCACATTTTTCAAGCTTCTCATCCTTCATTTTCTGCTGCATCAAGCGTTACCTCTTTTAGACATAGATGAGATGCATTTATTAGCTCAATTGGTGATTCCATCGTTCTTAGATTATGGGAATGTAAAGTTTATTAGTCTACCCAAGAGGACTCCATTGCTGCAAAATACTGTGGCGCTTCTATTGGGAGGTTCGGGTATAAGAGACAGGGCCAACCTATCCTTTAGGAAAGACTAGGTAGTCACTTAGGACAGCATAGAAACATAACGGCAGAAAAAGACTATCTGGCCTATCCAGTCTGCCCTTCCTTACTAACTATTATAGTCCCTTTTTTTTACCTTTAGAGATCTTCTGTGTTTGTCCCATGCTTTCTTGAATTCAGATACTGTCCTGGTCTCTACTACCTCCACTGGGAGACTATTCCATGCATCTACCACTCTTTCCCTAAATATATTTTTCTGCATATTAATCATGATTCTACCTACTTCCACCTTCATCCTATGCCCCCTCATTTCAGAACTCTCTTTCAATTATGCCATGGAGGTATTCAAATGTCTCTATCAGATCTCCTCTCCTACCTTTCCTCCAAAGCATACATATTGAGATCTTTAAATCTGTCCCAACATGATTTATGACAAAGTCCACTAACCATTTTGGTAGCCACCCTCTGCACAGACTCCATCCTGTTTAAATCCTTTTGAAAGTGTGGTCTCCAGAATAGCACACAATACTCCAAATGATGTCTCACCAAAGACTTATACAGAGGGGCTATCACCTCCTTCTTCATGCTGGAGATTCCTCTCACTATGCACCCAAGCATCTGTATGGCTTTCATTGTCATATTTTCTATCTGTATGGCCACCTTAGATCATCAGAAACAGTCATGCTCAGGTCCCACTCTTCTTTCGTGGACAAAAGCGTTTAATACTTGGATTTTTGCAATCCAAAAGCATTGCCCTCATTTTTTAGTGCTATACCTCACCTGCCAAATTCTCACCCTTTCTTCAAGCTTCACTGGATCCATCCTCATATTATTTACTCCTTCCTGGGTATCTATTTTATTGCATATTTTGGTAATATTTGCAAAAAGGCAAATCTTACCTGACAACCCTTCTGCAATATCACTAGCAAAATTTGGACCAAGGACATATCCCTGTGGCACACCACTAGTAGCAGCCTTCTCCTCAAAGTGAGCTCCATTTACCTGTACCCTTTGTCACCTCCCACTCAACCAATTTCTAACCCAGTCATTCACTTTATGATCCATTCCTAGGGTGCTCAATTTATTTTTTCATTCCCTGTGGAACAGTGTCAAAAGCTTTACTGTGTAGATATGATGCTAGCTTATTACATCCCTACTAGGTCACGGGTGACTTCCCCTGTTCGATGGTCCTTTGATACTCTCCAGTCCACGGTTGGGAATTTGACAGAATTTCTTGAGGATTGAACTGATGTTATTATTAAACGTAATACTTTACCTTTTACTTTTGCCTCAGAGTCTGTCAAACTTAAAATTCTTAAGCTTTTATTTTAAGTGTAAAGATGCTGTATTTTGTGGGCAAACTGTAAAAGTGTTTCCTGATGTTACACATGTGACGCAGTTGAGAAGGAAGGAGATTTTGGTATTGAAATCCAAGGTTGTGGGACTGGGAGGTTCATTTTTCTTGTGTTTCCCCTGCAACCTTTATTTTTCTTGGGGTTTCTCATTTGGAGTGATTTCTTCAGGATAGACAGGGTACTCGTTGATTGTTGGTGATGTTAGAATTTATATTTATCTTCCAATATGGCTGTACAATGGCCTAATTTATTTAATTCTGTTTTTGAGGAAACACCGACACTGCTTTCATGATGTGGATTTTACTAGATTTATTTGATATTTGTATTGAAATATGTAAGTTCCTTTTTTTTCTGGATTACTTTGTATTCTTGGGGCATATGTAATGTAAATGCTTAAATTTAAAAAAAAAAAAGCTTTATGAAATCTAAGTACACCATATCTAGGGCTCTTCCTCGGTCCAACTCTTTGGCTGCCCAGTAAAAGAAATTAATCAGATTTGTTTGACAAGACCTCCCTCTAGCAAAACCATGCTCCCTCAGATTCTACACTCTATTGGACTCCAGAAACCTCACTATCCTCCTTTTTAGCAGTGTTTCCATGAATTTATTCACCACAGAGGTCAGACTAACTGGCCCGTAGTTCTCAACCTCATCCTTTCTTCCACTTTTGTGTAAAGGAGACCTGTAGCGCCCCTAGTGCCCGTACCTTGACCTTGAGGGTTTAAGGTAGGGCTAGCCTGGAGGTCATCTTGTAGTGAACAGGCAAGGCACGAATAGAGAAAATTTATTTCTTTATTAGGGTTTATTTCTCCCGCTCCAAAGATAGGACTTTGTACAGGTTTTGAAGGATAATATTTTATAGCCAAACAGAAAGTTGAAAAGAAACTGCTTCTTCAATAATGTCCAACTTAAACTTATATTCAAGACAGCCACATTCCTGGCATGTGGGTCTTATATTGTATCCAGCTACAAACAGGAAATTATAAAGTTCATGCAGTACAATTGAGTGAAAACATTCAGCTTATTTTCTTATCCACATAAGCTCTTGGGTTCATGCCCTCCAAACATGTACTATAGCACTTCTTATAGCAGATCACTACACAAGCTCTTGCTTCCCTTTAAACCTTGTCTATGAGGCAGGTCGAGCAGTCCATGGGCTGGTCTAACATAGGCAAAGGATTTAACAGCGTTGCTTGTGGGTTTGGGCTTGACACTGTCTGCTCAGGAACAAGATGCTTTTCTAAGAAAGCGTGAAGCCCTCTTAATAATACTTGAGCTTGCTGGCTGTGAGGAGCAGGTGAGGAAACTGCTTCTCCTTGTGGTATACAGAGACTGGGAGGCTTTGCTTCATTCACAGCTATTCTACCGTTACACATACTCTCTTTAGGCACGGTGCTGTAATTACCCTTCCCCCACTTGTCTCTATCAGCAAGTGCTGGAAATCTTACATCATAGGCAGGCAGAGGGTTTTCCTTTGGCAATTCCCCTTTGGATGCTTCTAAAATCCTCTGGTAAATATCTCTGGTAAAGATATCTGCAGTATTTCTAAGGCTAGCTTCTTTACTGCTTTCTTCAGGAGTTTTAAAAGAGACACAAGGTTTAATTGCTGGAGGTTCTGGCTGTAGCCAACTGTCTGGATAGATCCTAGGCTTTCCCTGGGTTTCAGAACTACCAATAACACAGTTTGGCTTGTCATAAAAACTCTTATTGCAGTTAAAAGTACCTTGATGAGGAATGCAGGGAGATTCTTCAACCGGCTGCCAGTATTTCCACGGCTGAGCTTCTGGTTCCAAACCGTTAGGCTTCCCACCTGGGTCTCTCTGTGCCACGCCCTCCTCTGAGTCCTGGAAGGTTTCCTGCTGCACTGAGCCTCTCTGGTATCTGTATCCTGGTTTGGTAAATGCTCCCCTCTGTGGTTCCTTTGGCTGGCTTCTCAACCAGTTCTGTTTCTCTAACCAGCTTGTCCTCTGGTTCTTTCTCTCCTTGGGATTTTCATTCCAACTCTTCTCCCCATACGCCTCTGTTGCTTTTCCAGCTGCCTTCTGGCTTTCTCTGTCTTTGCTGCTCTCTCGGTCTCTGTTTCTCCTCCTTCCTCCTCTGCCTCTGCTTTCATTTTCCTTCTTCCTGTTATACAGGGTACGTCTGTCCTGGAAAGCCCGCCTCCTAGCAGGGTGCGCCCAATCAGTGACCTCGCTCCTCCCTTCCCCCGGGTTAGGCTGATCTGACTGATTGTTCCCTTGTGATCTGTGCTGGGAAGGAATTTTACTGCCTCTTCCTGCAATACCAGGTCTTGCCACCGGGTCAGTATTTATTTCCATGGCTTCAGGTACTGCTGCAGCGTCACAGACCACATACACCTTTCTCCAGTCCTCTGGGACCACTTTCACCTCTAAAGAAGCATTGAAAAGGTCAGACAGTCAAGCCAATAGAAACTCGCCTAGTTCCTTCAATACTATGGATGTATCGCATTTGACCCCACCGTTTTGTCTACTTTTTTAGTTTAGCTAGCTCCTCAGGAACATAGTCTTCTGAAAATTGTTCAAGATCCCCTTCACTTCTGTTACTATCTGTGGGTGTTTTCTAAAGTCCTGCTCCTGGACCTTCATCTGTGAACACAGAACAAAAATATTTGTTAAGCAATTGCGTTTCTTCCTCATCAGCTTCTGCATGTTCCTCCTCTTCACCCGTGAGTCTGACAATATCACTTTTGCACTTCCTCCTCTCTCTAACATACCTGAAAAATGTCTTGTCTCCGTGTTTTACTTCATTGGATATTTTTCCTTCTATTTGTATCTTTGCTTTCCTGACTACTTTCCTTACTTCTCTAAGTTTTTCAAAATAGTGATGCTTGTCTTCCTCGTTCAGTGATCTCTTGCATTTTATGAAGACCATCCTCTTTTTCTTCACATTTTCAGTTTCTTCTTTTGAGAAAAATAATGACCTTTTTCCTTTTACATCGATACAATAACAGCAGCTACGGGTACCAGTCTGTCAACAATAAGCCGCCTGACTGAAGACCGAACACAATTTAAGATAGCTATCCAGAGGGTCGCCATGAGTCGACTCCGACTCGACGGCACTTAACAACAACAACAACAACAACAACTTTACTAACAAAAAGATTTGCTGCCCTTAATATATCTCCTTTCAGTTTTGCCCATTGCTTTTCTACATCCCCCAGCTGTTCCCATCACACCAATGACTCCTTCAGGTATTGTCATGTCTTGGCAAAGTTAGTTTTCCTAAAGTCTAGAACCCTCATTTTTGAATGGGCTTTATCAGCCCTAGTCCTAATACTGCAGTACACCATCTGGTGATCACAGGATGAGAGATGATCTCCCACTATAACATCAGAACCACTTTCCCCATTGGTAAGCACAAGGTCCAGTATGGCCCCTTCATCTGTGGGTTCTGTTAACAGTTGACAGAATAGTTCTCCCTATAGAGAATCTAGGATCTCCTTACTTCTAGATGATACTATATCAAACAATGTCAAACCTCAATACTACAACCTCACCACTTGATCCTTTCCCAGTGTCTTGGATTAAGGCAACAAAATCTGAACTCGCCCCATACATATTGAGAGTAGTAAACCAATCACTACTCCAAGGCTACATGCCAGATGACCTTAAATGTACAGCAATTCGCCCTCTACTAAAAAATAAAACTCTTAATAGCAATGACCCCTCCTCATATCGCCCCATCGCCAGCATACCTTTCCTAGCTAAAATCATTGAGAAGGTAATTCAGATACAATTGCAAGATCATATTGATTACAGCTCCCCTTTAGATGAGCACCAGTATGGTTTCCGCCCTTATCACGGGGTAGAAACTTTACTTCTATCCCTTTTTGACTCACTAATCCAAGGCATGGATAATGCAAAGCAGGCATTCCTGCTAATTTTCCTTGACATCTCCTCAGCTTTCGACAGTGTGAATCACAACATCCTTCTATCCAGACTATCGCAATTAGGTTTAAAAGAGAAAACACTTGGCTGGTTCAAATCCTACATATCTAACCATTTCCAATATGTTCAGATAGATCATGCCCCCTCTCTATCTTTCCCACAAGAGCGAGGTATCCCACAAGGATCTTCGCTCTCTGCATTGCTTTTTAACATTTATCTCCAACCTATCTGCACAATTTTTAAACGCCACAACCTAAATTATTTCATCTACGCAGACGACATCATGTTGTTCACCCCCTGTGACATAGATAACTCTAATTATGACGTAATCGCAACTTGTCTCTATGAAGACAAGTGGCTCTGCTCAATTCATATGGATATTAATTTCAAAAAAACTGAAGCACTATTTGTATCCAGAAACTCAAATTTCACCCCCCCGTCTGTTGTCAACCTGTTTGACATCACCCTGCCAGTCAAATCCGAAGTAAAATATCTAGGAGTTACCCTGGACAAAACCCTAAGCATGACACATCACATAAAACAGACCGCTAAAACTATATTCTTTAAACTTAGAACCATCCAACAACTCAGACCCCTCATTGACATTAGTGATTTCAGATCAGTTGTCCAGGCTCTTATAATGCCACATTTAGATTTCTGTAAAGATTTCTACAAGGCACATCCAAGAAGAATCTGCACATCCTACAAAGGGCCTAAAACATTACTGCTCGGATTATTTTTAAAGCCAAACTATCCAATCACATCTCCCCAATTCTATACGCTCTCCACTGGCTACCTGTTGTCAGTAGGATTCAATATAAAACACTAGTCACTATTTTTAAACTCATTAATGAACTTGCCCCCTCACATCTATCAACATTAATCCAGATCCCCTCAGAGACTAGAATAAGAAGAAAAGCAAACCTTAACATGCTTCTAATTCCTGATTCTGTAAGAAAATTGAAGCAGGTAACAACCAATACTGCCTTCTCTTATTATGCTCCCAGTCAATGGAACAAACTACCATGCAACCTGAGAGAGATTAAAGACCTTATTTCTTTCAGAAAGGAGCTTAAAACATACCTTTTCACCCAACACTATCACAACTTACAGCCCACACTCGAGCAACTTGCACAAGAATACACGACTCAACTAACACAAGTTTATCCGACCTAACTCAAGACTCACTTTACATTACATGTTCCCACTTACAACCCTGATACTTTGTCCCTACTGAATGATAGTCAGTTCATTAATGGCTGTTATAATTAGTCTTTATGCCTATTATAGAATTTATACTTTAGTATTTTCTATAATGGTTATTGTAAATAACTATTCTGCCTATTATTATTACTATTCTTTACTATCATCTGTAAATAATTAGTAATTTTTCTCAACCTATGTAAATAGTTAATACGTTCTTTGTATGATAGTTACAGAAGTGCTCAAAATGTTCCATGTAAATCAATATTTAATGTTTAAATGTTCTTTAACTCGTTCTATGTAAACCGCCCCTAATCACTGGAAGGGGCGGTATAAAAAAGCGCACAAATAAATAAATAAAAATACTGCAGCAGGGATATGCCAATTAACATCTGACATATTGAAATCACTTTTCAGTAGGACTTCTCCATTCCTGGCAATACTGTGAATATCTTCAATTAAATATCTGCCCACTTCTTCTTCCTGTGAAGCAGATCTGCCTATCACACCAAAGCAAATGGATTCCCCGTTCCCTTTTTCTAGTTTAATGCACAGTGCCTCCTCTTTCCCTTGTAAGCCCTGTAATTCGGTAACTTTAATATAATTTTTTACATATAGAGCCATTCCTCCCCTTCTTCCTACCCTGTCCTTCCTGAATAAAGTATAGCCTTGTATAATTACATTCCAGTCATAACAGTCTGTGAGCGATGTCTCCATAACCACCACTAAATCCAAGTTAGCCTCTTCCATTAAAGCCTCAAAATCTGGAATCTCACTTCCATACTACAGGCATTAATGCACAGTGATTTCCAGATGTTGCCCCTTTTACCTATTTCTAAGGAGGAATTTAATGTTTTACTTACCTGGGGGCTTTCTTCTCCCAACCCAACTAATCTGGTTTAAAGCCCTCTTCAGTAGATTAGCCAGTCTGCTGTGGAAGACACTTTGACCCTTCTTGAATAGATAGACACCATCTCTGCTTAGTAGCCCTTGGAAAATCATCCCATGATTTGACACCATCTACACAGCCATGCATTCATCTCCAGGATTGTGAGCTTCTCTACCTCAGCCTTTACCCTCAACAGGCAGGATTGAAGAGAACACCACCTGTGCACCTATCTGCTTCACCCTCTCTCCCAGAGCCATTAAGTCATGCTTTATACACTCAGAGGGATAATTAGCAGTATCATTTGTGCCGATATGGATGAGCATAATTGGATAATAGTCAGTAGGCTAGATGAGTTTCGGTGAACTCTCCATAACATCTCAGATTTTGTGACCTGCACACAGCACACCTCCTGGGACATCAAGTCTGGTCAGCAGATGGATGCCTCAGTACCCCCATAAGAGAGTCACCAACCTCCACTACTTTTAATTTCCTTGTGGTCTCTGATTCTGCAACTATGGGGTGCTTGAACTCTGGTTCTTACCATTCCAGGGATGTTTTCATCTCCTCCACTTCTAGGGCTGCATACTGGTTCTTCAATGCAAGGGCTGGAGGAGTTTGACTGTTGATTCTGCTTGCTTTAGTGACTCATGTGTAGTAGTGTGTTCAGAGAGGAAAAGGTGAATTTTGTTAATGTTATAGAGAAAGAAATGACAGGTTTTAGCTATCTGTTGGATATGTGAGGAGAAAGAAAGGGAGGAGTCAAAAATAACACCAAGGTTTTGGGCTGAGGAAACAGGAAGTAGAAGATTGTTATCAGCAGAGATATAGAAAGGAGGAAGGGGAGAAGAAGATTTAGGGGGAAAAATAAGAAGTTTGATTTTGTCCATGTTTAGTTTCAAATGGCAATGAGACATCCAGGTGGCGATGTCAGAGAGGCAGGCAGAGATATGGGCCTGGAGTGTCAGAGAAATATCAGGTGTAGAAAGATAGATCTGAGAATCATCAGCATAAAAATGATGCTGAAATCCATGGGAGGAGTTGAGAGTACCAAGGGATTGGGTTTAGAGAGAGAAAAGGAGAGGGCCCAGAACAGACCCTTGGGGTACACCAACTGAGTGGGATAGCAGTAGAGGAGGAACCACCAGAACAAACACTGAAAGAGTGATGGGAGAGATAAGAATAGATAAGAAGACAACCAGGACAGCACAGAACCCCTAAAACCAAGTGAGGACAATGTGTCAGGGAGAAGGGGGTGGTAAACAGTATCAAAAGCAGCAGAAAGGTCAAGAAGGATAAGGATAGAGTAGAGGTCCTTAGATTTAGCCAGGAACAAGTCACTAGAGACCTTGGCAAGTGCTGTTTCAATAGAATGTAAGGGACAAAAGCCGGACTGAAAAGGATCCTGAGGGCTTGAGAGGAAAGAAATTCAAGAAAACGGTGGAGGACTGCTCGCTCAAAAAGTTTGTAAACAAAGGAAAGAAGGGAGATGGGACAATAATTAGAAGAACAGCTAGGATCAAGAGAATGTTTCTTGAGCAGGGGTGTGACCACAGCATGCTTGAAGGCTGCAGGGACAGTAGAAGTGGAGAGCAAGAGACTGAAAATATTTGAGATGGAAGGGATGACAGAGGAGGAAATGGAGTTAAGGAGGTGGGTGGAGAAAGGATCAGAAGAGCAAGTAGTACATTTGGAGGAGAAAAGAAGATGAGAGGTTTCCTTTTCAGAGACCATGGAAAAGGATTAAAAGGTAATAAAGATTGCTGGGAAAAGTTGGTATGGGGGGGGGGGAGGGAGAGAATGAAGTTGTTCTAGTGGGGAATTGGAGAGTAATATTGTGAATTTTTTTATGGAAAAAGTCAGCTAGGGTTTTGGCAGAAAGAGAAGGAGGGATCTGAATGGGAGGCACCTTGAGAAGAGAGTTAAGAGTTGAGAAAAGACAGCAGGGGTCAGTGGCAAGAGAATTAGTCAGATGGATATAGTAGTTTTGCTTGGCAAGTACTAAGGCTGACTGGAAGGAGGTAAGCATGAATTTGAAGTGAAGAAAGTTAAAAAGGGAGTGAGATTTGAGCCAAATGCACTCAGCTGAGCGGGCACAGGAGCGGAGATAACGGGTAGTTGAGGACAACCAAGGTTGGGGTGTAGTGCATCTCACAGAACATGGGATGGGTGGAGCAAGAGTACCTAGAGCAGAGGAGAGGGCAGTATTATAGGAAAACCAAGTCAAGGCAGTGGCCATGCTGATGATTAAGAGTGGAAGAGCAAAGCTGGATATTGAAAGAGGAGGTATGTGAAAGGAGTTTAGAAGCATAGGGATCAGAGGGTTATCAACATGAATATTGACGTCACCAAGAATAAGTGAGGAGGCCAGTGGCATGAGGAGTGTGGGAAAACTGGCATCCACCATTATAGAGGGCAACAACTGAAGCAGTGTCATCAGGGAGGAGTATAGTGTTAACCATAGAAACATTAGCTCCCAGCCCCTTTCTCCCATTCCCAACATAGACTTTTCTTCTGACCTGATGCCTCCTTCTCACACCCCAGCATCAACTAGTGCCAGCCTCCTTCTCTGTTTCTCTCTTCCTCAGTCAAGCATCTTGCCTCTCCCACCAAATCCAGCATCTCCCCTCTGTCTCTCTATTCCCCTTCCCATAATCAGAATATTGCCTTTCTGTTCACTCCCCTAACTGATCCAGCATCTCCCTTCTCTTCCTCCCCACTGATATAACAACATCACCTCTTCCTCCTGCTAATATAAGAGCTCCCCTCTCTCCTCCCCATGTGATACAGCATTTCCTTTCTTTCTTCCCTCTGATCCCCCCCCACCACATGAGCCAACATATACCTTCTCAGTGTGGTGTAGCACCTCCCCTTGTTTTCCCCTCACATGGCCCAGCATCTCCCCCTTTCCCACTCCTCTTCAGTGTTGATTAGCATCCCCTCTCTCCTCTCTCCCCCCCCCCCTGCCCTCCACCGTCCAGCATCTCCCTCTCTCCCTGCAGCAGATTCTTTGTTACCAGGCTACAGCAGTGAAAGCAATAATAAAAGAAGCTATAATGCATATGACCCATCTCTGTGCTACTGAATCCTCTGCATGTCCCATTCCCCAAAGGAAATGTACGTCAAAGAGCGCAGGATGCAACAAAGCACTCAATAGAGTAGGGCTGGAAGGCTCCACGGTTGATTATGTGAGTTACAGTTTCTTTAGTTATTTATATTGTTGCTGAGGTCTGGTAATGGGAAGAAGATGCATCAGGAAGCAAGATACTAGATTGTGATGGGGGAAAGAAGAAGAATGAAGTGAACAAACAAGAGATACCATGCAAGTGGCAGTCACAGTGGCAGGCAGGTACCCCTTTTCAAGGTCTATGACTATCAGTCTTTGGGGATGTATTGCTTTCCTCTCACCCCCAAAACTATGCCCATGTCTAATACATCTGAATGTAAACCAGTATTTCAATAAAAGGACTTAGGGATCACTTTTCAAAAGCCCTTATCTGGATAACCTCCATGGTTATTTGGATAAGTGTTAAGGGAGATTTTCAGTGGCTAGCTCGATAGTGTTCCTAAATATGTCCTCTGACCACTGTAGCATTATCTGGATAGTGCCAGGGAGTGCATGGGTGGAATAAGGGTGTTGCCAGTCATCATCTGAATGAATGCTGACCTCATCTGTATAGTGGCGATTTTCAATTATCTGGATAGCTTAGGCCACCTGAAAAGCAGTCCTAAATTGCTATCCTGCTGGCTAGCTTATCAAGATAACAGCTGAAAATAGCCACTATCCAGTTAAGGTTGGCACTGATCTAGATAGAGTTTATACCATCTCAATATCCAGATTCTGTTACTGAATATCCAGATTATTTTTAAATGCTGTGGCTTACTACTGTGGTATCTTAATATCTGCCATTTTGAAATCAGCTCCTTAGTAAATAGCCAGCTTTTCAACCTTTTTTGGAAGATGAGGTAAGATCCCTCCCTAATAATATTCAAACATGAGCTGTTCCAATAACTCAACGTTGTTGTTGTTAAGTGCCGTCGAGTCGGAGTCGACTCATGGCGACCCTCTGGATAGCTATCCTAAATTGTGTTCGGTCTTCAGTCAGGCAGCTTATTGTTGACAGACTGGTACCCGTAGCTGCTGTTATTGTATCGATCCATCTCATTGCTGGCCTTCCTCTTTTGCGTTGACCTTTTATCTTGCCAAGCATGCAATGATCTCTCTCTCCGCATGATGTGTCCAAAGTATGAAAGTCGAAGTCTTGTCATCTGAGCTTCTAAAGAAAGCTTAGGTTTGATCTCCTCTAGTACAGACTGGTTTGTTCTTCGGGCAGTCCATGGTATACACAGTATTCGCCTCCAGCACCATAATTCAAAGGCATCAATTTTCTTCCTGTCTATCTTTTTCACTGTCCAGCTTTCACATCCATATGATGTTATTGAAAATACCATGGCTAGAACAAGTCGAATCTTTGTATGGAGAGAGACATCTCTGCTCTTGAGAATCTTATCTAGGTCTTTCATAGCCATTCTGCCAAGAGCAATGCGTCGTCTGATTTCTTGACTGCTTGTTGCTTCTTTATTGATAGTTGATCCAAGTAGGTTAAAGTTATTCATGATTTAAATTTCTTCTCCTTCGACGATGAACCTGTTGATTATGCCAGTTGTCATGATCTTTGTCTTCTTTACATTAAGGTGCAGGCCCATTTTGAGACTATGTTCTTTGATTGTGAGAAGCAAATGTTTCAGATCATCTTCACTTTCCGCCAGTAATGTGGTATCATCAGCATTGCGAAGGTTGTTGATGAGTCTTCCACCAATCTTCACACCTCTGTTGTCTTCATACAATCCTGCTTCTCTGATGATTTGTTCTGCATATAAATTAAACAGGTAGGGGGAAAGTATGCAGCCTTGTCTTACACCTTTGCTTATTTTAAACCATTCTGTTTCTCCTTGTTCTGTTCGAACTGTTGCTTCTTGATCAATGTACAGATTGTGCAAGAGAACGATCAGGTGTTCTGGTATACCCATACTTCTTAATGTGGCCCAGAGTTTCTCATGGTTTACACAGTCAAAAGCTTTGCTATAGTCGATAAAGCACAAATAGATATCCTTTTGGTATTCTTTAGTCTTTTCAAGGATCCATCTCACATCCGCAATGATGTCTCTCGTTCCTCACCCTTTTCTGAACCCTGCTTGCACTTCAGGTAGTTCTTGTTCCAGGTATGATTGTAGTCTGTTTTGAATAATCTTCAGTAGAATCTTGCTGGCATGTGGGATCAGAGCGATTGTGCGATAATTTCCACAGTCAGTTGGATCACCTTTCTTTAGTATTGGTATAAACACAGATCTTTTCCAGTCAGTTCGCCATGATGCTGTCTTCCATATTTCTTGGCAGAGCCTTGTAAGTATAGTAACAGCTGCAACTCAACGTTGCACCCTATAAAGTTCTCTGTCTGGTTCCCCAGTTTTCTAGCCTGCCCTATCTGGCTTGTGAATCTGAGAAGATGCTTTGGACACATTCTATTAAAAATCTTAAAGACAAGACAAAGTAGTTTAAATACAATTCTGGATGTAATTGGCAAGTGGTACAAGGACTGCAGATATGAGGTGCCCCTGTCTGATCTGGCCCCTTTCAACATAATCTTGGTCTCCATATTTTGCAGCAATTGGAGAAAGACTCTTTTCAGGAGGCCAAGATAAGTGATATTATAATAGTGCAAGGAGATATCATAACCACTTGGATCACCTGTTTTAAATTCTCTACCATCAGAAAATACTGAATTTGTTGAACTATACAACAGTGCTTTTTCCACTATTTTCTCTATATGCTCTTCCATTGTCAGATGCAAGCAGTCATTGCACCTAAGGTTTGACTAGAGACCTACAGTGGAACTTGCATCCCCTTCAGTCCTGGGACCTAATTCTGGCCTAACTTCATCCTGACTACCTACCCATAAAAGAATAGTTTTTTTTCCAAATTCAAGTTAAGTAAATGTGACTCCATCCAGGTATTAACCCTTAGAAAACAGTATTAACTAACTCAAAGGTTTCATCAAGAGAAAACCCAAATGGAATAAGAATCTGGATGTAGTCATCATATACAGAATTCAAAACCCTCAAATATTGGGATACTTCCCCTAAAAAACTCAGGAAGACATTAAACAGCACAGATTACAATGAGGAACCTTCTGGTACACCACAATCCAGATGCTGCATTTCTGAAACCTCTTTCTTCCACTTCACACTATAGAAGTCTCTGCAAAAACAGAGAAAACCAATTCAAATCCATACCTGTTATTCCCAAACACTAAGGGGGTCTTTTACTAAAGGGTGCTAGTTGTCAGTGCGTGTTCTGGTACATGCTGAAGGCACACTGAAATGCACGTTGGCAGCTAGCGTGGAGTCATGACAACAGAGGCTGATTTCTGCGCTAAACGTGAATCATGCATTGGGGTGGTAAAGGGGCAGGTTGGGACAAAGAGTTGCCATGGAGACACTGCATAGCACAGGGGTAAACACTGCATGCTATGACCCTTGTAATTAGCATAGGTTTACTTAAGACCACCTCAATAGGTGGAGTTACGTGCCCCTGCACTATTTCTATGCCACATTAGGACACAGGGCTCCATCTTAACAGTTAACGCACTAGTGTTGCAGCTAACGTGCCATGGCTTAGTGCTCCTAAGTCTATCTAATAATAGGTCATGATCTACTATAACAAATGCATCAAGAAGATTCTGCTGCATCGCCAATGCCCCGTCCCCTTCTCAACTATCCTTCTAAGGTCAGACATCACAGGAGCCAAAACAGTCTCTGTGTTCCTACATATTCTTCAAAACTGAAATGAATTACTAACATATGAGCATTAAAGGAAGCATACTTTCAATTTCTCAACAAAATAAAAGAAAAATGGCATTTTAGAAATTACCATAAAATCTGCAATATGCTGTGCATAATAAGAAGTCGACGTGATCTTGACATTCTGTTTCCATTCACATCTGAAAAAAATCCAGTCAGTCAGAGAAATGCTCAGGCAATGCCTCAAATACCGCCTAACCTTTCAGTGTCAAGATGCTGTACTTTATCTACACTAAAAAATCGTTCAAGCATTCATGTTTGTAACGTAATGTTGCAAAATAACCGTTAAACTCAACTGTGAACATTAGCAGTTTTTATCCTTTGCAGTAACTCTCCTACTATCTGCTGAAACCCCCGTACTTTTGCATTTCATTCATAACATTTAAATGTGTTATATAGTACACCAAGCCACTTTGTAAAGTTCATTCGATAATATAAACTCTTAACATTGTAGATGATGGCAAAGATTGAAGTGTTTAGGGTTGTATATGCCACTTCATGCAGTTTGTCTGAATGTCTCTGCTTACGGTTCTATCACTTCCGTGCCTTCATAGATATCACAAAAATAACTTCTTCACTCTCATGCTATGCTGACATGGTTTACCTGTCATATTAAAATATTTCATTGTTCCCAGTGACTACAGAGACAGTTGAAATGGGAGGGGTATTAAAATGTTAATAACCTCTCATTTCGGACCCTATGGGGTATGTTTACTAAACTGTCTTAATGTTACCGGCTTTAGCTCCAGCGATAATGTGAAGAATGCCATAAAAGGAGTGGGCGTTCCGGTCTTAAGGTAGCATTTCAGGTTATCGCGTGATAGAGGGAGCCGTGGCACGTTAACACGCGTTAGCATTAATTAGGCACGCTGACCCACAAGCACAGCAACAGAGGTGTAGCACAATGGTTAATACATTGACTGATGAAACAGGGGGTCATGAGTTTGATCCCACAGTGGGCTTAATGAATGAGGCATTGCCCTGTATTTTAAATTAGTGCTGTCTGAGGCATTTTCTTTTTTATTTTAAATCTGTGCTGCCAGCAAACACACCCTCACAGTGCCGTAACCTAAGGTGCCGCATAAGGTGCTCTATAAGGCACTCCAGAGGGCACCTGTGTCCCTTGGGAAAACTGCTAGGTACATATGACCTAGATTGGCCACTGTTGGAAACAGAATACTGGGCTTGATGGACCTTGGTCTGACCCAGCATGGCATATCTTATGTTCACATTATAAAGTGCACTGTCCGCCAAGGCACCTTATAATGTTTCTTATAGGGCGCCTTATAAGGCACTTTCTAGGGTGCCTTATAGGGCGCTTTACAGGGCGCCTTATGAGGCACCTTAAGGTTACAGCACTGTGAGGGTGTGTTTGCTGGCAGCACTAATTTAAATTAAAAAAGGAAATGCCTCAAACAGCCCTACCAAATAAAACCACTGTGGGATCAAACCCACAACCTCTGCCTCCACAGTCAGTGAAGTAACCAGTGGGCTACATCTCTACAGCTACCAACAAACCCCTGGCTGGCTACAGAAGGACTGCAGGTCACCACACAAACTGTCTGCTGTGGTTACCAGGATAGGATTAACCCACCCATACCCATGATGCACTGCACATGCAAATCAGCAGTCTACAGATGATCACAAGATGGGGTATGCACCCCCACAGCACCTCAGCCTGGTAGGGGGAACTGACCGTGTGCACCCACACAGCATCTCGGCCTGGTAGGCGGAACTGACCATGTGTGTTACTGGCACAGAGTAGCTACAGACCGTCACATTGTGTGTGTGTGTGTGTGTGGGGGGGGGGGGGGGTACTGTGCTCGCCCTGAGGGCGAGGTGGGGCGCCCAGCACCAGGTCCGCAGCACCTGGCTTAGCTGAGATAGACTATACTGCAGATCGCCATCAGTGCCTGTGTGTGATAGGTAGTCTTTGCAGACACACCTAGGCTACACCTGTGTCCATCCGTATTTCCCAGTCACGTCTAGCCTTTGTGGATAATAATGCACCCAGGATAGTGCATATCCTGTGTGGGTGCCATGGTCACATGATTTAAATGAAGAGGGGTGTTTGGACCCTTAGGTGGATTATGTAGCACCACCCAATCCACCCTCCCCACCCTCTGGGGCTGAGGTGGGGGAACAGGATCTCCCACCAACAGATCCACATTCTACATCCCTGCAATGGTGGCAGTATAGGGGACCATCGACCCCAGTCCTGCTGAGGAACAGGCACCCTATAGGGCAGTCAATGTAGATCTATACACAGCCATAAGGCAATGGCAGACAGACAGTAGGCCTGGAAATGCTCAGCTGCCCCCACCACTATCTGACATTCTCCAGCCACTGCACCCTGCAAGGTGGTCAAGCCATACAATACTACACTGCCCACCTGGGGACAGCAATCTCAGGCTGGAGGGACAGGGGCTCAATTCCCACCTGGGAACAGCAATCTCAGGCTAGAGGGATTGGGGTTTCTAGTCTTATAGGCATCCCATGTGGCCTTGGGCAAGCCATTTAACCCTCCATTGCCTCAGGTACACGTAGACTGTGAGCCCTTTGGGGACAATCTTAAATGACAGAGGTGTAAGGCAGGGGTCTCCAAATCCAGCCCTGGAGGGCCACAAACCAGTCAGGTTGGCAGGATATCTCTAATGCATATATATCTCATGCATATTCATTAGGGATATCCCGAAAACCTGACTGGTCTGCGGCTCTCCAGGACCAGGGTTCTCTACCCCTGGTCTATCCAGTGTGTTGTGGCTGCCTACACCTTACTAAGCCCACACTGCTTGCACTGTTTCCAGTGTTAGCCTGCCAATGTGCATAATGAGGAGCAAGGTACTGTGGGTATAGCCCGGACAGTGTGGCCTGGGCAGGATGCATCTGCACAGGGCATAGGGCAATGGCTGGGACATTGTAGTGCCCGGCCACCACCTGCACGGACAGGGTGACCACAGCATGTCCTGCTGGGAGGTCACTCTCACCCTGACTGAGCAGTGACCACGGCATGGCTAGGTTCCCCCATAGTGCTAATTAGTATTTCTCTCAAGTGATATTTGTGGGTTCTCTTTCCTGGGGCCCAATCACGGACTTATCTGCTTGGCGTGTGTGTGCTCACATCCCAGTTTTGAGTGCATACATTTTCTCCAGGAACATGCACTATAGACTAGCTAGCAGACTGTCTGCAGTTAGTATGTGTATGCAGTGTAGTATTGTGGATCAGAAACTGGTAAAAAGAAGGCAGAGAGTAGGGCTAAATGGCCAATTTTCTCAATGGAGAAAAGTAAATAGTGGAGTACCCCAGGGATCTATGCTAGGCCCGCTGCTTTTTAACATATTCATAAATGACCTGGAAATGGGAATAATGAGTGAGGTGATCAAATTTGCAGATGATACAAAATTATTCAAAGTTGTTAAAACCCAAGAGGACTGTAAAAAACTGCAAGAGGACTTTGATAAATTGGAAGATCGGCATCCAAATGGCAGATGACATTTAATGTGGAGAAGTGCAAAGTTAAGCACCTAGGAAAGAACAACCTAAACTTTGGTTGCACAATGCAAGGTACCATCTTAGAAACCACCACCCAAGAAAAAGATTTAGGCATCACCATGGATAACATGTTGAAATCCTCTACCCAGTGTCAAGCAGCAGCCAAGAAAGCAAATAGAATGCTAGAAATCATAAGGAAAGGAATGGAGAATAAAACCAAGGATATTATAATGCCTTTGTATTGTTCCATGGTTTGACTGCACCTTGAATATTGTGTGCAATTCTGGTTGTCGTATCTTAAAAAGGATATAGCGGAATTAGAAGAGGTATAGAGAAGAGCCACCAAAGTGGTAAAGGGGATTGAAGGATACCCTTATGAGGAAAGACTTAAAAGGCTAGGGCTCTTCAACTTGGAAAAGAGAAGGCTAAGGGGAGATAAGATAGAGGTCTATAAATTAATGAATGGAGTGGAATGGGTAAACATAGATCAATTGTTTACGCCATCAAAAAGTAGAAAGACTAGAGGACACGCAATGAAGCTACAATATAACTCATTTAAGACTAACAAGAGAAAATATTTTTTCACTCAACACGTAATCAAATTCTGGAAATTGTTACCAGAAGATGTTGTAAAAGCTGTTAGTGTAGCTGGGTTTAAAAAAGGTTTGGACAAGTTCTGGAGGAAAGATCCATAAACCATTTATTAAAGAGGACCCGGGAAATCCACTGCTTACCCCAGGACGAGCATTGTGGAAGCTATGGACTTTGGGTACCTGCCAGGTACGTGTGACCTGGATTGGCCACTGTTGGAAACAGGATACTGGGCTTGATGGACCTTTGTCTGATCCAGTATGGCATTTCTTATATTTTTATGTTCTTATGTAGCTCTTTTACTAAAGCCTACTAGAATTTTGCACTTAATGCATATTTAGCGCAAAAGCTAAGATGCATTAAGTGTCAAGCCTCTGCAGTAACTGTCAGGGTGTGGCCAGCATGTTTCTGGCAGTTACCGCATGGATGTCTATCCTAACATGTGGCATAAATAACACGCGTGCACCTAATGCCACTCATAGAGGTATTGCTAGGTGTATCTGCTCTAATTTCCACATTGACAGTGCAAGATATGTACCTCCATGTTAACTTCAATGTGCTCTCCAAACCACATTCTGCCCATACCCTTCCCAATCAGTGCCCCTTCACGTGATGGGCAATTAATGTGCATTTTAGCATCTGGGTAGTTATCCTGGCCATGTGTCATCTGTCATCATGGGTCACTACCACCTACTAAAACACATGTTAGAGGTTTTGCAGGCTTTAGCAAAAGGGTCCCTTAGTATTTTATTTAAATCTTACTTTCATTAAAACAATTTTTAAACACCACTATTTCACCATTATTTTACCCTTGCTATTCTTCAAATTATTTTTAAATGCCACTGCTTTGCTATTCACTTTCATTGAAACAATTTTTAAATGTCAAAATGAATGATGTGTAATGTAACAATCTTCAAAGTCCCAGTTTGATTTCACCATTCTGTTCATATGGCTGCGAAGCACCCAAAATGGCGCTGTCTTTTACACTATAATCACATTCCGAACAATAATCACATTCACTCACATGATCACCTAATATCCCCAAGGATAAGAAGACCATAATATACCATAACAGATATTCCAGTCCTTAAGTGTACATTTCTCATACCTGTAAATATGCTTCTCATATGTTCAATAGGATTTGCACTTAGTTCTAAGTTTCACATAACAAAGTTCAATGCACATTTTTTCTCCTATAAATATGTTTACAAACAGCAGTTTATTCGAAGTTCCACGTAACAAAGTTCAATTTACATTGTTTTATGTAAAGCACTTTGATTACCTGACTAAGCGGTATAAAAACACAGTTAAATAAATAAATAAAACACTGATGCTGGCTTTTCCTGTGTTGTGGACTGGGTTGGGATGACATCATCCTAATCATCTGCCTGTTCTCAGATGTGTGAATTAAGGTGCCTGCCCTTTGTCCTTGAGTGCTTAAGCATATAAAAATTATTTCTGAAGGGCAATGACAAAGTCGGGCTGATTGCAGTTTCTGGGCTAATTGCTGACATTTTCCCTTCAATGTTTAATAGAAACATGACCTATGTAAATTAGTAACCACATCAGAGTGATTGTGGCATCCATTTAGGGTGATTTATCAATAAAAAGTGATCAAAAGCGAATACCAGATGATCTGTAAAATTATCTCCCTTAAATGTACCCTTGGGTTAACATCATTGCTCCGATGTAATGATTGTCATCCATGTGAATAAAAATCACCCACATAAATACAAGTCCCAAGTCTTTGAAAATTACTGTATAATAATTGAATGGACCATTTGAAATGCCAAAACTACTTTTACATATATCATGACATTAATGACCCTCATCCCGAAGCCATTGTATGGAGGGCGTGATTGTAATTTCTGAAATTTACTGTTAGTGCTTGCCTTAAGACTTGTCATCATGACAAAGAAAGCTTCCTTCTGGAGTTCAAAAAATGGAATTCACATAAACAACTTATCAAGGTTTGCCTAGAAATTGCTTTCAATCAGGCCTGTGCTTTCATGATGGGAAACATTTCTGTATCGTTTTGGCACATTTTTTTAGTTTCTGCATTTCTTGGTACTTGAAGATCTTGATGTACAGAATAATCATTGGGCACTGACAATCCTGTTATCAATGCTGTTCTCGCTATGTCACCAATCTCTTCTATGAATGGATCAGAAATCTTCTCCTAACTATATTATAACTAAAGCATAAGATCATAAGATATGCCATATTGGGTCAGACCAAGGTCCATCAAGCCTAGTATCCTGTTTCCAACAGTGGCCAATCTAGGTCATACATACCTAGCAGTTTCCCCAAAAGACACAGGTTCCACAATGCTTGTATTGGGTCAAGCATTGATATCCTGGGTCCCTTTTTAATAATGGTTTATGGACCTTTCCTCCAGGAACTTGTCCAAACCTTTTTTAAACCCAGCTACACTAACAGCCTTTACTACATCCTCCGGTAACAAATTCCAGAGTTTGATTACACGTTGAGTGAAAAAATATTTTCTTTTATTAGTCTTAAATAGTTTACCCTCTAGCTTCATTGCATGTCCCCTAGTCTTTCTATATTCTGATAACGTAAACAATTGATCTATGTTTACCCGTTCCACTCCGTTAATTAATTTATAGACTTCTATCATATCTCTCCTCAGCCGTCTCTTTTCCAGGTTAAAGAGCCCTAACCTTTTTAGCCTTTCTTCATAGGGGTATCCTTCCATCCCCTTTACCATTTTGGTGGCTCTTCTCTTTACCTTTTCTAATAACGCTATATCCTTTTTAAGATACGGCAAACAGAATTGCACACAATATTCAATGTGCGGTCTCACCATGAAACGATATAGAGGAATTATAATATTCTTTGTTTTATTTTCCATTCCTTTCCTTATGATACCTAGCATTCCATTTGCTCTCTTGGCTTCCGCTGCTCACTGGTCAGAGGGTTTTAACATGTTATCCACAATGATGCCTAAATCTTTTTCCTGGGTGGTGGTTCCTAATGAACCTTGCATCGTGTAACCATAGTTTGGGTTGTTCTTCCCTAGGTGCATTCGTCCACATTAAATTTCATCTGCCATTTTGATGCCCAGTCTACCAATTTATCCTCTTGGGTTTTAACAACTTTAAATAGTTTTGTGTCAACTGCAAATTTGATAGCCTCATTTCGTTATTCCCTTTTCCAGGTCAATTATGAATATGTCAAAAAGCAGCAGACCCAGCACAGATCCCTGGGGTACACAACTATTCTCCTTTCTCCATTGGGAAAATTGGCCATTTAGCCCTACCCTCTGCTTTCTATCTTTTAACCAGTTCTTGATCCACAATAGTACACTGCCTCCTATCCCATGACTCTTTAGTTTTGCCAAATGTCTCTGATGAGGGACCTTGTCAAAGTCTTTCTGAAAGTCCAGATACACTATATCAACTGACTCGCCTTTGTCTACCTGTTTATTCACATCTTCAAAAAAACATAACAGATTAGTAAGACAAGATCGTCCTTGTCTAAAGCCATGTTGGCTGTCTCCAATTAAGTCATGACTATCTACATGTTGAGCAATTTTGTTCTTTATGATGGTTTCTACCATTTTTCCCGGTACAGACAGGCTCACCGGTCTGTAGTTTCCCGGATCACCACTGGAACCCTTTTTAAAAATTGGCATTATATTGGCGATCCTCCAATCTTCAGGTATTACAGATAATTTTAATGAAAATTCACAGATTACTAATAACAGGTCTGCAATCTCATATTTCAGTTCTTTCAACACCCTTGGATGTTAATCATCCGGTTCAGGTGATTTGCTACTCTTCAGTTTATCAAATAGTTGTAATACATCTTCCCGATGTATTGATATTTCCTTCAATTTTTCCGCACCTTTAAATACCACTTCAGTAATGGGTAACATCCCTACAACTTCCTCAGTAAAGACTGAAGCAAAGAATTCATTCAGTCTCTCCGCTATTTCCTTGTCGCCTCTTAGTGCCCCTTTAACCCCTCTATCATCTAATGGACCAACTGACTCTCTCATAGTTTTTTTGCTACAAATGTACTTGAAAAAGTCTTTATTATGCAGCAAGCTTCTTCTCAAATTCTCCCTTTGCCTGCCTTATCAATGCCTTGCATTTAACTTGCCAGTGCTTGTGCTGTTTCCAGTTTTCGTCATTAGGCTCTTTTTTCCATTTCCTGAAAGATGCTTTTTTGGCAACAACAGCCTCTCTGACCTCACCTTTAAATGATGCTGGCAGGTTTTTGGACTTCCTTCCAATTTTCTTAAAGCGTGGAATACATAGAAACATAGAAAAATAGAAATATGACGACAGAAAAAGACCACATGGCCTATCTAGTCTGCCCTTCCATAACAACTACAACAGTCCCCTTTTTACTTTTAGAGATCCTCTGTGTTTGTCCCATGCTTTTTTAAATTCAGTTACTGTCCTGGGCTGGCTGACGGTTCTGAGCATTGTCTACTACACGACTGGTTTTGTGCCATATCTTTATCATTATATGCGCTCCATCTAGTGTGTTTATAGAGATTACTTTACCCCCTGATGAAGGCAATCGCCGAAACGTGTTGGGGTTTCTTTACTCAATAAAGCACAAGTGACTTCCATACCTACTCGCTGTTGTGGTTCTTCAGTTGATTTTGCGAGCACAGCTCCTGTTTTGTGTTTTCTCATCTCTACCACCTCCACTGGGAGACTATTCCACGGATCCACTACTCTTTCCGTAAAGAAATATTTCCGCATATCACTCCTGAATCTATCTCCCTTCACCCTCATCCCATGTCCCCTCATAGCAGAACTTGCTTTCAATTGAAAGAGGCTCTCTCCCTGAACAATTGTACCATGGAGGTATTTAAACATCTCAATCATATCACCTCTATCCCGCCTTTCCTCTAAGGTATACATATTAAGATCCTTCAGTCTGTCCTCATATGCTTTATAATGAAGACCACTAATCATTTTAGTAGCCACCCTCTGCACCGACTCCATCCTGTTCACATCCTTTTGAAGGTGCGGTCTCCAGAATTGCACACTATACTCCAAATGAGGTCGCACCAAAGACTTATACAGAGGCATTATCACCTCCTTTTTTCTGCTAGCCATTCCTCTCCGTATGCACCCAAGCATCCTTCTAGCTCCCTATACTATATTGCTCCCTTGGATTGCTGCAGCCCAAATGCATGACCTTACATTTTTTAACATTAAATTCCAGCTGCCAAATTCTAGACCATTCTTCAAGCTTAGCTAGATCCCTCCTCATGTTATCTACCCCTTCCTGGGTGTCTACTCTATTGCAGATTTTGGTATCATCCGCAAAGAGGCAAACCTTACCTAACAAATACAGCTGGTCTGGGCTTCCAAGATAGTATTTTTCAACAACACCCAAGCTTGATGTAAGTCTTTAACCTTTGCAACTGCTCCTTTTAGTTTTTTCTTAACTATTTTCCTCATTTTATCATAGTCTCCCTTTCGAAAGTTAAAAGGTAGTACTGTGAATTTCCTTACCATCCCTCCTCCATTAATTAAATCAAACACGATCATGCTATGATCACTCTTGCCAAGTGGTCCCAGCACCCTTATCTCTTGTACCAGATCTGGTGTTCCACTAAGGACTAGGTCCAATATGGCTTCCCCTCTGGTCGGTTGATGAACCAGCTGCTCCAAGAAGCAGTCATTTATTTCATCTAGGAACTTTATCTCCCTAGCATGTCCTGACGTGACACTGACCCAGTCGATACTGGGGTAATTGAAATCACCCATTATAATTACTGTGCTGTAACGTTTGTCAGCTTCCTTCATTTCTTTCAGCATTTCATCATCAATTTGTTCATTTTGGCCATGCGGTCGATAGTACACCCCCACTGCCATTGCCTTCCCCTTTCTCTATGGATGTAAATTCTACAGCAAATTTTGTTTCCTGCAAAGCTTTAATCCTTTCTGACTCAATGCACTCTCTAACATAGAGCGCAACCCCTCCACCAATTTGATCAGCTCTATCATTACGATATAATTTGTACCCAGGTATCACAGTGTCCCACTGGTTGTCCTCCTTCCACCATATCTCTGAGATTCCAATCATATCTAACCTCTCATTTAGTGTTATATATTCTAACTCTCGCATCTTATTTTTTAGACTTCTAGCATTTGCATACAAGCATTTTAGAGACTGTATTTTATTCATATTAATCTGACTGTTGGTAGGCATGGGTAATTTGAAATCTTTAAGCTCTGTCTGCTCCATACTCAAGGGCATTTGGGCTACTTTATTCTTTTTTGGAACCTTTCTGCTTTTGGCAGTATCCTTCAAGGATACATTCTTCTGAACCATGCGCTCTTGGGCGACTGTCGGCTTTCCCCTATTATCTAGTCTAAAGCTGCTCTATCTCCTTTTTAAAGGTTTAATGCCAGCAGCCTGGTTCCATCCCGGTTAAGGTGAAGCCCATCCCTTCGGAAGAGCCCCTCCTGTCCTCAGAATGTTTCCCAGTTCCTAACAAATCCAAAACATGCATGTTTAGCTAGACATTTATGTAGCATTTGCCTGGCTCTACATATTCAATCATCTACCAAAAAGATTTAAACAGTTTGAAATTCATCCCAAGTAAAACAAGGACTCTAATGAGCTCAGTAAATATTTGGATACACCTCTACATATTGTGCAAATTGTCTGTTACAAAATTGTGTGTGGGCATATATGTGTAAAAAATAGGTGTACAGCAAGACAGCACCTATTGTATATTTGTGTCACTACACATAGGCATTACCAGGAACATAGTTTGGGCATAGCTGGAATGGCGTTGTGGTCTACTTGTATATTTTAGAAAATGCATACAAGAGTGGCCCAAGGGTTCTTGCTGTCCTAGGCAGGCCCGATGTGCTGCCTCCACTGCACCGCTGTTGTTGCAACACCGCCCCCTGACATCCAACCTCTCATTTGAGGTTGATGGGTGGCACAGCAAGCACTTCTTTGAAACTGCGGCAGACCTTAAAGCATATGCGCGCACTCGTGGCCTGCTGCTTCTGCCCCCTCTGACACTTCCTGTTGGAGGGGGTAAGAGTGGCAGGATGTAAGTGCACACACGTGCGTGCTTTAAAGCCTGAGTAGCTTCTAAAAGGTGAGAGGCTGGATGTCAGGGGTAGCCCAGCAATGGCACGTTATGTGGTGAGGGTGGCACATCGGGACTGTTTAGGGCTGAGCCACCACTTAGAAGAGGAGGCAATCACCGTGTTGCCCACCAGGGTCTGCCGCCTAGGTGAACACCCAGTTTGCCTAGTGAACGAGCCTGCCCTGAATTCTTGCGTACTTGCATGAGTATAGACACACATTTACAGCTTCTTTAGAGCAGGGGTAAAATTATGTTAGAGCATTTGTGCTCTACTAAGTGCCGCTTTTCTGTGTCTGTAGTTTTGATTGACATTCTACTACTACTACTACTGAGCATTTTTATAGCGCTACCAGTCGTACGCAGCGCTGTACAGACATGCAACAGACAGTCCCTGCTCATCAGAGCTTACAATCTAATCAAGACAAAACACAGAAGGTGTAAACAGGGGTAAAACAAGGGGAAGGAAAGGAGATCAGGTGAGTCAGGATACAAAAACAGCAGCGAAGAGGTGACATTCCCTCAACCATATCTATAAAGAGCTATAAGAGCTAAAAAGGCATGTGCTTGTATCAGAAGGAATTGAGACCTGAAGCTTTGGGAGTTGAAAGAAAAAGAATATGGAATTTTCTGCACAGAATCTTATATTAATTCAGGAAAAAGGACCTAAAAAGGTTGCTAGCAGATTCAGGGGCTATTAAATCAAAAATGCTCCAACAAAAAATAATTTTCTACTATTGTTATTCACGTGTGGTGGTGTACAAGTTTATCAGAATATTGTACTATCCGGATAGTGTCATTGTATCATGGTAAGTACCCTTAACCCACCAGCTTCCCATTGGACGACCAGCTAATGGTTCTGTTTTTAAGCCTACCTTAAATTTCTTAAGGGAGAGTTCTGAATGAAAATCAGGTGGAAGAGAGTCCCACAAAGAAGGGATCAGAATAGCAAAGGCTAAAAGATAGGTACAATCAAGGTGGGCTGTGAAGGGAGAAAATGGGGGCATGACTAGGAGATTTACCTGTGAGAACTGCAGAAATATCATGCAAGTACATGGGATAAGACAGTCTACAAGATATCACAGAGTATCTGATTGTAAAACACAGAATGCTAGAACTGATATTTTAAATTTGACTCAATAGTTGATGGAAGCCCCAGTTTCAGAAGGTGCAATAGATTAATTGGAGGGAATTCAGAAAGGTAGTTTTCCTCCCCAGAGTGCAACCAACTTTCAGTCAATCTGCAAGCATCAAATTCATGATTCCTGTGAATTATCCCAAAGAGAACAAATATTTGATAATCCTAATGCAAGGTGGGTGTTGATTTTACCATTAATACCGACTTTCACTTATCCCTATGAATAGGAATCAAACATCAGTTTGCATGGTGGATGGGGGCCCTCATTTGATGCCATTGTTTGAGTCTTCATAGTCTGTATATGTCTCAACATAGACATAATAATATAAAAAATCCTAGTGTATATTCCAAAGACACAAGAGATAAAGAAATGTTTTTGTCAGACTCATAATACAAAAGAGTACATCAGTGGATTATAAAGCACTCACTGTAGGGGTCCTTTTAATCTTTAAAGCATATTCTTTTATATTCAAATTTGTTCAATTCAATTCACTTAATCTATGGGCCCGATTCTGAGATGCATGTCCCGCCTGGGCTCAATTTCCCCTCTGGATCTCCCTGTACGTCCTGAACAGCAGGACGGGGAGAGCTGGTGGGGGGCAGGAGGGGGCGGGATCTGGACAGAGCTGGGGTAGGCTACCCTGGCAGGACGTGCAGGGCCAATTCAGGTCATGGCCCTGTATGTCCTGGTGGATCAAAAGGGATGTGCTGCTGCTTATTCAACATCGAAGGTGGAATAAGCAGCACTGACCGGTGATCAGGCCCAGAGATCCTCCCCAGGGCTGGGGCCGGGTGTGTGTGTGTGTGTTGGGGGGGTGTCCCGGCTATACGATCCAGGCCCCAGAAGGCCAGCCATGGGCCACGCAGCAGGGAAGAGGGGGGTTTAAGCTGCGGGAGTTAGGGGTGCCTGTGGGAAGGACATCCCCGCAGGCAGCAGGAGCATGCCAGGCCATCCACAGGCCCGATTCTGTGCACCATGGGAACGTTTTGTTCCTGCAGTCCAGAATCGGGTTCTAATGGGCGGCCCAGACATACGACTTCGTGAATCGGGCTCCACATGTTCTAATAGAACGGAATTGAATTGAATAGATTTGAATATAAGAGAATATGTTTTAAAGATTAAAAGTGCTACACCCTAAAACAAAGCGAATAAGTAAATGAAAAACAGAACAATGTATATAGTTTAATTATGTTCATCTGTACATAGTTTACTAATTGTTAATTGTTAATTGTTAACTGCATTTACCTAGCTACAAATTGTTATATGTAAAAACAGACCACACTGTTTATTGTTGTTATATGGAAACCGCACCTGATCAATGGAAGGAGCGGTATATAAATAATCTGTTAATTAAATTAAATTAAAATTAAATTAAAAGGACCATTACAGCAAGTGCTTTAGAATCCACTGAAGCACTCTTGTGTATAATCAGTCTGATAAAAACATTTCTTTACCTTCTGTGTATTTGGAATATACACTAGGGATTTTTTAATATTGTTGTGGGTTTTATTAGGTTATTTAACATAGATAGAGACATTTCACTCAAATTCCATTTGTATCATTGACCCCTATTTATCATACTTTGTATCCAACATCAAAATATAACTGCTAAAAATACAATTCTATTGAACAATATTTTAAAACTTATCTGAAGTATATGTGAGGAGATCCATTTATTCTGACATGAATTCATGTTTCAAGAGACATACAAATTCAAAGCCTCTCTATTTTAGGGAATTTCTCTTTACTGCCACAAGCTCATTCTGCACAAACTCAATGAATTAAGTGTTTTACAAAACAAGAATGGTGACAGGGAGTCTCCCTGAAATACTCCTTACTGGATCTTTCCATTTTCATACTTCAGAAGGAGTGTAATTTGCCACATTAGCATTCATGTCAACTGAGGTATAACCCACCAATTATCTGTGCAATGGAACAAGCACTGTGTATACCTGTAGCCACATGGATGGTGCTTGGCAACATAAATCTGCCATATCCGACTCTGGCATTGAATATCTGGAGAGTGCCACACAGACCGAGACTGCAGTAGCTAACCGTGCAGCAGTGATATTGCATGCTGCCTGGTTAGCTCCTGCACCTAATGATAGGCTTTCATGTGCAAGTCGCTAATGGGGCAGCATGCAATATCTCTGCTATCCAGTTAGTGACAGTCTCCGCCTCTGCTCCGCCCCAGAATGCCCCAATATGCCCCCATGCTAACCCCATAGTATTGGGGCACATAGCAAGATTGGAAGGGGATATTCAACCATGTACGTGCCGTGGAATATCCTGATAGAAGGCATTTACATGGTTTACTGGGCTGGATGTCCAGCGGTTATCCGACGTGTACCTGACTCACCATTGCCTGTGCAAGGTCATTTAGCTTGCCAACATTGTTCTTATTGTGTTATTATGAGTGCCTCTATTTGCACGAAATATAATCACCAAGTAAAATCTTTGTCTGTGACGACTACATGTAATACTGCATATGTAGTGTATGGCATTTGGTGTAGATGTCAGTTGCTTTACATTGGAAAAACTACCAGGCCTTTAAGAACTAGGCTAGCTGAACATAAATATAGCCTTAAAAAAGCTCGGATTGATACTCCATTGATACAACATTGCATTGACTTAGGTCATGCTTTTGACGATCTTCGTTGTACAGTTCTAGAGTGGGTACCCCCTGATATACGGAGGGGTGATCGGAAGAAATTGCTTTTGCAAAAAGAACAACGATGGATTTTTAATTTACGTACTGTACAGCCCGGAGGTTTGAATGACCGTCTTGAATGGTCATTATTTTTTTAATTGAAATCTCTATATTTTTTGATTTAATATTTTTGGTATTGTTAGTTGGTGATGTTTAGAATGCTGTGTTGACACTGTGCTGCTCCAATATTGTTTTTATTATTGTGGTGTAGCTGTGGTTTTAAGATGACGTTATAGGTTAGTAGTTATCGGATTGGCTGGTTGTGTGATTAAGTACGTCACACGCCGAGGTGGATCAGTTGAAGCCGGTGAGAAGCCATTGCTGAAGAGAGATTTGCTGTATGACGTTGCTCCTGAAGAAGCCTGGTTATGGCGAAACAAAAGCTTTTGTAGAGCTTTGGTCAACTTTTGAGCTTCAAGTTGTATATCTCTCTCTCCGGTTCTTCGGTCGGTATTGGAATTGGTTAACAGCGTGTGTTGAAGAGCTGGGACTTTGCTGGATGAAAATTCGTCATTATAAGCTAAGTTATTTGCATTTATTGCTTGTCGTAATGCTTTCAGATTCTGCAGTGATTTTCATTTTGCTTTTAGGTATCGCTCTTGGACCGTATTAGGCTACGTTTAGCCTTGCAATTATATGATACATGACGCTGTTTTCCAGTGTGAAAGTGGTTGTATGTATGTGGTATTGAATGGTAATTAAGTAAGAATGTACATGTTTGTTTTTTAGGTAAATTTCTAGTTTGGTTGGTATTCTAGAGATGTTTTCCCAGTGGTAATTATGGTGTACTATATTTATTGTGAATTGAATTAAAAAAATTTTTAGGATGGTAGGGAGGCTTTGACCGGTGATGTAAGCGTCTACCAACACCATATAGTGATTTGTCACTAAATGTGGAGTTGTGACATCTGAGGTCATTTTTTTGCCTGGTTATATATATTAAAAGATTATTTGGTATTAGTGTGTTGTGAGAATTTGTACCTTGTAAGGTATTTAGCGGGTTTTTGCTATAGTTGGATTACTCTTTTCCTGCTTTTGGCTATTGTTTTTGTTTTGTTACTGGGCTGTAACCCATGTAAATGCCTCCTGGATATCGGGCCCGTCATGCTGACAAGATGTGCCATCACATGTTGAACTAACAAGGACATGTCAAATCCCGCAAAGGTTATTGTATAAAGGAACTGTCCTGTGTGTGGGATGGAACAACTATGACCCAAGGGGGAATGATTAGCAGATCCTGACAGATTGTGGACAAGGGCACAACTGGTTTACACACATCACATGTTTACACATAGGTTGCACATAATGTGCAGGCCCTGGGCAAAGGTGACATTTCAAATCCCAAAAGACCATGGAAGGAGACATACACACATGTAGCAAGACAACCATATCTATAACATACTCAATGAATGACACACATTGCTGTATGGACAGTGAGCGATATCCACGTCAGGCCCCTCTGAAAACCTCTATCATCATTTTGGAGTATATCCCCATCTCCTCCTTGCTACTCTGCCTGCAACTCCCCACAGTCCCACCAGAGCTGCTCCCTGTTGGTGGTAGTGGTTGATATTGTGGCACCAGCTGTCCAATTGTGGCATTAAGTTGGTCAATGGCACCTGTCATGGAGGGGGAGGATACCTCCTCAACTGCAGCTCTGAGCAAGGTCCCCATGTCAGATATACAGTCTTGCATATTCAGCAGATCCTGATGGATAACTGGGGAAATGTCAGAGAAAACACAAGGTCAGACAAGATTGTCCTAAGCAGAAAGCAAATTTGGGGTAATGATGGTAAATATGGTAACCTGAAACACCATATAGTCTCCATATAGTCTCCATATAGTCTCTGCACATGGGGAAATGTGGTAGAGAATCCCAGCCCATAGACTACACCACCCGATAGTTATGGCCATGTGAAGACATTGCATGGGACCATCCCGATAATGTGATCTGTCCTACATTGTAGAGATGGGGTTCACTTTATGTTGAATACACACAGAAGGGTTAGACATGAGATTAGATGCGATCAAAGTAAACACTCTGTCCTGGTGGTGAATGTGCATGCCTGGCCTGCACATCATGATTGAATGAACCTTGCATAGCCCTATCGGTGCTAGCTCATATTGCATATGTTTCACTATACCAGGCAATGTTTGGGAGGAAACATTTCATTGTGAGTCCACCAATGATTAGCAGATATTGCTTGGATTGATGTGAGAGGCTAGCCACTGTGACATGAGTGGGGTGCAAAGGCACATCTGTATTGACAGATCCCTGTGCATTATTTTCAAATGACCAAACTATAGTCCTAAACAAACTCATTGGGATATGTGGTGTTCCATGTCCAAAGCCACACAATAGACAGCAAGATGCATAGCAGATAGTTTTGGTGACAAGTTATCATCACAGAGAATCAATTGAGTACTGGACATTAAGGCTCTCACATGGGCATGATCCTCTGACATTGCAACAATGGGCACGTCAGGCACCTTTGGGAAACATATCACATTCCTAACAGAGAATTCATGTAATTCATAATGAGACTAGACATTGCTGGTCGGGCACATATGAACTAGGACTACCGAACTAGGGAAATGTCACCGTTGAAACCCTTGCATCACGTGGTGTTTTACACATGTCCCCTAGTGGTGAGATGACCACATCACAATTCATGTCAATTGAGGTATAACCCATCAATTACTATAGATTTTGGGGTGCTGAATCCAGGAAAAATAGCCAAAATGTTCCATCACGTCACGTTTTCTTGCAAAATTAGATATCTTACCCATATAAGGAATGTTCACATAATTTCTTTTTAGCCGACTGCAGTTTATTTTCTTGGCCCAAAATAGAGGTTGTAATGGTTAACTAACTAGAAACGCTCCCTCATGATATTTTAGAGTGTTTTGTATTCATTTTATACATTAACAGGACAATTGGGAGGCGGGGGGCTAAATCCAGTACTCGCGCTGGCGCATGTTCTTTCCTGTTCGCCTCGCCTCGTTCGCTCGCTCAAACACGGTGGTTGCGACATGAACGTTCCTGTCAAATTTCAGTTTCTTGCAAGTTCATTATTACCTTTTGTTTGCTCAGTCGTAATCCAGCTTTATTCCGAAGTGGTTCACTACAGTTGTAGTTTGCAGTGCTGTGTATTTGTGATGGCTCACAGAGCCAGAGGCTGCGTCAACTCTCCGGACAGTTTTTGTTTTATTTGTGGGGAATATACCATGAAAAAGCGGCAGAGGAACAGTTCTGCATTTATTAAAAAAGTATATTTCGCCTATTTCGGTTTGAAGTTAGGCGATCAAGACAAACCGTGGGCTCCTCACAAAGTGTGCGAGACATGTGAGGAAGATCTACGCTTATGGATGAAAGGTAAAAAACAAGCATTTCGTTTCGGAATACCTATGATGTGGTGTGAACAAAGAGACCACAGCAGTGACTGCTATTTTTGCTCTTGCATTGTGAAGGGATACAACTTAAAAAATAAGAACGTAATAAGTTACCCCAACCTTCCCTCAGCAATTAGGCCTATGCCTCATAGCAACGAAGTACCTGTGCCTGAACCACCAAAATCTTTGGATCATATTTGTGTGGACGGTTCTGATCATGATGAGACTCATCAGATGGCTTTTCCCGATGAGTCCAGTACTTCCGAGTTTGAAACTGAACCAGATCCGAAACCTGAACTTTTCTCTCAAGCTGAATTGAATGATTTAGTCCGGGATTTAGGACTCCCAAAAGATGCTGCCCAACTGCTAGGTTCTCGGCTTAAACAGAAAAATCTATTGTCACCAGGAACAACTTTTTATTGGTACCGCAACCGCGAGACACAATTTTTGAAGTATTTCAGCAAAGAGGAAGATTTGGTATTTTGCAACGATATATATGGAGTGATGGAAAAGTTTAAACTCAAGTATGATCCTGCTGAATGGTGGCTGTTCATTGATTCGTCAAAAGACAGCATAAAAGGTGTTCTTCTTCATAATGGCAACACATTCGCTTCAGTTCCTATTGCTCACTCTGTTATTCTCCAAGAAAAATACGAGAATTTGGCCCTGATTCTTCAGAAGATTCGTTATGATGAGCATAAGTGGATGATTTGTGGAGACTTTAAAATTCTATCCATGCTATTAGGGCAGCAATCCGGTTTCACCAAATATCCCTGCTTCCTTTGCTTGTGGGATAGCCGGGCCCGCGACCTACACTGGGGGAAAAAAGACTGGCCAATTCGGGAGTATTTGAGACCCGGTGAGAAAAATGTTCTTCATGAGAGCTTGGTACCTCGTGATAAAATTCTATTACCACCTCTCCACATTAAGTTGGGTCTCATTAAGCAATTCATCAAGTCCCTTCCAAAAGATGGTGAGTGCTTTCGGTACCTTTGCTCAAAGTTCCCCCGACTTTCTGAAGCAAAGCTAAAGGAAGGAGTGTTTGTTGGCCCTGATATAAGGAAACTCATTTCAGATGGAGCATTCGCTGAAACAATGTCTGAGAAGGAAAAAGAAGCCTGGGATTCCTTCAAGGATGTTGTTCTCAAATTCTTGGGGAACAGGCGGGATGAGAACTATAAGGATATTGTTGCCAGGATGCTCAATGCCTTCAAAGAACAAGGCTGTAATATGAGCCTGAAAGTCCATTTCTTGCACTCCCATGTGAACTACTTTCCCGAAAACCTGGGGGCGTACAGTGAAGAACAAGGTGAAAGGTTTCACCAAGACATCAAGGACGCAGAGAGAAGGTACCAAGGAAGATGGAACACCACTATGATGGCTGATTTCTGCTGGTTGCTGCTGCGGGAAACTCCAGATGAAAAATACGCCAAGCAGCGCACCAAGAGAAGCATTCAGGGGAAGAAGAAACGGGCCCACCAGGAGATTGATTGACCCAAGAATGACTTTAAAATCTAAACTGTGTTGACAAATATCGTGTTTTTACTAAACTTTGAAATAAAAATTTGCTAGTTATTACCACAGTGTCGGATCTCATTTATTAGAATTTTATTTTCACACCATCGGGTGTTTGTCTTCATGTATTGCAATGGTGCGGTTTGCGTTTTCTATTCTTACATACATACCTGTACAACATTTTTTGCACATTTTTTTGCTTTGCTTTGTGTCTAACCTCGCTCTTATATGCTCAATGTTTGTGCACATGTATGTGGCTGTTTTAAGTGCAGACAATTTTGCTACCATCACAGTGTGTTTTGTTGACATTACTCTATTCTTATGTGCTGCCTTGTTACAATTTTCTTTATTCTTATTTGAATAACTACTAAACAATTAGTATAAAGAATTCATCCAAGAAACTTTTATCTCGATCGCACTCAATCTGAAACGTTCACCTCAAACTGCTAACCCAATGTAGCAAACAATCTGTACGTGATGGAGCAAATTGGTTACCAGATTTGGATTCAGCGCACCAAAAAACGTAAAAATCAATCGAAACATTAGAGGCAGTTTAAAAAATTTTTTTTTTAGTGTACCTGTGTTATCTGTATAAGGGAACAAACGCTGTGTATACCTGTAGCCACATGGATGGTGCTTGGCAACATAAATCTGCCATTTCAAATAACAGGCCGCTATCTCTCTGCTGTCCAAGATCATTGTCTGTTAGGCCACTGATAGGCATTAATTTAAGGATCAACCATAGTAAAACAGATGTCTTATTCCTCACCAAGAACCAGATGTTCTCCCCATCCCCCACATTAAAAGTAAACAATATTGAGTTGATAGCAAAATCAAACTATCCGCTATCTCGGCATCATGCTTGACCAACGACTCGACATGTTTACACATGTGAAGAACATCACGAAAGCAATTTACCATAAGGTCCGGATACTACGTCACCTGCGCCCCCTATTGGACTTTAATGACTACCGAACTATCTTCCAAGCCTTGGTGCTCCCACATCTAGACTTTGCAAATATTATCCTTCATGGCCTCCCTCAGTCAACACTAGGACCTCTTCGCCTTGCAATCAATGCTGCAGCAAGGGTACTTGCAGGTACATCAAGAGCTAAACATATAACCCCAGTCATGATGGATCTCCACTGGCTTCCACTTCAGGCTAGAATCCAGTATAAGTCCCTAGTACTAACATTCAAAGCCCTAAGGAACCAGATCACCTCACCCATCAGCAAACTCATTCAAAGACGGCCGTTCAACAGGATCAGGAGATCTAATCAAGCAAACACTCTAGAGATCCCCAACATTCTAACTAAGTGCAAAAAGGCTACTGCCAATAGAGCCTTCTCCCTATTTGCACCCATGACCTGGAATGCCCTCCCCACTGAGCTCCGTTCCACCCAAGACCTATTGTCATTTAGAAAAGCCCTCAAACAACACCTTTTCCTCATCCATTACCCAGAATCCAATCCCAGAAACAACCACCCATCTTCACATCCTACACCCTACTCCACCCCACACAAAATCCAACACCATAAAGAAAATGACTAGCTCTACCACCATATCCCCTCTCTTATTTATTATTGGTACTGATCACACATCTTATTGATTAAACCTCTTATAAATATGTTGAAACCAAGCTATACTATATGTATAATTTCTCACCATATTATATGTATAATTTCTCACCATACTCCATGAATAATTACTCTGTAATTAGTTACCCCTGTTACCCCCAGGTTATCTCGTCCATGTTCAATGTAAAAACTCAATTGTCGTGTGACATTGCAGTATGTTTTTTGTTCAATTGTAAACCGCACTGATTTTAATAGCGCGGTATATAAGAGAAGTAAATAAATAAAAAAAAAATTAATTGCTCACTATGGTCCCATCCCTGATCAGGCCCACGTAGTGTTCACTTAGCAGGGATGTCCTAGGCTGCAAATATCAGATATTCTCATATTGGCTGCACATGTTCTCAGAAGCACACTGCATGTGGCAAGGATCACAGAGGAGGTGCCATACATCCTGACAATCATAGCTCCATAGCAGACCCATTGAGGTGGGTGGGTATATGGTGTGGGATACCATGCACCAATGATCCCTCAAAGGACCGGCTGTCCTCCTCCAGCAGCATGCTGGTGATAATAAGGAGCTTAAACACAATCAGTGTGATGGTTGACACACATAGGCATGTCCCAAGATACCCGTCCTTGTGGAGAAATTATAAGTGCACCCACATTTTGTTTTACCCCACCAGCAGGAATGGTGATGGAGGACTCTCGGGCAAAACAAGGTGCTTGGAGGGAACATTGCAATGCACACCTGATTGTATCCTACATGGCTGTAGGACACAACTACCCTGTTGTGGAGGACTTGGTGTGGTGCAATAACCACACAGGTGTTTGCACGTAGGCACAGTAGCAAAACTGTCTCACGTCCCCTGTCTCAGCTGCAGGTTGCATAATACACAATGTACTCCCAAAGGTTTTTAATGCACATGCATGGAAATACCCCTCTGAGAGGTCCTCATGGCCCCATAATTTAGGTGACGAGTTTGGACAGAAGACCCTGCATGATGTTCTATGGGCTACCTGGGGCAGCTTGTGTGCCTTCCAACTGGGCTTTTGAGTAGGCAAGGCCCGCAATCTCTACCACATCCCCAGTTCCCTGACCTCCTGGCCACCTTCCATATCTGACTCTGAGCCCAATTCCATGTGGAGGTACAATTCGTCCTCAGCCTCACTCTCCCCAGCTGGCGAGTGGAGTCCTGTCATTCCTCCCATACATGCTCCTTTTAGGTGGATGAGCCTTCATGCACAGAGGAACTACCACCATGCACATTGCTACCACTCAGAGATGTTGCCTCCTCGGTGGAGACATGCTGTGCCTGTGTCTTCTACATGGTTCCCAGAGTTCCTGATACAGGCTCAGTTGGGGCCATTGGGACAACTGAGAAAAAATGCACACAAGATACAGAGATGGTGACAGTTTACAGACATGCTGCAAGTTCTGGTTGACACAGGACACTGACATCAAGTCTAGGTGCAAAGAGTTCACATCTCCATGTAGACCACATTGGAGTTACTGCATGTCCCAAGAATAAGGTGGGCTGCCTTTCAACCACAGGTGTGCAGAGGCAGGCAACACCATTCTCCACGAGCCAGATGTAATGATCCCAATGACGGGATACGAACTGCTGCCATGTTGCCTGAGGTATAGTCATCATGTCAGACACACATGGTGATTTGGTATCATCTCTCAGTTCCTATGTTACTGTGCTGCTTCCTGGGATGGCCAGATCACTCACTAGCAACAACATGTTCCCTATTCCTGTAACTCTTAGAAGTCATGGATTGTTCCCCATGTCTGAACGCTGTACTAGATTATTCATTTCCTATACTAAAGTGGATGGAGTGGAGGAGTAGCCTAGTGGTTAGAACACTGGCTTGGTAACCAAGCAACCAGGATTCAATTCCCACTAGCACTCCTTGTGGCCTTGGGCAAGTCACTTAACCCTCCATTGCCTTGGAAGAAAGGCCTGGCAATCTACTTCCAGTCACACTGCCAAGAAAACCCAGAAGCTTCTGGGTTGCCAGGAGTCAGGACTGACTCAAAGGCACACATTGCATTACATTTTTTTTGCATACTAAAGTGGGCTCAGTGACTACTCCATGGACAATATTCATTCCTAGATACACCAAACTATCATGTTGGAAAGATGGTAGTACTAAAGGGACACACTGTGAGTGTTGCTGCTAGTGCCAATTTGTTGCAAGTAGGATCTAAGACTCCATGGTGGCTTTGTAGTGCTATACAGGATTGTCATTTCTCTCACTGTCTTGGCACAGTGCAGAGACATGTGTACTGGCCATTATGTCTACTCTGGCAATCTGTATACATCCTATGTGGCTAATATGAGAGAATTTCCTAACGGGTCATTATCAGTGCTGTGTCACCTTGACCTGCTGTCTGCAGCTCCCATAAAACATATGCTTGCTATCTCTTCTGCATATATGACCTACCACCACTTTGCAGTGGGGACCAGTGATGATTCCGTGCATGACTAAGAGGAGCAGTTAAGACCACTCAGTAAAGCAAAGGATGTATTGTGGATGACTAACTGTTGCGAGAACTGTAACACATACTTCTTACAACATGCTCACATGTTGGCAGGACAGAATAGAGCACAAGCGGAGCTCATACACGTGACTACCATGATGTATGCAGTGCAGGCAATAGTTTGGCACATCACTGACAAGTGGAGCAATGCAACTGTGGGCTGAACATAGTTACAGTGCAATGCTATGGGGTAGTGCAGCACCATATGTTCTTACATGTGTATACCAAATCTGAACTCAGCTGAGGTAACAGGTGTCTTGTGACTGTAGCAATGGCAGGGTTCTGTGCAGAGACATGCTGTGATGTCCCATTCCATGTGGCTGCTACTGGATGTAGCTGACATTTGCAGCAGTACGTGGAACAGTGAGGTATGCACATTACATTGTGGGGTATTTTTGGAAGGATTCTTTTTGAAGCATCATATCTATCTGAAGGGGTAGAGCACTTATTGGGGGGGGGGGGGGGGGTGGAGCCAGTGCCTGTTAAAGGGCTTGGGCTCATATCAAAACACTGAGCCCCCAAGCCAAAGTCAGCTCAGAGGGGAAGCGGCATACTTTCATACTCATTAGATCAAGCAATTGTGCCTTCTCCTTCATGTGATGGAGAATGCTTCCATGGCATTTCACAAATAGTCTGACGGGAGCACAGTGAATGTTTACAATCATCTATGTGCAGATGAACAGTGTTTCACACTGCACCGGTGGCTACTGACACACCAGCTTAGGATCTGCATCTCGTTGCCAGTAAGGGAACCTTTGGGTGTTGTAGGTGAGGTATGCTCCCTCCTCTGCACACACCAATCCAAAAAGCCACAACAGCACATGTCAGATCGGGCAAAGCCAGTGAATCTGGTTCTGACTGAGGTAATGAAGGAACATGTATGGATCATGAAAGCCACTACACCATGGCCATGTATCAGATCTCATCTGGTCAATGCATTGACATGTCACTCCAGTCATTGATATCTGAACATCTGTACCTGACACATGACTGCATCGATGGCACTAAAGAGAAAAATCCCAAATCAGAGGCTGCAAACTGCATACCACAATGTTCTTAGTAGATCACCAAAGAGTTGTGCAAAATCCTGACTCCTGCTAGTGTGTTACTTGGTAACTGTGTAGGCTGCACAGTGGCCAGAACCAGATGAAAGACATCCACAGCTAACCTGCACGTCACACTTCCATAACCCAGTTGGTTTCATACACATCATTATAATCCACATTTACCCATCTTGGAAGGGGACAGCTTTTCAAATGTATATGTCAGCTCTTCGATGATGCCTCTCCCTTGGGCACTTCTCAAAAGGTGTATAACCCGATTTGTAAGTCCCTGCTGCAATGTTAACATAATCATAGGAAACTCTCTGTTGTTCAACATTCTTATATCATGTGCAACACCCCAGTGTAGCAGTTACAGCAACTAAATCATGTACGCATGATAAGTGAAGGAGAAGCATGGAAACACAGACACCCCATGTGTACTTTCATTTATAACACTATATGACAGACAGCTCCTGTCTTGCACAGCAGTAGTAGCTGCAGCTACAATAGCAGGTCAATGGGGACCTCAGCTAAGTCACATGCAAGCATGTTGTATGATGTTACATAGGCAACCTTGTTGGAGCCTTGTTTTTGGAACAAGCATATATCACCTGTTCAAATCGGCTTCACATGCACTTCTTAGCTAAGCAGCATCAGTGCTCAGACCACCACCCCTCACCTGCTGCCACTGGCTATACCACAGTGGCAGCTTTCAAGATGAAACTACAGGACATTGGCCATACGCACAGAGTTCTCTCCTGACTGACCACTTGATTCTCAGAGGCTGCCCAGGTACAGGTTACATGTGCAAAGCTGCATGCACAGAGGATGTTCCAGACATTACCAGCAAGGAGATGGTGCAGCTAAGGACAGGTAAGGTGTGTACAACTAGCCTGCTATGGACAGGTCTCAAAGCCCCTAGGTATGATTTCCTCTGCAAACATTGAAGGGGTATGAGAACTTAGGATGCATAACAGATGCATGCAGAGTGTGTATAGTTTGGGCTCGTGGCTGGATCTGGGTGAAGGATGGGGGGGGGGTTATATTGAGGGGCAGTAGAAGGAGAGTAAGGGCCACAGTTGTGAATTGGAGAGGTTAGAGAGGCATAGATGCAGGCATTGTGGATATTATGAGGAGAGGGTAGCCAGTACCAGAGTGATAGACAGGTGAGGATGTGGGTGAGACAACTCAGGGGTTGCAATGTGGGATATGTACCCATATCTATGCCAGGCTGGGAGAGGGTGCGGTGTCCCCTTTGTGGCACAATCTACCTCATACATATCAGGAGGAGTGGTTCTGCTTACCTCATCCACCTTTCTAAACTCTGGAGGAAACAGCATAGCAGTCCATAGACAGGTCTCATGACACCCAGAACCCCACATGGTGAGGTGTGCATGTTATCTCCCTTTGTGCCACAGTGTTTTTCATTGACTGAGACACCACAGGCTATCCTGCATCTCTTATGCACAGCCTGCTACAGATGTCATGACTATCCAATAGAAATCTGAGACTCCAATAACATAATGATATCCCAGGATTCCACAAGCAATGTCAGCATCATAGCTGATAGCCACGACATCTGTCCACACTGCAACTGTGCACAGCTACAGTATGTTCCCCTCCTAGATAGTTTCATGGCTGCATCCTGAGACATGGAGACAATAGTTCTACATGGGGGAAACCATATCACCATTGGGGAGGTGTGAGAATACAGGTTAATGCAGGGACAGCGTTTTCCTACAGGGCCATTACAGGGATGGTGGGGGAATGCAATTTGGGTGTATGAATGGTTGCAACAGTGGGGATAGGAACTACATTTCCAAGGACACATGCAGTGAGAAATGGCTGGGAGGGGGAAGGCATGATCCAAGCTAGTCTTAACACCATGAGGTGGAATATTTCCATCAGTTATAACTCTGGGTTTGAGGCTGGAGGATGGCAGGTATAGCAGAATGCTGGAGAACACATTTGAGTGATAGATAGTGGCTAGCAAATTGCAGGGCTGCACTGTTTGCCTTGTTGATGTATGGGATGGATAGCCTGTCAGGGGCCTTTGTGCAGCTTGAGAGGAGTGTCAAGAGGAGTCATTAGATCATCCCTGGAATTATGCCTATGTCATATCTGCTTGGAGATACTTTGAGATACTTTTGATCTCAGTTTGAGAGACAGCAGCTGCTTTTGGTGGGATATGTGTGGTATTTAATTTGATTTGATTTGAAGTCTAGTGTTATCTGGGCAGATATATGTGGTTCTTTTTTGTCTATGTATGTATGTAATTGTAAAGAGGATTTGTAAATATATGACTGGTGAGTGACTGTATGCTTGGAGACTGGGCTGGGCTGTTAATGTGTTTTAAAAAAAGAGGACTGTTGTAGTGGTTGATATGGAAGGACAGACTAGATAGGCCATGTGGTCTTTTTCTTTTGTCTTGTTTCTATGTAAATTATTATTATATTAGATTGTGCACTGACAAGTAATGTACATTTGATATTTATGTCAGATACTTATGTAATAAAAGACTTTTGTAATTTTGAGATATGTGAATTAATAAGGTAATATAAATATAATATATACAAAGAAAAACATTTTTAGTTGTAGTTTTGTGTCCTTATAGTCTTTAATAATTGGATAGAGGATATTGAGATGAAACAGCCTTTCATGGCTTATAGATACATTGTAGTCTATGCTTGATTTTTCATGAATTTGTTACTTCCTGTGGTGATTTGGTTTAGTGTATTCTGGCAGCACTCCACTGGCATGAGTTGTGTGGTTCTCACAGAGTGTGTCAGCAAGCAAGTATGCTCTTTGTAGAAGCATGGGTGGCATTTTGGATTTTGCCTATGCAGTAGATCCGGTCAGTAATTCATAGCTGCCATATGATACCTTTACCAGGGCCAATTTGCTTCTCTCCTGAGGCCTGTTGCTCTCTAGCCCATGTTCCAATATCCATGCTATATGGTCTGACATTGTTTTTCACTACAAGCTGTGCACATGCCTCCTGTTCACCCAGCACTTCAGTGAATGTGGTGAGTGCATTTGACCATCTGCACCAATGCTCTCCCAGTCACCCACCATGGGCATGCTATGTTCTGTGATGACTGCTCTCTTGTCTTATGTGACATCTGCTTCTGTGATATACTAGACAGCAACTGTGTGTACAGACAAGGTGAGGGACATTGTGGCTATTGCTCATAATGATCATTCAAGCCATGATGTCTGTGACATGGGAGTTGGGGGCATAGGTGAGGGACATGAACAACATTTTTGCATTATTATGTCTTGCTTGTACCATTACACTATGACCCAGCGCTTACACATGGCCATCATGGTGGTGAGGTATAATATATACATTGCCTGTAGTTACAGCATCCAAAAAATACTTTGATTTCCATTTAAATACCCCTTTATGCAGGAACCAAAGCACCAACCTATATCCCAAAAATTTCCATAAATATAATTATGTGAAAATATTATACTTTGTTTCCTTTACTTTTTTGTTGGATCACTCACCATGAGCAGGAACTTTCCTGCTCTCGAAGTGAACCCTCATTTTTAATCAATTTTAACCGACCCGAAGGCCTTAAAAACCCCCCAGAAACAACAGCACTATTCAGCTGACTGATCCATTTAAACATTAACTAAACTGTCCCAACCAATAGTAAACGGCACAGGTACTCCCAACTTAACTTGAGTTGAAATTGTTGTTTTTTGAGGAAGATTTGCAACCGCAGTCTTTAAAGTCCATTAACATGGGAAACAGCCTCTTCAGCTAACTGCTATCCACATCTTCCAACAACAAGGAGGAGGAATCTTCCTGTCTCTATCAAACGGTTGGGATTAATCCAAATGTAAGGTTCACGCTAAACTAATCAGTGTTTCAAGCCATGTAGCTTCCTAGCTCTTCGTCAGGCGAATGAACTTTATCCCCTTCTGGTTCCAATTAAATCACATCTGAGAAAGGAACGTGAGAGAACGTCATTTCCATACACATACCTGTTAGGCATCAGCCGCTCAAAGATGCAAACTCCACCAGTCAATCTCCATATTCATGCCTTCCGGGGCCATCGAGTGTAAACGGAAAATCCCTGTTGTTTTTTCAGATGTAATTGTGCTTTACGATCGCCTCCCATGTTTAATGGGGGTATAACATCCAAGATCCTCCAGTTCAGATCATTAAATTTATGACCCCTTGCTTGGCAATGCGGGACCAATGGAGCAGATGGCAATCTTGAATTTATGTGTGAGCGATGTTCAAGCAAGCATTTTCTCATTGGGCGAGTAGTTTTTCCAACATATGTTAAATGACACGGACAAATTAAAATATATACTACATAAGAGGTTAAGCAATTGGACCAATGAAAAGATGAATAGACCAAACCAGTCTTAGGATCTTCCCACTTTTCTCCTTGCAATGTTGTCTCACAAAAATCACACTGGCCACACGCAAAATGGCCCTTCTGCAGTGGTAAACCCTCAGTTGTCTCCTCCCTCCGAGTACAGATTAACCAATTCCCAATGGTGTGCGAACGTCTATATGCAATCATTAAAGGCTTTTGAAAGCACTGATGTAAAGACAATAATGGCCAATGCTGCTTCAGAATTGCCACTATTTTGGAAGCATTAGGTAAGTATGGAATTACCCCTATGACCTTATCAATCGCATCCTTGGGCTGAACATGATCAGCCAACCACCATCCTGGATGATTATATAAAGCTCGTTTATAAGCAGTATGTATCACTGAATGGGGATAACCATGTTCTCGAAGCCACCGGCTCAGATCTTTTGCATGTTTCCGGTATTCCTCTACTGAAGAACACAATCTCCGAATACACAGAAATTGTCCAAAGGGCAATCCCCTTCTTAATGCCAGAGGGTGGTAGCTGGAATACCGCAATAATACATTACGCTGTACTGGCTTCCTATAGAGAGTGCTCCCCAATGATGAATCCCTAATAACCAAAAGGAGTTCAAAAAATTCAATCTCCTTATTATGATATTTAGGGGTAAACTGCAAATTGCTATTAAGAGAATTTATCCACTGAAGGAATTGTTGTAATGAAGCCTCAGAATCCACCCAGATGAAAAAAATGTCATCTATAAATCTTTTCCATAATAATATATGTTGGAAACCCCAAGAACCATGGATGAATTGTTCTTCAAATTGCGCCATGTACAATGTAGCCACCGCCCAATGAGAAAATGCTTGCTTGAGCATCGCTCACGCATAAATTCAAGATTGCCATCTGCTCCGTTGGTCCCGCATTGCCAAGCAAGGGGTCATAAATTTAATGATCTGCACTGGAGGATCATGGATGTTATACCCCCATTAAACATGGGAGGCGATCGTAAAGCACAATTATATCTGAAAGAACAACAGTGGATTTTCTGTTTACGCTCGATGGCCCCAGAAGGCATGAATATGGAGATTGACTGGTGGAGTTTGTGTCTTTGAGTGGCTGATGCCTAACAGGTGTGTGTATGGAAATGATGTTCTCTGATGTTTCTTTCTCAGATGTGATTTAATTGGAACCAGAAGGGGATAAGGTTCTGGGTTTTCTTGGCAATGTATCACTGGGAGTAGATTGCCAGCCTTTTCTTCTGAGGCAATGGAGGGTAAAGTGACTTGCCCAAAGGCCCAAGGAGTGCCAGTGGGAATCAAACCCTTGATCTTCTGGGTACTAGGCAGTTGCTCTAACCACTAGGCTACTCCTCCACTCATTTTATCCATGTACACAATATTTCCACCTATTGTCATGCAAATCATATATATATTTGACTATCCTAGCTTGTGTACTCCTGGACATTTTATTAATTAATTTATTTATTTATCCAATTCTATATACCAACTTTTCCTTCAATCAAAGTGGTTTACAGGGTATGGTTAGAAACATTCTAAGTAGGTAAGTAGAGGGGTAGGGGGTAAGGATACAAATATGTACAATTTGCAAGTAGGGCAGGCATTGGTTGACTGTGGTTGGCTTCAGGCTCTGGGAGGGTCCATAGTATTCGGAGAAGAGTAGTGTCCTGCATATCTTCCGAAAATATTTAGCGTCACTTTTGGTTCTCATTAAGTCTGGAAGTGAGTTCCATAGTGCATGTGCCGCGAGTGCAGGAGCTCTTCTGGTTGTGGATTGATTGGATCGTTGATATTCAGCAGGTGTGATGAGTTTGTTTACCATACTGCTTCACCTGGGCCTTGTGTTGGAGTCCTTGGTTACTATGTTCTGAAGAGCAGCGGCCAAGATGTTGTGGAAAATTTGGAATATTATGGTTGCTTTGTATCTTGCACATGAATGGATGGGCAGCCAGTGTAGCTGTTGAAGAATTGGCGTGATATATTTGTTTCTTGATGTGTTCTGCACCAGTTGGAGAGGGTAAAGGGATTGTTTAGGGAGACCTCAATAAAGTGAATTACCATAGCTAGTATTGGTGTAATTATTCTTGGCATGCTGAGCGGAAGTGATCATGGTGTAGGAGCTTCAATCTGTGGTGCGCTTTTGTGGCAGTTTTGTTAATGTGGGTCTGGAGAGTTAGGTTTATATCCAAAGTAATGCCCAGGTACTATACTTCTTCTTTCACTGATATGTATTTGTCATAAATTTTGATAGTTTGCGGTGGAGTAAAGGTAGTGCTTCTGGTGATGAACATTGCTTCCGTCTTGTCACAGCTCACTGAGAGGGAGTTGTTGGTGAGCCATGCGATTATGTCTTCCAGACACTTGGTTATGGGAGACAGGTCAGGTGCATGTATGTTGATGGGGGTATAGACCATGATATTGTCCGCATACAAGTGGTAAAGCATCTTATGGTGTTTGATGATGTTGCAAATGGGCTGTATGTATATGTTGAAGAGAATGGATGACAACGCGGACTGTTGAGGGATGGCCTGATGTATGTCAAACTTTGTAGATTTGTTTTCTCCATATTTGACTTGCTGTGTTCTGTTGTTGAGGTATGATTTGAACCATTTTATCGTGTTGCTGCGTAGGCCGATTTCTTGTAGTCATTGTATCATTATGGTGTGAGAAATTGTATTGAAGGCTGCTAATATATCCATGAAAACTAACAGGAATCCTTCTTTGGCGTTGTTGATGCCACTTATGAGGTTGTCAAATAGGGAGGTTAGCAGTGTATCGACATTGAGCTGTGGTTTAAACCAGTGCTGATGTATGTCCAATGGTTCATTTAGGTCGTTGTGATCTTGTAACTGCTTTTGTACAGATTTTTCAATGATTTTTGTGATAAATGGCAGGCTAGAAATTGGTCGGTAGGATTTTGGGGTGACACTGCCAAGAAAACCCAGGAGCTTCTGGGTCGCCAACATTGAATTTTGGATCGAGGGTATTCTTCTTGAAGACCAGTCATATGGGGGCTTGTTTGAGGGCGGGTGGCATATAGCCCTGTTGTAAAGATAGCTCTAACATTTCTTGGATACGCTTTCTGAGTTGAACCTTTGAGGCTTTGATCCATGCCAGAGGGCAGGGATCTGTTGTAGAAGTTGTTGTATTCAGTGACTCTATGATATGATCAATCTGTGACAGTGAGGGGATAGTAAAGCCATCCCAAGTTTCCTTGTGTGCAAAGGTTATTGGACTGTTTGCTGTAGCAGCTTGGCATTGCGAGAGGTTCGTATGTTTGACAATTAAGAAATTTGCGAATTCTTGGGGGTCTATGAGATGGGCATCCTGATGAGTAGTATCTTTGGTGAGCTTGTGTATGATGCTGAAGAGCTCTGTAGGTCTGTTTGCTGACTTCATGATGGTATTGGTGTAGTATTGTTGTTTGCATTCATTGATTAGGTTGTTATATTCATGTTGCTTGGATCTTATTATGTCTCCATTTCCTTTCAAGTCTTCTCAATGCTCTTTTTGCTTCTCTGACATTATTTCTCACACCCTTCTCTTTACAATGCTGAACTATAGGAGCCTCAAGTCTCCCACAGCACAAACGACTTCTATGCTCTCCCATACGCAACCTAAATGTGTGGCATATTATACATTGGACAGACCACCCGGCCCTTTAGGTTGCGTATGAGAGAGCATAGAAGTCATTTGCGCTGTGGGAGACTTGAGACTCCTATAGTTCAGCATTGTAAAGAGAAGGGTCATGTGTTTACAGATCTTGGGTGTTTTTGCATTGACCAGATATGGACGGGCATAGGCGAATGTATCAGAGAACAAGCCCTGCTCTTTAGGGAGCAGAAGTGGATTTTTTGTTTAGATACTGTATATCTGAAAGGCCTTAATTCTCAAATTGATTGGCATTTATGTGTTTAGATGTGTGGGAGGGAGGTACTGTTTTAATGTTACCATTGTGTGTTTTTTGAACAAGTAAGGGATTACATGTGCACTATCATAATACTGACATGCACATTGTTGTAGAGGCAATTTTCCCCCACTCCACTGGATAGGCATTCAAGTGATATAAATCACCATGTAAAACACTTACAGTTCGCAAGTCAGAACCTGTGATGTCTGTTTGCAAAGGTGAAAACAAACCTACAGTTGTGACACAAACATGATACTTTCTCAGTCACAAAGCATACATAGACCATGCACATAATGTTGCCCTGCTGCATAGACCCACCAACCAGTACATGCAGTGTCCTGACGTAGTGACTGGGCACACAAGGGGAGCAGAGGCTCCTGCAGGAGATAGGAGAGTCACAAGAGGCAGGAGACGTTGGATGAACAAATTCTTCTTTATTGTATAGAGACCCCAGCGCGTTTCGGCAACGCCTTCTTCAGGGGGAAGGGATGCAAATCTATTTCTATATACACAACAATAAAATAAATAAACAAATATTAAATAACAATGTTAAAAAAATATATATAAATTAAAATAACACACCTGGCATGTAGTATGCTGGAGATACAAACATCCTTGTGCCACAAGTGTAAGGCATATCTTTGAACATGCAAACTTGTGAATGAACATGTGATAAGACATTAAAATAAAAAATGGATAGGACCTCACATTAAAAACAAAACAACCAAACGCAGGGCTGAACAACCAACAGAGTAAAAATGTTGCCAAAGTTTTGGCAAACCGGATGAAGAGATAAAGAAAATTTACATTGAAAATGATTAATATAAATAATATGATTCAAGCTAACATCAAGATCAACACAAAAATAATAATATGATTCAAGCTAACATCAAGATCAACACAAGAATAAGTATATATAAATTATATACGTGTGTCTGCATGACTATGTAGATAAAAATTAAAAACATAAAACCATGCATAGTAGATACCATAAAACATTATTGATAAAACTAACAATAATAACATTAGGATAACAATAATAAAATTAGGATAACAATAATAAAATACATAAATATAATAATATTTTGATAGAGACAACAAAGAAAACTAATGAATTAGAAATCAAATTACATCTTAAAATGTTGTGACTGGCTAAAAAAGCTTCTAAGGTTAAATGTCCACATACTGTATAAAAAAGCTTGTTTTTATGTGAAACATGCAAAATTGATGACTGGAGACTACTCACAAGTAAAGATACTCAGTAGGGAATGGGACGAGTAAAAATGCTATCCGTTTTTGCCAAGAGAAAACAAATTAAGAGAACATCTTTTGAGGGGCCTCAAGGCAGTTTTAAAACTATCAGGGCACATACGAATAGAGTTGAAGTACCAAGAATGTTTAAAAACGGCAAATAGCCATGCCACATAAAGACACGGATTACAGGACCAAAACGCTGATCAAAAAAACTTATTGGTGAAGAGACAGATGGCTAGCTACTTAGTTTAAACGTGGCAGTGTAAAAACTGAAAAACACGGACTCCAAAGCACCATAGAGCTAATTCTGAACTCGATGATCGCTGATCGGGTGATTGTATTGTATTACGTGGAGCAAAGTGAAACCACATGTTCTAACTTAAAGAAATCAACGGGGATTGTGGAAATTGCCTTAGTGTCCAAATAAACTCACATTTTAAAAGAATTTCACTTACCCAAGGGTAATATCGAACTATGTATGTGTGAAAAAGCAGGAAATTTTTAAAGGACCAATAAATAATCGGCACTGCAATGAAAAAAAGTTGAAAGTAAATAAAACCACGGTAAAACTAAAAAACAGTCTGGAACATTCACAGTCAATATAAATATATACGCGTGTAATGTATACAAAATACTCGAGAGGGGTTACATTTGAGACCAGAAATCAAACCTGTAACAGGAGTTCTGTACGCGAGATTGATCACAGAAAAAGCTGCGTGCAACTGAAGGGGAGAACAAGTGAAGACCGATACTTTTAAAAACGCCAATTTTCGCGCCAAAAAAGGGGGCGGATCGACGCGATGGGAGGAGCTTCGAGACAAAAATGTGACACATGAACACGTCATTTCTAAAGAAGGGGGAGAAGAGTGATATATATAACTAGCTTATATAAAAAACTATCAATGTGGTACAATATAAAAACTAAAGATAAAATGATAAAACCTTTGGATATAATAGAAACATATTGTAGGACACTCTTATGTATGCGTGGAAATGAGTATATCGAGCAGGTTTACTCCAAAAAAACTGCAAAATCCACTTCTTGATTCAAGCCATGTGGTTCTAATGTATTGAGCTCATAAATAAAACGTTGCTCAAATTTCAACAAAATTTGATCAATGTTACCTCCTCTCCAGTGTGGAATGATAGTTTTAATGACAGCAAATTTTATGTCACTAATAGTATGTTTATATTGTAACCAGTGTGAAACTAGTGGTTTGTCCGTCTGACATCTCTGTATATTACTCCTATGTTCTATTATACGTGTGCGGATCTGTCTGAGAGTCTTTCTTATATATAATTTATTGCAAGGGCACTGGATGAGGTAAATGACATTGGTGGTTTTGCAGTTAGAATAGTTTTGTAAATACAGTTTACGTCCAGAGGAAACATGTGTGAAAAAATTTTTGACCGTGATAACATGTACACAAACTGAACATTTACCACAGCTATAATGTCCCTTAACTATGGGCAATGGTTTCGGAACTGGGAGAGCAGATGGAACCAAAAAGTTAGTTAAATTGGAAGACCGTTTATAGGCAACCATTAGCTGCTTGGTGGCAAGAGAAGGTATGGTAGTTAAAAGGTGCCACTCTTGTTTGAGAATATTCACAATAGCCTTAGATTGTCCTGAGAAAGTTAAGGCACAGACAATTTTATCTGTGTGTGAGTTTTTTATCTTGTTCAAAAGTGTAAAACGATCAGTCATACGTGCTCTATGGTAGGCCTTCTGTATACAGGATTGGGGGTAACCCCGTTGTTGAAACCTATTTTTCATATCAGTGGCGTGAATTTCAAAGTCCTCATCATTTGTGCATAGACGCTTAATCCTTAAGAATTGACTAATGGGCAAATTTCTCTTCAGAGATGGATTGTGGTGACTGTTGTACTTGAGTAATGTATTGCGGTCCGTTGGCTTACGATATAAGGTGGTTGAGAAACCTGTGGAGGATTTTCTAATCAATATGTCTAAATATGGAATTTCTTCTGTACTGTATGTTCCCTCAAACTGTAAGTGTGGATCTAATGAATTTAGCCAAAGGTGAAAATCGTGAAGACTTTCAACCGTACCATTCCATACTACAAGAACATCATCTATGTAACGTTTCCAAAGACAAACATTGGTCCGATATGGATGAAAATTCAAAAATTTAGCTTCAAAATCAGTAACATATAGGTTTGCCACATCGGGTGCCATGGGGGACCCCATGGCCACCCCTTTTATCTGTTTATAGAAAACCCCTTTGAAGCAAAAATAATTTTCTGTCATTGCCAAAGATGCAAGTTGAGTGAGAAAGTAAGTAGGTGTACGTACCGGTTTTGGTCTCATGATTAGTGTATTTGCTAATACTTCTAGCGCTGCATGTTGGGGGATATTCGTATACAGTGATCTAATGTCAAATGTAACTAAGACCATCTGATTGTGAAAACCTTGAAATTGCTGAAGAATTTGTATGATATGAGTGGAATCCCTAATATATGATGGTGCCTGTGTGACAAAAGGCCTCAAATATGCATCTAAAAATTTAGACAAAGGTTCAAAAAGTGACCCAATAGCAGACACAATGGGTCGTCCTGGGGGATTTTGTAGGGATTTATGAATTTTGGGGAGCATATATATGGTGGGTATGATGGGGTGTGACACAGTAAGAAAAGAAATTTCTTTTGGGGTCAAATAACCAGCTTCTTTACCTATGTATAACAATGTGTTCACTTTTTGTCGTAATGATTCAGTGGGATCATCGTAAATTTTCAAATAGTATTCTTTATCATTGAGTTGTCGCAAGACTTCTGTAACATAAGAATCTCTATCTTGTACAACTATGGCACCACCTTTATCTGCCGGTTTTATAGTAATGTTATGGTTTGATCTTAAACCTTGTAAGGCTAATTTTTGTGGACCTGTGAGATTGTAGAAAGAATGCTTATTGGATGTTTTGTATAAGTTATCTATTTTATTCAAAACAATATTTTCAAAGGCTGATATCATAATGTTAGGTTTTACTGGCGGTATCCAAGTGGAGGATTTTTTAACGATAGATGGATCGGTTGTATCAGACTGATGTTGATCGAAGTAATCAATAATTTTTAATTTTCGAAAAAATTTATATAATTCGATATGAGTTGCGAACTTATCATGGGATTTAGTAGGAATGAAGGAGAGACCTTTGTTCAGGACTTCTAATTCCATGTCATTTAGTTGATGTTTAGAGAGATTAATGACTACATTTAGAGGTCCCAATCCAGGTGTCTTTTTGCCATTAAACCTTGGCTGTGTGTTCTTATTTTTTTTGGATACTGTTTGTTTGGTGAATATCGTGGTTGATTTTGTCGACGATGTGGTGACCTTGGGGACAGATCTCGTTTTCCTTTCTCCCATAATCTGTCCATTTGAAAATCCCGTCTAGAAACTTGGTTATTAACCTTAGGAGAGCGTTATAAGTCCAATAGTAAACTGTATTCGACTTATAGTCCTCTTCATCCCTTTTTAATTTTTTGATCTTTTTATCTCTAACACCTTTTCTATATTCTGCTGTATTCTGATCAAATTTACGTTTTTCAATGTCATACTGAACATCTTTCTTTTTAAGAACTTCAATCTTTTGTTCTATTTGAGGTTTTAGAACCTCAGCCCTGCGTTTGGAAGTGTTAATTAAAAGAATCATCAAGTCTAGAGAACATTTGTTCAGTATCTTGATCCAGTTTACTATTGGACTTATAATAAGTCGGATTTTAGAGATAGGAAACGTAGCGCTTCATACAAGAGAGCCTACTCACCGAAACAAATACAAAAAGACCGTTTAAGAGATAAGACGAAACATAGATCCCTGTCCATTACTCCAGAAATAGAGAGGAATAATAAAAGAACACGTCGTCATTCTCGTGAAGACATTAATCCATCAGCTTCTTTATTTTGTCGACGATGTGGTGACCTTGGGGACAGATCTCGTTTTCCTTTCTCCCATAATCTGTCCATTTGAAAATCCCGTCTAGAAACTTGGTTATTAACCTTAGGAGAGCGTCGTTCATTCGAAAATAAAGAAGCTGATGGATTAATGTCTTCACGAGAATGACGACGTGTTCTTTTATTATTCCTCTCTATTTCTGGAGTAATGGACAGGGATCTATGTTTCGTCTTATCTCTTAAACGGTCTTTTTGTATTTGTTTCGGTGAGTAGGCTCTCTTGTATGAAGCGCTACGTTTCCTATCTCTAAAATCCGACTTATTATAAGTCCAATAGTAAACTGGATCAAGATACTGAACAAATGTTCTCTAGACTTGATGATTCTTTTAATTAACACTTCCAAACGCAGGGCTGAGGTTCTAAAACCTCAAATAGAACAAAAGATTGAAGTTCTTAAAAAGAAAGATGTTCAGTATGACATTGAAAAACGTAAATTTGATCAGAATACAGCAGAATATAGAAAAGGTGTTAGAGATAAAAAGATCAAAAAATTAAAAAGGGATGAAGAGGACTATAAGTCGAATACAGTTTACTATTGGACTTATAACGCTCTCCTAAGGTTAATAACCAAGTTTCTAGACGGGATTTTCAAATGGACAGATTATGGGAGAAAGGAAAACGAGATCTGTCCCCAAGGTCACCACATCGTCGACAAAATCAACCACGATATTCACCAAACAAACAGTATCCAAAAAAAATAAGAACACACAGCCAAGGTTTAATGGCAAAAAGACACCTGGATTGGGACCTCTAAATGTAGTCATTAATCTCTCTAAACATCAACTAAATGACATGGAATTAGAAGTCCTGAACAAAGGTCTCTCCTTCATTCCTACTAAATCCCATGATAAGTTCGCAACTCATATCGAATTATATAAATTTTTCGAAAATTAAAAATTATTGATTACTTCGATCAACATCAGTCTGATACAACCGATCCATCTATCGTTAAAAAATCCTCCACTTGGATACCGCCAGTAAAACCTAACATTATGATATCAGCCTTTGAAAATATTGTTTTGAATAAAATAGATAACTTATACAAAACATCCAATAAGCATTCTTTCTACAATCTCACAGGTCCACAAAAATTAGCCTTACAAGGTTTAAGATCAAACCATAACATTACTATAAAACCGGCAGATAAAGGTGGTGCCATAGTTGTACAAGATAGAGATTCTTATGTTACAGAAGTCTTGCGACAACTCAATGATAAAGAATACTATTTGAAAATTTACGATGATCCCACTGAATCATTACGACAAAAAGTGAACACATTGTTATACATAGGTAAAGAAGCTGGTTATTTGACCCCAAAAGAAATTTCTTTTCTTACTGTGTCACACCCCATCATACCCACCATATATATGCTCCCCAAAATTCATAAATCCCTACAAAATCCCCCAGGACGACCCATTGTGTCTGCTATTGGGTCACTTTTTGAACCTTTGTCTAAATTTTTAGATGCATATTTGAGGCCTTTTGTCACACAGGCACCATCATATATTAGGGATTCCACTCATATCATACAAATTCTTCAGCAATTTCAAGGTTTTCACAATCAGATGGTCTTAGTTACATTTGACATTAGATCACTGTATACGAATATCCCCCAACATGCAGCGCTAGAAGTATTAGCAAATACACTAATCATGAGACCAAAACCGGTACGTACACCTACTTACTTTCTCACTCAACTTGCATCTTTGGCAATGACAGAAAATTATTTTTGCTTCAAAGGGGTTTTCTATAAACAGATAAAAGGGGTGGCCATGGGGTCCCCCATGGCACCCGATGTGGCAAACCTATATGTTACTGATTTTGAAGCTAAATTTTTGAATTTTCATCCATATCGGACCAATGTTTGTCTTTGGAAACGTTACATAGATGATGTTCTTGTAGTATGGAATGGTACGGTTGAAAGTCTTCACGATTTTCACCTTTGGCTAAATTCATTAGATCCACACTTACAGTTTGAGGGAACATACAGTACAGAAGAAATTCCATATTTAGACATATTGATTAGAATGAAAAGGGCACGGGCGAGGTCCCGGTGCCCGAATTTAACCGGGGGCGAGCCTCGACGCGGCCCCTTTTGCTAGGGCCGGAAGCGGAGGATAGAGGCAGGGGGAGTGAGGGGGGGGGAGAGGTGGATGCGCGGCTGTGCGGTGACGCAGGGCGCATCATTTAAAGAGATTGGTTCCGCCGTGGGATGCGCGCGGCTGGAACCAATCAGGGAGTGAGCTGAGCCATGTGCAGCGGTTGCGAGTTCGCCCGCTGAGCACATGGTGGGAAGGAGGGAGACTGGCCGGTGTTTTTGGCGTTTCGTCGGCGGGCTCAGAGTGCTGCGATCCCTGGTCGTGCAATCTGCGGAGCAGCATCTCGGCGAGTGGGCAGTGGCGGGCTGTTTTTTCCGTTGCCGCTTCCTTTGATGGCCGCGCCGGCGTGAGCACTGACTCTGCATCTTGGACGGAGGTCTGGAGCGGCGGCGGCAGAGCAGCTGTGCGAGTGAAAGTTTTATCAGGCGAGTGGGGGTACATTTGTGGGTGGGTGCCTTTGATGTTTCCTGGTTGGGGAGTGCACAGAGCAGGGCTGCTTCATTAATTGCAGTTTTATTCTGTGACAGGGTTGTGAGATGACTGGGGGAAAAGGGGGGCAGAGAAAGGCCAAAGGGGGGCATGGACAGGGTAGGGGGAGTTCGCGGGGGGCTCAGAGAGGTAGGGGTGAGGAAAGGGGGAGGAAGGGCAGGTCTGCGGGTCCATCTAGGGGCCGCGTAGCTAGTGCTGAGTCTGGTGGCCGCAGGGCCAAGGGTTCAGAGCCACGAGGTCTTCCTAGCCATAGGCCATGTCCTGGGTCGCGGAGCCGGCTTGGGGGCCGCGGCACCGCCCCATCCAGAGGAAGGGGGGAGGTTAGGAGTGCCGAGGGGTGTCACCCTGAGGAAGTGGGTCTTGACAGGGGGAGTGCTGGCGAGGAGAACGCGGATTCCGCTCAGGGGAGCGGGTTAGGTGCAACTGGAGGAGAGAGTGGTATTTTTCGTCCAGCGTCTTGGTGGGGGACTCATGGAGGGGAGTTGAGGACAGGGGTTTTCCCGGCGGGAAGTGTTTTTAGTCCTGAGAGATATGGGGCTATTGAACAGCAGGCGTGGGATCAATGGCAGCGTGGGGGGCTAGGCTCGTCCGGAGCTAACTGGTTAGGGGCTTGGCAACCTGCGTGGTCAGGTGTTTCCCCCTCTCCTTTTTTGCCTTTTCTTTCTCCACAGAATCCGATGGCTTCGTCTGGATCACCGTTTCCTGGACCGCAGCAGTGCGGAATACCACGCGACGACGTTCACAATTTGGGGACCCCAAGTAGTGCTGTGAGGGGGACGGGTGTTCAACCACATCCGGATGGGATTCAGCTTGCGGTCGAGCGGACGACTGTGACGGCTACAGATGGTGAGTTACCTCAAGGGCATCAAGGGGGGGTGGTGTTGGGGAATGGTGATCGAGCCGGGCGGTCGGGGAAAGCGCGTAAAAAAGGGAAGCGTTCTTCTAGGCGACGCCGGCACTCGGATTCGTCCACTTCCTCGTCCTCTAGTTCTTCCTCTAGTACTCCAAGTAATGAGGGGGGAAGTGAGGTGGTAGGAGGGGCTGTTTCGATGGGAACCCCTGCCGTGGGGGGCGCTGCGGCGGTGACTCCATTATCTGAATTGTGGGAGGGGGTGCCTAAGAAGTTGAGAAATAAAATTAGGAAACGGCGATATATTGACATCTTCCGTTTATTGGAAGGTCGGAAGAGGTCTGGCGAAAGTAAGAAAAAACGTAAAGAGGATGAGAAGGCGGGGAGGGTTCGTAAAGTGACTCGGTCGGTGGTGAATTGGGTCAGGGCCTTTTTGCGTTTGGCTAGTGTGTGGGGGCAGACGTACCCGGGGCAGTACGGGATGTTGCTGTCTTATGCGGACTCAATCTTGGAAGCCTCGCAGGCCCATGAGGGCTGGTCTTGGCTCAATTATGACAAGAAGTTCCGTGACAAAATGGAGGAGAACCGGTTTTTGACTTGGGGTACACAAGACATCAACTTGTGGCTCACCCAGATGTCTGCACGTTCAACTGCGGTAGGGGGATTGTCTACGTCCGGCAATAAGTTCAGTGGGGGGCCTAATTCCGCTGGGAGCCGGTCCTTTCGAGTTGGGGGGGTGGGAATGCCTGGTAAGTCAGGGACAGGAGGAGGCAGCGATGTATGTTGGCGATTTAACAAGGCCTCCTGCCCATTTACGGATTGTAAGTTCCGGCACGCTTGCTCCGCGTGCGGCGGAAGTCACTCAGCAGCTAAGTGTACAAAGAGAGGTGTCGGGGTGTACCCCCATCAACCTCTAAGTGAGGGTCCCAGCTTCGGCAGAGCCCCTTCGCCCATTAAGGTGGAGTTATTGCGCGAATGGCTTTGCTTATACCCAAAAAAGGGGGATAGGGAATTTTTAAGGGAGGGGTTCGAAAGGGGGTTTGTTATTCCAGTTCAGGGCAAGGTGCATGTGCAGGCCACAAGGAATTCCCCGGCTGTGCGGCGGTTCGAAGCGGTTGTCCGGCAGAAGTTGGAGGCGGAGTTATGCTTGGGGCGGATAGCCGGTCCTTTTTCGGAACCCCCTTTCGAAAATTTGGTGATTTCCCCTTTGAGTATTGTCCCTAAGAAAGAGCTGGGAAAGTATAGGCTTATTCATAATCTATCCTTCCCAACAGGATTGTCAGTTAATGATCACATTCCCCGAGAATACTGCACGGTCCGTTATGCCTCTTTCGACAAAGCGGTTCAGTTAGTCCGGATTGCAGGCCAGGGGGCTCTAATGGCGAAGGTGGACGTTGAAGCCGCTTTTCGTTTGTTGCCTGTTCACCCCTCTTCTTTTCATCTGTTGGGTTTCCGATTTGCGGAGGAGTTTTATTTTGACAAATGCATGCCCATGGGTTGTTCAGTGTCGTGTGCATGTTTTGAAAAATTTAGTACGTTTTTGCAATGGATGGTTATGAAGCGGGCAGGTGCTAAGAGTGTTGTCCACTACCTGGATGATTTCTTGTTCGTTGGACCTGCACGGACTTCGCTGTGTGGGGATTTATTATCAGTCTTTCTGGGTGTTGCGGACGATCTAGGGGTGCCGTTAGCTGAGGGAAAAACGGAGGGGCCCTCGACTAGGCTTACATTCTTGGGCATTGAACTGGACTCTGAGGTTATGGTGGCTCGTTTGCCGCCAGCAAAAGTAGACCACTTACGTGCGTTGGTATCGAATGCGTTGGTAGCTTCGAAGTTCACGCTAAAAGAGTTTCAGTCTTTGATAGGGTCCTTAAATTTTGCATCTCGTGTGATACCGATGGGGCGGATATTCATCAGACGTTTGGCGGCGGCCACGTCAGGTGTCCGTAAGCCTCATCATAGAATTCGACTGTCCCGGAGCATCAAGGAAGATTTGCGGGTGTGGGATGTTTTCCTAAGGGAGTTTAATGGGTCACCCGTACTCATGGAGTCTGCATGTTCTACTCAGGAGTTACAGTTATATATGGATGCAGCGGGGGCTGTGGGATTAGGTATTTACTTTGGGGGGGCGTGGTGTGCGGATCGGTGGCCACCGTTGTGGCACCAGCAGGGGCTTCTCCGGAATATCACATTTTTGGAGTTGTTTCCGATTTTAGTGACGTTGGAGTTGTGGCCGGACAAATTGCGGAATAAGAGGTTGGTCTGGTGGTGCGACAACGAAGCCGTAGTGAGCGTAGTTAACCATTTTACGCCACGCTGTAGACTGGTAGCGGATCTGATGAGAAGAGTGGTCTTAGCCTGTTTGCGGCTGAATGTTGGATTAACGGCGCGACACATTCCGGGGTTGCACAATGGTATAGCTGATGCTCTTTCCCATTTGCAGTTGGATCGGTTCCGGCGACTGGCACCGGAGGCAGACGAGAAGGGGCTTCCGGTCCCTTGGAAGTTATGGAACAGTGGCCTGCTGATATGAGAGAGATGTTGAAGAGATCTGTAGCGAAGAAAACCTGGGACGACTACTGTCGGGGTTGTGGTAATGTGGTGGAGTTTTTGTGGGCTCAGGGATGGAGATCGGGGACTGTGTCCGATCGTTTATTGGCACAGTACATACTGGGGGCTAAAAGGGCAGGTGTCACTAGGGCAGTGGTGAGGGGCCATTTGGCGGGCTTTGCATTTTTCGCGAAGGCCGTGGGGTGGGGCCCATCCGGTGGGGGTTTTTTGGTGCGCAAATTGTTGCAAGGGTGGGGGCGTGAAAACCCTCCTCAGCCGGATCAACGACGACCGGTCACGCATGACCTTCTACACGGACTTTGTGAGGTTTTACCGGTTGTTGCGAAGTCTGCGTATGAGGCCACGCTTTTTAAGGCTGTTTTCTCTTTGGCCTTTTTTGGGGCATTTAGGGTCGGTGAATTAGTAGCGGATTCAAAGTCGGGCAATGCGGGGCACAGTTTGCAGTGTCAACATGTGCGTGTCGAGGGCGCACACTTAAAGGTCCTTTTGCAGAGGTCTAAGACGGATCAGCAAGGACGGGGTATCTGGGTAGTGCTGCAGGCGATAGGGGGGCTTACGTGCCCGGTAGCGTCCATGAGGGAGTATTTAGATCGGCGCCCTCGGGTGGAGGGTGGGCTATTTTTACATGAGGATACAGGGTTGGTCACGCGCTACCAGGTCACTGCAGTTTTGCGTTTGGGGTTGCAGTGCATGGGGGAAGACGCGGCTCTTTATGCGGCGCACTCTTTTCGCATAGGGGCGGCGTCTAGTGCGGCGGGTGCTGGGTTGTCGGGTTGGCACATACGTTTGATTGGCCGGTGGAGGTCCAAGGCTTTTCGAGGTTATGTCCGTTTATAAGCAAAAAAAAAACAAACAAACAAAGAACAAAACAGTAAAGCTGTGCGCATGCGTTTGTTAACTGCTGTTTTTCGTTTCAGGTGGGGGCGGCAGTTTGCTGGGCTCTTGGATGCTGGGGCATTCGTTTGTGTTTTGGGCTGCACGACGGGCAGAACTACGGCCTATCGGGTTTAACCTTGGACTGGAGTCTGATGTGGTGTCGGTGTTATGGCTGGGCGAGCGGGGTCTGCGTTGGATGCAGCTGTTGCCTTTGCTGCGACACCATGCGCGATTGAAGACTCCACCGGGGATTATTTTACTGCACCTTGGAGGCAATGATCTCGCAACATGGACCTGTAAACAACTCATTAATGCTGCGAAAAAGGACATGGAGCTGATATTAAGGATGTTTCCTGGTGTTGTGCTTATTTGGTCGGATGTCATCCCGAGGCCAGCGTGCTGGGGACAGCGGCGGTGGTCTCGGGGATTGACGAAGATCAATAGGCAGATCGGAAAATGGTTATGTGCAAAAGGGGGTTATCAAGTGCAGCACGAGTGGGTGGATGTTACTTGTAAGGGTTTGTATCGAGGTGATGGGGTGCATCTGTCTCCAGTTGGGGTTGACTTGCTCCTCAACGACTGGCAGGAGGTTTTGGAGCAGGTTGTACGGGTTCTCAAGAGCAGGTCGCAGCTTTTGCTCCTTAATGGGGGTGGGGGGGGGCGGCAAAGGCACGGGGGTGCCTGTGCCGGTGGCGGGAACCCGGAGGTTTCCGGGGTCCGGAGCCATAGCTAATTGGGGCGGGGCAGGGTGCCCGCGGCCCGGTGAACTCCTAGCAGACTTTTGCTAGTGACATGGCGAAGTCGGGCAGGGGTGGTTGTAACTTGTCCGGTGGTTTGACCGGCTAGGTGCGGTAGTGTTGTCACCTTGCTAGTCATATGGCGGGTGAGGTAACGCTCCGCACCGGGTTTGTGTTTTGGGTTGTTATACATGTTTAAAGTGTTAAGATGTTATGGAAAAATTAAAGCTGCGACCTGTTGTTATACCAATTCATGTGTGGTCTGAAAATTTCTGGGAGTGGGATAAGGTTGGGGTTATAGTGTTGGTGCTGGACAGGGCAAGCGCTCGGTGCAGCTCCCCGGTTATGAAAAGGGCACGGGCGAGGTCCCGGTGCCCGAATTTAACCGGGGGCGAGCCTCAACGCGGCCCCTTTTGCTAGGGCCGGAAGCGGAGGATAGAGGCAGGGGGAGTGAGGGGGGGGAGAGGTGGATGCGCGGCTGTGCGGTGACGCAGGGCGCATCATTTAAAGAGATTGGTTCCGCCGTGGGATGCGCGCGGCTGGAACCAATCAGGGAGTGAGCTGAGCCATGTGCAGCGGTTGCGAGTTCGCCCGCTGAGCACATGGTGGGAAGGAGGGAGACTGGCCAGTGTCCCGCCCTCCCACCCTGTGATTATGTTTGGGTTACGGGGATTTGGGGGTGTTGCAGCTTGGGGTGGGGGGTTTGAGTGGGTGACGGCGGGAACCCGGAGGTTTCCGGGGTCCGGAGCCATAGCTAATTGGGGCGGGGCAGGGTGCCCGCGGCCCGGTGAACTCCTAGCAGACTTTTGCTAGTGACATGGCGAAGTCGGGCAGGGGTGGTTGTAACTTGTCCGGTGGTTTGACCGGCTAGGTGCGGTAGTGTTGTCACCTTGCTAGTCATATGGCGGGTGAGGTAACGCTCCGCACCGGGTTTGTGTTTTGGGTTGTTATACATGTTTAAAGTGTTAAGATGTTATGGAAAAATTAAAGCTGCGACCTGTTGTTATACCAATTCATGTGTGGTCTGAAAATTTCTGGGAGTGGGATAAGGTTGGGGTTATAGTGTTGGTGCTGGACAGAGCAAGCGCTCGGTGCAGCTCCCCGGTTAAATCCTCCACAGGTTTCTCAACCACCTTATATCGTAAGCCAACGGACCGCAATACATTACTCAAGTACGACAGTCACCACAATCCATCTCTGAAGAGAAATTTGCCCATTAGTCAATTCTTAAGGATTAAGCGTCTATGCACAAATGATGAGGACTTTGAAATTCACGCCACTGATATGAAAAATAGGTTTCAACAACGGGGTTACCCCCAATCCTGTATACAGAAGGCCTACCATAGAGCACGTATGACTGATCGTTTTACACTTTTGAACAAGATAAAAAACTCACACACAGATAAAATTGTCTGTGCCTTAACTTTCTCAGGACAATCTAAGGCTATTGTGAATATTCTCAAACAAGAGTGGCACCTTTTAACTACCATACCTTCTCTTGCCACCAAGCAGCTAATGGTTGCCTATAAACGGTCTTCCAATTTAACTAACTTTTTGGTTCCATCTGCTCTCCCAGTTCCGAAACCATTGCCCATAGTTAAGGGACATTATAGCTGTGGTAAATGTTCAGTTTGTGTACATGTTATCACGGTCAAAAATTTTTTCACACATGTTTCCTCTGGACGTAAACTGTATTTACAAAACTATTCTAACTGCAAAACCACCAATGTCATTTACCTCATCCAGTGCCCTTGCAATAAATTATATATAGGAAAGACTCTCAGACAGATCCGCACACGTATAATAGAACATAGGAGTAATATACAGAGATGTCAGACGGACAAACCACTAGTTTCACACTGGTTACAATATAAACATACTATTAGTGACATAAAATTTGCTGTCATTAAAACTATCATTCCACACTGGAGAGGAGGTAACATTGATCAAATTTTGTTGAAATTTGAGCAACGTTTTATTTATGAGCTCAATACATTAGAACCACATGGCTTGAATCAAGAAGTGGATTTTGCAGTTTTTTTGGAGTAAACCTGCTCGATATACTCATTTCCACGCATACATAAGAGTGTCCTACAATATGTTTCTATTATATCCAAAGGTTTTATCATTTTATCTTTAGTTTTTATATTGTACCACATTGATAGTTTTTTATATAAGCTAGTTATATATATCACTCTTCTCCCCCCTTCTTTAGAAATGCCGTGTTCATGTGTCACATTTTTTGTCTCGAAGCTCCTCCCATCGCGTCGATCCGCCCCCTTTTTTGGCGCGAAAATTGGCGTTTTTAAAAGTATCGGTCTTCACTTGTTCTCCCCTTCAGTTGCACGCAGCTTTTTCTGTGATCAATCTCGCGTACAGAACTCCTGTTACAGGTTTGATTTCTGGTCTCAAATGTAACCCCTCTCGAGTATTTTGTATACATTACACGCGTATATATATTTATATTGACTGTGAATGTTCCAGACTGTTTTTTAGTTTTACCGTGGTTTTATTTACTTTCAACTTTTTTTCATTGCAGTGCCGATTATTTATTGGTCCTTTAAAAATTTCCTGCTTTTTCACACATACATAGTTCAATATTACCCTTGGGTAAGTGAAATTCTTTTAAAATGTGAGTTTATTTGGACACTAAGGCAATTTCCACAATCCCCGTTGATTTCTTTAAGTTAGAACATGTGGTTTCACTTTGCTCCACGTAATACAATACAATCACCCGATCAGCGATCATCGAGTTCAGCATTAGCTCTATGGTGCTTTGGAGTCCGTGTTTTTCAGTTTTTACACTGCCACATTTAAACTAAGTAGCTAGCCATCTGTCTCTTCACCAATAAGTTTTTTTGATCAGCGTTTTGGTCCTGTAATCCGTGTCTTTATGTGGCATGGCTATTTGCCATTTTTAAACATTCTTGGTACTTCAACTCTATTCGTATGTGCCCTGATAGTTTTAAAACTGCCTTGAGGCCCCTCAAAAGATGTTCTCTTAATTTGTTTTCTCTTGGCAAAAACGGATAGCATTTTTACTCGTCCCATTCCCTACTGAGTATCTTTACTTGTGAGTAGTCTCCAGTCATCAATTTTGCATGTTTCACATAAAAACAAGCTTTTTTATACAGTATGTGGACATTTAACCTTAGAAGCTTTTTTAGCCAGTCACAACATTTTAAGATGTAATTTGATTTCTAATTCATTAGTTTTCTTTGTTGTCTCTATCAAAATATTATTATATATTTATGTATTTTATTATTGTTATCCTAATTTTATTATTGTTATCCTAATGTTATTATTGTTAGTTTTATCAATAATGTTTTATGGTATCTACTATGCATGGTTTTATGTTTTTAATTTTTATCTACATAGTCATGCAGACACACGTATATAATTTATATATACTTATTCTTGTGTTGATCTTGATGTTAGCTTGAATCATATTATTATTTTTGTGTTGATCTTGATGTTAGCTTGAATCATATTATTTATATTAATCATTTTCAATGTAAATTTTCTTTATCTCTTCATCCGGTTTGCCAAAACTTTGGCAACATTTTTACTCTGTTGGTTGTTCAGCCCTGCGTTTGGTTGTTTTGTTTTTAATGTGAGGTCCTATCCATTTTTTATTTTAATGTCTTATCACATGTTCATTCACAAGTTTGCATGTTCAAAGATATGCCTTACACTTGTGGCACAAGGATGTTTGTATCTCCAGCATACTACATGCCAGGTGTGTTATTTTAATTTATATATATTTTTTTAACATTGTTATTTAATATTTGTTTATTTATTTTATTGTTGTGTATATAGAAATAGATTTGCATCCCTTCCCCCTGAAGAAGGCGTTGCCGAAACGCGTTGGGGTCTCTATACAATAAAGAAGAATTTGTTCATCCAACGTCTCCTGCCTCTTGTGACTCTCTGACGTAGTGACTGACATTTCCTTGGAACACTGTTGCCATGCCAGAGGGGTCTTGCATTGTGAGAGCATTAGGGTGGCATTTATGGTTTATGTAACCATATGTGCTTCAACAAAGTTTCATTATATTTCCAGCATGGCCCAGAGAGGCAACATCCTTGTAGTGATGGAGATGATTATTTTTTTACACCACAACCAATTGGTGTCAGGTGTTAGAGGTTCTCAGTTATAATGTCCACCAAAATCCCTGCAGCCATCCTACAAACACAAAGTTACTGTCCCTTCAATGATGTCTTACAATAGGGACAAACTCTAAAATCTTCTGTATAGCACAGCTCTAAATCATGTGGGAAATACATTGGGAAATAATGTACACTTTGAACTATGTGTCCCAGAACAGATGTGGAAGGACAATTATAACACCGTGTCATTGTTCCTTGAGGCTCAGAGCTGCTGACCTTATATCTTCATGGATGCTGTCCCCTCACATGCCATATCCGCCACATCACCATTTCCATTGCATGTATACATAGCAGCCTCAGCTGCAATATTGCATTTCTGAACACAGTGACATTGGGACATGTGCCCACTGGCCTTGTGCTTCCTAAATGCATTGAGACACATGAACCTATGTTTGGATGAGGGATAGAGGGCAGAGACATACCTGTGGTGGTGATGTGCTGCCTTCCATTGGTGTCAATGCAACAGCCATGGTAGCATACATGAGCTGCTCACATTATTCCTTGGAGAGGCATATTTTGACCAGCTAAGGGAAGCAGTACCAGCCACAAAGAGGTAAAATCCTGCAACTATTGTGGAATGTTCTGATGATGTTCATGATGCATATACTCATCATAGGTGTACATGTTGCTCACAGTGTGAGATGAGCTTTGACATTTTAATGCCATAACTCTGTGAGGGCTGATGTGCATATGCTTCCTATGGATTTAGCTGCTCATGTCATTGGTAGTGTTATAAGTGGCAATCAGGAGAACTTGCGGAAGAGAGTAGATATGACTGCTTACTGTCATACATCTGCAACTGTGTTGTAGCCATTATATGAAAAGATCAATGATAGTTGTTGCTGCACCCAAATAGGCCACCCTTTCCTAACCAAATGTATGTGTAATGAATGCAGTATCATCTACTATTACAGATAGTGGCAGGCCATCTACCCAATATTACTTGGCCAACAGGAGGATTCTCAGTACAATTATGCTAGGCAGTCACACAACTCAACATTGGTATTGTTCAGGGTATATTGTGGAGTTATTTACATGCTGCATGTGTCAACATTATAGTGAATATTTATTTACATTCTCTTATATACTGTGCTATTCTGCATCAGTGCAGTTTACATTGAACAAACTGAAATTACATTGAACAGGGCATTATAACTTGGAGATAACTATTTTTTTTACAGGGAACATGGGCTATGGAGGGTTAAGTGGCTTGCCCAAGACCACAAGGAGCACCTGTGGGACTAGAAACCCCAGCCCTTCCAGTCCAAGGTTGCTGTCCTCTAGTGGGATTTGAACCCACAAACGTCTGGCCTGAAGTACCTTGCCCCAACCACTAGAAACATAGAAACATAGAAACATGATGACAGAAAAAGACCACATGGCCTATCTAGTCTGTCCTTCCATATCAACAGCTACAACAGTCTACTTTTTACCTTTCGAGATCCTCTGTGTTGGTCCCATGCTTTTTTGAATTCAGTTACTGTCCTTATCTCTACCACCTCCACTGGGAGACTATTCCATGGATCCACTACTCTTTCCATAAAGAAATATTTCCGCATATCACTCCTGAATCTATCTCCCTTCACACTCATCCCATGTCCCCTCGTAGCAGAACTTGCTTTCAATTGAAAGAGGCTCTCTACCTGAACATTTATGCCACGCAGGTATTTAAACATCTCAATCATATCACCTCTATCCCGCCTTTCCTCTAAGGTGTACATATTAAGATCCTTAAGTCTGTCCTCATATGCTTTATAATGAAGCCCACTTATCATTTTAGTAGCCACCCTCTGCACCGACTCCATCCTGTTCACATCCTTTTGAAGGTGCGGTCTCCAGAATTGCACACTATACTCCAAATGAGGTTGCACCAAAGACTTATACAGAGGCATTATCACCTCCTTTTTTCTGCTAGCCATTCTTCTCCGTATGCACCCAAGCATCCTTCTAGCTTTTGCTGTCGCCTTTTCTACCTGTTTAGCTACTTTAAGATCATGAGACACAACCACGCCTAGGTCCCGCTCTTCTTTAGTGGACAAAAGTACTTCACCTCCTATACTGTATTGCTCCCTTGGATTGCTGAAGCCCAAATGCATGACCTTACATTTTTTAACATTAAATCCCAGCTGCCAAATTCTAGACCATTCTTTAAGCTTAGCTAGATCCCTCCTCATGTTATCTACACCTTCCTGGGTGTCTACTCTATTGCAGATTTTGGTATCACCTGCAAAGAGGCAAACCTTACCCGACAGCCCTTCCGCTATATCACTAACAAAGATGTTAAAAAGAATCGGACCAAGGACAGATCCCTGGGGCACACCACTGGTAACATCCTTCTCCTCAGAGTGAGCTCCATTTACTTGCACTCTTTGTCACCTCCACCCAACCAATTTCTAACCCAAGCAGTAACCGGCCTGTAGTTTTCAACCACATCCTTACTTCCGCTTTTGTGTAAAGGCACCACATGAGCCTCTCTCCAGTCCTTTGGCACCACTCCCGACTCCAATGAGGCATTGAAAAGGTCAGTCAGTGAAGTTGCTAGAATGTCCCCAAGCTCCCTTAGTATTCTAGGGTGTATCCCATCCGGTCCCATCGCTTTGTCTACTTTAAGTTGAGCTAGTTTCTCACGAACACAGTCTTCTGAAAATTGTTCAAGATGTCCCTCGCTTCTGTTCCTATTTGTGGGTGTTTTCTGAGGTCCTGCTCCTGGTTCTTCATCTGCGAACACAGAACAAAAATATTTGTTAAGCAATTCCGCTTTATCCTTATCAGCTTCTACATATTCCCCTCCTGCACCCTTGAGTCTGACAATACCACTTTTGCCCTTCCTCTTCTCACTAATATATCTGAAAAATGCATTGGCTATTTCCTCCTCCTTTTGAATCTTTGCCTTCTTGACTACTTTGCTAGCGTCTCTAAGTTTTTCCAAATACAGATGCCTGTCTTCCTCTCTCTGTGATCTCTTGTATTTCATGAAGGCCTCCCTCTTTTTCTTCACTTTTTAAGCTATTTCCTTCGAAAACCATAGCGGTCTCCTTTTCCTTTTGCCTTTATTTACCATTTTAACAAAAAGGTTGGTTGCCCTTAAAATACCCCCTTTCAGTTTTGCCCACTGTTTTTCTACATCCCCCAGCTGTTCCCATCCCACTAACGACTCCCTGAGGTATTGGCCCATCTTCGCAAAGTTAGTCTTCCTAAAGTCTAAGATCCTCACCTTGGAATGGATTCTAACAGCCCTAGTCCTAATACTGAACCACACCATCTGGTGATCACTGGGTGCAAAATGATCTCCCACTACAACATCAGAAACACTTTCACCATTGGTAAGCACCAAGTCCAGTATGGCCCCTTCACGTGTGGGGTCTGTTACCAATTGCCTGAATAGTTCTCCCTGTAGAGAATCCAGGATCTCCTTACTTCTAGATGATACTGCAGCAGGAATGTGCACTTCCCCTTTCCTAGCAATGCTGCGTATGTTTTCAATTAACTCTCTGTCCACCTCTTCCTCTTCCACTAGGCCACTCCTCCACTCCAATATGGCACACATGCAGCACAACATCAATGACCATGTGTCTCAGCATGTGGCAACAGCATATGCACTGAATGCATCACAGCTGCAAGTTGTTCAGTAATTGCTGGGAGATGCCAAAGTGATTATTTACTGTTGTGCATGTCACATTGCCACGTGACATTAAGAGACAGAGCCATGCTGATGCCTTCTGTGTGATTAAGCTCATGGTTACTCATGTGTTGTATTTTCACAGAGGCTGGGCCTTCAACAGAGGTGTAGGGGCCAGCAGAGCTCCTCGGCCAGCAGCAGCAACAGCTGAGGAACGAATGGTCCCAGCACAGGATGCTGAGGATGAGGGGGAAAACCTCCCTGAAGAGGGAGACGACCTCCATGAGGATGTGGAGGGCCAAAGGAATGATATTGAGGTTGCCTTTGAGGAAGAGGACCATGGCCACATACCATTGGTGACCCATGAAAGGACACCCAGCAGGACCTGGAATGCAGCAACCAGCTCCATCCTGCTTTTCCCCTCTGTTCAAGGATCCCTGGCTTCATAGGACCCCAGAGAGGATAGTCATCTGCTCCACATGACACAGGGATCTGACACACAGGTCTCTGTGCCAACAACTACTGCCTCAGCCATGACACTGTCATTGGCTTCCATCCAAACCCCATATACGTGGAGTATTTGGCTGGGAGACCCTGACAGTGTCATGGCTCTGGAACTAACTTCCAATGTTTGAGCATAGCATGACCTCATGATGTATGTGGAGCAGCTGACCACCTATGTGGCTGATTGTCTGAAGAGACTGGAAGAAGACAGGTGGGTTTCTCCAGACCATCAGCCATCCCCCCACAGGCACTCAGATCCCCAGACTTGTGGGGCAATATTCCTCAGGGCTCCTCTGCAACCAGGGGTACAGTGCCATGCAAGGTACCACCCAAAGGTATCAGGACACGTGTTGTAGGCCGTAATGCTTTGCATTGATTTGGTGCTCCTCAAGAACTGCTAGACAAGGTGTGATGCATGAGCTAGGCCATTATCATGATGGAACTACCAATCAGAGTGCCACTCTGGCGTCTTACAAGACAATGCCATCTCTGCAATAGATCTCAATTTGGACGCGATACTCAGTCATGATAGGTTTGCCTTCTGTAGCATACAGTTGTGGTCCACATTATTGGCACCCTTGCCCTTTAGGTATGTTGAGTACAATTTCTTGAGAATTAATAGGAACTTTTATAACTTCATGTGATCGTACTGTTTATGATAGATTCAGAGGTACACAACCCAAAAAAAGAAAGGTCTGTGCAATTCAGATGTGATACTTTGTGAAGAAAAAGACAACTATGATCTGGACAGGATTAATAGCACCCTGCACTAATATTTGCTAGCACAACCGTTGGCAATCCAAACATTTTTTGCAGCCATCTATAGGTGTCTTACATCTGTCTGCTGGTAGTTTCTCTCACTCTTCAACTGAGATTAGTGTGAGCTCATGAATGTTTCCAGCATTCCGTTTGCCAAGGGCACATTTCAACTACTCCCCAAAGTACCTGATTGGATTGCGATCTGGAATCATTGCTGGCCAGTGTAACACAATCCATTTGTTCCTTTCTAAGCATTTGCTTGAACTTGTTGATGTATGTTGGGTGGGTCATTCTCCTGTTAGGAGACTCATGACCTTAGACCCAGACCTAGCTTTCTGATAATAGAAAGCATATTTCGGACCATATTAGCTTGGGGACCTCTGGCTTCATGATTCTGTTACAACATTTTGGGCCTCCAGTTCCTGAGGCAGCAAAACAGACCCCCAACATTTGGTGATCTAAACCATATTTAACTGTGGGAAGGGTGCTTTTCTCCATGTATACTTCATTTGGTTACCTGTACATGTATCGCTGGTCTGCATTGGCAATGGCAAAGAGCATTTGTTTAAATCTGTCCACAGAACAATTCCCCAGAAGGACAGTGCTTTCTCAAGGTAGATTTCAGGGGAATAAGACCTCTAAAATAAAATAATAACATTATAATGATTAAAAACATCATAATAAATAAATAAATAAATAATAATCAGTCATAGATAAATAAATAAATACCTAAATAAATAGAAAGATAAAACTTCTAAGAGGTAAAAATCGGAGGCACAACTTGACATTTCAAAATAAGACAATACATATTTATGAAAGAGATGTTGAACATGAACATACAAAGATATGTAAATTTCATAAAAACAGTGCAAGGGAGAAAAGAACCATCAAGAATAGACTCGTAAGTTAACTATTTCTTATCTCAATAAATAGAGGTGACCTGCATGGAGCGGTGGGTACACCCTTAAATAGAGTCATGGGGAGGGGTGACCTTCATGGAGTGGCAGGTGCACCTACTCTTGCCACCTTGCTGGGCAGACTATAAGGACCATACTGGCCTTTATTTGCCATCATATACTATGGGGGTCATTCTGCACCACGAATATTGGGGATGTGCATCCTACCTGGACGTACATTCTCGCTATTCATCCCCCTGCTGCTCCCAGTGCAAAGGCTCCCCATATGAACAATGCTGTTGTACGGGGCAGGAGGTGATGGTATGGAGGCAGAAAGAGGGTGGGGCACGGGTGGGCCATGACCTTGGACGTAGAGGGCTGATTCTGAGGTCAACCCTGTACGTTCGGGGTTGACCACGTAGACGGGGGACTTATTCCACTTTGGAGGTGGAAAACTCCCTATGGATGCCAGGGACCACAATGCCGGGCTAGGACAAAATGGTGAGGGGTCCAGGGGCTACCCTTCAGCCTGACCCTGGCCATGGGAGGCCAGATCAGGGGTCTAGCTGTGGGGAAAGAGCAATTTGGGTCGGCAGTTGGGGATCACGACTCCGTAATGGATCTGCGGTGCCATGGCAATGAGATGACATGGCACTGTGACTCCATTATGGAGCCTGTCTGAGTTAGCCTGGGATCTGGTGGGCATGCGGCCCATCAGAATCAGGGCCCGGCCTGCACGTCCAGGCTGGTAGACCCTATTCTGATCCCACGGGCATGTCTAGCCCCTGTGGGATCAGAATCGGGTGCTACCGCTATACGCCCAGATTCTGAGGGGCCGCACAGAAGTTGGACGGTCAGAATAGAATTGGCCTCTTAGTTACTATAGGGCTTCTTCTATCCCCCTTGTCCTGCTCCTCTGTACGTCCGGTCTGAGCCGGATGTACAGAGGGGCTTGTGATTCAGATCTTGCGGGGTATGTCTAATCCTGTGTGTTCAGAATCGTGAACAGTCATGTACGTGCAGGCTGGGACTACAAATCAGTCTGGCCTGCACGTACATGACAAGTTCAACAAGCTTAGTCAGGGCTTTTAAATGGAGCCGCGGCACCATGATGTCTGGTTGCCATGGCACCGCACTCCATTTAACAACCGCAATGCAGGCTGCCAGAAAAAAAGGCGTATTCCCCACAGCCCGACCCCTGATCTAGCCTCCTAAGGCCAGGGTCTGGCTGCAGGGAATGTCCTCCTACCCCCTGCCCCAACCGTGCCCCAGCATTAAAAAAAAAATACGTCCAGGGAAGTTATTCCACCTCGGAGGTGGAATAACTTCCCCGCACATGTCGCCGGCCCTGGATGTACAGGGCCGACATTAGAATCGGCCCTGTACATCCAGGGCTAGCAACTGCCCACCGCCTGCCCCAAGCCATCCCTTCCCCGCCCCTGTCTAACTTCCCTGCACAACCAGCGGGAAAGTTAGAAGCCGGCGGGGGAAGGCACGAATAGTGGGGATAACCCCCTATGTTACTATGTTTGTGGTGTTTTTCCAACAGTTCACGCTAACCTTTGATAAAGTATGCAATTCACCTTCGTCTTCACACCACATCCTGGGAGCTTCTTGAAGTTCCATTAGCAGAAAACCTTTTTAATAACAGTACAAAATGTAGACACAGGATTCCAAAGGTCTTTGGGAATTTCCTTGTACCTCTTTGAAGTTTGAAGGTTGTTGATAATGACTTTTGTGATGTTCTCAGGCAGCTCTCTTGTCTTCACCATTGCGAAAATGGAACAGGGAGTGAACGTTGCCATTTAAAACATTGGAGGGCTCATTCATTGGTTGATTCACATCATGTGAGTACTGACAATTGTTCACTGGTGCATATAATTTAACTGCACTGGGAATGTGCTTCATTCTGTTCTAACTGAATTGAAGAGTTTATAAGGGTACCAATAATCATGCCCAACGAATGTCCCAGTTTGTCCCCTAGTTCCCAATATTTCCTTTTTTAGTTGGTGTTGTTTTATTTGAATCTTGTATGTGTGAAATATCTGTTCCTAAATAGTGCAAAGCCATGTCACTGGCCACTGTTCATTAGTAGATATTGAATATTAAGGGAATGAACTGCAAGGATGCCAATACTGTTGACTACAACTGTAGTCATAATGAACAATATGCTGGTAATCAACGACAACTGTGAGCATGACGTTGACAGACTTCCACCCATAGCATCTATTCTCAGGTCTACAAGAGTCTGGAGTATTACATTCTGAGGACTGAGCTTTAATTTAAGAATATAAGACATAATAAGAACATAAGATATGCCATACTGGCTCAAATCAAGGTCCATCAAGCCCAGTATCCTGTTTTCAAGAGTGGCCAATCTAGATCACAAGTACTTAGCAGTTTTCACAAAAGACACAGGTTCCTCGATGCTTGTATTGGGTTAAGCGGTAGATATCCCGGGTCCCCTTTAATAATGGTTTATGGACCTTTTCTCCAGGAACTTGTCCAAACCTTTTTTAAGCTCGGCTACACTAACAGTTTTCACTACATTCTCCGGTAAGAAATTCCAGAGTTTGATTACACGTTGATTGAAAAAATATTTTCTCTTATTAGTCTTAAATGGGTTACCCTGTAGCTTCATTGCATGTCCCCTAGTCTTTCTATATTTTGATGGCGTAAACAATCGATCTACATTTACCTGTTCCACTCCATTCATTAATTTATAGACCTCTATCATATCTCCCCTCAGCTGTCTCTATTCCAGGTTGCAGAGTCCTAACTTTTTTAGCCTCTCTTCATTGGGATATCCTTCAATATCCTTTACCATTTTGGTGGCTCTTCTCTGTACCTTTTCTAATAACGCTAAATCCTTTTTAAGATACAGCGACCAGAATTGCACACAATATTTAAGGTGCAGTCGCACCATGGAACGATACAGAGGCATTATAATATCCTTGGTTTTATTTTCCATTCCTTTCCTTAAGATACCTAGCATTCTATTTGCTCTCTTGGCCGCCACTGCACACTGGGTGGAGGGTTTCAATATGTTATCCATGATGACACCTAAATCTTTTTCCTGGGTGGTGATTCCTAATGTGGAACCTTGCATCATGTAACCATAGTTTGGGTTGTTCTTTCCTAGGTGCATAACTCTGCACTTGTCCACATTAAATTGCATCTGCCATTTGGATGCCCAGTCTTCCAATTTATCAAGGTCCTCTTGCAATTTTCCAGAATCCTCATGGGTTTTAAAAACTTTAAATAGTTTTGTGTCATCTGCAAATTTGACTACCTCACTCATTATTCCCATTTCCAGGTCATTTATGAATATGTTATAAAGCAGCGAACCCAGCACAAATCTCTGGGGTACTCCACTATTGACCCTTCTTCACTGGGAAAATTGGCCATTTAGCCCTACCCTCTGCTTTCTATTAACCAGTTCCTGATCCACAATATTATACTGCCTCCTATCCCATGACTCTTTAATTTTGCCAAAAGTCTCTCATGAGGGACTTTGTCAAAGGCTTTCTGAAAATCCAGATACACTATATCCACTGACTCACCTTTGTCTACGTGTTTATTCAGACCTTCAAAAGAACATAACAGATTAGTAAGACAAGACCTTCTTTGTCTAAAGCCATGTTGGCTGTCTCCCATTAAGCCATGACTATCTACATGTTCAGTAATTTTGTTCTTTATAATGGTTTCTACCATTTTTACTGGTACTGACATCAGGCTCACCGGTCTGTAGTTTCCCAGATCACCCCTGGAACCCTTTTTAAAAATTGGTGTTACATCGGCCATCCTCCAATCTTCAGGTATTACAAATGATTTTAATGATAATTCACAGATTACTAATAGTAGCTCTACAATCTTATATTTCAGTTCCTTCAATACCCTTGGATGTATGCCATCCAGTCCAGGTGATTTGCTACTCTTCAGTTTATCAAATAGTTGTAATGCATCTTCCAGGTGTATCTATATTTCTTTCAATTCTTCTGTGGCATCACCTTTAAATACCATTTCAGTCATGGGTAACATCCCTACATCTTCCTCAGTAAAGATTGAAGCAAAGAATTCATTCAGTCTCTCCACTATGGCCTTGCCCCTCTTAGTGCCCCTTTTACCTCGCTATCATCTAATGGTCCAACTGACTCTATCACAGTTTTATTGCTACAAATGTACTTGAAAAAGTCTTTATTATGTGTCTTTTCTTGCCTTATCAAGGCCTTGCATCTAACTTGCCAGTGCTTGTGTTGTTTCCAGTTTTCATCATTTGGCTCCTTTTCCATTTCCTGAAGGATGCTTTTATGGTAACAACAGCCTCTATGATCTCACATTTAAACCATGCTGGCAGTTTTTTGGACATCCACTTTTCTTAAAGCGTGGAATACAGCTGGTCTTGGCTACCAAGATAGTAGATCTTGTCAGAGAAACCCAAAAGAGTAGAAAACAATTTCTACTATATAAACCTGGGGTGTTAAGTATTGGGGGTACCTTTTTCCTTCGTTTTCCCTGAAGATGTTTGGTGATTCTTGAGGGAGTTAAATATGCTTTTTCAGACCCTAGTGAGTTGAATAATTTTGTCAATGCTAGACTTCCCGTAGTATTACCAACTGAGTAGATTGTGATGTTACGTTTATTTTTTTTCCTCCATGTATGTATTTCGGTGGACCGCCATTCATCTGGGTTTCATTCATTGTTATTATTGATTTCCAATAATGGTGTACCTACCTTGCCTCTTCCTTGGTATGGCAGTTTCTTCTCTTCCTCCTTCGCATTGTGGACAACAGCGGCTGAATATATTATTTTCATAATATTTTCTTTTGTATTCTTTGTTACTTTTATCTGTCAGATTGCTGTATTCACCGTAAGGAATGTATTTTCTTGCTGTTTTTGGTTAAAAATGATAAATAAATAAAAAACAAACAAAAAAAAAATATAGTATTTTTAAATAATACCGATGCTTGATGCAAATCTTTAACCTTTGCAACTGCTCCCCTTAGTCTTTTCTTAACTATTTTCCTTATTTTATCATAGTCTCCCTTTTGAAAGTTAAAAGATAGTACTGTCTATTTTCTTACCATCACTCTTCCATTTATTAAATCAAATGTGATCATTAAATCAAAGGCCCCAACACCCTTATCTCTTGCACCAGATCTTGTGTTCCACTAAGGACTAGGTCCAAAATGGATTCCCCTCTGGTCGGTTCATGAACTAGCTGCTCCGGGAAGCAGTCATTTATTTTATCAAGAAACTATCTCCCTAGCATGTCCTGCCTTGACACTGACCCAGTTGATTCCGGGGTAATTGAAATCACCCATTATTATTACTATGCTGTAACATTTGTTACTTCCCTGATTTCTTTGAGCATTTCATCATCCATTTGTTCATTCTGGCCAGCTGGTTGATAGTATACCCCCACTGTCATCGCCTTCACCTCTCATATGGAATTTCAATCCATAGAGATTCTACAGTGAATTTTGTTTCCTGCAAAACTTTAATCCTTTTATTTATTTATTTATTTATTTATTTAACGCTTTTCTATACCGCGCTCTTTAAAATCAGTGCAGTTTACAAGTAACATTTTTGTACAAAGCAGGGGGAGCCTGCTTCGTACTTACATTGAACGGGTATTGTAACTTGGATATAGAACTGGGGTAACTATATACAGTCTGAGCAGGGTGTCACTGAGCTGTTGTAGCGACATGGAGTGCTCTAATAATTATGTACAGGATTGTCAGTTATTTACAGGATTGTCAGTTATTTACAGTTTGTGTCTCAATGCCTTCTCTAACATAGAGTGCAACCCCTCCACCAATTTGATCTGCTCTATCATTTCGATATAGAAATTTCTGAGTCATAACTATACATACAGTATTCAGTTAGCAGTGATAATTGTTTAAATGGACACAGAATCATTTTCTACACATACCAACAACTCCATTGGGGTCCAGGACTAGGCATTTATGCAATCACTCTTCAAACACAAATGTCCTCAACAAAGTGACAATATGACTGGAGTTTGCAAAGGTCAGACTGCTTTCCATGTCCTCAGCAGGTACATAAAGCAGACTACAATGCTTCATCTTTGTCTTCATCCCTGCTCATATATGGCCTTCCCTGTCAACACTTTGGCAGACATCTTGAAAGCATTTGGGCCAGTCATCAACTCGCACATAACTCAGGCATTAATTGCCATACACTTGCTGTAACTTGGCAGATGTTGCTTGGCAGGCATCTGCAAATTTCAGGTAGATTTACATGTACATTTGCAGTTTATCTTTTCTCACTCATCATACATGTGACAGACTGCTTTACTGGAGGCCCAACATCATGTGATTAAAAGCATGTACAATTGCGATGCTTCCACCCTAGGGCATCTCAATTGTAGAGGTAGATTTCTATTTTTCCAAACTTTACAAACTACTAGTGATCAAATTATGCAGTTTGGCATGCTGAATCTAAAGCTATCTTCAGAAGCTGCTTAAAGAGAGACTTACCTACATCAAATCACAGTTGAACTATGTGGAGATTAAGTGATATTTATTTGAACATACAAATAGTGTGAACAACACCTGCAGCCACATAATTTTCTTTAAAATGTCATTTGTGCAGTTAATTTAATGTTATTTAGCAAAATCCAGTAAAGAAGCCATATCTTGTTTGCTTCTGTTTCAGCTCATGAGCTCCCTGCTGACCAACTGACCCCTAATATAATGTTCCCTCCTCTCCTGATTGTACACATGACCAGCAGCCTCAGTTGTCAATTTTACATATATTTTTATGGATTTGTATTTCTCCTCCAGTTTTGCTCTGCCCACAGCTTGTTCCCACATGGATTTCACCTTTGCTTTAATCCTAACATGGCTGTTTATAACAGGACCACTGAATACTGGATTTGCTTTTGTACCATTGGGCAAGCAATTCAGTTGTTAGGTCATTGACCAGTTTATCAGTGCTGTAATTTCATCTGTCTTGATCACTGAGATGTCTCAAATACAACCCATATCTAATGAGATAACTGATAGTTGGTAGTTTAGCTACAGGTAGTTCTCTGCCTGATTCCACCAAATGATGTAAATGAGTCCAAACTTGCAGTCTTGTTTTTCAGTATAAGGTTATTGCTATGACGATGCTATGTTTGTATACATTGTAGTATCTTTGTTCGATGTACACCGCGCTGATTTTAATAGCGCGGTATAGAAGAATTGTTAAATAATAATAAATAAATAATAAATAATGTTGAAAACCTGTGAATTAGAAAATGAAACTAATGCGTTAGTGTCAATATGAGTAAATAAGTAAGATAAATTGATAATTGAGGCACAAAAGGCATTAATATGCAATGCAAACACATAAAATCTATTATCAGAGCACTTAAACATTTCAGTAATTTGTGAATTTTTGCATAATTTCCTAGAAATTTCATGTAGTTAAATAACATTAAACAAGATTTAAAGCTAGTTTTTGATTTGCTACATGAAATGGCACCATTCCTTTCACTAGTGCTTTTTAAAATTATGAAATCTCCAATATTGACACACTTTTCACATGTACAGCACATAACTACGTCAGTGCATGATTGATAACATCGTGGTTCTATATATTGTTCTGTAGCAAAACAACATATGTTGATACTTTTGGATGACACCTCGTATGCCAGATCTCTCCCTTTCCCACCCCACCCACATTGCCGTGGACAGCATTTTGTTCATTTGCCAGAGAGGCTGTATATAGTTTGCCAATAAATATTTTTTTATATTCATGTATTCTTGACTCACATGGGTGCTTCATTGGATTTGTGTTTGTTCACTATTTCACATACAGACACAGATTTCAGACACACATAATGGTATCTATTCAATCTAACATTGATTAGGTGCAGGCATACTGGCAGTTGCAGCATACCAGGAAATATATTGTCTGGTATGTTGCTATGATCCAGTCCTTGTGAGTGACACATATGATACTGTACCCCCAATTGTACTGGAAAACATGACTGCAGCCTAACAAACTTGATACACATAACACATATATAGTCACATACCCTTGATACCTTGCATGTCCACTCATGCCTAAATCTGCAGTGTTTTGCTGACAAACATTTCCATGAATGCAATATTGCAACCCTGCACTGCATTTTGAATTTATTTATTTATTTAACAGGTTTTTTTTATACCGCTTTTTCCTAGAGGTCAAAGCAGTTTACATTAAACACAACTTATTACATTTTAACAATATAGCAAACTCAAGAAGGTGGAAAAGTGGAATGAAAGAAGAAACAGGGTGGGAGTAAAAAATATTACAGAGGTTAAATCAAGTCAAATTACCATCACATCTGCTGTATACACACCATGACAGTCCTATGCCGCAGCCCATCACCATGCATGCATTCACCTGGCCATCCTGTGCAAACTCCAGTGGATATTGTACTGTAGGCACATCACATTCTTTTTTGCAATGGATCCTGTGATTCCTGGGAGGTAAAAGTGCTGCATGTGACATGTCATACACCATGACCAGCTGTTGGACTAACATCCCCATTGTGTCCTGACCCTGTTTGGTTCAAGATCACTTGGTATTTGCATGCGACACCTACATATTTGTCACTATCTTCTCCTGTCATCATAGCCTACTTAATTTGGCAGGCAGCATATGCTTTATGTCCCACTGAGTGCTTATTAGAGCACCTAATGCTAATCTATGGGGAAGCTGCTCCTGGATAACATGACCCATAGGGTTTCAGGGATTTGTGACACATGGGGGCTTGTTTACAAAGCCGTGGTAGTGGTTTCCGATCGTTATCGGAGCCACAGCCCCATTGAAATCAATGGGGCCGCGGCTCCGATAACGATCGGAAACTGCTACCGCGGCTTTCTAAACAAGCCCCGTGGTGATTCAAATGAAACCAACATTAGGGAGCTCGCATAACCTAAAAAAATCCAGGACAGAGATACATAGACACCGGGGCACAGCCCATGCTTGTCAGACCATTTGATAAAACAGTCTTAAATATGGAGATCCCTGTCATATATCCTATACAGTATATACTGTGGTCAGCAAATTGGCAGTTCCTATCACACTATCAGTTGCCTTCAACCTCCACTGTTAGGTGTTCATATTTACAATTGTATATTCCTTTCCCCTTTTTCCCTTCCTTGATCATTACATATCATACCTGTATTAGGTAGCATTTGCTACTGTGGTCCAAACATATGTATAACACATGCACAGATGTCATCTTGGCATCAGGGATATCCTAATGGCGTTTGACACCCTTGATAGGCCTACAGTGAAGCCTCCCCGCCCCATCATCTCATCTCAGAGAAGAGGCATCTTCAAATTTGTTCAATGGGGCAGATGCATCACTGAATGCCTTGAGGAGGTCCAGGGGTTGCAGGTCCCAACACACAGCACCATGACCCGTGATCCACACAGACTCCCTCCCAAGCAAAACTATTGTCAATCACCATTGGCTTCATTCATGCCACCAGCTTTCATATGCTTCATGCAGGTTGCTTCAGGGCCTTCCCCTCCTAACTCCTGCCCTTCAGACACAACTTCCAGCCCCTTCTGACATTGTTTTTTAAGGAGGGCCATCAGCAGCAGGCCATGAGGGCACAAGCATGCAATAGTATTGAGCCAGTCACAATGTTGGAAATGCTGGTGCTGGAAAAATATATTATTGGAGTCATGACTCACCCTACTGTCCTAGCCAGACATGTGGCTTCACTAATACATAGGTGAACCCTGATTGGGGGTGTTGGGTCTTGAATTCCTAACCTTGGGTGTAGGAGGCAGTTGCATTGCTACAGTGGTAGCAGAGGAAGCTGGTACATGGGTGTTACAGCATAATACATGAAAAAGATATGGAATCACCCTGTTGAGCCAGGGCAGCAGTCTTCATTCCATGAGCACAGCCTGTCTTGACTCATCAGAGGTTCGAGCAGACAGTTGCCTCAATTTGAATCATTGACAATTTAACAGAACACATGCGCCATGAATGTAAATGTTCTCTGTGCAGTGACTAGTGAGTGGCTGCTTAAACCCATCACCAGAGGATATGCATTTCATTGTTCACATTCACGATTTCCTATGCATTTTCCTGATTCTCTCAGACATCCCATACAAGCATTAGAGTTGCCTCATTCCATACTGATGGCATTTGGCCATGTTTTCATACTGCAGAGATTCAGTCATGTTGACCAGCTTCTCTACCCCCAACCCCAACCCCAGACATGCCACACCACACTACAGCAGGCCAATCTCCTACATTTGTGAAGGTGTACAAAATAGCAGCTGCTGTCATCCCAGCTGCAGCGGAAGCAGTGCTAGGTCGCATCACAGCTATATCAGGGACAGACATCTGTCACGCAAAAGACAAATTGAGTGATATTCATACTCGCATTGCTTGGGTAAACATAATGCCTATGAAACCCTGAGGTTGGTACAGATGTCACTTCTGTGGAAGCTCCTGCTCACACGGGTATTTTTTTTACAGGATTTTTTTGTTGAACACTTTGTAACAGCCACATTGTTACCAATGTGCCCTTTGCACCACTGACAAATCTACATAATGGGGCTGGACTACATGGGAGATTCAATTACAGCCTCCTGCATCTGTGCCCCACCATCTGCATATATTCTTCAGTTGCACATATGTATAGCATCACTTTGAAATGACACTGAGCCTTTCCTTATGCCACTGTGATTCAGGGTCCACAAGTCAAGGCTCCATGTGAGAGTGTTGACATGATTATGTTGATAAATGATTCCTTCTTGATATTTACATGGCATATTGTTTGTGCGGGATGCTTACACTCACATACTGTACATGTACGTACATATTTAGTTATGAGAGGTAAACAGCAATTCCCCTAATATTGAGGGGGAGAGTAGTTTGAAATGATGTATATTGGCACATGACAGACATACACCCCTGTCATGTTACTATGTATACAGCCTTGCTTATATCCATCACCATATGAGCAACTGCTTCAGTCATATCTACTTCTGTCAGCTGCTACACCATACACCACCCAGTTAGCTTATTATCATTTCTACACATCACTCACATCTATCATGTGCCTAATGCACACAGCAGTACTCCTGCACTGTCAGGCATTTCCTGGCCACATCATGATCTTGCTGCCTCCTTGAGGGAACATTTACAAATGATCCTAGGCCACCCACTGACTTCAGGGCACGTTATATGAGTACCCATCACTTCTACAGTTGGACTGGCTACAACGTTCTCCTTCAAAGTATTGTGTGACACATATAAACCATTTGGGTCTGTTATGTCTATCAGCTCTTACCTTTCCTTCTATCCAGCACCTGAGATATGACTTTCAAAAAGGCTCCCTTATCCTGCATTAAGGTGACCACCATTTTTGGGCATTAAGGTGCACGATTGGAACCTTTCCGCCCAGTGTCCTCTTAGCACTCGATAAGTGGATCTGACCCCTTTACCGCCTGAATGTCTATTCCCTGCCCCTTCCTTTATCGCACAGAAACACCCTTAACGCTGCCATTTTTGCTTGTAATCCGGAGTGCACTTAACGCTCCTTAGTAAACATACCCCCATATGTTAGGTACCTGCTGCTGCACTCCATATCTCTTAATATGGCCAAATCTCAATTTTGACCAAAATGTTTCCACACCCATTTACCCGCTACCATGTGCTAAATTCTGCTGTTATTGCAAGTTAATGGCAAAACTCATTGCATTTCAGCGAAAAAGCCCCTTAGTGCACAAAATCTGTTTATTTTACATTAACCTATAAATTAACATCCTTAAAGTTGATTTTCATGAGTTAAAAGATGTATATTAACATGAATGTGTGAAATGAATTGAAAAAAGTTGGAAAAGTAGGAAAATAGGCCTAAAATCTGAAAATGAACAGAGAGGTTTTTCCCATGCACAACCCTGGTGTCTGAGGTCTTTTTCTTCCTAGTAAGCAGTTTATACCTCTGATAAGCATATTATGAGCTATTTAAGCAGATTGTTCTGGTGATTCGTATATTTTGTGTGAGTTATAAGATATTTGAAAGTGGTTGCAAAGATCATCAGATGTTTATGATGGACCTTCTTTCTGGAAAAATTAAGACACTTTTCTTTTTTCATTCTGTAATTCTTTCCTCTCATAGGAGAACTTACAATAAGGGATTTACATTTGTTTTGAAACAAATTTAAAAACATAGTGAAACTGACTTGTTAAATTTAATTTCAAATTGAACCAGAAAAATACAATGAAGTTGTTTTTTTTACTTAATTTTTAATGAATGTTTGCAAAAAGTACTTGCTAAAATTAAATATTTTCAAAATAATAAAAAAAGAATAAAACAAAGATTAAAAATTAAACACTAAAAACAGGAATCCATAAAAATATTACTTTAAAAACATTTATATATTGCTATTATGATACATTATGCAAAGCGGTTCACACCAGTAAAAACAGTCTCATCACAATATAATAAAACAAGCTCTATTCAAAAGGAAAAATTACTATAAAACTAAAAAAATATGAAAATAACCTCTAGCATGCATTCCCAAATTATAATTGAAGTAAAATATATTTATTGCCTGTGTTAAGGTGATGTCCTTGTTACTCACTGTTTGATATTCTTATTGATAAAAAACTCTTACAGGTGGGACTTCATCTTCCTCCCAAGAATTCACAAACTCACCAGGAGTCAGGTGGTCCACTATACTTCTGGAAGTCTCTTCTTATCTCAGTTCCTTTCTGCATAGCTGCTCACAGCTCACAAATATCTTTTGAGGTCATACCACTATATGTGAGGCTAAAACTGTCTCTGGATGAACCAGAAGCTACATACTCCAGAAGCAAGGAGAGGTAAGCTCTGGTGCATTACAGACAGCCCTCCAAAAGAAGAAAATAATGAAAGATTAGATATTCCAACATCCTAGATTTGGAAAGAAGAAATAGGACTCTGAGGTTGGAATTCCAAGGCAAAGAGTGGACTAGGATTCCAACTATACCTAAATGTCGAATACGGTCAAGCAGCAAAGTCAGAAATGGTGTAGGAGAGCGAGATGGCAGAAGCAAGTCAGATGAAAGCCAGATGGAATCTCTGTAGGAGGCATATGTGTGTGAGGGGGGGGGGGGCGCAGGTTATCCCTGGGAAGTAGAGTTAGGAAGAACAAGTGCTGAAATTAAATATCAAGCAGAGGATACAGGTCAAGCAAGACAGGTGGAGAAGATGATCTGATGTCTTCATAAAACAATTTGGCTTCCATGCTGGCAAGATACGAGAAAAAAAGTGTATTTTAAGCAAGACATTGTTACTTGTTACTCCTCATCAAAGCTACACTTTTGTCTTGGGCACTTGACTTTTTTCCATGAAACACGATGCATTTTCTAAACTCACGAGAAAAGGTTCTTGTATTTGAAAACTATTAGTGCATGTATTCATTATTAGAAAGTATTTTTTTAACTGGCATTTCGAACATGAGTGTATTGATGTTCCTTTGCCTCTGTTTTGGTATGGTGGTGAATCGTGCATAATTAGCAGTAACCCAGCCAGTATGCATGACAGCATGCTGATATTCATTTGTGCGTGGTACTCTATGCATCACTGTCACTGATGGGATATGATTGTTTGACATTTGCCATTTTTCATGTTTAGAATTCCTGCTGTGTCTGATCACTGTAAAAATGACACTTTTGAATAACGAGTAGAAAGTCTGCTGAGCAGGATCTTGATTTTTTTTCCCTATCAATGCCCTGAAACAGACACCATGTACTGATTAAAGGCATGTAGCACCAGAGCAGCAGTCCTTTATTTGCTTTACATTTACATTTCATAGAAAATGGCTGCATGCCACACATATTCATTGGTGGGAAGTGCTAAAATGGTTCCAATCTTTTTTGTCTGGGCACATACAAAGGATGAGTAGGAATAAACAGACTTCAGAATGGTTTCAACTTCCTAATGGGGTCCCTCATGGGTTGGCCTTATTGGCAACTCTGTTTATCATATACATTCTACTAGACATGTGCAGGACCAAAATTTTCATTGTTTTTGTTGAAAATGAACTGATGTTTTGAAGGTTTTTGTTGTGATTGCACACCTACTGCATGTGCATACCAAGGAATATATATGTGTGCACAAGCAATTTGCATGTAGGGTTAATTTTCAGGCATGCAAATAAATGGCCAAACAAGCCTGAAATGCACACGCCTACATGTTGCCTCTCTGTAAATCTTTACAGTATGTCAAATGGGCATAGATTTTAGACAATGCAGATGATATTGTATTGATTGCTCTATACCCAGTTGTTCGTGGGGTAGCCCTAAATCCAATTGCCCAGTTTGAAAAGATCGCACAGTGGTTTACTGATAATAGAATGGAAATCAATATGAAGGCAGTTATAATGAGTGAAAGAGCTAGATTAGTTTCACCAGATGAGATCTTACTAAAACTGTTAATTTAGCAGTATAAAGTGAAATCATTGATTTAGGAGTTAGGTTAGATATTAAGTTCTCCATGGTACAGCAGATATTACAACTGCTGTAAACTATTTACTATAAGTTAAAGCCAATGCAAGGGTTATAAGTATATTTAGACCCACATGATTTTAGAATGGTAATTAAAACAGTAATATTACCCCATCTGGCTAGCTGTAGTGTTCTACATGTGGGGCTTCTGGTAGTGGGGATCCAGCCAATCCAGATTGCGCAGAATGTTGCTGCGAGACATACTGGACCTTTAAGACAGAATGACCATGTGACACCAAGATGACCATGGTGTTTAAAGATATTAGGGAAGACTCTTCAAATGACCTTTCCATATTGATGCAGAAGAATAATGCAAGGTCTCAAATACAGTTGATTTAACAGAGTTTGCTCTTTGTTCCTCCTCTAACAAAAGACTATAAAATAAAAACATGAAATAGGGCTTTTCAAGTGATGGGACCAGTGAACTGGAATCAAATATTCACAGAGATTCGTACAAAACCTAATTATGTATTTAGGAAGAAGTTAAAAGTAAATAACTATGCCCTTTACTTGCTGATGATTTTATGATGATTATTTGTTATTATAGCTAAGTATTTCAGTAGTTTTAATATTTTATGTATATTTGTCATGAATATGAAACATTTGTGAATGTGGTATGTAAGCTGCCTAGAAATGTATGGATCAGCTATATGTAAATATAATAAATCAAATGAAAAATCTAGATTCTACTCGACATGTAAGGGATTGATTCTTCAGTGTTTGACACTGTCATGTTGAAACAGCACGTTTTGCAGCATTTAGAAAAGACCTTAATAATATTTTTAAAAAATGGGAATATACGATTCTATATCTACTACTACTACTACAAAACATTTGTATAGCACTACAAGACATATGCAGTGCTGCACAGACACATCTAAAATATGGTCACTGCTCATCAGAGCTTACAATCAAGTCAAGATGGACAACACAGTAGCTGTAGACACAGGATATATCTAGAGGGAATGGTAAGGAAACACATGGGAGATCAGATGAGTCAAGATCCGAAAGCAGCAGTGAAGAGGTCAGTTTTCAGCCTGGATTTGAAAAGGGTCAGAGAAGGTGCCTGATGTACAGACTCAGGTAGTTTGTTCCAGGCATAAGGAGCAGCAAGGTGAAAGGAGCGAAGTCTGGAGTTAGCAATAGAAGAGGAAGGCACAGACAGATGTGATTTGCCAGAAGAACAGAGTTCCCAAGGATGGATGTAGGGAGAGATAAGAGAGGAAAGGCAGTGAGGAGCTGCAGAATGAATGCACTTATAAGTCATCAGGAGAAGTTTGAACTGGATGCAGAAATGGATAGGGAGCCAATGAAGTAACTTGAGGAGAGGGGTAATATGAGCATGGTGAGGCTGGCGGAAGATTAGCCACGCAGCAGATTGTTGAACAGATTGAAGGGGAGAGAGATGATTCAGAGGGAGACCAGCAAGGAGAAGGTTACAATAATCTAGATGAGAGGTGGCTAAGGAGTGGATAAGTGTCTTAGCAGTCTGTTCAGAAAGGAATGGGTGAATTTTGTTGATATTGTAGAGAAACAAACAGCAGTTTTAGCTATCACTTGGATGTGTGTGGAGAAGGAGAGAGAGGAGTCAAAGATGACCCCAAGGTTGCGAGCTGAGAAGTAGGGAGCTATCACAGAGACAGAAAAAGGAGGAAGGGGAGAAGAAGGTTTAGGGGGAGAAATAAGCTCAATTTTGGCCATGTTAATTTTCAAGCTGTGGTGAGATATCCAAGCAGCAATGTCAGAAAGGCAGGCAGAGATCCTGGCCTGGATTGCTGGAGAGGTTTCAGGTGTAGAGAGTGTCACATGCCCCCTCGGCACACCTGTAGGTTAAGCAGGGTACTGCACTAGGGCCTTAATATAACTGGCCTTCTGGTAGTTGTAGTTGTGCTGCCAGTTAAAAATCAGTCGTGGAATCGATGGTAAGGTTATAAGGGCTTTATTTCCCTTTCCCAAAAGGACTTCTTATCATGTACAAAAACAAAGAAACATAACCCTTCTTGGGCATATAACAAAAGGAAAAACTGTAAAAAAAAATAGCTTCCTTTCAGCTTCTTAACCAGAAACAAATGTATTCAAAACACAGACTTGCAGAGATAGGAATAAGCCTTCCTTTCACACTGTCAGGCTTCTTACTTCTCTTTACCTTAGTGAGAATATGTTGTCAGCCACAGAAATACTACAGTCCATCTGCTCAACATTATTCTCCACTTCAGACGGTTCACATTGCATGAGTTCTTCAGCAGGGATTAACACATCTCTACCTTCCTCATGTGGGAGCTTTTCAAACAGTCCATCTTGACTGTGACGTACTTTCCTTTCTCTGAGAGTAAACTGATTGCTATTACCACATTCACTGGGGTTCTGTTGGTAAGAGCCTCTCCCCTGCTGGTGCCTGGTAGGTAAGCTAAAATATTCTCTTGCACTCCTATTAGAAGGAATTGATTCACCTCTAGCCTCTGCTTGGCTCAGGACCCTGGGGATAGCTGGAGCTTTGAACGGCAGCCTTTCTGAGATTCTGTTCCTTACGTTTCTCTCAGAATGATTAACCTCTGCAGGTAAAAAGCCTTTAACTTTCTCTTGCTTATAATAAGGGTAGTGAAGCTTCTCTGCTTCCCTTAAGCTGGCTTCATATGGCTTTTGTACTTCAATGAACTGTTTCCTATAGCCAAGCCCTGTGCTTCCCCTCTTAGGATAAGAGTAAAACTTCTCGGCTTGTACCTTTCTCCTCCTGGCTCTGTTCCAACCGGGGCTGTTATACTCAATCTCACTCTCTGCATCCAGCTGTCTTTGCCTCTCACTCAAGCACTCATTGGACTCACTCAGACCTCCGTTCAGGCTTCCAAAGTGGTAGTCAGACACGCTTTCTTCACAGCTATCTCTCCAGCTTCTCTCGTCCTCTCTGTTCACCCAGTTCCTTCTGTTTCTGCTTTCGTTCTGAGTCTTAGGCTGCCTCTGAGACTTAGACTCAATCTTCATCTGCCTAACTGCTTGTGAGCTGTGCTTATCTAGGTATCTCCGAGCAGCACCTCCCCCCATCTGATTTGTATCAGGTGAGAATCTGCTAGCTTCTCTGCTGGCTGGGTGTGTCTCCCTAGCTCGTGACCTCATTTGCTTTCATTGCTCATGGCAACTTCCTAACATGTGCTCTCCCCATACGTCAGTGTCTTCCTGATCTGCTATTTCATCTATCTCCATAGGGTCCGCTAGTGAGTCTGCTCTGTGACAGATTCCCCCCCTTAAAATATTACGGGCTGCCTTAAATCTACACGGACAGCACGTAATTCTGCCTGGGGTGCGACTGTAATGCTCCCTATAAACTAGATTAGCATGGGCCTCCCTCTCTTTCCAAGGTTTTAACACATTAAGGTGATAAACCTGTCTACGTTCCCTGTCATTTTCTATCAGATAGGAAACGGGCCCAATTCTTTTTATCACTGTACCCGGCCCCTTCCAGTGGGATTCAAATTTGGGACCAGGATCTGCTACCTGGATGAGGACCTTATCCCCGACTTCTAATTGTCTGGGTTGTGTGCCCTTATCGTAATAGCGTTTCTGACGCTGCTGGCTAGCCTTGAGATTGTCTACTGAGGCTTTAGACGTCTTCTCTAAATGCGTTCTTAAGTTGTTTAGGAATTGTGGTATCCCTACCTCCGGTATTTCGGGTTCCAGCCACTCTTCTTGCAGAATGTCCAATATACCCCTCGGGGCCCTGCCGAACAATAGCTCGAACGGGGATGCCCCCAAGGAGGTCTGAATACGCTCCCTACATGCGTACAATACGAATGGGAGCAAGGTGTCCCACTCTGCCATTTCTCCCTTCCTTAAACCCCTCCTCAACAGATGTTTAATGGATTGGTTCATTCGCTCTACTAATCCGTTTGACTGGGGGTGGTACGCCGCAGTCTTAATATGGCGAATGCCAAATGCTTCCCATACCCTAGCAAGATATCGCGATACGAAGTTGCTTCCCTGATCTGTTAAGATCTCCTGGGGAAATCCCACTTCGCAAAATAACTTTATTAGTTCTTGAGCTATAATCCTAGCTGAGATGTTCCTAAGGGGAATTGCCCACGGAAACCGCGTGGCCTGGTCTACAATTACTAGCATATACTGGTAACCCCTAGGTGTTTTTATTAGAGGGCCCACTATATCCATCCCCATGCGTCTAATTGGTACCGAGATGGTAGGCAAAGGCACCATAGGTACAGCCTTTGGTCGTGCTATTGAGACCCTCTGGCAGGTAGGGCAGGAGTCACAATACTGTTTCGTCTCTTTATATACTCCTGGCCAATAAAACCGTGCCAGTATTTGATCTAGCGTTCCCTGAACACCTTTGTGACTGCCTATCGGGTGGTTGTGTGCTAGGCGTAAAACAATAGCCTTGAAAGTTACTGGCACTACCAGTTGTTTCCGTACTGCATCAGTATAAGGATCTATACTTTCCCTGTATAGTATGTCCTTATCTAGTAGGAATCTGGGAAGTATAGGTCGATCCTCTTGTGCCCATTCAAACGCTCTTTTGAGCGCGGGGTCTGCCTTCTGTTCCATCGGGAAAGAAGGGAACTTCTGAACTAGGGCTGCAGGTACACATGGTAACCCTTCCCCGGCCTCTAGTTCTGCTCTTCCTCAGGTCCTTTTATTTCTTTCTTGGCGTTTCCTAGCCTTGGGTTTTTTCTCCTCTTTATTTGGAACCTGAATCAACTCGTCATGATCGGGGAGTATGTTAGCCTCAACCTCCTCTATCTTTTCCTCAGGCCTTTCCTTATCTTCCTCCCCCCCTAGGTTCTTCTGTCCTTTCCACAGATGGTACCTGGGTTCCTGAGGTTCCAGCCTGTGACCTTGTTGAAACAAGGCCTGTCCTTGTACCTAAGCCTTGTATCAATCCACCCTTAAATGAAGGCCAATCATGCCCTAAGATATGTTCCTGGGGTAGCCCTGGGACTACTGCCACCTGGATTTCTTTTTCTAGGCCCATCCCTTTAACTCGTACCTTATGTAGGGGATATTGAAGATGGGTGCCATGTACACATTTTATCTGTACTTGGTCCTTTACCTGACTTGGGGCTGCAGAGCGAGACTGCTCCATGGTCTCCCAAAACTTTTGAGAGACCATGCTCTGTTCTGCGCCTGAGTCAAGTAAAGCTAGGGCGTCTACTCCATCTACTAAGACCTGTAGGAAAATGCCTTTCGGGACTTGTTTCTCAGCCCCGGCTATAAGGACCATTTTTACCCTACAATTTTTTTGATAGTGTCCAGTCTTTCCACATCTGTAACACTTCTTATTACCAGATATACCACCAACATTATCATCATACATATTTCTTTTATGCATCATAACTTTTTCCCCCTTCCTCATTTTATCAGGATTTTCACCGTCAGTTATTTTTAACACGCCAATTCTAGAGGTGTCAGCCCTTTTTGCTTCATAAAAATACCTCTGCCATATTGGCTGCCTCTTCTGGATTACGGCAATCCTGTAAGGTGAGGAAGGTCTTTAAATCAGGGGATACAGATTGCATAAATTGCTCCAATATTATGTCGTCCATAATGGAGTCTACTGACCTCCCTTTGGGGTTAAGCCATTTATACGCCAGGCTTTTTAACCTCTGGTATAAGGCTCTGGGAGTCTCCTTACTTTGAATTTTTGCCTCCCTAAACAGGTGTTTGTAATGTCTGGGCGTAAGGCCCAGCCTATCTCTTATAGCCTTTTTTATTTCTAAGTAATTAGTGGCTAAGGTAGCAGGCATTCCCTTAAATGCTGACAGAGCCTCGCCAGTCAAGGTCATGGCAAATCGCATGGCCCACTGCTCTGATGGCCATTTGAGGGTTTCTGCTATCCTTTCAAAGGATTCAATGTAATCATCCAAATCATCATATTGTGTAAGCTGTCTCACAGAAAAATTATGGCAACTGTTCAGTTCTACTTGCGGCATTGTGGGCAAGTTTGCTGCTTCAGTTTCCTGTGGCTTCTTTACAAGAGCTTCCAACGCTTCCAATAAAGGTTGCTGCTGCTCTTTCATAGCGTCCATGTATTGTCCTTGGAGATGTTGCATAAGCGCTGCTTGTCTGTCCCACTGCGCTTGCATCCATGTCTGGACATCGTGCGGATCCATCCTCCTGGAGCTGAACCACCTGTAAAAGAAAAAGAAAAGCACACCAAGTGCGGTATTTCTTTTGCACACTTCCTGTCTAGGTATAGCGCCCCCTTTCTCAGGGTGTCCGTCTACCTTCCCGCCCAGGTTACCGTTACCTGAGGTTTCTGGTAGACTTCAGCATGTGAGAAAGGTCTCTGCTTTTCTGGCCGACCTGCCAGCGAAAACCTCCTCAGGCAGTGCTTCTGTGTGGTCACCGTTCCTCCAGAGATATCCTTTTCTCTTTGTTTCTTCCTTTTTCCTCAGAAGAAATCACGTGGTACAAAAAAATATCCTAAAATACTACGCCATTATGTCACATGCCCCCTCTGCACACCTGTAGGTTAAGCAGGGTACTGCACTGGGGCCTTAATATAACTGGCCTTCTGGTAGTTGTAGTTGTGCTGCCAGTTAAAAATCAGTCGTGGAATCGATGGTAAGGTTATAAGGGCTTTATTTCCCTTTCCCAAAAGGACTTCTTATCATGTACAAAAACAAAGAAACATAACCCTTCTTGGGCATATAACAAAAGGAAAAACTGTAACCAAAAATAGCTTCCTTTCAGCTTCTTAACCAGAAACAAATGTATTCAAAACACAGACTTGCAGAGATAGGAATAAGCCTTCCTTTCACACTGTCAGGCTTCCTACTTCTCTTTACCTTAGTGAGAATATGTTGTCAGCCACAGAAATACTACAGTCCATCTGCTCAACATTATTCTCCACTTCAGACAGTTCACATTGCATGAGTTCTTCAGCAGGGAATAACACATCTCTACCTTCCTCATGTGGGAGCTTTTCAAACAGTCCGTCTTGGCTGTGACATACTTTCCTTTCTCTGAGAGTAAACTGATTGCGATTACCACATTCACTGGGGTTCTGTTGGTAAGAGCCTCTCCCCTGCTGGTGCCTGGTAGGTAAGCTAAAATATTCTCTTGCACTCCTATTAGAAGGAATTGATTCACCTCTAGCCTCTGCTTGGCTCAGGGCCCTGGGGATAGCTGGAGCTTTGAACGGCAGCCTTTCTGAGATTCTGTTCCTTACGTTTCTCTCAGAATGATTAACCTCTGCAGGTAAAAAGCCTTTAACTTTCTCTTGCTTATAATAAGGGTAGTGAAGCTTCTCTGCTTCCCTTAAGCTGGCTTCATATGGCTTTTGTACTTCAATGAACTGTTTCCTATAGCCAAGCCCTGTGCTTCCCCTCTTAGGATAAGAGTAAAACTTCTCGGCTTGTACCTTTCTCCTCCTGGCTCCGTTCCAACCGGGGCTGTTATACTCAATCTCACTCTCTGCATCCAGCTGTCTTTGCCTCTCACTCAAGCACTCATTGGACTCACTCAGACCTCCGTTCAGGCTTCCAAAGTGGTAGTCAGACACGCTTTCTTCACAGCTATCTCTCCAGCTTCTCTCGTCCTCTCTGTTCACCCAGTTCCTTCTGTTTCTGCTTTCGTTCTGAGTCTTAGGCTGCCTCTGAGACTTAGACTTAATGTTCATCTGCCTAACTGCTTGTGAGCTGTGCTTATCTAGGTATCTTCGAGCAGCACCTCCCCCCAGCTGATTTGTATCAGGTGAGAATCTCCTAGCTTCTCTGCTGGCTGGGTGTGTCTCCCTAGCTCGTGACCCCATTTGCTTTCGTTGCTCATGGCAACTTCCTAACATGTGCTCTCCCCAAACGTCAGTGTCTTCCTGATCTGCTATTTCATCTATCTCCATAGGGTCCGCTAGTGAGTCTGCTCTGTGACAAGAGGTAGATCTGGGAGTTATCAGCATAAAGATGATACTGAAAGCCATGGGAAGAGATGAGTGCACCAAGATACTGGGTATATAGAAAGAAAAGGAGTGGACCCAAAACAAATCCTTGGGGTACACCAACTGAGAGTGGGACAACAGTAGAGGAGGATCCACCAGAATAAACACTGAAAGAGTGATGGGAGAGATAAGAAGAGAACCAGGATAGCACAGAGCCCTTAAAGTTAAGCTAGGACAAGGTATGAAGAAGAAGGTTATGGTCAACAGTGTCAAAAGCAGCAGAAAGGTCAAGAGGGCTGAGGATTTTGTCAGGAACAGGTCACTGGAGACTTTGGTAAGAGCCGATTCAGTAGAATGTAAAGGATGAAAGCCAGATTGTAGAGGATCCAGAATGGCTTGAGAGAAGAGAAAATCGAAGCAATGGCTGTGAACTGCATGTTCAAGTAGTTTAGAAATAAAGGGGAGGATGGAGTTGGATCAATAGTGAGAAGAACAGGTAGGGTCTAGTGAGGATTTCTTGGAATGACCACAGCATGCTTGAAGACTGCAGGGAAAGTTGCAGTGGAGAGCGATAAGTTGAGAATATGAGAGATGGAAGGGACTACAGTGGAGAAGATGGAGCTAAGGAGCCAATCTAAGTCACTAGTACCTAGCAGTTTCCCCAATAGACACAGTGCTTGTATTGGGGCAAGCAGTGTATTTCCCTGATTCCCTTTAATAATGATTTATGGACCTTTCCTCCAGGAACTTGTCCAAACCTTTTCTAAACCCGGATACACTAACAGCTTTTACTACATCCTCTAGTAATGAATTCCAGAGTACGATTACACATTGAGTGAAAAAATATTTTCTCTTATTAGTCTTAAATAGGTTACACTGTAGCTTCATTGCATGTTCCCTAGTCCTACTGTACAGCCCCTAAAGAGAGAAGTAGAAGGCTGTGCGTTCGTGTCCTGGCAGTGGACCTGTTTTGCATGCAAAAGAATAGCCTAGTGGCTAGAGCACTAGCTGAATGGCAAAGAGACCAGGGTTCAATTCCCACTGGCACTCCTTGTGGCCTTGGGCAAGTCACTTAACCATTGCCTTGAAAGAAGAGCCTGGCAATCTATTACTGTGGTGCACCCTGTACAGTTGCTGTATAGAGAAGTAGAAGGTTGTGGGTTTGTGTCCTGGCAGTGGACCTGTTTTCCATGTGGTCTTTTTCTGTAGTCATGTTTCTATGGGACTGTTGTAGTGATTGATATGGAAGGACAGACTAGATAAGCCATGTGGTGTTTTTCTGTCATCATGTTGCTATATTTCTATATTTTGATGGCATAAACAATCCTACTTTCTGCCGCTGGCCCTCCCCTTCCCTCCCATGTCCATCACTCCCCGCACAACACAGCTGTATGCGGGGGGAGCAGGGGGCAGAGAATACGGTGCCGGGACTAAACGGGGGTTGGCTATCCAACCCGGACGTTCAACCCCGTTATTCAGGGGTCAGAATGATCCCCAATAGGGGTAATTATATAAAATCATTATCACATGCATGTGGACATACATAGGTTCAAATGGCCTCTTATAAAATATAGACCAGTGTAAAAGTATGCTGTCATGGGCAATTTCTCTAAATGGGTTATTTTTGGGCAAACTATGACAGTCATGAACCTCACTTCTAAGCAAGAGTATGTAGAGTATGATCTCAGTCTCTCCAATTTACTGCTAAATGCTCGGCATAGTACTTGCATTGTGCCAAAGAGATGCTCCTTCTGGAGTTTGTAAGATGTAACATATAATGGTAATTTACCAATGTGTGCTTGGGAATTCTTCTCACTGAAGCCTGTGGTAGCCAACATGATGAGAAATAACTCAGCATCTTTCTGCCACATTTTCTTGGTCTCTGAATGCATTTTTTGATGCTTGAGGATTTTTTCCATCTCAACATGATTCACTAAATAGTCACTTGAGATTGAAACCTCTATAAACAATGCTGTTCTTCTTCTTTACTACTATGTTCTTCTTCCTTGCATCCAGTTTTTTATTGGTCAGAATGGAAGAATCCCAGGTAATCATAACATCTTCATTTTCTGCAATTGTCTTAGGGTCATGATCCCAGTGCTTTTCAGGCACAATGAAGTTGTAGTGTTTACCAGGGATGACAGAATGGCCATATAATTGGGGAGGGCCCAAGTTCCACCCCAACTTCACTTCAAGTTCTGCCCCTAGCCCCTGCAGCCTTTCCCAACTGTTCTGCCCATGGGGATTATTTCCCGTGAGCAGAAGAGAAGGAGGATCGTGACAAATACTCCTTTCTTCTCCGATCTTCCCCAGGCTGATGGAGTCTTTCACAGCCATTTCCTTCTGCCTTCAGGAGATTGAATCCCCGCAGGCGGACAATCTGCATGGAGACTGCGATTGTGGTCTTCTCCTGCTGTTCTTCCCACAATTCTCCAGTGGGCAGAAAGAAGGAGTCTTTGCTTTGTTTGCGGCTGTTCTGTTTCTCTTCTGTCGGTGGGAGATGGGATCCCCACAGGCAGAACAGGAGGGGAATGATCATAGCCTCCATGCAGCTTCTGGCACCTGGCAGGCAAACGTTTGCTGTGGCCAGGGCCCATGTGGCCCACTACATTCCAATGCCTATGGTATGTACAATGGATAGGGAGTGCTACTTTATTGTGCCTTTCTGTATAGAAAGTTTCTGCCATTAGAACTTCACAGACAGATATGAACTGAATCGCTATTTCCAGCTCTTTCTTAAAGAATATGGTTGTTTTGACATTTTTTTAAATGCTCAATGTAAACCATCTCATCCATAATCCATTGTTCTGGGCTGCGGCTATCAATTTTTTGGTTTCAGTTTACTTCACTTCTCCTTAACCATTTAAGTGTCTGGCCTTCATCAACAAAGGGTTCTTGGAGTAGCAGTCTGTATTTCCCATGGTATTTGTATATTTGACACTTGTTTTTTCCTTATTTGCTGATCTAATTGGGGGTGCTGCATGTCAGATTCTCTAGGTAGGCAAATAATTTCACAGTATTGAGTAATGAAAAAACACAAAGCAATGAGAAAGGGAAATAATCAAAAACTCAACCAAGTCCAACAGTCCATTTTTCTTTCACTCTGGACTTGCAGCCCCAAAGAGAAGGGTAAAGCAATAAATTAAATCCACAACAGGGAAAACAGAGAGGAAAAAGACCCGACTGTCACTATGCTGGCTGGAATGGAGTTTCTTAGAAAATGCCTATCTCAAGTCGCATACATCTTGCAGAAGTCCATCTTAAAGCATTGCGCAAACATTCACAGTAAGGCAAGCCCTCCTAGGCTTCCCTTCCCCATCTGCAGTACTGGAGAAAATATTCTCAGTCTTCGGCATGAATTACTTTGAATGAGCTTTAATGGGGGGAAATAAAACCCTGAGTTCTTCCTAGCTCTGGGAGTTCATTAGCATTGTAACAAGACTCTGCCTTCTTTTATCTGTTGAGCAAATCTTTGGAAAAGCAGTCTAACATCCTGCACAAAGGTAAAGCAGAACAAAAACGTCACCATGTAGCTTTTTAAAACTAAGGCATGCTGTATAGTCTTCTGCAGAGCAGTGTTCGAATAGCACAAATCCTGCAGGCTTCCCAACAAAGTAAGTAAAACACTTTTGTTCTCTTCTCCTTGCTCAAATGTCTTTTTGAGCTCCAGCAAAAGACTAACAGCAATTCAAATACAATACCATGGTAAGCTTCTCACTCCTTGGATCGCATCAAGCTCTAAGCTGTTTTCATAGCTTTTGGGAAGGCTGCAAACCTGTCTCATTCTATCTCCATGGCATTTCCAAGATCTGGCACAGTGGCCTGTTCTGTAATCTGTTTCCATCTGTTCTGCTGGTTCCACTACTGCAGGCTGGCTTGGAGAAGGCAACTCTACCTGGCCCTGGAACTTCTTCTTTCCTAGGCTCCAGGATGTATTTTATGTTACCCCTAGGGAAAGGTCCTACCACACCCACTCTCTTGACTTCATGGCTCTGGGACAGAGGGTGAAGCAGTTAGATGCACAGGTGGTGTTCTCTTCAATCCTCCCTGTTGCGGGTAAAGGCCAAGGCAGAGAGGCTTGCATCCTGGAGATGAATGCATGGTTGCGTGGATGGTGTCATCGAGAGCGTCTTGGTTTCCTAGACTATGGGATGCTGTTCCAAGGGTTGCAGAGCAGAGATGGCATACATCTGTCCAAGAAAGGTCAACGCGTCTTCAGTAGTAGACTGGCTAATCTACTGAAGAGGGCTCTAAACTAGATTCATTGGGGATGGGTGAAAAAAGCCCCCAGGTAAGTGAAAGCCCCCAGGTAAGTGATGCATTAAATACCTTTATGGAAATGGGTAACAGGGGTAACATATGGAAAGCAGTGTATATAAATGCCTGTAGCACGGGGAATAAGATCCCTGATGTTGAAGCTTTGGTGGGAGTGGCCGACTTGGATTTAGTGGCAGTTCAAGAAACATGGTTCACAGAAAAACAATAAATGGGATGTAACTATACCTGGCTATACTTTATTCAGAAAGGATAGGGTAGGAGGAAGGGGAGGAGGAGTGGCACTATATGCAAAAAATACTATTAAAGCTTTGGAATTACAGAGCTTAAAAGGGAGAGAGGAGGCATTGTGGGTTAAACTAGAAAGAGGGAAAGAGAAATCTATTTGCATTGGCGTGATATACAGACCTCCCTCACAAGAGGAAGAGGTGGACAGAGAGTTAATTGAAGACATACGCAGCATTGCTAGGAAAGGGGAAGTGCTACTGATAGGGGATTTCAATATGCCAGATGTTGATTGGTACATTCCTGAAGCAGTATCATCTAGAAGTAAAGAGAGAGAACTATTCAAGCAATTGGTAACAGACCCCACACGTGAAGGGGCCATACTGGACTTGGTGCTTACCAATGGTGAAAGTGTTTTTGATGTTATAGTAGGAGATCATTTTGCATCCCGTGATCACCAGATGGTGTGGATCAGTATTAGGACTAGGGCTGTTAGAATCCATTCAAAGGTGAGGGTCTTAGACTTTAGGAAGACTAACTTTGCCAAGATGGGCCAATACCTCAGGGAGTCGTTAGCGGGATGGGAACAGCTGGGGGATGTAGAAAAACAGTGGGAAAAACTGAAAGGAGATATTTTAAGGGCAACCAACCTTTTTGTTAAAATGGTAAATAAAGGTAAAAGGAAAAGGAGACAGCTATGGCTTTCGAAAGAGGTAGCTGAAAAAGTGAAGAAAAAGAGGGAGGCCTTCATGAAATGCAAAAGATCACAGAGAGAGGAAGACAGACATCTGTATTTGTAAAAACTTAGAGAAGCTAGCAAAGTAGTCAGGAAAGCAAAGATTCAAAACGAGGAGGAAATAGCCAATGTAATAAAATGGGGGGATAAGACATTTTTCTGATATGTTAGTGAGAAGAGGAAGGGCAAAAGTGGTATTGTCAGACTCAAGGGTGAAGGGGAGGAATATGTAGAAGCTGATGAGGATAAAGCGGAATTGCTTAACAAATATTTCTGTTCAGTGTTCACAGATGAAGAACCAGGAGCAGGACCTCAGAAAACACCCACAAACAGGAACAGAAGTGAGGGACATCTTGAACAATTTTCAGAATACTGTGTTCGTGAGACACTAGCTCAACTTAAAGTAGACAAAGCGATGGGACCGGATGGGATACACCCTAGAATGCTGAGGGAACTTGGGAACGTTCTAACAGCTCCACTGACTGACCTTTTCAATGGCTCGTTGGAGTCGGGAGTGCTGCCAAAGGACTGGAGAGAGGCTCATGTGGTGCCTTTTCACAAAAGCAGAAGTAAGGATGTGGTTTAAAACTACAGGCCGGTTAGTTTAACTTCGGTGGTGAGTAAATTATTGGAAACGCTGCTGAAAGAGAAAATAGTGAGGTTTCTGGAGTTCAGCGGAATACAGGATCTGAGGCAGCATGGATTCACCAGAGGCAAGTCTTGTCAGACAAATCTGATTGATTTCTTTGACTGGGTGACCAGGGAATTGGACCGAGGGAGAGCCATAGATGTGGTGTATTTAGATTTCAGTAAAGCTTTTGACACTGTTCCTCACAAGCGACTTATAAACAAACTGAGCATCCTAGGGAAGGACCCTAAAGTTGCTGCTTGGGTTAGAATTGGTTGTGTGGGAGGCAACAAAGAGTACAGGTAAATGGGGCTCACTCTGAGGAGATGGATTTTACCAGTGGTGTGCCCCAGGGATCTGCCCTTGGTCCGATTCTTTTTAACATCTTTGTTAGTGATATAGCGGAAGGGCTGTCGGGTAAGGTTTGCTTTTTTGTGGATGATACCAAAATCTGCAATAGAGTAGACACCCAGGAAGGTGTGCATAACATGAGGAGGGATCTAACTAAGCTTTAAGAATGGTCTAGAATCTGGCAGCTGGGATTTATTGTTAAAAAAATGTAAGGTCATGCATTTGGGCTGCAGCAATCCAAGGGAGCAATATAGTATAGGGGGTGAAGTACTTTTGTCCACTAAAGAAGAATGGGACTTGGGAGTGGTTGTGTCTGATGATCTTAAAGTAGTTAGACAGGTAGAAAAGGTGACGGCAAAAGCTAAAAGGATGCTTGGGTGCATACGGAGAGGAATGGCTAGCAGAAAAAAGGAGGTGATAGTGCCTCTGTATAAGTCTTTGGTGCGACCTCATTTGGAGTATAGTGTGCAATTCTGGAGACCGCACCTTCAAAAGGATGTGAATAGGGCGGAGTCGGTGCAGAGGGTGGCTACTAAAATGGTTAGTGGTCTTCATTATAAAGCATATCAGGATAGACTTAAGGATCTTAATATGTACACCTTAAAGGCGGGATAGAGGTGATATGATTTAGATGTTTAAATACCTCTGTGGCATAAATGTTCAGGGGGAGAGCCTCTTTCAATTGAAAGCAAGTTCTGCTACGAGGGGACATGGGATGAGGGTGAAGGGGGATAGATTCAGGAGTGATTTGCAGAAATATTTCTTTACGGAAAGAGTGGTGAATCCATGGAATAGTCTCCCAGTGGAGGTGGTAGAGATGAGGACAGTAACTGAATTCAAAAAAGCATGGGACAAACACAGAGGATCTCTAAAGGAAAAAAGGGGACTGTTGTAGTTGTTGATATGGAAGGACAGACTAGATAGGCCATGTGGTCTTTTTCTGTCGTCATATTTCTAGGTTTCTTTGTTTCTATCCCCTGGGATCCTGATGAGTCACCTTCTGCAGCTGACTGCTCCATTCCTAAGAGCCAAAAAATCTGAAAATGCTATCAGAAAATCAGCACTAATCAGTTACAAAAATAAAACAAAGAAGAAGGTGGTGGACATCAGTAAAAAATTGTATACAAGATTTTATGTTGATCTACATACTGAACCATTTAGAAAACATCAAGTGCCCCCACACCTCCAATTTCATAACATGCAAAACAACACTTATCTTCAAAATCTTTTCAGCTTCTCAAACAATTGCCCCGATGCTGGCAGCATTTCGAACTATAAGATGCATCAGGAGGCATTCTAAAAAACAAACAAAACTTGGCTTGTTTTTGATTGGCTGACATTTGGGGGTATGTTTACTAAACCGGGCTAACGGTTAACCCGGGCTATCTGCAGCTAGGTCCCATTGCATAATATGGGACCTAGTGCCAGATAGCCCGGGTTAACCGTTAGCCCGGTTTAGTAAACATACCCCTTGGTTTAAAATTTTGAGTTGAGTTAGCGCTATTTTGCGACCAGTTTGGTGAGACACAGAAATAGCATTCTCCTGAAAAAAGATGATTACCTGGAGATTTTGATCCTTTGGATTGTAGCGTAATATTAGCGTTGTGAAGTAAGTTTTTTTTGAACCTCTATGATTCTCTGAGAGCTCTAGATGTGGTGTATTTAGATTTCAGTAAAGCCTTTGACACTGTACCTCACAGGCGACTTATAAACAAACTGAGCACCCTAGGGATGGACCCTAAAGTTACTGCTTGGGTTAGAAATTGGTTGGGTGGGAGGCGACAAAGAGCACAAGTAAATGGTTGTTGATATGGAAGGACAGACTAGATAGGCCATGTGGTCTTTTTCTGTCATCATATTTCTATGTTTCTATGTTTCTATCTTCAGAATTTTTTGGATTGTCTGCTACCTGTTTTGAGGCTTGCTTTCATGCCGTTCCTAAGGGCTGCAGTATACTCCTTTCCCTAGCTAGAGGGCTTGGATTATCAGCAGTTCCCGTCCCTGGAGAAAGAAGAGGAGTTTGGCATGTGGGGGGCTCTTATGCCAGCAGTTCGGTGCTTCTGTATTTCTCCTGTCTCACGTCCCTGTCCCAATGCACATTGGCATGAACTCTTGCGCTTTGCTGGTAGGCATTGCTGGGGTGACGTCTGGGTGAGCATGGGCAGAGTTCACAATTATGTCTATTGATTATGAAATACCTTCATCGACATGCATACTTGCACACTTTACTTGTGTTCCTTTACATCTGCTCTTGAGAAGCTGGAAATGTCCATGCCTGAATTAAGACACAATCTCTTCCTCTAATCAGCTGTCATCATTATTAGCACTTTCGTTAGCTAATAGTTTATAAAGACACTTGAGGACCATGTTTAGATATGGAAAATTATCACTGTATTTTACAAAGGCTCTGCAGACTCTTGTAAAATATATATAAGGATGTGCAGGGCTGCATGTTGATGTCTAACTACCTCCAGGGGGAGAAGAGATTTTTTTAAAAGCAGTGGATGGGAGAAAACATCCAGCTTTACCCCAAATGTGTGTGGGAAGAGGTTTTTTTTTCCAATTGCTGCTCCCAAAGTATCCACCCCTTCATCCTCTGACATGACTCCCTACTCCTTAGTACCCCCAGTAAGGGCCTCCTGATGTGGATCACCCTCACACGATACTCCCTCAACACGAATCACCACTCTAAACCACACCAACCTCAATCCCTCCATGTGATTTCTCCTTATTTGACAGCTTGACTCCTAGCAATAGTACTGTGAGATTACTGCTAGGAGTCAAGGTTGCAATTTTGAACCCAGAACTTCCATAATCATGCTGCTCCCGCTAGACTACCAGGGTCCCTGTTAAGAGCCAGGGGTGGAAGCACAGGATGGAGTTTGAGGTCTGACATTGGGTTGCTGGATTTCTTCTGGGCGGATTAAGGGAGGAGGGTTGGTGCTGAACTGTTGCATGGAGATTCAGGGAGGTTGGTAGTGGATAGTAATGCTGTGGGAGGTGGGGTCTGGACTAGTGCAGGAAAGGATCAGGGAGTGGTGAGAGGGTACAGGGATGATGGGAGCAGTGGTTTTAAAAGGTTGTTCCCACACACTATTTACCAGTCAGCCTTCACTATGCTGCCCCCACCCATCCCCCAAGTAAACTCTTTTTTTGGTTTGTTACTTCCATTTCACTTTTTCCAGAGGCTTCCTACTGGCACTGATTCCAGATAATTGTTCTGTGCTTTTCTTGCACCATGAGGTTCTCAGTGAATTTGAGCTGTTCTAAAAGTCTCCTGAGAAGAGCATAGAAATTTAGACAACACACAACTCATACTGAATGGGAGCCCAATAGAGCAGGTAGAAAACAGAACAGCTGTTCTGGAGGTAGTGCTGACAGTAGGCTTCCAGAGGTGGTGGGAGGAGAACTTGTATTGGACAGGGAGCCACAGATAGGGTTGATGAGGACAACAAATGGCTTCTGGGCCATACAATAAAGAGTACTAATCAAGCCATTTACGTCCTTACCTAACCATGTTCCTTTGAATATTTACTTCTTTGTTAATATGTAACGTGCTATATTGCCTTCTTAACTAACCATTGCATCAGTCTGTGTAGAAATATTCAAAATTACTTGGCTACTCGCATGAAAAAAATGAAAACTAGTATTCCTGTGATAGGAAGTAAACTGTTTAGCATATACTGCTTACAGAGAGATGTTTAAATAACCTACAGAATAGTTTTATTAATAAAAGTTAGAAGTGGCTTCCTATTAACTATGAAGCTAACAGAAATAGTTGTGATGATAATCATCATAAATGTCCCCTGCCACACTTCAAATGGCACAGTGAAGTGTGGTGATATTGTTACTGTTTTTCATACTGTGATTATGGAGTTCGATGGAAAAACTGGCAAAGGATATTCTTGGAACTATAATTTGCTTATGCCCAGATACCTTTTGTGCCTCCCAAATAAAAATAAAAAATTGTTTGAACCAGGATGCTATGGGAGTTCAATTCAATTTGTTATATGTGTAGAATTTGTTATATGTGTAGAAAGGTAAAATTGAATTGTATAATCTGCTGTATGTGTTTTTTACAGGGTCATAAGTGGAAGGGTACCTATTAAGTTTAATGAATGTGACTATGTTCCACATTCTCCTATTTTGGATCTGTTTGATAACTGAATTGTTTTGTTATTTTTTTCTTCTGATGCCTACCGAGTTGTTTCACTTTCATTCTATTTTGATTTAATTGACTCCCAACTTCAGAGGAGAGTGTTTTCTCCTTGATACTACCCCCTACATATGGTGGTCTTAACTGTAGGTAGTGTAATAATTATTTGGAACTAATTAAATTATATGTCTTATGTTTCCCTTTTTTTCTGTTATCATATATGGATCCCAACCATCTTTTTCCTTTTCAAGATTATACAGTATATGGTCTTGCATTATTAAAAACTTATTAAACTGATTGAACACAGAATATGGTGATTCTTATATCTTTATAACATTAATGAGAGGTAAGACAACAAACGTTCTGTACTCACAGTTTGTTTGGCATTTCTTTATATAAAATAACGAAGGCGATGCATTTGGTAGCATGGCATGTCAGATATTTGCATGGAGCTTCATCTGTCCTCTTAATTAAGTAGAATGATAAAATGGTGGGTGAATAATCAGTAAATACTTCATTGCTACAACCGTCTTGAAAGCCAACATACTGTTCCCTCTATGGCCCAAGCATAGTGTTCTAGAAGACCTTGACAAACCATTGAAATAGGAATCTCATTAGTGATAATAAAGTCCCCATATGTAAACGCTATGATTTTCAACTGTGACTGACTTATTGTGAGAAGATCCTGAATTAATAAATGCATTAGATACACTTCAGCTGTTTTAATTGTCATTTCAAAGCTTCACTAGTTATTTTATTTTTTGCATTTAATAAGCTACTGTGCTTTTTTTAAATCTCAAAACTTCAATGTTTTGTAGCAAAGCTGGAATTATACAAGTAATGAAATATATTTTTATTCTACAGAACAAAAATTATTCTGATGTACCCTCAATGGAGCTATAGAACAAATAAGCTGAAGAGAATCCCTCAAGCAATTAGTTGTAGTTGCTGAGCACAGAAGGAAATTGGGTTGAAACATAGATATCCCTGGCATTGCTCTGCCCTGGATGTCCCAGATTGCACTTGGATGCCCTTTCTAAAAAGCCACGTCCTGGAGCCTGTATTAAAAGGATTTCAGTGGCTTAACTATGGAGATAGCTAGGTAATAGAATGAAACTCTCCCCCTACAGGGCATCTAAACTGAGCTCCCTAGATTAAGCAGGTGGCTAAATTTAGTGGGTAGAAAAATTGGGCATTTTAGAGGTGAGGTTAGGCTGTGGGACAAATATTTGCCAGCTGGCATTAATTTTCTGTTCTAGCTAGCCAAACTTAGGTCCAGTCACTACTGGACCTCTCATTAGGTGAACTTGTTAGTCAGCTAGAGGACAGCAAAATCCTGACAACCTCCAAGAGATTCTCACCATCTTTAAGAAAGGCATGGCACTGATTGCTAACATTTTGAAAACTTGTGACCATCAATTCTTGATTGCTGATCTCGTGCAATGCAATCTCTATTCCAGTTTTAAACATGTTGATTATGGAAGCATTGGGAGAGATCATCACATCAATGGCCAAAGAATACAGGAAATCCCCCCACCCCAGGGCTGTTGATGGAGTCCCTCCTGTGAGCAGCTGAACATTACAGGAAATTTCTACACCCTCCCCCCAACACCAATGGTGGATCTTATCTTGCCAGTGAGCAAAGACTGCAGGAGGAGGCCTAGAGCTGGAGCAACAGAAGGGAATACAGAGAAGGAAATGAATTCTGGCTACTTATGGACTGTGGAGAGAGAGTGGAGGTACTGACAAGTTGTGACAGTGGTGAAAGAGCATGCTGCTCTGCATTGCCAAAGAGCTCGTTTGGTTTCATGGTCCACAGATTATTTTCCCCAGAAGGATTCTGGTTTCTCAAGGTAGGTTTGGGCAAAGTTCAGGTGTGCCTTTTTATGTCTGTCTTTGAGCAGTGGGGTCCTCCTTGGACTCCACCCATGAAGTCCTTCTTTGTTTAATGCGTGGTGTATGGTGCGGGTTGAAACTATCATGCCAGATTGCTTCAGGTCAGTCTTAAGATCTTTGGATGTTGTATGTGGTGTTTTTCCAAAAGTTCATACTAACCTTCAAAGATATCTTGGATTAATTTTCCTCTTCCCACCATGTCTTGGAAGGTTCTTGACAGTTCCATGAGCAGAAAACTTCTTAATAACATTGCGAACTGTAGACACAGGAATCCCAAGATCTTTGGAAATGTATTTATTTATTTAACTGGATTTCTATACCGCTTTATCCTAAAATCAAAGCGGTTTACAGCATAATTTATATGTTGACAAAGAACAAAAACAAAAAGGACGGGCATGCAGGGGATGTTTTAAACTAGCTTATATACACGAACTATGTACAGTTGTAAAATCGAGGGGGGGGGGGGTGGAATATGATATGCAGTCAGTATGGATGGGGAAGTGTCCATTAGGTGATGTCACAAACATACCTAAAATACAAGGGTGCCAATAATGTTGACAACTGTATAAATGTCAGTGCGTAAAACCCAGTTTTACATGTTTAAAAGAGGTCTTATAAAATTACCCCAGGGGTTACACATATAAAAGAACACATCATGAACAAGAAAGCGTGTACTTTTACACAACCCATGTATAGGTGTATTCTGGAGCGGAGTATGGGTGGAGCATGAGCAGAATCATGAATTATCAGTTTACTGCTGCATTTTTCTGTTGCTTTTCCCAGATTAGGCTTGCTCTCCAATGCAGAAAGCAAGCTAGCACCAGAAAAATGCCAAATAACAACCACGCTAAAGTGCTGTGCACTTGGCATGCAAATGACATGCAAATCACTGCATAGGTAATTGCGCCCAATGTAAAAGACCACACTGAAACTCAGCACAGTTTTTTACAGTTTTCTAACACTGGATCTTCAAGCCAGATTCAGGCAGGCGTAAAGATCATAGAAACATAGAAACATAGAAATATGATGACAGAAAAAGACCACATGGCCTATCTAGTCTGTTCCTGATCCAGCCAGGAACAAAAGTATCGACTGAGGTGCAGCTTGACACTTCACCTCAGATGATCCAGGCATCGGAGAAAACCCTCAATGCCACCAGCACACTGTCAGGGGGCTGGTGCACCCCCCCTAGCACCCAACCAAAGCCCCAGTGGCCCAGCTGCCTCGATTCCCTTCCTCATACCCCTTTGAAGTTTGATGTTTGGTGATAATGGCTTTTCTGACGGTCTCAGGCAGCTCTCTTGTCTTCACCACTGTGAAAATGGAACAGGGAGTGAATGTGGCCATTTTAGACATTAGAGCCATCATTCATTGGTTGATTCAAGTCACGTGAGTACAATTGATCACAGGTGCATTTAATTTTATTGCAATGGGAATGTGGTTCTTCTGTTCAAATATTCATGATTATAAAGGTGCCAATAATCATGTCCCGGCAATGTTCCAGTTTTTATATTATTTTCTACTATTTCCTTTTTAATTGGTCTTGTTTTATTTGATTCTTTTATATGTCAAATATGTGTGTATACATAGTTCAAAGCCATTTCACTGGCCACTTTTTTATGGAGATATTGGACATTAATGGGGCTGAACTGCAAGGGTGCCAATAATGTTGACCACAACTGAATTACCCTTGCTACACCCCTGAATATAGCTATTTATTTATAAGACTTATATTCCACCATTCCTTTAGGCTATAGAGCAGTATACTAAAAAAACCTGATAAACATCAACAGTAGAAATACCAACAGAAATAACTCCATAGCCTAAGATAGCACTCTATATTTTAGCCAGCTATCTTAAGCACTCTTCGGTGGACTGAGAATTAGCTCCTAAGGGCTCAAGTCATTCAAAATAATTTTGGTGCTGAAGTCTAAAATGCCCAAAATGCAGAAGGAATCCAGGGCCCAAGAGAAATTACAAGTTTTCTTGTGCATGGGGCACTGTAGAGAATTTATCAATTTTGGTGAAACTGCTAGGGGGACCCAGGAAATCTACTGCTTGCCCCAATACAAGCAATGGGGAGCCTGTGTCTTTTGGGGAAACTGCTAAGTACTTGTGAGCTAGATTGGCCACTGTTGTAAACAGGATACGGGGCTTGATAGACCTTGGTCTGACCCAGTATGTCATATCTTATGTTCTTATGCTAAAGCATGAAACGTAAAATAATGTAACAGGAGGATTGTCTGAAACAAACAAATCTTAACAGAAATCCCTGCAAGAAGTAAAGTTCAAGAGTTGTGTAGAAACAGCAGTAGATCATGAATGTAGAGGCCCTTAATACCACCCTCTCTACTGAGGACAATGGGAAAGTGAGCTATTTTTGTTTACTGAAGTCAACTTTTAAATACCTCAAAGATCTAAATAATGTAACATAATAACATAATGGATTCTACCTCCTTGTACAAGAAGCAAACATCTCTTCAATGACAAAGACATTCTAGAACCTCATGAAAAAATGCTCAAAGCAGGTAAGCCCAGGAATAAAGAGTAGTTACTCACCTGTAACAGGTGTTCTCCAGGAGCAGCAGGAATTAGTCCTCACATATGGGTGTCATCGGTGCTGATGAAGCCCCAGCGGAGCATTTCCCCAGCTTTCTATGAAAGCCTTTGGGAATGCAGGCACGCATGCGCGGTTCCCTTCCCGCCTAAAGGTGCCATCTTACCTCAGTCAAATGACATAGCTAAGAACAGCACACAAAAATGAAAAAATAAACTATGTACAACTGCAACTCCAAGGGGAGGAGGGAGGGTTGTGAGGACCGATTCCTGCTGCTCCTGGAGAACACCTGTTACAGGTGAGTAACTACTCTTTCTCTAGGACCAAGCAGGAAGTCAGTCCTCACATATGGGTGACTCCCCAGCTCTGGGCTACCGAGGAACCCAGGCTGAACAAGAGTACTCCCTCTAGTCTCAGCAGCAAAGAAAGGCTTTTCAAGGACACAACCTGCACCGGTAGCCCAACAGAGGGCAGGAGGGCAGGAGTTGCCTAAACCTCAAAGAGATTCCGGAGTACTGCTTGACCAAAAGCACTGTCCCTACGGGACTCCCTCTCAAGACAGTAATGGGCCGCAAATGTCTGGCTTGAAGACCAAGTTGCAGCCCTGCAGATGTCCACCAAGGGCACAGAGCGGAGATGAGCCACTGAGGCAGCCATTGCCCTGACACGGTGGGCCGTAACCCAATCCTGCAAAGGAAGGTCAGCCGCTTGTAAGCCCAGGTGATACCCCAACTTGTTAGGGTCAAAGGATATGAAGAGCTGAGTAGCCCTTCTATGCCCCTGCGTATGGTCAAGGTAGAAGGATAAGGCCCTCCTACAGTCCAGGGTATGCAGAACTGCTTCAGCCTGGCTTGCATGAGGCCTAGGGAAGAATGTTGGAAGAACCACCTTTTGGTTGAGGTGGAAAGAGGAGACAACCTTTGGGAGGAACTTAGGATGAGTCCTGAGGACTACCCTGTTCCTATAAATTCTGGTGTAAGGCCTATCACAGACCAGGGCCTGAAGCTCACTCACTCACCTAGCCGAAGTAAGGGCTATCAGGAAGAGTGTCTTCCAGGAGAGGAAGCGTAGTGGGCAAGTAGCCATCGGCTCAAAAGGTGGATGAGTCAGTTGCTGCAAGACCACATTCAACTCCCACTCAGGGGCAGGAGGACGGATGGGAGGCTTGAGGAAAAGCAAGCCCCTGAGAAAGCGGGACACCAAGGGGTGAACCGATAGAGAATGTCCCTCCACCAGTGAGTGGTGAGCTGCTAGAGCTGAGAGGTGGACCCAAACAGAACTGGACTTGAGTCCCTGATTGGACAAGTGTAGTAAATACTGAAGCACGACTGGTACCGTACAGGAGAAAGGATCCTCTGTACGTAGCTGACACCACACAGAAAACCTTCTCCATTTGAGAGCATAGGTTTTTCTAGTGGACTGTTTCCTAGAGGCTAGGACAACCTCCTCAACTTCCTGAAGTAGGCCCCAGGGAGCCAAAACTACCCTTGCAGCCTCCAGGCATTAAATTGAGAGCTTTGAGATTGGGATGCAGAAGGGAACCCTGATCCTGAGAGAGAAGGTCGGGTTGCAACCCCAGGGGCAGTGGGGGATCCACTGCCAGCTGAAGCTGAAGTGGAAACCAAGGTTGTCTCGGCCACCTGGGAGCAACCAGCAGGACCGAGGCCTTGTCCTGAAGAATCTTGAAAAGAGTTCGGGCCACCAAGGGCGTGGGAGGAAACGCATACAGGAGGCCCTGAGACCAGGGAATCAGAAAAGCATCCGGTGCTATCCTCAAAGGATGCAGTTGCCTAGAACAGAACTTTGGCAGTTGAGCGTTCAGTGGACTGGCAAACAGATCTATCCAAGGGAGACCCCATTTCAGGAAGATCCTCTGAACTACCAGGGGATGCAGTTGCCACTCGTGGGGCTACAGAATCCTGCTCAACTTGTTGGCCAGGTAGTTCTCCTGGCCTGGAAGGTACACAGCTCTGAGGAGCATGCTGTGCTTTAGGGCAAATGATCAAAGGTCTTGAGCTTCCCGACAAAGGAACCTGGACCCAGTCCCGCCCTGTTTGTTCACATAAAACATGGCCACCTGGTTGTCTGTCTGAACGAGGACAGACTGATGGGCCAGAACAGGAGAGAAAGCTTTGAGAGCTAGGCGAATAGCCCTGAGTTCCAAGAAATTGATCTGCTGTGCCGCCTCCCAAGGAGACCACAGGCCCTGGGTGCACTTGTCTAGACAATGAGCTCCCCAGCCCTGCAGGGAGGCGTTGGTGGTCAGTACCACCTTGAACCCAGGAATCTGAAAGGGCACTCCTTTTAGGAGATTGGGTGGGTGCAGCCACCAGCTGAGGGAGTTCAGAAAGTGTCTGGACACCCTTATCCTGTCCCTGAGGCTGCCTGTGGCCTGTGACCACTGAGACCGAAGGCACCACTGTGCAGGCCTCATATGGAGCCTGGCATTGGGGGTCACATGAACTGTCGAAGCCATGTGGCCTAGAAGCCTCAGGCAGAGTCTGGCGGAGACCAGCGACCTGTTGAGAAACTGGTTTGCCAAGGCAATCAATCATTGTGCTCTGTCTTCTGGCAAGAAAGCCCTTGCCAGGAGAGAGTCCAGCCTTGCTCCTATGAACTCCAAATTTTGGGAGGGGAGCAAAGTGGACTTTGCGAAGTTTATGACAAACCCTAGGCTTTGAAGAAGAGCAATAGTTCTGAGGGTGGCTTGGCTGGCCTCCTGGCACGTCTGATCCCTGATGAGCCAGTCGTCCAGATAGGGGAAGACAAAGATTCCCTGATCCCTCAGGTAGGCCGCCACCACTGCCAGGCATTTGGTAAAGACCCTGGGAGCGGAGGTTAGGCCAAAAGGCAGTACTCTCTACTGATAATGGTTTCCTCCCACAATGAACCTGAGGTACTTTCTGTGGTCTGGATGAATGAGGATGTGAGTGTACGCATCTTTTAGATCTAAGGAGCATAGCCAATCTCCCTGCTGGAGGTAGGGCAGAAGTGTTCCAAGAGTAAGCATCTTGAACTTTTCTTTCTCCAGGAATTTGTTTAGGTTCCTGAGATCCAGAATAGGTCGAAGGCCACCGGTTCTTTTGGGTACCAGGAAATACCTGGAGTAGAACTCCCGACCTTGCAAGTGGGGAGGCACAGGTTCCACCGCTCTGTCCACCAACAGATCTTGAAGTTCCTGAAGGAGAAGGTCTGTGTGCAGGGAAGGCCTTGGAGGCTCCCCTGGAAAGTATGGGGGAGGCAGTTGGTGAAAATGTAGTGCATAGCCTCTGTGGACTATGTCCAACACCCAACTGTCCCCGGTGATGAGGGGCCACTGGTGGGCAAAGAGGGCGAGGCGACCTCCTGTGCAGGGTTGGGATAGCAGGGACGGAGAGGCTATGCTCAAGGAGTCAAAAACCCCCACCCTGCTGAGTGGGAGCAGGGGCCGGAGGCTTGGGGGTCCTCTGCCTACGGGGCCCATTACCCTGCCCCTTGGCTTGCTGACCTTGGGGTGCAGCTTGGGCAGCCTGATACTGAGAGTACTGTTTGTAGGCTGTGCCCTTCCTCGGATAAAAGGGCTTTTTACCCGAACCCTTCTTCTTATGAGAAGGGGCAGAGGTATTCCTAGACAGCCTTGTCCGTGTAAGGTGCTCTGTTTCGAGCTGGGTGGCCTTCTCGGTCATGGGCTTGCCAAAAAGGTTTTCACTTCGGCAAGGGACATTGACCAACTTGTCCTGAACCCATGGCTCGAGGTCCGATGACTGCAGCCATGCCTGGCGTCGAGCCGCAATGCCGGCTGCAGCAACTTGGGCCGAAGCCTCGAAGCCATCGTAGGCGGCGCGGGACATGAACTTCGAGCAGTCCCGAATCCCCGAGGACAAGGACTTGAATCTCTGCAAGGGTTCCCCGGAGAGTCCAGCAGAGAACCCAGCCAACTCCTTGGCCAGGTCCCAGAAGTACATGCCCATGTACAGCTGGTAAGACTGGACACGGCAAGCAAGCATAGAGCCCTGAAAACACTTTCTACCGATGCCATTGAGGTTCCAGGCCTCCCTGCCGGGTGGCACCACGGAATGCATCTTCTGACTCTTCAGACGATGCATGGCCGATTCCACAACCATGGAATGGTGTGGTAGCTGTGCCTTCTGAAAGCCAGGGCTCTTCCGGAGTCGATAGATCGAGTTGACTCGCTTGCTTAGAACCGGCGCCGAGGCCGGTGCCTCCCACATCCGGAAGAGGAGCAGTTCCAACATCGGAGGAACCAGGACAGTAAAGGCCTCCTTCGGAGGAGAGTCATACTGCAGGGCCTCGAGCTCTTCAGCTCGAGGCTCTTCCTCGGGGTCCGCCAGAATAGCCAAGGCAGTGGCCATATCCCGGACAAACTCCGAGAACCGAGTATCCTCCGGAGGGGATCTACTCCGGGGCTCAGACTGCGGTGAGTCCGACGGGACGCACCGAGTCTTGAACGTATCGGGGGACTCCTCATCCTCGGTCTCCCAGGCAGACTCGTCCGACGAGGAGTCAGGGTCCAACCCCGCGGGGCCCTGGAGCACCCGCTCCGACAACGGAAGCACAGGCGTCAACGCCCTCGGTCCCGAACGGGAGGTCGAGGGAGACCGCGACCGAGGTCGACTTCGAGCTATGATGGACTCGAGTGTCGGCTCGGTCTCCGGGGTCGACTTCGAAGTCGATGTCCCGGTGGTTGGGGCAGATGCGCCAGACAGGCTGGCCATCAGTGCCCGCTGCTGCTCCATGAAGGCAGACAATCTGCTCTCCAAGGCTGTCATCCTGAGACTCAGCTCGGGAGACGCAGCAGCCACAGACTCGGGCCCCGGTGGCGCCGGGCCCGACGTCGGCTCCCTGGGAGGAGAGTCCTCGAGGACTACAGGGCTTACGTGTCCAGCAGACTCCGGCTCCACGCGAGGAACTTTGGCAGCCTTCTCTTGTTCCACGGGCCCGGGGCGATGGTCGGGGGTCTTAGACCTGGTCCTCGAGGAACCAGGGACCTCTTCCGACGACGCCCTCGTGAGCCGCTTCTTCCTTTTGCGTTCCCGGTCGGGGGACCCCCCTGTCCGAGGAGCCCCGACGGCGCTCGGGATCCGAATCCCGAGATGTCGAGGCCTCAGACGAGGTCCGGGCCCGGCCGGAGGCTGAGTCCGAGAAAAGCCTTTCTTTCTGCTGCTGGCGACTTCGGAGTGCCTTGGAAGACATCTTCCCACATGGTCCACACGACTTAGGGTCGTGATCAGGACCGAGGCACCAAAGGCAGCAGTCGTGTGTGTCGGTGAGAGACATTAATTTCTTACACCGATCACACTTCTTGAAACCGCTGGAAGCCATCGGGGAAAAGAGAGTCCCCGCGAGGTCAAAGGACCGGCCTTCCAGGGAAAAAAGCAAAAAAGGGCGCGAACGCCAGCCACGAAGGGCAAAAACCGAAAAAGAAGAATCGGGCTTGATATCGGTGTACCGAACCCGGCGGGAGGGGAACTGGTGTCGAACCGGGAGAAAAAATTGTGAAAATCGCCGAAAAAAAATCGACTTTTATCCGGGATGACAGGACACACGTCCGGTGGGCTTCTCGGAAAAAAAGAGACTGAGGTAAGATGGCACCTTTAGGCGGGAAGGGAACCGCGCATGCGTGCCTGCATTCCCAAAGGCTTTCATAGAAAGCTGGGGAAATGCTCCGCTGGGGCTTCATCGGCGCCGATGACACCCATATGTGAGGACTGACTTTCTGCTTGGTCCTGGAGAACATTAGATTCAGGGAAAGGATGCATGCAAAAGGCTTCCCATTGGACTTACTTGAGGTAAAAACATAATTTGGAAGGTGTAGTAGGGCAAGTTAACAAAATAAAGAGTAGCAAATTCCAGGGACCAGATTGTATATACCCTTAGTACTGAAGGAACTCAAACATGAACTTGCAGATCTTGTATTAATAATTTCTAACCTACCAATAAAATCATCTACAATTCCCGAAGAATGAAGGATAGCCAACGTAATGTCAATTTTAAAAAAAAGGTTCCTGGAAAATACAGACTAGAGAACCTTATGTCAGTACTGGGCAAAATGATAGAAACCCTTATAAGGAAAAAAATTGCTGAACATATAGTTTAATGGGACAAAACCAACATGGGTTTAGTCAAGGGAAGTATTGCCTCACCGATTTGCTACATATATTTGAAGGTATGAATAAACATGGATAAAGATATATCTGGATTTTCAGAGAGTGTTTGACAAAGCCCCTCATGAGAGATTCATAAGAAAATCGTACGGCTTGTAGCGCTATACAAATGCTCAGTAGTAGTAGTAGTAAAATGAAAAAAACATGGGATAGAAGGCAAAAAAGCACATTTTAGATAGTACTTGGAGATTGGTATTGAAACTTCAAGGTCACGATGTAAACAATTCTAGCAGTATTTTAGAAAAAGCACTTCCAAACATGGAGCCTTTTCTAAAATACGAATGAGGCACAGGAATTCACATGTATGTGCTAATAGAGAGGAGCCATATTGCAAATGTACATGTGAAAAAAATCAACGTGGCAAACTCATCAGCTTCTGCATATAGGTGATGGCACTTTAACATAGAAACATGGCAGCAGAAAAAGACCACATGGCCTAGCTAGTCTGCCCTTCCATATCAACTACAATAGTCCCCTGTTTTCCTTTAGAGATCTTCTGTGTTGGTCCAATGCTTTTTTGAATTCAGATATTCTCCTCGTCTCTACTACCTCCACAGGGAGCTATTTCATGCATCTACCATTCTTTCCATAAAGAAATATTTCCACATATTATTCCTGAGTTTATTCCCATTCACCCTCATCCTAAGTCCCCTCGTAGCGGTGCTTGCTTTCAATTGAAAGAGGCTCTCCTCTTTTGCAATTATGCCACAGGGAAATTTAAACATCTCTATTATATCTCCTCTATCCTGCCTTTCCTCTAACATATACATATTAAAATCTTTAAGTCTGTCCTCATATGCTTTACAACAAAGACCACTAACCATTTTAGTAGCCAACCTCTGCACTGACTCCATCCTGTTTACATCCCTTTGAAGGTATAGGGGCTTGTTTACAAAGCCGCGGTAGATTTCAATGGGGCCGCGGCTCCGATAACGATTGGAAACCACTACCGCGGCTTTGTAAACAAGCCCCACAGTCTCCAGAATTGCACATAATACTCTAAATGAGGTCGCACCAAAGACCTACACAGAGGCACTATCATCTCCTTTTTTCTGCTGGCCATTCCTCTCCTTATGCACTCAAGTATCTGTCTGGCTTTTGCCGTCACCTTTTCTACCTGTTTGACCACCTTAAGATCATCAGAAACAATCACGCCCAGGTCCTGTTCTTCTTTCATGGGCAAAAGTACTTAGTCCTCCACACTGTACCACTACCTTGCATTATTTAGCATTAAATCTCAGCTGCCAAATTCTTGATTATTCCTCAACCTTAGCTAGATCCCTCCTTATGTTATCTACTCCTTCCTAGGTGTCTACTCTATTGCAGATTTTAGTTATCATCTGCAAACACGCAAACATTACCCGACAGCTCTTCTGCAATATCACTAACAAAGGGATCTGTACTGCAACTGCTAAATGGAGCATTTATATGTGTAGGTTTACCAAAATGGCTGGCATGCAGGTGTAAGTGTTAGCACTTTCTCGTGGAAATTGCCGAGTTTCCCTCATTGATTTTTCCAATGTGTAGATTTGCAAAAATGTTCTCTAGCTCCATGTATAGATGAATAGATGTACACTCCTGCACTATTTTAAAACAGGCTTTATGTTTAGCAGAGCTCTTTCTAAAATACTGCTGGAATTATGTACATTACAGCCTCAATGTCTCAATTCTGATTTCTATGTGCTATCTAAAATGTGTCTTTACTTACAAGTAACTTGCAAAACTGAAAGAGGACAAATCCATATAGCTAGATGGAATGTAGCAAAGCATACCAAAGGAGCTCAGAGAGGTCCTAGTCTGTCTTCTCAAGGATGTGTTTAAGAGATCTTTGTAAACTAAAGTGGTTTCACAAGGCTGTAGAAGAGCCAACCTGATCAGATACTCAATAGAAATAAAGGATCAACTGCAATCAAAGTAGCTGGTGCAACCTCATTTGGAGTATTGTGTGCAATTCTGGAGACCACACCTTTAACCCTGGAATTTTTTGCACACACTGAATACCATTGGGGTCATAAATGACCCCCACGACAAATTTTAATTGTTAACCATGAAAATGTTAAACTAAACAGACAAAATATTATTCCGAATTAATTATTTATTATATGAAGGTTAAATGTTTTGAAATTTAATGCTTTATCATAAAATTACATGAAGAAGAGTTGCCATGAAAGCAGTTTTTGCATGCACTTGATGAACACAGTAAAGTACTACAGTAATTTGCATGAGACACAGACAATTTCTGAATGTTCTTTGCAAACACTGCGCTTGCAGGAGGTGCAAACTATGTTGCTTTTCTTGTCATTTTCTCTGGAACAGCAGTGACACCTTGCCCTTTTCTTTGGGATCCCGACATTGCAAACAGCATCAGTGGCTTCTTCAATGCTGGAAGAAGTCTCGCTGCAATTACTCTGAAGCAGCTGCTTTCCTAATTCCAAGAGGAATAGACGACGTCTGTGCTTTGACTGACTGACATTCTGGATTTAGTGACATCCAAACAATGAAGGCGTTCAAAGCACTGATGTCCAACATGTTGTAGAAGATTGTCACTGGCCAGCGTCTTGTCATTCGTTTTGTGGTATATGTGCGCAACATTTGATCTGCCGTATCTAATCCACCTTTACTAGAATTATAGTCCAAGATCATGCGTGTTTTTTTGTCTGGACGTGTGTTATCTAGTTCTTCTTGATCATGCAAACTGCTCAGAAGAACAACCACTTTTCCTTTTTTAGGGCAATAGGAAACCAGAGTGGCGTCATCACGGAAGGCAAACAGTGAATTGAATACCTCTTGGCCCTTTGCTGTTACAAATTCTGGAGGTAATTCTTTTCTGTTCTTTTGAATTGTCCCCAAAAGTATCATTTGTTTTTCTAGCAATTTCCATGACAGGGATAAACTGCAGAAGAAATTGTCAACAGTAACATTTCTGCCAGATCGCGTCAATCCTTCAGTGAGTTGCAGCACAACCCTTTCACCCTGATTCTGTTCCCTGTTTTGTCCGCGTTCCCTTCCTCTATATACTTGAAGATGAAGAACATATGACGTTGCACTGTCACACAACATCCATAGCTTTATGCCATATTTCCCAGGTTTGCTGGGAATATATTGTCTGAACGGAACACGGCCATGAAATGTAAGCAGTTGCTCATCCACGGTAACATTTTCACCAGGAACAAAAGTGTCACTTAGAGTTGCTTCCCAGGTATCAAAAACGTGTCTGGAGCAAGCTTATCCACACCTCGTTGTTCACGTCTGTTGGTTGCATCATCAAATCTGAGAGCACAAGAAATTTGCTGAAAATGGTTACGGGCCATATTTTTGCTGAAAACAGAACGACCATCTTCAAGGTTCCACAACTGAACTATGGATTCATTTCGTGACTTGTACACGCCTGAGAAGATCAGAAGTCCAAGAAAACGTTGAAATTCTCCATCTGTCAAATCTTTCCAGGTGTCGTCATAAATGTGTCTTCCTTGTTTGCTCGTCCACATCATGATTTCATTCAATAAGTTCTTCATGAACAAGTGGAATGCTGCGAGAGGGCCATCAACATTTCGTACAGCATACCTTGTAGGACCTTGTTGTATGGGCATGACATTAGCTCTGGCGTATCTTCCAGAAGCTTGCTTTATAGGTTTCCTGCTCCATGATGTGGCATCCTTAGATACATAGGCTTCAATGGCAACATTTGTGCTTATAGTTGATGACTTCTTAGCTCCTCTATGACCACAACTAAGATTCCTCACAGATGATACTGACACCGAGGACTCCTACCTTCTTCCCCGTCCAGCACAGCCTCGACCTTTGCCTCGAACTGTAACTTGACTCTTTGCTGCAGGCGATGTTACCGGCTCAACATCAGTCTCACATTCACTTGGCGACCAACTGCTGTCACCATCTGAATCATGACTGTTATCATCAGATTTATCGCTCGAACTTGGCTGATATGCTTCTTCGCTTGCTGAATATGCTGCATCATCAGACGACTCAGAGCCGTCACTGTCAGCATCTCGTTGCAATATTTCTCTTACTTGGGCAGCTAAATACTTTCGTTTTGACATCATAAACAATAACCATAAAATGCAAAGCAGTTTTACTATAGGTGTACAATAATTGTGATGAACGAGCTGAAAGCCTTTAGATTTCATCAGAAATAATGAGAGAACGTATGATATCAATTACAGAAAATGTGTAATTTTCATAAAATAAGAGTACAAAAAATAAATGATATATAATGATAAATACCTTTGTCAGATCAAAAAATTCACAAAACTGCAAATTGTATCACGATCCAAACCAGACGTAAGCAACTGGGGTCAAAAATGACCCCACTGGTACTCTGTGCTGCAATTCATCACTAGCGTCACCTAGCAGATGAAAATTATTCCTCTCATGGTGCAATATAAAGAGAATATTGACATGTGAAAAGTCATAAAAAGATTGCATTCTTGAACAACTAGTTTCCGAGATACGCGTTGTGAAACTTGCAATGGGGTCACTTTTGACCCCATCGGTACTCCCAGGGTTAAAAGGATATAAATAGGTTGGAGTTGGTGCAGAGGATGGCTACTAAAATGGTTAGTGGTCTTCATTATAAAGCATGTGAAGACAGACTTAAAGATATTAATATGTATACTTTAGAGGAAAAGAGGAATAGAAGAGATATGATAGAGACGTTTAAATAGCTCCATGGCATAAATGCACAAGACAGCCTCTTTGGAATGAAAGCATGCTCTTCTATGAGGGGACATAGGATGAGGGTAAAAGGGGATAGATTCAGGAGTAATATGTGGAAATATTTCTTTATTGAAAGTGGTAGATGCATGGAATAGTCTCCCAATGGAGGTGGTAGAGACGAGGACAGTATCTGAATTCAAAAAAGCATGGGACAAACACAGAGGATCTCGAAAGCTAAAAAGAGGACTATTGTAGTTGATATGGAAGGGCAGGCTAGATAGGTCAAGCGGTCTTTTTCTGCCATCATGTTTCTATGTTTCTATATGTCTCCCCCCACTTCTCCCTTTGGAAGTGTTTTTTTAGGCATGGACCAGTGTTGGGGAAAATGCTGTTACTGGTTTGGGAACTAGCTTGGACCTCTGCCCAGAAACAGCTACCACCTGTCCCTTCCCAGCCCCACATTTAGCAAGCTAATGTGAATATGGGTCAGGGTGACAGTCTGATGCTGAATTGGGTCTGTTGCTCTTGCTGCTGAGTGGATGCCTAAGTGCCTCCCAGTCTGTGGCTCTACCTCCTTATATAAGACTTGGACAACTCCTATAAAAGTGCTAACAGAGAGAGGATTGTAAACTATAGCTAAAAAGCCTTACTTCAGTGGTGGGAAAAGTAATGGAGATATTAACTGAATGGATAGTGCAGTATCTACAATTCAGTGGTTTATAAAATCCAAGGCCACATGATTTTACCAAAGGCAGGTCATTTTGAATGAATGTGATTTATTTCTTTGATTGGGTGACCAGAGATTTTGATCAAGGGTATGCACTGGGTGTAGTTCACTTGGATTTCAGCAAAGTCTTTGATATTGTCCCACATAAGAGGTTCATGAATAAACTGTGCAGCCTTGGGTGGGTCCCAAGGTGATGGACTGGATTAAAAATTGGTTAACAGAAAGAAGTTAGAGGGTAATGGTAAATGTAAATAGAGGAAAGAAAAGTGAGGGTTTGAGTGCCCTAGAGGTTGGTAAATGGAGGACAGAAAAATGGTGATTAGGGTGCAACAGAGATCAGTCCTAGGACCCATTCTAGTCAATATCTTTGTAGAAATATTAGAAGAAGTTTGTGTTTTTGCAAATGATACAAAGATCTGCAACAAACTGGGCACCCTGCATGCAGTAGGCAAAATGAGAATCAATATAAATTGGAAGACCAGATAAATCCTTGGTTGTTAAGTTATAATATGACGAAGTGCAGGATTATGCATTTGAGGTGCAGAGATCTAAAGAAAGTTTATGCTGATGGGCACAAACCAATAATAAGATCTCAAGGTGATAGTATCTGATATTTAAAAGTGGCGAAACCATGTGATAAGATGGTGGCCAAATCCAGAAGGATGCTGGGCTGCATATAGGAAAGCATAACTATTAGAAAGGAGGTAATAATTCCCCTGTACAAGTCATTGACAAGGCCTCATTTGGAAGACCATGTTCAGTTTTAAGTCATATCTCATTAAGGGGTTTAGTTACAAAGGTGTACTAATATTAACATATCTTAATTGACCATTAATGCATGTTACTTTAACACAGAGCCCATATTATTCAATGGGGCCTAGTTACTAATGTACATTAATGGTAAATTAATGCGCATTAACATTAGCACACCTTAGTAACTGGATCTCTAAGGATATAAAGAGGCCAGAGGCCGTCATGAGAAAAGCAATCAAAATGGAATGGGACCTGCATTGAAGAACATTCAAGAAACTGGAGGACATAAATACGCATCACTGTTTCCATTTCTTTGTCAATTTGTCTGATTGTAAGTGATATTTTTGCTGCCATGGGATGTATGGGGAGGAGGGGGCCTGGGTAATGACTCCTCTTCCCTCCTCCATGCCTTGTTGCTCCAACATGAAATTAAAGTGTCCCTTCCCCCCCTACATATACACACACTTCAGATACATTTTCTGGATTTTCCTGCAAAAAATCTGGTAATCTTACTGGAATGCCCTTCAGGAGGAAATGATAGAGACAAAAATTGTAATGGGATTAAAAAATGCATGTGATAAAAACAGAGGTCATCCTAATAGTACGAAGATGAAAAGCAAGCAATAGGTGCTTCAACTCTGAACATTAGTGAAATAACATTTGAAGTTCAAAAAGAGATGGAGAGGTAACTCATACAAGCTGCAGTAATAACCCTGATTCCCATGGAGACACATTCTGATTCTCGCACGTCTGGCTGCATTGGCCGTAAAAAAAACAGACATGCGGGAGATGTCCCCTATTCTGCCGTCATGGAGCCCAGATGTTCCTGCGACAGCACAATTGGGGACACAGACATCCGACCAGGCACCCCATTTAGGTGCGTGGGATGCCTACTGGCCTGCCTGGGGTCTCCCTAGGCCTGGATCTGGCAACTGGCTGCATGATGGAGTTGGGGGCCTGCAGATTGCAATTGGTGTGGCTCCCGGCACTTATTCCACCTTTGAGATGGAATAATGTGGGAGTCCATCTCTGCACCAGCCTGACTTGAATGGCCTCTGTATGTCCTGTATCCTGGCTATACCCCACTTCACCCTTGCTCCGCTCCAATGCTACCTCCTCCCGCCTCCATCCAGCACTCCCTGAACAATGGCTGTGTACATGCGGGCAGGCAAGGGCATGGAATATAGTCCCGGAGCACAGCGCGGGTTGGACATCAATCCCAGACTTCCAATCCCACTATTCATAGAACGGAATGACAGCCTACTTATTTTGACTTATTCTCAAGACTCTTCATTGGCTTCCTATCCATTTCCACATCCAGTTCAAACTTCTTCTGCTGACCTATAAGTGCATTCACTTTGCAGCTCTTCTCTACCTTTCCTCTCTTATCTCTCCCTACACCCCTCCTTGGGAACTCCACTCTTCTAGAAAATCACTTTTATCTGTGCCCTTCTCTTCTACTGTGAACTCCAGACTTTGCTCCTTTCACCTTGCTGCTCCTTATGCCTGGAACAGACTACCTGAGTCTGTATGTCAGGCGTCTTCTCTGGCCCTTTTCAAATCTAGGCTAAAAGCTCACCTTTTCGCTGCCACTTTCAGTTCTTGACTCACCTGATCTCCTTTGTGTTTCCTTACCATTTCCCCTAGATGTATCCCATATCTACACCTACTGTGTTGTCTATGTTGGCTAGATTGTAAGCGCTGATGAGCAGGGATTGTCTCTTACATGTCTGTGCAGCGCTGCATATGTCTTGTAGCGCTATACAAATGCTCAGTAGTAGTAGTAGGAAAGGTTTCTGGAGAAACAGTCTGTAAACTGTTACTTAAGTAGACCTGGGAAAAGATATTGCATATCCTTAGGGGTAAGCAGCATGGAAACTATCTACTTTTTTGGGATCCTGCCAGGTACTTGTGACCTAGATTGACCACTTTGAAAATATGATACTGGGCTTGATGGACCTTTGGTCTGACCTTGTATGGCATTGCTTATGTTCTTAGGTATTCACCCTTCCCAGAGGGCTTCCTATCAAAAGGCCTCATTAACTAACCTATGCTAATGCTTTAATGCATGTTAATGTACAATAATGTGCATTAATTTGAGTAATGGAAACAAAAGAGGGCAACCCCCCTGAACAGGAACAAAAGGAGTAGGAGGAAACCGCCACTGGAGGACTAGAGCTTTATTTACTTGTCACCAGGTCTGCCTTACACATGTTTTGGCCAGATGGCCTTCTTCAGGGGACTTCAACCTTATAGAACACATATATACAAATACAATAAAATATAAATACATAAAAAAACAGTAAAACACCAATATTTAGCATTCTAAAATATGTACACAATGTAAAGGTGCATGTCAAAAAAGAGCCTAATTATATATTCATGGTATAAATAATATCCAAAAGTAGTACTCAAAAAAATTATATATATAAATACTGATAAATACATAAATGGATAATATTAAAAACTCATCAATTGACAACAATGTGCATATAATAATGATATAAAGACATTGACAATAACATAAATTATCAAAATTGTGTCAAAAATATAATAAATAATAATAAAACAGTTAAAAACATTAAACGATTTGTATGAAATTGTATGTAAACAGTGAACTCACCACTTGTGGGAGACACTTTTGTAATGTCTTTAATTGCAAGCTACTTCAGTGAATCTAAGGGAAACACAATGGTATCCATAAACTAAAGAGAAGAAATCATCCACCACTAGTGTAAAAACAAAAGTGATGGCTGGACATGGGTAGCTCAAAATACAGTGGTATCTATAAACTAAAGGAAAAAAAATCATCCACCGTTAATGTAAAATCCTGAATGATGTCTGGACGTGCATCCTGAGATGGGTGATGTACTTGATTCCAAATGATGGAAAGGATTGCACATCAAGTTCCCCTACTAGGATTGCTATAGTCTGAAAAAGCACATCAAATGAAAACCACACCAATTGATCGTGTCTTAGAATTGTTCCTAATTACTATTTTAAATGTCATATATTGCTGGATCACATTTTACCATCTTGGCTCCTAACTACCTCGGCTTTTCCCACATATAAAAGTAAAAAAGGAGGAGAGTAAGTCTCCTGCCCATCCATGGCTGTCTTGTAGATAAGGTCTCATTATAAAGTATAAGCCATGTTAATACCTATTAAAATATAAAGTCATTGATGGTAAGAATGGTGGCTATTCTAGTGCCATAGTCAGATGCCATAGTCAGATGCAAACCTCTGTGGTTCTGTATCATAAGGATGCCGAACCCAGGTGCGGGAACTCACTCATGATCAAATCCAAAGATAAAGAGTAGAACAAGAAGTATCTTGATCTAAAATCAATGTTGTGCTGTAGCAAGGCTACTAAGTATAAATTCCATATAACTATATAACTATCATGCTATGCCTAATGAAATTACTCATATGAAATGAAGCAATTGGTGCAGAGCTTACTTCACGTTCAAAGTGAATTCATGAAATGCAAGTTTCAATCTGATGGCTTGTTCTTAACTGAGCTCAGAGAGCGATATAGCAATGATGTCACTCCTCCATTCAAAATTGGAAGCCCGGGATCTAATCGAACGGCGGTGTATCTAACCAACCCCTCATTCTTACGATGTATGGGCAAACGTAAACCTTCTGTTAGATAGGCACTCCATCATATTGCTTGAAATGGGAAAGCCCGTTAATAAAAAATGATATGTATGAAATTGACATAGCGATGTAGCAATGACATCGTTCCTCCATGCCAGATTAACAGCACGGGATATGGTCGGGGGATGGTATATCTACCAACCCCTCATTCTTATGATGTATTGACAAACCCAATCTAGCTGTTAGATGAGCAATCCATTGTACTGGTTGCAGTGGGAAAACCCTTTAATAAAAATTATATGTATAAAATTGAATTATAAAACACAGGATCCCACTTATTAAAATAGGAATGCCTAGACCCCATATACATGGTGCAAATTAAACACCATATTCTATCGAGATACCCTGCCAAGTTTGTAGATAGAACAAGTACTATTAAAAATATAAAAATATATAAAAGCAATTTGTTTGTTCAAAATTAACCACCATAACATTGAAAACTCATAAAAAAATAAAAAAATAAAAACTCCACATGCGGATCCGAATGAAACTACAGTAAAAGTAGGAAGGCAGTTCACTAAACCGCATTTGTACAAAGAGGAGATAATTATGGTCACAATGACTCTCATCTGATTGATGTTCAAGGGGTGACTAAGGAGTACCTAGGGACGTAAAATGGATCATTGCACGTCGTGACATCATACTGAAGTGTGATTATACGATACCGTTGAAAATCATGATTGCAGAGTAGACCATCAGTTATGGCATGGGGTAATTTCATAAAAGGATGCTTATGTAAAATGTATAAAAAGTGATACTTTTATACCTGTTTTATAAAATCAACATTGACACCTATGTGCTTTTACAAAATAGGCAAGTATAATGACCTCCAGTAGTACGCAAATTCTCTTGCACAAAGTTATGCCTGCTCTGAAGGTGTAAATGCATGTGTACATCGCGACTCCAACCCAGTTCAACCCAAACTAGTGGGAGGATCTGAGTCGCCCTACGCAAACCTCATTCCTTAGCTCACACCCCCACCCCCATTGCCACTACTGTCACTTTTTTCCAGTGTGAGCAGTAGCGGCCATGTTTTTAAAATGGCGCTGCAGCTCTTACGATCACCTCCAGCACTGCTCTGCTGTCCCTAATTCTGCCTTTCCCATTCCACTTCCTTTTACATGGGAGCAGAAGCAGCACTAGTTCACCTAATGATAGCACCGGCACTGTTCCTAGAAACGTCAACCTGTGCAGATCATTCAAAAATATGTGCAATTTTGTGGTGCAGAGGATGCTAATGTGTGGGAATGCCAACTACTGACCACCAAAATTATATTAAATGCACTTGTGTGCTAATGTGGAGAGTGGGTGGTTTAAGGGCGGAGAGTAGGTATGGAGCACATTACAGCACAATCAGCATTAATGTGGCCATTAGTGCAGGTGCACTGAACAATATCTCTATGGGCATCGTTAGGTGCAGCCCCATTAATTGTGCCACATGTTAGCCTATATGGTCATATATTAACTGTTGGAAACATGCTGATCATGCACTGACAGTTACCATGGTCATTTTGCACCTAATGTGGGTTACAAATGCACATTAGATGCAAAGCCTTAACGTGATTTAGTAAAAAGGCCCCTTAGATTGTACCTTAGGCAATGGAGGATACAGGACTTACCACAATTAGAAGGAATGTCAACAGGATTTGCAATCTGGATCCTCTGGTTCTCAACCTGCTTTTTTTTTTAACCACTAAGCTACCCCTTTACTTTTTAACTGACATCATATAGATAGATGTCAAATAGTCATCATTTCCTGGTGTATTTTCAGAGTGTTTATAAAATGCCATCATGTAGAGCAGGCATGCCCAACTTCGAACAGGTCGTGATCTACTTTTTCTGGCCAAAAGTGCCAGTGATCTACCACAATGAAAATTAATTTTCAAATTAGTTTCAAATTAAATTTTAACTCAATAAAGTTGGAGGATTCCCCCCCCATTTCATTTAGTTGGATGTGATCAGCTGTTAAGCAAATTAAGCAAAAACAAAACAGCGAGACGAAGATCCAGTAAGAACTGCGAGGGGAAATGGAAAGTACATTTTTTCTTAAAGTTTTATTGAGTACTAACTTTCTTTAACTGTCTTAATAACTTTCTTTAACTTTTATTGAGTAATTTGTGTTAAATTTAGGTCGAAAATTGATCCAGGCTGATCTTGCACAATCTTTAATATTTTGCTCTTGCTCATTAGTGAGACATCTGAGCCTGCATTTCATCCACCAGCTTTTTGAAGTTGGATGAATATTGCATGAGGGCCAGTCTCAGGGAATCCTGGAGATGTTCATCTGTCATGTTGGAATGTTGTGTACTCTTTGTCATTTTCAGATGGGAAAACACAGATTAACACAAATAAGTTGAACCGAAACAGGAGTGTACAGCTTCACTGCATCTTCTTAAGTTGGGAAATTTGTTTCTAGGCACTAGCTTCTAAAACAATTCTTACTCAGCACGGATCTTGAGAAAAATGTCATTTTTAAGGGTTATTATTTTGTTTTCAAGAGATGGCTTGTTCAATGAATAATTTTTACTGACATTTTTGAATTCCTGGATAACAGAACAGATTTCTGTCACATACTTCTCATTCTGAAAAACAAAATTTGGATATTGTCCCAGATGGTCCTGCATATTAGGAAAATGATCAAAAGTGTTGTTTGCAAGGTCAGTCATCATTAGCTCAAATTTGCTCTTGTAGGATGAAACTACTCATCATCTTGCCAATGCATTTGTTTTTACCTTGTAGTTCAAGGTTCATATCACTTAGTTTGCCTGTAAAGTCAGCGAGAAATTCCAGATCACATAACCACTCCTCATCTTCCAGCTCTGCTTGGTCATCTCCCCTCTCCTTCAAAAACTTCTTATTTCATTCAGCAAATCACAAAATCTTTGCAGAAATTTGTGCCTACTTAGCCACCTTACATCTGTGTGCAAAATGATTTCCACTGCCCCTTCATCAAGAGTAAGATTGAAAAGCCATCTTTGACGTGATCTTCTACGAACTGAATTTACAGTTTTGAAAGTGATGTCCATGACAATCTTTGTATTTAGTCTCTTGCTTGTCAAAACTTGCTGCTGAGTAGACACTGCCACCGGAGTCTCAGAACTCTTCTTTCCTCGAGGTAGATAATAAACCTTACTTAAGGGTGGAATTAATTCAGCTGGAATTTTCAGAATCTCCAACATGTAGCGTTTAAACATGTCAACAGCTGCCACACCAGGGAGATGTGGGGAATTCAAAACTCGCAGATTCACTGCCCTGGAGGCGTTTTCCAACACCTCCAGTTTGTATCGTAAAATCCCATTTTCCTTAGTTAGTGCAGCATGCATGTCTGTAACATTCTCCAACTGAGACCCAAAAGTTTTGTTGTGTTCCTTTATTTGTGCATGCGTAGACATTACCATCTCAATACTTTCAGCATTTTTCTGGATGTTAGCACAGTTCTCCTGGACCCGGGAGGCAACTGATGTAGATTGTGAATACAGCGTAGTAGAAAGAATAGAAATCGCTTCCCAACTAAAGTAAATACCTTAGGGCGGACCAAAGGAGGGAAATCCAGTACCAAAGGAGTTGAGACCAATTGAGGGAAGGAACTCCCCGATAGAGAAGGTTGCACCGGAGTTACCCCCGCCAAAAAATCACCCGAAGCCTCCCCGAGACTATTGTGGGTCAGAGAGACCGATCGTTCAGCCAACAACCTCTCTGCAGCCGGCGCCTCCACTTGGGGGGTAGTCGACGCTGTAGACGCTGGAGACCGATCCAAAGCAGCTGGGCGTGGCGGGGGAGTCCTCGATGCAGGAGAGAGAGACGTTTCAACATCCGACGGAGACGCCTGTGTCTCTGCAATAGGCGAAACCAAGCCGGCTCGAATCTCCTGAATTCTATCCACAGGTAGTGTAACAAAACGGTCCATAGGACCAGAAGTGGGTACCTGGGCAGCAGAGGGAACAGCCCTCGGTTTCCCCTTCCTCTTAGGCATTAGAGCAGTCAGAAACACACCGCAGCCATCTTGAACTTTAACGTCCTGGATGTGTCAGGCCTGCTCGAAGACTCAGGGGGTGAACGTCCTGTGCCAATTCCTTCGACCTTAATGGTTCAATGTGCTCTTGTAACAGATAAAGATTGGCTTCTCAAGATTTTCTTTAAAAAAAGACTGCAAACTTTTTTGGGTTGTAAGATATCTATGTTTCCCGACTTAGTTAAGGAAACTCAGAGGAGGAGAAAGCAATTTTTGTTATATAAGGAGGGGGTTTTGAAAATTGGTGGATCTTTCTTCCTTAGATTTCCATGCAGGTGCTTGGTTATTATTGAAGATCTCAAATATGTTTTCTCTGATCCAAGTGATTTAAATGTTTTCATTAATGCCAGACTTCCTGTTAATACTATGCCTATAACTGCACCTGAGTGATTTGTAATATCTTGTTTATCCTCGTTTTTTGGTTAAGTATCCTGGGTCTACCGCAGTCACTGATATCTTTGGGATTTTCTGTATTGTATTCCTCCAAAGTCTCTGCTTTGGTTTGATGTTTTCTTTTTTCCTCCCCTCTAAATTTGGATTATAATGGAGTACATTTATTTGTTGTTCAATTATTTGCTTTTTCTTTGAATGATATTCATATATACTCTGTTTCTCTCTGTAAGGAATGTTGTAAATTTCTTGCTGGATTTGTTAAAATTTCAATAAACAGATAATTAAAAAAAAAACAAAAAACTTGCTGCTGAATGATGCAGTGGTAAGAAAGGAAATCTGGGAAGTTGTCATGCTGTCTACAGAGAGCTATGAAACTGTTAACCTCACTTGTCATTGCTCTTGCTCCATCAGTAGTGATGGGAACAGCAAGGCCGCGGGCCCCGTCCGCGTGGCCGCTCCTAACCGGGGGGGTGGCGGGCCGTTCGCCCCCCCCCCTCGGTTGCGGCGGCGGCGCGCGGCTCGATGGTGCCCGCGCGGCCGGGCGCCTCATTGGCTCCCCGCGGCGTTTAAAACGCCCGGGAGCCAATGAGGAGGCTAGGACCCGGCGGCGGGGGGGGGTGAGTGGCGCGGAGACCCAGCTCTGCATTGGCAGTTGCTGGGTCGGGGCTGGAGGCTCCAGACGCGTGCGGGCTTGCTGCGCATGATCGTCATCGGGTGTCCCAGGCCTTGGTGCAGCGGGAGGCAGCAAGTGAAGCGGCGCCGTCCTTGGAGCTCCGGGGGCAGCGATCCAGCGGCGGGGGAGTCAGGAGGCTCGTGGCTCTACAGGCAGGTTTGTTTGGGGAAGGTCAGGGTTTCAAATCCCACTAGGGGACAGCAACGGGTGTTCCTTGTAGTCTTGGGCAAGCCACTTAGTTATTTAGGGAATCCCCTCTATCCTTAATAAAAAAAAAAAAAAAAAAACGCAAAACATATAATAATAATAATATTAATAAAATAAAATAAAATTCATAGCTACAGGAATAATTAATTAAGCCCATGGCCGGGGGAGGAATGAAGGGGGGTTCCGGAAAGCGCCACGGGTCTGGGAGGGCTAAGACGGTCGGTCCTCGGAGGGGAGAGCCTGCTCCGTTGGGGCGCTCGGCTCCTCTTGGAAGGGGGACCAGGGGCAGGGCTCCGAGCCGTGGCCCGGCGTCCGACGGTGGTACTAGCCCTGTCACCAGGCCGAGGGGGCGGCTGGGTAGGGGGGTCTCGGCTGGCCGGTTAGCTGTGGGCCGGCGTGGTAGGTCAGCAGCCCCGGCTAGCGGTACTTTGGGGCGGGGAGAGGCCCCTGGTGGCTTGGGGGTGGCTATAGGTCCCACGGGTGTGGGTTTCGGGGCGGCTCCTCAGTTGAGCACTGTGGTTATGGACGCTGCGAGTCCGGGGGGTGGATCTGCTACTGCAGGGGCAGCCTATTCCCCCATGTGGGCGCATTGGCAGGGCGGGGGTCAAGGCTCTTCCTGCGCGGAATGGCTAGGGGCGTGGCAGCCGCCTCGGCCGGGGCGGGTTTTCCTTCGCCTTTCCCTGTTTTTTCTCCGCAGGTTTCGACTGGCTGGCCCTACTGGGGGCAACCGTGGGGGGCTCCTGCTGGAGAGCTGGACGGCGGGAGGGCGTGCACAAGTGGAGGCCCCGTGTCTGTCGGAAGCGGAGGGGGAGCGGAAGCATCAGCTTTGACGCCACCGGAGCCGGGTGTGTCTTCCGAGGTAGCAGCACCAGTGGCAGGTGAGTTGGCTACTGGGGTGAGGGCAGGGGAGGGGGGTAAGAAGCGAGCGTCCAAGCGCAAGCGGTGTTCCGGTCACCGGCGGCGGCGTTCGGGGTCCTCCTCTTCTTCAACGTCTGAGTCGTCGTCCGGCTCGGTGTCCGACGACTTGGCCGGGAGCCCGCGGGCCACTGGCGGGGAGGTCGGCGTGGGACAGGTGGGTTCTGTGCCTTCGGTGGCGTGTTTCTCGGAGTTATGGGAGGGAGTGCCAAAGACTCTGCGGAAAAAGATTGTGAAACGTCGCTACGTAGATATTTTCCGCTTACTCGAAGGTCGGAAGCGGTCGGGGGATAGCCGACGGAAGCGTAAGGAGGACGAGAAGGCGGGTAGGGTCAAGAGAGTGGCTCGGAATGTGGTTAATTGGACTCGGTCTTTCTTGCGTTTGGCGAGTGTATGGGGTCATTCACATCCGGAGCAGTACGGTATGCTGTTGGCTTACGCGGATTCCATACTGGAGGCCTCACAGACTCATGACGGTTGGGCTTGGCTCAACTATGATGAGAAATTCCGTGATAAGATGGAAGAGAATCGCCTGTTGTCATGGGGAACGCAGGACATTAATCTTTGGTTAACGCAGATGGCGATCAGACCTGGCGGGGGAGGTATGGGTGGGCAGAGAGGTGGAGTAGCCACCCCTGCGCAGGCGGATCGGCCCTTTCGATCGGGCGTGCCCCCTGTGTTGCAGAGAACTCCAGGGGGGGGGGGAACGGGGGACTTGTGCTGGCGCTTCAACAAGTCTTCCTGCCCCTTTCCGGATTGCAAATTCCGGCACGCCTGCTCCGTCTGTAATGGGGGTCACCCAGCCCTCAAATGTGTCAAGACGAGTGGCGGGGGCGTGCCAGCCCCCAGCCACAAGTAATGGGGACGTCTGGAGTTTGGCCCCCACCCCTGTTGCGATTGTTGGGTTAGGCCCGTGGCTTAGGAGGTATCCGAAGCGACAGGTCAGCGGTCTTTTGGAATGCGGGTGTAAGGAGGCGTTTCCCATACCGGTGGTGGGCAGTGTAGGGGTACACAAGGCGCGGAATTCGCCTTCGGTGCGGCGTTTCGCGCAGCTGGTATGAGATAAGTTGGCAACTGAGCTGGCCTTAGGTAGGGTGGTCTTTTCCTATTGGTTCCTCGGTTAATGATCACGTTCCTAAGGTTTTTGGGTGCCGTACGTTACGCGTGTTCCGTAGCATCCGAAAAGATGGCGGGTCCGGCGATGACTATTACCTTTTGGGGAGTGGAGTTGGATTCCGTGGCGTTGGAGGCCCGCTTGCCGGGGGAGAAAGTTACGAGTCTGCGGGTGTTGGTCGCAGATGCGCTGGGTTCTAGTAAGCTAACGCTGCGGGAGATGCAGTCTTTGGCGGGGTCCCTGCATTTTGCGTATCGGGTGATCCCGATGGGGAGAGTGTTCTTGCGCCGGTTGTCCGCAGGTACTGCAGGCGACTCTAGGCCGCATCATCGGATTCCGATGTCACGCAGCTTGCGGGCAGATCTGTGGATTTGGGACGATTTTCTTCGTGACTTTAATGGTACCACGGTGCTGAGAGACCCGGAGGTGACTTCTGCGGATCTGCAGTTGTATACTGATGCAGCAGGGGGTTCCGGTTTGGGGGATTTATTTTTGGGGCGCATGGTGCGCAGAAGGCTGGCCTCAATACTGGCGAGCGGTGGGGCTTACGAGGAATATTACCTTCCTCGAGTTGTTTCCCATTGTGGTGGTCCTGTCCTTGTGGCCGGATGGACTCCGCAATCGCAGAGTGCGCTGGTGGTGCGACAACGAGGCGGCAGTGTCGGTGATCAATAACTATTCCCCAAGATGTCAGCCGGTAGCTGACCTGATGCGGCAGGTGGTCTTTTCATGCTTGCAGTTGAATTTAGTGATTAAGGCTCATTGTTGCGGGGTTGGGAGCGGTCTAGTCCCTCGCCCGGGGATTGGCGGCGTCCTATTACTCATGACTTACTGCGTCGGTTATGCGGGGCCTTGCCGCGGGTGGTGGCCACCTACTATGAAGGGGTGCTCTTTCGGGCCGTTTTCGTTAGCCTTTTTTCGGCGCATTTCGGGTGGGCGAGCTGGTTTCGGAGTCGGGGCGGCTTCACAATGGGAGGGAGGTGCAGGTGCGTCACGTGCACTTGCTCGGGATTAGGGTTCATATCCGCCTTGCCCGTTCTACGACGGATCAGGTAGGAATGGGTAGGTGGGTGGACTTGGCCGCGGTCCAGGGTTCCCCCTCGTGCCCGGTCGCGTTGCTGCAGGCGTACTGACGCGTTCGTCCGGAGGCTAGCGGTAGCCTTTTATCCATTAGGTCGAGCGGGTCCTTCCGCGTTGCCAATTTACCGCAGTGCTACGGCTGGCATTACAACAGATAGGTGAGGGCCCTGGTGCCTTCGCCCCTCATTCCTTCCGGATCTGGGCGGCAGCCAGTGCGGCGGTGGCCGGGCTGCCCGATCAGGAGATACAGCGCATTGGGCGTTGGCGGTCGGGAGCTTTCCACTGCTATGTGCGTTTCTGGGGGAGTGGGGGGGGGGCACTAACGGGGCTATTTCTTTGTCTTTCAGATGTGGGGCATGGAAGCTGCTGGATTCCTGGCCACTCCTTTGTCTTTTGGGCGGGTCGGCGAGCAGCGACGCGCCCATTGGGGCTGAATTTGGGACTTTCCGAGCAGGCGGTGACGATCACATGGCTGGGCGAGCGCGGACTCCGGTGGATACAACTCCTGCCTTTGCTTCGGCACCTCCAGCGAACCAGAGGCGCCCCGGAGGTGTTACTGCTCCACTTAGGTGGCAACGATCTCGCTTCATGGACTTGCCGGCAGTTGATTCGAGCAGCTATCAAGGACTTTGGGGTGGTTTTGGGGATGTTTCTGGATGTATTATTGCTATGGTCGGATATCATTCCAAGGCCGTCCTGTAGGGCTCAGTGACGGTGGTCACGGGGTGTGACCAAAATTCGCCGTCTAATTGGCCGGTGGGTGGGCCAGCAAGGGGGCTGTCAAATCTTTCACCCTTGGGTGGACGTGGACTGCCCTGGCCTCTATAGGCCGGACGGGGTGCACTTGTCCCCGATAGGGCTAGATTTACTGCTTAATGATTGGCAGGAGGCCTTGGAAGGTATTCCGTTGGGGGCGAGGGCTGGTCGCAGCTTACCTTTGGGGGGCGGCTCTGGTCGTGGCTGACCTGAGCCGGTGGCGGGATCCCGGAGGTTTCCGGGGTCCGGAGCCGGTGGCAAGCATGAGGGCGGGGGTGGGGTACCACGACCCGGTTAACCCCTCAGGCTTTTGCTAATAGCATGGCGAAGCCGGAAGAGGGAGGGCGTGGAAAATGTCGGGCCTGTGCCCGGGGGAAGCGGATGCGGCGTCACCTTGCTACTAACACGGCGGGTGAGAGCTCGCTCTGCTTGGGGGGGGGGGTGGGAGTTAAAATGTGTTGATGTTGTATTATGTGTGTTTAAAAGGTTATTAAAGCTGCGACCAGTTTAAGTCCCAAATGGTTGTCATGTGTTTGTTTTGAATTAATCTGTCGGGGAAAGGAAAGTGGGGGTGGGGCCCTGGGGGGGGGCGGCGCGGGGGGGGCGAGAGGCGACATGCCGCCTTACCCGGTTACAGCAAGGCCGCGGGCCCCGTCCGCGTGGCCGCTCCTAACCGGGGGGGTGGCGGGCCGTTCGCCCCCCCCCCCTCGGTTGCGGCGGCGGCGCGCGGCTCGATGGTGCCCGCGCGGCCGGGCGCCTCATTGGCTCCCCGCGGCGTTTAAAACGCCCGGGAGCCAATGAGGAGGCTAGGACCCGGCGGCGGGGGGGGGTGAGTGGCGCGGAGACCCAGCTCTGCATTGGCAGTTGCTGGGTCGGGGCTGGAGGCTCCAGACGCCCGCCCGCCCACCCTGCCTGGGAGAGGCTTTGGGTGGGGGGGGGTTTTGGGTTGTTGCAGCTGGAAGGGGGGGCTTTGGCGGGATCCCGGAGGTTTCCGGGGTCCGGAGCCGGTGGCAAGCATGAGGGCGGGGGTGGGGTACCCCCGACCCGGTTAACCCCTCAGGCTTTTGCTAATAGCATGGCGAAGCCGGAAGAGGGAGGGCGTGGAAAATGTCGGGCCTGTGCCCGGGGGAAGCGGATGCGGCGTCACCTTGCTACTAACACGGCGGGTGAGAGCTCGCTCTGCTTGGGGGGGGGTGGGAGTTAAAATGTGTTGATGTTGTATTATGTGTGTTTAAAAGGTTATTAAAGCTGCGACCAGTTTAAGTCCCAAATGGTTGTCATGTGTTTGTTTTGAATTAATCTGTCGGGGAAAGGAAAGTGGGGGTGGGGCCTGGGGGGGGGAGGGGGGGCGAGAGGCGACATGCCGCCTTACCCGGTTACAAGTCTATGCAATGGAGGATTACACTTTGTCACAAAAGAATGGAAAGAACTGAATATTTCCTGACCGGTAGTTCTTCCTTTTAAAGAAATCATTCCAAGTAGTTCTTCTTTAACACTGAAGTCTTCAAAAACCATCCGGATAAAGACTAACAACTGGGCTATGTCTCTTATGTCTCTAGATTCATCCGGTTGGAGTGAGAAAGCAAGACAATTTGAAACATCCTCCAACAATTGTCCAGTTGTGTCTCCACATATCTTTTCTATTCGCCGCACGACGGTGTTTCTTGACAATTTTACATCTTGAATAGCAGCTATGATCTCTTTCTTATTTTTAAATCCTTCAAAAAGATTGTCAACTGCTTCAAGAAAACAATCTTTTACAAATTCCCCTTCAGTGAAAGGTTTGCATTTCTTTGCGATCAGGTTGCTGACCTTGAAGGATGCTATGGTTGCATTGACCAAATGTGACCTTGGCTTCGCCATCAACTGTTGCTGAGTAGCCAATTTCGATTTAAGTTCTTGAGCTTCAGTTTACGAATTTCACTTTTGGGTGGAAAATCAGCATCAAACTTATTGCTATGCAGAGCCTTATAAGGATGTTCCAGAGTACCCTTTTTGGGCAAGGATACTGGGGCGTTACAAATTAGACAACAACACTTGTCTTTCACCATGATGAAGAAGTAGTCCATTTCCCATTCATCATGAAAGTGGTAGGTTTTGCTCTTCCTTGGAACCCTCATCTTCGTTATACTGGTGTGGCTGGATGTAAGAAGGCCAAATCTGCTAAGTTAGTATAAACATTGGCTGAATCTGGTCTAAAACTATCACTGTCCTAAAGTATTAAAGATCAACAGGAACTGAAGACCTCTGGATGATGTGCAATACAAGGACTGGAGATGCCAAAACCACACATGTAGTTCTAAAAGTAAAAATAAGAATTCATCATACTGGCACCAATAATCAAATACCACCAAACAATCATCAAAAAAACTCAAACACCTGTCCAGCAAACCAAATAAAATCAAATACCGCCAAACAAGTTCAAATACCACCACACACGATTTAATAAATTCTGCACACAGTATAGAATCAACGCGAAGGCAAGGCAAAATAAAATTGCAGTGTAGAATCAATGCAGAGGCTAGGCAAAATAAAATTGCAGAGGCAAACAAAAGTAACAGTGGTTTGAACCAATTCGAAGGCAAGGCATAGGCAAGTTAGAACAAAATCGGAAAAGCCCTCCAAAATCACCAAATTCTTGACAATTTGTTGTGTCTGCCTGAAAACGTTTAATGAAAGTGAACTATAAAGCGACCAATGACCAGCACACGACACAACTAATACAGTAAGTGTATTCAGGTAAAGCCAGGGCGAATGGATATCGCCCGGTATATAACACACTTCTAAGGGGTGTTGGGGCGGGGGCAGGAATGGGTGATTCTGAGAGGCAGGAGACCAGGTATGATGCCGAGCCTGTGGCGTCTCATTGCAGGGAGCTGGCGGCGGCCCCCTGGGGTACCCACAAACTATTGGCACGAAAACAACAAGCGCCCCCAATACACCCGCAGGCAAGATTCCCGCAGGCAGGGAAAAAAGACAGGCAAAGGATCAGCAGCGGCAGCAAGCCCTCGGCAGATGACCTGCCGGCATGAGCTCTCTCCTAGCGACGGGGCGAGCTGCTGGAGAGATGGAGCCAAGCGGGCTGGTGATCTACCTCTGACCCCTCCACAATCTACAGGTAGATTGTGATCTACCTGTTGGACATGCCTGATGTAGAGTATCAAGTGAGAGTTTGGCTGCAATCAGCATCTTTCGTGCCATGTTATTAGCCACCTAGTCTATAGCATTTGGATTTTGGTTTTAGATTTAATTGCTTGTCTTCCAAAACCTGAGCTCAGGGTGAATTACATTCCAAGTATGGTAGATATTACCCTTCCCCAGAGGACTTAGAATTTAATAGCTTCATTTATTAATGTGTGTTAATGTGTTAACAAATGCTAATGTACATTAATGAGCAATAAATAATGTAATGTGCCACTGAGATTCTACGGTATGTTTCTATGTAATCCCATTCATCTCAATGGGGGCTATTTATTATCTATATAGTTAGCTCAATGTAATGCTCATCACTGAGCCTCTAAATCTGTATCTGAGGCAATGCAGAGTATAGCAAGCTGCTCATGGCCATAAGGAATCAGACCTGGATTTAGGAGAAGACTGCTTTTGCTTACTTTAGGGTCATGTGCATGTCCTGCTTCAAAGGAGTGCCACTGTGTCACTATGACCTTCCTCTGATCCTCTTCTGGCTCTCCAGTCTTTGGGATCTCAGAAACCCATTCTGCTGCTCTATGGGGTCTACTGTATTGAAAATTTGTGGGAAAAGCATGATTGTAACCCTGGCTTCCTTGATAGTGAAGGAACAAAAATGCAAAAAACAAAGGAACACCCCCACAAAAAGACAATTAAAAAGAAGCATGGGTATAAAAGTTAACAAAAATCAATAAAAAATAATTTTTTGTTAACTTTAATCCCCCTGCTTCTTTTTTTGCTTCCCTGGTAGTCAGTCTTCTACTCCGGCCACTAGGCTATTCCTCCCTAGTGGGAACCTGATAGTGACCTGTATTGGCCACTATTGGAAACAAGATACTGGGCTTAGTGGTCCTTTGCTATGGCATAGTGGTTGGGACATACTACCTTGGGCTGGAAAGGCTGTGGCTTCTAGTCCCACAGGTCCTCCTTGTGGCATTGGATAAGCCACTTAACCCCCTGTTGCCTCAGGTACAAAAAGCAGATTGTGAGCCTTTTGGGGACAAGGGAAAAATATATATACAGTACCTGAATGAACATCGCTTTGATTGGCAGAAAAGCGATATATAAGCCTGGTTAAATAAATAAAAATATGTTATGTTACTTTTTTTCTCCCTCTTTTTACCATGACTTTTATTATACTCATTTTCTGTGGGCCTGATAATGAGTTGGGATGGTTAGGCGTGAGTATAGGGTCATGTAAATAACGTAAATAACAAGCAGTTTCCTGTATAGTTGTACCATATATGTATATAGTTGACCATGTTTCCCTATTCAAGGGAACCACTGATGTACATAGTTACCCCGTTTCTCCAAGTTTCTACTCCCTGTTAAATGTAATGACCAGACATATGTAAACTGTCGGATGTTTCTGTTCAATGTAAACCGCGCTGATAGTAAATAGTGCGGTATATAAGAATTGTTAATAAATAAATAAATAAATATACTGCCCTGGTATTGAATATCTGGGGTCGCCGCACATGTCCGGAAGCCGCAGAGGCTAAGTGGGTAGTGGTAATATTCCACTGCTGCCCAGTTAGCTTCTACGTGTAAAGAGAGGCCAGCTTTTGCAGCACCCATCTTTTGCCAGTAGAAGCAAACTGGGTAGCGGTGCAATATTGCCACTACTCAGTTAGCCTCTGTTACTGCCCACGACATGCCCCGATGCTAAGCCGTCAGCATCAGGACATCTAGGGAAGAAGATCGGGGATATTCAGCGGCACTAACCATATTAGTGCCATTGAGTATCCAGCTGAGCGGCATTTACATGGTTTATAGGGCTGTAAACCATGTAAATGCCTTTTGAATATTGGGCCCTGTGTGTTTATCTGAAACTATTTTGTTTTGTGTATTTTGCAATCAACTGTGTATCACTGGAGAGGACACAAGTCTATAATGAAGACCTGAAGCATTTAGCATTAAAGTCCTTTTTTGTTAGTGCCTCAGTATTATCCCATCATGGTGTTTTGTTTTGTGGCCAACTTTGGTTTGACTACTGCTTTTTTTTTTAAAGAACATAAGAACTGCCAAACTGGGTCAGAACAAGGTCCATCAAGCCGGGTTTCCTGTTTCCAACAGTGGCCAAGCCAAGTCACAAGTACCTGGCAGGTTCCCAAAAACACATATAGGTTCCACAATGCTCATTCTGGGTCCTCTTTAATAATTTTTTATGGACTTTTCCTCCAGCAACTTGTCCAAATCTTTTTAAACCCAACTAGACTAATAGTTTTTACTGCATCCTCCGGTAACGAATTCCAGAGTTTGATTACATATTGACTAAAAAAATATTTCCTCTTATTAGGCTTCATTGTGTGTCCTCTAGTCTTTCTACTTTTGATGGCGTAAACAACTGATCTGTATTTACCCGTTCCACTCCATTCATTAATTTATAGACCTCTATAATATCCCTCCTCAGCCATCTCTTTTCCAGGTTGAAGAGCTCCAGCCTTTAAGCCTCTCCTCATAGGGGTATCCTTCCATCCCCTTTACCATTTTGGTGGCTCTTCTCTCTATCTTTTCTAATTCCGCTATATCCTTTTTATGATATGACAACCAGAATTGCACACAATATTCAAGGTGCGGTCGCACCATTGAGCGATACAGAGGTATTATAATATCCTTGGTTTTATTCTTCATTTCTTTCCTTATGATTCCTAGTATTCTGTTTGGTTTCTTGGCTGCCGCTGCACACTAGGCAGAGGGTTTCAATGTATTATCCACGATGACGCCAAAATCTTTTTCCTCAGTGGTGGTTTCTAAGGTGGTACCTTGCATCGTGAAACTATAGGTTGTTCTTTCCTAGGTGCATAACTTTGCACTTGTCGACATTAAATTTCATCTGTCATTTGGATGTCCACTCTTCCAGTTTATCAAAGTTCTCTTGCAATTTTTCACAATCTTTGTCTACATGTTTATTCACACCTTCAAAAATATAACAGATTAGTAAAACAAGACTATTTTGGCTTGACAGTTCCCTTAAAATCCTTTAGGCTGCCAGTTCAATCAGAACTGGTTTGTGCTGGGCCATGGCACCATGAGTCTTAATACACAACTTTCTGGGAATTTTCCCTTTATAAATCCTCTCTCTTTCTTCTAGTCTAGCCATCACAGCAACAGTACTTGGCCAAAGGACATAAATAGCGACACCTTCTGGAACATAATAATCATACACAATGGTCCGATTTTTGAAAGGCATTTACACAGTTTACAGCCCAGTAAACCATGTAATTGCCTTAAATGGGGATATTCAATGTCACTTACAGTTAGTGCCACTGAATATCTCCTTCTAACTCTGATACACGTCCTGATGCTATGGGCGTGTTGGAGGTGCTCCAGGGCAGAGCAAAGGCAGAGATTGTCGCTAACCGGGCAGCGGCAATATTGCTGCTGCCTGGTTAGCTACTGTGGCTTTCGGTGTGTGGGGCAATTCTCAGATATTCAATGCCGGGGCTGCAGATGACCCCTGCATTGAATATCTGGGGTTAAGGGTCGGTGGGCAGGGCTATGCGCCATAGGGGCTGATAGCCTGCCCAACTCAATATCAGGCCCAATGAGTCAAGCCACCAGATGTCACTGTTATACGAGTGCTAAAACCTCTTTTCCACCCTTAGGCTGGTTATGAACTTTAGATAGATAAAAAGGATCTAAATGGTAGAAACCATTATAAAGAACAAAATTATTGAACATGTAGATAGTCATAGCTTAATGGGAGACAGACAATATGGCTTTAGCCAAGGAAGGTCTTGTGTTACTAAGCTGTTATGTTTTTTTGAAGGTGTGAATAAATAGGTAGACAAAGGTGAGTCAGTTGATATAGTGTATCTGGATTTTCAGAAAGCCTTTGACAAGTTCCCTCACGAGAGACTTTTGGTGAAATTAAACAGTCATGGGATAGGAGGCAGTGTATTATTGTAGATCAGGAACTGGTTAAAAGATAGAAAGCAGAGGGTAGGACTAAATTGAGAAATGGAATAAAATATTGAATAAGTGCTCTCTGGATTTAATGGTGCTGGTGGTTGACACAATTAAGAATCATCTTACGAATATACAAACTGATATCACCAGAGTGACTGAACAATTGAAATCAGTGGAGCCTTTAGAAAGATTTCAGCAACAATATGATGATTTAACTAAGCAGATTGAGCAATTGCAGATGGATGTGAAGAAGATCAAATTAAAGAAGTTGAAAAGAGACTATGACGATTACACTACTGGATATGTGTACCCATGGCTCAACCTGAACAGAAAGGCTGAACGTAGATCATGCAAAAAGGTGGACTTTGAATGTTCTTTGGATGAGTCTAATGAAGAACATCAACAGTCTAAGGAAGGTTTTTTAGAGGATGGTCGAGAGAAGAAGAAGAAGTTTGCACAAGTCAAAGGCAAAGATCTGGGGATTCCCAGAAACAAGACACAACATCATTAGTGATAAATCTATTGGATAAATTGTTGACAGAAGGTCAGTTGATGCTTTTGAATAAAGGGCTTTCATTTGTTTCAAGGGCAAGTTTTAATTCATTTCAATTTTGGTTGGATTTTGAGAAATTTATAAGGAAGCTAAATTAAAAAAAGGTTTTTGCCTCACAGAAGTGCGAAGAAATTACTGCATTGATTGAAGGTGACATAGATCAGTGTGAAGTAAATCATGGTAGGGTTCCTCTATTATTTAAATCTACTTGGAGTCCACCAGGACCTTTGCAATCTGTTCTTTCCATTTATAAGCAACTTGTGCTACAGGCCATTGCAGTGCTCGAAAAAACTTTGTTTAGAAAATCAACGAATGTTCTTTCTATACAAGAAAGACTGGCTCTTAAACGTGCCAATAAAGGCGGCGTGATTGTGATTCAGAATCGAACTGAGTATCTCGCAAAGCTCACCGCCAGCGTTCCGATTCATTAGTGTATATAGAGCTGTCCAAAGATCCTACCTATGATTTACACAGTGAGATTAGAGATTTATCAGGCCGAGCTTTTCATGGACATTGTATTATGAAGAAAGAACTGTCTTTTTTAAATATAAAGTCACCTTGCTTGCCCAAGTTTTACCTTCTGCCGAAAATTCATAAAGATCCATCAAAGCTCCAGGTAGACCTGTAGTATCTACTAGAGGTTCAATTTTAGAACCATTATCAATGTTCATTAATTCTTTTTTGACACCTTTATTGAAAAATATTCCATCATATATACAGGACACTGCCCATTTCCTACAAATTTTAGCAGACGCATCTATGTGGGCAAAGAGCTCTTCTACTTTTCTTGTAACCCTGGATGTAACAGCATTATATAACAGTATTGCCCAGTCGGCAGCTTTAGCTGCTATGAAAACCTGGTCAAGTTGGCTGGCACAATATGGGGATGTCACAGAGATACAGATGGGTTTCTTTATGAGGTCTGCAGAGCTAGCACTATGAAGCTCCGAAAGTAGAGCACAGTTTGGAAAAGGGGCATGGATTTAATGATTTCTGTATAGAGCGAATAATGACGGGGAGGGGAAGGTGAACTTAAGAGGAACATCTTGTCTTTCATGAACAGAGATGGATTTTTTTTACTTCAGACTGTAACCCCTGGTGGGTTGAATGTATAAATAGATTGGGGAGCTTGCTGTTAGTGTTGTATAGGGGGCATTAGTATAATGGCCCTCAGTGTGGATCCAGTGATGGTCATCAAGGGTGGAGCCATTAGGTATATGCTTGTGTGCCTGCGTAGCGTTTTTGTGAAGATGTGTGAGTGACTTGGGCTGCAATCAGAGACACTGTGGACAGTGAAGCGTTGTTAAGTTTAGGTCTTATGTTGGTGCTATGGTTAGGTTTATTTATTTTTCTGTTGGAGTGGTTCTATGGAGCTATAGTGCTTTTGTAAGGAGTTTTTTTGTTTGTCTATTATTGTGGTCCATATCCCCCTGAAGCAGCTGGAAGCAAAATGCTGAATGAACGTCCGAGTGGGTATTGGAGTCAGCTAATTTTGGAATGGAAACTCACGAGTTGTGGATTAGAAAATGAACAATGGAGAACTTATTAAGTTAAGTCCACTGTGAGCTTTCACCACCTAAAGTATATGTGTTTAAGTTAATAATAGAACTGACTATACAAGGATTGATTAAATAAAGGAGTTTTTGGCAGGTCATTGATGTGCAGGTTTGGGTGATACTGTTGGCCTTCTGGATCACGGCTTACCTGTCCACCCAATAAGAGTCTGAGACCTGTCTTTTCTCCTTTTAAGTTTTTTCCTGAAGAAATGCACTATAGATGTGGTATTCTATTTATCTTCAGCTAAGTTCAAGGTGGTCTGTGGTTTGGGTCAGGGTGTATCTTCTATCCCGGCCTGCTCTGAGGATAGCCTGGACTTGACGGGAAAGGTCCGCGTCTGATTCTGGAGTGGCTGCAACATTGTCGGTCACACTAGCATTGGATGTAGACTGGGATTAGCTTCTCAAAATGTATTTTTATTCTTCAGTTAAAGAGTTTATGGGTTTATCTATTAAATTTTTTCCTGATGTATCTAGGGCAACACAGAAAAAGAGAAGGCAGTTCATGCTTTTGAAACCTGGGGTGCTTCAACTGGGTGGGCTATTTTTTCTTCATTTTCCTTGTAAGTGCCTGGTCAGGTTGGCTGGGATTAGTTATGTTTTCTTTGAGCCCCAACAGCTGTGTACCCTTATTTCCTCTAAAAATACTGCTATCCAAACTTCTAGTTTAAACCCCCTAAATGTGAGTTCTGCTAATGTGGGATAATCTAGTTGGTTTTGTTAGATATCTTTTCTTTCTACTCACTATTGCTGTGTTATTTCTTGAATGTGCTAAATATCCTTTGTATTGTGTATCCTCCTTCCTTCAAGTTAGGGAGCTTGTGGGAGTATGCCATGTATGTTTTTTATTTTTTCTTCTTATTTTCTTCCTATGTGTATGGATTAGTTTTAGTTGCTTTAGGGACTCTTTTTCCTGTTCAAGATTGATTCTTGTTGTATTCTTTTGAAATTGCATAAATAAATAAAAAATCCATACATAAACTGATGGTCTCCAAGACCTTTAATAGACCTAGCTGTAAACTGTCATACTCATGGGGTTGGCCAGTTGGACCTAACCCTGCCATAAAGTACCTGGAAACTAATGAGGGTGGATAGGTTAGGGGGAGGAGACTAGCTGGATATGTGCAGTGGTAATCTTCATCTACTCTCACATGTCCGAGGGGTTGAAAGCGGGGAAAGGAAGGGATGGTGGGGGAGGAATGGGGAGGGGTAGGGGGGTGATGATGTCAGAAATGGGGAAAGCTCTTTGACATTGGTTAAACGTTGACTGTGGTGACAAGAAGACTGTATGGTTAGATGGGGTGGGGTAGGTGGGAGGGGCGGAGAAAATGTAAAATGTTAAAAATTTTAAGACTGTGTAAGCTGGTTACTGTATATGGTGTCGCTTGGATATTGTTCAGAGTTATGCTCCTGATGCTGTGTAAGAGTACCCACATGCTGGGAATATATTTGTGTGTTACTAATAAATTGATTTACACTAAACTCAAGGAATACAATATCTTTCAAATCACAGAGTGGCAAAATCAAAAGAAAAGTTGATCAGCTCAGCACTATGTTTTGAACTATAAAATGAAAAGTTCCAAATCTGGGAGAATACTTATCAATTCATAGACATGATCTGGTAATCCATTACATTCTCTTCATAGTCTAATGACCTATAGTACACTCTTCATAAAGGCCAGTCACAGTTGCGGCATGAGCCTTGCCTAGGTTGGCATAAGGAATGTAAGCCATTCTCTAGAATTTAACCCAGGTCTTCTGCCTTGTCCCATACACAGCACTGCCACTGGGCTGGTTGTTGCCTACTATTTTGTGGGTAGATTATTGTCTCTTGAACTCTTAGGAGACTAAGGAGATAGTCGTAGTCACAACTTCTTTTTTTTAACTTCTTAAATTATATTTTCCAACAAAATACAAAGAAAAAATATCAAATTACAATAAAAACAAAATACAAAATACTACTCTTTAACACAAAACAAAAACAAAACAAAAAGGCTATTCACAGCCTACCCCATCCTGTCCCTCCCATCATCATGCGATCATCAAGGACTATATAGAAATAAAAAACAGCTGAAGGCCTAAGAGGCCTACAAGGGCTATGGAACATCCAAGCACTCCACTACATAAAAACGAGAAGATTTGACTAATGACCCCTTATTGTATCTCATATCGTGCTTTGGAGATGTAATTCTGAAGGGGTTTCCACTTGAGAAAAGTGGAAGGCATAAGGGTTCTACCACACCGTGGCATTTGCTCATATTTATAGCATAGGCACAAGCGGTTCCACCATTCATGTCAACTAAGCTCTGCTGTATATTTCCAGTTAGAAATAATGAGATGCAGGGCCACTCCCAGCATGAAGTCAAATAAAAACTGACAATCCCTCTGTAACGACGACATGCCAATTGCTGACCGAAAAACGACCACAGACCAGAAGAGAGTGGCCCTGAATCCCAACACCTCTTGAATGTGATTCCATATTGAAACCCAATAAGACTGAATGTTAGGGCAATCATACACCACATGCCTCAAAGTGCCGACATCTCCCCGACACGACCAACACTCATTCCCAGCTGCCTTATCCCATTTAGCAATCTTTACCGGAGTAAAGTGAGCTCTGTGCACAAAGAAGTACAAAGCTTTTGAGATAGAGGCAGACTGAGAAACCCTGTTTATCTTACTCCAGAATTTTGTACAAGTTTTCGGAGAAAGCAAATAGAATGCTAGGTATCATAAGGAAAGGAATGGAAAATAAAACAAAAGATATTATAATGCCTCTATACCGTTCCATGGTGAGACCGCACCTTGAATATTGTGTGCAATTCTGGTCGCCGTATCTTAAAAAGGATATAGCGTTATTAGAAAAGGTTCAGAGAAGAGCCATCAAAATGGTAAAGGGGATGGAAGGATACTCCTATGAAGAAAGGCTAAAAAGGTTAGGGCTCTTTAACCTGGAAAAGAGACGGCTGAGGGGAGATATGATAGAAGTCTATAAATTAATGAACGGAGTGGAACGAGTAAACATAGATCGATTGTTTAGGTTATCAGAATATAGAAAGACTAGGGGACATACAATGAAGCTACAGGGTAAACTATTTAAGACTAATAAAAGAAAATATTTTTTCACTCAACGTGTAATCAAACTCTGGAATTTGTTACCGGAGGATGTAGTAAAGGCTGTGTGTAGCTGGGTTTAAAAAAGGTTTGGACAAGTTCCTGGAGTAAAGGTCCATAAATCATTATTAAGAAGGGACCCAGGATATCAATGCTTGACCAGTACAAGCATTGTGGAACCTGTGTCTTTTGGGGAGACTGCTAGGTACGTATGACCTAGATTGGCCACTGTTGGAAACAGGATACTGGGCTTGATGGACCTTGGTCTGACCCAGTATGGCATATCTTATGTTCTTATGTTAACTTCCCCAGTGTCATGTTCCCAGATTCATTGAACACCAATGGCTTGAGAACTGTTGTTCTGAACCACCAGTTTATAGTAGTAAGAAGCCACCCCAGAGGCTATATGCGCTGAACCTATCTTACTCAACAACCCCCACTCGTCAGACAATGATGTAATATCCAAATGGGATTTCTCTATACAATGCCTCAGTTGAATCCATTGAAAGTATAGGGATTTAGGCAAATCAAATTCACTTCGTAGAGAAGCAAAAAGGTTTCCACTTGACATCCATTATCAGTTGGCCAACACTCCAAATGCCCCTGCTAAACCTTTGTTGCCATGGGAATGAACTTTGATTAATTTAAAAAAAAGGACTGTGCCAGATGGATATTAGGGGTATGTTTACTAAACTGTGGTAATGTCATTCGCATTAGGTTCCACATTAGGTTCCGCGGTAAAGGCACCTTGTAAGGTGCCTAGTAAGGTGCCCAGTAAGGTGCCTAGTAAGGTGTCCTGTAAGGTGCCTTATAAGGTGCCCTATAGGGCCTCCTAGGCTAAGCACCATATTAGGCACCCTTGGACAAGGCACCGCAGAAGGCACCCTGGGCTATGGAACCATAGGTTAAGGTGGCCTAACAAGGTTATGGTGTCCTAGGTTAGTGTGCCCTAGGGACTGCAAGGTGCCTCAGGATGACATGCATGACCTATGCGGAACAATCCGCGATCAGATACCTCGGCGTCACACTAGACCAGAACCTAAATATGCAGGCTCATATAAGTAACACTGTAAGGGCAGTATATCATAAAATTAGATCCCTTAGGTACCTGCGATCTCTGCTGGAGCCAGATGATTTCAGGACTATCTATCAGGCACTAATTATCCCACATTTCGATTATGCAAATGCAATACTGCAAGGACTCCCCCAAACCACCCTAAACCCACTGCAAATGGCAATGAACACCGCAGCAAGAGTACTACACGGAGCATCCAGGAAAGACCATGTCACACCCATAATGAAACAACTCCACTGGCTCCCGATTCAAGGTAGAATTACATTCAAGACCTTGCTGCTCACCTTCAAAGCCACCAAAGGTCTCTCGTCAACATCACTAACAGAGCTAATCCAGATGACACCCCACAATAGGGACAGAAGGTCAGTAGCTCAAAACACCTTGATAGTCCCAAGATCAATAACTCAATGCACCAAGTCAACATCCAGCAGGACCTTCAAACTTTATGCACCAATGATCTGGAATAACCTCCCTCACAACATCCGATCAATCCCGGACCTATGCCAATTCAGGAAGGCCGTGAAACACTACCTCTTCCTCCTACACTACCCGGAAACCAATAGAAACTCAGCACCATTTGCCGAAACCACCCAAATCTCCAATGTCTAAAACCATACGAACACATGACCAGTCTATAAATTGTATATATTGTATATATTGTTGTTGTACATAGTTACCCTGTTAGCCAAGTTGAATATCCTGTTCATATGTAAACACAAAGTACTATTGGAAATGTGTATGTTCATTGTTTATTGTAAACCGCGCTGATGCTGAATAGCGCGGTATAAAAGAGACTTTAAATAAATAATAAATAAATAAATAAATAAACAGAGACAGATGTAGCCCTAACACTAGATAGAGCACTCAGGAAAGGCAATGAACAGGTGAGTGAAGGAGGGAGAAGTGGGAGCTGCTGGACTTGCCATATCTGCGGGCATCCCATGTGCCTGCCAGTACTGATGACAAACATGGTGGGGCAGCTGTACCACAGCACAGGGTATTGGCTATGTAAAGTACTGGAAAAACAGTTGGTGGCAGACGATGGGAATACGTGTCCCCCAGTGGAGGCGGAGGTGGCAGGATAGTTACAATGATGGGTGGACAGAGGAGTGGTGGTGCCATGCAGATCAGGCACAGGTGAGGCAAGCATGAAGAGGCGCAATGCAGGAAAGGGTAACAGTGCATGACATGGGGTGGCAGCCTGCACTGGCAGACAGGAGTCTACACAGCTGACAGACGCAGATAGACGGACCGAGGGAATGTTGGCAATTGTGGCGAGGGTATTATGGGCTGAAAGCACAGATCTGCAAATATATGACTGATACAGGCATGCATACTATTTGAGTAGGACAGGCATGAGAGGAGGGAACAATGAGGAACTGAACCCATGAACACTGCCAAGAATGGCATTGTATTAACCAGTAGGCTATACCTACATGGTGTATGTCACAGCAATGTCTGGGTACAGAAGGACTGCAGGTCACCGCACAAACTGTCTGCTCTGAGTGCCAGGATAGGATAACCCCACCAGTACCCATGATGCAATGCACATGCTGAATAGCAGTCTACAGCTGATCACCAAATGGGGTCTGCACCTCTCCGGTACCTCAGCTTGGAAAGACGAACTGACAGTGCGTGATACTGGCACAGAGTAGCTACAGACCATGCCATTGTGCAGGTTCTGTGTTCACCCTGAGGGATAGGATGGGTGCCCAGTACTAGGTCCGCAGTACATGTGGTGCTAGAGATTGGTCCTGCTGTACATCCCCATCACTACCAGTGTATGACAGGTGTTCCTTGCAGTGCAGCCAAAGGTAATTTGGTTTCCATCTGTATCCTACAGTCACATGTGGCCCTGTGGAACCAGACACCAGCCAGATTGGTGTGTACCCTGTGTTAGGGTCTGGCTGACATGGGCAGCTGTTATCAGGGCAGAGGGGTTCCTAGAATTGCATGAAGTATGTGTAGCAGTGCCTTTATAGGTCACAGGGGTATATACTACATACCCCAAAGGGCCCCACATCACCCTTTTTCTAGGTAAAGAACAGGTGCCCCTGCCCCAGGGAAAGCAACCTCGATCGTATTTGTATGAGACAGCCCTCCAGGGTTGGTTTCCCAGAGCCATACCTATGACTGGGGCAGTGGCAGACCAGCAGCAATGCTGGGGTTAGGTATGGAAAACCCCAACTGCCTCCCACCACTGTCTGCCAGTCACCAGCAAACAGCATAGTCAGACTGTACTTAAAGGTGTTCTGACCATGCACATTCTAACTGCAGACAGTCCACCAGCCTGCTTACAGAGGAACTATGTGCAGCAAACAGGCAACTCAGTGATTGGTACCCCAAGACTGGGGAACACAAATATGTCACTGGAGACAGATAGTGTAGAGCGCTAAGTGGGAACCTAGACCTGCCATGGTCACTGCTCGGTCAGAGTGAGTGCCCTCCCAGCATGCCATGCTGTGGCCACCCTGTCCATGAAGGTGGTGGTCAGGCACTACAGTGTCCCAGCCATTGCCGCACACCCTGTGAAGATGCATCCTGGCCAATCTGCCCTGTCATGGCCATACCCAAAATATCTTGCTCCTCATTATGCACCTATTCAGGCTAACGCTGGTAACAGTGGGACATTTTGGGCCCAGTGAAGGGTGAGCAGCCACAGAACAATGGATAGACATACACACACGCTCACTCCTATTGCAGCATTGTACAAAGATAAAGGTGGTTGGCAACCCTGCCCGCCACACTGGTCCTGATCACAGTGCCGAAATTGATAAACTGTGCAGGTGGTAGTAGTAGTGCTCTGGTGATAACTTCAGCTCAATGCTGTGGTCAACAGTCTGACTCTCCATGCATCTTTGGATTGTGGAGCCTGTGTAGGTGGGTGTTTGTTCCCCTGTTCACCGCTGCTTTGGGCTTTGCACATGTTGCTGTTGTATCTGCATTGTGGGGTAAAACATAGGGACATGCTCTGCAGGAACCACAGCTGGGGCTTGAACCTGTGACCCTCTGCTTCTGGACACACTGGCTCGGTGTACTGCACCACACTGTTGCCACAGATGCACAATAGTCCCTGAGGCTACCTGTACTTTTCCTCAGCCAGACTTTGTATGTTGCACTGCACACCATGTACTGATGCAGGGCATGGCCTAGGTCCACTGCAGGGAGGTGGCAATGCCCCCTCCAGCACGGGCACACCCCTCCTGCCAAGCTGACATGGCCATTTGCTGTTTGTGCTGGTAGTGCGCAATCCCAGGCCATCCACTGTCTAGGTAGGCGCCCACCTAGGGAGCGGATCCCGGGGTGGGGGGCCATACATGGACATCCTTACATCCCCCCCCATCACTGTCTACCAATATTATGTCCCTTCCACATGGGGGCGGGATAGGTGGGGTGATGTCAGGTCAGTGCCCTAGCAACTATTGGCTAGGGTGAACCAGGTAGATATAGTGGATTGTGTTTGGCCTTGGTCAGCTGCTGTCTTGCTGATTTCCGGTTTCTATGTTCCTATGTGCCACCTAGGCACCCGCCTGGTCCATCCTGTGCCCCAGCTGCCCATGCTACATGTCCCGCCTGCGGCCCCCTATGCCCCATTTGCACCATCGCCATAGTGGCCATTCATACTTTGGCACTATGGTGTTGCTGAAAATGGAGCACTACTATCACATTTCTTGTGCTCCCTGCCTTGGCTGTACACTGCTGACACTTAAATGGTTTCTCTCTCCTGCAAATGTGCATCTAACGGCAGGTTTTCATTCGCGGTAGAATTCAGCCCTTCAGTTCAGCGCGTTAGTGTGAAAGGGGCCTCTCCCCACCCACTCTCCACCCATTGACCCTTCTCTCCACCCTCTCTCCACCTTCTGCGGTGTTTACCGTGGCCGGGGACGTTAACGATCGTTAAGTAACGTTAATGTGCGTTAATATTATATACCGCGCGTTATGTAACATTAACGATCGTTAACATTACATAACGCGCGGTATGTAACGTTACCGCAGTTTAGTAAACATACCCCTTAGTTTCGATAGACAATCCCCCTTAGGAATTGCATTTGCTAACTGTTGAAAAGCTTTCTGAGGGTCCGATATAACCCTATGAGACTTCAACTGCTTTAAAGACACCATGCCAGGAAGGAGATTTAAGGGGAAAGGAGCACTTAATCTCTCTTCTAGGTCAAGCCATGCTGGACGTATACCTACGGCCTCCTCCACCCTTCGTGAACCTTGCTTTAACAAAAAAGCACAATGATAGGCCTGAAAGTCTGGGAAATTCACCCACCCCCCTCTTCTTTTTTAGATTTAAGTTTCCTAAGAGTAATTCTAGGCGGTTAATTTTTCCTTAGGAATTGAAGCAGGATCCTTTCAATTTGACGATAAATTTTACTTGTAAGAAAAACTGCTAGCATTTCTAGCACATAATTCACTTTAGGAGTGAAAGTCATTTTGATAGCTTCAAGACGACTCCACCAAGAGAGATAGACCGGCGACCACTTTGCTGTTATATTACGAACCGTAGATAGGATCTCCTCTTCATTGTACTGTAGGGTTTCACTAAGTGGGTAGCAATAGTGAACTCCCAAATACTTCACCATCTTAGGCTCCCACACAAAAGGAAAATCCTCCAGATCCGTCCTACACACTCTTGAGTTTAAGGGAAATGCGACAGATTTTGACCAATTAATTTTATAGCCATACAATCCTGAGTATTTATCTATCAATTCTAAAATAATTGGTATGGAGCTAGGCGTTGTGAATAGCAGCAAATCATCAGCATGTGCAGATAGTTTAATTTCCATGCCATCAATAGAGACGCTCTTAACTGCAAGGCTTTGCTTTATCAATAGGGCCAAAGGTTCTAAGGCCAGATTGAAAAGAATGGGAGAAAGAGGACAACCCTGACGGGTACCACGCCCTAGAAGACATTTTCTAGGCTAAGTCTCATTCACAGAAATGTTCGCACTTGGTCTCGCATACATAAGTTTGATTAGGTTGCAGAAACCCTCACCAAATCCAAACCACTTCAGAACAGCAAACAGGAAAGGCCACTCCAGCCCATCAAACGCTTTCTCTGCATCTAGCGAGAGTCCCACAAGAGGGCCCTCTGTTCCCTCTGCGCCTTCCAAAACGTGAGAAAGCACTCTGGCATTATCGGCTGCAGAGCGTTCCTCAGTAAAGCCACATTGGTCCGGATGAATCAAAGAAGGGATCAATTTCGAGAGACGACCAGCTATGATGGCCACAAAGATGTTATAATCTGTGTTTAACAATGAAATTGGCAGATAGTTACTGACTAACTGAGGGTCCTTCCCAGGTTTGTCAAGAACAACAATGTTTACAGAGGCGAACATTCCAGTCTGTGCCTCATTGTCCAAAAGAAGTCTATAATATTGTTGAAGGTATGGTCCTAAAGTTTTGGAAAAAGTATATAGAATTATAGAATTCAACCGGAAGGCCATCTGGTCCGGTAGTCTTGCCCACTTGCATAGAGTCAATAGCCTGGGTAATTTCCATGACTGTGATCTGCTTATCTAATCCCACAGCAGTTTCTTGATCTAACACCAGCCTCTGAATATTAGTCAGTAGTCTATCAAACTCCTTCTCAGAGAAATCTATCTCTGGGGAGTATAACTGAGTGTAAAATTGGCAAAAGGTCTCTGCAATGTCAGGGTCCTTGACAATCAAATGTTGCACTTGAGGATCCCTTAAAGCTGTAATGCGAGAAGCTTCCTTATGACCCTTTAATGAGTTAGCTAGCAACCATCCAGCTCTGTTACCTTCCAAGTAGTATCACCCTTTCTGCACTTGAATATTTTGTGAAGCCTCAGTGGTCAGACTCGAATTATATCTAAATCTAAGGCGCTGTAATCTTATCAGAATATTAGGATCAGTTTTCTGGCCTAGAATGTGTTCTCCCTCTTTAATCTGCTTGTCTAGTGCACCAGGATGGTCTCGCAGAATTCCTGACTGCCAAGAAGAGTCCTATCAAATTGCCAACGTGAGTGAGATTGATAACTCGTTGAGTCAAATAGGGTGAGTGAGATTGCGGAATGATCAGAGATGGGAGCCGCATGGATATTGGACTCACTGATGCTAGAACAGAGTCTCTTGGAGACTAGAAAAAAGTCTATATGTGATAATGAGTTATGAGAAGGAGAAAAAGTAAATTCTTTGTCCATAGGGTGCTGCAACTGCCATATGTTTATCAGGCCCAATTCCTGCATTAAAAATACAAGAAACGGGTGAACCTTGGGAACCCTAATGGTTCTCACTGTACTCCTATCTACCAAGGGGTCAAGCACGAGGTTGAAGTCTCCTCCCACAATAGTCGGATATCTGGACACCTCCTGTGCCAAGGCCGTAGTGGAGCAAAAGAAAGTAGGGAGGCAAGGAAGGAACTATTTATTTACCACTCTTATCTCATAAAGCCAGGCCCGACACAGGCCGTGTTTCGCTTATGTCTTCATCAGGGGCTTTTGGCTACAACAACATGTAAAAACAACATTAAAAACATTCATAATCCGTAAAAACAAATTATAAACGTAAACATAATAAAATCAACACAATTAAAGCACCTATGCACTTGTTAGTACATTAATAAATAACTAAAACATCAATAAATGAATATAAATAAACAGTAAAGTACAGCATAAATATTATCTTAAAAATATAAATAAATAAATAATTATGTCTATAAAAAAGACATTTCATAATCACACAGAAATACAAAATAATATATGCCTAAAAAGCAAAATAAAATGTGACAGTATAATGCTAAAACATAAAGTGACTACTAGATTGAAAAGCAATATAACCTATATCTCCATATAATAAAGGATAGTTACATTACCCAAACCCAGGAAAAAACGCAACAGGAACCCTCATCTCGTGATGTGCGTCTAATCACTTCTATTGCATACTCTTACCTCTGCAACTGATGTCCCAAACAATTAATACTGTAAATGTTGCAGCACCACAGCACTCAGAATACTTACAAAACGATCTCAGCTGCAATGTAAACAACATATCTCCATTAATCCTACCATAAATCTTGTTCCAAAAATGGAAAGGAATCCATGCTTATTATCATGTTGTCACTTGTTGCCAACCGATCAAATAATCCTATTAAAACCCACTGTTAAAAATCAACCAATCATTAAAACCTTACATTAATAAACCTATAGAACTATGTTGTGTTTTTTCCTGGGTTTGGGTAGTTTTAGTTTTTAGCACAAAATGGTTTATCTGGGTATACCATTTTTTGGTATTTAGTCATTGTGTAATTAGTGGACCTCTGTGGGTGTACCCATCTAGAATGGCCCTTTTCTTTTCCTTTTTCTTTTTCCTTTAGTAATTACAGTGTGTCAAGGTGAAAAATTATACAGGTAAGGATAATGTAACTATCCTTTATTATATGGAGATATAGGTTATATTGCTTTTCAATCTAGTAGTCACTTTATGTTTTAGCATTATACTGTCACATTTTATTTTGCTTTTTAGGCATATATTATTTTGTATTTCTGTGTGATTATGAAATGTCTTTTTTATAGACATAATTATTTATTTATTTATATTTTTAAGATAATATTTATGCTGTACTTTACTGTTTATTTATATTCATTTATTGATGTTTTAGTTATTTATTAATGTACTAACAAGTGCATAGGTGCTTTAATTGTGTTGATTTTATTATGTTTACGTTTATAATTTGTTTTTACGGATTATGAATGTTTTTAATGTTGTTTTTACATGTTGTTGTAGCCAAAAGCCTCTGATGAAGACATAAGCGAAACACGGCCTGTGTCGGGCCTGGCTTTATGAGATAAGAGTGGTAAATAAATAGTTCCTTCCTTGCCTCCACGCTTCTGACTGGGTTTGGTGTGTGGCGCGTGGTTTGTGCTTTTTTGTTGGACTGCAAAAGAAAGTAGGGCAATCAATATTAGGAGCATAAATATTAATTAAAGCCGTTTCAGTGGATCCAATTTTGATGACAGTCATTGTCCACCACCCATCAGTATCAGACCTAATTTGTATAATCATGGGGGATAGAGCTTTCCTCACTAAAATGGCTATCTCATTTTTCTTATGATTGACAGCTGAGAAAGCCACTAGAGAAAAGGGTTTTATATCTAGTTTTAACGACTCCTTCACATTCAAGTGTGTCTCCTGTAACAGTAAGATGTCAGCACTTTCTTTACGACCATACAGAAGAATCTTTTTCCTCTTTATGGGATTGTTAACGCCCTTAACATTCAGTGAAACTATCTTAAAGGAAGACATACTGACAATATAGCACAGATTGACAGTCAAATGTTGCAAAAACATACCAAATTGTAGCATATAGTTTTACATTGTAGAACAACACCTTAAACGCCCACAGAGTAGTAGCTGCACTTATAGCCCAGAAAAGAAAACCTAAAAAAATGAGCCACAATTTAGCCCTAGCCCCTGCACATGATCGCTCACAGTAAGAACGCATAATTCTGAAAAACAAACCTCCAAAACCACCAAACCCAGGGGGGCTATAAAACACACAAAACTTAGCGGGGAGCCCACCAGGACAAGACAGACACGGAGGGCAAAGTGACCTAGTACATTCCCACTTCTTTGTCACTTAAAGTATCGCATCTTGCCCACCACCCGCATCAAGAGTAGAGACAGTGTCCCCAAAACCCAAAACTCCAGAACTGTATAGCAGGGCAGCCCCTGTCGAATCAGTTTATAACCTAGAAGACCCCAACCTAGTAAATACCACTCTTCCAAGCCCCGTCACTCTCTCAACCGCCATAGACATCACAGACAACATAAAACACAAAAGAAGAAAGAAACAGCTGGAGAAATATCTTGACCAGGATAATACCGTAGAGCTCCTTCAAAAGAGACAAAATAAATCTCACACTATATAGCAATACTGCATGATTGAATGTCACTTCTGCATAGATATGTCGCCACTACACGACCTCAGACCAGTCAAACGCCCATGATAGCAAGCACTGTAGAACTTTTGCAAACAGAAACTGCTAGGTAAATTTCACCGCATCACCACCAACTCCTTATCTTCCAAAAATGCATATAACTCCCCTGGATCATCAAAAGTCTTGTTTATGCAGCATGACTCTCATGCAGGCAGGATAAAGCAGCCCAAAATGGGTCTGCAGCTGCAATAAGTGTGGATGTAGCACCAGAAAACTCTTCCTCCAATCCACCATCACCTTTGTGAAGTCTGGGAAGAACAGGAGTTTGTGTCCCTGATATTCCAAAGTTGAAAGTGCTCTGGCTGCTCCCATTATTTGCAATGCAATGCAATGTGTGCCTTTGAGTCAGTCCTGACTCCTGGTGACCCAGAAGCTCTGGGGTTTTCTTGGCAGTGTTGCTGGAAGTAAATTGCCAGGCCTTTCTTCTGAGGCAATGGAGGGTTAAGTGACTTGCCCAAGGCCACAAGGAGTGTTAGTGGGAATTGAACCCTGGTTGCTTGGTTACCAAGCCAGCGTTCTAACCACTAGGCTACTCCTCCACTCCTATTTGCAATACTTGTTGAAAATGCAAGAATTTCAAGATGATTGGGCGTGGATGCTTGCCTGCAGCCATGGACTGAGTAGGTACTCGATAGGCACACTTGATCTCGAATGGCATGGCAAACTTCAACTTTAACATCCCCGGAATCATGGCCTGCAAAAAGGACACCATATTAGGGCCCTCTGCTCCTTCAGGAACTCCCAGTATTCTTATGTTGTTCCTCCGAGAGTGGTTATTACGGTCTTCCACCTCTCTTTGCAGTGAATGAATCAACTTAGCCTGCTTCTCAACGGCCTTGAGCCTCTCCTCATGCGATGCACCACGTTCTCTATCTTCTCCAAATGAGCCGTAATTGACTCCAAAGAAGCTTTCAAGGAGTTGATATCTTCCTGCATTGAGCACAGCGAGTCTCCATTAGATTTGACCAAGTCTTTGACTGCCTGAATCTCAACCAGAAGTTCCTGCAAGGCCTCAGGACAATCTCGGATGACCGCCATCTTGTGAGGAGAGAGAGGTTCCATTTTGGTTCTCTTTGCGTTGGCGTTTTGAGATACTTGCTAATCCAGCCACGTCGGCTTGGGGCCTGACATATCCGGGATCGAATGATATCAAAGTAGGTAGGAACTATTTGATTAAAGATGGCAGAAGTCAGGATTCTTGACCATTGCCTTCCGGAGCACAGCTCTTACATGTCCATCTTGACCAAAAGCCAGGCTCCGCCCCAGTCCCAACTTCTAAGACTGTGTAATAATAAGCGGAAAGTGGATTTCTCACACTGCAATACTGCTTGAGAGGTTTTCCTTAATGTCTTTTGTGATAAAGTATTTGATTATTTTACAAGTTTGGTCACAATGAATAAGAAGCTGCTTTCTCTAGTTCCTTGGTATAGAATGGAGGATGTGATTGATCATGTGATGATATGCTGTTAACCCTTTGAAGACAGCAAGGTTTCTAGATTGATGAGACGTATAAAAGTGACATGTTAGATTCAACAATACTTTTGAACAACAAATACAAAAATTTCAAACATGTGACACTGTGGGGGGTGGCGCTATAAAAAGGGACATATTTGTCCCTATGGTCGTCAAGAGAATAATGGGACATATTTGTCCCGTGTGTTAATTTACACATAACATCTCAGTTATATTAAAAATTCATGTTTATATTTGTTTTTAATTAAGGGTAATCATGTAATTTTTCATATATTTCTGTTTATTGAGCAACTTGAGCAAAATTTATTTAGAAAATACAAGCACAAAAACGTTAGGCATGCAAAACCTTAGTATATCAAGCTTCTGTCTTAGAGTGAGCATCAGCATGAAATCAAAAAGATTTAGGGGTATGTTTACTAAAGGGCGCTAACGTCGCAGTGGTGGAATTAGCGCCCTATAAGGTATGTTACCGGGCATTCAAGGCGCGTTATCGCACGATAACGTACCTTATCACGCGATAACGCGCCTGTGGCGTTAAGGCACCATAACGCTGTGAAATCCAGCGCTGAAGGGCGGAGGAAAGCTCCCCAGAGGGCGGAGAGAAGGGGTCAATGTGTGGAGAGTGGGAGGGGAGAGGCTCCAGGCATACTAACGCTGTGGAATCCGGGTCTGATCACTAACGCCAGTGAAACCCTCACGTTAAGGCACATTTGCAGGAAAGAGAAACCATTTCCGTCAGCAATGTACAGCAAAACCAGGGAAACCTAAAAAAAGTGTTAGTTGTGATGCATGTGTACGGAACAAAAGGGCAAATAAACATGGAAAATGACCTGAACAAAATTTAAAATCACCATAACCAAGCTGACCAATAGTGATATGAATGGGAAAAATAAAAAAACACTACTGAGAAAGCTCCAAAAAAATATATCATTGTTGGAAGGGTCTATGCTCTATCCCCCTACAAGTGAATGATCCCACATTGAAATAGCGCTGATCAGGGTTTCCCTTTTTATTGGACAGGTTTTTACGGCTTGCACATGTGTGGCAACAGCAGGGTGGGCATGTCGGAAAGGGCAACTGTACAGATCCTGGAAAATGGGATACAGAGGGCTGCAGGCGGCACATGCTGTGGTGCAGCTGGGGCACAGTGCGGACTAGGGAGATGCCTAGGTGGCACATAGGAATGCTGAAACTGTACAGCAGCCAGACAGCAACTGATGAGGGCCCAACATGGGCACGAGTGTGCTTCTCACAGTGTCACAGGGGATAGTACCCAGCAGGTACCCCCAAGAGCACAGAACATGGGCAGGTGGTGGTGGGGGGGGGGGGGAAGCATGGAAGTCTATGCAGGCACCCCTACCCCAGATCCCGCACCATAGGCAGCCGCCTACCGGCACACTGGATGGCCTGAGACTGCGCACCACCAGCACCACCAGCATAAGGGCATGCCAGCATGGTGGCGGAGGGGTACTGGTGGTGGAGGGGGCAGTGGTATCTGCCCACAGAAGACCATGGCCTAGCCCTGTTTAGGTGGGTGCCGTGCACTGCAACAGACAGGCTCTGTCTGATGAAAAGTCATGGTATCCCCAGGGAATGAACTATCCTTGTGGCAAGAGTGTGGTGCAGTACACACAGCCAGTATGTTCAGGAGCAGAAGGTCACAGGTTCAAGCCCCAGCTGTGGCTCCTTCCAACCCAGTCCCCATATTTTACCCAGTACTAAACCGTGGTAATAAAGACAGAACCTTTATTGCAGATAACATAAACATGCCTGAAACGCCTATATTTTACCCTACAGAGCACAGACACCATAAACATGTGCAATACCTAGAGCAGAGTTTCCCAAATGCAGTCCTGGAGGGCCAAAAACCAGTCAGGTTTCATGCTGTCTCTAATAAAGATGCCTGTGCTGCATTTCTATGCACCGCTCCATGGTATGCAAATGTATCTCATGCATATTCATTAGGGACAGCATGAAAACCCGAACAGTGTTTGGCCCACCAGGACTTGAGTTGGGAACCTCTGCCCTAGAGAAGCGGCCAACAGGGGCATTATCCAAAGCCTCATGGAGAGGCAGGATGTTGGGCCCTGCGTGCAGCAGCATCTCCCAGTACTAGCACTTGCATACCTTAGCAATGCCGCCCTAAACCTGGGAATACGGTACACATATATCAAAAAGTTGCTATGATTAATGGCAGATAGCAATTCCTAACAGCACAATTTGCTGATTGAGCTGCATCATAGCAACCTTTCTGATGTCTGTGGAGTGTGTTTCAGTTGTGGTTTCTGAAAGTGTTTACCACCCTGGGGAGTGACCCCAACAGTATTGCATACCATAGCCATGCCTGCACTGTGCCCAAGACTGGTGCGGTGGCCAGTGCTGCCAAAAGCCTCTATATTTGCACAATGCTGGCATAGGTGTGGGAGTGTGTGTCTGTCTATCCAGTGTGTGGTGGCTGCCAACACCTTACTCAGCCCACATTGCTTGCACTGTTTCCAGTGTTAGCCTGCCAATGTGAATAATGAGGAGCAAGGTACCGTGGGTATGGCCTGGACAGGGTGGCCTGGGCAGGATGCATCTGCACAGGGCATAGGGCAATGGCTGGGACATTGTAGTGCCCGGCCACCACCTGCATGTCTTGCTGGGTGGTCACTCTCACCCTGACTGGGCAGTGACCACGGCATGGCTAGTTTCCCCCATAGTGCTGTATAGTATTTCTCTCAAGTGATGTTTATGGGTTCTCTTTTTTGGTGCCAAATCACTGATTTATTTGCTTGGTGTGTATGCTGACATTCCAGTTTTGGGTACATGCATCTCCTCCAGGAACATACACTATGGACTAGTTAGTAGACTGTCTGCAGTTAGTATAGTCAGGCTGGAACACCTTGCAGGGTGCAGCGGCTGGAGAATGTCAGATAGTGGTGGGGGGCAGCTGAGCATTTCAAGGCTTGCTGTCTGTCTGCCTTGCCTTATGGATGTGTATAGATCTGCATTGACTGCCCTGTAGGGTGCCTGTTCCCCAGCAGGACTGGGGTTGATGGCCCCTCTACTGCCACCACTGCAGTGATGTAGAACGTGGATCTGTTGGTGGGAGATCCTGTTTCCCACCCTGAGCCACAGAGGGTGGGTTGGGTGGTGGTACATAATTTCTTCACTCCACTCCATTCCATCATGTGAGCATAAAGGCTAGGCATCACTGAGACATACAGATGGACACAGATGCATCTGCACAAACTACCTATCATACACACTAGCACTGATGGGGACCTGCAGCATAGCCTATTTTAGCCAAGAAAGGTGCTGTGGACCTGGTGCTGGGCGCCCCATCTCACCCTCAGGGTGAGCACAGTACCCGCACAATGTGACGGTCTGTAGCTACTCTGTGCCAGTAACAGACACGGTCAGTACCCCCTACCAGGGTGAGGTGCTGTGGGGGTGCACACGGTCAGTTCCCCCTACCAGGCCGAGGCGCTGTGGGGATGCATACCCCATCTTGTGATCATCTGTAAACTGCTGATTTGCATGCGCAGTGCATCATGGGTATGGGTGGGTTAACCCTATCCTGGTAACCACAGCAGACAGTTTGTGTGGTGACCTGAAGTCCTTCTGTAGCCAACCAGAGGCTTGTTAGTAGCTGTAGCCCACTGGTTCCTTCACTGCTTGTGGAACCAGAAATCATGGGTTTGATCCCACAGTGGGGTTATTTGATAGGGCTGTCTGAGGCATTTTCTTTTTTTTAAATTTAAATTAGTGCTGCCAGCAAAAACACACTCACAGTGCTGCAACCTTAAGCTGCCTCATAAGGCGCCCTATAAGGCGCCCTATAGGGAACATTATAAGGTGCCTAGGTGGACAGTGCACTTTATAATGTGCCCTCTGGAGTGCCTTATAGGGCGCCTTATGTGGCACCTTAGGTTACGGCACTGTGAGGGTGTTTGCTGGCAGCACTAATTTAAATTAAAAAAGAAAATGCCTCAGACAGCACTGATTTAAAGTAAAGGGTAATGTCTCTGGGGGATCAAACTCACACCCCCTGTTTTATAAGTCAATGTATTAACCATTGTGCTACATCTCTGTTGTTGTGTGTGCAGGTCAGCGCGCCTAATTAAGGCTAACGCGCGTTATCGTGCCACGGCTTCCTCTATCGCATGAAAACGGACTTTATCACATGATAACCCGAAATGCTACCTTAAGACCGGAATGCCCACTACCTTATATGCCATTCGTCACAGTAAGACTGCAAGTAACGTCGGTAACATTAAGACAGTTTAGTAAACATACCCTTTATTATATTTGAAAATAGGCAATTAGACATTAATATAGTAAATAGTAAGCAAAAGCCTAATTGTCTGACAAACAGTTCAGGCTATGATGATCAGCAAAGCAGTTACGTGTCTTAGTTTAGCACAAGTGAATGTTACATGTGTCACAGAAGCTGTCTGTGTGATTTTCAACTACACATTTGGCACACTGAGCACATTGTCTGCGTCGATCACTTCTTGTCAGGGAATGTTCTGGTTTTGGTGCTGGAAGAACACACCGTGAACCTCTAACTGGTGCTGATGGTGCATTTCTTTGACGGTTGGAGTACTGTCCAATAAGACCCCTTGCTATCATCTGATGATATTCCAGTGGTGTTATTGCCTTATAATCAGGGTCCCTCTCTTGTTGCAGTTGAACATAAATGCAATGACTATTGTTGACAGCAATATCAAGAAGATCAAAGAAGATTTTCAAGTAATACTTAATTTTTGACTTTCGGTCAGTCTTGTATGAAACCTTTTTTTGGTCCATGAGGTCCACACCACCCATGTATTTGTTGTAAGTTGTAACAATGGAAGGACATGAAACACGCAGCTTATCTGCATATCCTGCTTGCCTTCTTAGCACATACGTGACATCATCCTTTGAACATGGTAGGAAATTTGATAATAGAATCACTGACCTGTTGTCCAACCATTTCACACAAGTAACACCATTTGCTGTCATATAATCCATGTCACCACGTTTCATTTCCTTATCTGATTTCAAGTTCTTTGGCATGTCTTCCGGTCTACACGAACTGTGCCACATAGGTAAATCTTCTTTTGTAACATCTGAAATTGCAACATTGGCGAGTTGAAGAAATTGTCAATAAAAACTTGGCAACATAGCTGTTCGAGTGCTTTTGACAGCATTATGACCACCCCCTCCCCAAGCCCATACTCTGTCTCCATTTTTCGTCCAGTATACAGGTCAAACTGGTAAAGATAGCCTGAGATCGCATCACAACTGCACCACAGTTTAAATACCCACTTCACAGGCTTGTTCCTTATGTACTGCTTCATGATGTTTTGGCCTTTGAATTTTATCATGTGCTCATCAATTGACTGCTGCTTGCTTGCATTTCTAGCTGCCTGGAAGCATCGAATGAAGTGGTTGATCAATGGGCGAACCTTGAAAGCCCAATCACACTGTGGGTGAGTTCTCGGTAGCATATCATCATTATTTGAAAAATGCAAGGTAGAGCGAATTGTTTCAAATCGCGTCTGAGTCATTGCATTTGCAATGAATGGAACCTGCAGATCTGGTTGAGTAGACCAAAAATCTCTAATTGTGGGCAGAACATGGTAACCCATGACCAGAAACATCCCAAGGAAGGCTCGGAGCTCATCTGCATCAGTGAGAAATGGAATGCCTCTTTGCTTCATATGTAGTTCACTCTGTTCTGTGATTAGTGAGACTAAGGAGTTGAAATCAGACACTTGTTCAAAAAAAGAAACTGCACTAATGTCTTCAGAATCATCAAACTTCAGATTTTTCTTTTCCATAATCGTAGTCAATTGTCTCGGAGTTGTCTTTCACAGGCTTCCTTCCCCATTTGAAGTGTACTGTAGTTTGCACTGACCTGCCAATTGCTCGTGATTTAGTTGTTGGGGGCAAGACTTCATCCATTGGTTGTGTTGCTTGTTTTTGAATATCATCAGGATGTGTGATAAGGAAGCTTATCAAAGCTCAGGGAGTAATGAAAAAAGAGGAGAATTAACTCTGATTAAGGGACCTGTGCTGGCAGGTTATAGAAATAAGACAGCTTGTTTCCCTAAAAGACTACATGTTCCAGAATGCACCAGTATGCAGAAAGTCCCTAGGGGAGCTAGAGTGGAAAAGCATGAGTCTAATCAGAGAAAGCATTATGTCATCCCTAATCAAACAGCCTCGAGGAGAAAGTTTAATCCAAAACACCTGAAGAGTGCAAGGGAGGAGTTGCAATCTAAGCCCTTTAAAACTAGAGGGAATCTTCAGGAAGACAGAAAGAGACAGAGACGGAAAAGTGGAACCAGAACAGAAGGAAGAACAAACGGATCCTGAAGGAACAAGGACAAGGAAGCAGACTGTCCAAGAGAGGTGCTCAGAGAAGTACCTATGCCTGGAGAGATACCTGGGGGAAAGGTTCAGAGGACTGGAGAAAGCCAGAGGTCTGTAGATTCACAGCCAGGGACCCTCAAGCAACACCTAGGAAGAGGTTTGTTGCAGCTAAGGAGAAAAGGAGCCCAAATACCTCTTGGAGGACGTCTGGAGAAGAAATCCTGATGTCCAGAGATACCAACTGGAGGACAGGACACAGAAGCTCTATTGCATACTGGCCACAATACCAGAAGAAGCAACCTGACGCTTGCCTGGATTCAGGTAGGATCTGTGAACGTTTCTCTAGCTTTGAGCAGTGCAAACATCAGGGAAACAGTTTCTCTCCGTGTAGAGGTCAGTTCCTAAAGCCCTCTGAGTCAGACGGAGAAACTGAATCTATGCAATTTCAAGAGCAAGGTTTAATATCTGATACAGAGGATGATTATATGGACTGTTCTTTGAGTAGGTTGTTATTTTAGGAAAATCCTAAATATCAGAGCAAACATTAAAAGGAAACATTCTAAATATTGGCTTCCCATAAAGTTTTGTTGAAAAGAAAAAGCTCTTAGGAACGTTTTGCACGTGTGCTGAAATCAAGCTACTGAATGCAGTTAATTGTCACCTGCTGGTAGAGGAGAGCCCAGCACAAGCTGTGCACACATGGGTTTTAAAAGTTCTTTTCTGTATGGAGAAAGTGAGCTATGTTTTTGTAAGAAGAAGTTTTCCTCTTTGATTTGTTTCATCTCAGCACTGCTAAGGAGTTTATTAGCAGTGGCTGTAAGAAAGCCTTTCTGTTCCATAAAGGACTTTGATATTTATTTGCCTAAGATTTTCAGTTGCCTTATTTTGTGTTGAATAAACCCTGGAGAAGTTATCTGGATGGTGTTACCAAGCATATCTGTGTGTGGAATATTCACCCCATAAATAAACTATAATTTTGCCTTACACTCGACCAACTACAAGAGTCTTTACTTATTTTTAAAAGGCAAGCTTTGTGTGAATGGACTTCAATAACCACAATCCTTTGCAAGACAGTTAATTTACATACTTGCCAAGATGGTGGTACCTTCATAACAAGCACCCCCTTTTACAGTGGCGTAGTTTTTCGGATTGCTTTTACACTAAGGGGCATGTTTACTAAAACCCCGCTAATGTGCGGGCCGCGCTAGTGTGTGGGTGCCATATAAGGAGTGGGCGTTTCAAGCAGAAAAAAACCCCACGGGATTATTCATGCGCTAATGTGCGCGGTGCCCATGTGTGCCCCACACATTAGCGCATGAGAAAGCTGCGCGGGAGGCATAAGCAGCGCGCTGATGTTCAAGCAGAAGAGCAGAACCACAGCACAATGGTTAAGACACTGACCAGTGGTGCAGGGATCAGGGGTTCAATCTCCCACAGTGCCCAATGAAGACAGCTGGCTGAGGCATTACTTTAGGAGGCGTTTAAATAATGGGCGGCATAAGGCGGCACGCTGATGTGCATAAGGTGGTGCGCTAATGCTTTAGGAGGCATTTTAATATTGGGTGGCACAAGGTGGCGCGCTGATGTGCAATTACAGGAACAGAACCACAGTACAATGGTTAAGACACTGACCAATGGTGCAGGGATCATGGGTTCAATCCCCCACTGTGCCCAATGAAGAATGCTGGCGGAGGTATTACCTATTATGGGTAAGTTTGCTTTAGGAGGCATTTTACTTTTTATTTTAATTACTACTACTAGCAAACGCACTCTCAAAGCGTGTTAACATAAGGCGCCCCATAAGGCACATTTTAAAGTGCACTGTCCGCCAAGGCACCCTAGAATGTTGCTTATAGGGCGCTTTATAGGATGCCGTATGAGGTACCGCAAGGTCACAGCAATGTTTTTGATGGCAGCACTGTGCAGTTTAAGGAATGAAAAGCATAAGTAGGTGCGCTGACATGCAAGGAGGAGCAGCAGTGTAGCACAATGGGTAAGGCACTGACTGCTGATACAGGGGTCATGTGTTGGCTCCCCAGGGTGCCTAATACGTAAGGCTGGCTGTGGCATCAGCTTTGCAATGTATGTATTTTTTCCTGCAGCACTTTAGTTGTATTTTATTAATTGCTGCCAGCAAACAGGTCCTCACGTGCCGTAATTGAAGGTGCCGCATAAGGCACCCTATAAGGCACTCCATAGGGCACATTATAAAGTACACTGTCTGCCACGGCACCCTAAAATGTCCCCTATAGGGCACCCTATAAGTTGCCCCACAGGATAACGTATAGTGCACCTTATATGGACGGTAACCATAAGGTAACCTATAGGGCGCCCTATAAAGCACCCTCTGAGGCACCTTATGGGTACAGTACGATGAGGGTGTTTTTGCTGGCAGCAATAATGTACATTAAAAAGAGATAATGCTCTGGGCAGCCCCATCAAATAACCCCACTGTGGGTTTGAACCCATGATCTCTGGCTTTACAGGCAGTGAAGTAACCATTGTGCTACAGCCCTATAGCTGCTAGCAAGCCCCTGGCTGGCTGCAGAGGTAGTGCACGTCACCACACAGACAGTCTGCTGTGGTCACCAGGATAGGGTTAGCCCTCCCGTACCCATGATGCACTGCACATGCAAATCAGCTGTCCACAGATAAACACAAGATGGGGAATGTACCCCCACAGCACCCCGGCTTGGTAGGGGGAAGTGACGATGTGCACCCCCACAGCACCTCAGCCTGGTAGGGGGTACTGACCATGTGTTTTACTGGCACAGAGTAGCTACACACTGTCACATTGTGCGGGTACTGTGCTCACCCTGAGCGTGCGGTGAGGCGCCCAGCACCAGGTCCACAGCACCTTCCATGGCTGAAAGAGGCCATGCCAGAGGTCCAAAGCAGTGTTAATGTGTGAGATAGGTAGTTTCTGCAGAAACACCTTGGATATCTTTGTCTGTCTCGGTCAGGTGCAGCCCCCATGGACCCCCAGGTGGGCCATGCACCACCATCCCCCTCCTCCAGGGCTGAGGGTGGCAAACAGGGTCTCCTATCAACAGATCCACATTCTACCTCCCTGCAATGGTTGGCAGTAGAGGGGACCATCAACCCCAGTCCTGCTGGGGAACAGACACCCTACAGGGCAGTCAATGCAGCTCTGTACACATCCATAACACAATAGCAAACAGACATTAGGCCTGGATATGTTAAACTGCACCCCACCACTATCTGATATTCTTCTGCAGCAAGCCTTCAGCCGCTGCACCCTGCAAGCCACTCCATCAAGACACTTACCAGCTGCAAACAGTCTGCTAGCCAGTCCATAGTGCATGTTCCCAGTGGAAATGCATGCACCCAGAACTGGGATGTCAGCATACACAACAAGCAGATAAATCAGTGACTGGGCCCCAAAAGGAAACCCATAAATATCACATGAGAAAAATACTATATAGCATTATGGGGGTGCCTAGCCATGCTGTCGTCACTGCACAGTCAGGGTGAGAGTGATCCCCCAGCAGGACATACTGAGGTCACCCAGTCTGTGTAGGTGGTGGCCGGGCCCTATGCCCTGTGCAGATGCATCCTGGCCAGGTCACCCTGTCCGGGCTATACCCATGGTACCTTGCTCCTCATTATGCATATTGGCAGGCCAATACTGGCAACAGTGCTGGCAGTGTGGGCTGTGGAAGGTGTTTGCAGCCACCACACACTGTATAGACAGACACACACTCCCACACCTATGCCAGCATTGTGCTACTATAGAGGAGTTTAGCAGCCCTGCCCACCACACCAGTCCTGGGCACAGTACAGGCATGGATATGCTACGCAATACTGTTGGGGGTCACTCCCCAGGGTGGTAAACACTGTCAGAGACCAGACCTGAAGCACACACCGCAGACATCAGAAAAATTGTTATGATGGAGCTCAATCAGCAAACTGTGCTTAACGTAGGAATTGCTATCTGCCAGTAATCATAGCAAACGTTTGATAGCTGTGTACCATATACCCAGGTGTAGGGTGGCATTGCTAAGGTATGCAAGTGCTAGTATTGGGAGATGAACGCAGGGCCCAATGTGCTGCCTCTCCAGGAGGCATTAGCCAATGGGGCCTGTGTGTGTGTGTGTGGGTGTGTCTGGCCCTGTTGGATGCTGCTTTACGGCAGAGGTTCCCAACTCCAGTCCTGGTGTGCCAAACACTGTTCGGGTTTTCATGCTGTCCCTCATGAATATGCATGGGATATATCTGCATACCATGGGGGTGGTGCATAGATATGCAGCACAGGCATCTTTATTAGAGGCAGCAACCTGAATGGTGTTTGGCCCTCCAGGACTGCATTTGGGGGATTCTGCCGTAGGTAATGCACATTTTTATGGTGTTTGTGCTGTGTAGGGTAAAATAGAGGTTTTTGACCCATGCTTATGGTCTCAGCAATAATGGTTCAGTCTTTACTACCATGTTTTCTTCATGGGTAAAATAAGGGGACTGGGTTGGCAGGAGCCCCAGCTGGGATTTGAACGTGTGATTTTCTGGTCCTAAAGGCACTGGCTGTGTCCACTGCACCACTGTCTTAGCACAAAAACAGTGCATTCCCTGGGGAGTCCATGGCTGTTTGTCAGACAGGGCCTGTCTGTTGGAGGGCACTGCACCCACGTGAAGGGGGCTAGGCCACCGTCTGCTGTGGGTAGCAGCCACTGCCCCCTCCACCAACGGTACCCCTCCGCCACCATGCTGACATGGCCTTATATTGCTGACAGCATCACAGCTAAATGATATGTGGCCCTCCAGGACTGCAGTCAGGGGACTGTGGTCTAGGTAATGCACATGTTTTTGGTGTCTGTGCTCTGTAGGGTAAAATAGAGGTGTTTGGACCATGCTTATGTTATCTGCAAAAAAGGTTGGTCTTTACTATCATGGTTTAGTGGTGGGTAAAATATGGGGATTGGGTTTGCAGGAGCCCCAACTGGGACTTGAACTGGTGATTTTTGGCTCATGAACACACTGTCTGTGTTCACTGCACCACACTGTGGCCACAGAGACAGTGCAGTCCCTGGAGATAGGAAACCTGCCCAAAGGAGACATAAACCCTGCTCTGCACAATTTCACTGTGGGATCATTCACCTTGTATGGGGACAGAGCGTAAAAATAATAATTATTGTTTTTTACGCTCCGTCCCCATACAAGGTGAATGATCCCACAGTGAAATTGTGCAGAGCAGGGTCATAAACCCTGCTCTGCACACTTTCACTGTGGGATCATTCACCTTGTATGGGGACGGAGCGTAGACCCTTCTAAAATTCATATTTCTTTTTTGGGGCTTTCTTGGGAGTGATTTTTGATGTTTTCCATGACTATCACTGTTGCCCAGCTGGATTATAATTTTTTAGAATTTTGTTGTGGTCATTTTCAATTTTTATTTGCTATTTTGTTCTGTGCACATATATCACTCTGCTCACGTTTTGTAGGTTTCCCTAGTTTTGCTGTACATTGCTGACATAAATGGTTTCTCTTCTCTTTAAATCAGCTCTAATGCGAGGTTTTCACTCGCGGTATTTTTTTCATCTAATTTCAGCCCCGCTCCTGTGCGGGGAGCCTCTCCCCTCCCACTCTCCACCCATTGACCCCATCTCTCCGCCCCTGGGGAGCCTTCCTCCACCCTCCGGGAGCCTTTCCACGCCTCTATCGCTCATTTGCGCGACGCGCACATGAGCGGGCCCATTAGTGCGGTGTGCACATGTGCGGGGCCCAAAAACGCATCATTAGCGTGCGCTAAGGTACCTTAGCGCACGCTCAAGTGCGCCCCGCACAGTAGCGCAGTTTAGTAAACATACCCCTAAGGATACCAGGAATTATAAGGATTTACAGCTGAAAAAGTGAAAGAAAAGGTTTCAAGCCAGAAGGTGGAATGTGTTTTTTTTTTTTCCTTGACAACGCCTTGGAGAATACAGAAGCTGATACAGGAGCAGTTCCAAGAGAGAAAAGATCCTATGAGAGCCTGGTTCATCACTGGTATAAGGTAAAAAGTACCTGGGCATAACCAGTGGTGGATAAAAAGTCTAGATACGGGGGCAGTTTAAAAAAAAAAAAAGAAACCACCTGTTTGTAGGGTGTCGCCCTTTGTGGGTTTTTTCTTTTCTTTTCTTACAGGGTTATACAGAATGGATCCCAAGGAACTGGTCAGCTGGATGGCAGCTCAGTTTGCCCGGCAACAAGAGCTCGCACAGCAGGCTCAGAGCGCCGCAATCACCGCTCTGAGGGAGCAGCAGAAGCCAGTGCTTGACCTTGTTGAAGCATTAATTGCACTACGCACCCAAGGAGGAGCTGGTTCAACATCGTCAGTGACACCGGGTACTCCCCAGGTGGACAATGTGGGACTGAGTCAGGGTATGGGGGCATTCAGTCTGGGAAAACTTACACCTGAGGACAATGTTGATGATTTCCTGGAAACATTTGAAAGGGTAGCTCAGGCACTAGCGTGGCAAGAGAACCAGTGGGCAGTAAGGCTGGCAACCTCATTAACTGGGGAGGCGCTTGCCGCCTATAGAGCTGTGCCAGCAGCTCAAGCTTTAAATTATAGAGATGTTAAAGCTGCTATAAGGGATCGCCTAGGATTGACTGTTTCTGAATATAGGCGGATGTTTAGGGCTACTATGTTGAGAGTGGGTGAAACACCCAGAGCTCTGAGTCAAAGGATCAGAGGACTAGCTCTAAAATGGTTAAATCCTGAAGGGAAGAATATGGAAATGGTTTTGGACACTATAATGCTTGAACAATTCATGTTAGCTGTGCCAAAAGACTTGCAAACTTTCCTAATACAGCAAAATTGCCAAAACCTAGGAGAGGCAACCATGTTATCAGAATGGTTCATGGAAGCCATGCAGGCTTGCAATAGAATGGGTGGCCCTCTGAAGGTTGGTGCTGGGGCAAGCTGTGCTGTATCAGAAAAGAAAGTGATAAAGAATGATGTTTCTGAAAATAATGTTGTACCTAACCAGGTTAATAAGTGGGGTAAGAAAAAATGTTACCAATGTGGAAAATGGGGACATTTGGAAAAGGCATGTCAGTTTCACACTAGTTTAATAGGAACTGGTTTAAAACAGCCTGAAGAAGGTTTCCTTTTGGTGGTTGATGTGCAGGGAATTACCACGAATGCTGTTAGACTCTGGGGCAGACTAGAGTATGCTGTCTAAAAGGCTTTGGAAGCGGATAGAGGCCCAAGAAAAATTTGAGCCTAGAACCCCTGAAAGCAATGTTTATATTAGATGTATTCATGGAGCTGCTTCATCATACCCCACGTACAAGCTAATGGTTAAGGGCTTGGGAGTACAAAAGGAAATTCCTTTAGCAGTGGTTCCCAGGCTTCCATTTGATTTAGTCCTAGGAAAAGACTGGCCACAATTTAAACAAGGGTTAGTGAAAGGACTAGAGCAGAAGAGGGGCCTTGTATCCACCCGGTCACAGGCTAAAGCAGGAAGCCAGGAGGAGGGGGAACAGGCAGAGTTATTAGGAGGTTTACCCTCTCATGATGACTTAATAACCCCAACACCCTAGGAAGGTAAGAAAAATGAAAGCACAGAAACGCCGTGAGAGACTTTGCATAGCACAGGGTGGGGCTGAGTTGGAGGCTGGCCAAGACTTACCCTGGGTACCAGCTGAGCTAGTAGCAAAGTTTCCCAACTTTCCACAGGAACAGCGAGCTGATCAAGCTCTCATCCGAGCTTCTGAATATGCTCAAGAGGTCCGAGAGGATCTGCCCAGATTTATATTGGATAATGAAATACTATATAGAGAGAGTCAGGACCCCAGAAATGGGACCATACGTAAACAATTAGTGGTACCCACAACTTTTAAGGGACTAGTGCTTAGACTTGCCCATGATCATCCAGTGGGAGGCCATAAATGGATGCAAGGAACGCTGGATCAAATACTAATATGTTTTTACTGGCCAGGTATTTTTAAGGAAACTGCCCAGTTTTGTGCTGCTTGTCCAGCATGCCAGCGTGTTACGGCATCTCACCCACCGGTGGTACCTTTAATTCCCACACCAATTATAACAGACCCAGTAGGACACATTGCTGTGGACATAGTAGGGCCATTAGTCAAATCACCCCGAGGTTTCCAATACATCCTAGTTATGGTAGATCAGGCAACAAGGTTTCCCTGGGCCATACCATTGAGGAATATTTCTGCCAAAATGATAGCTTTAGAGCTAATCAAATTATTTTGTGAGATAGGGTTCCCCAGAGAGGTGTTAACTGACCGAGGATCTAATTTTGTATCCAAGTATTTAGCACAAGTCTGGGATGCCTTTGGCATTCAGCATGTAAAAACCTCGGCCTACTATCCTCAGTCAAATGGTTTGGTGGAGAGATTCAACCAAACTCTCAAACAGATGTTGAGAAGAGGCTTAGCAGGAGATTTAAAGGAATGGGATATGTTATTGCCCTTTGCCTGCAGGGAGCGAATTCAAGTTTCCCTAGGTGTATCCCCGTATGAATTGATGTATGGTAGGGCCCCACGGGGATTGTTAGATATCTTGAGGGAGCAATGGCTAGATACTGAACCAGAGAATCAGGAAGTTCCACAGTTCTTGCATGATTTGAGGGCACGTTTAAAGAGGACTTCCCAGGTTGCAGAGAGAAACCTGCAGGACAGTCAAGTGCACCAGAAAGGGTGGTATGACAGGAAGGCAAAAAGCCGCCAGTTAACCCTGGGTGAAAAGGTGTTGGTACAGGTAGCGGGTACAGCGCCCAAGTTTGAAGTACAGTGGAAAGGGCCATGGAAGGTAGTTAAACAGGTGAGTCCAGTGTCTTATGTGGTGGAAAACACTAGGGGGCGTAGGCAAACCTACCACATAAATGTACTAAAATCTTGGAAGGAGAGGCCTGCACCTGATAATGTTCGTAGCACTAGCCAAGAAATAGGGAAGCGACCAGAGTATAATAATAATGCTCTCGCAGGTATTACGGACTGTAAGGCAGAGGTTTCACAACAAAAACCAGTCCGTAATAACTTAAGCAGGGGGGTATGTGATAAGGAAGCTTATAAAAGCTCAGGGAGTAATGAAAAAAAGAGGAGAATTTACTCAGATTAAGGGACCTGTGCTGGCAGGTTATAGAAACATAGAAACATGATGACAGAAAAAGACCACATGGCCTATCTAGTCTGTCCTTCCATATCAACAACTACAACAGTCCACCTTTTACTTTTAGAGATCCTCTGTGTTGGTCCCATGCTTTTTTGAATTCAGTTACTGTCCTCCTCTCTACCACCTCCACTGGGAGACTATTCCATGGATCCACTACTCTTTCCGTAAAGAAATATTTCCGCATATCACTCCTGAATCTATCTCCCTTCACACTCATCCCATGTCCCCTCATAGCAGAACTTGCTTTCAATTGAAAGAGGCTCTCTCCCTGAACATTTATACCACGGAGGTATTTAAACATCTCAATCATATCACCTCTATCCCGCCTTTCCTCTAAGGTGTACATATTAAGATCCTTAAGTCTGTCCTCATACGCTTTATAATGAAGCCCACTAATCATTTTAGTAGCCACCTTCTGCACTGACTCCATCCTGTTCACATCCTTTTGAAGATGCGGTCTCCAGAATTGCATACTATACTCCAAATGAGGTCGCACCAGGTTATAGAAATAAGACAGCTTGTTTCCCTAAAAGACTACATGTTCCAGAATGCACCAGTATGCAGAAAGTCCCTAGGGGAGCTAGAGTGGAAAAGCATGAGTCTAATCAGAGAAAGCATTATGTCACCCCTAATCAAACAGCCTCCAGGAGAAAGTTTAATCCAAAACACCTGAAGAGTGCAAGGGAGGAGTTGCAATCTAAGCCCTTTAAAACTAGAGTGGAATCTTCAGGAAGACAGAAAGAGACGGAGACGGAGAAGTGGAACCAGAACAGAAGGAAGAACAACCGGAACCTGAAGGAACAAGGACAAGGAAGCAGACTGTCCAAGAGAGGAGCTCAGAGAAGTACCTATGCCTGGAGAGATACCTGGGGGAAAGGTTCAGAGGACTGGAGAAAGCCAGAGGTCTGTAGATCCACAGCCAGAGACCCTCAAGCAACACCTAGGAAGAGGTCTGTTGCAGCTAAGGAGAAAAGGAGCCCAAATACCTCTTGGAGGACGTCTGGAGAAGAAATCCTGAGGTCCAGAGATACCAACTGGAGGACAGGACACAGAAGCTCTATTGCATACTGGCCAGAATACCAGAAGAAGCAGCCTGACGCTTGCCTGGATTCAGGTAGGAACTGTGAACGTTTCTCTAGCTTTGAGCAGTGCAAACAGCAGGGAAACAGTTTCTCTCCATGTAGAGGTCAGTTCCTAAAGCCCTCTGAGTCAGACGGAGAAACTGAATCTATGCAATTTCAAGAGCAAGGTTTAATATCTGATACAGAGGATGATTATATGGATTGTTCTTTGAGTAGGTTGTTATTTTAGGAAAATCCTAAATATCTGAGCAAACATCAAAAGGAAACATTCTAAATATTGGCTTCCCATAAAGTTTTGTTGAAAAGAAAAAGCTTTTGGGAAAGTTTTGCACGTGTGCTGAAATCAAGCTACTGATTGCAGTTAATTGTCACCTGCTGGTAGAGGAGAGCCCAGCACAAGCCGTGCACACATGGGTTTTAAAAGTTCTTTTCTGTATGGAGAAAGTGAGCTATGTTTTTGTAAGAAGAAGTTTTCCTCTTTGATTTGTTTCATCTCAGCACTGCTAAGGAGTTTATTAGCAGTGGCTGTAAGAAAGCCTTTCTGTTCCATAAAGGACTTTGATATTTATTTGCCTAAGATTTTCAGTTGCCTTATTTTGTGTTGAATAAACCCTGGAGAAGTTATCTGGATGGTGTTACCAATCATATCTGTGTGTGGAATATTCACCCCATAAATAAACTATAATTTTGCCTTACACTCGACCCACTACATGAGTCTTTACTTATTTTTAAAAGGCAAGCTTTGTGTGAATGGACTTCAATAACCACAATCCTTTGCAAGACAGTTAATTTACATACTTGCCAAGATGGTGGTACCTTCATAACAAGCACCCCCTTTTACAGATGATTGGCATCATTTGTCTTTTTTCGTTTGTGTGAATTCTTTCTAGAATTTGATGTAGTTGGCTGCACCTGCATCGACTGTTCTTTTGCTCCGGAGACTACTGATGGAGATGGAGTCTTGATGGTACATTTACGTTTAGATTTACCGTAGAATGTCGCAGATATGAATGTTGAAGCTCCACTGGCTAGATTTGTACTACTACTAGGATTAGTAGTTTCAATTGTCAAAGAATCAGGATGTTCTATGACCACTTCCTCGTCAACATTGTCGACATCTTCAAGCAAGAAATTTTGATCTTCGTCATCAAGAAGCAAATCATCATTATCAGAATCGCTGCTCACAGCAAACAAGAGTTGTATATCTGCTTCACGTATTCTAAACAAATGCTCAAGCATCTTTTTTCGAAGTATGGTTTTCTATGAATTGACGAATGATAACTAACTGTTAGCATGCGACAAAAGTAGTACTGTATTTTTTCAGTTATAGACCACAGGGACAAATGTGTCCCAGAGCAATAAATCTCACTAAAATTGATAAAAATAGCAATTTCTCTAAAAAAAACCTATTCAATTTTGTCAAAGACATGCGCATAATTAAATATGAAAGTTCACATAACATCCGGCTTCTTACATCATTTTCTATGGAACAGCAAAAGAACACAAATTCCTATTTCCATATTGGTAAATTATGAAGCACTTTATAGAAAATAAATGTTACATGACTTGGTCATTAAACAGAATCATTTGAAAGAATAATGTTTTATCTTGATGTGAACAGAAATGAAAATGGATTTTAAATAAAAATTGCATGTTTTATGAGTTTTAAAACTTATGGGACAAATATGTCCCCTGGTCATTAAAGGGTTAAGGTGAAGGCACCAGACATGCATATGGCACTGTGGATGTTACAAGACCACATAAAAAAAATCCTAGAAAGTGTCAAGAATTGGGAGCTATCCGTTTTTACATACAATAAGAAGATACAAAAATGAAGCATTACTACAAGGTTACTGACAAAAAGGAATGAAAACATAAAAAAGCACTGCCAAAAACAAATAGCATGTGGATATTATGATTAATTGGTGTCTATGGGAGTGGCATCTATCACAAATTCTAATATTTACTTTTCAGGACATAGCATTTTTTTGCACCTGTCTCCTGAATATCTTCATTTTTTTTGCACAACAGTTTCCTCCTAGTCTGAATAGCTGCCTTTATGAATCTTTGCCCTCCAGAAATAAATTAGATAACTCAGTCCCTTTAAAGTTAGAGACTATTAGTATGGTGAATGACATGGTGAATTTCAAGGTGTTTACAGAAAACTGAAAAATCTTTCCTCTCAGCAATTCAGATAGACACAGCTATCTGAACTATGAACATTTTTACCTATTTTCAATTAAAAGAAAGAAGAAAAGTTGCTGTAATGTCTAGACATGTTGAGTGAGCTAAACACGTTCTCTAGACTTAAACATGTCAAATATGATGAAACGAATTGTTTTTTTTCCAGAAGAAGATATTTTACAATGGCAGGCTGCCTATTATTTTCCCAATAGGATAAAAGCTGTCATCATTAGTTTAGTAAAAGATGCAAAATAAAAGAATCTTGTCTGCTCATTTTCATGGAAGGCAATTGTACACTAATCGTGTTTGAGGTGCTTTGTGCCAGCAAAGGACAGGGAAAAGGGTTATGAAACATGACACGTTGATTCCAGTAGATGAACATAACAGCAGAACAATCTATACCCATATATCTTTCAGACATACCGAGGGCGAGTGTTAAAGAAACACAGGAGGAGATGCTTAACAGTTACATTTCAAAAACAGCAAGAAGCTCATAAACTCAGGACTTATAGGAAACACTTCAACAAAAAATTACTAAGGGAAATATGAATGTAGCTATATTCCAAATCTAGAATACTGTAAGTAAATTAAATCCATTTTAAATATTTGTAAGAAAGGTGATATGAATATTTCAGATCTGTCACCAGTTTGCTATTAGCAGATTTATTGTTGGGATGTGGTATACCAATTGGTACCTGGGTGTGGTTCTTGCTGTCAGTCAGTCAGTCAGCTTCATAAATTTGGTTAAGAACATAAGAACATAAGATATGCCATACATGGTCAGACCAAGGTCCTTCAAGCCCAGTATCCTGTTTCCAACAGTGGCCAATCTAGGTCATACGTACCTAGCAGTTTCCCCAAAAGACACAGGTTCCACAATGCTTGTACTGGGTCAAGATATCCTGGGTCCCTTCTTAATAATGGTTTATGGACCTTTCCTCCAGGAACTTGTCCAAACCTTTTTTAAACCCAGCTACACTAACAGCCTTTACTACATCCTCCGATAACAAGTTCCAGAGTTTGATTACACATTGAGTGAAAAAATATTTTCATTTATTAGTCTTAAATAGTTTACCCTGTAGCTTCATTGCATGTCCCCTAGTCTTTCTATATTCTGATAACGTAAACAATCAATCTACGTTTACCCGTTCCACTCCGTTCATTAATTTATAGACTTCTATCATATTTCCCCTCAGCCGTCTCTTTTCCAGGTTAAAGAGCCCTAACCTTTTTAGCCTTTCTTCATAGGAGTATCCTTCCATCCCCTTTACCATTTTGGTGGCTCTTCTCTGAACCTTTTCTAATATTGCTATATCCTTTTTTAAGATACGGTGAACAGAATTGCACACAATATTCAAGGTGTGGTTTCACCATGGAATGATACAGAGGCATTATAATATCTTTTGTTTTATTTTACATTCCTTTCCTTATGATACCTAGCATTCTATTTGCTCTCTTGGCCGCCGCTGCACACTGGGCCGAGGGTTTTAACATGTTATCCACAATGACGCCTAAATCTTTTTCCTGGGTGGTGGTTCCTAATGTGGAACCTTGCATCGTGTAACCATGGTTTGCACTTGTCCACATTAAATTTCATCTGCCATTTTGATGCCCAGTCTTCCAATTTATAAAGATCCTCTTGCAATTTTTCACAATCCTCTTGGGTTTTAACAACTTTAAATAGTTTTGTGTCATCTGCAAATTTGATAACCTCACTCGTTATTCCCCTTTCCAGATCATTTATGAATATGTCAAAAAACAGCAGACCCAGCACAGATCCCTGGGGTACACCACTATTCACCTTTCTCCATTGGGAAAATTGGCCATTTAGCCGTACCCTCTGCTTTCTATCTTTTAACCACAGCTGCACAATTGGCATGACTGCCTCGGGTTTGTCCCACCCTCATCCCGTTTCTTCCCCCACTCCTCCCTCAGTCGTTCGAAACATTTCACCACACGTTTTCTTTCAACAATACATTTTTGTTTATTTATTAACAATGGTAATTAACAGAACAAAAACTGTTGGCCACAGCATACCTATAACAATCGACAAACACTGATACACAATTTCTTTCAGGCACCACCTTCATTTTCTGCCCCCTCGAGAGACACAGCCAATATCCCACGGGCCCTGTAAGTGGGTGGAGGAAAATTCGCCGTAAAAGCTTTTCCCTCTGTCCTTAGTCCTCTCCATATCCTTCTGGAGAAAAGATGTTGCACTTGCCGTTCAAGCTGACTTAGCAGCCCTTTTCCCCCCTGCACACCATCAAAGCGAGACAGGGGCCATCTGAGCGGTGTTCTTGCTGCACTTGTCAATCTCTCCAGGGGAAGGTCCATGTTTCTCTCCTGCAACTCTCCCCCTTTACCCAAAGCCTGGGCTGTGTTCTCTCTCATCGGGGCCGTTTCTCCTGCCAACCCTGACAGCAGCGAATCCTCGCTTGCTGACGGGGCCCCACCCTTTAACATGCCACTGTGGCCAACACCTGCTTCTGCCATAATCGTTCAACCGTGTCTTGTATGGGGCACATGAACACGTCCATTCCTATGTCAGACAAGTGTACTCCATCTGCGCGATACAATCCCGGACAACTTTCTTCGATGAGGTCATGCCTGATGCTGTAACCTCCTATTGCCCCCATGAAGCGGGCCATTCATCTGTTCACTTTTTGCCTCGTCCTTTCCAAAGCCTTGTGCGAGTTTTCGCCCTTCCACACCCGACGCGGTATGATGTGAGACCATGCCAGTAAAGTCATAAGATATGCCATACTGGGTCAGACCAAGGTCCATCAAGCCCAGTATGCTGTTTCCAACAGTGGCCAATCCAGGTCATATGTACCTAGCAGTTTCCCCAAGGGACACAGTTTCCACAATGCTTGTATTGGTTCAAGCATTGATATCCTGGGTCCCTTCTTAATAATGGTTTATGGACCTTTCCTCCAGGAACTTGTCCAAACCTTTTTTAAACCCAGCTACACTAACAGCCTTTACTACATCCTCTGGTAACAGATTCCAGAGTTTGATTACACGTTGAGTGAAAAAATATTTTCTTTTATTAGTCTTAAATAGTTTACCCTGTAGCTTCATTGCATGTCCCCTAGTCTTTCTATATTCTGATAAGGTAAACAATTGATCTACGTTTACCCGTTCCACTCCGTTCATTAATTTATAGACTTCTATCATATCTCCCCTCAGCCGTCTCTTTTCCAGGTTAAAGAGCCCTAACCTTTTTAGCCTTTCTTCATAGGAGTATCCTTCCATCCCCTTTACCATTTTGGTGGCTCTTCTCTGAACCTTTTCTAAAATCGCTATATCCTTTTTAAGATACGGTGACCAGAATTGCACACAATATTCAAGGTGCGGTCTCACCATGGAACGATATAGAGGCATTATAATATCTTTTGTTTTATTTTCCATTCCTTTCCTTATCATACCTAGCATTCTATTTGCTCTCTTGGCCGCTGCTGCACACTGGGCCGAGGGTTTTAACATGGTATCCACAATGACGCCTAAATCGTTTTCCTGGATGGTGGTTCCTAATGTGGAACCTTGCATCGTGTAACCATAGTTTGGGTTGTTCTTCCCTAGGTGCATAACCTTGCACTTGTCCACATTAAATTTCATCTGCCATTTTGATGCCCAGTCTTCCAATTTATCAAGATCCTCTTGCAATTTTCCACAATCCTCTTGGGTTTTAACAACTTTAAATAGTTTTGTGTCATCTGCAAATTTGATAAATTCACTCGTTATTCCACTTTCCAGGTCATTTATGAATATGTCAAAAAGCAGCGGACCCAGCACAGATCCCTGGGGTACACCACTATTCACCTTTCTCCATTGGGAAAATTGGCCATTTAGCCCTACCCCCTGCTTTCTATCTTTTAACCAGTTCCTGATCCACAATAGTACACTGCCTCCTATCCCATGACTCTTTAGTTTTGCCAAAAGTCTCTGATGAGGGACCTTGTCAAAGGCTTTCTGAAAGTCCAGATACACAATATCAACCGACTCACCTTTGTCCACCTGATTATTCACTCCTTCAAAAAAACATAACAGATTAGTAAGACAAGATCTTCCTTGTCTAAAGCCATGTTGGCTGTCTCCCATTAGGTCATGACTATCTACATGCTGAGTAATTTTATTCTTTATGATGGTTTCTACTATTTTTCCCGGTACTGATGTCAGGCTTACCGGTCTGTAGTTTCCCGGATCACCCCTGGAACCCTTTTTAAAAATTGGTGTTACATTGGTGATCCTCCAAACTTCAGGTATTAGAGATGATTTTAATGATAGTTCACAGATTACTAATAGCAGGTCCGCAATCTCATATTTCAGTTCCTTCAACACCCTTGGATGTATACCATCCGGCCCAGGTCATTTGATACTCTTCAGTTTATCTAATAGTTGTCCCGGGAAAGGTGTTTGCTAGTGTCAGCATATCGCTCTGCATTTTCTTTGTAAGCTCGACACTGCGAGTAGACGCAAGGTCGTTGCCCCCTAAGTGGACAACTATCATCACTGGCTTCCCCGTCAGTCTCTTCCTTTGTAGAAGGGACGGCACTAGCTGGTCCTACACCATACCTCACCACCCTAGCCATACCACAGAGACCTCCGTGCTTGGTAGTTCCAAATTAAGGCCCTGTGGCCTGTACCGTGTCTGCCTTTCGCCCAGTGAACAAAGGAATGGTCGCATATCCACGCTTCATGAGGCCCGAGGTGGTGACTCACCGCTACATTGGATCACAAATCAGAAAGATACAATTATTGTAGAATTAAAACAATTGCCACAAACATTGATTGCCACAAACATTGCAAAATACAAAAATCGCCCCGCCCCTCTATATGTTGCTTTTTTTTTTTTGTAAGCCCATCCGGTCTTCATTCAGCTAGGCATATGTACAGTTTGTATCTGTCCGAGCGCCACCTGCCTATATTCATGATTTTTTCCTTTGACATCCCAATGTTGGCTGCCGTTGAAGCAGCCCCGATGCGAAAGGAGTGCGAGTCGTAAAAGCATGCGTCCCATCCCGCTCGTTCTATAACTAGCTTGAGTACCTTGGTAAATTGAAAACGTGATAGGGGGGGCTCTGTTCGCATGCACGAACCATTGATTTCCTATGTCTGCCCGTAACTGGTGATATGCTATGACGTTTTTTACTGGGCATGAGGGATCGCCGGGCAATGCTGACAACACCACTCGTGCACCTTTTCCCACCGTGTCGGTTTTGGATCTGCGCAAGTGTAACTCTACCGCCCCTCCGTGTATGTCTACATCACGTTTTTCTATACCACCATAGGCTGTCCTGTGCCTAGAGGAGGCCACTAGCTCCCCTATCCGAAATGCTCCGTAGAACGCCCACGAAAAGGCACATCTGAACAGCTTAGTCTCATACACATCGAAACATACTTGGCTTGCTGTTACCATCAGTTGTTGCAGCATCTGATGAGTGATCGGGCGCTGTTGGTCTACTTTACGGGGCTGCCCTACAGACCAACCTCTCATTACCCTCTTAATGACGAAATCCGACTTAGGGCTCCTCTCCCCCATTGCCTTTGCAAAAAATGCTACCGCTGATAAGCGGGCTTGCACTGCCTCTTTTGTGCACCCATTGCCCTTGCAATGCAAAATCCATCTCAGTATTGCCCCTACCTTAAGTCTGACTTCGTCTTGGATTCTGGCATCTCTGCAAAATTTCTGGTACTGTTCCCATGCTGCAACGTATTTTCATCTTCTCTGCTCTGCTAAGGAGTCCAACCGGAGCTCCCATACCTCAGTGGACCAAACTCCCAGACGTGGACGGGTACCGCTGTCTTGACCGCGTCCACCTCGGGGGCGAGTTCGTGAAAGAGCTTGATCTTACAACGAGAAAGAGCATCAGCAATGTTATTATTTACACCCGTAATGTACTCAGCTCTAATGGTTATGTTGTGTACTAGGCATAGTAACACAATTCTTCTTAACAGTGCCACTACCCTTGTCAACCTGGCTCGCATTCTGTTCACTGCCCAAACCACTGCTAGATTATCGATATGGAAGGTGATAGCTCTGTTGGTGAGCTCAGGTGCCCAGATACACAAGACTACCATTAGCGGGAAAAGTTCCAAGAAAGTGATGTCCTTGGTGGCTCCTTCTGCGTGCCATTCCCTGGGCCATGGCTCCGAACACCACGCCCCTTTGAAGTAAATGCCGAAACCTATTCCCCCCGATGCATCTGTATAGAATTCTAGGTCGGCATTAGATACTGGAAGAGCTTGCGAGAAGGCAAGGCCATTGAACATGTGCAGGAATTGCAGCCAAAACTGAAGGTCTTCCTGTATTTCCCTAGTGACACAGATGTGATGGTGTTTTTTCTTGATTCCTCTCGTTGCCCATGCCATATGGCAGCAGAAAACCCGCCCCATCGGTATCACCCTGCATGCGAAACACAGCAGGCCCAGTATTAACTGAAATTGCTCCAATGTAGCTTTTCGTTGACCATGAATTTGTTGAATATCTGTTTTCAGCTTCAGCACCTTATCTGCTGGCAAACGTGACCTATGCGCCGGCACGTCTAGCTGTATGCCTAGGAATGTGATAATCCTTGCCGGGCCATCTGTCTTTTCTGTCGCTAACGGAATTCCAAATGACTGTGCCACCTGCTCAAAGATATCTAATATCCTTTTGCAGTCGCCATAATCTTTTCCTATGAATAGGAAATTATCCAGGTAGTGCACCACTGTGTTGGGGCCCGCCAAGTCCTCAACCACCCAGTGGATGAATGAACTAAATTGTTCAAAATATGCACATGATACCGCACATCCCATGGGCAAACATTTATCATAGAATTCTCCATTGAAAGTAAAACCCAACAATGGAAAGGACTCTGGGTGTACCGGCAATAGCCTGAAAGCGGATTCTATATCCGCCTTTGACAGCTGTGCCTGCTGCCCTTTACTCCGTATGAGCATAACTGCCTGATCAATGGTCGCATATTTAATAGAGCATAAGGCCGGATCTATATAATCATTAACTGACCTCCCCTCAGGGTATGATAGATTGTGAATTAACTGGAATTGTCCTGGTTCTTTTTTTGGTATCACACCCAATGGAGAGAGTACAATGTTCTTGAAGGGTGGTGATTTGAAAGGACCCGCTACTCTCCCCATACCTATTTCTTTTGCTATCTTGTTGTATGCTACAGAGTTGTGTTTACGGACCGATGGGGGGTTGTTTTTGATGCATGCCATAGGAGAAGCCATTTTCAATATTGATAGCTGTGTCCCTCTTTGGATAGGCTCTAAGCCACGGGTGCATACGCTCAAGCCTGATGGGTGTTGGGGCCAAGTCCCTCGTTTGATCGTTGCTGCACCGTTCTGAATGTCTTGGCCTCCCTCGATGCTCTGCATGTGAAAGCTGGGTGTCCACTTCCACATACCGAACAGGAATGTTTGTATTTACAAGGCTGCCATGAACAACTCCCTGCGTTGTACTGGTGGCACGAACGTCGCCCAGCCGACTGACCCGCTTACCGCCATTGCGTGCTCTGAAAAGGCTGCTGTAGCCCGTCCTGGCTCAATGGCCTATTGGGCGCCATTTCTTCCGTCCACAGGTCCAGTATCCTGTGATGCCAAGCTAGTGTGGGATCCTCTGCCATGCTTCTTCTGAACTTCACATCGTAGTTCAGCCAGGCCCATCCCCTGTATTGTTTGTGTGCTCGGGTAATCGTGTCCAGATACCTGGTTAGGTATGGGCCCGATTCCGGTTCTTTTTCCATCACCACACTCATAAAAATGTGGAAGGCTGTTACCCAATTATTAATGGACTTTGGAATCTTTGGCTTCCTGTCCTGTCCGTCCTCCTCTAAGAAGGGGGGGGGGGGAGTGGCGAAAGAGGAAGGGCCAGCACCGCACATGCTTTTTGTAATCGGCCCATGGCCCGCCTTCGCTGTCTCTCACCCTCTCCGCCCTTCTAGCCCTCAGCACGCCAATGGGCGCCTGTGCCCAACCACGGTAATTCGCGGCTTGGGTCTGTTCCTGATCCACAGTAGTACACTGCCTCCTATCCCATGACTTTTTAGTTTTGGCAAAAGTCTCTGATGAGGGACCTTGTCAACGCCTTTCTGAAAGTCCAGATACACTATATCAACCGACTCACCTTTGTCCACCTGTTTATTCACACCTTCAAAAAAACATAACAGATTAGTAAGAAAAGATCTTCCTTGTCTAAAGCCATGTTGGCTGTCTCCCATTAGGCCATGACTATCTACATGCTGGGTAATTTTATTCTTTATTATGGTTTCTACCATTTTTCCCGGTACTGACGTCAGGCTCACCGGTCTGTAGTTTCCCGGATCACCCCTGGAACCCTTTTTAAAAGTTGGTGTTACATTGGCGATCCTCTAGTCTTCAGGTATTAGAGATGATTTTAATGATAGTTCACAGATTACTAATAGCAGGTCTGCAATCTCATATTTCAGTTCTTTCAATACCCTTGGATGTATACCATCCGGCCCAGGTGATTTGCTGCTCTTCAGTTTATCTAATAGTTGTAATACATCTTCCCGATGTATCGATATTTCCTTCAATTCTTCCGCACCTTTAAATACCACTTCAGTCATGGGTAACATCCCTACATCTTCCTCAGTAAAGACTGAAGCAAAGAATTCATTCAGTCTCTCTGCTATCGCCTTGTCACCTCTTAGTGCCCCTTTTACCCCTCTATCATCTAATGGACCAACTGACTCTCTCACAGGTTTTTTGCTATGAATGCACTTGAAAAAGTCTTTATTTCGCATTTTTGCTTCCACAGCAAGCTTCTTCTCAAATTCTCCCTTTGCCTGCCTTATCAATGCCTTGCATTTGACTTGCCAGTGCTTGTGCTGTTTCCAGGTTTCGTCGTTTGGCTCTTTTTTCCATTTCCTGAAAGGTGCTTTTTTGTCAACAACAGCCTCTCTGACCTCACCTTTAAACCATGCTGGCAGTTTTTTGGACTTCCTTCCACTTTTCTTAAAGTGTGGAATACAGCTGGTCTGGGCTTCCAAGATAGTATTTTTCAACAACACCCAAGCTTGATGTAAGTCTTTAACCTTTGCAACTGCTCCTTTTAGTTATTTCTGAACTATTTTCCTCATTTTATCATAGTCTCCCTTTCGAATGTTAAAAGGTAGTACTGTGGAATTCCTTACTATCCTTCCTCCACTAATTAAATCAAAGGTGATCATGCTATGATCACTATTGCCAAGTGGCCCCAACACCCTTATCTCTTGCACTAGATCTAGTGTTCCACTAAGGACTAGGTCTAATATGGCTTCCCCTCTGGTCGGTTCATGAACCAGCTGCTCCAAGAAGCAGTCATTTATTTCATCTAGGAACTTTATCTCCCTAGCATGTCCTGCCGTGACACTGACCCAGTCGATACCGGGGTAATTGAAATCCCTCATATTACTGCGCTGTAACGTTTGTTAGCTTCCTTGATATCTTTGAGCATTTCATCATCCATTTGTTCTTTCTGGCCAGGCGGTCGATTTTACACCCCCACTGCCATCGCCTTCCCCTTTTTACATGGAATTTCAATTCATAGAGATTCTACAGCAAATTTTGTTTCCTGCAAAACTTTAATCCTTTCTGACTCAATGCCCTCTCTAACATAGAGCGCAACCCCTCCACCAATTTGATCAGCTCTATCATTACAATATAGTTTGTACCCAGGTATCACAGTGTCCCACTGGTTGTCCTCCTTCCACCATGTCTCTGATATTCCAATCATATCTAACCTCTCATTAAGTGCTATATATTCTAACTCTCCCATCTTATTTTTTAGACTTCTAGCATTTGCATACAAGCATTTTAGAGACTGTACTTTATTCATATTAATCTGGCTATTGGTAGACATTGGTAATTTGGGATCTTGAAGCTCTGTCTGCTCCATACTTGAGGGTTTCTTTATTTGAGATTTTACTTTGGATTTTGGGATACTGTACAGGTTGGTGCAACTGCCTAATACCCAGAAAATCAAGGGTTTGATTCCCACTGGTACTCCTTGTGACCTTGGGCAAGTTACTTTACCTTCCATTGCCTTGGAAGAAAAGGCCTGGCAATCTACTTCCACTGATACATTGCCAGGAATACCCAGCACTATTAAAAAAAACAACAACCTCAGGCATGCAGGATTATAGATCTTCCTTTCTGGAAGAAGCATAATTTGATTTGTAGACCTGTTCATGGGCTCTTTACAGATGGTGGGGTTTCTCCAGTGTTGTTCCTTTGAGGACTTAACAAGTGATTGGAGATATACTGTGCTTCTGTCCAGCTCAGATGAGTCCCTGTCAGAAACACAGATTAGATCCCTGGTGAGAACCCAAAATCTGTAGGGAAAATAAGAAAAGCATATAGCTCATGAGTTATGCCCAAAATCCTTTGGTTCTTGATGCTTGTTGGCAATGGATTAGCAAAATAAGATGAGTTTTGCATATCTAAATACAATGTATTATGATAGGTAGGAGACACTCATGCAAACTATTATTATGGAATACAAAACAGTGAAGTAATAATGTTTCATAGCAGCATTAATAAAAAAAAATATAAAAGGCTATTGCATCCTTAAGATTAATTATTATAAGAACATAAGACTTGCCATACTGGGTCAAACCAATGGGCCATCAAACCTAGTATCCTGTTTCCAACAGTTGCCATTCTACTAGGGAAAGATCCTAAACTGCTTATCACAGAAATAAGCAGTGGATTTTCTCCAGCTCACTTTAGCAATGGTTTATGAACTTTCCTTCAGAAACTTATCCAAACCTTTTTAAATCCAGCTATGCTAACAACTTTTATTGCATCTTTTGGAGGGGGGAGGATCTCTGTGTTGACGACTCGAGGGGATGGGAGTTCTCTGGGTTGCCTTGGGGGAGGAGGGGAGGGGAAATATCTTGATTTCTTTGGAGTGCGGAGAGGGTGATCCGCAGAGTGACTGAGGGGGTTACATATCAGGTTAGAGAGCAGCCAGTGGGGGGGGGGGGGGGGGGTTATGGGATCAGGAATGCAGTTATTGATAAAATGAAATCAAGATGATGATTATACTTCAAACTTGGTATTTAGTATACTTAAATCTAAACTCTGTATACAACTTGGTAAATGGTAATACAATATAATGTGTTAGTATAAATTCAAACGTAACATTTAAATGTGAAAATAAATGAAATGATTAGGAAGCTATCATTATGGATAACTGAAAATGGTGTTACTGTTCATTAAGATGACACTCCGCAAAATCATGTAGACGCAAAGTTTAAGAGGAGAAGGTGCATGGCATATAATGCAGTACAGAAGAAAGATCTGACTTTCCCAGTACAAACAGATCAGAAATTTGATGGCCAAAAGAAGGGCAAAGATGGAAATGACAGCAGTAGTAATAAAATCAGTTTCTTCACGTCACGTGAATCAAAATTGTAGCCAGCAATCTGCACGCTAGTCACCAGGACTGTTTCTGCTGCCAGAATCTCTATGCATCCTGTTGTTGTTAAATGAGAGGTTGTGGTCTCTTGAGGGAGCCTTGCAGTTTTTTATAGTCCTGCATTGTCTTCATGGTTGATTGGCATAGAAACTGTTTTGGCTGCTCTTACTGGCAGAGGACTTTCATCTGGAGGTTCTCAGTTGGAGGGTGAACATTTGCATTCCAGAAAGCAAGATTTTAAAGGATAGGTTTACAGGAATTGATGGTTAAGAGGCTCATTTTAGACGTCCTATTCATGCTTTGGACATCTACAAATGGGCATAAAAACATCCAAAGCACAGAGATGTCCCCAGAGCCATTTTAGAAGCCAGTTCTTTGGATGTCCCCAGCGCAAGGACATCCAAATCAGAACGGGGGCATGGTGCAGGTGTGACCGGGATGTTCCCAAGAATGTAGAAATTCTCGCCTGATCTCAGAAACATCCTGGACATCCCAAGACACATCAAAGGTTATACCTGCTCCAGGCACTAACAGGCATCAGAAAACTTCTCATTTTGTCAGGAAAATATCTGGAAGGTGTGGAGAAGAAGGTACACTTATAATCCTTTAATTTTACAAATAGAAAATAAACATTGATGGGGAATGAGAGCTCAGGTTTATGTTTTGCTACACTGCTGAATGTCCCCTTCTGCTCGCTTACCTGAGATGGATGTCCCACCTCACACTTTTCAAAGAGGGGGATGTCTATGTGGCTGCCATGGACATCCAGATTAGGGAATGTCTGTTACTAAAATCGGGCAGAGACATAGACTTGAAACCAGGAGAACAGCCTGGACTTCCTGCCCCATCTGACTCTACCAGTCAGAGAGCTGATCACAGCAGGGGGAGCCTAAAATGTGGCATTTCTGAGGTGCTGCAGTAAGGACAAGAATGGGTGAATGAAAGTGGGACTGGATAATGGGGGAGTATGAAAGAGAGAGAGAGAGAGAGAGAGTGGGTGAAGCCTGGGAGGGGGGGGGGGAGGATCATGAGAGAGAGAGAGAGAGACTGACTGGGGGAAGACTGGGGGTTATGAGAGAAATAGAGACTATAGAAAGCCTGGGAGGGGGGTCATGAGAGAGAGAAAGACACACCAATGCATATGGCCCTAACACTCCCCATGACACACACACACATACATATACAAAGCCCCTGACACTCATCATTTTATTTATTTATTTTATTTAAGCAGTTTTTCTATACCGCCCCTTCCAGAGATCAGGGGTAGTTTACATTAAACAAGCCATTTTGCAGAGAACAGATATTACAAACCATAACACAGTATAACTATGTCTAATTACAGAAAAATCATTCAACTATGTTCAAGGTATCCTCTTGTCTCAGGACAATTAGATGGATATCAGCAACTATATACATGTGAGTATGGGTTGTGGCAAGATGGAGTGAACAATTGTGCATCAGGCATTGTTGTTAAAGTGTTCAATAAAGAGAAGTGTTGTTAGCTCTTTCCGAAATGTCTGTAGGTCTTTTATTGATCTGATGGTGTCTAGCAGAGTGTTCTATAGTGTTGGAGCATTGTAAGTATAGGCTCTGCTACTGGTTATTTGCTTTGTTTTATGGATTGAGGACGGAATGGCAAGTATGTTCTGGTTGCTCTTTCTTTTGTTCCTAGAGTCTGTTTCTGTGTGAATTCTAGATGAAAGGAAGGAGGGTGAGTTGTTATTGAGTAGTTTGAATGTGGTGATTATTGTTTTATATTTTATTCTACTCATCAGCGGTCACATTTTGGGCTAGTTGTAAGGTGTTGATGGTCTTTCTAGGGAGGCCTTGCAGTAGGCTGTGACAATAGTCCCAGTGTGGGGTTATAAGGGCCTAGACCACTGTTCAGAAATTGCTAGGTTCTAAGAGGGGTCTAAGGTTCTGGATGGATCTGAGTTTAAAGAATATAGTCCCGGCTGTTTGTTTTATATGAGATGACATATTGAGGGATTTGTCCAGAATGATTCCCAGGTATTTCACCTCCTGCTTTACTGGAAGTGTGATGTTTTGTATGTTGAATTCAAGGGGGGGGGGGGGTGTGTGTGAAAACTAGATTTCTTGTTGTGAATATCATTTCAGTTTTTTTAAAGTTGATATGGAGGTTGTTTTTGCCAAGCCAGGATTCCGCCTCGAGTGCAGTCAATCATATTGTTGTAAATGGGATTTTTTATGTTTATAGGTGTAAATAACATAATATCACTGGCATATATGAGGTATCCTATTTTGTGTTTTTTGAAAATTGAGCAGATTGGTTGAAGTTAAAGGTTGAAGAGAAGGGCTGATAATGCTGAATCTTGGGGGATTCCCTGTTCTTGAGGAAAGGACGTGGAGGATTCATGGTTAGTTCTTACAGATTGATACCTATTGGAGGTGTACAGTATGATTTAAACAATTTTAAAGTAGTACCAGCTATTCCTATTTGTGTTAGTCAAGTGATGAGGGTATTTTGATCCACATTGTCAAAAGCTAAGGCAATATCTATGAAGACAAATAGAAATGCTTGGTTCACATTATCCATGCCATCGATGAGGGAGTCAAATAGGACCATTAGTAACATTTCAACTCCGTTGCATGGGTGGAAGCCGTATTGGTATTTCTCAAGGGGAGCGTTTGTGTCAATGAAGTCCTGCAATTGTATATGGACTATTTTTTCAATGATTTTTGCTAGGAAGGGGATGCTTGCAATTGGCCTATAGGAGGTGGGGGTCATTGCTATTTAGGGATCTGTTCTTGAGTATTGGGTGAATGGCGGATCGTTTGAGGTCATTTGGCATAGTTCCTTGGAGGAGGGATTGATTAACTATGTTGAGAATGATTGGGGCTAGTTCAGTTTTAGATGCTTTTATCCAAGCAATAGGGCAAGGATCCAGATGAGAAGTGGTGGTATTAATTTTAGTGATGGTTTCAAGTAACTGTTTTTCCTTGATAGTGTGAAAAGAGTTCCATTTGCTGGGGTTGGATTGACTTACCTGACTTACCTTACATGCAGCCCAAGACACTCCTCATAAAACACACACATATGCAAGCATGTACAAACCCCCAACATTCCGCATGACACATACAGGCATGCACCCTCCAACTTGCCTGATGACAAATATACACACATGCATGTACCTCTCGAGGCACACACACACACACACACACACACACACACACACACACACACACACACATACGCAGGCCCCGACATTCCCACCCACACACACACATACACACCGCATTGCCCAACACTTTCTATGAGACACACATATGAACCCCCTCACATCCATGATTCTGGAAAAGGGGGAAACGCGCCATTATGTCACACTGCTAGTGTACACTTTTCAGCTTGTTATATATCTGTATCTATATCTATAAATGCCTATATATCAACTATCTATACCTATATACAGATAAAGATAGATGTCTATAGCTACACCTATAAATAGAAGAATAAGGATTACCTCCTTAAATTCTCCTATAAAGGGCTGCCCAAATGAGAACATTTTAAAAAACTGCATGTGGCAGGCAGCAAATTTAAATCACGATGAGAGCTATTGCAGTCATACTTGTGGATTCCCTAAAACAGGGAATGCTGTACACATCTAATGCAGTAACATAGCAACATAAAGACTGGTGGCAGATAAAGACAGCATGGTCCATCTAGTCTGCCCAGGAAGGTGACAAGAGTTGTACCTGTCACTTCAGGCAGGTTACTCTTCTCTATTTAGAAGTAAATGAGTTTGCTTTGATTCCATCCTCTTGCTATGCAGTGATCCTCTGTGTCTGTCCCATGCCTTTTTTATTTATTTAGTAGTATTTAGTTCACACCTTTCCACTAGTAGTTGATCAAGGTGAATTGCAATCAGGTACTGTAGTTATTTCCCTGCTGCCCGGGGGTGTTTGCAACCCAAGGTTGTACCAGAAGGAATAGAGGCAAGGCAAATCAGTGGGATTCAAGCGCTGGTCTTTCTGATCCCAGGGTACTGCCCAAACCACTAGGCTGCACCCACCACCTTCTTTGGGAGGGCATTCCAGGCATCTACCACCTTTTCCATGACAAAGTTATTTCCTGAAGTTGCTTTTAAGTTTACCTCCATGCAGCATCATTTCATGTCCTTTAGGTCTATAGCTTCCCCCTCTTCAGGAAAGGTTGGTTTGTTCATTAAAACTCTTTAAGTATATCCCCTCTGAATTGTCTCTCCTCTAGGGTATACATATTTAGCTCTTCAAGTCTTTTTTCATATGCCTTCCAGTGCAGGCCCCATATCATCTTGGTTGCCTTCCTCAGAACCACATCGAGTCTTTTTATAACCTTTGTAAGATATGGTCTCCAAAGTACACAGTACTCCAAGTGAGGCCTCACCATTGACCTGTACAGGGGCACCAATACCTCCTTCTTCCTGCTGCCTAATTTCCTTCTGACTTTGGCCACCGCCTTGTCATACTGCTTTGCTACCTTGAGATTCTCAGACACTATCACCTCGAGGTCCCTCTCTTAGTACACACCAGCTTCTTGTCCCCCTATCATGTGCAGCTCCTTTAGGTTTCTGCATCCTAGATGTATCACTCTGCACTGCTTTGCTTTAAATCTCAATTGCCAAGTATTTGCCCATTTTTCTAATTTTTGTAGATCTTGTCTCACTTTGTCAACTCCCTCTGAAGTATCCACTCTGTTGAAATCTTCATATCATCTGCAAAAAAGCAAACATTTCCTGGTGGTGTGATTTGAACCAGCTAGGCCAACCTGCCAGTGGTCAGGATGCATGGCTGACAGCATTGCACAGGGTAGCATTGCAGGAGCTGCATGCCCAGACTGCTGATGTCCTTCCCACAGTAGCTTGATGGCATCAGGGGCTTCTCCCAATGCTGTAATCACACCCAATGCCATCAATCTACTGTTGGGTGGGGGATCCTGACTCCACAGAGCCAACATTGCAAATCGCGTTAACGTTACCTAACGATCGTTAACGTTCCAGCCATAGTAAACACCGCAGAGGGTGGAGAGAGGGCAGAGAGAAGGGGTCAATGGGCGGGGTCAATGGGCGGGGAGTGGGCGGGGAGAGGCTCCCTGCACACTAACGCGCTGAACTGAACGGCTGAATCCTACCGTGAATGAAAGCACTGGTCAACAAATTTTTACAAAAGTCATGTTACTGAAATAAAAATAGTCATTTCTTATCAATGTTTATATGCTGAACACGAATATGACAGTGAAATTGCAAAGTTGGCTCTAGTTTTTTTGTAATCTACAAGAATTAAAGTTTACATCACGAAATGCATGTCAATAGTAAATATATAATAGACCTTTGGTTAATACCTGTAAAAAAACAAGTCATAGACTACTTCTTAGATTTTTTCGCCTGTCTCTTGTACAGCTGTTCGGGAGCTTCTCTGGGGAGTGTCCAGCAGTAGTCAGCCAGCATTGTAGTGGACCATTTTCCCTGGTATCTTTGCTCCATCGTTGTGATATCCTGGTGAAAACGTTCACCCTGTTCATCACTAACCATACCACAGTTTTCAGGAAAGAAATCAAGATGGGAATCAAGGAAATGGATCTTTGAGACATATTGCAGCCAAGTTTCTGATACTGCATCAGCATGTCTTCTACTAGTTCCTTGTAGTTTTCTGCCCTAACATTCCTGAGTAAGTTTGTTGACAGTAGGTGAAAAGCATTCCATGCTTGTTTCGCATCACCCTGCAGCAAGTTGTTGAACCGGTCATCTTTGAAGAGCTCTCGAATCTGAGGACCCACAAAAACTCCCTCTTTAATCTTTGCTACGCTGAGTCAAGGGAATTTTTCATGCAGGTTTCGGAAAGCTGGCGAAGTGCGGTCCATGGCTTTCACAAAGTTTTTCATCAAACCTAGTTTGATGTGAAGGGGTGGTAGCAGGATTTTGTGAGCCTCAACCAGAGCTGGGTGCTGGATATTCTTCTCTCTGACTGTTACATTTTGTCTGCGATTCCATTCCTTCCGCAAGTAGTGCCAATCCCTTGCTCGGCTATCCCACTCACATAAGAAACACATGTATTTTATATATCCCTGCTGCAGTCCCATTAAAAGGGCAACTACCTTCAAGTTACGACAGAGGTGCCAGCTGTACTTGTTATAGTTAATGGAAGTCAGTAGATGCTTTAAGTTATCGTATGTCTCTTTCATGTGGACGGCATGCGCTACTGGAATAGATGGAAGACGGTTTCCATTGTTCAAAAGCACAGCCTTCAGGCTCAATTTCTAAGAGTCTATAAATAGTCTCTAGTCTTGTGGGTCATGAGTGATTTTTAAGGCATTCATGAGGCTTTCAATATCGGAACAGAATACCAGATTACTTTCCTTTCCGACTGCGTCAGATGGCTTCAGCAGCCGTCTGGCAGTAGTATTGCATTGCATCAGAAAATGATGCAATCAACTCTGGATGATGTGTGCATGCTGGTATTATGCAATGTGATGAAATATTACATCATTCAAGGCTTATTTGGGATGTTGTTGATGTCCTACTGGATAAATTTACACGGTGAAACGTCAAAAATTAACTACATGCAATATCTTCAAAACGAGAGCCAATAAAATATTTTTAATGTTATATTCGTGTTCAGCTCACCAAGATACTACAGATTAGGGCCTTTTAAAGTCAGTAATGATTTCAATGTTGACCAGGGAAACCTGCCGTTAGATGCCCATTTGCAGGAGAGAGAAACCATTTCAGTCCACCCGAGCTAACAGTCGCCAGGGCACTGACCTAACATCCCCCCAGCCAACCCTCCCCCAAGCGGAAGGGACATACTATTGGTAGGCGGTGATGGGGGGGATGTGAGGATGCTCATGTATGCCCCTTGCCCCAGACCCCACTCTCTAGGCGACCACCTACCCACACAATGGATGGCCTGGGACAGCGGACTACCAGCACCGACAGCATATGGTCATGTCAGCATGGCAGGGGGATGTGTGCCCGTGCTGGAGGGGGCAGTGGCCAGGATGCATCTTCACAGGGTGTGGGGCAATGGCTGGGACACTGTAGTGCCCAACCACCGCCTGCATTGACAGGGTGGCCACAGCATGTCATGCTGGGAGGGCACTCACTCTAACCGAGCAGTGACCATAGCATGTCTAGGTTCCCACATAGTGCTCTACATTATTTGCCTCTAGTGATACTTTTGTGTTCCCAGTGCTGGGGCCACAATCACTGAGATGGCTGCTTGATGCATGTAGTGCATGCTCATGGACTGGCTAGTGGACTGTCTGCAGTTACACTGTGCATGGCTGGAACACCTATAAGGTGCAGTCTAACTGTGCTGTCTGCTGGTGATTGGTGTGAGGCAGTTGGGTTTTTTTCAGACCTAACCCCAGCATTGCTGCTGGTCTGCCACTGCCCTAATCACAGGTATGGCTCTGGCCTCCCAACCCTGGAGGGCTGTCTTATACCAGCAGGATGGAGGTTGCTTCACTGGGGCTGGGGAACCTGTCCCTTACTTACAAAAAGGGTGATGTGTGCTGTTTGGAGTATGTAGTATATACCACTGTGATCTATAAAGGCACTGCTATACAAACCTCATGCAAGCCTAGAAACCCCTCAGCCCTGAGAACAGGTGCCCATGTCAGTCAGACCATAACACGGGGTACACACTAATCTGGGCGAAGGCCACATGTGACTGCAGAATACAGATGGACACCAAATTACCTTTGACTGCACTGCAAGGAACACCTATCACACACTGGTAGTGATGGGGATGTACAGCAGGACCTATCTCTAGCACCACATGTACTGCGGACCTAGTGCTGGGCACCCATCCTATCCCTCAGGGTGAACACAGAACCTGCACAATGGCATGGTCTGTAGCTACACTGTGCCAGTATCACGCACTGTCAGTTCGTCTTTCCAAGCTGAGGTGCCGGAGAGGTGTAGACCCCATTTGGTGATCAGCTGTAGACAGCTATTCAGCATGTGCATTGCATCATGGGTACTGGTGGGGTTATCCTATCCTGGCACTCAGAGCAGACAGTTTGTGAGGTGATCTGCAGTCCTTCTGTACCCAGCCATTGCTATAACATACACCACGGAGGTATAGCCTACTGGCTAATGCAATACCTTTCTCAGCAGTACATCTCATGCCTGTCTTACTCAAATAGTGTGCATGCCTGTAACAGTCATATTTTTGCAGATCTGTGCTGCCAGCCCATAATACCCTTGCCACAACTGCCAACATTCCCTTGGTCTGTCTATCTGTGTCTGTCAGCTGTGTAGAGTCCTGTCTGCCTGTGCAGGCTGCCACCCCATGTCCTGCACTGCTACCCTTTCCTGCATTGTGCCTCATCATGCTTGCCTCACCTGTGCCTGATCTGCATGGCACCACCACTCCTCTGTCCACCCATCATTGTAACTATCCTGCCACCTCCGCCTCCACTGGGGGACACGTATTCCCATTATCTGCCACCAACTGTCTTTCCAGTACTTTACATTGCCAACACCCTGTGCTGTGGTACAGTTGCCCCCACCATGTTTGTCATCAGTACTGGCAGCCACATGGGATGCCCACAGATATGGCGGGTCCAGCAGCTCCCAGCTCTCCCTCCTTCACTCACCTGTTCATTGCCTTTCCTGAGTGCTCTATCTAGTGTTAGGGCTACATCTGTCTCTGTTCCTCACAGGTCATGCATGTCATCCTGTGGCACCTTGCAGTCCTTAGGGCACACTAACCTAGGGCAACCTAACCTTGTTAGGCCACCTTAACCTATGGGCACACTAACCTAGGGTAACCTAACCTTGTTAGGCCACCTTAACCTATGGTTCCATAGCCCAGGGTGCCTTCTACAGTGCCTTGTCCAGGGGTGCCTAATATGGCGCTTAGCCTAAGGAGCCCTATAGGGCGCCTTATGGGGCACCTTACAAGGCACCTTATAAGGCACCTCACAAGGCACCTTATAATGCACCGTACAAGGCACCTTATAATGCACCGTACAAGGCACCTTATAAGGCACCTTACAAGGCACCTTATAATGTACCTTACAAGGCACCTTATAATGCACCTTACAAGGCGCCTTGTAATGTTCCTTGTAAGGTGCCTTATAAGGCGCCTTGTAACGCGCCTTAGTCTAAGGTGCCTTGTAACATGTGTTAGCTGATACGTCTTGCTGTAACAATGCACCACCCATGCCTTTATATGGGCATCTGTACCTTTACCGTGGAACCTAACGCGAGGGATATTACCGCAGTTTAGTAAACATACCCCCAAATCTTGCCTTTGTCCCCAATATACCTGAAAAAAGTTTGACACCTCTTCTCACATCTGTAGTTATTTTTTATTCCGTGTGTGCTTATGCCATCCTGATTTCTCTCTTTTCCTCTTTCAGCTTTATGCAGTATTCTTTTCTTTGTTCCTCTAAAAATCGTGAACGCTGCCACTTTTTGCAGAACCATATTGGTTTCCTTTAAAAGCTTGACTAGTAGAGGAGTCTCTTTGTTTCCTACATGCTGAACTTGCTATCTGATTGGCTTGGTGACCCGCAGCTGCTCCTCTCATTGGGGACACTTGATTGAACGGGCTATAATATCCTGCCCCCAACGCAGGATGCCGAGGAGTCTCTTTGTTTCCTACCTGATGAACTTGCTATCTGATTGGCTTGGTGACCCGCGGCTGCTCCTCTAATTGGGGCCATTTGATTGAACGGGCTATAATATCCTGCCTCCAACGCGGGACGCGTAGCGGGCGCGTGCCTGTGGCGTGTGCCAGAAGGGGCGTGACCAAAGGGGCAGGTCACGCCCCTTTGGTGCCCCTTCGGTGCGCTTTTGGCGAGTGGAGTCCTCATTGATGGGGAAAAGGAAGAAACGTCCTTTGCCGGCTGCAGTACCAAAAGCGGGTAGGGTAGTCGGTCCAATGGACGCCCATGTACAAGTCGGGAGACTGTTGCCTGATACTCAAGTGTTGGATATTGGTACTGAGGAAAAGTCAACCGTGAGTACTGTATCTTCTGATATTTCCCCGCAATTGAAGGACTCAACCCCAACTATGCAAGAGCAAAAATCCATTACCGGAGTTTCCTCTAAGGCTAGTCTTGTTCATTCTGAGATTGGGGAGCCTATACTTTCTTCCTCCTTCTTGCGGATTGTGCCTAAACTTGAGATTCTGCCTCCTCCACTTCCTTCGGTTGTTGTTTTTCCTGTTCCTGGGGAGCCTCGTGTCCCTCCAGAAAATGTTTCTTTAAAAGATCTTTGGGCTATGTTATCAAAGATGGAGTCAGCCTTGGATTCGTCCCTGCAAAAAATTTCTGTTTTCACGAAAGAAACGGTGGAAAAGTTGTCTAATCAAGATTCTAGATTGTTGACTGTGGAAAGGTTTGTTGAATCACAAGATGAGAGGTTTACCTCGCAGCAGGGAGTTCTTGATGCTTTGGTTCAAGATGTTACTTCATTGCATCGTCAAGATGAATTATTAGAGAACTCCCTGCGTGCGAGGAATCTCCGTCTCTTAAATTTTCCTAAAACACATTATCTCACACCTGTTATTCTTTTTCATAAATACTTGAAGGATGTGCTGTTGATATCTGATGTGGAATCAATTGATTTGTTAAACATTTATTACCTCCCTACTAGAGATTTAATTTCAGCCGCTGTTTCTCAGGAGACAGGTTCTCAGGGTGACCCCAAGGCTTTGCCTTCATTGAATATTTCCGAATTTTTAGAGTCTTCTCAGGATGAGATATCTTCGAGAGCCACTTTACTGGTTACGCTAGCTTCAGATCTAGATAGACAAAGGATTTTTCGGGCATATTTTAGGAAGAAACTTGAGAAATTCTGTGGTCAATGTGCTCAGATTTTCCCCGACGTTTCCAGGGCCACTCAGCGGCGTCGGAAGGCTTTTTTAGAGATCCGACCACGCGTTTTGGCCATGGGAGCTTCATTTTATCTGAAATTTCCTTGTAAATGCCACACAATCTTTCAGGATAAACGATATGTGTTTGGGGAGATAGATCAACTATTGGAATTTTTGAAGGAGAAAGTTCAGTTATAGCTCTTGTTTAGATATAGCTCTATTTCAAGCTAGTTTATTACTGATTTTTCTCTTGTTGGTTTGGGGGATCTTTACCAGGTTTTGATCAGATTTGTATTTTGTTTAGTATTCTTATAGAGCTTTTCCTGGATGTGGGCTATTATTATGATATGTTCACATCTTTCTGGTTTCAGATGAGAAGTTATTCTCATTTGTTGTTGTTTCCTTTTGTTTGCTGTATGTTTCTTTATATAAATAAAAATTAGCAAAAAAAAAAAAAAAAAAAAGCTTGACTAGTATTGCCTTGGTGACTCTGCCACCACAAACTTGCTTCCAACAGCACCAGATTTATCTGGGAGTTAAACCCCAGACCCAAACACATCCGTAGACCAATGAGCCATTAACATCAAGTAACACTCTCTCTGTGGGCCTTGAACCTATAGACTTTGCAGTATGAGGCAGCTGTAAATAAAGAGGTCCGTGCAGTGATAAGAGCACACTTAGGGGGTCTTTTACCAAAGGGCATTACCTGATAATGCGTGTTCTGGTCCTTTTAGAACCATTGGGACTTGTGGAAAGTAATGTATGTTAATGAATACTGCAGGTTGCCAGGTGTTAGTGAATCAGACCTATTTAGACTTGATATGCTGTCCTACATTCATATCTGGGATGCTTAAACTGGACTATTAATGCTGGAAAAGTTACTGTAACTATATCTACTTGTGATATCTTTAAACCATGAGCAACGATGTGTCTGTCAATGATGGTAAACATCAGGAGGGCAAATTGCAAATGCCATTATTTCATTGATGGAGAAGTAGATTGCCTAGATTTTGGATAAGATCGCGCCTCAGTGGGAAGAAAATGTAAGGGGGTGAGGGTTGTTCCAAGGTTTTCTAGGGAATTGGTGACTGCCAAAGATAGGTTATTAAAAGCAGAACAGGAATAAAGAAAGATCAGCTTGTACCATAGTTGGTGGTAAAGCTAGTGTTTCTGAAGACTAAGGACCTGATATTTGAAAGGCATTTACAGTTTTCAGACCTGTAAACCATGTAAATGCCATGGAACAGGATATTCAAGGGCCCTAACATGGTTAGTGCCGCTAAACATCCTTGATTATCTCCTCTACACGCCACGAAGCTAATCACTTAGCATAGGGGCATGTCGTGGGTGTTCCAGGGAGGAGCAGAGGCGGCAACAGTCGCTTACCAGGTAACGGTGATATTGCACCACTGCCTGGTTAGTGACCTGTGGGTAAAACTTGGCGAAGCAATAGCTGACCTAGTTTTACCCGTGGGAGCTAATCGGGCAACAGTGCAATATCGCCGCTATCTGGTCAGCTTCTGCGGCTCGGGGTATGTGTGGCAATCCCAGATATTCAATGCTGAGGCCGCATATGACCCCTGTCATTGAATATCTGGGATTAGAGGCCAGTGAGGATGTTTATGTGCTGTAGCAGCTCATAGCTGGCTCAATTAAATATGAGGCCCTAACCTCCCATTGATTGGTTTCCCTTCTTTTTCATGTGATTGGGAGAAGGAATAAGTATATACCTCTACTTAGGGGGAGTTGCCCAAACTCTGCCTTCAGTGTTGAGCTGTGTTTTTGACAGTGTTCACTGCAGATTCTCCAGGATGGACCTATTTCCATTTAGTACCTTTCAGCCCACCATGCCAAACCTTAAAAGAAAAAAAATAAACAAAAGCAAAACCCAAAACAAAGAAAAAGAGCTTTAAAAAAATCTCTCTCTACTGCTAGTGCCAGGCTGTCTGTGCAGCCGGTCCTGCTCTTGTGATATGAATCTCTGCTGTATTGCAGCAGTTACCACTCTCACTGCTGCCTGTACAACCAGTCTGTGGACTACTATCACGTTTGTAGCGGGTCCCTTTCGGCACACATGGCAAAACCTAAAAATAAAACCCCTGAAATTTAAAAAAAAAAACGCTCAAAAAGAAACAAAGCGCTCCTTTCCCCTTGTCTCTCTCTGCTGCTACTGCCTGCATCACTGTGTTGACACTGGTCTCACGATTTGCCTCACTAATGCTCTTCTCCCCTCTTCTGATGATTTGGGAGGTTCATGCCACCCTTCTAGCTGTGTTGCTCTGCAATCAGTGTGCTTTGTTATTTTTTTGGCCACTCATCATCTTCCTCCTGCTTTGTATATTTATGAGTACCTTTAAGTTATTTATTTATTAATTTTTATATACCACATTTCCAAAGATCAATGCAGTTTACAGAAAACATAACATCAATATTACATGGAACACTATTACATTGAAGCAATTTACATTATAATGAGTATGGAACTAGTGATAACAGAACAGAATAACTATATACAAATAAAGAAATTGCTTGTATTGGACTATGGGGATGAAGAGAGGGCATGGGTGTAAGGACAGAGCTAGGTCATGACATCCTGTTGAAGTGTTCCATGAATGGATGGGTCTTTAGCATCTTTCGAAATGTTGTGAGGTCATGAGAGTCTCTGATGTGTTTGGTAGGGCATTCCAGAGGCGAGGGGCATATAGGGAAAATGCCCAGGTGCAAGTTGTTTGATTATTTTTGGTCAGCGCTAGTGATAGGACAAGAAGATTTGACATATTACTCCTTCTTAGATGATTTTCTGGGATCTTTGTTATGATGGATTGCAAGTATTGTGAGGATGACTGATGGATTACTTTGAATGTTGTCATGAGTGTTTTGTACTTAATTCGACTGAGGAGAGGTAACTAGCGTAGTTCTTTTAGCATGGGTGTTATATGACTGTAGCGAGTAGAGCACATCAGGATTCGTGCAGCTGCATGTTGGGCGAGCTGTAGAGGATGTAAGGAGTTCTTTGAAATACCTTGTAGGATGGCATTGTGAAATTAAAGTGGGGTAATATCATTGCTTGAAAGACCGTATGAAAGTCGTATGGCTCAAGAAGGAGCTGTAAATGTTGTAATGCCCTTATTTTGCTGTAGATACATTGAGCTACTTTGTTTATATGTGGTTGGAATGTGAGGTGTTGATCGAAAGTCACACAAAGGTATTTGACTTTTGATTTAACCTCCCAATTGGTGTTGTCTATCTTTAATGACTTTGGGGGGATAAAGGATTGATTTTTAGTGAAAAACATGACCTCTTTTATTTATTTATTTTATTTATTTATTTATTTATCTATTTCTTCTATACCGCCCCTTCCAGAGATCAGAGAAGTTTTTTGAAGTTGATATGGAGATTGTGTTCTGATAGCCACTGGTTTATGGAGTTGAAGCAGTTTGTAATGTTCAAATAGTTTGCGTTTGTGGTGGTAAAGGGAACCTATATCATAATATTGTCTGTATACAAGTGGTAGTAGATTTTAGAGGAGTGTATGATTTCACAGATTGGTTGTATGTATATGTTAAATAATAATGCTGATAGGGCGGAGCCTTGAGGTACTCCTTGTTTCTGTGTGATTTGGTTGGAGGTTTTTTGGCCAATTTGTACATACTGGATGAGATTTGTGAGGTATGAGCGAAGCCATTTAAGGGCAGTGCCACAGATTCCTATATTGTAAAGACGCTGAAGGAGGATGTCATGGCATAAGGGTTTGAATGCCACTGCAATATCCAGAAAAATGAGAATGAAGCCTTGTTTAGAGTTTTCTATGCCTTTGTGAAGTCTATCTTTTAGAGAGATTAACAACATTTCTACTCCATGGTTGTTGCAGAATCTGTTGGGTGTTCTGCCAAAGCTTTGGCATGCAGTTTCTAACAAGCAGAGTCCAGGAGAAATTGAACCTGGCATGCTGGGGGGACACTACCAGACTACCACTGCCAATGAACCTTGAGCTCTCTCTTTAGAGTTCTTTTCAAATTTCCTTTATTGTACTTGGTTAGAGGTTCATGCAGCAGAACACAGCTACTGCTATACCTTTGACCAAGAAACAGCATTTCTTCTATCAGGAGAGATGAGTATGGAGCGCTGATGGAAAAAGGGAACACCCACCTAGGCAACCTGATAGCCAAATCAACCCTATCTATCATGGAATGACAGATTGCTCTCACATCCGCCATCCTCCATTAATGTATTTGTTGATTCATCTTCTGCCACCAGTATTAGGCTGGAAGACCCTATGATGACAGGCTATCTTGCTGCTTTGTTGTTCTTCCTAAGCATTTCTGGGTGGTTACTGCCAATGTTGCAGCCCACTCCAACTGCTTTTGAGGCCCTTCACCACGGTGCTTCCTTTTATTTAAATCTCTCAGCATTTCATCTAAGCAGTCCATGAAAGCTTCCTCCAATCAGGAAGGGAGCGTTCTTCCTCTGTATTCAAGGTTCCTATGCTGCAGCCAAAGTACTCAGTGCCAGGCCTCCAACTTGCATGGCACACAGCTTAGCTGAAGTCTCTTCACTCCTGTGGCCTGGGCTTGAGTGGCCTCTTGTGTTGCTGTGCCGATTCTCTTCTGGTGTTTTAGGACTTTTCAGCCAATCTTGGTGCTGTGCATGACTCCTCTTGCATGTTTTAGGGCTTTACAGCTGATTGAGGTACTCTTCCTGGCCCTCCTGGCATGTTTTAGAATATAAGAACATAAGATATGCCATATTGGGTCAGACCAAGATCCATCAAGCCCAGTATCCTGTTTCCAACAGTGGCTGGTCCAGGTTACAAGTACCAGGAAGGTTCCCAAAAGGTACAAGGATTGCACATTGCTTATCCCATGGTAAGCAGTGGATTTTCCTGGTCATCTTTAATAATGGTTTATGGACTTTTAGTCCAAGAACTTGTCCAAACCTTTTTTAAACTCAACTACACTAACAGCATTTACTACATCCTCTACTAAAACATTCCAGAGTTTGATTATGCATCGCATGAAAAAATATTTTCTCCTATTATAGCTTCATTGTGTGTTTCCTAGTCTTTCTACTTTTGAAGAAGTAAACAACCAATCTATGTTTACCTGTTATATTCCATTCCTTATTTTATAGACCTCTGTCATATCTCCCCTCAGGTGTCTTTTTTCCAAGTTGAAGAGCCCTAACCTTTTAAGCCTTTCCTCAGAGGGTTATCCCTCCATCCCTTTTACCATTTTGGTAGCTCTTTTCTGTACCTTATCTATTCTGCTATTTCCTTTTTAAGATATGGTGACCACAATTGTACACAATCTTCAAGGTGCAGTCTCACCATGGAACGATACAGAGACATTAAATTATCCTTTGTTAAGCGTTATAAAAATTTCCAACAAATAAATAAATAAATCCCTTTGCTTTCTTGGCCTCCACTGTACACTGGGCAGAGGATCTCAACATATTATCTACGATGATGCCTAAATCCTTTTCCTGGGTGCTGTTTCCTAATGTGGAACTTTGCATCGTGTAATTGTAGTTTGGGTTGTTCCTCCCTAAACGCATAACTTTGCACTTGTCCATATTAAATTCCATCTACTATTGGACGTCCAGTCTTCCGATCTATCAAGGTCCTCTTGCAATTCTTCACAATCCTCTTGTGTTTTAACAACTTTGAATAATTGTGCGCCATCTGCAAATTTGATCACCTCACTCGTTAATTCCCAAGTCATTTATGGATGTGTTAAAAAGCAGCAGGCCCAACACAGATCCCTGGGGTACTCCACTATTCACCTTTCTCCAAAGAGAAAAATGTCCATTTAATCCTACTCTCTGTTTTCTATATTTTAACCATTTCCTGATCCACAGTACTACACTGCCTCCTATCCCATGACTTTTTAATTTCACCAAGAGTTTCTCATAAGGGACCTTGTCAAAGGCGTTCTGAAAATCGAGATACACTATGGGGCTTATTCTATATTGCAAATAGCAAGGCTAGATGTCCCACTGGGACATCCATCCCCGCTATTCACCCCCTTCCGTCCCTGACAAAAGCCTCCTTGTATGAACAAGGAGTTTGTACAGGGAGGCTTAGATGGTAGTGGAAGGGGGCATTGCGGAGATGGAGTGAGGGTGGGCAGTGGGCGGTCTGCGACCATGGACATACAGAGTCAATTCTGAAGTACATCCAGGGGGTCTTGGATGTGGAATAAATCCCCCTTGATGGCAGGAGATGGCAGGCCTGGGCAATGGCACAGAGATGAGGGGGTGCAGGGGGTTCCCCACAGCCCGACCCTGGACATGGAAGGCCAGATTGGGGGTTCGGCTGTGGAGAATGAAGTAGATCGGTGGTAGACAGGGATCACGGCTCCTGAATGGAATAGCCATAGCACCGCAGCTCCATTCAGGAGCCTGACTGAGTTAGCCAGGCAGGGGTCTATATATGCAGACCAATCTGGTACAGACCCGATTCTGATCCTATGGGGCACGTCTAGCCCCAATGGGATCAGAATCGTGTCTGCCTCTGTGCATACTGACTCCGATCGGATGCACAGGGGCCTGGACGCACACATTAGAATGTGTCTCCACATCAACCAGTTCACCTTTATCTACCTGTTTGATCATACCTTCAAAAATATAGAATAGTAAGACAGACTGTCCTTGACTAAATCCATGCTGAGTTTTTTCCATTAAACCATTACTAGTGGTCCTAGGTCTCCAGCCAATGTTATTTGCTGCTTTAACTCACTCATTTTGCCTTGAGATCCTCTGAACAGTGTTGTTGCTGCTTTAACCCTCTGCCTATGCCTTGAAGTCTTCCTGCCAATATTACTCCTCTCAAAATGCCTTGGCATGCTTCCAGAAATTGTGGGGCTGCTGTAGTCTCTTCCACTATCTTGAGATGTTTGTTCCGCTCTTTGTATCACTTTGCTTTTCTGATGGTGGTTTCTGATACTCATCCTGTCACTGTACATGCCCTTTGCCCCTCTTCTGATACTCTGGGAGGTTGGTGACACTCTTGATGGCTTGTAGTGCTGTTACAGATGCCTGCCAGTGAGTTTCAAACAGATTTGATTGAAAATCGATGGCGAGGCTCACTGTTCCATTGTAAAATAGCTTCCCCTATAGACTTAATGGGTATGAACTGGACGGATGCATGAATGGTTCAGCTCCTGAACACTTCCCAAACAAGTGTGTTCTGACAAGCATAAATGAGCAAAAATATTTTTGGCATGGACCTACCTACCCTTACCCAACTTGCCTTTGACATGAAATCTTTTGAACTCATAACTAGCCCACTGGTTTTGCCAGTCATTGCTCTGGCATCCTCACTGCAAATGGCAATGCAATTTTTTTTCCAGTTAATTTCCCCATATGTTCAGCATCAAAACCTTCAAACTCCTTTTTATTCAACCAGCGTATTTTGTACCCACATGAATGATGAATCAAATGAGCCATGCAGTGCAATTAGTGTGATTCCTGATATGTGTATTATCTCTATTTCTGCCTTGGAAAGTGAAATAAGCGAGTAAATGTGCATGTTGTACTGGAACCAATTAGCCCACTTGTAGTGAGCAAAGGCTTTTGAAGGTTAAAAGTAAAGGGGCCAATATTCAAAGCAAGTTATGTGTTAGCTTGAGGATGGCGGGACAAATAATTTGCTTATTCCTCAATTTTTCCAAATTGTACTTATCTTTGCAGTCATAGCACCAGAACATCAAGGAATCCTCCCGACATGACGTGGCATGTTTCGGAACCTTAGGTTAAGGCCCTGCTTCAGATATATAGGATGGCGTCTGACATCATTCATATGTCAGAGGCAGACCTGACCAATATTTTAAAGGGGAAATCCATTAAAAAGCAAAGATCCATTAAAAGGAAAGTTCCTTTAACCTTATTATTGATCTAAAAAAGCTGAGCCATTAAGAGGGGGCCGGTAAGTCCTAATTCATAACAGACTGGACCATTCTAATTGAGCATTGAGTCCTGGAGGTGACACAGTCCGCTATGACTGCAAAGATAAGTCAATTTTCTAGTTAAATAAAAAATAAAATAAAAGTAAAAGGAGTCTCTACAGAGAGGGAATAAGCTCTTACTTTTCCCCTTTGGTAGTTTGTCACTGACATTCAAAAATAGTAAAGTTGTGCTTTCACCCGCCTTAGTACAATTTGAGATCTCATTATAAGTGGTGTTAAGTTTGGTCTTCATTGATTGGGGCTAGTATTATATTCCTCAATTTTCAGCACTTATAAACTCAAGCTGTTTTCCTAGCCAAATGGTCAGATTCTATGTATACAAACAAGGGGATGGCCTTGGGGAGAGTTGAAGGCCCAGCCAGCACTTAAGAATTTAATGGCTATATTCAGTTGTATTTAGGAGATAACTAATAAACATATTCCACGTCTAAAAGGCCTCTTTTAAAAATTAGGTCTCATGTAAGAGTGTGTATACTGCAACTAGAAGCTGACTTGTAGAGTAGGCATACTCAGGGAAGGAAGCTGGGCAGAGTATGGGCTGAGTAAGGATTTATTCACATGTACTGTATTGTATATGCTAACAAACATTTATTCCTGCTGCTGAGCAGGCGTAAATGTCAGTGCCCACAATTTAGGCATTGTTTCTGCAGGATTTGCGCTAGCAGTTCAGAAAGAAACAGGGGCCTTCTCCACTTATTTTTAGTCTATTTCAAAAAGACACATAGTGCCCGATATTCGAATGCCATTTACATGGTTTACAGCCAAGTAATACAAAAATAACAGCTCTCCGAGGGCAGATCACTAATCAAATCAACAACGACTACCCTCAATACTAGATTTACTCCAACTATTATCGCTAATTTTCAGTAATAAAGTCCACACGACTTACAGCCAAGTAAACCATGTAAATGCCTTAAACGGAGATATTCGAGGGCACCTATATGGTTAGTGCCATTGAATATCCCCAAATGTGTCCCCTATGCACCCCGATGCTATCCGATTAACATTGGGTTGTGTTAGGGGCCTTCCGGGGCAGAGCAGAGGTGGTGACTGCCGTTAACCATGTAGCGGCGATATTGGACCACTCCATGGATAGTGATCTGCAGCTAAAACTAGGCCAGCTTTTGACTCACTTAGTTCTAGCCATGGACCACTAGCCGTGTAGCGGTCCAATATTGCTGCTACATGCATGACCCCTTGGTGCAAAACCTGGATATTCAGCGTGGCATTGAATATCTGGGCTTAAGGCATTGATTATCTGGGGTTAAGGGTGAATGGGCAGGGCTATGCACCATAGCAGCGCATAGCCCACCCAGAAGAAAATTGGGCCCATAAACTTTATGGGCTCGATATTCAGCACCAGCAGCTAGGCACGAGTATAGCGGCTAGCCATCGGTGCTGAATGCTAAAGCTGGATATTCAATGCTGGGGTCATATGCAGCCCCAGCATTGAATATCTGGGGTCACCACACAGCCTCTGCAGCTGCAGAAACTAACCAGGTACCGGTGATATTGAGCTGCTATCCAGTTAGCTCCTACAGTAAAACTAGACCAGATTTAGCTGCACCTAGCTTTATCCATGAGTCACTAACTGGGTAGTAGTGCAATATCACTGCTACATAGTTAGTGTCTGTCACAGCCCACGACACTCTCTGGAATACTGCCGACATGCCCCGATGCTGAGCGGTTAGCATTGGGGCATGTAGCGGCAATAGTAAGGGGTATCCCATTCAGCAGCATTTACGCAGTTGACAGATGTGTAAACTGTGTAGATACCTTTGAATATCAGAATCTATGGGGTATGTTTACTAAACTGCGGTAATATCATTCGTGTTATGTTCCACAGTAAAGGTACAGATGCCCATATAAAGGCGTGGGCGGGGCATCATTATGGCAAGCCGTCAGGTAACGCGAGTTATAAGGCGTGTTATAAAGCATATTATAAGGCACCTTATTAGGCACAGTAGAAGGCACGTGCCTTAACGTGCCTTGTACTGTGCCTAATAAGGTGCCTTATAACGTGCCTTTGTAACGCGCCTTATAACGTGCCTTGTACTGTGCCTAATAAGGTGCCTTATAACGTGCCTTTGTAACACGCCTTATAACATGCCTTGTACTGTGCCTAATAAGGTGCCTTGTACTGTGCCTAATTAGGAGCCTTGTAACGTGCCTAATTAGGAGCCTTACAATGCCTTATATGGATTGCTGGCAACTGTGGTGATGGTACTATGGTCTGGCAGCACGGATCTGCAAAGATATGACTGTCACAGGCAAGCAAAATATCTGCCTTGGACAGGAGGGAACAACAAGAAATCGAACCCGTGACCTCCACCTAGACAGTCAGTGTACTAACCAGTAGGCTATACCTCTATGGCCTGTTGCATAGCAATGGCTGGGTACAGAAGGACTGCAGGTCACTGCACAAACCGCCTGCTCTGTGTGCCAGGATAGGGTAACCCCACCAGCACCCATGATGCATTGCACATGCAGAACAGCGGCCTACAGCTGACCACCAAATGGGGTCTGCACCTCTCCGGTACTGCAGCGTGGTAAGAAGGACTGACAGTGCATGATACTGGCACAGAGTAGCTATGGACCATGCCATTGTGCAGGTTCCGTGTTCACCCTGAGGGATAGGATGAGTGCCCAGCACTAGGTCCACAGTACATGTGGTGCTAGAGATAGGTCCTACTGCACATCCCCAGCACTGCCAGTGTGTGACAGGTGTTCCCAGCAGTGCAACTGAAGGTGCATGTGGCCCTGTGGGACTGGATGCAAACTAGATTAGTGCGTATGCAGTGTTAAGGTTTGGCTGCCATGGGTACCTGTTATCAGGGCAGTGGGGTGTCTAGACTTGCATGAGGGTGATGTAGCACTGTCACTATGGGTCGAAGTAGTATGTGCTATATACCCCAAGGGGCCTCAATCACCTCTTTTATAGATGAGGATGTGGTGGGACAGGTGCTTGCACCCTGCAGCATGACTGCAGTACCAGCAACCACAGTCCTGCTGACAGCCCTCCAGGGCTGCTGGGCCAGGGCCATAACTGTGACCATTGCAGACCAGCAGTGATGCTTGGGGTATGCTCAACTGTCCCACACCACCATCTGCCATTCATCAACAGACAGCACAGTCAGACAGCACCTGCAGCATCCTACAAAGTACTCCCACCATGCTCAGGCAAACTGCAGACGCTCCACTAACCAGTCAACAGTGCATGCTCACAGGGGAACACCATGCACCCAGAGGTGGGATGCAGAGCACAAACACCAAGCGGGTATCTCTGTGCTTGGGCCCCCTCAGGATTCAGAACGATCAACAAATGCTGATTTTAAACACAGATAGGATTAGTAAAACAAAGTTCTTGAATCCTCTTAGATTCAAAGTTTTTAGATCCATGCTGGTTACACTTAGGGACTTGTTTACAAAGCCGCGGTAACGATCGGAAACCGCTACCGAGGCTTTGTAAACAAGCCCCTTAGTTGCAGAAATATTAAAACATTTTTAGCTGGAGATACAATTACAACCCTGAGTGGCCCTGAAGATAGCACAAACCTATTGCAATATCAAATGAACATATGTCAATACATTGGTAGGCAGGCAGGTAAAGATAAAATAAGATAAAGTGATATTTAACATTTCTCATAAAATAACTGATATAAAGGATGTCTGCAGGTAAGGACCAATCAGTCAGTCCATTTGTATCCTCTATTGTACTGCCGCATACACTACTTGTTGTTGTTGTTAAGTGCCGTCGAGTCGGAGTCGACTCATGGCGACCCTCTGGATAGCTATCCTAAATTGTGTTCGGTCTTCAGTCCGGCGGCTCATTGTTGACAGACTGGCACCTGTAGCTGCTGTTATTGTATCGATCCATCTCATTGCTGGCCTTCCTCTTTTGCGTTGACCTTCTATCTTGCCAAGCATAATGTCTTTCTCTAATGATCTCTCTCTTCGCATGATGTGTCCAAAGTATGAAAGTCGAAGACTTGTCATCTGAGCTTCTAAAGAAAGCTTAGGTTTGATCTCCTCTAGTACCGACTGGTTTGTTCTTTGGGCAGTCCACAGTATACACAGTATTCACCGCCAGCACCATAATTCAAAGGCATCAATTTTCTTCCTATCTGTCTTTTTCACTGTCCAGCTTTCACATCCATATGATGTTATTGAAAATACCTTGGCTTGAACAAGTCGAATCTTTGTATGGAGTGAGACATCTCTGCTCTTGAGAATCTTATCTAGGTCTTTGATAGCCATTCTGCCAAGAGCAATGCGTCGTGTGATTTCTTGACTGCTTGTTGCTTCTTTATTGATAGTTGATCCAAGTAGGTTAAAGTTGTTAAAAATTTCAATTTCTTCTCCTTCAATGATGAACCTGTTGATTATGCCAGTTGTCATGATCTTTGTCTTCTTTAAATTAAGGTGCAGGCTCATTTTGAGACTATGTTCTTTGATTGTGAAAAGCAAATGTTTCAGATCATCTTCACTTTCAGCCAGTAATGTGGTATCATCAGCATAGCAAAGGTTGTTGATGAGTCTTCCACCAATCTTCACACCTCTGTTGTCTTCATACAATCCTGCTTCTCTGATTATTTGTTCTGCATATAAATTAAACAGGTAGGGGGAAAGTATGCAGACTTGTCTTACACCTTTGCTTATTTTAAACCATTCTGTTTCTCCTTGTTCCGCTCGAACTGTTGCTTCTTGATCAATGTACAGATTGCGCAAGAGAACGATCAGGTGTTCTGGTATACCCATGCTTCTTAATGTGGCCCAGAGTTTCTCATGGTTTACACGGTCAAAAGCCTTGCTATAGTCGATAAAGCACAAATAGATATCCTTTTGGTATTCTTTAGTCTTTTCAAGGATCCATCTCACATCTGCAATGATGTCTCTCGTTCCTCGCCCTTTCCTGAACCCTGCTTGCACTTCAGGTAGTTCTTGTTCCAGGTATGGTTGTAGTCTCTTTTGAATAATCTTCAGTAGAATCTTGCTGACATGTGGGATCAGAGAGATTGTGCGATAATTTCCACAGTCAGTTGGATCACCTTTCTTTAGTATTGGTATAAACACAGATCTTTTCCAGTCAGTTGGCCATGATGTTGTCTTCCATATTTCTTGGCAGAGCCTTGTGAGTACGGTAACAGCTGCATCAGATTGCTGCAATACTTCTATGGGAATGCTATCAATGCCTGGTGCTTTGTTCTTTGATAAGGCTTTCAATGCTGCTTCAACTTCTTCTTTAATCACCAATGGTTCCTGATCATAAGGTACAGGTTGAAACGGCTGTTGGTCCACTTGATCCTTATCATATAAAAACTCTGTATATACCTTCCACCTTTTCTTGATCTTCTCAGCATCATTCAACATAGAACCTTGAGCATCTTGTAACATTCCAATTCGAGGCTGGAACTTTTTCTTTAACTCTCGTAGCTTTAGGAAAGCCAATCTTGTTCTTCCTCTAATAGTTTCTGCTTCTATTTCCTTGCAAGTGTCATTGTAGTACTTTTCTTTGTCCTGTCTTGCTGCACATTCGAAATCTCTGTTGAGTTCTGCGACTGTCTTTCTTTCTCCTCTGGCTTTAGCTTGTCTGCGTTTCTGGGCAATTTTCAGAGTTTCTTCTGTCATCCATTTTGGCCGTTTTTGCTTTTTCACCTTTTGTAGAGACTTCTCGCTTTCTTCCAACACAACCTTCTTGATGTCATTCCATAACTCTTCTGGAGCTCTGTCATTTGTATCTAAAGCAGCAAATCGATTTTGCAGGCAGTCTTTAAATTCCAGTGGTATATTCTCAAGGTCGTATTTTGCTGCATTCATGAGTGGTTTGCTCTTTTTCAACTTTAGCTTGAGTTTGCATACTAGTAGTTGATGATCTGTACCACAGTCAGCTCCAGGTTTTGTCTTTGTTGATGTTACAGAGCTTTTCCATCGTTGACTTCCACAGATGTAGTCAATTTGATTTTTATACAATCCATTGGATAAAGTCCATGTGTACAGTCTCCGCTTGTGTTGCTGGAAGAAGGTGTTTGAGATGAATAGATCATTGGTCTTGCAGAATTCTATCAGTCTTTCTCCAGCTTCATTTCTGTTGCCAAGTCCATATTTTCCAACTACTTTGCCTTCTTCTTTGTTGCCAACTTTTGCGTTCCAGTCACCTATGACTATCAGGATATCCTGTTTGCATGTTCTGTCAATTTCAGCTTGTACTTGTTCATAGAACTATTCAATTTCATTCTCTTAGGGGTATGTTTACTAAAGGGCGCTATTTGCGCTGCTGTCATGTTATCGGGCGATAAGGCACGTTATCGTGCGATAATGGCACTTTACAGGGCACAAAGGTACCTTAGCGCGCGATAACGCGTGCAGCGGCGTAAACGAGCGCTGAAGGCGGAGAAAGGCTCCCGGAGGCCGGAGGAAGGCTCCCCAGGGGCGGAGAGAGAGGGTCAATGGGTGGAGAGTGGGAGGGGAGAGGCTCCCTGCACACTAATGCTGTGGATTTCGGGGCTGAAAACTAATGCCAGTGAAACCCTGGCATTAGAGCAGATTTAAAGGGAAGAGAAACCATTTCCGTCAGCAATGTACAGCAAAGCCAGGGAAACCTACAAAAACTGATAAGTGTGATACATGTGCACGGAACAAAAGGGCAAATAAACATTGAAAAGGACCTGATAAAATGTACAAAAAACATAACCAAGCTGGCCAATAGTGATATTAATGGGAAACAGCAAAAAACACTACCAAGAAAGCTAAAAAAAAAAGATATTAATTTTGGAAGGGTCTATGCTCTGTCCCCATACAAAGTGAATGATCCCACAGTGAAATAGCGCTGATCAGGGTTTTCCCTTGTTATTGGACAGGTTTCCTATGGCGTGCACATGTTCCGCAACAGCAGGGTGGGCATGTCGGAATGGGCAACTGGACAGATGCTGGAAAAGGGGATACAGAGGGCTGCAGGCGGCACATGCTGTGGTGCAGCTGGGCCACAGTGTGGACTAGGGGTGATGCCTAGGTGGCACATTGGAATGCTGAAACAGTAGAGCAGCCAGACAGCAACTGATGAGGGCCCAACATGGGCACAAGTGTGTTTCCCACAGTGTCACAGGGGATAGTACCCAGCAGGTACCCCCAAGGGCACAGAACATTGGCAGGTGGTGCTGGGGGGAAGCGTGGACATCTATGCAGGCACCCCTACCCCAGAACCCGCACCATAGGCAGCCGCCTACTGGCACACTGGATGGCCTGAGACTGCGCACCACCAGCACCACCAGCAGAAGGGCATGTCAGCATGGTGGCGGAGGGGTACTGGTGGTGGAGGCGTCAGTGGCTGCTGCACACAGCAGACCGTGGCCTAGCCCTGTTTAGGTGGGTGCCGTGCAGTGCAACAGACAGGCTCTGTCTGACAAACAGTCATGGTATCCCCAGGGAATGAACTGTCCCTGTGGCAACAGTGTGGTGCAGTACACACAGCCAGTGTGTTCAGGAGCGGAAGGTCACAGGTTCAAGTCCCAGCTGTGCTTCCTGCCAACCCAGTCCCCATATGTTACCCACTACTAAACCATGGTAATAAAGAGGGAACCTGTATTGCAGATAACATAAACATGCCTCAAACACCTATATTTTACCCTACAGAGCACAGACACCATAAACATGTGCATTACCTAGAGCAGAATCTCCCAAATGCAGTCCTGGAGGGCCAAACACCATTCAAGTTCCATGCTGTCTCTAATAAAGATGCCTGTGCTGCATTTGCATGCGTTGCCCCCATGGTATGTATCTCATGCATATTCATCAGGGACAGCATGAAAACCCGAACAGTGTTTGGCCCACCAGGACCGGAGTTGGGAACCCCTGCCCTAGAGCAGAGGCCAACAGGGGTACAAACACCCACACCCACAGGCTCCACTATCCAACGCCTCATGGAGGGTCAGGCTGTTGGGCCCTGCATGCAGCATCATCTCCCAATACTAGCAATTGCATACCTTAGCAATGCTACCCTAAACCTGGGAATACGTTACACATATATCAAAAGGTTGCTATGATTAATGGCAGATAGCAATTCCTAAGTTAAGCACAATTTGCTGATAGAGCTGCATCATAGCAACCGTTCTGATATCTGTGGAGTGTGTTTCAGTTCTAGTTTCTGACAGTGTTTACCACCCCAGGGAGTGACCCCAACAGTATTGCGTACCATAGCCATGCCTGCAACCTGCTCAGGACTGGTGCGGTGGCCATGGCTGCCAAAAGCCTCTATATTTGCACAATGCTGGCATAGGTGTGGAAGTGTGTGTCTGTCTATCCAGTGTGTTGTGGCTTCCTACACCTTACTCAGCCCACACTGCTTGCACTGTCTCCAGTGTAAGGCTACCAATGTACATAATGAGGAGAGAGGTACTGTGGGTATGGCCCGGACAGGGCAGCCTGGGCAGGATGCATCTGAACAGGGCATAGGGAAATGACTGGGACATTGGAGTGCTTGGCCAACACCTGCACGGACAGGGTGGCCACAGCATGTCCTGCTGGGAGGTCACTCTCACCCTGACTGAGCAGTGACCACGGCATGGCTAGGTTCCCCCATAGTGCTATATAGCATTTCTCTCAAGTGATATATATGGGTTTTCTTTTTTGGGGCCCAATCACTGACTTATCTACTTGGTGGGTGTGCTCACATCCCAGTTTTGGGTGCACACATCTTCTCCAGGAACATGCACTATGGACTAGCTAGCAGACTGTCTGCAATTAGTATGTGTATGGCTGGAACACCTTGCAGGGTGCAGTGGCTGGAGACTCACTGTGCTTGCTGCTGGAGAATGTCAGATAGTGGTGGGGGACAGCTGAGCATTTCCAGGCCTATTGTTTGTCTGCTATTGTCTTATGGATGCGTACAGATCTGCATTGATTGCCCTATAGGGTGTCTGTTCCCCAGCAGGACTGAGGTTGATGGTCCCCTCTACTGCCACCATTGCAGGGATGTAGAATGTGGATCTGTTGGTGGGAGATCCTGTCCCCCACCATGAGCCCCAGAGGGCAGGTTGGGTGGTACTACATAATCCGCCTATGGGTCTGAACACCTCCCCCCCCCCCCACGGTCACTTAAATCATGTGACCATGGCACCTACACAGGATATGCACTATTCTGGGTGCATCATAGTCCACAAGGGCTAGACATGACTGGGAAATACAGATGGACACAGGTGTATCCGCAAGGACTACCTATCACACACTGGCACTGATGGGGACTTGCAGCATAGCCTATCTCAGCTAAGCCAGGTGCTTTGGACATAAGAACATAAGAACATAAGATATGCCATACTGGGTCAGACCAAGGTCCATCAAGCCCAGCATTCTGTTTCCAACAGTGGCCAATCTAGGTCATACGTACCTAGCAGTTTCCCCATGGGACACAGGTTCCACAACGCTTGTACTGGTTCAAGCATTGATATCCTGGGTCCCTTCTTAATAATGGTTTATGGACCTTTCCTCCAGGAACTTGTCCAAACCTTTTTTAAACCCAGCTACACTAACAGCCTTTACTACATCCTCCGGTAACAAATTCCAGAGTTTGATTACACGTTGAGTGAAAAAATATTTTCTTTTATTAGTCTTAAATAGTTTACCCTGTAGCTTCATTGCATGTCCCCTAGTCTTTCCATATTCTGATAAGGTAAACAATCGATCTACGTTTACCCGTTCCACTCCGTTCATTAATTTATAGACTTCTATCATATCTCCCCTCAGCCGTCTCTTCTCCAGGCTAAAGAGCCCCAACCTTTTTAGCCTTTCTTCATAGGAGTAGCCTTCCATCCCCTTTACCATTTTGGTGGCTCTTCTCTGAACCTTTTCTAAAATCGCTATATCCTTTTTAAGATACGGCGAGCAGAATTGCACACAATATTCAAGGTGCGGTCTCACCATGGAACGATATAGAGGCATTATAATATCTTTTGTTTTATTTTCCATTCCTTTCCTTATCATACCTAGCATTCTATTTGCTCTCTTGGCCGCCTCTGCACACTGGGCCGAGGGTTTTAACAAGGTATCCACAATGACGCCTAAATCTTTTTCCTGGGTGGTGGTTCCTAATGTGGAACCTTGCATCGTGTAACCATAGTTTGGGTTGTTCTTCCCTAGGTGCATAACCTTGCACTTCTCCACATTAAATTTCATCTGCCATTTTGATGCCCAGTCTTCCAATTTATCAAGATCCTCTTGCAATTTTCCACAATCCTCCTGGGTTTTAACAACTTTAAATAGTTTTGTGTCATCTGCAAATTTGATAACCTCACTTGTTATTCCACTTTCCAGGTCATTTATGAATATGTCAAAAAGCAGCGGACCCAGCACAGATCCCTGGGGTACACCACTATTCACCTTTCTCCATTGGGAAAATTGGTCATTTAGTCCTACCCTCTGCTTTCTATCTTTTAACCAATTCCTGATCCACAGTAGTACACTGCCTCCTATCCCATGACTCTTTATTTTTGCCAAAAGCTTCTGATGAGGGACCTTGTCAAAGGCTTTCTGAAAGTCCAGATACACTATATCAACCGACTCACCTTTGTCCACCTGTTTATTCACACTTTCAAAAAAACATAACAGATTAGTAAGACAAGATCTTCCTTGTCTAAAGCCATGTTGGCTGTCTCCCATTAGGCCATGACTATCTACATGCTGAGTAATTTTATTCTTTATGATGGTTTCTACCATTTTTCCTGGTACTGACGTGAGGCTCACTGGTCTGTAGTTTCCCGGATCACCCCTGGAACCCTTATTCCACAAACTCAATAATATACCTGCACACAAATATACTACTGCAGATTTAATAGTGATGAGATGACAGTACCAAAGCAGCATTCCATTTATAATCTCATCAAGGGCAACTTCCAAGCTGTCAACACATTTGCTTCAGTTCTGGTTTGCCAAGATGCCAGATGCTACTGCTGTTGCTGAAGAAAATACATTGCAAATAGCACTGGTGGCTGGGCTTATGTGGATTTGTTTTCCTAACGATGAAAAAGATAATTGTGTCTTAAAAATAATCTATGATGATATCTACTGAAGCGTAACTTAGAGAAGACTGTATGGCAATCTCATGAGAGCGATTTACAAACAGCACTATTGCTGCAAGTCTGAGAATACCTTTTATCCATGGCTATTGCACTAATTTTCAAACTGAAAGTAAACATATAAAGGCGCATTTTGGAAAGGCTATTTATTTGGTTGCAGTGACACCCAAGTGAAATGGCCACAGACTCAGGATTAATATGCAGAATTATTTCTTTATGAAAAGAGTGCATGGAATAGTCTCCTAGTTGAGGCAGTAGAGACAAGGACAGTATTTGAATTCAAGAAAGCATTGGAAAAACACAGAAGATCTCTAAAGAGAAAAGGAGACTGTAGTAGTTGGAAGGACAGACTAGATAGGTCATCATGTTTCTATGTTTCTAAATCTATTTTAGAGGAGAGGATGGGCATGAGTAAGCCCAATGTAAAATCAACCTATTTCCACCTCTCAGCATGAACTTGCATTTTATATCCAAGAAGGAAGCACAGGAATGCACTGGGATAGGCATTCACATGCAGTGGAAGGAACCATTTTACAAAAATCAGCATCAGAAACCTGGCAACTTACATATGTTGCCACTTACCTATGTAGCTTTGCTATTTTTCAAATCTAGATATGTAGATGCCACTAATTAATGACAGGCCTCTTCTTTCCCCCATTTTGATTAAAAGAGGGAAGTACTGTAAACATTGGGGAAGAAGGGGGATATCTCCTTTAATCTCCCCTGTAAATGGAAGGGCAAAAGGAGCACTTTATTTTTCCTATTCGGTCTGGGAGCATAAGAACATAAGATATGCCATACTGGGTCAGGCCAAGGTCCATCAAGCCCAGTATCCTGTTTCCAACAGTGGCCAATCTAGGTCACAAGCACCTAACAGTTTCCCCAAAAGATACAGGTTCTGCAATGCTTGTATTGGGTCAAGCAGTGAATTTCCTGGGTCCCCTTTAATAATGGTTTATGGACCTTTCCTCCAGGAACTTGTCCAAACCTTTTTTAAACCCAACTACACTAATAGTTTTTATTACATCCTCTGATAACGAATTCCAGAGTTTGATCACACATTGAGTGAAAAAATATTTTCTCTTATCAAGTGTACATCCAGGCGTGGACAATTTTAGTCTTACACGTGAATCCCCTGAGACCCCCCGACGCCCCCATCATGCAATATAGACATGATATGGACATCCACACGTAAAAAGGGCCGTTTTTAAAATGGAATTTTACATGTGGATGCGATTTACACCTGTAAGTGGGAATATTTACATATGCGAATTGCAAATAAGGTTTCTAAAATAATCCTCATATTTTCACTTTGAAAGTTGCCCAAGGAAAAAGTACCAAAGGGCTTCCATCTTTTTCTCATTAAAACCATGATCAAAGGGGTCTATCTAATAAAACATATTAAGATTTTGCAGTTAACACACATTAATGTTAATTCTGAATGCACGGTAAATGCAAAACTTTCATGACAATGTTGGGGGACTTGCTGGATTATGGAAGATGGCAGCCATGATGCTTAATGTGTGGTAATATACATTACTGTGGTAGGCGAAGGCCTGTGATCCATGGTGTCTGAAATGAGCAGGGAGCCTAAACAGCTTGACCTGTAAATGAAGCCTGTGGAGAGGCCCATAGGAATTACACATTTCCCTAAATGCTGCTACCATAGAATCGAAACGTAACAGAGCACAATTAAGTACAGCTAAGCAGAATCGAAACTTAGAGAATATAGAAAAACAAGTTTAATTGGTATTGATAAGAGAGTGAAGCTTCTATAGGATTAATTAACTCTGCTGACAGAAAAGTTACAGTGCCCTGCTTTCCCACATGTTTTAGTTAGCCAGTTGACCTTGGAGGAGAATTGTATCAAGAGCCTAAGAAATGATCATTGTAATGAGGACTGTAAGGAGGGTAAGCAGGTGCTGAGCCCAGACCAAGGTCCTCATTGGAGCTACGTATTGGTACCGGGACCAATAGATGGGGTGAAAGAGGTTACCGGGACCAATGAGAAGTTTGCCTATGTCTAGAATGGAAAAGAACGGTATAAAAGTTGTTGGTTTGCTAGAAACCAGGGCTCAGCCATTTTGAATGTGATTCTGCTTGAGTCTTGTGCACAAATAAATGATTTGGACCTTCTGAACAGATTCCTGGTATTATTGGTTTGTATGTGTTCTGCTGCTACATTACCACATGTTAATGCTAAGGCCGATAATGTGAATAGGTGTAAAAATAAATGATTATAAAAAGAATAATTTACCTGGGGTCCCATGTGTAGCACTGGGTTGCTGGTCAAGAAAGCTGGCGCTTCGGGGCAGCTGACATTGTGCCAGGAGGGCTGGCAGAGCACTGAAACAGCAAATGAGAGGTCTGAGGATGGCAGGCGTGTTCACATTGGAGGCAGCTTTTTAGCCACAAAGAAAGCTACCGTCACCGGCATCTGGTGTTTGTGACACAGGGCTGCATGGAAGGCCCATGTGGAAAAGGGGGCCACAGACAAGACAACGATAAAGAGAGCAAGCTGGGCCCTGGACCAATGGAGAGGCTGAAACCATAATCACAGATAAAGGCTTGTGGGCCGTGCCAGGGCTCAGGCCTCTGAGTGGCACTAGGCCATGGGGATTTAGAAGGGCTAGGGCTGCACAGAAAAAAATAAAAGTGCAGTTCATGGCTGTAGCAGGAGAAGGGTCTTAGAGCCCAATTCTGAAATGGGTCTTGCGGGGCTGCCGCCCTGCACCGATTCCCCCTCCAGCTGTCCCTGTATGGCTAGAGCAGCAGGATGGGGAGAGTGGCGGGGGGGGGGGGGGATGGAGCGGGGTCTGGGAGGAGCAGGGGTGGGCCGAGGTGGCAGGACATACAGGGCCAATTCAGGTCATAGCCCTGTACGTCCTGTGGGGTCAGAGGGGATGTGCTGATTATTCCACCTCGAAGGTGGAATAATCAACACTAACCAGTGATCAGGGCCAGAGATTCCCACTGGGCTGGGTGCAGAGGGGGTCTCTGCCACCTGATCCAGGCCCTGGCTTCCCAGCCGTGGGTTGGGTAGCGGGGAAGAGGGGGGGTCTGAGCTGTGGGAGCCAGAGGAGCCTGCAGGGAGGATGTCCCAACAAGCATGCATAAGCACACCGGGCCATCCTCAGGCCCGATTCTGTATGCCACGGTATGTTTTGTTCATGTAGAACAGAATCAGGTCTTAACGGGCCCATCCTGCTTGGGGCCATCCAGACGGCCCGGATGTGCCCCTTTCAGAATCGGGCTCCAAGTGTCAGCAGCACTAAAACTGCAATTATTAAAAGGGACCATGGTCATATTTAAAATAATAATAATAATAATAATAATAATAATAATAATAAAAAAACAGCATGGAGCTATCATTTGTGGCTTAAGGTGAGCTGGGGGCATCAATAATAGCAGCTCCAGTGCCAGCTAATGTTTTAAAGAGTAGCATCTGTCACAAATAGAAAAGTGTAACTTTAGTTTCCCTCATGGGAGGGGGTCTGTGAGAGGAGCATGCACAGCAGTAGAGCAAGATTGAGGGCTAAAGAGAGGCTTAGAGAACCTGACAGTCTAAAATTTTAAAGAGCCAGTGCACTGTTTTAGAAGAGGTTCCAGTAACACTGAAAAGGTGAGAAAAAAATGGCAAATGTAAGGTAAGTGGACAGGGTGTCTAGGGACAGTGAAGGCAGCACAGGGGCAGAGAAAACGTGTTAATAGAGCTTAAATAATGAAAGATCTGCAGTCGTGCTGTTCAGGGACAGGAAAGCTCTGGGAGACAGTGGAAGCCCTTGGAATGCTACGGGAAGTTATTTTTGAGAATGGTTTTGTGATTTCTGAGTAATTTGAGTGAATTATTTATTTAAAAGTATGATTTTTAATTACCATAAATAGTTATGTTAATTGTAGGGAAAGTTGAAACTACAGAAGAATTCCAAAATACACAGCTTTGAACCTCAGAACCCCAAGCCATCACCAAGATAAACTAGGACACCTCGTTGTAGGAGCCATGGTGACACCCTGGGTGACGCGATGTCATGGCAGTGCCCTGAGATGAAAGCTATCACCATTGGAACATTGCTCTTTGCAGCCAGAGACCACCAGGAAACTGATGGGAAGAGACTTACTCCTGAGCTACTGGGGAAATGAGGCCTATGTCGGATGACCGAAGTTAAAAAAAAGTCTATTTTCCTTTGGACTGAGAATAGAGTGTATGAGTTAAAGTTAATTAAGCTAGGTGGCTTGTGAGATTTTGCCACCCTAAGGTGGCTTGGCCAGAGTATATGTGAAGCCCGGTACGAGAAATTGGAGGTGCTGTTTCTGGACAAACTGGCTTTAGGCTGAGGACGTATAAAGGAGGGCAAACCTAGTGGGAAAGTCAGACTGGTGCTGAGTTCTAGCCTCAGTTGAACTGATAAGACTGTCTGTTTTGCAGTTGCTTTGAAAAAAGAGAATAGAGAGAGCATGAATGAGTTGTGACCCTGAAAGGCAGAAGTATGAGAAAGCGTGACTCCAGTCTTGAAGTGCTCTCAGAAGACGGAGTAACTTTTTATCCTTTATTTTGACTTAATTAGGGACAGTTTAAGGTTACTGGAAAACCTGTTCAGTTTTTAAAAGCAAATGAAAAGTAGAAGAAAAGATAGTAGACAGGCTTTTCCTTTTGTGAGTTTTAAAAGTTAGGCAAAAGGTGCTGCAGAAGTGGAGGAAACCTGAGGAAGAAAAGAACTCAAGAACCAGAAAACATGAAGGAACCATGGGCAGCCAGTGCAGCTCCCAGGGAAAATCACAGAATAGGAGCTAAGTGTACACCCACATGTTTTTTTTAATGTACCCTGGCCAGAGGTAGAGAAAATGTGGGAGTATTACCATTTTTAAAAGAGGCACAACCATTAGAAACATGAAGTCACATTTTACTAATGATGTCTAAATGCAATCTGGGATGCCCAAGCCAGAATGTCAGAAAAACAATCAGACATGTCCAAGTTCAGGCGCGATTTTACAATTGTACTTTGGAAGAGAAAAAAGTAGCCAATGTGGTGGGGCTAGGAATTTCTGTAGAGATGGGAGAATTGCGGGGAGTTTGTGACTGTAGCCGAGAGAGCGTGTTGAGGGTTTGAAAGAGAGAACGAGATCTATTTGGGGCCGAAACAATAGAGTCTGAATAGAAGGATCGCTTGGCACTATGAATACTAGCACGATAATCTGCATGACAGGACTTAAAGTTCTGATAGGTAGAGGGAGAAGGAGATTTCCTCCAGAGACGCTCGGATCTCCGCAACTGGGCTCGATGCAGACGGAGTCCAGCATGGAACCAAGGATGGTGGACCGTGGTCCTGGGGTGGTGAGTGCGCCATGGGGCAATTTGATCTAATGTATAAGACAGTCCCACATTCCAGACTGTAACCTGGGATGAGGGCAAAAGAGATAAAAACTCTGAAGAAGGAGCATGGTATCTTTCAAGAAACGCTTGGCGGGTAACAGAATTGATATAGCGAGAAGGACGAGCGGGAGATAGAGAAGAGACAAGAGAGGGGGACGTGAAACAGAAAGCAAAGGTAAGATAAGAGTGATCTGACCAGGGAACTGACGTGGAAACAGGGGATGAAAACTGACCAGAAAGAGCTGAGGGAGAAATAATCAGATCTAAGGTATGACCTGCAATGTGAGTGGGAAGGTTCATGTGCTGATGTAACGAGAGATCGTGCAGAAGGGAAACAAATGTTACATCCTTAGCTGAAACAGGGAGATCATAATGCACATTGAAATCCCCAAGTATAATCATTTGCGGAAATTGAAGAATCAAGTCGGAAATGGAAGCAATGAGGGTATCCCAGAGGGAGGGAGCGGCCGATGGTGGGGAATAAACCAGTAAGAATTGAAAAACCGGTTGGACAGAAAACTGGAGAAGGAGAGCTTCAGGGAAGAGTAGAGACAGAGAGGAGATATGAGAGAAAGGGAGTGTGGAACGGTATATGACAGCGACTCCACCACCGGTTCGTGCTACATGGAGAACTGAAATGGCGTCATAATTCGGTGGGAGACAGCGTGTCAGAAGAGGATCCTCCCCCTCCTTAAGCCATGTCTCTACTAGGAACAAGGCATCAAGGGATTCTCTCTCAATCAAGTCGTAGATCAGTGTGGTTTTAGTTCGGAGAGACCGACAATTAAGTAGTCCTAGTTGTAGAGATGTGGACATAATAGAAGGTGGCTCAAATGAGGAGGGGTGACGACTCACCGGGGAAAGCACAGTACACCGATGCAAACAAGGAAAAGGTTTGGGGGGGCGGCGGCCCCAGATGACCGGAATGGCGGCCATGAGCACTAACCAGAGAAAAAAAAGACACTATTTGTAAAATGAATCTGGGGACATTTTTGTGATTTGGGTGTGCGCATACACAGTTTTAGATGTTCACATCGTGAAAAAGCCTTCTAAAATGACCACCTTTGTGTAATTTTTTAAAAGTTTTTATTTATATTGATTTATAATTTCCACAATCAAAAGCAATTGCTCAAAAAAGATGTGAAATAATTTTTACAATCCAATGAATGTTGGGAATACAATATAAGAAAAGAGAAAAAGCACTTGTTAAATGTAATATAAAGAAGGAATATTGTTTGTGGAAATATTAGAAATTGGGTGAATTTATATTGAGAGCTTATGTGAATTTATATTGTAAGCTTATGTTAATGTCAGTGTTGTATTGGTTCATGTATGAGTAATGATATTTAGATTTGTGTGGATAAACGAACCATTCTACGTGAAGATTACAGCTGGAGAGTGCCCAGCCAACTTAAAATCATTTGACCACAGCACAGGAGGGCATTCACAATAAGCCAGAATGCAGTTAGCTACACATTTGAAGGTGCAACAGACTTTTCATCATTATCTTGATTTGCAGTTAACATGCATTATGGTAATGCATATTGGCTGTTGGGACTTCCTTCCTTTCCATTCTGGCCCCCTTCCTACCACCTTTTCCTTACTTCAATAAAATCCAGTGTTAGCTATTTAAATGCACTAACTTTATTTTCTAAGCATTAGTTGTATTTAAATGCATGTTAAATATATGGAAAGTCATTTTATAAAGGCATTTTCATGCATATATGCCTCTTACAAAATTACTTCATGCCTGCTAATATATGTGATGGCAAAAACATGTGCACTCATATGACTTTGGTGTAGGTGTGTTTGGGCTGAATGGTGGAGAAGTTGCAATTTATACACATGGAGACACAAAGGAGACCAAGTGCAATCTGGAACATCCAAGCTAGGATGTCCTAAAAAAAGCAAGGTATGTACAAGTTCGGGCCTGGTTTCACGAATGTGGACATGCCTGATATGAATGTTTGCAGGGCCAGCTACATAGACGTTTCTAGAATAGTATTCAATACATGCAGTGGTGGCAGGGCCGGCCCAACCATTGTGTGGGAATGTTGCCCGCACATGGCCCCAGGCCTCGGGGGGCCTCCACATGCCTGAATGGCTTCAGAGGGAGCCGATGAGGCCTGAAACTTGGCACCATGGTTCACCTTTACACAACCGCGGCATAAACAGCAGAGTTTTGCTTTACTTCCACAGCTGTACGGCTGTAAGTAACAGATATCAGTCCCACCAAGTTCAGGAAGTTAAACAGAGGCTCTCCCTGTCTTGCTCAAGACAGGAAGTGCCCCTGTTTAACCTCCTGGCACTCAGCATGCTGGTGGGCTGCGACTTAGCTGCGGGAGGGAAGGAAAACATTGTTTACTCCCACGACTGTGCAGAAGTGAGTCGGGCTTCAGGCCTCACTGGCTCCCTCTGAAGCCGGTCAGGCATACGTGGGGCTCTTTGTGTGTGTGGGGGGGGGGGGAGGGGGGGAGGAGAGAGCCACTGATCCTGTATGAAGAATGGGGGTTAGAAAAGGAAATGGGCTAATGATGGGGGATGGAAAGACTGCTATTGAAAGAGAGATAATACTGGGAGGGGCTGAGACTGGAGGGAGTCTGATTCTGGGGACCAGGACTAGGAAAGGGCTGATGTGGGAGATGGAGGAACGGGAAGGGAGCTGATGCTGGGAGGGACTAGAACTGGGGGAATACTGATACTGGGGGGCTAAGACTAGAAATGGGCTGATGTTGGGGGATGGGGAGCCTGGGAGTGGAAGGAAGATGATGCTGGAAGGGATTGGCTTGGAAGAGGAGTGATACTGGAGGGTTAGGACTGGAAATGGGCTGATGGTAGGGGATGGGAGAATGGGACTGGAAGGGAGTGGATACTGGGAGGGGCTGGAACTAGAAGAGAGCTGATGCTGGGGGGAAAACTAGAAGAGGCTGGGGCTGGCATGAGAAAAATGGAAGCTGGGGGAGTAAGGATGGAAAGGGGAACAGATATTTTGTGTGGGAGGGAAGAAAAATAAAAAAACTAAAAAAAAAAGAAAATCTATGATTGGCTTGGGATTGAGGATGGAGGGGTAAAATTTGAGTGGATGAAAAAGGAATGAAGAAAGATATGGAGGAAAGAGCAAAAGAGGAAAGATTAGTATGCTTGAGGCAGATATAGAGAGAGAATGGAAAAAAACTAAAAGAAAGGGCAAATGGACAGCAGACAATGGAGAGTTAGGAGAAGACATGAAGAAAGCAGAAAAAAGTGACTGGGGCAAATGTGACTGAAAAATAAAATGCCCAAACAACAAAAGATAGAAAAAAACTGTTTTATTTTGAATTTATTAACTGGAATATAGTGCTGGAAGATGAGACCCCCAGGTCGGAAGGCACTCAACTAGCTACTGGGGAAGAGTAAAGCCAGCATTTATGATGTGGTTGGATCAAAGCCCTCAGGATGTCTGACTGCTGATGTAGCTGCGCATGAAATGAGAGTCAGAAGCTGTAAAGATGTCTTACACATTGGAACATGGAATGTACGAAGGATGAACCAAGGGAAGTTGGAGGTGGTCAAGAATGAAATGGAACGTGTACAACTTGACCTGTTGGGTGTCAGTGAACTGAAATGGACTGGCATCGGGCACTTTGCAAGAACTGTAAAGAAATACAATGCAATCAGAGAACGCTTAATCTCTATTTGTCTACGAGGAATGCCTATCAACACAACTATAATTCAAGTATATGCCCCAACAACAGCTGCAGAAGAGAATGAAATTGAAGAGTTCTATGAACAAGTACAAGCTGAAATTGACAGAACATGCAAACAGGATATCCTGATAGTCATGGGTGACTGGAACGCAAAGGTTGGCAACAAAGAAGAAGGCAAAGTAGTTGGAAAATATGGACTTGGCAGCAGAAATGAAGCTGGAGAAAGACTGATAGAATTCTGCAAGACCAACGATCTATTCATCTCAAATACCTTCTTCCAGCAACACAAGCTGCGACTGTACACATGGACTTCACCCAATGGATTGTATAAAAATCAAATTGACTACATCTGTGGAAGTCAATGATGGAAAAGCTCTATAACATCAACAAAGACAAAACCTGGAGCTGACTGTGGTACAGATCATCAACTACTAGTATGCAAACTCAAGCTAAAGTTAAAAAAGAGCAAACAACTCAAGAATGCAGCAAAATATGACCTTGAGAATATACCTCTGGAATTTAAAGACTGCCTGCAAAATCAATTTGCTGCTTTAGATACAAATGACAGAGCTCCAGAAGAGTTATGGAATGACATCAAGAACATACTGCAAATGGCACAAAATGTAACTGCCAGGGTCATTATGAAGAAAAACATAAGTGACCACATCACACCAGTGCTAATTCAATTACACTGGCTACCCATAGCAGCTCGCACAAAATACAAAATTTTGACAACTACTTTCAAACTCATCCACAACTTAGCACCATCCTTCCTAAACACCCTCGTCAGTTCACAACCTCCTACCAGAAACAGACGAACCACCTACGCCAACATCCTCCACACACCACATGACTTTAAATCTACCAAAGCCAGCACCAGCAACAGGGCTTTTTCATATGTAGCACCAACACTATGGAACCAACTCCCACCAGAGCTACGAGCTAGCAGTGACCTGACAGACTTTAGAAAAAAGCTCAAAACACACATATTCCAAAACCATTTCAATCTGATCTAATCACACACATGCAACACAGGAAGCCTATCTTGTATGAATGTAATATGTAAAGGCTTATATGTACATATGTAAATGACGCATGCAAGGAAATAGAAGCAGAAACTATTAGAGGAAGAACAAGATCGGCTTTCCTAAAGCTATGAGAGTTAAAGAAAAAGTTCCAGCCTCAAATTGGAATGTTACAAGATGCTCAAGGTTCTATGTTGAATGATGCTGAGAAGATCAAGAAAAGGTGGAAGGAATATACAGAGTTTTTATATGATAAAGATCAAGTGGATCAACAGCCGTTTCAACCTGTACCTTATGATCGGGAGCCATTGGTGATGAAAGAAGAAGTTGAAGCAGCATTGAAAGCCTTGTCAAAGAACAAAGCACCAGGCATTGATAGCATTCCCATAGAAGTATTACAGCAATCTGATGCAGCTGTTACCGTACTTACAAGACTCTGCCAAGAAATATGGAAGACAACATCATTGCCAACTTACTAGAAAAGATCTGTGTTTATACCAATACTAAAGAAAGGTGATCAAACTGACTGTGGAAATTATCGCACAAGCTCTGCTCCCACAGGCCAGCAAGATTCTACTGAAGATTATTCAAAAGAGACTACAACCATATGTGGAACAAGAACTACCTGAAGTGTAAGCAGGGTTCAGGAAAGGGTGAGGAATGAGAGGCATCATTGCGGATGTGAGATGGATCCTTGAAAGGACTAAAGAATATCAAAATAGCTCCCTCTTTACTAGCACCCACACTCTGGAATTCCCTCCCAACAAGCCTGAGAGCATTAGATGACCTAATAGAATTCTGAAAGGAGCTCAAAACGTATCTATTTATTGAAACTTATCAGCAGAGAAAAATCAGTCCCCACCCAAACGGTAATGCATCTACTACAGATAACTGATACACACTCATCCCAAATAGGCATACAGGGTAATGACATAACACCAACTCACTACCCACTCACCCCAAACACTCACATAATCAAACATAATATAATATTGTTAATTACCTTGTACTGTCTAAATGTTACCCTTATGATAAATGTAGCCCTCCAATTGTACTGTCTTGATGTTGTTAAGTTCCCCTATGTTAAATATAACCCTCCAATTGTGATGTGACCACTTTGATTGTAGGATGAGGTGGTATACAAATCTGTTTAAATAAATAAAATAAATAAATAAAAAGGATATCTATTTGTGCTTTATCGACTATATATCCCCACATCACTCCAATACTAAAACAGTTGCACTGGCTGCCCATACAAGCCAGGATCTCCTTCAAGGTTCTAACAATGACCTATAAAGCCATCAAGAAATTCACGGCTACTGCTATTACCGACCTAGTATCTATCACACCTCCTAACTGGCTAAGGAGATCGAATGCTGCAAACACCCTCATTCTACCTAAGGCAAGCACTAAGTGCTCCCAAGCTACCAGAGCTAGAGCCTTTGCCTTTTTTGCACCATCTTGCTGGAATGCTCTACCGGCAGCTATCAGAACCATCAGCGATCTCTCCCAATTCAAGAAGGAACTGAAGCATCACCTTTTTCTCCTTCACTACGATGTTACAGTCCCCCCCCCCCCCACACTCACCTACCTCCACACCTCATGGTAGCACTTCAAGCCCACGCATCTTACACTCCTAGTCTGAATACCCGCAACCACACCTTAACCGCCTCCATACTTAACCCACCTTAAGAAGCTCGTGCTGTGCACTTAACCATGTATATAGTTACATTAACTGGCTTGTATATAGTTATCATGTTCTCCCTGTTAAGAAACATGTTTATTGTATACCCAAGTTATTTTTACCTGTTTATTGTAAGCACAAATCACTAAACTGAGATGTGTAGATTTAATGTTTATTGTAAACCGCACTGATCTTAAATAGCGCGGTATAAAAAACAATGTAATAAATAAATAAAATAATAATAAATAAAAAATATAGCAAGGCTTTTGACTTTGTAAACCATGAGAAACTCTAGGCCACATTAAGAAGCATGGGTATACCAGAACACCTGATCGTACTCTTGCACAATCTGTACATTGATCAAGAAGCAACAGTTCGAATGGAACAAGGAGAAACAGAATGGTTTAAAACAAGCAAAGGTGTAAGGCAAGGCTGCATACTTCCCCCTACCTGTTTAATTTATATGCAGAACAAATCATCAGAGAAGCAGGATTGTATGAAGACAACAGAGGTGTGAAGATTGGTGGAAGACTCATCAACAACCTTCGCTATGCTGATGATGCCACATTACTGGCTGAAAGTGAAGATGATCTGAAACATTTGCTTCTCACAATCAAAGAACATAGTCTCAAAATGGGCCTGCACCTTAATGTAAAGAAGACAAAGATCATGACAAATGGCATAATCAACAGGTTCATCGTTGAAGGAGAAGAAATTGAAATCGTGAACAACTTTAACCTACTTGGATCAACTATCAATAAAGAAGCAACAAGCAGTCAAGAAATCAGATGACGCATTGCTCTTGGCAGAATGGCTATGAAAGACCTAGATAAGATTCTCAAGAGCAGAGATGTGTCTCTCCATACAAAGATTCAACTTGTTCAAGCCATGGTATTTTCAATAACATCATATGGATGTGAAAGCTGGACAGTGAAAAAGATAGACAGGAAGAAAATTGATGCCTTTGAATTATGGTGCTGGCGGCGAATACTGTGTATACCATGGACTGCCCGAAGAACAAACCAGTCAGTACTAGAGGAGATCAAACCTAAGCTTTCTTTAGAAGCTCAGATGACAAGACTTCGACTTTCATACTTTGGACACATCATGCGAAGACAGAGATCATTAGAGAAAGACATCATGCTTGGCAAGATAGAAGGTCAACGCAAAAGAGGAAGGCCAGCAATGAGATGGATCAATACAATAACAGCAGCTACGGGTACCAGTCTGTCAACAATGAGCCGTCTGACTGAAGACCAAACACAATTTAGGATAGCTATCCAGAGGGTCGCCATGAGTCGACTCTGACTCGATGGCACTTAACAACAACAACATGTCAGCTCTGGGAAAGGTGCATCAGTAACATCTTTGTGTTTTGTTTAGTACAAGAGGAAATGAATTTATAGGGGTATGTTTACTAAACTCCGGTAATGTTACCCGCGTTAAGTTCCCCGGTAATGTTACGGATGCCCATATAAAGGAGTGGGCGGTGCATCGGTAAAGCAAGCCGTGTCAGGTAACGTGCATTACAAGGCGCATAACGCACGGTACAGTGCGCCATGGACCCACCGCTTGTGAATACCACAGCCAGCTGGAAGCGGCAGCGCGTCCGAAGGGGTTGCAATCTAAGCGCGCTGACAGTAGAAAATGCGCTGAGGGATGTGCAGACATGGTGCCACATGAGAAACGGAGCCATAGGTGTAAGGCCATAGACCAGAGGCAGCTGATATCGCAATCTGTAATGGGGACGTGAGCCACAGTTAACACATGCACACACACCATGAAATGGTGTGCAGTGAACACAGCTTGCAGAGGAGTAAACAACAGTAACAGAAAGGGCTTCAGGGGTCGGTCTGAAGGGCCAGCTGTGTGAATGGTGTGTTTATAGGGACAAAATGGGTAAGGAATCCAAAAAGGAGTAAGAGGGAATTAAACCAGTACACTGATGAGCCCAAACACAGCTCACTGACACCAATACCAAACCACTGAGCCACCTACCCACCCAGACAACCCAAAGAAAGGGAGAATATGTAACAGCTAGCATGTGACAGATAGACTGCATGGAGGGGACACCGCAGTGTACAGTGAAGAGAGGGAAGGGTGTGTGCAAAAGTGACAAAGCCGGAGCCATTGTATTGTAAGAAGAGCAGAACAAACGAAAAGAATGGAAAAGGAACCTGTGGGACCCAAACCCACAACCTATTTTGGCTCCACGCACGTTTGCAACCACTATCCCAAACAACCACAACAAGCAAAATGCAAATATCTTCCACCAAGTGGACATTGTGTCTGCTAGATTATCATGCAGTAGCACGTCCTACGCACGTTGCGGAGAATGCTTGTAGCAGGGGCATCTGACGCGCAGCATGCACAATAACACACGTGACGTTACAGAGCTTTCTACTTGCCTTATGAGAGATGTCTAGGCGCCTTAGCATAAGTGGTAAGATTATGGCGCATAACAATGCATGACCCAAACAGACGTCACACGCGTTCACCATAACACGCGTAAGATGCAATATGCTTACGACACAATACTGCGCACTACAGTAGACTACCTGTCCATTGCCCTTCCCATGTGCTCCCACCATTTCTAGGACTACAGCTGTACCCCAGCCCCCAACCATGGTCTGACATTCACCAGCAGCAGGCACAGTCAGACTGTACCTGCTGCACCACACCAGGTGTCCCAGCCATGCACGAACTAACCACAGACACACCACTAGCCAGTCTATCCTGCCTATGTTGTACATTGCTGACGCTGAAATGGTTTTACCCTCCTGCATATCTGCATCTAATGACAGGTTTTCAGTCCCGGTAATGTTCAGCCCTTCAGTACCCAATGTTAGTGTTGCGGGAGCTTCTCCCCGCCCACTCCCTGCCCACTCCCCGCCCATTGACCCCTGCTCTCCGCCCTCTCTCCGCCCCCTGCGGGAATTACCACAGACGGTGACATTAACAGGCGTTGCCTTTGATAGGTAGGGTTTGGTGCACTGAGTCCTGGTAGTGCTGTTATGATATGGCGGGTTTGCTATGGGTTCTAAATGGGCTGTGTTTGTAGTACTTCCTAATGTGCCTGGCAGTTGGCACTGGAGTACAGTAATGTAGAAATCTGGTAGTCTTTCTTTATCCTCACTGCCCATGTAAATGGTATTCAACTCACCAAGAGACATGTTTACTAAATGTTAATGCGCACTGAGTGCAGCAACACCAAATTCTATTGGCACAGTGGCACTTAATACACATTAACATTTAGTAAACATGTCTCTAAGTCATTTCCAGGACAAAAAAGAGTCTTGTGAAGGGCTTCTTTGAAAACCGCCTAAAATTTTAGATGGGCAACCTATACATTTTAAAATAAAATAAATTAAATGTATGCAAATGAGGTCCAGTGGATATGCAAATAAGGCCGCACAATGAGTCTTTGCACATGGCCCTACATCACCCTTGGGCCACTCCTGAGTGGTGGTTCAAACACAACATAAATTTCCCTATCATACCACAGATATCATTGCACTTGTGGTGAGTACCAGGGATGGTGGAGTGTCATCTTCTCTTCACCTCCCAGATGTTTTAGGGCCGAAAATTAGCACTGTCCTCGTGCCCGGAGCAGGTCTAAACTTGGACATGGTTGCAGATGTCCCCAAGGATTCTGAAATCGATAGGAGATGTCTACTTCCATCGTCCTGCCCCAAATACCCCTCCCCACACACACTACACCTCCTGCCTACTTGGACGCCCCTGTTCTGAAGACATCTTTGGACACAGGTTGTCAAAAGGCATCCGTATGCATGATTTTGGATATCCAAATTGTGAATAAAGCTTCTAAAATGACTGGCATACTTTATAAAATGTGAGTACTCGCATGTATTGTATATGTTTGCATTTATACCTGCTGTCGAACTGGTGTAAATGTACCTGGGTTTATTATAGTCACAAGTTCTGCAGAAGTTCTGCTAGTATTTTATAAAGATGCATAGGCGCCTATGTGTCTTTATAAAATAGGGTAATAATAGGCATCTACTTGTCTTCTCTATCTAGGCAACATTTTATGAAATCACTCTTTTAACATACATCAATTGCCATGTTAGACAACTAACATGGTTTGGTAAAAATATCTCATAATTTTGAAAACACAAAACTAATTGACTATTAGCAATCCCCATCCTACCCACAACCCTACCCAGGAATGCTTCTGCTGAATGAGGGTAGCAGCTTTTACACATATGGATTGGCATCTACATGTATTGTAAATGTGTCTTTAGAATGGGGCTATTCACACATGGTGATGCACATCGCATTTAGTTTGCTAGGAGGCATGGTAAGGGCATGGAAAGAGGAATGATTTGGGGGACCATTGCCATGGGGGGAGGGGTGTGGATTGAACTGCGGAGTTCTTGATGGGGGAGACTGGATGTCACGTATTGTGGTTCTTGATGCAGGAGAGATTGGATGCAAAGGGGGAGTTAAGGGAGGACTCTGATGATGGAGGGGGGGGGGGTGTCAGAGGAATTAATGTTGGTGGGTGATCAGGGATGACCTAGGCAGCTGGTGGGAGGGGATTGGGGTGTTCATGAAGATTGGGAGCAGAGATTTTAAAAAGCTGCCTCTGAACACCTGTAAGGTGAAGTAGCACCTTTCTTCTGCCACATGAAGTTTTTTTTTTCTAATTGCTGGATATGGGGAGATATCAATTGTGCAGTCCTGCATGTTTTTACATGTATGTTATAAGAGGTGTCTAAAACCAGTGGCGTCGGAACGTGATGGGTCACAGGCGCTATGGCCCCATCAGATATTCACATCAGCCCAGTCCAGCAGGCAGCTGGAAGTTAAGACCTTTACCTTCCTGCCACTGGATCATCAGCATGTGCATAAGGTTTGCTCACCATGTTTTGTCATTATAGTGAGGCTGTACCGCTGAAGCACCTCTGCTCCTCCTGCCATCACTGCAGCTGTCCCGGGCCTGCCTGCCCCCACTGCAAAGGGATTGTTGGCACCTGGCATGATCGCTGTAGCTGTCCTGAGCCTGCCTGCCCCCACTGCAATAGGATTGATGGCACCTGGCATGAAATTCCTTGCATTGGCTGCCCCGAACCTGCTTGCCCCCACTGTAGGAGGATCATTGGCAATCGGCAGGAAATCCATTGCTGCAGCTGCCCTGAGCCTGCCTGTCCCCACTGCAGGGAGATAGCAGGAAATCTGTTGATGTTGCTGTCTGTTTTCTTGCTCCAAGTGCCCAGGCCTGCACTCTGCTGTTTCTATTGCTGCCTTTGTCCCCACTGTGGAAAACAAAGGTAAGGAGAGAGCATGTGTATGAGAGGGAGAGGCCTGGGCAAAGGAGTAGAAGGGGAAGGCCTGGATGCAGGAGGAGAGAGCATATGCTAGATGCAGGAGGAAAGGGAGGAGGCCTGGGTGCAGGAGAAGAGAGAGCAAGTGGAGGGGGGAGGCCTGGATGCAGGAGGAGAGGGCATGTTGGGGGAGGGGAGGCATGAGTGCAGGAGGAGAGGGCATGTGGGGGGGTAGGCCTTGGTGCAGGAGAGAGCATGTTGAGAGGAAGGCCTAAATGCAGGAGAAGAAAGAACATGTGGGGGGGGGGGGGGCCTGGGTACAGGGGGAGAGAGCTGTGGGGGAAAGAGGCATGGATGTAGAAGGAGAGAGCATGTGATTGGGAAGGCCTGGGTGCAGGAGAAGAGAGCATGTGGGTGGGAAGGCCTGGGTGCAGGAGAAGAAAGCATGTGGGTGGGAAGGCCTGGGTACAGGAGGAGAGAGCATGTGGGGGAGGGGGGAAGGCCTGGATGCAGGGGGAGACAGCATGTGGTGGGGAGAGGTCTGCGCACAGGATACTTGGCACTGGAGGAGAGAGCATGTGGGGAGAACTACTGTGTTATCCAGGATGGAGATGTAAGACTGTGGCAGGTGCAGGCCTGTGACCCACGGTGTCTGACATAAGCAGGCCAGCATGGCTAGCTTGACCTGTAAATGAGGCCTGTGGAGAGGCATATAGGATTGCACATCCCCCAATATGCTGCTATTGTAGGATAGAACTCTGTAAGAGAACTAAACTAACTTAGGTAAGCAAAACTGAGAGATGGAAAAATACAGAAAAACATGTTTAAAAGTTACTGATAAGAAAAAGTACATCTGCAAAGAAATAATTGGGAGTGCTGACAGATGAGTTGCAGAGCCCTGCTCCTCTGCATGCACAAATTGGTTCTATGGCCTTGAGAGTGTGAAAGTAACAAGTTGATGAACTGACCATTGTAATTGGGACTAGAAGGGGGGTATGCAGGTGCCATGCCCACTGGAGGGACATAATTGGATAAACTTATCAGTACCGGGACCAATGGAAGGGGTACGGGAGGTACGGGAGAGTACCAGGACCAATGAAATGTTTTTCTATACCTAGAATGGAGCAGAAGTCTATAAAAGTTGTTGTAATGCTAGAAAACTTTGCTCAGCCATTTTTAAATTGACTGGTTCGAGACTTGTGCACAAATAAATGATTTGGACCTTCTGAACAGACTCCTGGTATCATTGGTTTGTCTGCGCTTTGCTGCTACATATTCTTGGTGCATTGGCCGGGAAGTTGTGGAATCAAAGTGTATATAGGGCAATATACCACGACTTTCCGCCTCTATAGGCTTGGTCCTGCCGGGATCGCACCCTTCCGACGAGGGCTGCTCCCTGGCGCCACCGGTCCCTTGTATCGGAGGGAGCTGGTCGGACCTCGGCGGGTGACGAGCCCGGCTGGAGTCAACGCCTCGAACCCGAGTGAGGGGAGTCCGAGGTCCAACTCATGCGCCTGCTTGGGAAGTTTGAGGACCAGATCCGGTGAGTATAGTTTTGATTTGGTGTCTAGACAGAAATAGAAAGCGCAGTACTGCCATTGGAACTTGGAATTTGGAATTTGTAATCTCGAGATATTGGGAATTGGTAAGAGAGCCTGATCACCTCTCAAGGAAGGGCCGAGTAACCCCGCATGGGAATTCGCCGGGTGAAACCCCCATCCTTATTGTAATTGGGAAAAGACTAGTCAGAATAGATAGAAACGAATGCATTCTGGGATACATTGCTAGCATGATTGTGTGAACGAAGTGTGAATGAGAGGTCTGGCAGCACGGACCAAGTGAAGGCGGACCCCTGAGTAGCGCATTTCCTGACCGGGCGACCGCGTTCAGGTCGCGAAAAGGGGGAAGCGATTGTCGTCCTGTCTTGTTATTTGTATTCCTTATACGTTTCCAGGACCGTGAGGACCCCTTACCCACGCTCCGCCCTCCTTTTCCCTTCTGTCTGTTGTTGCGCGCACACATCGAAATGGGAGGGGCGGGGTCTACTAGAAACACTCCATTAGAATGTATGATCGCACATTTTAAAGAGGGATATTCAGGAGATTATGGTATTAAAATGACAGCAGCCCGTTTGCAGATTTTGTGTACTAGGGAGTGGCCCGATCTAGACCCCATCTGGCCCCGAGAGGGAACGTTCAATGTAGAGATTATTCAGTCAATACACCGTAGAGTGCGGATAGCGCACCCCGATCAGTACCCCTATATAGATTCCTGGTTAAGTATTTGTGAAGATCCGCCCCCCTGGGCGCAGCGCTGTTATGAGGAACAGTGCAGAATAATGTTAGCTAAGACAGATTCTAGTCAGAAAACACAACAGCCTAGAACGAAAGAGCAGGATAAGAAATCCAGAAAGAAGCCCATCCTGGTAGATCCTGATTCCCCAGAAATGATTCCCAGGCAGCCCCGAACCCCAGGTCCGATAAGAGTAGCCCGGCGTCCTGCCCCAGAACCCCAGCGACGGCCGGAGCGGGACCCAACCCTTGACCCACCTCCCGGAGGGGAGGAAGAGGAAGAATTAGCTGAAAGAGAAGAAGAGGATGCTATAAAAAGCGAGTCAGAAGCGGAGGTAGAAGAAGGAGAAAAAGAGAATGCCCCAGACGGGGAGGACAGTGTACAAGTGATTGCTAGCACTAGCAAACCAGCAAAAGATATACCCAAAGTGAAACCTGTTGAGAAAAAGAAAGTGACCCCTTCGAAGACAATTACAACAATAACCCTTAGATCCCAAAAGACACCTACGGCCAGAATGCTGCCTTTACGGCAAGTCCCAGGAGTGCCCGTAAAGAATGATAATGATGAGGTGGTAGCGGGACCCCTAACTTATGTGTATATCCCTTTCTCTACAACTGATTTATTAAATTGGAGGTCACATTATGCCTCCTATACTAGTAAGCCGCAGGAGCTGACAGAATTAGTAACTACTATTATGGAAACTCACCAACCCACTTGGCCAGATTGTCGCCAGCTCCTGACTACCCTATTCACGACAGAAGAGCGAGCACGAATTAGAAAAGCAGCTATTGAATGGATGGCAGATAACCCTGTAGCTCCGGGACAGGGGCAGAATATAATAGACCGTCGGGAAGCAGCCCAGAGAGAATTCCCGAATGAGGACCCCCATTGGGATCCAAATACAGAAGAAGGAACCACAGCCCTAGCCCGTTTTCGCCAAGGCTTTTTACAAGGCCTGAAAAGAGGGGGCCAAAAAGCTATGAACCTTTCCAAAGTTGCAGGAGTTATCCAAGGTATAGATGAGAGCCCAGCAGATTTTCATGAAAGATTAACTGAAGCATACAGAATGTATACTCCCTATGATCCCGAGGCACCAGGAAGTTTATGTATGGTGAATTCTGCTTTTGTAAACCAGTCTCAACCAGACATTAGACGTAAATTACAGAAGTTAGAAGGGTTTGCGGGCATGAATGCAACACAGTTACTGGAAGTCGCTCATAAAGTGTATGTGAATCGTGATACTGAAAGACAGAGAGAATGTGATAGAAAGATGAAGAAGAAAGCTGATTTTTTGGCTGCGGCCATAGTTGAACAGAAAAGGGGAGGTGTCTCTAGTCGAAGGAGCAGAGGAAGAGGGCGGGGTCAAGGCGGAGGCCGGACCCAGAAGCTAGGCGTGAACCAATGCGCCTACTGCAGAGAGGAAGGACATTGGAGAGATACATGCCCGCAACTCGCAGACGCCCAGCAAGATGACGACAACGATCATCAGTGGCGAGAAGAAAGACGAGGCTATCCCCGAAACCGAGGAGGAGCCAATCGAGAACAATTCCAGAGAGAGAGAGGAGGAGGAGCCATTCAAGCATTGGCCACACCGGTCCATGATGAGAATGACGTGGATTAGGACAGACCGGGCTCCCCGTTTGCTTTAGGTCTCCAGGAGCCTATGGTCGGAATACAAATAGGAGACCAAATTATGGACTTTATGGTTGATACTGGAGCACAACATTCAGTAGTAGACAAAAAGATAGCCCCATTTTCTACAAAAGCAGTCACCATTATAGGAGCAACTGGTGCCAAAGCTGCAAAATCTTTTCTTCAAAATCGAATATGCAGTCTAGGAGGACAGCAAATAACTCATCAATTCCTTTACATGCCCGAATGTCCAGTGCCACTACTGGGACGAGATATGTTAGCCAAGCTTCAAGCACAAATATCTTTCTCTGAACAAGGAGAAATGCAAATGACAGTAAATCCCCAAACCAAACCAGCAGGAATGATGCTGCTGACAGTTCCCCGAGAAGAAGAATGGAGGTATTACATTGATGATTCAATCCAAGATACTTATTTTGAACAAACTTTAAAGAACATTCATGCACCACCTGGAGTATGGGCAGAAGGCAGTCCCCCAGGCCTAGCCAAACATATAGCTCCAGTAATTGTAACTCTCAAACCTAGTGCTACACCAGTGCACGTCAAACAGTACCCTCTCCCAAGAACTGCAATTGAAGGCATTCATCGCCACCTACAGAGATTGCTCGAGTATGGCCTACTAAAAGTATGTCAATCCCCATGGAACACTCCACTTTTGCCAGTAAAGAAACCTGGGACAGATGATTACCGCCCAGTACAAGATCTAAGAAGAGTAAATGATGCAGTTGAAACTATACATCCAGTTGTGCCCAATCCTTACACTCTTCTAGGACTGATACCTGCTGAAGCTACCCATTTCACCGTACTGGATTTAAAAGATGCATTCTTTTGCATAAGATTAGCCCCTGTAAGTCAAATATTATTTGCATTTGAATGGCAGGACCCCGTCTCTGGAAGAGGGGGCCAACTCACCTGGACAAGATTACCCCAAGGATTCAAGAATTCGCCTACCATTTTTAGTGCTGCACTAAATCAAGACCTTTCAAGTTATCCAGTGGCCCCGGGGAAGAGAGTGCTTCTCCAATACGTGGATGATCTGCTGATAGCTGCCATATCAGAAAGTGAATGTATACTAGCCACCAAAGACCTCTTGCAGTTACTAGATGAAGCTGGATACAAAGTTTCCAGAGCCAAAGCACAGCTATGTCAAAAAGAAGTGAAATACTTGGGTTTTCGTATAACCCAAGGGAGCCGAAGATTGGGCAGAGAAAGAAAAGAAGCAGTATGTAGAATCCCAACTCCAACAACCAGAAAGCAAGTCAGAGCCTTTCTGGGAGAGGCAGGATATTGCCGAATCTGGATACCTAACTTCGCCCAAATTGCCAAACCACTGTATGAAGCCACAAAAGGAGAAGAGAAGTCGCCACTGGAGTGGGGACTTGAGCAGGATACAGCCTTCAAGACGTTAAAAGAAGAATTGATGTCATCACCAGCACTTGGACTACCAGATGTCCACAAGCCTTTCCACTTGTTTGTACATGAAGCACAGGGAAATGCTTTAGGCATGCTGACTCAGAAATTGGGAAATTGGGAGCGACCTGTAGCATACCTATCGAAACAATTGGACCCTGTGGCCAAAGGATGGCCACCATGCCTGAGAGCCGTTGCAGCTACAGCACTACTAGTGAGCGAAGCAGACAAGCTCACACTAGGACAGAACATACGAGTCACTGTGCCACATGCAGTCCTTGCCCTCATGGAACAGAAAGCAAATTATTGGCTCACCAATTCCCGAATGTTGAAGTACCAGAGCATGTTATGTGAAAACCCACAGATACAATTAGAAGTGAGCCATACCTTGAATCCAGCCACCTTGATACCCATCAGTGAAGAACTCCCAGAACATGACTGTATCCAAGTCATGGAAACTGTGTTCTCCAGTCGACCCAACTTGACAGATGTGCCCATAGACAATCCTGACCAAATCTATTATGTTGATGGGAGCAGTCTCATTCTCGATGGACGACGCTGTGCCGGATATGCAGTCGTCACTCAACACAAAGTAGTTGAATCATCAGCTCTAGCCTCAGGCACATCAGCCCAGAAAGCCGAATTAATAGCACTCACCAGAGCATTGCTGTTAGGAGAAAAACTTGTGCTAAATGTATATACAGATTCCAAATATGCCTTCACCACTCTACATGCCCATGGAGCTCTCTATAAGGAAAGAGGACTCATCACATCCGGAGGAAAATCAGTCAAATATGGTCCCGAGACCATATTGATGTTACGTGATGCAGTTTGGGCCCCAACACGTGTAGCTGTCATGCATTGCAGAGGACATCAAGCAGGAAAAGGAGAAGTTGCCCGAGGAAATAGATTTGCAGATGCTTCAGCACGACAAGCAGCTATGACAGGACAGGTTGCCCCACAAGCTATGCCAATGCAAGCAGCATTGTTTCCAGTACCTTTGAATTTATGGACACCACGATATACCACCAAAGAATTGGATTACTACTGTAACAAAGAAGATGGAGTACTGAAAGATGGATGGATTGAGCTGCCACCAGAAGAGGGCAGTCAACCTCCTGGACGAATAGTAATTCCTGAACTGTTAGGACCATCGTTTGTCAAAGCTTTCCATGAAGCCACCCATTATGGCAAAAGTGCTATGGAAAAAGCACTCAGACCACATTTTTACATCCCACTATTGACAACCATATCATCTTCAGTAGCACGGCAATGTCAAACTTGTGCCAAGAATAATGCCAAGCAAGGCCTTATAACGGCACCCCGAGTTCAGTCAGGAGGTGTAACCCCCATGCACAACCTCCAAGTTGATTTTACCGAAATGCCAAGAGCCAATGGATACCATTACCTATTAGTGTTAGTCTGTACTTTCTCTGGGTGGGTAGAAGCCTTCCCAACCAGAACTGAGAAAGCCCGAGAAGTTACCAAAGTCTTAATGAGAGAGATTGTCCCTAGATTCGGAATTCCAGCAGTAATAGGGTCAGAAAATGGACCCTCATTTGTCTCCCAAGTTACTCAACAGTTAGCAAAAGCTTTGCAGATACAATGGAAACTCCACACTGCATACAGACCCCAGAGTTCAGGGAAAGTTGAGCGAATGAATCGTACCTTGAAAGCCCAAATGTCCAAGCTTTGTCAGGAGACACACTTGAAGTGGCCCCAAGTGCTCCCGATAGCCTTACTCAGAATCCGCTCAGCTCCTGTAAAATCAACAGGATTTTCCCCTTTTGAAGTTTTGTATGGTAAACCCCCACCAATAGTGCAGGGAATTAAAGGAAGTCTAGCCCAAATTGGTTCAGAAATAACCAGGCAAGAACTCCTAGCTCTTAGTTTTGTTCTGCAGACTCTCCATACGTGGATCCAAGACCAGTTGCCTATCAACTTGACGGAACCCTTGCATCCCTACCAGCCTGGTACCTCGGTGTGGATCAAAGATTGGAAGAAGACACTGTTGGAACCCCATTGGAAGGGACCGTACACCGTCATCCTGTCTACCCCAACTGCAGTAAAGGTAGCCGAGATCGACGCCTGGATCCACCACAGCAGAGTCAAGCCCGCCGCTGATCCTGAACCTGAGCAGTGGACAGCAGAGCAGCATCTTGATGCACCCTTGCGAGTTACTTTGAGACGGCAACCAGCAGCTTAGACACTTCATCATAAGTGCTTTGCAGTAGCCAAGTCTTTCGAAGAGGATTGCTGTTTTCCATACAGCAACAGCTTTGTTTCAACGAACCCAATCTGCGTGCGATTTTGCACACTACTTTGATACTATATTGAACCATACTTCAAAAACCAACTGAATTGCTAAGTTGGTTGAGGTGTGATGGACAACTTGAGGATCTTCAATCAACACTCAGCACCCGTTAAATTGCTTCATTAGCAAACGGGACGAAGAATAAAAGACCGTCGTGATCAAGATCAGCAAGCTGAGGATTCAGAAGAACTCCAATCAACATCGACATGCATCTTTACTTTTGCTTTGCTTTGGTTGCCTTCTTTGGAGGTTTTGAACTGACTTATGCTTTACCTCCATGCACTGCTTGCATTACTTCTACACGAACTGGACTGAAAGTAACTCAGACTTTGATTTATCATTCTTACTATACTTGCAAGGGAACAGTGACTAGGTGTGTCTATAACACCACTGAACTAAATGTTTGCACTCATGGCAAAATTAAAGCATGCTATAATCCGCATCAGAATCCATCCTATTACACGATGGAAATACGATGGAAGGATGCAGATGGACCTATATTAGCTGCTACGCCACCACTTAAGGACATTACTAAACCTGCTGTTTTGAATTTTGATGCATGTAATGCCATTAATAGAGATAGTTATTCCACCTGTGGTACATGGGAGAAGGCGTATCGAAATGACCATAGGTACATGTGTCCAGAAGGTGCCACAGGATGGAGAAAGTGTACAGGTAAAAAGGAACCAGGCTATAGTACTGCCCCCAGCAGCAGACTACTATTGCCCGTATTGGGAATGTGTTTTTTATGCTACCTGGAATACTGGTGTAACTGATGAGAAAATAGATAAACGAATGGCTACTTTAACCAAGCCAACCACAAATGATAAATGTCAGAAAGATGCTTGTAACCCCTTACACTTACGTATACATAACCCCCATGCATGGAAACAAGGATACAAGTTTGGTTTGCGTATTGCTGGAGGGGCAATAGATCCAGGAACCATTGTATATATCAGATTGAATACCCAAGCCCACAAGTCATCCAAATATCATATTCATAATACCTTTTATGAAGCCATGCATGTAAATAAGTTTGAGATCCCTCATCCCTCACAGAATCTATTTTTAGAATTAGCTGGAGCAGTAGTATCTAGTCTTAAGATCACAGATTGTTATTTCTGTGGCGGAACCCAAATGGGAGATCAGTGGCCCTGGGAAGCCCAAGAATTGAATTATTCTATGATTTACAATCAGACTGAATTACACAAGACTACCAGTGAATGGGTGTTAGCGCACTCAATCGTTGGACGTCTTTGCTATGCCAGAACTGGACCCCAGTTCACCCAAAAGGTAGGACAGCTGGTCTGTCTTAGCCAGAAGTACTATAATGCCACGACCAAGAAGACAGCATGGTGGTCAGGACTTAAACACCCTGAACCTCCTAACCCATTAGCCAGATTTCCTGAACTTGCTGGTTTATGGACTAATGTCACCAAAATCCAAGCCTGGCAAGCCCCACCTGGCCTATATTGGATCTGTGGAAACCGAGCATATGCACAACTCCCGCCACACTGGGGAGGAGCATGTGTCTTAGGAACCATCAGACCTTCTTTCTTTCTCTTAAACACTGAACATGGAGAACAATTAGGATACCCAGTATACACTACCCACCGGCACAAAAGAGCACTAAGACAGAAGAGAGAGGCCTTACAGATAGGCAAGTGGGAGAAATGGCAAGGTGATGATTGGCCACCAGAAAGAATCATTGAGTATTATGGGCCTGCCACTTGGAATGATGATGGTATGTGGGGATATCGGACCCCAGTCTATATGATTAATCGTATTATTCGCTTACAAGCAGTAGTTGAAATAATAACTAATGAGACTAGTCATGCACTTACACTTTTAGCTAGACAAAGCACACAGATGCGCACTGCTATATATCAGAACCGCTTAGCACTTGATTATTTGCTAGCAGCTGAAGGAGGAGTATGTGGTAAACTGAATTTAACCAATTGCTGTTTGAAAATAGATGATAAGGGTCAAGTAGTTGAAGAAATTGCTAAAGATATGCAAAGACATGCTTATGTGCCAGTGCAAACTTGGCACTCATTGAAATTTCCTAACTGGTTTGCTAACCTCTTTTCATGGGTGGGAGGATTTAAAACTTTCATCAACTTAGTACTAATTCTTGTTGTTGTTATTTTCTTATTACCATGTTTAATCCCATGTTGTATGCATTCTATTCATAACACTATTGATAGCACAGTAGAGCGGAAGACCGCCACTAAAATAATGGCTTTGTATAAAGCCAGTCCTAGCCGAAATCATTCAATCATGATGTGATTCTTCAAAAGGTGATTTAATTCTCACACCTTATTAAGTAATAGGGTGAGATTAATCAAAGGGGGGAATGTGGCAGGTGCAGGCCTGTGACCCACGGTGTCTGACATAAGCAGGCCAGCATGGCTAGCTTGACCTGTAAATGAGGCCTGTGGAGAGGCATATAGGATTGCACATCCCCCAATATGCTGCTATTGTAGGATAGAACCCTGTAAGAGAACTAAACTAACTTAGGTAAGCAAAACTGAGAGATGGAAAAATACAGAAAAACATGTTTAAAAGTTACTGATAAGAAAAAGTACATCTGCAAAGAAATAATTGGGAGTGCTGACAGATGAGTTGCAGAGCCCTGCTCCTCTGCATGCACAAATTGGTTCTATGGCCTTGAGAGTGTGAAAGTAACAAGTTGATGAACTGACCATTGTAATTGGGACTAGAAGGGGGGTATGCAGGTGCCATGCCCACTGGAGGGACATAATTGGATAAACTTATCAGTACCGGGACCAATGGAAGGGGTACGGGAGGTACGGGAGAGTACCGGGACCAATGAAATGTTTTTCTATACCTAGAATGGAGCAGAAGTCTATAAAAGTTGTTGTAATGCTAGAAAACTTTGCTCAGCCATTTTGAAATTGACTGGTTCGAGACTTGTGCACAAATAAATGATTTGGACCTTCTGAACAGACTCCTGGTATCATTGGTTTGTCTGCGCTTTGCTGCTACAAGACCAGTGCTGTATTTCTAAAACCCTATCCAAATGCAGTACATCTGTGGGACTTGCAGTCTTGGTTCCCTGACCGAGAAAGGAAGACTATTTTGTCTCGGATTGATGAGCCATTCATCTAGCAGGCTCCAGGAGTCCCGAGAGGTCTCGAGGCGCCACCGGACTGTTTCTGGACGGGACTTTATGACAGTCCTGGAGCCCGTGGGACTGATCGGACTCACTCACGAACCTAGAAGGGGCCCGGAAAACAAACCTGTCCTTTTCACCGGATCCGGTAAGTCTGATTTTGGTAATTCTCTTTATCTGGTATTATTATCTGTAATTGAAAGGAGCGTGATCAACTCCTGGAACTGGTCCTAGGATGTCAGATGCTGACTAAACCCACCGGTTTCCCTTCTGGTATACTGTAAGATTATTCTGTTGGGTTTTTTTTGTTTGTGAAGCAGTTTACAGAGGAAGGAACAGTATGACCCCCCCCCCCCCCAAGAACAAAAAAAAACAGAAAAAAAGACTCCGGAGTTGAAGGAAACAGCTCAGAGAGAGAGAACAGTTATTTACAGCACAGCTAAGAGAGATAGAGAGCAGTTATTTCTAGCAAGGAGAGAGAAACGGAGAAATAAAAAGAAATTGGGGTGGGATGTAAGGCTTGTATCCTTTTCACACAGACAGAACCGCGTATCCTTTCTACACAGAAAGAGAACGTTTTAACCCTCTCTGCACTCTCAGCTCTGCCTGGATTTCTACTTCAGTTGTTTCTGTTATAATTGCTGATTTCTGTGGGATTCGGGAGGGAGAAACCTGAATGAGTGAGAGACAGTGTTTGTTTTACAGTTGCTAGAGTGTGAGAGAGAGACAGTGTTTGTATTGCAACTGCTGGAGAAGTTAGAAAGAGAGAGAGAGAAAGGTTTTGAACAGCATTTTTGAACAGCAAGGGAGGGGGTGCATTTATACTGAGCCTTCTGCAGTATCTCCTTAAGAACTTTAAGAAGGGTTTCTCTGGTGATTATGTAATTGTAATGACCCCCGGGTAGATTGGAAGTTTTATGTGAACGGGAATGGCCCCCCTCCTGTCTTTAACCTGGCCTCCCCTAGGGATCTCTAGATATAGACCTGATACTAGAGGTGCACACAATCGCCCTGCAAAGTCATATGACCCCAGTCCCTGTTAAAGAAATATTGTCAGAAAGAGTGGCAGAGTTTTAAATCTTTGATTATAATCTAGCTAGCAGAGTGCACTCAGAGGAACTCCTTTCCCGTAGTTCACAGAAAAATGCAGCCTAAAGTAAAAACTCAAACGACCAGTTTTAGTACGGGAGTCAGAACAGAAGAATTTACTAAGCTCGATCACCAGGCTCAGCAGGTTCAGCAGAGCCAGCTAGGATTTCTCCCCCCCTCCACCCCCGCTCCTCTCAACTTTCTCTGATAGTTAAAAGAGCGGTGAGGCAAGAATGGCATTTTCAGATACAGTGCTGCCCAGCACTTCAGAAAGTTCCCTGAGTCCCAAATCTGAAGGGGGTCAGTCCCAGTTTAGTACCTCGCCTCCCCGCACTACCCTGAGTCAATATCATTGAGCTCTCTTTGAAGGCCTTAAAAAGGGGGGGGGGGGGCCAGAAAGCGATGAATGTGGAAAAATATCTGAGGTCCTGCAAACCCCTGATGAGAGTTCTGGCCAGTTTTATGAAAGACTCTGTGAATCCTTCCGTGTTTATACTCCACTTGACCCTGAAGCACCTGAAAACCAGCGGATGGTGAATACAGCATTGATAGGGCAGTTACAGGGGGGACATTCGAAGAAAAAACATCAGATTGAGGGATTTGCTGGAATGAATATAACCCAGCTGATGTAAGTTGCTATGAAAGTATTTGTGAACAGAGATCAGGAGATGAAGCATGAGTGTGAATGAAAGATGAGAAAAGAAACTGATACGTTAGCAGTGGCGCTAGTCGAGAAAGGACAAGGAAAGTTAATGTGGGAACCGAGAAGCCGAGGCCAGGGTAGAGGAACCCGGCGAGGATCATTACTATTGGAACGAGATCAATGTGCCTATTGCAGAGAAATGGGCCACTGAAAAAGGAAAAAACGAATGTCCCAATTGTGTCAGGCAATATTCCCTGCCCCAAAGAGCTGTTGAGGGCATTCATAAACATCGCCAGTGATTACTCAAGTTTGGACTCCTGAACCATGCCAGTCACCGTAGAATACCCCTTTGCTGCCAGTTCAGAAACCAGGTACTACTGATTACCGACCTGTACAAGACCTGCGGAAGGTCAATGAAGCTGTTGTTACCATTTATCCTGTTGAGTCAAACCTTTACAATTTACTGAGTTTGATTCCTGCACAAGCTACCTCTTTTACAGTTTTGGACTTAAAGGATGACTTTCTGTTTGAGATTGGCCACTCCTTGCCAGCCACTGTTTGTGTTTGAATGGGAAGACCCTATTACTGGCAGTAAGAGACAATTGACATGGCCCCAGTTAGCCCAAGGATTAAAGAACTCCTCCACGCTGTTTGGGGATGCACTTAGTCAAGATTTGCGTGAGATCCACTCATGTCCCTTTCAACATGTATTGCTACAATACGTGGACGATCTACTCATCGCTACTGTTTCCCCAGAGGAATGTATTGCCGCCACTTCAGAACTTCTGCACTTACTTTGGATGTCTGGCTATCGGGTGTCTCAAAGTAAAGCCCAGTTGTGCCAGACTGAAGTCAAGTACTGCCCGACGTGGAAAAACCATTCCATCTGTACGTCCATGAAGAAAGGGGGTGGCCTTCTTGTCTCCGTGCAGTAGCAGCAACAGCTCTCCTGGCAACAGAGGCTGATAAATTGTCCCTTGGGCAAGAACTGTATGTTAAAAGTGCCGCATGCAGTACTGACACTGATGGAGTACAAAGACAATTATTGGTTTACCAACGAGCGGATGACAAAGTACCAAAGCATGCTGTGTGCGAATCCTCGGGTCCACATGGAGATAGTGAAAAACACTCAATTCTGCCACTCTACTCCCTGTAGCACCTGGGCTACCCGAACATGATTGTATCCAGGTTATGGATGAAGTGTATTCCATCCGCCCAGATCTGAAAAATGTACCACTGGCCTTTCCTGATGTTCAGTATTTTACCGGTGGCAGCAGTTTTGTGGAAGATGGACAGCGGAAGGCCGGATATGCTGTGGTCACTCCTGAGGTTGTTGTGGAGGCTGAGCCCTTACCCCTGGGGACTTCTGCCCAGAAAGCTGAACTCATTGCCCTTACTCGAGCCCTCCAGTTAGCTGCAGGTCTGAAAGTAAACATCTACACTGACTCTAAGTATGCTTTTGTTACCCTACACACCCATGGGGCCCTGTATAAAGAATGAGGTTTGGTTACTTCAGGGGGGAAATCTATTAAGTATGCCCCAGACATTATGGCTCTAGTAGATGCTATCTGGGAACCCAGGAAGGTGGCAGTCATGCACTGCCGGGGTCATCAGTCTGGGGATAGCCTGACTGCCTTAGGAAACCGGAAGGCAGACAAAGTAGCAAAGGAAACAGCCCTCCGCCCAATAAGGCCCAATCTGGCATTGGCTATAACAGCCCCACTATTCCCGGTGCCAGTGAATGATTGGGATCCCTGCTACCAATCGGATGAGCTAGACTATTTCTGTACCCAGGAGGGAGGGACACTGACTGAACAGGGATGGATCCAGCTGCCACCCCTCCAGAAAACTGAACCTGTCCCTGACAGCTTAGCCCCGCATTTTGTCCGGGCGTTCCACCAGGTTACTACCATGGGAAAAAGCGCAATGGAGCAGGCCCTTCATCCCTGGTTTTATATTTCAAAGTTAGGACCCCTAGCCACATCAGTTTCATGCCAATGCCTGACCTGTGCCTGAAATAATCCCCAACAAGGAAAATTACCACCCCCTGGTCTCCTAGCTGTAGGGACTGCTCCCATGGAAAACTTTCAGGTAGATTTTACCGAGATGCCCAAGGCTGGGGGTCATAAGTACCTTCTGGTGTTAGTCTATACCTATTCAAGATGGGTTGAAGCTTTTTCCACCAGAACCGAGAAAGTTTGTGAGGTCGCCTGAGCCTTCATCAGAGAAGTCATACCCCGATTTGGACTCCGGTCAGTAATAGGATAAGACAATGGCCCAGCTTTTGTCTCCCAAGTCACCAGACACCTAGCCCAAGCTCTACAGATAGATTGGAAATTGCACACTGCCTACCGCCCTCAGAGTTCAAAATTTCCAAACTCTGTCAGGAGACTCGTCTCCACTGGCTGTCTGTTCTTCCCATGGCCCTGTTGTACATGCGGTCCTCTCCTCACCAGGGTTTGAATCTGTCCCCCTTCGAAAAATCCTGTATGGACGACCCCCTCCCTTGATTAAGGGAGTGCTAGTAGACATGGGTCAGATTGGATCTCTGCTGACCCGCCAAGAACTGGTAGCATTGAGTTCCGGATTGCAGAATGTTCACTCCTGGGTTCAAGAACGACTACCAGTAACCCTTGTTGAACCCATTCACCCCCACAAACCAGGTTCCGCTGTCTGGATTAAGGAGTGGAATCCTGACCCTTTGAAACCCCACTGGTGGGGAACATTTATGGTCATACTGTCCACCCCCACAGCTGTGGAGGTTGCCGAACTTGTGCCATGGATTTGCCATACTTGAGTCAAGCCAGCAACCCATCTGACTGACAGCACCTGGACTGCCAGAATGGATCCTGACAACCAACTGAAGCTCATCCTGTCCAGAACGACTCAGCCTGCACATCAATCAGCGCAACGCCCTCCCCCCGTCACCACCGGAAGCTGACGGGTCTACGTACGGTTGAAGACTGAGGATCGACAACTGGGAACAAGGAACCCAAGGACCTGTTGTTTATAGACTGTATTTATACCAACTGCAGTATTATGTATACTGAGTTTGCGGTAGTTGTATTTCTGATGGTAACCATGAGTTCCGTTGTAACTGATCCACTCCCCTGCACCTCATATTTGAAAGTAACTAAGACTGACCACAAAATCACTCAGACCTTGGTATATCATGCTTATTATTCCTGTTCCAGTACCAAACAGACCCCCTGCCGTCACAATACTACCAACCTTACTATCTATTACCATGCAGGAAATGAGCCTGTGTGTTTTAATCCTAAAGTGTTTCCTGTTTACTGGATCCTGGAAGTACGTGCTGACAATTTCCAGGGACCACGCCTTAACTCTACCACGTTTGAGGATAGCCAGCCTAAATCCTTGTTTTTCGATGCGTGCCTCGCAATCGGAAAAACCTCTTATTCTGGTGGTTGCGGGTCCCTCAAATGGGAACGCACCTATTCTACAAATGATAAGTACATGTGCCCTCAACGTGCCTATAACTGGAGCCAGTGCACGGGCGTCAATGTTCCCAAACGCTGGGTAGTGGCTGTGGCAGGGTCATATTTCTGCCCCCGGTGGGAGTGTATATATTTCGCCTCTTGGCCAGGAGTGCCTACTGGCCACCAAGGGGATGATCGCAAAGCAGTTTTAACGAGGATGTCGGTCTCCCCCCATTGTCAAACTTTCACCTGTAATTCCCTTAATCTCACTATTTTGAACCCTTGTCAGGCCGACTGGCGTACGGGGCAACGTTTTGACCTACTCATTTATAGCCAGGGTACAGACCCTGTCACTTATCTTTATGTCCGGGTAATAGCAGAAAAAACCCGACAATCCCACCTGATTAGTGTTTTCCACTCCTTCTACAAGGAAATGGTGACCCAGATGGACCCCATACCCACAGCTGTCAGAAATTTATTCCTTGAATTAGCTGAGACCGTGACTACACAACTGAATGTCACCTATTGTTACTTCTGTGGTGGCACCAATATGGGCGATCAGTGGCCCTGGGAAGCTCAGGAGTGTAATTATTCTTCATCCTTAATCAGGCCCAGTTTAAATCCACGGCTAGTGAATGGGTATTGAAGACCTCCATTATAGTGAATATATGTCTCTCCCGGATCGGCCCAGGATTCACCACACCGGTAGGGAATGCCCCGAGCGCATTATACAGTATTATGGCCCTGCAACATGGGCCGAAGATGGATCCTATGGTTACCGTACCCCTATTTACATGCTGAATCGTATTATTCGCTTGCAAGCTGTTCTAGAAAATTATTACTAATGACACCAGCAAGGCTTTGACCCTACAGGCAAAACAAAACACTCAAATGCATCGTTTTTTTGCACATTGAACAAGTTTGGAGAATCAAGTGTTTTGTTTGATTGGAGTGCATTGTTCCGCTGCATGGAGAGAGATCATGCTGATTAAACAATTTCTCCCTGAAGAAGTATTTGAAACGCATTTAGCGGTACCCATATGGTGGCGTCGGGGAGTTTTATCAACAATATCAAGATAAGCACAGTCTTCACTATAAAACAACATGGTTTATGGATATAGTTAAAAATTGGAGAAAGGTCTGATGAAAGGAAAAATACACAATATTTTTGAGTTGAACAGTGAATGTTTAAAGTCATTGATGCGATAAGGCATTTTGCTTTTGAAAATTCTAAGCATTGCCAAATGTGAGTCTGAGACCTTTATTCACTTTTTTATATAAAAGAGAAAAAATTGAAAAAAAAAAAAAAAGAGAAAAGAAGAAATGAAGTGTAACTTTCATTAGCAACTTTCTCAATATTTCTTAGAGGGTATTCTGTTTGGTAGTTAGTCTATAACCCTCTGGTATTTGACCTAAGTTGTCGTGTTATTACATTCTCATTAGGCCATGACTATCTACATGCTGAGCAATTTTATTCTTTGTGATGGTTTCTACCATTTTTCCCGGTACTGACGTGAGGCTCACCGGTCTGTAGTTTCCCGGATCACCCCTGGAACCCTTTTTAAAAATTGGTGTTACATTGGCGATCCTCCAATCTTCAGGCATTAGAGATGATTTCAATGATAGTTCACAGATTACTAATAGCAGGTCTGCAATCTCATATTTCAGATCTTTCAACACCCTTGGATGTATGCCATAGGTGTGGGGAGTATGTGTCTGTCTATCCCAGGGGTCCTCAAACCTGTCCTGGAGGGCCACAATCCTGCAGGTTTTTGGGATAGCCCTAATGAATATGCATGAGATATATATGCATTAGAGATATCCTCCCAACCTGACTGGTTTGTGGCCCTCCACTTCTGGATTGGGAGACCCCTGCCTTACACCTCTGTCATTTAAGATTGTGAGTGCGCAAGGTACAGATGTCCTAGACATCAAAAGGGTGACAGAGGCATGAGGGAGGGCAAAGTGACATCAGGTACGGCTGTCTGTGCACCCATTTATTTGGCACACCCTCGGCCACGCCTTGTGCAGCCCCTCCCACCCCGTGGTGCAGGTGGCATGCCTGGTGCTGCCGCTGCTTCTGTTGCTGGTGGTGGTGCTGGTGGTGGTGGCTGCGGTGACCCCTGCAGTCCTGAGGGGGCCCCTCTGCCTGCTGCCTGGAGCTCCATGCTTGCAGCCATGGCACATGCTGATGTCGCCAGGTCTTGCATCTCTGCCAGGATCCGCAACATTTTGTGTTGCAGGCGGCGCACCTCTTGCCGTTGCCTGCGCTGCTTACAGACCACCATACGCATTACATTTCGTACACCTGTGGGGGGGGGCAGGTTGTGCACTGTGAGACAGGGAACCATCTGCCACCTGTACATAGGCATCAACAAACCAACACGGTTGGTCACTCACCCTCATCCCTCTGTGCCGCCTCGGAGTGCGCCTGCATCTCCCTGATGACCCCTGTTATTGCAGACCTCGCCTCCTACCTTGACTGCTGTGAGCCATCTGCAGACACCTCCCCCGTGGCTGCAAGGATCGGTGGCGTGCTGTCCTCTGCTGGCCGTAGGCCCTGTCTGCTGTCCTCCCCCAGGGGTGGGGCTGGACCCCCCGCTCCCACCTCTGGCACAGCATCCACATGGCACCATGGCCCTGGGTCAGTGTGTTCGGACTTCCCCTCTGCCACCTCAATGGAGTATATGTCACCTGTAGGACAAAATATTACATAGGTCAGATGGGGCATGGCTGCCTGTCCGCCCACATTGCACCCCCCTACATACGCATTGTGTGGGGTGCAGGGCACCCTGGTCAGTGTGCTGCCACCAAGGCTACAGAGGTGTTGTCATAGAGGCCACCTGTGCGTGGGTGTGAGTTGCACTGTCCCATTTCTGTGTCCCCGGTGCCCATGGCGGCCCACCAGTGGCCGCGTGCATGTGGTACTATGGGAACCCCACCCCTCAGCCTACCCCTGCACATGTGTGTGTATTGTCTCCCACCAGTACAGCTCACTCAGACCTACCGGCACTTGGGTGCGCCATGTCCAACGCAGGGGGCAGGCTATGTATGTAGATGTGCCCGAGTTGGTCTGCCAGGCGCTGCTCCAGCTCCGTCAGGTTGGCCACCTGTGTTGGGCCCCCTCCAGTGCCCTGGCGAGCTCTGTCCTGATGTTGCACTTTATATCGCAGTATCTCTTCCTCAGGCTTTCCACGTCACGATGGGGTCCCTCTGCTGCTGCCACCGCTGCCTGCACCTCGGCCCATGCCCTGTTGTGCGTGGCAATGGTTGTCGTTGAGCTCAGCCAGCCGAACAGCACCTCAAAGTGTTCCAGGATGCTGGCCAGGAGTAGGTCATTCTCCTCCTGGCTAAAGCGCACCGCCTTCTTCCTGACCTCCTCCGCCACCGGGGTCCTGCGGCGCTTCTGCCCTGGTGCTCTCATGGCCTGTTCGCTGAGGTGTTGTGGGGCCCCAGATGGGCCTGGCCTCTCGCTCCCCTCCACGCTGGCAGGATTGGGCACTGGTGGCTGAGAACTGTGCTCCCCTCTAGCCTCCTGGTTTCCTCCATCGGTATCCTCCATCATGTGGTCGGGTATGTGTGCTGAGGTGTTTGGTATTTGGAACCTGCTATACTTATATGTGTAGCGTGGGTGTGGTTCTACGCGTGTTGCGAACGCGCTGTGTGGCGCACGTTACCTTTGCGCATGCATGTACGTGTTGTGGAGCTGGCGTATCCTGCGTGTGATACTATAGGCAGAACGCAGCGTTTTACACTCACCGTCCTAGGATCCTTCAATATCGGCGAAGTTGGTGTGCACCGCACCATACATGCGCCCTTTGACCTCCATCGTGATTCCTGCTGCATACACACACATTCTACTGGACCTCATTGTTTGGGGTGTGCTGGCGCGTTTCCATGCTCGTAGGAGGATCCTGCAACATGTATCGTGCACACTGCATCAGATGTACGCTGCACACTACGTGTACGTGCGTGGGAACGCGTCTTGCGTTGCAGTCGCACCTAGGTCTCTGGGTGTGGTGCGAGATGTAGAATGCCATATGTTTGCACCCTGCTGCGTCAGAGGGACACACCACCTCCTCCCCTCAGTCCCATCTAATGTGTCCAATCACATATATGCATTTAGGTGAATGCATTGTGGGAACTCACGCTCCCGCGCGTGCTGCGTCGATATGCTTCTGTACGTGCAGGAAGTTGGCTCATGCTGTTGCTAGTGGACATTCCAGGCTCACCAGGTGTGTATCATTTCTTTGATGTTCGTCCCCGCCCCACACCCTATTTCCCAGCCACCTGTCCTCCATCCCGTGTCTATCATGGCTCAGACTGTGAATGCAGGTTGTCTGATGGTTGCGCTGGTGGAGCTGGCAGGGCTGCAGTTTCTGGAAGAGGGAGATGATGTACCTGGGGCTGAGGCACTGGGCATGTGTGCTATCCCGCTGCAGCTCCAGCCTGCAGCTGTGGGGGGTCCACAGGCGGGTGTGGGACAACGACGGCGCCATAGGCATGCCGAGGCACGGCCCCGCCTGCAATGCCTCTACAGGCCCAGGCCCATGCTCCAGGACATGAGAGAGGACCAGGTAGTCTCCCTCTACCGTCTGGACACAGGGGCTATTAGGGAGCTCTACGAGGATCTCAGACCTGACCTCGAGCCCCGGACTGCCCGGTCACATGCTATACCGGGATTGGCCAAGCTCCTGGCTGCCCTACATTTCTTTGCCTCTGGCTGTTTCCAATCCTCAGTGGCTGCAGTGGGTGGGATGAGTAGGCCAACATTCTCTCGCTGTCTCCACCAGGTACTGCGGGCCATGTTCAGCTGGGTTGGGAATTACATTGCAATTTCCAACAGTAGGCAACATTGGGGGGCCCTGGGAAGGCATTCCAGTGGATTGCAGGGATACCAAACATGATGGGAGCTATAGATTGCACACATGTTGCCCTGGTCCCACCATGCGACAGGGAGGTTGTGTACCGCAACCGCAAACACTTCCATTCCCTGAATGTGCAGGTTGTTTGTGATGCAAGTATGCGCATTCTGAATGTGGTTCCACGGTTCCCAGGGTCAGCCCATGACTCCTATATCCTGCAGCACTCAGCACTGTTCGGCCAATTTGAGGCCGGAAAATATGAGGACTATGTCCTGCTGGGTGGGTATGCACCACATCTGACATGCACGTACAGTATATGGTTGACGGGACCCCATTGTCACCTGTGTCTTCTGCATGCCTTACATTGTGGTGGTATTTTGGGGTGCAGCCTATTTGTGGGCCTTCACACAGCATCACACCCTGTCGCCAGGGATGGGGTCACATACCTCTGTGTGCTGCCACACGTCTCTCTGTATACCATGTGTGTGTCAGTGCTTATCTGGGTGTCCTGGCACACATGTGGTGTGGACTGTTATCTGTCTCTGCTGTTCGGTTACCCAGCTCCTGTGTACAGGGACACTCTGGACGCGTATTCTGTGTCCCTTCCGTTGCTGCGTGCGATACCTCTGGCTTGCCCATGCCTCCCACACCTGGCCTCAGGCATACAGCACGGGCAGTTGTACATATGTATGCCTGTGGAGTGTGTCCCTCTCCCACCCCATGTGCCACATCTTTGTGTGTGTGCCATCCGGGAGAGGGGGGAAATTTGGGGCACAGAACCATCCAAATGATGTACAGTGTGTATGGGACCTCTTCTCTGTTGGCCATGTAGGGTGCAACACATGTTTTGAACTGTGGGCGCACCTGCTATCACTCATGTACGCTATATGTCTGCCCACTTTATCTTGTCTCCAATGCCACTCTCACCTGGACCCTCGGGGATGTGTTACGTTGACCTCCGCTCTGTGTGCGCTGTATCATGACTGCCACATACTTGCACAACTGTGCATTTCTGCCCCTCCCAGTATGCCGTGCTGCTGGTGGCTAGGTGCCCTCACAGCAGCCACTGCTGCTGTCTGGGCACAGGTTTGGGACGTGTTTTTTGACATGGTACCGTAGATGTGTATTGCTCCAATTGGCCTTCCCTGGGGCTCTGGGTCTCCCAGCATCAGACTCTGGTGCACTGCCATCATGTGCAATGATGTGACATCATATGTTTGTGTCCATGCTTATCTGCTGTCCAGTTGAACATTGCTATGTCAGTGGTTTTGTGGGTCCCTCATCTCACATGTGACTGTACGACGTTTCTTTCTGCAGGTGATGCAGGATATGGGTGTCGTGCCTGGTTGCTGACCCCTGTGCATCTCCCTCAGCCAGGTGCAGAGATGCGGTACAATGAGGCCCATGTCTCCAGCCGCTCAGTCATTGGGCGCACCTTTGGCGTTCTAAAGAGTCGCTTCAGGTGTCTGGATAGGACCGGCGGTGCCTTACAATACGGACCCATGACTGTGGCACAGATCATTCTGGCCTGTTGCATCCTCCACAACATTGCTCTCAGGCACAATGTACCAGTCAAAATTAATGAGGATCTAGAGGAGGATCCTGTGTGCCCTCCTGCACGTGGCCGTGGTGACACACGTGAGGGGATGGCGGCCAGGCAACATCTGATCAAGGAGCTCTTCTCCTATAAGTTCTGCATGTGTGGGGATGTGCTTCTGGGTCACCATGTGTGAGCTGATCTGTGTGTTGCACGGCACTGTCATGACATGGCTATATATGTCTCTTGTGTTTTTGGCTCCCCAGGATAGGCTGCTGTGTTTGGGCTCCCCAGGATAGGCTGCCGATACTGCCCAATGCTGTGGTGCATGTAGGGACTGTGTGTACATCAATGCAACCTGCAGGTGACTGGGGTGGGTGGACATACAGGTAGGTGTACTGTGGTGGCAGCACCACATGACACATATATGTATTTCCCTCTCCACTGCTCCTCTGGTGTTGCACATGTCTTTGGCCTACCACTCCATCCACCGTATGTTCCGTTTGACACACATGTGACCATTGCCTGTGCACATCTTGTGAGTCTACACACTGTACCTACTGCACATGTTACCGGGCTGTGTGTCTCCGGACACAGGAAATTGTATTGTTTGAGCGCACGTACAGACTTCCCTGCCATTGTGGCATTGGACAACTTCGGTGCACCCATGCATGGACTGGGATGGTTGTCTCCACTGGTCCCTGATTGTCGACAGTCCAGCCATCTGCAGCTTGCGGCATGCATACCTTGTCTCACGGTGTATGTCTCTGTGTCTTTGGGACGTGTCTTATTGACGGTACCTTCTGCTCCCCTCTGCCTTTGTCTGTTTCAGGGATGTGTCTGGCCACCTGTCCAGTGATGTTCACCCATCTCTCTACATCCTTCTGCTTCTGCCCTTCTGTACATTGTGTGCATGTGTCATATATTGTTCCCTGACGTGTCTCATGTTTGATGGCAGGACACTGCATGTCAACGTTTGGTTTTGATGCAACGCAACATTCCTTGGACATGCTCCACTGACAGCTGACCGTGCCGACGTAGTGATGGACGCAGTTCAATGACGTCTGCAGTCTCTATTGGGGCCCCTTGTGCCCTTGCCTGACTTGGACTTTCCCCATCAGACACCTGCTATACCTTTCAGGTAGGTTTCACCGTCGATCTTCTGTGACATACACCACGTGCAGATGCTGCATTTGGCCTGTTAGTATCAAACTGCCTTTCTGTGGTATGTCTGTGCACCACCACTGCTGGACATGCTGTGGACCTTAGGGATGCCTGTGTGACATGGGCATTTACCTGACCATGTTGAGATGGTATCCTGGTCTGCAGGGCCATCTCCTGCTGTGGTCCATGTGCACTGTGCTGTGTGTTGTGGCAGTGTCATGTTGTAATATCTAAGCATTTATGATGCACATATTGTGATATCATTGTCTCCTTTGTGACCTGATGGTGGGTGTGCCATTCCCTTACCTTTTTTATACCCCTTTTCACACAGGACACAGCCAACATACATGGCACATCTACTACACTGCATCTGGAGACCCCATCGGCGAAATGTGTTTGGACACAGCACCTCTGTGAAACTGTCCCTGGGTGTTGGTGCCACTGGGAGATGGACCTCTGCGAGTTGGACACAGGCCTTTTTTGGACCTCATTGTTGGCCTGCTATTTTGACTGTCACTGGGGGGACTGACACACCATCGCTGCCATGAACTGTCTGGGTGTTTCGTTGACTGCAGTTGGGGGGGATCACCTTTGCATTGTTGTGGAACATTGATACATCACTGGTGACTTTGCATGGTCCCTGTTGACTTTGCATGCTTCAACCTGGGTCTGTGGGAGATTTGGGATGGTGACTGCTGTACATACAGTGGGGGTGCGCTCACAGCATAAGTTGCATCATGGAGACAGGGGCAGAGTGTGGGGCTGCCAGTAGGGGTGTGCTGCACTGGTGGTGGGTGCCTGCTTGGGCACACTGTTTTCAGGGGTGGTTGTGCGGGGAGCTGGGAGATGAGGGGTGGTGGGTCACCACAGGGGTCTCTGCATCTTGGTCCCTGCACAGGGGGCCTTACATGGGTTTGGTAAGGGTTGGGGGGGTTTGACATGACCAGACAAGTGGGTGGTGCACCCATGACTGGCATGGCACATGGTTGGATGCAGGGGGCAGACTACTGAGGTACTAACGGGATGCAATTGGACAGTGTGTGGCAGTATTGGTGGTGTGTTCAGGGTGGGTGGGGCGGGTGTCACTGGTGTTGTAGGGGAGGGGGGCGGGTGCTAGCTACCACATGGCTATGTGTCATGGACAGGGGTGGAGTCCATGGATGGCCATGGATTGCAAGCTGGGGACACTGGGGGAATGTGGCAGGGATGTGTAACGATGATGGAAGGGAGGTACAGTCATGGCCATGTCCGCTTTCTGGCCATGGTGAGCCATCCAGGCGCCAATGTCATCATGACAGGCTTCACTCGTGGTTTGGTTAGCCGGGGAGGGATCAGGTGTGTGTAGATGGCTCTGTGGGCCATCAGTATCTACCTGGTACAGCCAGCCATGGGTGCTGATAGCCACACTGGGGGACTGTGTATGGTGGTAAGCAAGAGTATCCATGCAAGGTCATTTGGGTACGACATCCGGGTGCGGGCCTGTGGGTGAGGGGGTAGGTGGTGATGGGGCTTTTCTGGGCTTCCCCTAACATTCTTTGTGGATTGCCTATGTTATGTTTTGGCTGTTTGTGTTCGACCCCAACATACATCTACAGGACTTTGATTAATTTGTTCATGACACCATAGACGCATCGGATTTGTTTTATTTAGATTTTGCCAAGCCTGTCACAACCAGCTTTGCTTTAGTAAGGTATAAATTTCATTTCCAATCCATGGTATGACAACCACAGCACCTAGCTTAGGTATAGTCAGTCCTGGGGATGGAGGACAGCTTCACTCCAATGAGATCAGCTATGTCTATGCATCAGGTATTCTTCTCCATGTTTATATCCACAGCTTGCTGACAAAATGATTCCTTTATTTTCCTCTTCTGCATTATTGTTAATAGAGATTTTGCTTCCCGATATGTCTCACTGTCGCATCCTGTCTCCACTTTTGGCTGTTGAATCCTGTTCTCACTCGCTGTGTGCTGACCTGCGAGTCATGTTTCCTGCAGATAAACTGTGGATAATGATGTTTGTCTTCTTTGTTTATGTTTTCCTTGGTTCATTTGGGAGGCCCATGTTGGCAATGTGCTAGCCTTTCATTGGCTGTATGGTATTCAGAGATTTTCATTGTGTGAGCTCTCTGGGACAGGATCTGGGGTCATTTCATTGCTCTATCTTTGCTGAATTTGCAGTTTCAGTGTGATGAAGTCAGAGCAAGCTGTTCCTTGGGCCTTAATTATATACGTTAATACAAGCGGCATTCACCTGTAATGACGGTACCTAAGGGGTCTCATTTTTATCCCCACAGTGTAAAGGTATTGCTGATGTGTACCATGTCTGGGTATGGTTACATCACATATTTTAGTCCCACTACATTCATCCCTGACAGATGTACTGCACCTGTACAGTAGGGATGGTGGCCTACTGGTTCAGACACAGTACCTCAGACCAAGGGTCCATGGGTTCACATCTCACCTGGGAACAGGAACATTGGGACTGGGGTTTGCATTTTTATTGCCCCTCCTTATTGCCTTGGCAACGCCATGTGGCCCTACATTGGCCACTGCTTCATATGAGGGGTACGGCGGGATGGACACCTGTTTGCTTACATAGATGACTCCATACCTTTGTCTGTAAATGCCCCCTGCACACAGCGCTGTCGGGACGTGTCGTGCTGACACTCTCCTCATCGCATTTTAACGTCTAGTTGGGATGGGTGACGGAATGAGGGCCAGGGGTTGGGGAGACAATGGTGGTGTGGGGTCAGGGTGGTTAGGGTCCATGGGCAGCACCAGGTAGGTGGGCTCGCAACATGGATTGGATGTGTGTTGGCGAAGGTACCTGCCACACAGGCCCTGTGGGTTTATCCAAGGCATATGGCGCATCAGGGTGCGGGATACAATGTCTGCTGTGATCTAGTGGGTGACTTTTATGGACCATTGTTTGCATTTTGGTTGTTAGGGTTCTTTGGGATAGTGGTCACAGACATGCATTACCAATCCATAGGTTGCCGGTTTGAACCCCACATGTTCTGTTCCTTTTCCTTTCATGTTTGCTGATTATCTGCCCATGTGCTGTCTGCAGCCCCGTCACATCTCGACACACCCTTCCATCTTTGGGCTGTGCATGACAGTGTGCTCTGTCTGCAGCCTATCTGCCACATCTTGTGGATTACCTATAGTTTTTTCTTGGTGGTGACCATGTGACCGGTCTGCTTGGTCGATTGGTACTGCTGCTGTTGGTTGGTCTGTGCCACATCACTGAGCGGGTTGGTCTTTCACATGCTCCTTTTTCAGTCTATTGCCCTGGTCCACAGGCCATCCACATAGCTTTTCCTTCAGCTGGCCCCTGACACCCTTCGTGTATCACTCCCATGTTCTTTTGCATGCTGTTTACACTGCGTTACATCTCATGGTGTGTGTGCATCTGTTTCTATGCGCCTCCCGTCCCACCTATAGACTGTGATATGAGCTGTGGACTCCTGCTTTAACTGTGCATTGCATCATGGTGACTGTTTGGGTTGCCCTCTCCTGACACACAGCTGGTGTTTTCTGTGGTGCCGTGCAGTGTTCTTGTATGCAGCCATCGCTGTGAGCCTCAGAATGGTGGTGTAGCCTATTGGTTTGTGCAGTGCTTTCCATCCTAGTGGTCATGGATTCACGCCCTCTTTGTTCTCCTTTTTTGATGCCTTTCCTACACTGGTACTTGTAATCCCTGTGACAGTCATATCTCGGCTGCTATGTGCTGCCTGCTCATATTGCCCTCATCACAGTTGCCACACATCCTTCGGTCCATCTATCTGCATCTGTCAGCTGTGAGGTGTCCTGTATTCCAGTGTGGGCTGTCACCCTATGTCCTGCACTGCTACCCTTTCCTGCATTGTACCTCTTTGTGCTTGCCGCTCCTGTGCCTCATCTGCATGGCACCACCACTCCTCTGTCCACCCATCATTGTAACTATCCTGCCACCTCCACCTCCACTGGGGGACACATATTCCCATCATCTGCCACAAACTGTCTTTCTGGTACTTTACATTGCCAACACCCTGTGCTGTGGTACAGTTGCCCCCACCATGTTTGTCATCGCTGCTGGCAGCCACATGGGATGCCCGCAGATATGGCAGGTCCAGTGGCTCCCAGCTTTCCCTCCTTCACTCACCTGTTCATTGCCTTCCTGCGTGCTCTATGTAGTGTTAGGGCTACATCTGTCTCTGTTCTGCACAGGTCATGCATGTCTTCCTGACACACCTTGCAGTCCCTAGGGCACACTGACCTGAGATGCCATACCCTTGTTCAGCCACCTTGACGTATGGTTCAATAGCCCAGGGTGCCTTCTGCACTGCCTTATCCATGTGTACCTGATATGGGGCTTAGCCTAGGATGCCCTATTAGACGCCTTACTGGGCACCTTGTCATGTGCCTTTTGGGCACCTGTTGGGCTACTGTCTGTAACTACTCTGTGCCAGTAACACACACAGTCAGTTGCCCCTACCAGGCTGAGGTGCTGTGGGTATGCATACCCCGTCTTGTGGTCATCTGTAGACCACTTATCTGGAGCCAGAGGTCATGGGTATGATCCCACAGTGGGATTATTAGGCAGGGCTGTCTGAGGCATTTTCTTCTTTTAATTTAATTTGGTGCTGTCAGCAGAAACACCCTCACAGTGCTGTCTCCTTACAGTGCCTCATCAGGCACCCTGTGAAGTGCCCTATGAGGCACCCTATAAAGCGCCCTATCCGGCGCCCCATAGGGGACATTATAGGGTGCCTTGGTGGATGGTGCACTTAATAATGTGCTCTCTGGAGTGCCTTATCGGGCACCTTATGTGGCACCTTAGGTTATGGCCCTGTGAGGGTGTGTTTGCTGGCAGCACTCATTACATTTACAAAACAAAATGCCTCCGACAGCACTGATTTAAAGGAAAGGGTGGTATCTCAGCCAGCTTTACTCATTTGACCCACAGGAGGATTGAACTGACATCCTCTGCACCATCAGTCAATGTATTAACCATTGTGCTACAGCTCTGAATGCCTTATTGGGCACCTTTTCATGCGCCTTATAGGGCACCCTGTTGGGCTACTATCTGTAGCTACTCTGTGCCATTAACGTACACGGTCAGTTGCCCCTACCAGGCCGAGGTGCTGTGGGGGTGCATACCCCATCTTGTGATCATCTATAGACTGCTGATCTGCATGTGCAGTGCACCATGGGTATGGGTGGGTTAACCCAAATCCTGGTATCCACGGCAAACAGTTTGTGTGGTGACCTGATGTCCTTCAGTGGCCAGGCAGGAGTTTGTAAGTAGCACTGGAGATGTAGCCCACTAGTTACTTCACTGCTGGTGGGGCCAGAGGTCATTTATTTATTATTTATTTATTTTATTATTTATTTATTTACTTTTCTTATATACCGCGCTATTAAAATCAGTGTGGTTTACAATTGAACAAAACATACTGCAATGTCACATGACAGTTGAGTTTACATTGAACAAGGACAAGATAACTTGGAGGTAACTGGGGTAACTATTTACAGAGTAACTATTCACAGAGTATAGTATAAATTTGTACATGGAGTTATACTAACTGCTTATTTACATAATATAGGTCGGTTTTCAACAATTTTATAAGAGGCTTAATCAGTAAAATGTGGGGTCAATACCAACGTTAAACAGGAGAGGGGACATAGTGGTAGAACTAATAGTTCTCTTTATGGTATTGGATTGTGGGTGGGGTGGGGTAGGGTGTGAAGATGGGTGGTTGTTTTCTGGGGTTGGGTTCTGGGTAAGGGATTAGGAAGAGATGGTGTTTGAGGGCTTTTCTAAATGACGATAGGTCTGGGATGGCACGGAGCTCAGTAGGGAGGGCATTACAGGCCATGGGTGCAAATATGGAGAAGGCCCTGTTGGCGGTAGCCTTTGTGCACTTTGTTAGTATCTTGGGGATCTCAAGAGTGTTTGCTTGGTTAGATCTCCTGATCCTGTTGATCGGCCGGCTTTGAATGAGTTTGCTGATGGGCGTATGGGTCTGGTTCCTTAGGGCTTTGAATGTCAGCACTAGGGACTTGTACTGGATTCTAGCCTGAAGCAGAAGCCAGTGGAGGTCCATCATGACTGGAGTTATATGTTCAGCTCTCGATCTACCTGCAAGTACCCTTGCTGCAGCATTCATTGCAAGGCGGAGAGGTCCTAGCGTTGACTGAGGGAGGCCATGGAGAACGATATTTGCGAAGTCCAGATGTGGGAGCACCAAGGCTTGGAAGATTGTTCGGTAGTCGTTAAAGTCCAGTAGGGGGCGCAGGTGACGTAGTATCTGGACCTTGTGGCAAATTGCTTTCGTGGTGTTCTTCACGTGTGTAGACATGTCGAGCCGTTGGTCGAGCGTGATGCCTAGATAGCGGATTGTTTTTTTTGCTATCAACTCAACATTGTTTACTTGTAGTGTGGAGGGTGGGGTGAACTTCTGGTTCTTGGTAAGGAATAAGACATCCGTTTTGCTATGGTTGATCCTTAGGTTCTGTGCTGTAAGCCATTCTGCTACAGCTTCGAAACAACTCGATATTGGTGAAACGTCTGGTTGATCGATCAGGAATGGTGAGTAGATTAGGACATCATCTGCATAGACTAGGCACTGGATGTTGAAAGAGCGGATTAAGGCACAAATTGGTTGCATATAGATGTTGAACATTAATGCAGATAGAGACGAACCCTGAGGTACACCTTGATTGAGCGGGAATGGATCAGAGGTCGTGAGGCCTGTTCTGACTTGTTGTCACCTGTTAGTCAGGTAGGACTTGCACCATGTTATAGCTGAGCCTTGTATTCCTTTCTCTACGAGGCGGAGAATAGCGTTTCGTGGTTGACTGAATCAAAGGCTGCAGCAATATCCATGAAGATGAGGACAAATCCCTGGTGGGTGTTATCTAGTCCTGTAACCAGATCATTGAAGAGAGTTGTGAGGATGGTGTCGACACCATGTGCTTCTCTGAAGCCATGTTGAGATGGATCCAGTGGAGCTGCATTGTCAATATGTTGTTGGATCTGTCGTTGGACTACCTTTTCGATGATTTTGGCGAGCAGGGGGATGCTTGATATTGGACGAAAGGATTCCACCTTGGAGGGATCGAGTTTGTTGTTCTTTAACAGTGGGCGGATTGAGGTAAATTTCAGGCTCTGTGGGAAGGATCCTGTGGAGAGGGATTGGTTCGTGATTCGGCTTATAGCAGGACTGAGCTCTTGGCGCAATTCTTTGACCCAGCTGGCTGGACATGGGTCACTAGGGGCGGTGGTAAGATTAATAGATGTGATAATATCTTGTATCTCTTTGTTGGATACCTTGCAGAATTTGAGTAGAGGGGTTTTACATGGGGTAGAGGGGATTGTGCAGGTTGTCGTCTTGTTGGCTTGGATCATCTTTGATTGTAAGTAGATGGCGTAATCTTGTGGGTGAGGCATAGATGTTTGAGCGGAAGCTGGGTCACCTGTTAGGGACGTCACTATGCTGAACAGGTCATGGGGTTTGTTCAGTGATCGCTTTAGTATATCTGCATGGTATTGTTTTCTTTTTTCCATCGTCATCGCTCAATGTATTTGTAGATACGAGGTGTATGTACGTAGGGATTCAGGGGACCGGGCATGACGCCAGTGTCTCTCGAGCTTGCGTAGGTGAAGGAGCGATGCTCTAAGGTCATCGGTGTACCATGATGCATGTTCTCGCTTCTTGAGGTTTTTTCTTGTGGTTGGAAGGGAGGCAGCAGATTTGAGGGCGTGGTCCCAGTTGGAAACTAGTTCATCTGGGTCAGATGGTGTGGTGGCCTAAAATGTGTAGACAGGGAGCTCGGAGGGGCTTGTGCCTTGTTAGCGCTGCTGGTCTGATGGATGGCGGGTATCTGAAACGTGATAAGATCATGGTCAGACCAGGGTACTGGGGTTATTGATGTGGCAAGGTGGTGGGATATGTTTGTTGCTGTCTGTGGGGCGAAGATCAGGTCGAGTATGCTTCCCTTGATGTGGGTGGGTGACTCGACGATTTGTTTGTATCCCAGATCTTTCATAGCTTCAATGAAGGCTGCTGCATGTGCAGTTTGTAGGGAAGGCAGATTAAAGTCTCCCATTATCCAGCTTGGGTTATTGGAGTTGCAAGCAAGGTTGATTATTGTTGGTAACTTGTCTGGTGAGGGTGTCAGAGCTTGGTACAAAAGGTTGATTGAGCAGAGTTTGTTTGTTATAGTAATCATGTCGAGGTGAGTGGTGCTGGATGCGTTGCTTGTTTTGAACTGGAGATTAGATCTGGTAAGGATGAGTGTACCTCCTCCCTTTTGGTTGGACCTGTGACAGGTGTGGATGGTGAAGCCTGGTGGTGACATCTGGTGGATGAGAGCATTGTCGCAATCGGATAGCCAAGTTTTGGTTATCATTAGGATATCAAGATCGTGTTGGGATATCAGGTCATGGACCACTGGCCATTTTGAGCGTATGGATCTCGCATTTATAAGTGCACACCTGATCGGGTGTTGGGAGTTGTTTTTCTCACTGTGGTCCTTTTTGAGGTTCTGCAATGGGATGTATAGTAGGTGGGGGTGGGTTGTCGTGGGTCTTGATGTGGGGTGGCGGGGGGTTTCGGACCATTTTGATCCCACAGTGGGGTCATTTGGTATGGGTGTCTGCAGCATTTTCCTTTTTTACTTTAAATTGGTTCTGCCAGCAAAAACACCCTCACAGGGCTGTCTCCTTACGGTGCCTCACCAGGCGCCCTATAGAGCACCCTGTAAAGCGCCCTCTAGGGCGCCCTATAAGGCATCTTATGGGGCACTCCATAGGGAACATTATAGGTTGTCTTGGTGGACAGTACACTTAATAATGTGCCCTCTGGAGTACCTTATAGGGCGCCTTATGCGGCACCTTAGGTTACGGCCCTGTGAGGGTGTGTTTGCTGGCAGCACTAATTAACTTTACACAACAATATGCTTCAGACAGCACTGAAAAAGCTAATGTCATTGGATTGAACTCACATCCCCTGCACCATCAGTCAGTGTATTAACCATTGTGCTACAGCTCTCAACACCTTGCTAAACAGCTTATCAAATGCCTTATGGGCGCCGTACAGGGCACCTTGCGTGGCGCTTTACACGGCACTTTGTAATGCTCGTTAATTTATGATGCCTTGTAACGCGCGTTATCGGTAATGATGTACTGCCCATGTCCTTATTTGGGATTTCTGTTTTCTACCGCAGATCCTAACGCAAATCACATTACCGCAGTTTAGTAAACATGCCCCTTAGAATATCAGAACAGGTTTTCTAAAGTTTTGTACTACTACTCATCTTGAAAATACTTAGCTAAAACAAACCAGGAGGTTATACATGTATGGCCACACACCACATTCTTTCTGTAATCCAGATTTTTTTACATTAGCCAATTAAGTACTGCTGGGGAAAGGGTATTAGCCAATCTAGGTGAACCTTCAGCTTTGTGGACCCTTCAATTAACTCCCAGTCTCTTAGCTCCCTCAATTGAGAATTCAGACATGAAACAGATTATGATAATCATTGCAACAGAACCTCCTATAATGAACAAAATCCCCCAGTGAAAACAAGAGAGTGTCAGAGCAGCTGATTAAACTGAGCAGAACAGACCAAGGTATCAGAAGTACAGCAGAGCACAACAAGGTTTTGTATGAAGAACCCAATGCTAGAGGAGGGGAATATTTTTATTCTTTTATCTTTTTTGGGAACATCTCAGTGAAAACAAGCGAATGACAGTGGAGCTCATCACCCCAGGCAGGAGCAGCTAGAACTGAACTAGAAACAATAAAGAAGGGCATTGGCACAAAACCAAGACAGTAGGCCAGGCAGCGGCAGGATCTGGAGGAGACAGGGCAGGTAATGACACAGTCAGAGGCAACAGAGGAGGGCATGGAGAAAGACAAATGCAAAAAGAGGAAAAAAAAACCATCTTTCTCTGGAACCAAAACAAAAGGCTGAGTAGCAGCAGGGTGTGGAGGCTGGGCAGGCAGTGACACAAGCAGCCGCAGCAGCAGCAATAGAAGCAGAGTAGAGAAGAAGAGGTTTTTCTCTCTTTTTATGTTTTTGTATGTGGGACTAAAAAAACCCACTGGAAAGAAAAGACTAGGCAACATCAAGTGGAACAGTGGCTGGCAAAACCGCAGTGAAATACTGAAGGCAAAAAGTGTGGGAATACATTGCTTTAGTGGAGCTGCGCACTCAGTCCCCCTTCTAGTCTTTAGAACATGACAAGGTCTCCCTCTTCTATACCCAGTTTCCTATCTGTCCCCCACCATTGTCTCCCCTCTCATCCCACTCTGTGTCCACTCTCTCCACTCCTCCATCTCTCATCCCTTCCCTCAGCCATGCATGCTCTTCTTTTCACACCGTCTCTTCCTCGGAATTGTCCAAGGCCCTACAATCATCTCATAAGACCACCTGCTCTCTCGATCCCATCCCTTCCCACTGGCTTCCTTGAACCCTCCCTGGCTCTTCTCCCTTATGTTCTTGGTATGTTTAATGCCAGTCTCTCCTCCGGCACTTTCCCTTCCCTCTGGAAACATCCTCTTGTCCGACCTATTCTCAAGAAATCATCCCTGGATCCTACTGTATTGGCTCACTTGCATCCTGTTTAAAACCTTCCTATCGTTCCAAAGATATTTGAAAAACTCATCTTCACACAACTCTCAGCTCATTGTGATTCCACTAGCACTTCATCCTCGTCAGTCTGGGTTTAGGACGGGTCACAGCACTGAAACTATTCTCCTTTCTCTTCTTAATGAACTGCATGTCTCTTATTACTGTGGTGATATTACTCTTGCTGTCTCTCTAGATCTCTCTTCTGCTTTTGATCTTGTAGACCATCCCACTCTTCTTTCCTGTCTTCATGATTTTGACTTACATGGCACCATCCTTCATTGGTTTTGGTTACTATCTTTCCACTCGTATCTTTCTCTGTTCAGGCTGGCTCCACCATCTCTTCGCTCACACCTCTCACGTGTGGTGTCCCTCAGGGTTCAGTTTTGCCTCCCCTCCTATTTAATATTTTCTTAGCTCCCTTAGCACTTATTGTCCAACAGACTGGCATAGCCTCCTATTTCTATGCTGACAACATCATCCTGCTCCATCACTCTAGTTCCACTGCCCCAGATCTCAGTCCCATGAAGTCTTGTCTGCATCAGATATCCTCCTGGCTATTCCAAAATTTCCTCCGCCTCAACATCACCAAATCCACTGCTATTTGGTTTACCTTTCACTTCTTCTCCCCTTCTCTGGCCCCTTCATTTGCACAATCCACTCCTCCTCTCATTAATTCCATTCGTTATCTAGGCGCGACACTGGATTCCTCCCTCTCTTTTCACGAGCACATATACACTCTTGTTCGGCATTCCTTTGCATTCCTCCAACAGCTGCATGCTGTACAACCTTTTCTCTCTCTGCATTCACTGACAACACTTACCCTATCTCTCATCACCTCTAGATTTGATTATTGTAATGTTGCTCTTGCCAGACTTCCTCTCTACCAACTTCAGTGTTTCCATCTTCTTCAGAATACGTTGGATCGTCCCATATTCCCCACTTTGACCATATCACGCCCATACTTATTCATTTGCACTGGCTTCCCATCAGACATCGGATCACTCACAAGATACTCACCTTAGTCCATAAGGCACTCCATACTGGCATCCCTCAATATCTCTCAGATCTTCTGCAATTTTATACCCCTCACCATCTCCTTTGATCTCTCCATTCTCACTGCCTTGCTCTTCCCTCACCTTCCCACGCTCAACTTGGCCTTAGTTGGAACTCAGCCTTCTTCTTTCTGGGACCTCCTCTTTGGAATTCTTTGCCTGCTCCCCTTCGATCTGAACCATCCTTCATAAAATTCAAAAACATGTTCAAGACCCACCTCTTTCATACCGCTTTCAATCTCCCCCTCTCTCCCCTACAGACCTCCTCCTGATTCTGCCCTTTCTTGCTATATCCCTTCCATTCAGCCCTTTCCTGTCTATACAACCATCACTGTGACCTTGCCTCCTTAATCTGACCGCCTTTTATATATCCCTTCTTCCTATGATGCTATCATTTATTTATTTTATTTTATTTTATTTATTTATTTAGAAGGATTTAGTATACCGCCTTATCGTTAAATCAAGGCGGTGTGGCACATCAATCAAAATCAATAATAAAGTGTGGTTTGTAGCATGCAGTGTGAGAACTGAGAAGTGTAGTGTGTGGGGCAGTGCGTTAGATTATATCGGTGAACTATTTACATAATGAGCTATATACATATATACAAAATGGGGCTGTTTGAGAAGCGTGCTAGGATTGAGATTCTGTAATGTCTTGGGGGTAGGATCGTGATCCTGTAATGTCTTGAGGTAGAAAATTTATGTGAAGTCCTTGAAATGTACTGTAAATAGATCAGTCTTAAGAAGTTTTCTGAAGTCCTTGAGGTTCTTGGTTGATCTTATTTGGTCTGGGAGAGAGTTCCATATAGCGGGTGCTGCCAGGGAGAGTGCCCTCCTTGATGTGGCCAGCCTTGTTTTAGCAAATTCTTTTGGTGTTCTGATGGTGTCTGAGGTTCCTTTTCTTCTTGGTCTCCTGTTGTCATCGGTTTTTATGAGAGGGCATAGGCTGTCTGCTGATAGGTTGTGTATTATTTTAAATATGTGTAGAAGTACTTTGTATTGGATTCTGGAGCTGATTGGGAGCCAGTATAGGTGGTACAGTATGGGGGTGATGTGATCGTCAATTGTGTGATCTGTCGTGAGTCGTGTGGCTGTGTTTTGTGCTAGCTGTAGTGGTTTTTTTGTCTTTTTAGGTAGTCCTTGGTAGATGTGATTACAATAGTCTAGGGTTGGAGTGATGATGGCTTGACAGACTGTTCGGAAGTGTTCATGGGCGAGGATGGGTTTGAGCCTTCTGACTGTCCTCATTTTGATGTAAGCGCTCTTTGTTATTTTTGCAATGTGGGACTGGAGGTTGAGGTCCTTGTCGAGCGTTACTCCCAGGTATTTTATTTCTTGTCTTATCGGTATGATGGTGTTGTTGAGGTTGATGGTGGCCGATGGTGAGAATGTCCGGTTTCTTGTGAAGAACAGAGCTTCGGTTTTGTTGTAATTTATTGATAGGTTGTTTTCTTGCAGCCAGGTTGCCATTTGTTGGAAGCAGTTGGCTATGTTGGAGTATAGAAACATAGAAATATGACGACAGAAAAAGACCACATGGCCTATCTAGTCTGTCCTTCCATAACAACTACAACAGTCCACTTTTTGCCTTTAGAGATCCTCTGTGTTGGTCCCATGCTTTCTTGAATTCAGTTACTGTCCTCATCTCTACCACCTCCACTGGGAGACTATTCCACGGATCCACTACTCTTTCCGTAAAGAAATATTTCCGCATATCACTCCTGAATCTATCTCCCTTCACCCTCATCCCATGTCCCCTCGTAGCAGAACTTGCTTTCAATTGAAAGAGGCTCTCTCCCTGAACATTTATGCCACGGAGGTATTTAAACATCTCAATCATATCACCTCTATCCCGCCTTTCCTCTAAGGTGTACATATTAAGATCCTTAAGTCTGTCCTCATATGCTTTATAATGAAGCCCATTAATCATTTTGGTAGCAACCCTCTGCACCGACTCCATCCTGTTTACATCCTTTTGAAGGTGCGGTCTCCAGAATTGCACACCATACTCCAAATGAGGTCGCACCAAAGACTTATACAGAGGCATTATCACCTCCTTTTTTCTGCTAGCCATTCCTCTCCGTATGCACCCAAGCATCCTTCTAGCTTTTGCTGTCGCCTTTTCCACCTGTTTAGCTACTTTAAGATCATCAGACACAACCACGCCTAGGTCCCGCTCTTCTTTAGTGGACAAAAGTACTTCACCTCCTATACTGTATTGCTCCCTTGGATTGCTGCAGCCCAAATGCATGACCTTACATTTTTTAACATTAAATCCCAGCTGCCAAATTCTAGACCATTCTTCAAGCTTAGCTAGATCCCTCCTCATGTTATCTACCCCTTCCTGGGTGTCTACTCTATTGCAGATTTTGGTATCATCCGCAAAGAGGCAAACCTTACCCGACAGCCCTTCCGCTATATCACTAACAAAGATGTTAAAAAGAATTGGACCAAGGACAGATCCCTGGGGCACACCACTGGTAACATCCTTCTCCTCAGAGTGAGCTCCATTTACTTGTACTCTTTGTCGCCTCCCACCCAACCAATTTCTAACCCAAGCAGTAACTTTAGGGTCCATCCCTAGGGTGCTCAGTTTGTTTATAAGTCGCCTGTGAGGAACAGTGTCAAAGGCTTTACGGAAATCTAAATACACCACATCTAGAGCTCTCCCTTGGTCCAACTCCCTGGTCACCCAGTCAAAAAAATCAATCAGATTTGTCTGACAAGACCTGCCTCTGGTGAATCCATGCTGCCTCGGATCCTGTAATCCGCTGGACTCCAGAAACCTCACTATTTTCTCTTTCAGCAGCGTTTCCAATAATTTAATCACCACCGAAGTTAAACTAACCGGCCTGTAGTTTTCAACCACATCCTTACTTCCGCTTTTGTGTAAAGGCACCACATGAGCCTCTCTCCAGTCCTTTGGCACCACTCCTGACTCCAACGAGGCATTGAAAAGGTCAGTCAGTGGAGCTGCTAGAACGTCCCCAAGTTCCCTCAGTATTCTAGGGTGTATCCCATCCGGTCCCATCGCTTTGTCTACTTTAAGTTGAGCTAGTTTCTCACGAACACAGTCTTCTGAAAATAGTTCAAGATGTCCCTCGCTTCTGTTCTTATTTGTGGGTGTTTTCTGAGGTCCTGCTCCTGGTTCTTCATCTGTGAACACAGAACAAAAATATTTGTTAAGCAATTCCGCTTTATCCTTATCAGCTTCTACATATTCCCCCCCTGCACCCTTGAGTCTGACAATACCACTTTTGCTCTTCCTCTTCTCACTAATATATCTGAAAAATGTCTTATCCCCCCATTTTATTGCATTGGCTATTTCCTCCTCCTTTTGAATCTTTGCCTTCTTGACTACTTTGCTAGCTTCTCTAAGTTTTTCCAAATACAGATGCTTGTCTTCTGCTCTCTGTGATCTCTTGTATTTCATGAAGGCCTCCCTCTTTTTCTTCACTTTTTCAGCTACTTCCTTCGAAAACCATAGCGGTCTCCTGTTCCTTTTGCCTTTATTTACCATTTTAACAAAAAGGTTGGTTGCCCTTAAAATACCCCCTTTCAGTTTTGCCCACTGTTTTTCTACATCCCCCAGCTGTTTCCATCCCACTAACGACTCCCTGAGGTATTGGCCCATCTTCGCAAAGTTAGTCTTCCTAAAGTCTAAAATCCTCACCTTGGAATGGATTCTAACAGCCCTAGTCCTAATACTGAACCACACCATCTGGTGATCACTGGAAGCAAAATGATCTCCCACTACAACATCAGAAACACTTTCACCATTGGTAAGCACCAAGTCCAGTATGGCCCCTTCACGTGTGGGGTCTGTTACCAATTGCCTGAATAGTTCTCCCTGTAGAGAATCCAGGATCTCCTTACTTGACTGTACATAGTTATCCCTGTTACTCCATGTTATATATTCCTGTGTTCTCTGTAAACTCAATGTTACCTGTTTGCATTGCAGTATATTTGTTCGATGTACACCGCGCTGATTTTAATAGCGCGGTATAGAAGAGATGTTAAATAAATAAATAAATAAATAAATACTTCTAGATGATACTGCAGCAGGAATGTGCCAATCAACATCTGGCATATTGTCTGTCCTCTCTCCCTTTTATGTCAATTATTGGCGTTCTTTTCTATTTCCTAGTTTCTATAGCTGCCTTTTATTGTAAACCACTCTGATGCGCCACTTTAGTGGTATATCAAGTGTTCAATAAAGATAAAGATAAAGAAACACCAGTTTTTCTCCAAGTCAGGTGCTAGCTGTCATTGGGGATATCCACTCACTGGATATGCCGGTTGTAGGCAGACAACATAATGCTGGGTGATCTTGGCTAGGTCTGGTCAGATTGTAGACTTGCATACTCAGTATACCAACAAGTCTGTAGTCAGGACTTTGATGGGCTCTGCAAGGTACAGTGCCACAGAAATATAAGCAGAGATCTCAGTTGTGGTGGACTGATGCTAAATCTCTGCTGTTTCTCACTGTAGCTGTGGCCTGTGTCAACAAAAGCAGTCCTGTAGCATCCACAGGGTCCTGCAGATAGAGGGGACAGGAAGTGTTAGCTGAAAGGGTGCTTACTCTTTCACCTATTGCATTCACACATTACCTCTAGAGTTCCCTTTCTTACACCTTAATCACCAATTTATCCCTCCAATGCATCAATGCATAGCACTGGGGGGGGGGGGGGGTGGGCAATACTCCCTTTGACTAATGGTTCACAGAGGGTGGCTAACATAGAAGCATCCTCCTTGGTGAGAGTTTGAAGCTTTTTCTCATTTCCACACACACGCAGTCTATCAGCACCAACAACTCCTATGTTAATCACCATTGCTCTTGAAAACATTTTAGCTTTGTTTCCATGATATTTATGATACTATTGGGATAACAGTATACAGGATGGCTTTTCTTGAGCTCAGTTTCTTAGTAGCATCCCTGACAGGCAATGTTCCCTCTAATTTTCTGTAGGCTTTGTGCGCATAAAATATCAGCTGTGCAGCTTTTGAAGGAAGGTTACATTTTTGTGCGCCACATAACGACACTCGGAATTATATACTTTAAAATTTGACTCCACGTCAGAATACAGTATGTACACCACATTTATTTTAATCAAATTAAATGAAAATAGACGATTACTAAATGATGCAGAAAATTTCTAGTAATTACAATCACAACTTTTAAATTTTAAGATGTCTGTGTTGTTTTCTATCAGAATCAGAACCGTAATTTTTGTGCGCTCTGTTGTAAAGTATGTGCGCTTGCTCGGTGAGGTGTGTGCGCGCACACACGCTCACAGCTTAGAGGGAACAGTGCTGACAGGCTTAAGGATTTCCATAACCTGAGTCATATTTGTCCAATTCTGATGCCCTATTGGGCTCTCAGTACAGAATTTGGTTACCAATGATATTGGTTGGAGGGCTGCTCATTGCTTCACTAACCCTTCAATTTTTGGAGGGGCTCATTTCCAGCTAAGGTACAGTTGTGGTCAACATTATTGGCACTCTTCTATTGTATGCATGTTATGTACAATATCTTGAAAAATAATTGGAAATCCAATTGTATGTAATCCTAATATTTTAATAGTATGTTCAAAGGTATACAACAAAAAACAGACATCTGTTCAACTTAGGCATATTAATTTCTGAGAAAAAAACCCCAAAATATGACCTGGACGGGATTAATGTCATACATCACTAATACAGTATTTGGCTGCACAATCATTGGCAGTGATAACAGCCTCCAAACGTTTCTTGTAGCCATCTATAAGTTTCGTACATTTGTCTGCTGGTGGTTTCACCCACTCTTCAACTGTGATTTGTTCCAGCTCATGAATGTTTCCAGGATTCCTTTTGCCAATGGCAGATTGGATTGAGATCAGGATTCATTGCTGGCCAGTTTAAAACAGACCATTTTTTTCCTTTTTAACAATTCTTCTGTGCTTTTGGATGTATGTTTTAGGTCATTGTCCTGCTGGAGGATCCATGACCTTTGAGCCAGGTCTGGCTTTCTGACACTAAATAGCACATTTCACTCTGAAATACCGTGGTATTCCTCTGACTTCATGATTCCTTTCATACGCTGCAGGCCTCCAGTTCCTGAGGCAGCAAAACAGCCCTACAACATTATGGAACTTCCACCATATTTAACTTTAGGAAGGGTGATTTTTTCCTTTTAAGCTTCATTTCCTCACCTGAAAATATATTGCTGGTCTGCATTGCCAAAGAGCTCGTTTGGTTTCATTTATCGATAGAACATTTTCCCAGAAAAATTGTGTTTCTCACGGTGGTTTGGGCAAAGATAAGGCATGACTTTTTATGTCTGTCTTTGAGCGGTGGTATCCTCCTTGGCCTTTGCCCATGAAGTCCTTCTTTGTTTAGTGTGCAGCATATGGTACTCATTGAAACCACAACTCCAGATTGCTCCAGGCCAGCTTTAAGCTCTTTGGATGTTGTACATGTTGTTTTTCCAACAGTTTGCATTAACCTTTTAAGACTTCTTGCATTAATTTTCCTCTTCCCACCATGTCCTGGGTGGTTCTTGGCAGTTCCATGAACAGAAAACGTTTTAATAGCATGGCGAACTGTAGACACAGGAATCCCAAGATCTTTGGAGATAGCCTTGTACCCCTTTGAAGTTTTATGTTTTGTGATAATGGCTTTTCTGATAGTCTCAGGCAGCTCTCTTATCTTCACCATTATGAAAATGCAACAGGGAGTGAAAGTGGCCATTTTAAACATTAGAGCCATCATTCATTGGTTGATTCAAGTCACGTAAGTACTGATAATTGATCACCAGTGCATCTAATTTCACTGTGATGGGAATGTGGTTCTTCTGTTCAAATTGATTTGAATTATTTATAAGGGTGCCAATAATCATGACCTGGCAATGTCCCAGTTTTTATATTATTTCCTTTTTTAATTGATTTTGTTTTATTTGATTCTTTTATGTGTCAAATATGTGTGCATATATAGTACAAGCCATTTCACTTGCCACTTATTTATTAGGAGATATTGAACATTTATTTATTTATTTATTTTATTTATTTACAGTCTCTTATATACCGCACTATTCAGCATCAGCGCAGTTTACATGGAACAAAAATGCTCAGTACAGTTAACATGTATGAGTTTACAGAAAACAGGGCAAAAATCTTGGCTAACAGGGGTAAACTATTTACAGGGGTTGAAATGCAAAGGTGCCAATAATGTTGGTCACAACTGTAATTTTCTGGCTTTTATAATAAGTGCTCTGCCTGCGATCTTCAACAAAGGGGATATATTTGTTTTAATTTTTTTTAATAGTGCAGTTAAATTGCTGGGTTATTTTTGTAGTTTTTACAGAAGAGGATTTTACTATTATAGGAAGCTTTTTTTGTGTTGCTGTAGGGTTTTACTTTAGCTTCTAATCTAAGGGGTATGTTTACTAAACAGCGATAACATTGCAGCAGCGATGTTGTCGCGCGATACGTAACGTTATCGCGCGATACGTAACGTTATCGCGCGATACGTAACGTTATCGCGCGATACGTAACGTTATCGCGCGATACGTAACGTTATCGCGCGATACGTAACGTTATCGCGCGATACGTAACGTTATCGCGCGATACGTAACGTTATCGCGCGATACGTAACGTTATCGCGCGATACGTAACGTTATCGCGCGATACGTAACGTTATCGCGCGATACGTAACGTTATCGCGCGATACGTAACGTTATCGCGCGATACGTAACGTTATCGCGCGATACGTAACGTTATCGCGCGATACGTAACGTTATCGCGCGATAAAGTAACGTTATCGCGCGATAAAGTAACGGTATCACGCGATAAAGTAACGGTATCACGCAATAAAGTCTCCGGCGGCATTAAGGCAGACAGAGGGTGGAGTAAGTCTCTCCAGAGGGTGGAGAGAAGGGGTCAATGGGCGGAGAGTGGACGGTGAGAGGCTCCAGGTACACTAACTCTGTGAAATGAAGGGCAGAACATTACCATGATTGAAAACCTCGCGTTAGAGGCACAATTGCAGGAGAGAGAAACCAGTTCAGTCAGCAATGTACAGCAAAGGTAGGGAGACCCAGAAAAGTGATAGTAGTGCTACATGTGCAGCAACAGCATAGTGCCCAAGTATGAAAGGGCACTATGGTGAGGCTGCAAATTGGGTACAGGGGGCTGCAGGCGGGACATGCAGTGGGGCAGCTGGGGCACAGGGTGGGCTAGGCAGATGCCTAGGTGCCACATAGGAAGGCAGAAATGGAAAATCAGCAAGACAGCAACTGACCAAGGTCAAACATGTCCACGAGTGTGTGTCCCACAGTGCCCCAATGGACATTACCCATCAGGTACCCCAAAGAGCACATAACATTGGCAGGCGGTGCTGGGGGGAAGCGTGGATGTCTATGTAGGCACCCCTACCCCAGATCCTACACCATAGGCAGCCGCCTACCGGAACACTGGATGGCCTGGGACTGCGCACCACCAGCACCACCGGCATAAGGGCATGTCAACATGGTGGGGGAGCGCTACTGGTGGTGGAGGGGGCAGTGGCAGCTGCCCACAGCAGACCAAGGCAAAGCCCTGCTTAGGTGAGTGGCGTGCAGTGCAACAGACAAGGTCTGTCTGAAGAACAGTCATGGTATCCCCAGGGAATGACCTGCTTCTGTGGCAGCAGTTTGGTGCAGTACACACAGCCAGTGTGTTCAGGGGCAGCAGGTCACAGGTTTAAGACCCAGCTGTGGCTCCTCCAGGCCATGCCCCTATATTTTACCCTAGAGAGCACATACACCATAAACATGTGCACTCCCTAGAGCAGAGGTTCCCAACTGCAGTCCTGGAGGGCCAAACACCATTCAGGTTTTCAGGCTGTCCCTAATAAATATGCATGAGATGCATTTCTTTGCACTGCCCCCATTGTATGCAAATGTATCTCATGCATATTCATTAGGGACAGCCTGAAAACCTGAATGGTGTTTGGCCCCCCAGGACCGGAGTTGGGAAACTCTGCCCTAGAGTATCGGCCAACAGGGGCACAAAGACACACACCCACAGGCTAAACTATTCAAAGCCTCATGGAGAGTCAGTCTGTTGGGCCCTGCACGGAACAGCAGCTACCACGACTAGCACCTGCATACCTTAGCAATGCCGTCATAAACATGGAAACATGCTCCATAAGTATCAAAAGGTTGCTATGATTAATTTCCGATAACAAATCCTATATTAAGCACAATTTGTTAACAGAGATTCATCATAGCAACCTTTCTGATATATGTGGAGTGTGTTTCCTCTTTTCTGTTCTCTGACAGTGTTTACCAGCCCGGAGAGTGACCCTAACAGTATTGAGTACCTTAGCAATGCCAGCACTGTGCCCATGACTGGTGTGGGGCCAGGGCTGACAACCACCTCTATCAGTGCACAATGCTGAAATAGGTGTGGGAGTGTGTGTATGTCTATCCAGTGTTTTGTGGCTGCCTACACCTTACAGAGCTCACAATGCTTGCACAGTTTCCAGTGTTAGCCTGCCAATGTGTATAATGAGGAGCAATGTATTGTGGGTATGAGCCAGACAGGGCAGTCTGGGCAGGATGCATCTGCACAGGGCATAGGACAATGGCTGGGACATTGTTGTGGCCGACCACCTCCTGCATGGACAGGGTGGCCACAGCATGTCATGCTGGGAGATCTCTCTCACTCTGACTGAGCAGTGACCATGGCATGTCTAGGTTCCCTCATAGTGCTATGCAGTGTTTCTTGCCAGTGATATCTGTGAGTTTCCTTTTCTGGGGCCCAATCACTGACAGAAAAATTCTGGGAGGTCACTCTCACTCTGACTGAGCAGTGACCATGACATGTCTAGGTCCCCACATAGTGCTCTACAGTGCTTTTCTCCAGTGATATCTGTGAGTTCCCTTTTCTGGGGCCCAATCACTGACATACCTGCTTGGTGTTTGTGCTTACATCCCACATCTTGGTGCACATAGTTTCTCTGGGAACATGTACTGGCTAGCAGACTGTCTGCAGTCAGCATGTGTATGGCTGGAACACCTTGCAGGGTGCAGACTGACTGTGCCCTCTGCTGGTGAATGTCAGATTGTGGTGGGGGACAGATGAGCTTTGCCTACTGCCTGTCTGCTTTGCCTACTGCCTACTGCCTGTCTGCTAGTGCCCTATGTGATGAGTACAGTTTTGCATCACCTGCCATGGTGATGCAACTGGACAGGGGTTGCTGGTCCCACAGCACTTCGCCATGTCCCTCTACTGCCTCCATTGCAAAGATCCTGTCCACCACCTTGACCCAGAGAGTATGATATGTGGGGCTACATAATCCACATTTGAGTCCAAACACACCCCTGCTCTTATAACATGTGACCATGGCAACCACACTGGATATGACACAAAGAAAGCAGACAGAGCCCTTGCAGCAGAAGTCCAAGCAAAACACAAGAGGCGAGGGTATGGGAGGTCACCAATTTATCAATAAACAGCCCCAACGCGTTTTGGCAAGATTGCCTTCTTCAGGGGGCACACATCTTCAATTAAAACAGGAGATAAGAAGAAGTATGACATAAAAAATAAATAAAACAATGAGAATGAGGTAGTAAAACTGTTAATAAATAAATAATTAAATAAATAGACTAACATAGCCACAGTGGCGAGGAGGGGATATAGATAAAGTCCTTTTAAGATTGGAACGATGTTTTATTTTTGAACTTCAGACTCTAGTTCCAGCTGGACTTAATTCGGAAGTTGATCTTTCTGTCTTTCTATAAGGACAAGTACTCTGTTGTAAATTCATTTTTAATTTATTCTTTTATACTTCAGTGGTTTCCCATCCAATATTTGCAAGACCAATGTACTCTTTTTATCCCTTTTCCCCCCTCCCCTCCCCCCTCCCTCTCTCCTCCCTTCTTCCCCCTTTCCCCCTCCTTCCCCCTTTCCCTTTCCCTTCCCTCTATTCCCTTCCCCCTCCCCTCCCCTTCCCCCGTTCCTCTCCTCCCCCTCCCTCCCTTCCCCCCCTTTTCCCCCCCTTGTGGTCTTTAGTCTTATTCCCTTACTGAATGTTATCATTATGGTCCTGATCATTGTCCTCTTTTATATGTTTATTGGTTTGCATTATCGTGCTAGCTTATTAAGAGTTGGGCCCTTTGTCAATTCGCTTGCCTTTTTTCCTGCAGTTTTTATTTCTCATTTATTTATTTATTTACTCGCACCACATTGGTAGTTCTTCACATTTTGTTCAATAGATATGAGTATGTGTCAGCATATTCTATGCTTTTACCTTATATGATGATGTGTCAGTTTTTTAACTTCTACGTTATAGTGTTCTTCCCTATACAGCTTTTTGTGTTTATCTACTGGCTCCTTTTTCACAAATTTATTTTTTATATTTCACATTCTATCGAATTATTTGAAACAGTTTCACTGAAGCTGATTAGATCTTTTCAGAATGTAATACCCTGATTTTATGATTCTTTTACGATGCTCTTTACAATCCGTTTTGGTGGCTTTACTCTCTATGTTTCTCTACAATCGACACAGAGCATGCGTCGCTAATGGTGTATAAATGTACCCGGATGTTTGGCGGGCTCAACACTCAACACTCAAGAACATAACAGGTTCATGGTTCATTGCTGTCAGACGCTGAACTTTAGCACACACTCCAGGAATACCGGTATTCTTTTAAAATTACCTCTCTCTGTTGGGCTTCAGTTTATTGATTGTTCTTATAATATTTGGTTTTTAGATTATCATCTGTATCATTTATCATTATTCTATTTTATTTGTATATATGAATTGAAGTACTCGACCACATGTACGTGGACACTCTGTAGAATACCTTTAGTTACTTCCCGTGATGATTCACATTTTTTAGTTTTCCCTATTTATAAGAAAATAAGATATGCCATACTGGGTCAGACCAAGGTCCATCAAGCCCAGTATTCTGTTTCCAACAGTGGCCAATCTAGGTCATACGTACCTAGCAGTTTCCCCAAAAGACACAGGTTCCACAATGCTTGCACTGGGTCAAACATTGATATCCTGGGTCCCTTATTAATAATGGTTTATGGACCTTTCCTCCAGGAACTTGTCCAAACCTTTTTTATACCCAGCTACACTAACAGCTTTTACTACATCCTCTGTCCTCATATGCTTTATAATGAAGACCACTAACCATTTTAGTAGCCACCCTCTGCACCGACTCCATCCTGTTCACATGCTTTTGAAGGTGTGGTCTCCAGAATTGCACACTATACTCCAAATGAGGTCGCACCAAAGACTTATACAGAGGCACTATCACCTCCTTTTTTCTGCTAGCCATTCCTCTCCGTATGCACCCAAGCATTCTTCTAGATTTGCCGTCGCCTTTTCTACCTGTTTAGCTACTTTAAGATCATCAGACACAACCATGCCTAGGTCCCGCTCTTCTTTAGTGGACAAAAGTACTTCACCCCCTATACTATAATTCTCCCAAAAAAAGTGAGATCATCTCGTAGCATATAAGTTATTTAAAAATTCAAAAAGACAAATGTAAACGATTGACAAATTAAAAAAAAAAGATGGTGACCGGAAATTGTCGAAATAAAGACGTTATATAGCTAAAAAAGGTAAATAAGTGAACTATTTAAGCTTTTAATTTACGAGATGTTCTCACTTTTTTTGGGCTACCCTGTAGATATATATATGTGTGTATATATATATATATATATATATATACACACGAGATGTGACAAAAAAGAAACGAGACTATGGCAGCCACGCCCATGACTCAATGCCAATTGATTAACCACTTATGTCACTGTGTTGTGCAACATCTCGCCACTATTCTGCTATAATATTTTTCATCTCTCTCATTTTATTTTTATTTTTCAGGTTTTTTTGTAGCGCACTGCTCCATCACTTTGTCACGCAACAGGAGGTGGCACAAATATGGAGCAAAGAATCAACTTGAAATTTCTAGTTAAGTTGGAGAAGGGCCCAACTGAGTGTCTCCAACTTCTCCAAAAGGCTTATGGAGAAGATGCAATGTCAAGGCTGTGAGTCTTCGAGTGGCACAAATGCTTCAAGACTGGCCAAGAGGAGGTGGAGGATGACTCAAGTCAGGACGGCCTTTCACGAAAAAGACGGCTGAGAACATTGACAGAGTGAACCAGCTGGTGCAGAGTGATTGCAGATTGATGATGTGGATGATAGCTGAGGAGCTCGGCCTGAACAGGGAGTCAGTGTGGACCATCTTGGTGCAGGAGCTGGGGATGCGGAAGGTGTGCACCAAGATGGTGCCCAAGCTTTTATGGGATGACCAGAAGGAGCACCGGGTCAATGTTTGTCGAGACTTGCTAGAGAAGATCGGAGAAGATGCAGAGTTCATTAGCTAAGTCATCACAGGAGACGAGACTTTATTTATTTAAATTGATTTCTATCCCACCTTATTCTTCAATTGAGGCGGCCCGCACAGCAAACAATCGACAGACAATGTGTTAAGTGTGGGCATGCAATGGTCGGTGCGTGTGTGTAGTTGTAGTGTGTCATTGATTCTTGTGGGTCTATTTACAGTGTGTGCTATATACAATACTATATACAACATAAATTTACAACATAAATTTGTATTCAAATTTGTGTGAGTTGGAGGGGGGATAGGGGTTTGATTCTGTTGTTGTCCATTGGGTTGCTCAGGTGACATCCCCGTAGTGCTCCCTGAAGAGGGTAGTCTTGAGCAGCTTCCTAAAGTCTTTAATGTCCGTTGTTGAGCGAAGTTCATCGGGGAGTGAGTTCCAGATTGAAGATGCTGCCATTGATATGGCTCGTTTCTCAGTGTCTTTGTGTATCTTGTTTATGTCTTTTGGTGTGTTAATGTGGTTGGCTGTGCTCCTCCTCCTCGGTCTTGCATTGTTGTCTGGTTGGATGAGTGGATGTAGGCTGAATGCTGATAATTGGTGTTTGATTTTGAATATGTTAATGGCTGTTTTGAATTTGATGCGTGAGCTGATTGGTAACCAGTGGAGATCTTTTAGAGTGGGTGTGATGTGTTCGTTTCTTGTGGTGCCAGCTATTATGCGTGCTGCTGTGTTTTGTGCTAGCTGTAGTGGTCTTAGGGTCTGCTTTGTTAGGCTGAGATATATTGGGTTGCAGAAGTCTAGTATTGGGGTTACTAGAGCCTGGCATACTGTGCAGAAGTGCTCCTGTGATAGTTAGGGCTTGAGGCGTCGTACTAGGCTCATCCTGTGATATGCGTTTTTGGTGGTTCTGCTGATGTGCGCCTGCAGATTCAGCTCTTTGTCTAGCGTCACTCCGAGGTATTTCACTTCTGGTTGTATGGGTATGGTTGTGTTGTCTATCTTGATGTTGATTGGAGGGATGAAGTTATCATTTTGTGTGATGATTAGGGCCTCGGTCTTGTTGTAGTTTATGGTCATGTTGTCTTGGAACCATCTGTTCATGTGACGGAGGCATTCTGTTATCTTTGTGTGGTCTTGGTTTTCAAGCGTGAATGGGGTGTAGACTTGGATCTTCCGGTATGACCCTGAAAGCAAGAGACAGAGCCTGCAGTGGAAGACAGAGCCTGCAGTGGAAGACTCGACTGTCACCCAGACCCAAGAAGGCGCACATGTCCAAATCAAGGATCAAGGTCATGCTGATGATGGCATTCTTTGACCAGAAGGGAGTAGTCCATCATGAGTTTGTGCCTGAGGGTCAGACAGTCAACCAGCACTTCTACCAGCAGGTCCTCAATCGCCTCCATGACCGGGGTCAGCGCAGCAGGAGGGCTCTGTGGAGAGACAAGTCGTGGCTGCTCCACCACGACAACGCATCCGCACACACTGCGCTCAGTGTGAGGCAGTTCTTGGCCAACAAACAGATCACAGCTCTCGACCCCCCTCCTTATTCCCCAGATCTCACACCGTGCAACTTCTGGCTCTTCCCCAGGCTGAAGACTGTGCTCAAAGAAGCTCATTTTGCCTCTCTAGAAGAGATCAAGGCCACTGTGATTAGGGAGCTGAGGGACCTCAAGGAGGAGGACTTTACCGAGTGCTTCCGTATGTGGCAGAAGCAAATGCAGAAGTGCATTAAATCGGGTGGGGGATTACTTTGAAGGGGACAATGCGTAATTTCTCTGTAGATTTTGTAATAAAACATTTATGGGACATTCTCGTTTCTTTTTTGTCACACCTCATATATAAATAAATAAATAAATAAATATATATATATATATATATATATATATAATTATTTTTTATTTTTTATTTTCAGATTTTTATTTTTTCTTTGGCCGGATGATACAGAGGGGAAAAGAGAGTCGAAGTTCACTATCCTAAGAATTTGGTGGGAACCAACTGACCATTTGAGCAATTGTTACTTCTACATGGTGGATCCTTCCAAATGTCAGACTGACAAGAATGTTCCTTCTGTCATGTATCTGAGCATTTCTTCATCAATTGCCCCAGTGCCACACTGCCCAGAGCTCCCTGTACCCACTCCTCTGCAGAGAAAGCAGCTGTCTTCAGAAGAATGCAGCAATCCACAAATGGGGTCATTCCGATCCCGTCTAGCTTCCCTGTGCATTGTATGGGAAAGTTAGACTGGAGTGGGAAAGGGGTGGATTGGGGGTGGGGTTAGGGCAGGCAGTGGGCGGTCGTCCGCCCCGGATGTACAGAGCCGATTCCAATGTCGGCCCTGTACGTCCCGGGCTGGTGGCTTGAACGGGGAACTTATTCCACCTCGGAGGTAGAATAAGTTCACCTAGTTGGCGGGGGATGGCAGGCTCGGGGCTCAGAAAGGGCAGAAGGGGGCAGAGGACATTCCACGCAGCCTGACCTTGGCCTTTGGAGGCCAGATAGGGGGTAGGGCTGCAGGGAAAGCAGTTTTTGAGTTGGTGGCCAGGGATCACGGCTTTTGAATGGAGCCACGGTGTTTTTATTTATTTGAATGAAATTATTTGAAACTTTAAAAAAAAGAGGCATCAGGAACAGCCAGTGCTTTGTTTCAGCTACTTATGGCATTCATTGTCTTTGCCTCTCAAAACAATTTCATTTTATTATCTTTTACACTTTATATGTGCAAGAACACCTACTCTACCACAAATGCCACGTCACCTAACACTATTGTTGATTTATTATGTCAGACTCCAATGACATACAGCTTCTTACTGACTTCTGTAATTATATCATGCCCGCATCGATGTTTCGGTATATACCTACAGTACATCTGGGAGTATATGACACTGTACAATACAGAGCCTCCTTCATCTCGTGACTATTATAAACTGCTGTTCTCCAGGATGGCGGTTTTTGAGAACTCTCCCCTCCCCCCTCTTTAAGGGAAGTGTAACATCATTTCTTTCCACACTGCTTCAAAGCTGTACATTAGAAAAGATTTTTAGTTCAAAAACACTTTCTGTGTAAAATCCATAAAGTCCCATTATGTTCTATTTAATTTAAAAAATGCCGCAATGTCCACAACACCACAATTTTAAATTAATATCACCATCTCAGTCACTCGGTGGGGCTCAATTTAAATTCTCCTTGTGCAGCACAACAAAAATAATTATGATACAGTACTTAATACATTATGCCACTGCAGTGGCAGCGAGGTCTCATTTCTTAATTCTACTCTTGCCTTAAATTATAATTGTGAACTGCTTCTGTCCTAAATAATGTCTATTTAGAGACTCATTCTCAAAGGAAAGTGTAACGTCATTTCCTTCCATACCGGTTCAGAGGTATGTAATTAATAAATAAAGATCAATAAAATACTGTAGGCTCTATTTCTGCATTCAACCCATGGGGCTCTACTGTATTCAATTTAAAAATCCAATGTTGCTCAAAATGCTATAATTTTTAATTTACATCACTACCTCTCTTGCTCAGTAGGGCTTGATCCACAATCCCCATGTGCGAATGAATGATGGTACTTGATATAGTGTGCCACTACAGAGACACAGAGCCTAGGGTTCAGAATTCTGCTTCTTTGTTTATTCATCTGCAAGCGAATCATGTGCATTGTTTTGCCTACATTTACAAGCTAACATGGGCATATTATCACATATAGTATGCTACTATTACAGTATGGCACATACATGCAAAATTAAAAAAAAATATGTTCTCTGAATAGATAGCACAGCTTACAAGAACAAAAGTATTTAAATTATGGGTCACCTTAATATCTAATTATGATTGATTAAGAGGTTTTTGACCTGAAGAAAGAGGTATTTTTATTGTTACAGTGATGAGTGTGGCGCGCATTTGGAAGAGGGGGAAGCCTTGTCTGCCTGCCTGACTTGGCTCCCTGTGGGTCCATGCCAGATGACAGATAAAGCCATCTGCATATGACCGCCACCTAAAATGCCTTGTCCTCTGCCAATATGGCTACCATGGACAGCATACCTAACTTAATGAGTTCCAGACCCTGACACAGCATGATACCATTTTTGTGTATATATATACAGTATATATGTGTATGTGTCTGTGTGTGTGTGTATGGGGGAGAGGGATTATCATTTGACAGACTTTCAGAACACTCATGGCCAAAATACCTACTCCATAGGTATGCAGAAACACTTTTACCCAGTTCTGCAGGGGAAGCCATGCTATACGCATCTTGAGTGCAGGTGGACACATGTAACTGTTGTGTGTAATGAATTCTTAGTTGGCGGCAACAAACACAGGGATCCTTCCTCAGCCCTTGGTCTCCTATCTCTGGTCCCAGAAGCAAGTGAGAAGAAGTGAAAACACAACACGCACATAATTATACCTTAACAGTAACAAAGTTCTGCTAAAGCTTTTGAAAGGCAGTCACAGATCCACAACTTGAGTGGTCACCTGTAACTACCTCCATTAGTTTGGCTGCAGCTCACATTGTGCAAGTTCATCTTTTCATTCTACGTCATGCTTTTTGCTTTACTTTTTATCTATATCTACATGTTACAGGTAATGCCAAGCACAAACATATTGCTTACGCTTAATCATGACAAACTTCCTGCAAACAGAAGCTCCTTGCAAGATGTAACTTTGAGTGTCTCACTTATTCATGAACATTCCTTGTAACAATGACCACAATTTTTGGGGGGAATTAAGAGTTTATTGATTTTCCATAACATAATAGATACAATCCACATGTTGGTATCACAATATATCCATCCTCACATCATCCTTGCAAGTTAAAAACTTCGGAATAAATTCTCCTGCAGCACAAATGATTGTCTAAGCTGAATCATGCTAGAGTAATTAAACTTTTGCCAGGACATTAATACAATTTGTTATTCTAACAATTTTCCAACAAATTTACTAACTATTATTCCCACCATGTAACCTCACATCCCCTCCCTCCCCCACCCCCCCCACCCAAATGTACCTCTCCCTTTGTCCAGCTCCCTTAAACCCCGAACACACTATTAGTAGATTAGTAGATAGGTAAGAGAGTGAGAAGTAAAAAAATAAGTAAATACCCTCCCCAAACCCCCTTACCCTACCAACCCCCTTCACACCTCATAAGGTTCCCAAATCTTCCTCTTTCTCCCACCGACTGTTCTTTGTGCATATAATTTTATTAAGCGAATAAATAAGAATTACAACTCCAAATATCGACAGAACCACAATTCTTCCAAAATGTACATCATACAGAGAAGCATCTAACACATCCAAACATGTTAATAGGCAATACAGACTAGGGAATAACAGTCAAGCCTATACAGGAATGGACCTACAAATATCCTCATGGAACATCCTTCCACAAAAAGACCTTAGGAACAGCTATCTTCCCACCTCCCACCCCCAATCCCCCCTCCCTTTCCCCAACCTCCCCCCCTTCACTCTCCCCACATCCCCCATCCCCCATCCCCCATCCACCCTCCCCAATCCCTCCTATCCCTTGCTCTTATTAGATTCATTTTATAGGTGGAAGATAGGACAACCAGGAGAGGGTAAAGAGAGAGCCCCCCAGCTGCTGGATACAAAGAGGGACATCGTTATAACCATCCCTTAAGGGAATCTATAATTTGGATAGTGAAATATCCTCCAGGCATGGCTGCGAGTTCCAACATGTGAGGGGATCAAATCATGCCAGGGGAGGTACCTTCCCCCATCCCATATGCAGTTCCTTGTGAGTAGCTCTCTCTTGGTGGATTTCTCCCCTTCATTCTGCATCTCAACTCCTGGAGCTTGCCTGTCAGAGATATACAGAAAATATTGCATCAGTGCCTAGGGGCATATGATAAATAGCAGGGGATCTATTGAGGCTGTTTGGATAGCATATTTGAAAAAAAAAAAACACCCTAAGCATGCAGGAATACACCCTAGGCATACCATGAGGGGGCAGGCAGTAGCTGAGCGGGGGCAGTGTAGCTGGGAATCAGGCCAGTGGGCATTTCAAGGCAGGGATAGTTATGGGTGTAGAGTTAAGCACAGATGGACTTCAGTACCAGCCAGCAAAGAGTTAAGCTGACAGCTGGAGGAATCTACACCATAAATGTGTCATTGTCTTGGGCTTACACTGGAGGTCCACCATACATTTCTATTCAATAAATATCCCAGATCTTAACCAACCATTCCTCCTGCATGGGCAGCCAGGCCCACTTCCAGTATCATACAATAATTCTACGGGCTACCAGAAGCAGGCAATTAGAGAGATGGCGTGGTCCCTCAGGAAGGAGATTCGAGGGTAGATACCCCAACACACACAATTCAATTGAGAAGAGAAATGTCACTCCGAGTGTTTGGCTAATAAATTTATGCACATGAGACCAGAAAATCTGAAGTCTGGGGCAGGACCTCCACATATGTTTGAGGTCACCCCACTTCCCACAGTTTCTCCAACATAGGGGATCGTCCACCCTCCCCAATTGGTGTAGATTAATTGGAGTTATTGCCATTTGCATAAGAATGCGGAGCTATGTATTCACCAGGGATGGGGATATCGAGCAAGAGTAGGAGTATGGGTACACCTCCTCCCAGAATTCTTCCAGATTATTGCCCAATGCCCCCCTCCAGCCCACTCTGTAGGTGAGATCTCATGCAGGAGTTAGTGAGTCTGTAGCAAGAGCTCTGCATAATTGGGCTAGAAAAGACTTCAGTTGCTTGGACTCAAAAAGGATACACTCTCACTGTCTGGAGGGGCGCAAAAGTTCAGTAACTTGGGAGAAGGCCGCGAAACAATGGCACAATCAAAAGAATCAGAAAAAGGTCAGTGAAGTTCCCCACAACAGCTCTAGCCGGTCTTTGGAGATAAACAGGGAGGATAAGCGGAGGTCCCTTCTGAGGCTCAAGACCCTCCCACCAAAGTCTTTCACAAAACATGAAACATAAGAACATAAGATATGCCATACTGGGTCAGACCAAGGTCCATCAAGCCCAGTATTCTGTTTCCAACAGTGGCCAATCTAGGTCATATGTACCTAGCAGTTTCCCCAAGGGATACAGGTTCCACAATGTTTGTATTGGTTCAATCATTGATATCCTGGGTCCCTTCTTAATAATGGTTTATGGACCTTTCCTCCAGGAACTTGTCCAAACCTTTTTTAAACCCAGCTACACTAACAGCCTTTACTACATCCTCCGGTAACAAATTCCAGAGTTTGATTACACGTTGAGTGAAAAAATATTTTCTTTTATTAGTCTTAAATAGTTTACCCCGTAGCTTCATTGCATGTCCCCTAGTCTTTCCATATTCTGATAAGGTAAACAATCGATCTACGTTTACCCGTTGCACTCCGTTCATTAATTTATAGACTTCTGTCATATCTCCCCTCAGCCATCTCTTTTCCAGGTTAAAGAGCCCTAACCTTTTTAGCCTTTCTTCATAGGAGTATCCTTCCATCCCCTTTACCATTTTGGTGCCTCTTCTCTGAACCTTTTCTAAAATCGCTATATCCTTTTTAAGATACGGCGACCAGAATTGCACACAATATTCAAGGTGCAGTCTCACCATGGAACGATATAGAGGCATTATAATATCTTTTATTTTATTTTCCATTCCTTTCCTTATCATACCTAGCATTCTATTTGCTCTCTTGGCCGCTGCTGCACACTGGGCCGAGGGTTTTAACATGGTATCCACAATGACGCCTAAATCTTTTTCCTGGGTGGTAGTTCCTAATGTGGAACCTTGCATCGTGTAACCATAGTTTGGGTTGTTCTTCCCTAGGTGCATAACCTTGCACTTGTCCACATTAAATTTCATCTGCCATTTTGATGCCCAGTCTTCCAATTTATCAAGATCCTCTTGCAATTTTCCACAGTCCTCTTGGGTTTTAACAACTTTAAATAGTTTTGTGTCATCTGCAAATTTGATAACCTCGCTCGTTATTCCACTTTCCAGGTCATTTATGAATATGTCAAAAAGCAGCGGACCCAGCACAGATCCCTGGGGTACACCACTATTCACCTTTCTGCATTGGGAAAATTGGCCATTTAGCCCTACCCTCTGCTTTCTATCTTTTAACCAGTTCCTGATCCACAATAGTACACTGCCTCCTATCCCATGACTCTTTAGTTTTGCCAAAAGTCTCTCATGAGGGACCTTGTCAAAGGCTTTCTGAAAGTCCAGATACACAATATAAACCGACTCACCTTTGTCCACCTGCTTATTCACTCCTTCAAAAAAACATAACAGATTAGTAAGACAAGATCTTCCTTGTCTAAAGCCATGCTGGCTGTCTCCCATTAGGTCATGACTATCTACATGCTGAGTAATTTTATTCTTTATGATGGTTTCTACCATTTTTCCCGGTACTGACGTCAGGCTCACTGGTCTGTAGTTTCCCGGATCACCCCTGGAACCCTTTTTAAAAATTGGTGTTGCATTGGCGATCCTCCAATCTTCAGGTATTAGAGATGATTTTAATGATAGTTCACAGATTACTAATAGCAGGTCTGCAATCTCATATTTCAGTTCTTTCAACACCCTTGGATGTATACCATCCGGCCCAAGTGATTTCCTACTCTTCAGTTTATCTAATAGTTGTAATACATCTTCCCGATGTATCGATATTTCCTTCAATTCTTCCGCACCTTTAAATACCACTTCAGTCATGGGTAACATCCCTACATCTTACTCAGTAAAGACCGAAGCAAAGAATTCATTCAGTCTCTCCGCTATCGCCTTGTCGCCTCTTAATGCTCCTTTAACCCCTTTATCATCTAATGGACCAACTGACTCTCTCACAGGTTTTTTGCTACGAATGTACTTGAAAAGGTCTTTACTTCGCGTTTTTGCTTCCGCAGCAAGCTTCTTCTCAAATTCTCCCTTTGCCTGCCTTATCAATGCCTTGCATTTGACTTGCCAGTGCTTGTGCTGTTTCCAGGTTTCATCGTTTGGCTCTTTTTTCCATCTCCTGAAAGATGCTTTTTTGGCAACAACAGCCTCTCTGACCTCACCTTTAAACCATGCTGGCAGTTTTTTGGACTTCCTTCCACTTTTCTTAAAGCGTGGAATACAGCTGGTCTGGGCTTCCAAGATAGTATTTTTCAACAACAGCCATGCCTGATGTACCTCTTTAACCTTTGCAACTGCTCCTTTTAGTTTTTTCTTAACTGTTTTCCTCATTTTATCATAGTCTCCCTTACGAAAGTTAAAAGGTAGTACTGTGGATTTCCTTATTATCCCTCCTCCACTGATTAAATCAAAGGCAATCATGCTATGATCACTATTGCCAAGTGGCCTCAACAACCTTATCTCTTGCACTAGATCTGGTGTTCCACTAAGGACTAGGTCTAATATGGCTTCCCCTCTGGTGGGTTCATGAACCAGCTGCTCCAAGAAGCAGTCATTTATTTCATCTAGGAACTTTATCTCCCTAGCATGTCCTGACGTAACATTGACCCAGTCGATACCGGGGTAGATGAAATCACCCATTATTGTTACTGCGCTGTAACGTTTGTTAGCTTCCTTGATTTCTTTGAACATTTCATCATCCATTTGGTCATTCTGGCCAGGCGGTCAATAGTACACCCCCACTGCCATTGCCTTCCCCCTTTTACATGGAATTTCAGTCCATATAGATTCTACAGCAGATTTTGTTTCCTGCAAAACTTTAATCCTTTCTGACTCAATGCCCTCTCTAACATAGAGAGCAACCCCTCCACCAATTTGATCAGCTCTATCATTACGATATAGTTTGTACCCAGGTATCACAGTGTCCCACTGGTTGTCCTCCTTCCACCATGTCTCTGATATTCCAATCATATCTAACCTTTCATTTAGTGCTATATATTCTAACTCTCGCATCTTATTTTTTAGACTTCTATCATTTGCATACAAGCATTTTAGAGACTGTATTTTATTCATATTAATTTGGCTATTGTTAGACATGGGTAATTTGGGATTTTTAAGCTCTGTCTGCTCCATACTTGAGGGCATTTGGGCTAGTTTACTCTTTTGTGGAACCTCTCTGCTTTTGGTAGTATCCTTCAAAGATACATTCTTCTGAACCAATTCTACCGAAATTGGAGTGTAGGAAGATAACCCAGAAGACATACTGTGTCTCTTACAAAGCACATTCCATGCCCTCCACGTGGGTCCCAAGAAGGGGTGATAAAGTGCAAGACTGGCTTCCACCTTTTCTCGCAGAAACAGAACAGCTTTAAGAAGTATATGGGTCATCTAAGCCTCTTTCAAACTCACCTAGTTTGAACTCAAGCTAGTTATCCAAAAGTAGGTAGTGTGCAGATCAGGAGTATAATTCCGGGCCATGGAAGTCACATTTGGATCGAATGAAAGCAGGCCTACTGACCCAGGATGTTTTCTCCTGCCAAATAAAACCTGAGTCCTTCAGATCGTCTTAAAGAAGTTCAAAGGGACCTGTGTAGGGAGCTGTGTGAATAAGAATAGAAGCTTAAGAAGGAAGAGCATCTTAACTAAGTTGATGCAGCCAAGCCAAGTTACAGAGGCAGCTCTCAAGGGTTTTAAGAGCATTTCATAATTTAGTGTGAACAGTCAGGAAAAATCTCGGTGGATATGTAAATCAAGACATCTAAAGAGTCAACCCTGAGGAAATCACTAGGCCTCTCAGGAGGGGGCGACATTGCATTGTTCATAAATAAAGGTAAAGTGGATTTTCGCTATTTATGATGAAGCCGGAGACCCTAGAGAAATAGTCTAGAGCAATGGTTCCCAAAGTGGTCTATATGGACCTCCAAAGGTCAATTTCGACTTGCAGGGGGTCCATGTCAGCGAGAAAAAAAATTGGGGGTGCACGAGATGTAAATGGGGGGGTCCATGTGAGCGTACCCCCCATTTAGGAAGATCATCATCAACATTTAGGCATTCCATAAATGTCTTATTACATCTAACACAGATTGTGTGTACATAATACTTATAATAGACATAGAAATTGCTTATATACATATATTAATAATATTTCATAAAATAGTTTAAGTACCTGTCGTATAAAGACCATATGACCAATTGGTAAAATTTAATATATCTCCTTATGACAGGAGACAAAACAAGCAGAGGAAAGGAGGCTTTATATACAAAGGAAACATGCGAGAAGTATATCATTCCAAAGTTCTCCAGCGATATTGAGATGGCTGAAAATCACCAAATTAAAAACAAGGAGGTTAAAAACAGTCAGCTCCTTTTTAAAAGCATAAATATAAAAATTGATAGAATAAATAATGCATGGGTTCAACAATTCTTTTAAACCTTTTTCCAATTCAAAGGGACGGAGCAGTGAAGCGACTCTCAAGTACGTCAGTACCTATCTGCTTTGTGGTGTGCTACATTCATGTGCAAGTTTTTACAAGTTTTCATACCAGCAGCAACGCATCGCGTGCGTATGTGCAGTGAATAACACTTGTCCAGACTTGTACCAAAGCTTTTCACAGACTTGTTTGCTTCATCAATTATAAATAAGTGTTAGAGACAAACACTGTTCATTTGTTTTCTGAGTTTTGAGAAGAAAAGTGGTTTGAAAATACGTTCAAAAATATAAATAGGTACAAGTCAAAGTGAATTAAAATCATCTTCTTTAGGAGTGCCTAAGAAAAGTAAGTACAAAATTGTATACATATTTTTGTAGTCGCTCCGATTGCGTAGAGCCATAGATGCTGATCACGACTTTAGGTAAAGTCGATTTTTCCTAAATTCCTAAAAAATATTTAAAAAATATTTGTGTGCTGTCTGGGAAGGAATCAGATTTGAATTGCTCTGTCTTATCATATTTAAATAGCTTCATTTTTGTCGACAGAAAACTTCTACCCAACATGGCCCAGGCTAAAAAGAAATGTAGGCAGTATAGCGTTGATTTTGAAGTTCGGCTTCATTCCATCCCTGTTGGACTAATATCTGCCCATGTGCATTTTGGACAACAGAGTTTTCAGCAATGACGCTATGAAACCATCCAAGCTGGAGGATCATCTGAGAAGGTGTAAACCCTGATAAAACAAGTAAAGATTTGACATATTTTAAAACACTGAAAGAAAAACTTCAGAATAGAATCACGGTGGACAGTATGTTCGCTTCAACGTCAAAAAGAGACGATGATGGTTTGCGGGCGTCTTACAATATCTCACTACTCATAGCAAAATCAGGAAAGCCTCATACTATCAGGGAACAGCTGATTTTGCCAGCCGTTGAAGATGTTTTAAAAACTGTTCTACACAAGCCTGCATATGATATACTCAAAATAATTCCTTTGAGTTGTTACACAGTTCAAAGACGTATTGATGAAATGAGTCATGATGTTGAAAGCTTCTTGTGTAATTATCTGCAAATGAACCATTTCTCTATTCAACTGGAAGAGTCAACGTTACCTGGTAATGAAGCACTATTAGTGGCATATGTTCGTTTTGTTATGGACCAAGATATCCATGAAGAACTGCTCTTTGTGAGACACTAAAGACTTTGAGTCTTGAAGGACTAGAAAAGGGGACTTTTACTTCTGGAGAGAGATCTGCAATTTTGAGTATATACTTCTGGGAATTTTCTGAAAAGAATTCTTTGTATTAAAGATAATTAATCTGTGAACCCACTGTTTTTGTTAAATCAGTCAGGGCCTAGAAGCAGCAGTTTAAATTTAAAACACAGAAGAGAGCTTTCTAGTTAAACTTAGAACCCAGCAGAGAGCTTGTAGTTTAAATTTAATAGTCACTCAGGGCCTAGCATCAGCAAAGTACTTTTAGTTTAAATTTAAAACACAGAAGAGAGCTTTCAGTTAAATTTAGAACCCAGCAGAGAGCTTGTAGTTTAAATTTCATAAGTAAGAGCCTAGCAGCAGCAAAGAGCTATAATTTAAATCAAATCAGAATATAGTTTACCTCAGCAGCACAGGACAGGGTACTGTGTAGCAGTCCTCTTTTAATAAGTGTTATTTCCCTCCCTCCCTCCCCAACACCCACCTACCCCTGGGATAATCATAGCTTTATAGGTACTTACACATCTTAAAAGACAGGTGGTGCTCTCAGGTGAAGCTCATTACCCAAATCAGTCATACACTAAGGACCTGAGATCAATTAAGCTTCAGATGAACAAGGTATATTAAACGTATTAGGTACAGTTTTATTAGTATAAATATCCATAGCAAACCTTAGTAAGTAAAGAACTTAAGGATCTAAACACAAGCTTAAAAATAAGATGCAGACAGCAGTCCAGCAGCGAGATGGGGGCTTTCCAGTCTTTTGCATTGAGTGTCACATGTATGATTTTCTCCCAGTTGGTGAGAGGTCTTACGTATGCACTAGGTGCAAGGAGCTCTTTGCTCTTAGGGAACAAGTCCGTTCTCCAGAGGCTAGAATAGCAGACTTGGAAAACATAAGAAAGACAGAGAGGTACATAGACGAGACCTACAAGGATATAGTCCTGAAGTCCCACCTTCAGTCTGACAGCATCCCTGTTGCCATGGAGGAGAGAGGTCATGTGATAGGAGAGCATCACCCTGGTGTGGCAGGAAGTGATCCTGTAACTAGGACCTGTCCTCCAGGTGATGAAAACCCTCTCACACCGAGGACATTTCTCCAGGGCCATGTGCCCATGAGGGAAGGGTTAGGACAGCAGTCATAGTTGGTGATTTGATCATTAGGCATGTAGATAGCTGGGTGGCTGGTGGACATGAGGATTGCATGGTAACATGCCTGCCTGGTGTGAAGGTAGCGGACCTCACGCACCACCTAGATAAGGTCTTAGATAGTGTTGGGGAGGAGTCTGCTGTCTTGGTACATGTCGGTACCAATGACATAGGAAAATGTGTTAGGGAGGTTCTGGAGGCTAAATTTAGGATTTTAGGTAGGAAGTTGAAATCCAGAACTTCCAGGGTAGCATTCCCCGAAATGCTTCCCGTTCCACGTGCAGGACCCAAAAGGCAGGCAGAGCTCCGGAGTCTCAATGCGTGGATGAGACAATGGTGCAGAGATGAGGGTTTTGGATTTGTTAGGAACTGGGGAACATTCTGGGGAAAGGAGGGGCTCTTCTGAAGGGATGGGCTTCACCTTAACCGGGATGGAACCAGGCTGCTGGCATGAACCTTTAAAAAGGAGATAGAGCAGCTTTTAAACTAGATAATAGGGGAAAGCCAACAGCCATCCAAGAGCACATGTTTCAGAAGAATGTATCCTTGAAGGATACTACCAAAAACAGAGAGGTTCCAAAAAAGAGTAAAGTAGACCAAATTCCCTCGTGTATGGAGCAGACAGAGCTTAAAGATCCCAAATTACCCATGTCTACCAATAGCCAAAATAATATGAATAAAATACAGTCTCTAAAATGCTTGTATGCAAATACTAGAAGTCTAAAAAATAAGATGGGAGAGTTACACTATATAGCACCAAATGAGAGGCAACCCTTAGAAATGAATGGAATATCAGAGACATGGTAGAAGGAGGACAACCAGTGGGACACTGTGATACCTGGGTACAAACTATATCTTGATGATAGAGCTGATCAAATTGGTGGAGGGGTTGCGCTCTATGTTAGAGATGACACTGAGTCAGAAAGGATTAAAGTTTTGCAGGAAACAAAATTTGCTGTAGAATCTCTATGGATTGAAATTCCATGTTAGAAGGGGAAGGCGATGGCAGTGGGGGTGTACTATCGACCGCCTGGCTAGAATGAACAAATGGATGATGAAATGTTCAAAGAAATCAAGGAAGCTAACAAAAGTTACAGCGCAGTAATAATAATGGGTGATTTCAATTACCCCGGTATCGACTGGGTCTATGTCACGGCAGGACATGCTAGGGAGATAAAGTTCCTAAATGAAATAAGTGACTGCTTCTTGGAGCAGCTGGTTCATGAACCGACCAGAGGGGAAGCCATATTAGACCTAGTCCTTAGTGGAACACCAGATCTAGTGCAAGAGATAAGGGTGTTGGGGCCACTTGGCAATAGTGATCAGAGCATGATCGCATTTGATTTAATTAGTGGAGGAGGGATAGTAAGGAAATCCACAGTACTACCTTTTAATTTTCAAAAGGGAGACTATGATAAAATGAGGAAAATAGTTAAGAAAAAACTAAAAGGAGCAGTTGCAAAGGTTAAAGACTTACATCAAGCTTGGGTGTTGTTGAAAAATACTATCTTGGAAGCCCAGACCAGCTGTATTCCACACTTTAAGAAAAGTGGAAGGAAGTCCAAAAAACTGCCAGCATGGTTTAAAGGTGAGGTCAGAGAGGCTGTTGTTGCCAAAAAAGCATCTTTCAGGAAATGGAAAAAAGAGCCAAACGACGAAACCTGGAAATAGCACAAGCACTGGCAAGTCAAGTGCAAGGCATTGATAAGGCAGGCAAAGGGAGAATTTGAGAAGAAGCTTGCTGCGGAAGCAAAACGCGAAATAAAAACTTTTTCAAGTACATTCGTAGCAAAAAACCTGTGAGAGAGTCAGTTGGTCCATTAGATGATAGAGGGGTTAAAGGGGCACTAAGAGGCGACAAGGTGATAGCGGAAAGACTGAATGAATTCTTTGCTTCAGTCTTTACTGAGGAAGATGTAGGGATGTTACCCATGAATTAAGTGGTATTTAAAGGTGCGTAAGAATTGAAGGAAATATCGATACATCGGGAAGATGTATTACAACTATTAGATAAACTGAAGAGTAGGAAATCACCTGGGCCGGATGGTATACATCCAAGAGTGTTGAAAGAACTGAAATATGAGCTTGCAGACCTGCTATTTGTAAATCTGTGAACTATCATTAAAATCATCTCTAATACCTGAAGATTGGAGGATCGCCAATGTAACACCAATTTTTAAAAAGGGTTCCAGGGGTGATCCGGGAAACTACAGACCGGTGAGCCTGACGTCAGTACCAGGAAAAATGGTAGATACCATCATAAAGAATAAAATTACTCAGCATGTAGATAGTCATGGCCTAATGGGAGACAGCCAACATGGCTTTAGATAAGGAAGATCTTGTCTTACTAATCTGTTATGTTTTTTTGAAGGTGTGAATAAACAGGTGGACAAAGGTGAGTCAGTTGATAAAGTGTATCTAGACTTTCAGAAAGCCTTTGACAAGGTCCCTCATCAGAGACTTTTGGCAAAAGTAAAGAGTCATGGGATAGGAGGCAGTGTACTATTGTGGATGAGGAACTGGTTAAAAGAAAGCAGAGGGTAGGGCTAAATGGCCAATTTTCCCAATGGAGAAAGGTGAATAGTGGTGTACCAAAGGGATCTGTGCTGGGTTCGCTTCTTTTTGACATATTCATAAATGACCTGGAAAGTGGATTAACGAGTGAGGTTTGCAGATGACACAAAACTATTTAAAGTTGTTAAAACCCAAGAGGATTGTGGAAAATTGCAAGAGGATCTTGATAAATTGGAAGACTGGGCATCAAAATGGTAGATGAAATTTAATGTAGACAAGTGCAAAGTTATGCACCTAGCGAAGAACAACCCAAACTATGGTTACACGATGCAAGGTTCCGCATTAGGAACTACCACCCAGGAAAAAGATTTAGGCGTCATTGTGGATAACATGTTAAAACCCTCGGCCCAGTGTGCATCGGCGACCAAGAGAGTAAATAGAATGCTTGGTATCATAAGGAAAGGAATGGAAAACAAAACAAAAGATATTATAATGCCTCTATATCGTTCCATGCTGAGACCACACCTTGAATATTGTGTGCAATTCTGGTCGCCGTATCTTAAAAAGGATATAGCGTTATTAGAAAAGGTTCAGAGAAGAGCCACCAAAATGGTAAAGGGGATGGAAGGATACTCCTATAAAGAAAGGCTAAAAAGGTTAGGGCTCTTTAACCTGGAAAAGAGACAGCTTAGGGGAGATATGATAGAAGTCTATAAATTAATGAATGGAGTGGAACGGGTAAATGTAGATCGATTGTTTACATTATCAGAATATAGAAAGACTAGGGGACATGCAATGAAGCTACAGGGTAAGGTATTTAAGACTAATAAAAGAAAATATTTTTTCACTCAACGTGTATTCAAACTCTGGAATTTGTTACCAGAGGATGTAGTAAAGGCTGTTAGTGTAGCTGGGTTTAAAAAAAGGTTTGGACAATTTCCTGGAGGAAAGATCCATAAACCATTATTAAGAAGGGACCCAGGATATCAATGCTTGACCCAGTACAAATGTTTTGGAACCTCTGTCTTTTGGGGAAACTGCTAGGTACGTATGACCTAGATTGGTCACTGTTGGAAACAGGATACTGGGGTTGATGGACCTTGGTCTGACCCAGTATGGCATATCTTATGTTCTTATGAATCAATATTCAATGTTTTGAAAGATTATTTCATGGAAAAAGCGATTCCTTTATCAAATATAATATCGGCAGCAACAGATGGAGCACCAGCCATGTTTGGGCGCTATCACTGTTTTATAAGCCATTTAAAACAAAATGTACCTGGAGTGTTTGCAATTCACTGCGTCATTCATCGACAACATTTAGTAGCATCAATCTCTTCAATTCATCATAAACGCAGTAAACAAGATTCATAGCAACGTGTTGAATTCTAGGTTATTTGTGCAGTTGTGTGAAGAAAATGACAAGGACTTTCATCGATTACTCCTTCACACTGAAGTACACTGGCTCTCGAAAGGCTTATGTTTATCAAGATTTTTTTTCACTTTTTGAGACCTTTTTAGAGTTTTTGGATGCTGAACATCCCATTTTGAAAGAAAATTTAATCAAATGGAAACCAGACATTTCTTATTTAACAGATTTGTTAACTAAATTTAATGAGGTTAACTTACAGTTACAAGGTGACAGTCTGAATTTAATAAAAGCAAAGTCCATCATTGCAGCTTTTCTTGCCAGAATGAATCGAATGAAGCAAAACATTGGACGGAGAGAATTTTCCCAGTTACCCAACTTGTCATTGACAAACGTCCAGGATGATGACGTTTTGGTCTACGTTCAACATTTAAATGTCCTTCACACAGACTTTAAAACCATGTTTGAGGATGTTTTGACTATGGAAATCCCACAGTGGATTATCAATCCATATGGTGACATTGAAGAATCGAATGTCATATTACTAGAAGAACTGATCGGAGTAAGCACTAACAAAGAACTTAAGGTGCATTTCAGAAAGGGGTATCAGCAGTTCTGGCTTCAGAAAGATATACCTGTTGCTTATCCTGCATTATGGACTATCGCAAGAAAGATTTTGATAGCTTTTCCATCTTCATACCTCATGGAAAGGGGTTTTAGTGAGGTTGCCAATCTTCTTATGAAAAAAAGAAATCAATTGCAAATCACTGGATGTGGAGATTTAAGACTATGCCTCACTAATTTAAAGCCAGATATTGAACAATTGCTATCAGAGCATCAGGTTCATCCCTCTCTTTAACAGCATTATTTGTGTATTCATTTTATGTAAGAATTTTACTAGGTTCTGATTTGTTTCATTTCAAATCCAAATATTTACTTGCATTTTGTGTCTTTTCAATAAAAGTATGAATAAAAATTGTACATGTTTTTCTTTTTTTACAATTGTCCACTCTACAAAAAAACCTATCAAAGTCAGTAGCACTGTGTCAGCTGTCAAAAACACATTTGAAGTTAATAAGTTTAGGAAAATTCAATATTAGGCAGGCAGGGGGGTCTACGGAAAACAAAAAAATTGGCGAGTGGTCTATGGGGCAAAAGGGTTTGGGAACCTATGGTCTAGAGTATCCAGAATTACTGGGAGCATGGATTCTGGATTGTGAAGGTATATCGGTGTTTATATCAGTAATACAGGCACTCATCACTCCTCACTTTGACTTCGCCAATGCAGGGAGCACCTAAACACTCACTCAGAAGGCTCCAACTAGCTCAAAATTTTGCAGCCAGAACTATCAGGAACATCAGCACCATTGAACACATCACACCCATCCTCTACGAACTACACTGGCTACCTATTTACAGCCGTATAAAATATAAAATACTGGTAACAACTTTTAAAATTATTAATAATTTAGCACCCTCATTCACATACACGCTCATCCATATGGAAAAACCCAACAGAAATCAAAGGAGTAAAAATAATAACAAACTGGAATTTCCAAATGAATTTAGAAAAGGCAAAAAAGTAACTAACAGCAAAGCATTCATGCACTTTGCACCGACTCTCTGGAACGAGCTACCTGTTGAACTCAGAGAGGTCAATGAACTCAAAACATTCCGCAAAAACCTAAAAACACACCTATTTACGCTACACTATAGCCCACAAACTCCCTCACACAAAAGAACAGAAAACAATACATCACAATCTCACATCAGTCAGCCGGAGCAGTTAATCTCCTCTTCAGCCTGATTGTACTTCGTCATGTATACATATACTATATAACCACTGTAAATAGTTCTCCTTTTATTTTTGTTCCAAGTTTGGTTTTTGGTTCATGCATTGTAAATAGTTCCAACAGTTTTAATGTAAGTGAATAAGTACATGTTCTGTACAATTCACATCGTTGTTCCTTGTAAACCGTGCTTGATATTTGGAAAAGCGCGGTATATAAATGTAAGCTAAATAAATAAAATAAAATAAATATGAGAGTGTTGTCTGCATATGGAGATATTGCCCTTCTAGGCCGATTCCCATGTCCAGTGCCCACTTTTGAATGTGAGAGGCTAGCTGTTCTATGGCAAGCATGAAAAGGGCAATAGGGAACAGTTTTGTTGGATTCCACATCCAAGCTGAAAATCATTAAGACCGTAACCATAGGATTGGCATACATAGCTTCTATCCAGCCACACAGATTGGACCCAAATCTGAATTGCCCCAAGACTTCCAACAAGTAAGGCCACTCAAACTTGTTGAAAGCCTTCTCAGCATCCAGCAAGAAAATTGCATAATGTTCTGATTTCCCTCTTACCTCATGTAAAATATTAAACTGCCGAACATGTTTGAATACATATTGGTGTTTTATAAACCATTTTTGGTCTGAGGCCCTGAATTTTCATTTCTAAACAGGCACAGAGGATTTTGGTGAAGATTTTCTAATCAATGTTTAGCAGCGAGATGAGTCTATAATTACTACACACAAGTTGGTCTTCACCATCTTTCGGAATTACCGTGATGGTGGCCTGATTGAATGATGATGGCAGTGTCTTCCTACATAGAATGTCATTGAAAACATGGACCAAAATGGGGACAAAGATCTCAGGTAAGGCCTTGCATATTTCATCTGGTAGGAGATCTGGTCTAGGTTTGTTGGCAACCTTCAATTGGTAAATCGCCAATCGCACCTCATCCAGCAAGATAGGATGCTCTAGTGCTTCTCAAGCCTTAGGGGGAAGATGAGGGAGATCAGCAGTCGCCAGCCAATCCTAAATCTCTGCACCCTACCAAATTAATTCATTCAAATGAAACTCACAGCTCAATCTTTCACTATTGTCAACTGCTTGAACTTTTTTACTCTCTACAGGTCTCAGATCGAACATAAAGCACTATAGTTCTGGGTACTTATCTCCCCTAGTCATGTGCTTGTCTCACATCAATGACCCGTAAATGTTTTATAAATTTTGCCGAAAACTTTTTTAAGCACAGTTTCAAAACTTTTGTGTAAATTTCAACTTATCCATACTACGTGCTTTAGAAAAGATTCTTGCTTATCTTATTTTTTGTCAGCTGCCCCAACGCCGCTGTTCTTGGCGCCCTCGCGTTTCACACTCCAGGTTCTTCAGGGGACAAAAAATGTTTCTAAAAACAACACAAAATACTGGTGATCGAGCTGTTTCCATTAAATACTTTCAATCAAAATCCTTAAGATCTATTATTGCTACAAAGATAAAATAAAGATAAAGATAAAACTACCTATGCAATGATGCTGCCCGCATTGATCACAGTTATGCTTACTCTATCAAAGACTTGAAATCAATGGAAAAACGCCGCGCATGCGGACTCACACACTCTCCTGAGTTTTAAAAGGTGGTGATCATGTAATCTCCTTCAGCTGTGAAGTGCAACCCAGATCTTTAAACTCCGATGCCTGCATATCTATATCAAATATATACTGACCATTCCATCTCTACATTCAGGCCTCCCAGTTGAACCGTTCCTAACGTGAAAATCCACCATTGTTCCCTATAAAGGAGCGTCTGTTCCCGTGATCTTCCTAATGTTCCCTTCTCCACTTTTTCAATGCACCAGCATTTCATTTGATCAAAGCTATGATTCTGTGATAACTAATGTTGAACCATGGGAGCTTCTAGACGTTCACAACGGAGTCTACTTTCATGTTCTTTAATTCGTACTTTAAAGGAGCGGATGGTTTTGCCAATGTATAACAAATTGCATGGACATCTTATGGCGTAAACTATATAAGTCGACATACAAGTTGTAGAGCTTCTCAGTTTATAAGTAACATTATGATAACTAAATTCCGTTATTTCCAACATAACAGTGCAAACTGTACATTCCCCACAGCTGCGGTGACCCCCTCTGGATGGCTTACTACCAACCAATTCCACAGGTCGCAGAACTGTGGGACTCAAATATTCTTTCAAATTACGGCCCCTCCTCCATACACATCGTAAACCTCTAGTTTGCATCCCCGGAATAACTTTCAAAATTCTACTGTGCTTTTTTATTATTTTCTGGATCTTATGACTCAGAGGGGAGTAATGAGTGATTAAATTAACATCCTCATCTTCCTGAAAAACTTGCTTCATTCTTGTCGGAAGTAATAGCCTGTCACGATCGTTATACAGTGCCCTTTGATAAGCTCGATGAACTATAGCACGGGGGTATCCCCGTTCATGGAAATTGCTCTTAAGGTTCTTCGATAGAATCTTAAACTCTTTGACATCCGAACAATTCCGTCGATATCTAAAAAATTGAGACAAGGGAAGACTGTCTTTTAAACGCGAAGGATGGGCACTCTCGTAATGGAGCAAAGTATTCCGATCAATAGACTTCCGATATATTGAAGTCCCCCAATGATCATTTTTTCTGCTGATCATAATATCAAGATAAGCAATGCTTTGTGTGTTATATTCATATGTAAACTTTATATTGATATCACGAGTATTTAACCATTCTAAAAAAGATTGTAACTCCAATTGGGTTCCATGCCAAAGCATAAAGACGTCGTCAATATAGCGATGCCAAGCTTTGATGTGCTGCTGATATGGAGAGTGGAGTAGATGTCGTCTCTCAAAATCTCCCATATATAAATTGGCCACAGACGAACCTGGAGTGTGAAACGCGAGGGCGCCAAGAACAGCGGCGTTGGGGCAGCTGACAAAAAATAAGATAAGCAGGAATCTTTTCTAAAGCACGTAGTATGGATAAGTTGAAATTTACACAAAAGTTTTGAAACTGTGCTTAAAAAGGTTTTCAGCAAAATTTATAAAACATTTACGGGTCATTGATGTGAGACAAGCACATGACTGGGGGAGATAAGTACCCAGAACTATAGTGCTTTATGTTCGATGTGAGACCTGTAGAGAGTAAAAAAGTTCAAGCAGTTGACAATAGTGAAAGATTGAGCTGTGAGTTTCATTTGAATGAATTAATTTGGTAGGGTGCTGAGAAGTATTCATTCTTTGAATTAAGACCCACAAGTGGTTTATACTCCCAGATCTCTGACCTATCTGCCCCTAGTTGGGATGAGTATAGGTCTTTGTAAAAGTTAGCAAATGTATCGGCTATCTCTTGGGAGTGATACATTGTGGTCCCATGAGTCAAAGAGAGGGCGTACACTCTTTGTTTGGTCCTCTGTCACTTTAGTTGCCAGAGTAGCAGCTGATTCGCCTTGTTCCCATGTTTGTAAAAGTGACGCTTGGTTCTAAGCGTCGGCAAGGCTATGGCCTCTATTTCCTCCTCATATGAACCAGGCACTGCCACACCTTGGGTCTACCCCTTTACGGTGGAGTCGTTCCAGCTCTTCTATGGTTCTTTTGAGATCCTCCTGTCTAGCTAGATCCATCTTTTTGAAGGCACTGGATAAAGATATCAATTGCCTCCAAAGGACCACTTTGCTGGCTTCCCATAAAAAGAAAGTGGAGATAACATCTGTATCATTGAAGGAGATATACTCTCACCACCTCTTTTGCACTGCAAGTAGGAATGCCTTATTTTTGAGAAGGCCCCTGCAAGGGCCCAGGTGCAAAATGGCATCTCTAAAACCCCTTATGCAATTCTAGGGAAATGATTGCATGGTTGGAGACCCCCATAGTGCCAATTATTGTGCTAGAGAGTATGGAAAGCATACTCCATGAGATAAGCCAGAGGTCAATCCTGGAGTGGTTCTGTTGGACTAAGAATTAATATGTATAACCTCGCTCCCCTCCATGGGTGGCCTTTCACGCATCACGGAGGTCTAAATTAGCGATTAGTTGTCAGAGCTTCTTGGGTTCATGTAGGCTGGGCTCCCCCTACACGTCCTCTTAATGTCTGATAAGATGCAGTTAAAGTCTCCTCTAATCAGTACCTCTCCTTGCTGGCGGGACTGTGTTGCCTCCAGAATCTCGACCAATGTGTCTCCAATCTGCGAGGGGGGATGTAGACATTAACAGTCATAAATTGTTTCTTTTCTGGCTCCAGTCAGAATGAGGAACTTACCCCTGGGGTCACTATACTGTGAGGTTAGCTGGAAGGAACAGTTTTGGGAGAAGAGAGTCACCACCAGCATCACCACTGGAGCCAAACATTAGAATAGAGCTATATTGATACATAGCAGTGCCATGGTCACTTTTTCAGCACAGGATGTGAGAATCTCTTTCTTTTTACAGCGGCATTGTTTTTTCTTCTTTGAGCTCCCTGAGGAAGCCGTTTGGTGAAACACCCAGTGTCGGGGCTCCTGTGTGTGGTTCTTGATACTGCAGATTTCCTGATTCTCATCATGTTGCCATATTGAGTCTACAGACTTTAAGTTAAGTTTCTTCAGTTCTCGTTTTTTGTTGCTGCTGCTGATACGTGATTTTCATCATGCTGCTGTTCTGAATTTGTGTTTTTATCAATTACAGTTGTTTTGGGGGCTTTTTGAATGTTTTTTTTTTTAATATTTGGAGTATTTACTGTGTTATATATATCCCATCATAGAGGTTTTTTTCTGACCACTGATGTCTTTTGAGTTCAGTTTGATTGTTGTGACACTATTCGACTGATGCGTTTGTTTGGTTTGCCGTTCGGATGGCTCATCCTCTCTGACTAACTTGGCAGGAGAGGTGGCTGAGGTCTTTTTTTCCTCTATGTTTGTGTATATGAGAAGCTCTTCTTGGTATTTCTTTTTTCTTTTTTGATTCGCACACTCTGTTTTTTTTTCATTATTTTTTGGTCAGCCTGGTTTGGAGTTGTTTTCTTTTGTTTGGTAATATTTCCGCAGGCACCTGCATTTTCCAGCTACCTGGCGGGCTATAGCATCTAGCACTATTGGCCTCTTCCCCCATAGCTGGATTCTGCGACAGCGGGGGAGGGGGGAAGGCAGCCTAGATCTCTGCCTGGGGTGCCAGGACCCTTGGACCACCCTATGTGGCACAATGCCTTTCCGCAGCAGTAGCAGGACTGTGTGCTGCCACTGTCACTGTGGGATCATAACAAATATCACAGATGGTTCTGTGGATGGCAGAATACCCTTTTGTAGAGAGGCTAAAAGGTTGGGGCTCATCAACCTGAGGAAGAGACGGCTGAGGGGTGATATGATAGAGGTCTATAGATTATTGACCGGAGTGGAACAGGTAAACGTAGGTCACTATTTTATGCCATCAGACTGTGGACAGAATAAGGGACCTGCAATACGGCTACAGTGTAACCCATATTTTTTCAGTCAGTGCGTAATCAAACTCTACAATCCATTACTGGAGGATGTAGTAAAAGCTGTCAGTGTAGCTGGGTTTAAAAAGATTTGGATGGGTTCCTGGGTAACTGTCCATAAACCATTGCTAAACAGGATCCGAGCTATGCACTGCTTGCCCCATTACAGTTATTGGGGATCCTGTGTGTCTTTTGGGGAAACTGCTAGGTACTTGTGACCTAGATTGTGCACTGTTGGACACAGGATGCTGGGCATGATGGACCTTGGTCTGACACAGTTTGGCATATTCTGTAGTCTTATGTTCCTATGTGCCATCTAGGCCGCTGCCTGGTCCCCCCTGTGCACCAGCAGTGCACACACACTGCAGCATCCTCGCAATGTTCCCTTAAACTGTGCTGGGTCCTCTGCCGGCATTCCCACCGGTGGGGGGAGGGGCAGAGCGTCGATTGCACTGCACACCCCCCCCCTCCCCCCCCGCTGGCAGGAATGTTGGCGGCAGACCCAGCGCAGCTTAGAGGGAACATTGCTCCCCACCCATTGCCACCCTTCTCCGCCCCGTACACACCTTCTCTCCACCCACAGAGCACTTTACACTGCTGGTGCTGTTAGCACTCACTAAAGTGTCTATTTGCACGTGTTAAGTGTGCACATGCACAGTTAGCATCCGCTAATGGAACACTTGCTCCTTTACCATCATTTAGTAAACATACCCCTATGTCAGCCTTCTCCCTTTACAATTGGTCTAACACCTACCTGCGCTTAACAGGACTGTGGAGGCCTCGTATGTTCCATGAGATGAATCTAACCATAATCTTTCAAAAGGCCCTCCACAACTGTACCAACTCGTTCCCCTGTATTTTTTTTAAAGCAGTACACGGTTTGCCTGGTGCCCCCTCATGGTGTGCTACCCTCTTACAATACTCCTTTCCCTCCTTCAACGCCCTAACCACCCTCCTCTCTCCCCTCAATTCCCCCTTCCACCCCACACCCCCGAACTACAGTCCTTCTAAGTAAGGATGAATATTTCTTGAGGTAAAGATGAGATGACCAAATTGGCAATGGGAATTCCATGTTAGGTGTGTCAATGTCCTGAGACTGAAGCATCCCCTCCAGTCCAACCCACTCTCACAGGGGTGCTGCCCCTCACCAGAAGCCATTCTACAGACCCTCAACCAAAAAGACTGAACCACCAAAATCTGGCCCTCCATCCCACAGCCCATTAGTGAGTTGGGACTGTCTCCAGAATCAGAAATTGCAGTCACTGCAGTAGTGATTGCACTACCTGACTTGCTGAACTAACTCCCCACAGGACACCCCTGCGAGCCCACCAACCTTCCTCAGTTTCAATTGGTAGCAAACAGTAGGGTACAATTAAACAGTAGAACATTTTAAAAGAGCATCTTCAGGCAAAGCACGGAGAAGCAAAGAATCAATAGATTAGAGAAGGAAGAGCATTAGCATCAGAGAGAAGCATGTAATAAGGACAGACTGACAATGTCAAGCTGGATCAGTGAGGTTTTGTATTGTCCATATCTCGGCTTTGAGAGTCCTTTGTTTCATTATCGAGGAGTCTTTGGGCCCCAGGTATTTTACGCCTCTTAGGAGTTGAGGCTTGCCAGTCTCGCTGCTCTCTGTGCTGGCTTGGGGTACATCCCCCTTCAGTTTGTAACAGGTCCACCATGTCAAGGTAGTCAGCCAGCTCTACAATTTTATGCTGTACATTATCTCATTCAAGGATCAATGCGAAGGAGAATCCCCATCTATATTGACTTCTTTTGTAGCAACTGGGTCCGAGGTTTGAAGCTCTTCCTCCACTTGAGTGTGTATTGGGAAAGATCTTGAAAGACTTGGACCTCTTGAACCTCAAAAGTAATGGAATGTTTCCCTCTGAGGCTGCAGAAAATTCATATTTTGTCCTCAAAAGAAAGGAGAAATGATACAATGGTGTGAAGATGGGATCCAGAGTCTGCCTTGGGTCCGAGGCTTTGGTGAGTTCTCTCAAGCTTGACTGCACTGGGGGCCCCTAGGATACAGAGTATGCAGCTCCTGGATTAGTTCTACTGTGTTCTCCTTATCCCCTACATGATCTGGGATACCAAGGACTCTGATGTTATTCCGTATCTGGCAGTTTTATGCTAATACAACTATACCTAATATATTTAATGGACTTTGTTCACCTCAAGATTAATTAATCTCAGGTCCTTAATTAATGTATTCGTGATGAGGATGACCAGCCGCACCTGAAAGTGAATATGGGCACCTCCTTCCATTTAATAGGTTTAAAAGCCTATAAAGCTAAAAGTATCCCTAGGGTGGGTGGAAGGGAAAAAAGACTTAATAAAAGCTGGCTTGCTACATAGTGTCCTGACCTGTGCTTCTAAGGTAAAGTCTTACCAATTTCCTGTGTGATTCAAAAAGCCCTTGGATTGATAGAGAGGGGCTTTTCAATTTGCCCCTTTGATCTGTCACTTGCCTTTAACGCCTATTTAAGACAACTTCACAGATCTTTTACCTCCTAACTAGAAGGCCCCTTTGTAAAGGTCATTAGAAACAAGTTTATTTATTTCTACTCAGAGACTATTTATTCTACTTGTCTGCTAAGCTATACTCTGATCTAAATGAAAAGCTCTCTAGTGGTACCAAGACCTGACTGACTCAGCAAAAACACTGAATTCTAAAATACACAGATTTATTAGTTCCCCCTTCCCCCATGCCCTTTATGTTCCACTTCTCATTTGCTCAGCTCTCTCTTCAACTTGTCCTCCACCATAGTTTTTTCTTCTTTTTGACAGGTGGGATGCAGCCATGATGATCTCTCCATTCCAGACACCACACATTCCCCTGCATGCCTGGGATCAGCAGTGTGCAGTCTGCTGCAATTTTGTTGCTTTAAAACCACTCTTTCGGGTAGGAGAGCCGGAGCACACCACTCAGCCATCAGTCTGGGATGGTGATGTTACTTCCCTCACACTGACAGCACTTTTTAAGCTGCTTTCACTCATTAGACTTTCTCCATCAGATCCCAGTACCCCTATAAGTCCCTTTTAACAGTAACTTCTGGCCAGGCATCACTTCTACATTAATATACAAGCAGGGTCGGCCCATCCACTAGGTGAGCTAGGCAACTGCCTGGGGTCACCGGGCCGGGTGGGTGGTGACAGCGGTATGGGCAAGTGGCAGCAGTGGCACGCATAGGTGGCTGCTGCCACCGATTCCATTTGGGGGGAGGCGGGCAGTGGGCTTTTGGAAATACTGCTGCTGCCTGCTCCCCCTCCCTAGTCAGAATCTTCAGCAGTTGGAGGGGGTGGCAGTGATGGCGGCAGCTGGAGGGGGGGCAGTGGCAACTGGAAGGGAGGTAGTGGCGGAAGGGGTGGGTGGGTAGCATCATCGGAGAGGGGGTGGCAAGACCGGGGTTTCTGCCTAGAGAAGCAGAAACCATTGGGCCGGCCCTGTATACAAGTATACGAGCCTAAAATGCTATCCTTTCCATGTGTAACTGCCCATTGAGCCTTGTGGCTCTTGTTTGTACATAGAAGTGGTGGCTGAGGCCCACTACCTGTGTATCTCTGTTTCAGTCAGCACTTCCATGTCTTCGCATCACTTAAGTCCATTGATATTTTGAATGTGTAAGTACTCTCCCATTTTCAACCACTTCCAGATATATTTGCCCCTAAAATGTTTTTAAAAAATATGTGCATTCCCAGGGTGGTACAATGTCAATTTCACATTGCACCTAAATATACATACCTGCTCTAAAATACAGCTGAAATTTCTCAAATAGACACTTTCAAATGGATTTCTACACATGCACAGACTTTCAAAGATAAGCCTTTACATTTATAAGTGTACATATCAGGGGTGTGCATTTATTAGTGCACATTTGTTTCATGAAAACAGTTTAAAACATGTGGAGGCCAATTGTATCGGGGCACGTCCAAAAAATTGATGGGCCCCAATTATACCCGATTCTGCAACCGCAGGAGCTAGATGTTCCTGCAACTGCAGAATCAGGCACTTAGACGGCCTGTACATGCACCAATTCTGAAGCACAGGATGCCCGTTGCCCTGCACATCCAGGCGGCCCTTTGCTCCTCCCAGACTCCCAGTGCCATGGCATGAGGATGCTCAAAAGGCATGCTGAAGGCCTGATGCCACTCTCAGCTGCATTTCCCATCCACCCAACCCTTGGCATGGTCTGCGAGGGCCAGGATTGGGTGGAGGGGTACCACCTGCTGCTGCTCACCTCAGTGTGGGGATCTTCCTCCGAGATGGAATAAATCTTCTATTCATCCTGGCCTTGCCAGACATACAGGACAATGACTGGAATAGGCCCTATATGTCCAGGATCATGGGTCCGCCTCTGGTCCACACCACCTCCACCTCCAGCCCTCCCCCTCCCACCCCTGTCCAGCGCTCCCCACACAGGCATTCTATTTGTGTGGGGAGCCTGGAGTTTGGAATTCACTCCCTGAGAATAGCGGTAGTTGGACGTCCAAGCCGGGCATCCATCCCCGCTATTCGCATCTCAGAATGACCCCCTAAGTGCGCACTAAATTGTTTCAACGCACATTAATTGACTTAATGGAGCATGTTTACTAAAATGCAATAATTTACTGTGTGTTCAAACCCAAAATGTAGCAAAGGGGGTAGCACTGGACCTGTGCTAACAAATGGGATCATGTACGGCATGTTCCCATGCAGCTAGCAGGCATCCAGCGCCACCCCCGTGCAAAGAGGTTTGTCACAATTACCGCAGCTGCAGTTACCATCAGCTATTGAGATGGCATTAAATGCATCCATGCTAATTGCGATATTGAGGGTGAGTGTGCACGAATGATGCCCGCACTAACCATGATGTGCATTTACTGCCCACACTCCACCACTAATCTGCCCTGTCTCCCGCAACCTAAGTGATTAGTGCAGGATTTTTAACACGGCTGTGTTTTTAATTCACTCTAATAGTTCCCATGGCAGGCTTGGTGCATGGTAAAATCTATACTAATTGTTAGCATATTTTAGTAAACGTGCCCAAGCATGCCATAGTTTTAGTATGCATTAAATCAATTTAGCATGCACTAAAAATTCCCTAATATGTAGAATAACCAGTATGAACATCAGGGCTTCTAAGTATACATATAAGACCCTGAATATATGAAAGATTATAATAAATTATAATGCCTGATTCTTCAAGGTCTTCTCCTAGAGACATAGAGTGGGGAAAAAAGTCTTGAATGATCACATTTCATTGGATTAATTAGAGTATTATGAAGGAAGACTTTTTTTTATATTCTGAATCATCTGAAGTTAGGGCTTATTTTTAAATCAAAATGTAATTAGGCTTAATATAACAACAACCATTATTGCATAATCTTCCTCACTCCCTTTCATCTTTAATATAGAGAAATCAAAATTTAACTGAATTATGAACATCTTTGAGACCAAGCCTGATTGTCCATCTCGAGTACCCGAGCTGTGATGTCTGATCTAAAGAGCCAGTGCCTCTTTTCACTTTCATTTTAAGTACTCTTACCTTTGGTTAAAGACTTTTTCTTTACTTTAACAGCACAGTGTGTCATCATCTTGTAATAGTCTTTCTTTTTCACTGTTCTAGTATTTAGATCTGTTCTTTATTTTTTTACATTCTCTTATATACCATGCTATTCTGCATCAGTGCAGTTTACATTGAACAGGGTATTATAACTTGGACATAACTATTTTACAGGGAACATGCACTATGGAGGGTTAAGTGACTTACCCAAGACCACAAGGAGCACCTGTGGGACTAGAAACCCCAGTCCTTCCGGCCCAAGGTTGCTGTCCTCTAGTGGGATTTGAACCCCTGACCTTCTGGCCTGAAGTACCTTGCCCCAACCACTAGGCTACTCCTCCACTCTTAACACAGATGCCTTAAAACAGTGACTTCCAAATCACTTGCTGAAGTCCACCTAGCAAGTCTAGTTTTCAGATATGCGCAATGAACCTCAGTGAGGTAAATTTGTATGCATTTTCAAATATTTCTCATGGATGTTCATGTGCCATACTGGGCCAGACAAGGTATATGTAGTTGATTTTTAGCTGTGATAACTTCATGTTCAAGGGTCAGTGTTTCTGGGAGAACCCTAGTCAGTCAGATTTTAGGAAAGCCACAAGAAACAGACATGAGATAAACTTTCAGGCAATGGAGACAATGCATGCAAATCTACCTCATGTATATTCAGTGTGGATATCCTGAAAAGCCCACTGGCTAGGCATCCCCTAAGGTGAATTTGAACTTGAATTTTATGATCTTTAGGAATTGTGACTTTTCATGGAAATGGGTAAACTTAACTTTGTACATGTGGAGCCTGATTCCAAAAGGGGCATGTCTGGGCCGTCCGGATGGCCCTGTGCAGGATGGGCCTGTTAGGAACTGATTCTGTAGGGCGGGAACAAAATGTTCTTGCCGCACACAGAATTGAGCCTGAGGATGGCCCGGCATGCTCCTGCCTGCCTGCGGAGACGTCCACCCCGAAGGCTCCTCCGATTCCCACAGTTTTGATCCCCTCTTCCCCACCACCCGACCCACGGCTGGCCAGTCGGGGCCTGGATCAGGCAGCGGGGACCCTCCAGTACCTGGCCCTGGCCCCTGGGGAGGATCTCTGGGGCCAATTTCTGGGTCAGTGCTGCTTTATCCACCTTCGAGGTGGAATAAGCAGCACGTCCCCTCTGACCCGGCAGGGCAGACAGGGCCATGACCTGAATCGGCCCTGTACATCCTGCCAGCTGAGCCCTCCCTTGCTCTGGCCTGACCACATCCCCTCTTGCCCCCCCACCAGCTCTCCCTTTCCTGCAGCTCTAGCGTGCAGTGAGAGCAGGAGGGGGAATAGGGTGCAGACGGCTTGCAGGGCTGCACATCCCATCAAGATGTGCAGCCCCACAACCCGCGACTCAGAATCAGGCCTATAGGTGGGGTATTTTAGAAGCTTTATTCTTGATTTGGATGTCTGAAAATGGACACATCCATGCAGCATGGAGATGGGGAGGAGCTGTGGCCTGGGTGGAGCAATGGAGAAGCATGTCATGGTACAATGTCAAAATGGCCCAAGCATGTCTGGCCCTGGTTGTTGATATGTCCATGCCTATACCAACTCTGGTCTACAAATAAAGTGCAAAAAAGTGCTTGTTTCATGGCTGCAACACATCCAGGGGGAAGAGCAAAATGTGCTTTCATTGCCACAGTTAATATCTCTTGACCAATGAAACCTGCTTGTAAATACATATTCCAAAGACATCAAACGATTCTGTGTAAATTATCATATCTACGCGGATGATATAATGATATAATGACAAACTCGCCAATCCAATTACTCTCTGATTGCTTTTCTGAAATCCTGACCTGGCTCGAGAAGCACAACCTCTATCATTTTTACAAAATCCGAAGCCATGTACGTAACCAGAAATCAGAATTTCTCTCCCCCAACATCCCTTAGGCTCCATGACTCTAATATTACGATCAAAAACGAGGTAAAATACTTGGGAGTAATCATTGACCGCACTCTCAGCATGACACCCCATATAAACCATACAACTAAAAAGATAATGTACAAACTCAAACTTTTAAAGCAACTTCGCTCCACCAATATGACTTCAGATCTGTAATCCAGGCAATCATTACACCACATTTTGATTTTGCCAAAACAACTCTACAAGGTATCACAAAACAGGCCTTGAGATGACTGCAATTAGTCCAAAATATTGCAGCCAGAATTAAAATGAATGTTAATTCAAAGGAACACAATACCCCCACACTGCTTGCCCTCCACTGGCTACCTATTCAAAGCTGCATTAATTACAAAATTCTGGTATCTACATTTAAATTAATAAATTACATTGCCCCTTCATACCTATCCACCCTCGTCGCAAAGGAAACACACAATTGAAACCAACGCAATCGGAATTAAAACAAACTGGTTATACTGTCAGACTTCAGGAAATCCAGAAAGATAACAAGCAACAAAGCATTTTCACATGTCACCCCAAATCTTTGGAATGCCCTACCAGACAACCTCAGAGAATTAAAATACATCCATATGTTCCGCAAAAAACTAAAAACTCACCTATTTTCCATCCATTTTTGTAAACAAGCAGAGTGCAATCCCTCAGACTCAACACTCTCTTCCATCTAAACCCTACTAAGAGAAACACCAACCTCCACTCTAACTTGAGCTGAAAATAGTTAAATGAGGAATTCATAACCTTATTTATGTATATAGTTTAATTTTTCTTCAGCTATGTATATACTTCCACATTGTTCTATGTAATTGAATATGTACATTGTTACCTGTACGATTCAAAATGTTGTTATCTGTAAACTGCGATTGATCTTTTTGGAAAATGCGGTATAAAAATTTTAATAAAAATAAATAAATAAATAAATGGCTTGCCACCATTCATCTGAGTATCTGAAATGGAAGGCAGGGATGTGTGAGTCTCATAACATAGTCACTCCCCTTCTGAAATACACCTGCTGTATCCATGTACCTGTTTCTGCGGGCGTGCAATTCGGGGACATCCGCATTTATGAAATGGCCTATACCTATGCACATACCTGGCCTTGCAATCTGTGCTGGTCAACTCCAAGAACCGTTTACTGGGACATTCATTTTTTGAGGTGGAGACAAAGTGATTTCAAAAGACACTTATACGTACCTCCCTTCACTGCTGCCACTATCCTGGATCTTTGGACATTCTGCTCTGGACATCCTAGATTCTTCCTAGATGTCCTTTCTAAAATGCCACTTATAGCATACATTTTAATTGTGCTATTAGAATTCATTGTTACATCGCTGACCCAGTATGGCTGTTCTTATGTACTTTTCATGAATATACTTGGAAGACAGTAATGAAAGGAAAAAGTAGGTAGGAGAATGAAGTAAATAATCAATATTAAGCAATTAGTATTCTGCCTATAAAACAGGCAATGTAATGTGGACGATACTGAGAAACATGGATTAGAAAAGATTTGCTAACATAGAAAATGGATGACTTTCACCATTAAAATACAATTACTAGTAAAGCACAAATGACCCATTAACATTGAAAATATCTATGAAATGAAGAAATTGTTACAAATTACTGTGCATTACCTGCTTAATTGACAAGAATGCAAAGCGAAATGCCCGCATAAAGGATATTAGCAGCAAGGAAGACAGAAAAAAAGCAAGCAGAATTTATTTAGAATAATTTAGTGACTGAGAAAGCAATTTTCAGAGGCATATTTCCACTTAAAATGACAACTGAAAACTGCCTTGCTCAGATGAATTAAAATTATACATGCAGTAGATATATGCATTCGTTTTCGCACGAATGGAAAAATCAACAAAAATTGTGATTTTCAGTTTATTCCAGTGTGAACTAACTGAGCACACGTGCTTGTAAAATTTCCAAGAATTGGCATTTGTGCAAGTCACTTTTATTATGGGCACATGCCCAGACAAACTAGAGCCTATCTGGGAGGGGGAGGAGGTCAAGGAGCAATCACCAACAGCCAGCACAAGGCAATTGAGCTGATTCTGATTCAAATGCTTGACACAAAATCAAAACCCAAATGCGGTGATCAAAGTGTCACAGACAACAAAATGAAGCGATCCACCGACCTAAAACATGTAGATAAAGAAATTATTTTTTAAACTGAAAATGTTGGAGCTGCCGTCAAAGCGAGAGAAAAAGCCTCCGCTCCCATATAAGCGGTATCTCCTTTTAATTGTTTTATTCTTTTTATTGTAATTTATCTTTCAAAGAAGCACTAGAGGAGAAAGATGAAACTGGAATCCGTCAAAAACTGGAGCCATGTTTCAAGCCCCTGAAAAAAGCTCTGCTTCAGGTGTTCTAAGATTCCAAACCCCAATACAGTAGTCTTCAGCACTTATCAATCAAAAGAAGAGAACCTGCCCGTTTTAAAGGCAGCTCTGACGTAAGCAGAAATGAAGGACATATGAATGGACGAATAGAAACACAGGAGAACGTCCACCAAAAGGAAGCTCCCTGTGTGAGTGGTATATCTCGGTAGAGGCTGGGCCAACCTTCAGAATCAAATCAAGGAAATGGTTTCAAATGACCTTCGGATGGGATGGATCACTGAAAAAGAAATTAAGTTTCTGTTCAAACCTACACCAAAGATCCCTGTGTTCTATACTGTCCTTAAAATACATATGTCACTCATACAACCCACTGGCCCGCCCTACAGTTGCTTGTCGAGGATCTGTTCTTGAACCATTTTCCAAGTTCTGCGACCATTTTTAAGAAACAGCAGCAGTCCAGGTCAGATCTTATATTAGAGATACTTCTCAGTTCCTCAGTTATTTAGCATCTCATGCTGATCTATTGGCTCATACCAATATGGTTACATTAGATGTTAATGCCCTATATACTAATATTAACCAACAGGAAGTACTACGTTTAGCTGAATATCCTCTAAATTTACCAGCACGCTTTACTAGGTCTTCTTTTGTTAGATTTACTGAATTTGGTGCTTGCCAACAATTATTTTCTATATAATGGCCAATTTTATTTGCAAATATTTGGGATAGCAATGCGGACAACAGTGGCCCCCTCAGTTGCTACCATTTACATGGTAGTGTTCAAAGAAACAGATATTTATCTTTCAGAATGGTTTCAACACATCTCTTTTTGGAGATGATTTTTGGACAACATATTCTTTTTGTGGATAGCCTGTTATCAACTTTACGGCAGTTTTTACAGTGGCTGAATTCCATCAAAGTTAATATTCAATTCACAGCCCATATTGAAACCCATTCTAATGAGTTTCTCGATGTATGGGTATATTCTACTCCAGATGGTTTACAGACCACTTTGTTTTGAAAACCAGTGAAATGAAATATTTTGCTATGCTATCGTAACTGTCCTCCTGGATCTTTGAAATGAGGCCTTCCATTCGGCCAGTTTTTTCACCTCCAACGCATTTGTTCTACTTTAGCTAAATTTCAAATTCATGCTGCTGAACTATTGAACTATGGCTTCGTCTTCTAGCCCAAGGTTGTCCCCATAGGATTATTCCAGTGCCTATAAACGTGCAAGATATTCTCATAGAGCATGACTCTTTATGGATCACAGCTATGAGGTTTCTGTTAGTGATTGTTCAGACAAAAAAGTGATTGGTCAGTTACACAACTTTTACACAAATACTGGCCTGTTTTACATCTTCATCCATGTTTTATCAAGCCTTTAATGCTGATTTATTCTTGGAGCTCTAATCTCTGTGATGGGATTGTACATTCTACAACTGTTATTGATCGACCATCTTTTTCTCAAGACAATCCTGGTCATTTTGCCTGTGAGAATTGTCAATACTGTACTATGATATTGGAGGGGGAAGCATGGACTGATCAACAACAGGCATTGACATACTAATTGTCAGACTTTGTGGTGTATCTCATAATATGCCCTTGTGGCCTTTTTTACATCGGTCGCACAACCAGACAAACAAAGATACATTTGGGAGAACATGCCTCCTGATTGTGTACAGCCACTACATCAGCTCCTATGGTCAAACACAGCTTGCGATTTTATTATCAATTTCAACAGATGTGGTGGCGTATTATAGATCATGTCCTGGCAGATCTGCACTGTGGGGATTGGCTTTTCAAATTACAGTGGGCTGAACAATACTGGATCTTTAAACTAAAAACTGTAGTTCCCTCTGGACTTAATTTAGAATTGGACTGGCCCAGCCTCTATTAAGATATACCAGTCACACAGGGAGCTTCCTTTTGATGGACATTCTCCTGTGTTTCTATTGGTCCATTCATATGTCCTCTATGACTGCATACATCAGACGCTGTCTTTAAAATGGGCAGGTTCTGTTCTTTTGATCCATAAGTGCTGAAGACTTTATTGGGGTTTGGAATCTTACAACATCTGAAGCAGAGCCTTTTTCAAGGGCTTGAAACGTGGCTCACATTGTTGGTGGATTCCAGTTTCATCTTTTTCCTCAAGCGCCTCTTTGAAAGATAAGTTACAATAAAAAGAATAAAAAACGATGAAAAGGAGGTACCGCTTATATCGGAGCGGAGGTTTCTTCACTCCCTTTGACGGCAGCTCTGACATTTTTAGTTAAAAAAATAATTTCTTTACCTGCATGTTTTAAGTCATTGGATTACTTCATTTTGTTGTTTGTCAAATGCTTGACAGGCAGCTAGAGAAACCTATGCCTGTGTCTGACTTCTGCAAATCCCTTAGATGATGATGTCACAGTAGGGCTGCAATACACAGTAATCACAACAGCAGAGAACCATTTTGGCTCTGATTTTCAGAGGACAAGAAAGAGGTGCTAGTGTAGGCTTTAGGATTCTAAGGGAGAGATAGGAGTTTGGTTGTGGGAGGGGCAGACTACAAAGATAAAAACCAAACAAATCAGCTTTGCTAGCAGCACTGATGCTAAGGCCATAGGGCTGTGTCTGGGGCAAAGGAGTACTAAAACTGTGAAAACACAAAGAACTTCAAGCATGACTAGAACCTGTGGTCTCTTTACCTTGCTATATCAAAGCACGGAAAAAAGAAATTCAAGCTTATTATTTTTAATTTTGTGGACGATGTTTTTTGCTATCTTTTGCTAGGCAAAGTGTGCACTATTAGGGTCTTCAAAGGACAGTGCTTTTACACGTTTGAGATAATGCTGAGTGAGTGACAGAACAATTTATTGTATTGAAATGTATTCCAAAGCAGCAGCATAAGGTAGAGGGACAAAATATTTCTTCCAATAAACTTTTTTTTTTTTTTTTGTATTACTTGTGACAGCAGCTGTGAGGATGGCAGGGCACAGGGTACCTTATTGTAGCATATCCATTACATCCAATTGTTCATAGAACAGTAAACTTTGAAATTATAAGATAAAAAAGTAAAAGTAAGTTACAGATCCAAGATGGCGGAGGAGTAAGACGCCGAGTTCGAGTGCTTTGAACTGACTTATGCAATTTTCCTTCGATGGGGAGGAAAAGGAAACAACGATCCCAGAAACCCCCTGAGGCTTCGACTCCGGTCGGAGGACTTGTGCAGTCTTCAATAGCCGGCTTTTGCATTCCCTCGTCTGCTATGGCTTTGACGGATCCCTTGAATTTTTCTCTGGATCCGAGCTTAGAAGGGGTGGATTTGAGCCCCGTACAAGCGCTGCCAGTTCAGCCTGGAACCTGCCTTGCAGTGCGGCAACTGAGTGGTGTATCTCTACAGCAAGAGGTATCTGTGGCAGCGGGGGGTTCCCCTGCAAGGAGTGAAGCTATGGCAGTGGGTGTCGGAATCACTGCAGGAGGTCGAGTGGGATCTCCTTTTCCTTTTGGTAGCGGTGAATAGAAACAACTGACACCTAGTTTTTCCGGTACTTTGGGTTCCCAGCTTCCTGGGATTGTGGAAAAACTGGCGCGGGTAACTTTGGAAAGCTTGTGGGAAGCTATCGCTACTCTCCAACAAACCCTATTGCCTTTTGTGAGTTCTTTTTTCAGGAACTAGTGAACATCAAAGCTCAGTGTTCCTCAATGGATTCAGAGGTAACGGCCCATTCGAGTAGACTTTCTAGCTTGGAATCTAAGGTGGAAGACCTGGAGACCCTTAGAGCTGTGAATGAGAAGGACCGGACAGTTCAAGTAAGGAAAATTGAGTTCCTAGATAATCAACTTCGTAGGAACAATCTTAGACTCTTGAACTTTCCTCGGTCCCCTTTGATAGCTCCTATGGACCTGGTCCGTAAGTTTTTTATTGAAGTTCTTCAGATGCCTGCTGGTTCACTGCCACCAGTTGTGAGGGCTCAATATGTTTCAATATCTACATTTGAGTCTGGGAACCAGCGGGCGCTTGCTGCGGATTCTGGTCCACCTCAGATGGATTTATCAGAATTTTTGGAGAGTTCTTTGGAGGTGGTCACAAGTAGGGCCACTCTATTAGTTAATTTTGCCTTTGAATCTGACAGGAATACTGTACTTAAATTATACTTTCGTAAACTGTCGGTTACTCAGTTTATGGGCTCCCAAATACTAATTTTTCCTGATTTGGCTAGGGATACGCAAAAAAGGCGGAAGGAGTTCCTGGCCTTGCGCCAGAGAACGCTCGCCTTGGGAGCGTTGTTTAAGTTAAGATATCCCTGTAAGTGTATGGTTAATTTTCAATCTAAACAATATATCTTTTTTGAGTCCAGACAACTGCTACAATTTCTTTTGAGTAGGGAAGAGGGAGGAGGTGGGGAAGCTCCCATATCGGCTGCCATATAATGTCATCTATGCTCCTATGATAATGTTATTTGTGTGGTATTGGTTTTACCAGTATGTTTTATTTCTTTTTCTTGGATCATATTGTGGGGCAACGTGTTGTGGTCTATTCCAGGATTGTTTCTTCTTCCTTTTATAGGATTGACTTTGGTCTTTCTATGTTTTTTCTTTCCTTTGTTGTTAAATCTAATTCTGATTCAGACTGTATTTTCTGGATTGTATTGCAAAACTTTATAAATAAAAAAAAAATAAAAAAATGTAAAAGTAAAAGGCTGACGTAGAGGTGCAGTCCCTGCGAATACACCAGTGCCACTGGAGTTATAGAAACATAGAAACATGATGGCAGAAAAAGACCACATGGCCTATCTAGTCTCCCCTTCCATATCAATTACAATAGTCCCCTTTTCTCCTTTAGAGATCTTCTGTTTTTGTCCATTGCTTTCTTGAATTCAGACAAAGCACAATTCAGCAAGGGGCACATCTGGGCTTCTGATCTGCCCTGAGCAGGACGTGCCCATTCGGACCCAATTCTGCACTATGGGAGCCAGATGTTCCCATGGGTGCAGGATCGGACCCTGAGACAACCCGGCATGCCTCTGCATACCTGCAGGGACATCCTCCCCACCACTCAGTCTGCCCACCACAGTGCTGTCCCTGCCACCCGATCCCCGATGGGGGCCTCCAGGACCTGGATCAGGTTGTGGGGACCCACTGTGGGTGGCCTTTTGCTCTGGTAAAGGGGCTGCCGGACTCCGGGAGGGAGCTGCCAGGCAGGAATGAGGGGAATTCCATGCTTATTCCACCTCAGAGGTGAGGGCATCCACCCTGCGATCCCTGGATGTACAGGGCTGTTACTGGAATCAACCCTGTATGTCGGGGGTCGGTCCTGCTCATGCTTTGCCCACTCTCTGCCCCCATGCCATCCCCATTCCCGCATCACGTACAGGGGTTCTGTGCGTGCAGGGGAACCAGGATGCGGCATATGGCTAAGGCGGATAGCGGGGCTGGACATCCTGCCAGGATTCCAGCCCCGCTATTCGCCTTCCTGAATCAGGCTCATACTGTCCTCGTCTCTACTACCTCCAGTGGGAGACTATTCCACGCATCTACCACTCTTTCCATAAAACATATTTCCGCATATTACTCCTGAGTCTATCCCCTTTCACCTTCCTCCTATGCCCCCTTGTTGCAGAGCTTGCTTTCAATCGAAAGAGGCTCTCCTCTTGTGCATTTATGCCACAGAGTTATTAATCCAGGCTGAAAACTCATCTCTTCGCTGCTGCCTTTGGATCTTGACTCACCTGATCTCCTTTTTCTTTTTCTTTCACCCTTGTTTTATCCCTGCCTTCACCTTCTGTGTTGTCTGTCCTGACTAGATTGTAAGCTCTGATGAGCAGGGACTATTTCTTACATGTCTGTGCAGCACTGCGTACGACTTGTAGCACTATACAAATGCTCAGTAGTAGTAGTAGTAGTAATAGTAAACGTCTATCATATCTCCTCTATTTCTAACATATACATATTAAGATCTTTAAATCTGTCCTCATATGCTTTACAACGAAGATCACTAACCATTTTTGTAGCCACCCCCTGCATCAACTCCATTCTGTTTATATCTTTTTGAAGGTATGGTCTCCAGAATTACACACAATACTCCAAATGAGGTCACATTAGAGACTTATACAGAGGCACTATAACCTCCTTTTTTCTGCTGGTTATTCCTCTCCCTAGGCACCCAAGCTTCCTTCTGGCTATCACCGTTGCCTTTTCTACCTGTTTAGCCACTTTAAGATCTTCAAAAACAATCATGCTCAGGTGCCACTCTTCTTTTGTGGACAGAAGTACTTTGCCCCTATCCTGTACCGCTCCCTTGGATTTATGCAGCCCAAATTCATGGCCCTGTATGTTTTAGCATTAAATCTCAGCTGCCAAATTCTTGACCATTCTTCAAGCTTAGCTAAATCCTTCCTCATGGTATCTACTCCTTTCTGGGTGTCTACTCTATTCCAGATTTTGGTATCATCCATAAAGAGGCAAACCTTACCCGACAGTCCTTCCAAAATATCACTAACAAAGATGTTAAAAAGAATCTGACCAACATCCTTCTCCTCAGAGTGAGTTTCATTTACCTGTACCCTTTGTTACTACCCACTCAACCAATTTCTAATCCAGTCAGTCACTTTAGGGTCCATCCTTAGGGTGCTCAGTTTATTAATAAGTCACCAATGTGGAACGTTATCAAAGACTTTACAGAAATCTAAGTACACCACATCTAGGGCTTCCCCTCTGTCCAGCTCCCTGGGCACCCACTCAAAGAAATCAATCAGATTTGTCTGACAAGACCTGCCTTTAGTAAACCCATGCTACCTCAGATCCTGCAGTCCATTGGACTCTAGACACCTCACTATTCATTTTTTTAACAGTGCTTCCAATAATTTACTCACCACAGAGGTTAGACTAACCGGCCTGTAGTTTTCAACCTCATCCTTACTCCTGCTTTTGTGCCTTTCTTCAGCCCTTTGGAATCACTACCAGCTCTCATGAAGCACTGAAAAGTTTACTCAGTGGAGCAACTAGAACATCTCCAAGTTCTTTCAATATTCTCAGATGAATTCCATCTGGTCCCATCGCTTTGTCTACTTTAAGTTGAGCTAGTTTCTCACGAACACAGTCTTCTGAAAATTGTTCAAGATGTCCCTCGCTTCTGTTCCTGTTTGTGGGTGTTTTCTGAGGTCCTGCTCCTGGTTCTTCATCTGTGAACACAGAACAGAAATATTTGTTAAGCAATTCTGCTTTATCCTCATCAGCTTCTACATATTCTTCCCCTCCACCCTTGAGTCTGACAATACCACTTTTGCCCTTCCTCTTCTCACTAACCTATCTGAAAAATGTCTTATCCCCCCATTTTATTGCACTGGCTATTTCCTCCTCTTTTTGAATCTTTGCTTTCCTGATTACTTTGCTAGCTTCTCTAAGTTTTTCCAAATATAGATGTCTGTCTTCCTCTCTCTGTGATCTCTTGCATTTCATGAAGGACTCCCTCTTTTTCTTCACTTTTTCATCTACCTCTTTCGAAAGCCATAGCAGTCTCCTTTTCCTTTTACCTTTATTTACCATTTTAACAAAAAGGTTTGTTGCCCTTAAAATATCTCCTTTCAGTTTTGTCCACTGTTTTTCAACATCCCGCAGCAGTTCCCATCCCGCTAACGACTCCCTGAAGTATTGACCCATCTTGGCAAAATTAGTCTTCCTAAAGTCTAAGACCCTCACCTTTGAATGGATTCTAACAGCCCTAGTCCTAATACTGAACCACACCATCTGGTGATCACTGGATGCAAAATGATCTCCTACTATAACATCAGAAACACTTTCACCATTGGTAAGCACCAAGTCCAGTATGGCCCCTTCACATCTGGGGTCTGTTACCAATTGCTTGAATACTTCTCCCTGTAGAGAATCCAGGATCTCTTTACTTCTACATAATACTGCAACAGGAATGTGCCAATCAACATCTGGCATATTGAAATCCCCTATCAGTAGCACTTCCCCTTTCCTAGCAATGCTGCGTATGTCTTCAATTAACTCCCTGTCCACCTCTTCCTCTTGTGAGGGAGGTCTGTATATCCCGCCAATGCAAATAGATTTCTCTTTCCCTCTTTCTAGTTTAACCCACAATGCCTCCTCTATCCCTTTTAAGCTCTGTAATTCCAAAGCTTTAATAGTATTTTGTATATATAGTGCCACTCCTCCTCCCCTTCTTCCTACCCTGTCCTTTCTGAATACAGTATAGCCAGGTATAGTTACATCCCAGTCATGGTTTTCTGTGAACCGTGTTTCTGTAACTGCCACTAAATCCAAGTCGGCCACTCCCACCAAAGCTTCAACATCAGGGATCTTATTCCCCATGCTACGGGCATTTATACACACTGCTTTCCATATGTTACCCCTGTTACCCATTTCCATAAAGGTATTTAATGCATCACTTACCCAGGGGCTTTTTTCACCCATCCCCAATGAATCTAGTCCTTGCAAGACAGTTATTACTTTACACTAGTGAATTTCCCCTTTTGCAATACAGCACCAGAAAAAGAAATTAGCTATTAAAAATGAAGACCAAAACCCCTTTAAGAGCTCTCAGGCAGAGAGCTTGTATTTAAAAGCCACACAGTACTACTTTGCTTGCAGTATTACCTTGCTTGCAATGGAGGCCCTGACTCATTATAGCTACACATGCAGCATAGCTGGTGGGCAGTGGGCTAACATATCCCCCTCACACTGGTCCTCTCAAGAGTATCAGCAGAGGCATGCATCTTTAGCTGGTAGGCACTGCGGGGCAGAGCCGAGGTATATCATACTGCTTAGTAAGGGTATGTTTAGAAAGAAGGGAGAGAAGGTGAGAGCAGCACTGGCACTAATACGCAGAAAGAGACAAGGCATTCCCAGTGTATGGTTATAGGCTCCGTTAGCCCACTGCCCATGCTAAGGAGAGATATCTTTAAAAGGAACATGGAAAGAGCTACAGTTTCTAGTGCAACTGTGGAAGAACAAGTGTCTGAGTCCAGTGTCATCTTCACAGAGGGACAAAGGGAGATTGACACAGTTCAGGGTAGGGGGACACAAGAGAAGCAGAAGGTGAAGACAACTCAGCCTCACGGCAGGCTCAGTGTATTCCCTGCTGAAAATGTGTGGAAATGGTTTTGGCAGATACAGAATCTGAGGGATCCACATGAGTGGGATTCACTCATCATCAGATGTTGAAAGTTTACTGGTTGAGGAGGCTGTTGAAGAGGTTGTTGTTATCATGCCAACTGATGAGAAAGTAGAAAGGACAATAGAGACTGGGAAGGATGCCGCTGGCCTTTTATCCTCTCCTCTTCCCCCAGCCACAGGTTCAGCAGCAGCACCAAGTGCAGCCTCCCCCCCCTAAAGAATTACAGAAGACATTTTGCAAAACCTCATATGTATGGAAGCAATTTAAAATGCTTGATATCCTGAAGTATGCATAATACAATTACTGTAGGCAGCACATTAGCAAAGAGAAGCAGATGGGTCACCTTCTAAAGAGTGGCATGCTGCATCATTTGAAAAATAGCACCCTTTCCATTCTCAGTACAAAGAAGGAGGCTAGCCCTGTACTGGAGACTCTCTCCAGAAGTGGAAATAGCAGTTATGGGAAAGATACAGGAAAAATAAAATCCTCTTCCACCAGTCAGATGCATACAGTGGGACCCATGAAGCAAGCCACCATGGAAGACATAGGGCCATGTTCGTTAGTACTGCCACAGGGCAGGTGGCAGGCAGCATCAAGGGCATTGACCCAGTGCATCAGAGAACTTATAGTCCAGGATGACCATCCCCTGAAAATGGTTGAGAACATGGGGCTTAAGAGGCTGATGCATTTCTTAGGTCCCCCTCACCAAGTGTCCTGCAAGACAACTTTTAGTAGGCAGATGATCCCCAGCCTGAATAATATGTTGCATCAGCAGCTGAAGGCAGAGCTGGCAAAAGCAGAGGCTGGTACCGATATCTGTGACCTGCAGATGAAAAGAACTTTTGCTCTGCATTGCAGCTATACTGAAGGGCAGCTGCCCACACTCTTGTCTTTCATGTGTCTACTAGTTGTGTTTTTGACAGTTAACATGACACTTCAGTCTCTCTGGGATTGTGCCTATTTCCAATGGCTATCTTTCATCTCCCCTGCCAAAACACAGTATCAAAAAGCAAGAAAAAATAACTGTTATAGTTTAAGAGATTCAAAGGGAGAGAAGGCAGCATTCCAGGCAAACTGGGGCAATTTCTCCAAATGGGTGCACTTTGTGCATACCAGGACAGTCACAAACATCACTTCTAAGCCAGGGTAATAGCAGTACATTATCTCCTTTTTATTTGCAGAAGTCTACTTAACTGTACTGAATCCTCTTAACTTTTTCATGAATTTCTGCGGTTTATCTCCTGCCACAGTGGGTCCATGAACACGCTCACCATGGCTTTTATCTGTGGCAGGGATGCTATCTACATCTGCAGTGTTTGCACTATGAGGGGGGGGGGGGGCTGATAAATCTCTGGCCTTGTAACAAAACAGAAAGCTGCAGGGAGGGCCAGCCGTCCATTGAGCAAGAATGTTTTTTGCACAGGGCCCCGCGTTTCAGGGGGCCCCGCGCAAAGAACATTCTGCTTTTTTTTCAAAATTAAATTTAAAAAAAAAAAGCTGGCTGCTACCACTGCCGCCGCGACAGTGGCAGAATGGAGTGTCCCGCGGGGCCCCCTCTGCCCGGATGAGTCCCTCCCTCCCTCTGCGACGGCTGAGCCCCTCTGTGCCGGCTTTCAGATTCGCGAAGGGAGAGTGTCTCCCTCGCGTCTCTGTTAAGCCTGCAGGGGCAGATGGGAAATTTTGCATCAGCCCCTGCGGGCTTAACAGAGAAATTTCCCATCAGCCCCTGCGGGCTTAACAGAGACGCGAGGGAGACACTCTCCCTTCACGAATCTGAAAGCCGGCACAGAGGGGCTCAGCCGTCGCAGAGGGAGGGACTCAGCCGGGCAGAGGGGGCCCCGCGGGACACTCCATTCTACTGCTGCCGCGGCGGCAGCAGCAGTGGTAGCAGCCAGCTTTTTTTTTTTTTTTTTAAATTTTCCTTGAGCCGATGGGGGGGGGGGGTTAGGATTGGTAATGGGCTGGGGGGGAGGTTAGGACTGGTAATGGGCTATGGAGGGGGTTAGGAATTGAATTGAGGTGGGCTGTGGGTTGATGGGGGGGGGTTAGGACTGGTAATGGGCTATGGGGGGCTAGGACTGGAAATGGGCTGGGGGGGTTAAGACTGGAGGTGGGCTGATGGGGTTAGGACTGGTAATGGGCTGTGGGCTGTGGGCTGTTGGGGGGGGTAGGACTGGTAATGGGCTATGGGGGGCTAGGACTGGAAATGGGCTGATGGGGGGGTTAAGACTGGGGGGGTTAGGACTGGTAATGGGCTGGGGGGGTTAGGACTGGTAATGGGCTATGGAGGGGGTTAGGACTTGAGTTGAGCTGTTGGGGAGGGTTAGGACTGGTAATGGCCTATGGGGGGGCTAGGACTGGAATTGGGCTGAGGGGGTTAAGAATGTAGGTGGGCTGATGGGGTTAGGACTGGTAATGGGCTGTGGGCTCTGGGCTGTTGGGGTGGGGGTTAGGACTGGTAATGGGCTATGGGGGGCTAGGACAGGGAATGGTCTGATGGGGAGCGGTTAGGACATGAGGAGGGCTGTTGGGTAGGGTTAGGACTGGTAATGGCCTATGGGGGGCTAGGACTGGAAATGGGATGATGGGGGGGGGGTTAAGACTGGAGGTGGGCTGATGGGGTTAGGACTGGTAATGGGCTGTGGGCTGTTGGGGGGTTAGGACTGGTAATGGTCTATGGGGGGGGGTTAGGACTGATAAGGGGCTATGGGGGGGGCTAGGACAGGGAATGGGCTGATGGGGAAGGGTTAGGACTTGAGGTGGGCTGATAGGGTTAGGACTGGTAATGGACTGTGGACTGATGAGGGGTTAGGACTGGTAATGGTCTATGGGGGGGGGTGTTAGGACTGATAATGGGCTATGGGGGGATAGGACAGGAAATGGGCTGATGGGGTTAGGACTGGTAATGGGCTGTGGGCTGTTGGGGGGGGTTAGAACTGGTAATGGGCAATGGGGGGTTAAGACTGGTAATGGGCTGTGGGCTGATGGGGGCTGTCTGGTAATGGGCTATGGGGGGGTTAGGACTGATAATGGGCTATGGGGGGGCTAGGACAGGAAATGGGCTGATGGGGAGGGGTTAGGACGAGGTGGGCTGATGGGGTTAGGACTGGTAATGGGCTGTGGGCTGATGGGGGGGTTAGGACTGGCAATGGGCTGATGGGGTTAGGACTGGAAGTAGGCTGATGGGGGTTAGGACTGGTAATGGGTTATAGGGGGGGCTTAAACTGAAAATGGGGTGATGGGGGATTAGGACTGGAAGTGGGTTGATGGGGGGGCTAGGACTGGTATTGGGTTGGGGGGTTGCTAGGACTGGAAATGGGCTGATGGGGGGCTAGGACTGGAAATGGGCTGATGCAGGGACTAGAAGGGAATGGATGCTGGGTGAGGCTGGAACTAGAAGGGAGCTGATGTTGGGGGAGGATTAGAATGGGATGGGGCTGGGAGAGTAAAATGGAGAGGGGAAAAATATTTTGTGTGGGAGGGATGAAAAATCTACAATTGGCCGGATATTGGAAGAGTAAGTGGGGATTGAGGATGGATGGGTAAAATTTGAGTGGATGAAATAGGAATGAGGAAAGAGCAAAAGGAGAAAGATTAGTATGTTAAAGCAGATGTAGAGAGAGAATGGAAAAAAACTAGGAGAGAAGAAAGGACAAATGGACAGCAGACGATGGGCAGTTAGCAGAAGACACAAAGAAACCAGAAGAAAGTGGCTGGAGCAATTGCAGCTTAAAAAAAAATGCACAAAAGGTAGAAAAATATCTCTTTAATTTGAATTTATTAATTGGAATATGTCAGCTCTGGGAAATGTGCATCATTAACGTCTGCGCTTTGTTTAGTACAAGAGGAAATTAATTTATAGTTTTATTTCTACAGTGTTGTTGTACATTCCAAGTTTGGCTTTTGGGGTTCTGAGTTTAACTATTGTCTTCCTATTTCTAAATTGTGATTCCTTGTTTGGTGATGGTCTATGTTCTGCATGTGTAATTGAGCTGAGATATTCTGTTTATGTAATTCCTATTTGACATTGCCACTTGTTCTCTTTCCCCAGTAGGTCATGTATTGTTATTCTCTGAAATCTATTGGTTTAATATTTGCAGTGTTTCCTTTTGATAGGTAGAGTATGGTGCTTTGTGAGTCCTGGTAGTGCTGTTAGGATACGGCGGGTTTGCTATGGGTTCTAAATGGGCAGTGTTTGTAGTAGTTCCTAATGTGTCTGGCGGTTGGCACTGGATTATGGTAATGTAGAAATCTTTTAGTCTTTCTTTATCCATACACTCATTAAGAGGCATGTTTACTAAAAGTTAGTATATGGTAACATTATGCAAATATGTATGCAAATGAGGTCTCTTATGCAAATGAGGCCCTGCACCGATTCTACGCACATGGCCCCGCACCCCCCTTGGGCCGCCCCTGGCTGCAGGCACACTTTAGTTCCAGAGGTCCCAATGATCTCTCTGCAGAGAGATCATTCGAACTTCCGGAACTGAAGTATATCCATAGCTTTCTGCTTTGTTTCAAGTCCTGAGACTTATCAGCCCCCCTTTGTATCACAGCCACTATCGTTAGCCCTAGTGCATAAGCTTCAGGTGGCCACCTTTTTATCCTGGGCTACACGTGGTCAGTATGTATTTTTCTTTTTCGTTCCTACCATACTTCAATTGCAGTGTCGTCTTGCTGAGATTTAGTATAGATGTTATACAATGGGGTCACCATGTGAAGCTACTCAGTAAGACTCGAGGAGGGAACTTTATTCTCTCCACCTAAGAGATGCACATCAATTCATCAACAACTGTTGGTGAATTTTTATATTGCACATCCCTTTGAATCCATCTGCTGTGGGAGGACAGTGGTGGTCCTTTTGCATTTTGGAATTCTCCAGATCCCTCAGACCTCATGATCATGACCCCCCCCCCTTACTTCAGGTGGCAAGCCATAGTGTTGACCCATCAGCAGAAGGCTATCGCTAAGTGACTGCAGCACATCATGTAAACATGACCTACTGGCTTCCTCTGCCGCACTCTCACTGGCAGATGCTCTTCAAGATCTGGAAAGAGAGTAAAGAATTTATGGACTCTCTCTGTACTAGGGGAAACTGTACCAGAGAAGAGCCCAGTATGGGATGGTCACGCCTTCCCTAGCCTCTGGGGCTCTTCGTCAAAGGGACAAAAGTCTGGAGGCACATGCAGCAGAACTGTGTGTGTATTGTACATGTAACAGCTGTTTTGGTCTACTATTTTGGGACTTCTGGGAAGGAGATGAGACCAGATGTTTCCTCATGTTCTGCTCTTAAAATGTGAAAAACTCTCTGTCTCAGCTTATCAGATCCCACACTCTGCAGCAGGAGTTAAAGAGGAGTTCTGAGGCAGAGTGAATGCTAGTAACAGGCGGCTGTGTGTCACTGCCAGTCCTGGGCCCCCAAATGAGTGAAGTGTTGATGGGACTGGTTGGAAGGCTGGTAGAGGTATAGAGGCCGATTCCATACTGACTGTCCAGCCCCTGTATGGCTGATCAGAATCAGGGCGTACAGAGGTAGACCTGATTCTGATCCTGCAGGGGTTAGACGTGCCCGTGGAATCAGAATCAGGTCTATGGCCTGGACATGTAGACCGGGCCCTTATTCTGATTGGCTGCATGCCCAGCCCACATACCCAGCTAACTCAGCCAGGCTCTTGAATGGAGCCGCAATGCAATGGTGTCCCACCACCATGGCACCGCGGCTCCATTCAGGAGCCACAATCCCCAGCCAACAGCGACACCATCCTTTCCCCACAGCTCGACCCCCCGATCTGGCCTCCCATAGCCAGAGTTGGGCTGGGGGATCCCCCTGCACCCCTCACCTTCTGTCTCTGCCTGGCGCCATGGTTTCCTGATGTCCAGGGGGACTCCGAGGTGGAATAAGTCCCCCGTTTCTGTGGCCAACCCCAGATGTACTGGGCTGGCCTCAGAATTGGCCCTGTACATCCGGGCCACTCTCCACCCACCATCCGCCCTCGCTCCACCTCTGTCCTACCTCCTCCCTCCCACAAACAGAGCTCCCCGTACAAATCACCTGTTTGTATGGGGAGCTGTATCTGCAGCAGGCTGCCCAGCCATTTAGCGGGCCTGGACGTCCAGACCCACTAAACGGAGTTCAGAATGCCCCCCATAATGTGCATCTCCATCCTGTTGCTGTTCATGGTGCTGCATCTCTGTTTGCTGTCCCTTAAATGCCAGGTTGATTTGTCACCACCCTTCTAGCTGTGTGGCTCTGTGACCCGGTGTGCTTTGGCTTTTCCTCAGCCACTCCTCTTCATCCTCCTGCTTTGCACCTCTGTGGGGAGTCAAAAACTTGTGGTACTATTTTTCAGGGTATAAAATACACTATTTATTTAATTTTATTTATTTAAAAGTTTTCTATACCGCCTTTTTGAGTAATCAAAGCAGTTTACAATGGAACAAAAACATTACATTACAACATGAGAAAAATGTTTCAAATAAATAACAAAGAAATGATTGGAGAACATAATAATATGAAGATAATGAAAACATAAACTGAGTACATGACTCGAAGATGTAACTTATGTACATTGTAGCAAACCCCTACTCAAAGCATGTAGCGCTCAAATCCTTCCAAATACTTTTTTTGTTGGACTTTGCTCACCTATAAGGTGTTCCTTTCATTCACTTAGGTCCTTTTACTTTAATATATTGTTTTAAAATCACCCAGCAACTTAACACGTATGAGACTTCAGTTCAGTTCAGTCTTTTAGTGCTAAAGCTGAGCGAATCCCCAGTGTTGTCCCCATAGCATTATGTCTCGGACTCCCACAATCAATCCTTCTGACTAGTCCTGCTTCGAGGGTTAAGGGCAGCACCATATTTAGCCCTGTGCGAGCAGTGCGGCCACACAGAGTGCAAAGAAATAAGGGTGCATTTGCTCTCCCCTCAGCTCTCCCCTCCCCACGCTGCTGCCCTTGCTCTGCTTCTGTTTTTCATGTTTCTTTGGAGTTGGCGGCAGCAGCGGAGCGGACAGCAAATTGAAAAAACAAAAAATGTGGGTCTTTGCAATTTCCTGCTAGCTTGAAGGTCTGATCCCTCCCTCCTCTGTTGTATGCCTGAGTCAGAGAAGGGAGGGACCAGACCAGCCATTCAAACGCAGGTCTTTGCAACTCCACTCTTGAATGGCTAGTCTGGTCCCTCCTTCCTCTGACGCAGGCATACATTAGAGGAGGGAGGGATCAGACCTGCATGCTAGCAGGAAACTGGAAAGATTCACAATTTTTTTTTTCAATTTTATGTCTGTTCTGCTGCTGCCACCACCACCAAAGAAACATGAAGAGCAGCAGCGGCGCAAGGGCAGGCAGTGAGGGGACCCAGCTGGATGTGGAAGTGTAGGGTAGGGCAATGGGGAGATGCTGGGCATGGTGCAAATGGCAAACCTGTAGGAGGGAGGGGGTGCGTTAGATGTGCAAGTTGCACAGGGCACATTTATGGCTTGGTATGGCCCTGATTAAGGGTACACGTATCTGACTTCTGTCATTTTTATAAATCTTCATTTTTCACTCCTTAACTTTTTCAAAGTGCCTCCAATGGCATTAGCATCTTTCATGATCTGTCAACATTGGCTCAGTTCAATGTCCCAGCTCCTCGGTGATACTGGGGATTCACTCAACTTTAGCTCGAAAATACTGAATTGCCATCTCATACGTGTTAAGTTGATGGGTGATGTTTAAAACACTATATAAAAGTAAAAGGACTTAAGTGAATGGAGTCCGGTAGTCCAAAATAAACAAGAATAATGCAAAGCTGATAAACAAGACTTGTACCACTGATAAAAACTGAGAGATAGGAGATGTTTCCATGTTTATGCAAACTATTATTGATTCACACTTCAGTTAAACTCACAGGGTCATTTAGTCTAGTTTTGTGTTATTTTCCTGCTAGCAATATGTTCTCTATTCTATGTTGTGATTTATAGTATTAGTCCCTGATAAGAGGAAAGACAAAAAGGTTTATTCTGCTAAACAATCCCTAAACTTCACAGGAAGTTAACTGGAGATAAGGACAATACAAACTACACTGGAGATCAAACCTGGCTTGTATTGGTGAGATACTGCATTGCACTATCTGTGATCAAATAGGCTGGTCCTGAAGAGCTTTGCTGAGTCTGCATATTTATCCTATTAGGTAGAAAGATGCTGGCTATTTTTCTTAAGGGCATCTGATCTACATTTTTAAAAGACTGCTTTCAGCATTAGCTATAATATGGTCTGCGTGGAGCTGAAGAAAAGGGCAGTCATGCAAACAAGACATAAATATGGATCCTGCTAATGACTGTACTGGAAGGAAGAGAAAAATAGGTGCACATCGGGAGGGCGATTACAATAAGGCACTTAGGATGCAAAAGCACATGGATACATATGTTGCAGCTATCTTCTAAAGACAATATATGTGCCTACTGTATCTTCCTTTACAAAAAATACCTCCCTAAAAATTGCCACTCAAAGTGACTGCTCCGAGGCAGAAGTAACTTTTTGCATACATCTTCCAGGAGAAATCAGAGCCTATGCATGCATTTCATTAAGGAGATACATAAGTGCCAATGCCACCCCCATTTCCCCATTCTCCAACCTGGGAGTGCCTACACATAAAACGTAGGTGCTAGTCAGTCCATATTCAATTGCACTATAGACAGAGTGCCACTTACAGACCGCTTCAAGACTATCTGGAGCGTGCTGGTACAGTCCATGGGTGGAGATAGAGATTATCCGTATAGTGGCCATATTCAGCATTGCTGGTTAGAGTGGCAGGCTAGAATCAGGGGAGCCAGAGTTCATATCTCTGATGCTCCTTGTGATCTTGGGATAGTCCTTTAACCCTCCATTGCCCCAGGTACAAACATAAGAGTGCAAGCTCTCTAGGAACAGGAAAATGCTTACTGAGTATCTGGATAACATAGGACAGCAAAAAACCAGCCATAACGCTCTCTGTATTGTGGCAATGAATATAGATGCCATATTGATAATAGTGACAATGCAATATCCAGATTATCAGCATAGGCCACTAGCCAGATATCAACATTGGATATCCAGGATAATTTTAGCTGCAGTGGCCAATGTTTAAAATAAATAACACTGATCAACACAGCTCACTATTTATTTTATTTATTTATTTAACATCTTTTTTTTTTTTTTTTTTTTTTTAGAAACTTTATTTAGGTCCACCATCTCATACAACAACATTACAACATATGGCACCACGGGGAGTGTGCACTCTTCTCCCCCCCGTGGGCATCAGTAAGAAGACACTATGGATGGACATTTTACAGTATATCCCCTTTCCAGCCCTCCCACCCCCCCCTACCCACCCACTCACCCCCCCCCACTCCACTTCTCGTTAATAAAATCAAATAATCGCTAAGAACTTCATGGCAGCTGTCGATCCGTCATTGGACCAGTCCCGTTTAGCTCCCCCCCTGAAGGACTGCATTTCGGGCATGGGCCCCTAGTTGTTGAATATATGGCTCCCAGACCGACAGAAACACTGTCCATCGCTTGGCACTGCCCCGCGCCATCCAACGCTCTGTCAGCATGAGTTGGTGGAAGCTATTCCGCCATTCACTAAAGGTAGGCAGTTGGCGTTCCCTCCACAAACGAAGGATCGGTCCCTTACCCACCAGACAGGCCTTCCGCACAAGCAAACACTCGCCAGATGTTGCGGGGCATGGGGTCGGCAGCTGGTCAAGCACTACCAATAAGGCTGTCCAGCGAAGCTGACATTGAAGCACTGTGCGGAGAAATTTGCATATCCTTACCCAATAGGCCCGCACTCCTCGGCAGCCCCACCACATGTGCAGTAAAGTGGCCAGAGGCTCCGCGCAGCGCGGGCAGGATCCGTCCGTCTCCAAACGGCTGCGGTACGCCCGCCTCGGCGAGAAATGAGCCCTAGTCACACATTTAAATTGAATCTCACGCCAGCGCGCCCCTTGCACCAGCCTTCCAATCCGCTTCAAGGCCATCAGCACCAACCCTGGCGGCACATCTCCTCCCAGTTCAGTTGCCCATGCTTGTTCAACACTACTATAATCAGGGAAAGGGCGGTATGGCTCCAGAGAGCATCGGAGATTAGAAATCGAGGGTGGGTGCTCTTCCCCTATCTGGAAAAATTCCAAAATGCGAGCAGAGCGCGACGCCTGTAGCGAGTCACGTGGGAGGGACGCCACATAGTGGGAGGCCTGCATGTATGCGAAACAGTGCGAGTCAGGGAGACCATATTCCCGACTGAGCGTCCGGAACGATTTAGAAGATCCCTCGTGATCGACCAGGTGCCCCACTGTCCGGATGCCTCGTAGCCACCAATCCCGAAACACCGCAGTCTCAGAACCGGGAGTGAGTGAACTGAGCATTCCCCTGCAGCGGCAACCAGCTAGACACCTTCCATTCAGCATGCCAACAATTGTTAAGTTGTTGCCAGGTACGTCGAGTCGATACCACTAAGGGACTCTGCCGATGAGAAGCTAGGAAATCTTTGTGCGAGCCATGGAGGATCCCTAGGAGGGACGCAGGAGCTACTAAACACTCCTCCAACGCCCTTGGAGTATATATTTCCGTCTCCCCTAACCAATCCCCAAGGTGTCTGGCTTGACAGGCCAGTGCGTAAGTTTTCAAATCCGGCAAGCCCATACCCCCTTCCCTCCATCTACCAAGTAGTCGAATCCACGGGACGCGCGCCCGTTTTCCCCGCCAGAGAAATCTCTTTAGCAAAACTTCCATTTTACGCAGGTCACGACTTAGCAGCCAGACTGGCAGGGTTTGCAGCCAATACAAAATTCGAGGTAGTATGATCATCTGTATCGCCGCTATCCTCCCCGTTAGCGATAGCGGGAGGGGTTCCCATGCTTTTAATTGTATTGTCAGATTCCGCAGAATCCGATCTAGGTTGCGCCGATATAGATCTTGGGGGTTTCCGGTCAGTGTGATTCCCAAGTAAGTAAATTCCTTCTCCGCCCACCTTAGTGGGAATGGGCCTCTCCAAGTACCGCCGAGGTGTCCTAGGACATCCACTGCTGCCGATTTGTCTTTGTTAATGCGCAAACCAGCAAAGGCTCCAAACCTCTGAAACTCATCCAAGAGCTTTTGCAGGGAGGCGGCCGGAGAAGTCAAATGAACTAACAAATCGTCGGCGAAGGCCGAGATTGTGAAGGTCTGCGACCGTAGTCGCACCCCCTGTATCCCCCCCGACATTGCGATGGTGCGAATCAGCGGATCTAAGGAGAGGACAAACAGTAGGGGCGATAAAGGGCAGCCCTGTCTCGTACCTCTTTCCAACAGAATATCGTGTGACAAGAGGCCGTTGCACAGTATACCTGCAGTCGGGGTAATGTATAAGCTTTTCACCATTTTACAAAACTCTGCCCCAATGCCATATTTTGGTAACAGTCCCCAAAGGTAACCCCAATCCACCCTATCAAATGCTTTTTCCGCGTCAAAGCTAATCAATAACGATGGGATATTGTGTGCTTGTACCCACTCCAATGAGGCCAGAATCTTCCGAAGGTTTCGGACAGCATGGCGGCCCCTTACAAAGCCCACTTGCGCTTCGTGAGTGAGATGGCCTAATACCCCCGCCAGTCGATCTGCCAGAATTTTCGCAAAAAGCTTGAGATCAAAGTTTAGTAGGGATATAGGCCGGTAAGCTGCCGCCTGTGTCGGGTCTTTCCCCGGTTTCGGGATCAGGGTGATATAGGCATGATTGCGCCCCCACCGAAACGCCCCCCTCTCCGTTCTGGTGGTAAAAACCTCCCGCAGCACTGGGCCCACGCCATCTGCGAGGATTTTATAGAATTCAGCACCGAGTCCGTCAGGTCCCGGCGTTTTGTAGCACTGGGCTGCGGCTATGGCGGATTGTATCTCCAGTGTGGTAGGGGGTAGATCAAGGGCCTCCCTTTGATCTGCCGTGAGTTGGGGCAGCTGCATAGCTGCGAGGTAATCCTGCAGCTCCTCCGAGGGGCCCAGCTGCCGCTTTGTACAGGTTTTGAAAAAAGTTCCGAAAAATCTCTGCAATTTCTACAGTCTCCCTATGGATACGTCCCTGATCACCTTTTAATGCCGCTACATGGGCCAGAACCCCGTCGGGCCCTCAAACATCGCGCTAATAGCTTGCCGGGTTTATCCCCGTAGCAGTGCAGGCGAAATCGATAAAACAGAACCGATTTCTTTGCACGCTGGTGTAAGAGCTCGTTTAATTCAGTTTGGGTTTCCCACAACAACTTCTTGTTTGGTGTCGTAGGCGCATGGGCACACCGCCGGCGAAGCTTCGTGGTTTGGCGTTCAAGTATTAAAATGCGCTCGGCCATCAATCGGCGCCTTCTGGCGGCATAACCTATGATTTCCCCTCGGAGTACCACTTTCGCCGTTTCCCATACTAATTCGGGATCGTCAGCGTGCGCATGGTGATCAGTGAGAAAGTCCGCCCATCGCTGACGTAGAAACTGGCGAAATTGCTCATCTGAGTAGAGCTCCAGAGGAAACTTCCATAGACGTGAGCGAGCCGTGTCTCGCCCCCAATGCAGGTCAATCCATACCATCGCGTGGTCTGAAATCTCCGAGGGGCCTATCTGAGCATCCTCCGTATGCGTAAACAAAGTCCCCGAGATCATTATGTAGTCTATACGGGCGCTGGTGCCATGGGCCCTAGACTGGTGTGTGTAGTCCCTATCTGAGGGGTGTATTACCCGCCAGGGGTCGATTATACCCAATCTTCGACAGAACCGCGCCAACAATTGAGAAGATACTACCCTCTCTCGTCCACCTCCTCTCTTAGAGGTGTCCAGGTCAACATCCAGGACTCCATTAAAGTCCCCTCCTAAGATCACAGGGCATTCCGGGAGTTGCTCCACCCGAGATGCCAGGTCATTGTAAAAACCCGGATCGGTCACGTTGGGACCGTAGAGGCCTCCCAAGATTACCGGTTTACCGTCTAAGTGACCATATACCAACAGAGATCTACCAATATTATCTGCAAGAACGGTCTCCTTTACAAATCGGAGTCTTTTATGAATTAGGATCACTACGCCCCCCTTGTGCCCCTGTGCGGGGGATCCCCAAACCTGGCCCACCCAACTCCGACAGAGCTTGTCATGCTCAAACCGTCATCTGGTGGGTTTCCTGGAGAAATGCTATGTCACATTTGTGGCGAGCCAGTGCCTGCAGTACCTTATATCTTTTGATGGGGTTTCCCAAACCGCAGACGTTCCAAGAAATTATCTTCAACGCGCCGGGGCAGTGCCAAGTTGCCACCACAGTGTCATGCCCAATCTTTCCAGAGGGACACCCCCAGCCTGGCGCCCCTCCCAAATCCGTAGTACACAGTACTGCCATCCGTTACCAAGCATTGGAGTATTCCTTACCCCTACCCCCTTTCCCCCTCGCCCTCCCCCCCTCTCTTCCCCCCCTCTTCCCCCTTCTCCCCCCCTCTTCCCCTCTCTCCCCCTCCTCTCCCCCCCTCTACCCCTTCCCCCTCCCCCCCTCCCTCTCCCACCTCCCCCCTCCTCAGCCTCACCCCCTCCACCCTTCCCCCATCCCCCATAATCCCCCCCCCGGGCCCCAGTCCCTGGCCTACTACCCACCTACCGAACAACTCCCAACCCCAATAAACAAACAATCCCCCCAACCACTACAGTCGAGGTCGGACTTCGTGCTAGGCGCATCAAGGCCGCCCCAGCCCCAACCCTCCTAAGAACTGGTAACTGTATATGACACCCCACACAGCAAACAAACATTTGAACGGCATTCCAACCATCAATTTACATCCCCACCAGGCAGCACAGAAATATAGGGGCATATACGGCCGCGCTATTTCCCACTGACAATAATAATAAATAAAAAAATAAAATAAAAGAGAAAAAAGACAGAACAATATGAAGCCACCCCCCCCCCTCCAGAGTCCCAAATTGTCAGTATTTAGCCCAGAGCACGGTCCAGAGCAAGCGAACCTGCACCAGTCGTGCCCGGCAGCCCATCTAGGCAAGGGATACCCGGATCTCCGCGGGGAGTTGCTTTTTAGGTCCAGTCCTCAGCCGCTTTCCTCCCGAACTGGAGACCCTGCTGATCCAGCACTCAAAGTGTCCAAAAACGATTGCGCCTCCCGAGCCACAGTGAAGGCATGACTGGTGCCAGAGTGGGATACTCGCAGGGTAGCAGGGAAGGCTAATGTAAACCTCATCTTTCTCCGGAACAGAGCAGAGCAAACCGGCGCAAACTCCTTCCGCTGAGCCGCTACAGCAGCAGAGTAATCTTGGAAGAGCAGGAGGTGGTGATTTTCAAAGTGTAGCTCTCGCTTTTGCCGGAAAGCCTGGAGGAGTTGCATCTTATGCTGGAAATGCAAAATTTTAGCAATCACCACCCGTGGCCGCGGGCGCGAATCAAGGCGCGGCCCCAATCTGTGCGCGCGCTCCACTTTCAGCTGGCCTACTAGTTCGTCTAAGCCCAAGGACTTGGGCAGCCAGGATTCGACCAGGGGCAGCAGCTGAGCATCGGTAGTTGTTTCCGGGATCCCTACGATCCGTATATTGTTCCTCCGGGAGCGGTTTTCAAGGTCCTCAATCTTCTCCGCTAAGGCTGCAAGCTGTACACGCTGCGCCTCGTGCTCTCTGGACCTGCAGTTCCCCTCATCTTCCAGCGTGGAAATGCGGCGTTCCACCTCCTCTATTCTTTGTCCCATTTCCTCCAGCACCGAGCTCACCGAATCCAGTTTGGTAAGTATGCGATCAAACTTTGGTTCTAAGAGTTTCACTACCTCCCTCGCCAGGCCGTCTGCGGCAGAATCCATGCTTTCCGCCCCCGGGGAGGCCGGGCTACCACCTCCAGGCATCGCGGCCCCAGCACGGGAAGATTTCTCCCGTTCCTTCTTCGGTGGTGGAGGCATTTTTCGCTGTGTTTTCGCTGCCACGGTGGACTACTTTATTAGGACTGCAATGCAGGACCGTGTCCCCCACCGTGTTCGGGTATTAATAGCAAAGTATAAGGGTGAAAGCTGAGGCGGCCCCGGAGCGAGCAGCGAGCACGTCCTCACTCACTCATGCGCCGCCGGAAGTCTCTCTATTTAACATCTTTTATATACCGCGCTATTTGTTTTCAGTGCGGTTTACAAGTAACAGAACTGCACAAGTAACAGAACTGCACACTATTGACCCATATGTTTTCTGAGTGACTGCTTTTATGTGTGTATACCCTCAGACACATAAAACGCTATTCTACATGTTCAAGTTGCTTACAGGTTACCTCGGTAATAGACACACGGGAGCAGACATAAATGGGAGTCAAATTAGCACAAGTTTGAAACTAGTGCTCATTAGCATCAATCGGCAAGGCTTCAGTCTTTACTGCTGTCCATTTGCATGTCATTCACATACATTTATAATTCAATCATTTAAAAATAGATTAAAGTGGAAAGTATATATTTCATTTACTGACTTCATGCTTGGATCAGAAATGGCTGGCAATAAGGCTTTTGAGAAGTTTCCTTGGGAACTAAAATATCAATTGGAGAACAGGTTGCTGCAGTAGGTGGATATGATTATCCAGGGAGGAGGGGAGAGGAAAAGACTTGCCCTGATTCTCATCTACTTCCTCTATAAATAGAAAAAATTATTTAACTCTTTTGGTGCTAAATTAAAAATTTTACATTTGTTCCCAGTGCTGAATTGTTTTACGAAAAATTAGTTATTTTTGCTAAATGTGCAAGCGTTGTTTGTAATCAGTCCTGACACAAATAAACAGTAATGGTATCAACATATATGTCTAAAACTAATGTTCAGTGTTAAGAATCTAAGGGGTATGTTCACTAAACCGTCTTAATGTGCACTCTGTGACGTTATCGCGTGATAAGGTACCTTATCGCGCAATAATGGTGCTTTATCAGGCGCACAGGTACCTTAGCGCGCGATAACACGCGCAGTGGCGCAAACGAGCACTGAAGGCGGAGAAAGGCTCCCGGAGGGCGGAGGAAGGCTCCCCAGGGGCGGAGAGAGAGGGTCAATGGGCGGAGAGTGGGAGGTGAGAGGCTCCCCGCACACTAACGCTGTGAAATCCGAGGCTCAAAACTAACGCCAGTGAAACCCTGGCATTAGAGCTGATTTAAAGCAAAAATAAACCATTTCCGTCTGCAGTGTACAGCAAAACCAGGGAAACCTACAAAAAGTGATACATGTGCATGGAACAAAAGGGCAAATAAATAGTGAAAATGAACAGAAGAAAATGTAAAAAAACATAACCAAGCTGGGCAATAGTGATATCAATGGGAAACATAAAATAACACTCCCAAGAAAGCTCCAAAAAACAAATATGAATTTTGGAAGGGTCTATGCTCCGTCCCCAAACAAGGTGAATGAGCCCACAGTGACATTGCGTTGCGCAGGGTTTCCGACCCCATTGGCCAGGTTTCCTATGGCGTGCACAAGTTCTGCAACAGCAGGGTGGGCATGTCGGAACGGGCAACTGGACAGATGCTGGAAAAGAGGACACAGAAGGCTTCAGGCGGCACATGCTGCAGTGCAGCTGGCCCACAGTGTGAAATAGGGTGATGCCTAGCTGGCCCATAGGAATGCAGAAACAGTAGAGCAGCCAGACAGCAACTGCTGAGGGCCCAACATGGGCACGAGTGTGCTTTTCAAGGTGTCACAGGGGATAGTATCCAGCAGGTCCCCCCAATGGCACGGAACATTGGTAGGCGGTGCTGGGGGGAAGCATGGACAGCTATGCAGGCACCCCTACCCCAGAACATGCACCATAGGCAGCCACCTACCCGCACACTGGAGGGCCTGAGACTGCGCTCCACCAGCATCACCAGCAGAAGGGCATGTCAGCATGGTGGCAGAGGGATACTGGTGGTGGATGGGGCAGTGGCAGCTGCCCAGAGCAGACCGTGGCTTAGCCCTGTGTAGGTGGGTGCCATGCACTGGTATCACCAGGGAATGCACTGTCTCTGTGGCAACATGGTGGTGCAGTGCGCCCAACCAGTGTGTTCAGAAGCAGAAGGTCACAGGTTCAAGTCCCAGCTGTGGTTCCTACCAACCCAGTCCCCATATTTTACCCACTACTAAAACATGCTAATACAGACAGAACCTTTATTACAGATGACGTAAACATGGCCAAAACACCTACATTTTACCCTACAGAGCACAGACACCATAAACATGTGCATTACCTAGAGCAGAGTTTCCCAAATGCAGTCCTGGAGGGCCAAACACCATTCAGGTTCCATGCTGTCTCTAATAAAGATGCCTGTGCTGCATTTCTGTGCGCCGCCCCCATGGTATGCAGATGTATCTCATGCATATTCATGAGGGACAGCATGACAACCCGAACAGTGTCTGGCCCACCAGGACTGAAGTCGGGAACCTCTGCCCCAAAGCAGCGGCCAACAGGGGCAAACAAACCCGCACCCACAGGCTCCATTATCCAATGCCTCCTGGAGAGTCAGGATGTTGGGCCCTGCATGCATCTCCTAATACTAGCACTTGCATACCTTAGCAATGCCACCCTAAACCTGGGAATATGGTATACAGCTATCAAAAGGTTGCTATGATTACTGGCAGATAGCAATTCCGAAGTTAAGTACAAATTTCAGAGTGAGCTGCATCATAGCAACCTTTCTGATATCTGTGGAGTGTGCTACAGGTCTTGTGTCTGACAGTGTTTACCACCCTGGGGGGTAACCCCACAGTATTGCGTACCATAGCCATGCCTGCACTGTGCCCAGGACTGGTGCGGTGGCCAGGGCTGCCAAACACCTCTGTAGTTGCACAATGCTGACATAGGTGTGGGGAGTGTGTGTCTGTCTATCCAGTGTGTGGTGGCTGCCAACACCCTCCACAGCCCACACTGCTAGCACTGTTGCCAGTATTGGCCTGCCAATATGCATAATGAGGAGCAAGGTACTATGGGAATAGCCTGGATAGGGTGGCCTACCCTGGATTCATCTGTACAGAGCATTGGGCAATGGCTTGAACATTGTAGTGCTCGGCCACCACCTGCACAGACAGGTTGGCCACAGCATATCCTGCTGGGAGGTCACTCTCACCCTGACTGAGCAGTGACCACGGCATGGCTAGGTTCTCCCATAGTGATATTTGTGGGTTTTCTTTTGGGGCCCAATCACTGACTTATCTGCTTGATGTGTATGCTGATGTCCCAGTTCTGGGTACATGCATCTCTTCCAGGAACATACATTTGGGTCTGCAGCTAGTATTTATTTATTTTACATTTCTTACATACTGACTTTCATGATATCAAGGTGGTTTACATTAAACAAACTGAAATTACATTGAACAGGGCATTATAACTTGGATATAACTATTTTACAGGGAACATGGGCAATTGAGGGTTGATTGGCTTGCCCAAGACCACAAGGAGCACCTGTGGGACTAGAAACCCCAGTCCTTCCAGCCCAAGGTTGCTGTCCTCTAGTGGGATTTGAACCCCTGACCTTCTGGCCTGAGGTACCTTGCCCGAACCCCTAGGCCACTCCTCCCTACATGTATCTCTTCCAGGAACATGCATTATGGACTAGCTAGCAGACTGTCTGCAGCTAGTATGTGTCTTGCTGGAACACCTTGCAGGGTGCAGTGGCTGGAGGCTTGCTGCTGGAGAATGTAAGATAGTGGTGGGGGCAGCTGAGCATTTCCAGTCCTACTGTCTGTCTGCTATTGCTTAATGGATGTGTACAGCTCTGGATTGTCTGCCCTGTAGGGTGTCTGTTCCCCAGCAGGACTGGGGTCGATGGTCCCCTCTACTGTCACCATTGCAGGAAGGTAGAATGTGGATCTGTTGGTGGGAGATCCTGTTTCCCACCCTGAGCCCCAGAGAGTGGGTTGTGTGGTGGTACATAATCTGCCTATGGGTCCAAACACCTCCCCCCCCTTCAGCTACATCATGTAACCATGGCACCAACACAGGATATGCACTATTCTGGGTGCATCATAGCCCATAAGGGCTAAACATGAATGAGAAATACAGAAGGACACAGATGTATCATAGGTGTGTCTACAGGAACTAACTATCACACACACAGTAACACTGATGGGGACCTGCAGCATAGTGCATTTTAGCCATGAAAGGTGCTGTGGACCTGGTGCTGGGTGCCCCACCTCACCCTCAGGGTGAGCACCATACCCGCACAATGTGAGGGTCTGTAGCTACTCTGTGCCAGTACCACACATGTTCAGTAACCCCTACCAGGCTGAGGTGCTGTGGGGGTGCACACAGTCAGTTCCCCCTACCAGGCCGAGGTGCTGTGGGGGTGCATACCCCATCTTGTGCTCATCTGTAGACTGCTGATTTGCATGTGCAGTAGATCATGGGTACGGGTGGGTTAACCCTATCTTGGTAACCAGAGCAGACAGTTTGTGTGGTGACGTGCAGTCCTTCTGCAGCCAGCCAGGGGTTTGTTAGCAGCGGTAGCCCACTGGTTATTTCACTGCCTGTGGAGCCAGAGGTCATGGGTTCAAACGCATGGTGGGGTTATTTGATAGGGCTGTCCAAGGCATTATCTATTTTTAATGTACATTAGTGCTGCCAACAAAAACACCCTCAGTGTACTGTAACCATAAGGCACCCCATAAGGTGCCTTTTCAGGTGTCCTCTAAAGCGCCTTATAAGGTGTCCTCTAAAGCGTCTTATAGGGTGCCCTATAGGGGACATTATAGGGTGCCTTGGCGGACAGTGCACTTTATAATGTGCCCTATGGAGTGCCTTATAGGGTGCCTTATGCGGCACCTTAGGTTACGGCACGTGAGGGTGTGTTTGCTGGCAGCACTAATTAAAATACAACTAAAATGCCTCAAACAGCAATAATTACACGTAAATGCTAATGCCTCAGCCAGCCTTATGCATTAGGCACACTGGGGGATCAAACTCATGACCCCTGTACTATCAGTCAGTGTATTTAACATTGTGCTACACCTCTGCTTCTGTGCTTACATCTCTGCACGCCTACTTAAGATTATCGCGCGTTAACGTGCTTAGCGGCATCTCGCCCGATAATGTGCACAGCGCACGTTATTGCGCGATAATCCCATTTTGCTACATTAAGACTGAAACGCCCACTCCTTTTATGGCATCCTGCACACTAACTCTGGGCGCACATTAAGACGGTTTAGTAAACATACCCCTAAGAAATTTAGCCAACCAATGTCTAACCATGTCACTGCAATGTTCGTTCTAGATTTTATAATTGTGAAGCATGTGGTAACGTTCAAACCATGTGGTAGCATGCATTGGGTCACCACACTGCTTACAATAAGTGTTGCACTGATGACGCTTAGTTTGTCTATTGCTGCAGATGACACAGTCTAGTTTGTATTTTTTATCCTCATAAGCAGTAGGGAAATGACGACCAATCATCCTGGCTGGAATGTCATCCTTGCATTTTCGTCCTTGAGCAGGGATCTGAACTGGAACATAGTCTGACAATAAACCATTGACAACCTGCTAATGAAAATTAGCCACATTCAGTGGTTGACCCTTGTTATGCTGTTTGTACAGTATGTAACAATTAGTAAGTGCTACTTCACGTATGCGATGATAGACAATGTGGTACCACTTCGAAGACTTGTGGCTGTAAGCATATGACCCGAGCATCTGGTCGAGACGATCGATGCCAACCATTTTCATATTGTATTCTTCTATTAGAACGGGCTTATCTAGCAATCGTCCTTCTGGTTTCCCTTTTTCTCGAATGATTTTATCACATGTGTTGTTAGTGTGAACTGTTGATAATGCTGTCACTCATTTGACATCATGCCAAACTACAGCAACCAAATTATCTGCCCAAACAAATACTGGGTCATCACCATGTTTCAGTTTCAGTTTCTCTGGTCGTAGTTGCAGAGGCATTTTCTTTCTGTTTATTCTTACAGTGCCACATGCACCAATGCCTTTGTTCTGCAATTGTATGAACAGGTCTGGTGATGTGTAATAATTGTTCATTTAAACAACATGTCCATCATTCTCGTAGCCATCAATCAACTGCAGAACTACTTGACTGATCAATGGACAGTCCTGCCTGGGAAAAGACGTTTTGCCAGTGTAGGTTATTATTTTCAAGCAGTATCCAGTATTGGCTTCAGCTAGAACAAAATCCTTTATATCATATTTTGTTGGCTTGTTTGGCATATATTGATGGAAATACAATCTCCCCTTATACTTTATCATTGATTCATCAATGGACAGGTCACGTCCAGTTTGGTAGCAGGTGCAATACGTCGGTGATGTAATGTCGATCAGTGGCTGAACTTTGTATAAGGGGTTGTATCTAGGTTCACCCCGACAACTTGCTGGTCATTCTTACAGAAATGCATAAAACTTTGAATCAAAATGTAATGGTCATGTGACATGACACGCCCAAAGCCACCTGGGGAAATGTCACGCGTGGACCAGTGCTCTTTGTAATTGAAATGCCAGTTCATACCCATCTCTATTTGCAGAGCAACAAAGCCTTTCAATTCATCTTTTGTTGTTACTTTCCATTTCCTAAAACGTGACTTTGGTGACATTTCACACCCTTGTTCAAGATAATGTTCAGCATATCTATTCGTCTCTTCAGCCATCAGTTCGAAGACAGTCTCTGGGAAAAATAGCTTGAAGTAGTCAACAGGTCTATAGTCAGTTGTATCAACTAAAACACGACGTCGCCTGGAAAGGTCTGGTAACCATGACGGCTCATATATATCCATATCTGGATAGTCATCCCATGCAATAGTTGATGGCACATGTTCTACACTGTCGTTTGTTTGGACAGCAGCCTCATGTTCACTTTCAGTTTCTACATCACCAGCATCAAAATCGATGTCTGATAAGTCAGAGTCTGAATCAGCAACAATATTCAGCACATCCTGAACAGAAAACTTTATTTTACCATCTTGTTTTGGATGCATTCCACTACATGACGCCATTGTAAAAGTACACTTCACAATTCCATAAACTTCACTAGCATGCTCACCAGTGCGCATGTGCAGGGGAACTAGGCCAGATTATTACTTACAGACCATAGCTGTACCAGACTACGGATAGCTATGCACATGCCAGGCGACATTTGTAGACTAATAGCCATCTAACGGCACCCTACCCTTAGATGTCGACTTTAGTCGACGTCAGCACCTGGCACCTTGAGTCAACTTTTATCAACATCCGCACTAAATTCTTTGTAGGATTTTACACTAGCTAATTTATTTTATGGAAATCCTGATATGCTCACAGCCACTGACAATGTCAGCCGTGCTGGGGATCAATGTCTTTGCATCTGGAAACAGAATGTGATTGGTGCATATGCAAAATAAGCTTTAATTGCATAGAAAAATGTGTGCATATATGTTTTATGATGTGTAACCCCAGTTCCTAGTTACATTAGCGGTCTGTTTTTACAGAGTAAAATCACAATACCCAAAAAACAACTCTGTATTCTAAACTGAAAGTAAGATGTTCTAGACAAAGGCTGTCAATGTAGATGTAAATGAGACATTATTTTATGGCAACCATGTGGTCTCAGTATCTCGGGGTACAAGTTTAAAACTTTAACTCATTACCCACGTTTATCACATCAATGACCACTGTAACTCCAGCTGCCTTATTTTAAATATTTTTAAAGTGATGAATTAAAAATGTCTCTATTAATATCTATAACAAATCGCTTAGCTTTGTTTGATGATGGATCCTGGACTTCTTTCACAACACTTCTTTAATGGCAAAACTTAAATGGATGGAGTTAATTTTTGCCATTAAAGAAGTGTTGTGAAAGAAGTCCAGGATCCATCATCAAACAAAGCTAAGCGATTTGTTATAGATATTAATAGAGACATTTTTAATTCATCACTTTAAAAATATTTAAAATAAGGCAGCTGGAGTTACAGTGGTCATTGATGTGATAAACGTGGGTAATGAGTTAAAGTTTTAAACTTGTACCCCGAGATACTGAGACCACATGGTTGCCATAAAATAATGTCTCATTTACATCTACATTGACAGCCTTTGTCTAGAACATCTTACCCCAGTTCCTAGGACATCATTACAGCTTGTTATTTTGAATGTGCTTCTCTCCTGACTCCCTTATTTTCCTCCCCTCTCTGAACAAGCACATCCATCTATAAGTCTGTCCTCCTACAGAAACTCCTCAAGAGCTTGACTGCCTGATTATTTCTGATGCAAACATGAGGTGAGTAAATATGAGGTACACCTGCCACTTATTATTATTTTTTTTTTTTAGAGGATTGAATAAGGACTGACTATAAAGAATGAAGGAGTAGCCTAGTGGCTAGAACAACTGCCTTGTACCCAGAAAATCAAGAGTTTGATTCCTACTAGCACTCCTTGTGACCTTGGGCAAGTCACTTTACTCTCCATTGCCTTAGAAGAAAAGGCCTGGCAACCTACTTTAGGTGATACATTACCAAAAAAGCTCAGAGGCAGTTGGGTTGTCAGGAATCAGCATTGACTTGACAGTGTTAAAAAAAGAAAGATGGATCATAGCCAGGGTTGATGACTGGTGGTAAGTTTGAAACATATACCTATTCAACCCCTTATAGAAGATCATTTTATAAACTTTTTTGTGCCTAAAACACAGCTTAAGGTGCTTAAAAGGGCTTCTATAAAAATAGATCTTGAGGGGCTGTTTTACTGTAGTGCACTGGGGTTTTGCAACTAACACAGGTTTATTGCAAAACCCAACATGTAGTATTTGCAACCACTCTGTGCTAACTACTGGGGGTGTGTCCAGCTTGTTCCTGCAATTGCAGCACTGAACAGTAACCTAATGTGCCACAGCGGCTTGCACAATTACTGCAGGTGCACTTAACCTGCACTAATTGCAAGGGTTGCAGGTAGCAGGTGGTGTTTATCCCTCACTAACTATGCAGTGTTCATCACACCCACTCCCCACCTCTAACCGTCTTCTTAACCACCCTAATGCGTGATTCACAGATAGTGCAAAAATTGGCCCCCGCTGTGTTGGCCCTGTTCTAACAGATACTGTGAGCCTCAAAGAGCACGTAACGTGTGAAAACCTGTGCTACCTTCATAGCACACCTTAGTAAAAGGGCCCTAAAAGTACACATGGTGCTAGCTGACATGTATTTCTAAAGCAGGTGTGCTCAGTGGAGGAGTTTGGGTGGAGCATGCGTGGTGTTGCGGTTTATGTGCTTGCTTTATAAAATACACCTGTATGCATGTAAAGTACACACTAGCATTTGCGGCTGCGTGAGAGTAGGCACAAGGTCTGCACCATCAATCTAGGCACCATTTCTGCAGGATTTCAGCTCGTATTTTATAAAGACCCATGAGTACCAATGTCTCTTTATAAAATAAACTAAAAATAGACACCTTCCTACCCTATTAACCTAGGCACTCTGTTATAAAATTACCCTTTTGCGTTTGCCAGAAAGTCAAAGCAGAATTTGCATGAAAATCACTGGGGCTTTTTTGTCCTATAGAGAATTAGAAAACATGCAAGAGTAAAACATCATCTGAAAACCTCAATAACATTTGAACCAGACCTAAAAGCACAAAGGAAGTTATGCTTCAGAGTTGCTTCTTTCTCATCAGCAATATTGTAGGTAGTCTAGGACAGGAACTTAGTAATTCTGTAACTGCGACAATTCTTGGACCGATTCCCAGTTTTGCCTCTGCCAGAGCTAACAAATCTTCTCTCTTACTGGAACTGAAGAATAAAACCAGTTATTTCTCAACCCAGTGGCAGAAAAGAAAGATATATCTAAGAGAGATTATGGAAAAAGATCTGAACAATAAGGATAATAAAATCGACTCACTAATGTATTTACATTAGTGCCAACAGTAAGAGGAGCCATGCTATTTCAAAGAAAATCTTGAAGGAGATCACCGGAGAGAAAAGTATGCATAATGTAATTTAGAAAGTCTGGACCAAATGTACTAAACATATTGCCCATGGTTATAAAATGGAAGAAAGTCCTCAATGCAACTGGGCTATAATTCAAAAGTAACCTTTAGAAGGTAATTCTAGAAGGCTTAGGCAACGTTTACACACATAACTAGAGATATGGGACCTGGGCGTGATTGTGTCTGATGATCTTAAAGTACTTAACAGTAGAGAAGGCGACAGGGAAATTTAGAAAGATGCTTGGGTGCATAGGGAGAAGAATGGCCAGAAGAAGAAAGGAGGTGATAGTGCCTTTGTAAAAGTCTTTGGTGTGACCTCATTTGGAGTACTTTGTGCAATTCTGGAGAGCACACCTTCAAAAGGATATAAACAGGCTGGAGTCGATGAAGAGGGTGGCTACTAAAATGTCTAGTGGTCTTCATTATAAAGCATATGAGGACAGACTTAAAGATCTTTAATGTATACTTTAGAGGAAAGGCAGGATAGAGGAGATATGATAGAGACATTTAAATATCTCTGTGGCATTAATGCACAGGAGAAGAGTCTCTTTTGATTGGAAGGAAACTCTGCATTGAGGGGACATAGGATGAAGATGAAAGGGGATAGATTCAGGAGTGATTTATTTTATTTATTTATTTATCTGTATTTATATCCCGCTTTTCACCGGGTCAAAGCGGTGGGACATATAACAGGGGGTGGGGAAATCAAATAGTGGGGGGGGGGGGGGGGCCCATCACCGGGGGCTCAACATTAATGATTTTGGATGGACATAGACATAGATGGACATAGAGACTGACAAGATAGACAGTTTATGGTCTGAGGATCTTGAAGAGAATGGGGGTTCCTATTCAGAGATGTTCTTGGAATAGGATGGTTTTTAGCTGCTTTTTGAATGAAGGGAGATCACCGTTGTTCTTGATGTGGTTTGGTAGAGAGTTCCAGAGGGATGGGGGCATAGAGTTCAAAGGCTCTGTTGCAGGTCCATTGTGTTGCTTTGGTTCTTTTGTGGGGGACGGCAATGGAGCTGTTGGAGGATTGTCTGGTTGTTCTGTTGTGGGTTGGGCGAGGTAGTAGGGTGTGGAGTGGGGTGCCTTGTGTTTGGTGGATGGTTTTGTGGGTGAGTAGAAGAGCTTTGTACTTGATTCTTGCTTCGATGGGGAGAATATGAAGGTCTCTTAGAATTGGGGTGATGTGGATTATTCTTGCCGTGGTGTTTAAGGCAGTTCAGAGGGGATTGGTTTGTGTGGCAGGTAGGCCATGGTAGATTATGTTGCAATAGTCCAGATGAGGGAGTGTCAGAGCCTGCATTACTGTCCTGAAGTCCTGTGGTTCGAGGAGAGGTCGGAGACGTTGTACCGTTTTTGCCTTGTGGAATACAGTTCCAGTGGTCTTGTTGATTTGCTGTTTAAGGGTTAGGGCTTGGTCAATGATAATTCCGAGATATCTTATGTGTGGTTGTATTTGAATTTGCGTGGTTCCCATGGTGAGGTGAGTGGGTGGTTTGAAGTCTGGGTCTTTTGTCACTATAAGAGCTTCGGTCTTCTTTATGTTTATGGATAAGTTGTTCTCCTGTAGCCAGTTAGATACGTCGGTGAAGCAGGCTGATAGCTGGTCGTTTTTTGGGTCTGTGGTTGTAATTGGGGCGTAGAGCATTATGTCGTCGGCGTATATGTGGAAGTTGATGTCGTGTGCACGTATGACTGAACAGAGTGGACGGAGGTAGATGTTGAAAAGCATGGCTGATAATGTGGATCCTTGAGGTACACCTTGATGTTGCTGGAATGGGGGTGAGGTTGAGGTTTTGGTGCGGATCAGTTGCTGTCGGTTGGTTAGATAGGACCTGAACCATCGGAGTACAGTATCTTTGATCCCAATTGCTTGTAGTCTGTGGAGAAGGATGTTATGGGAGATGGTGTCAAAGGCTGCTGATATATCCAGGAAAATTAGGATGTATCCAGAGTGTTTCTCTTGGGTACCTATGATGAGGGTGTTCATCAGTGTGGTCATGAGTGTCTCGACCCCATGTAATGGTCGGAATCCGTGTTGCTGCGGGTCCAGTATATTGTTGACGTCCAAGTGTTCTTGAAGCTGACGTTGGACTATCTTCTCGATTATCTTTGCGGTGAGTGGGAGGCTCGCTACTGGTCTGTAAGAGGCAGGGTCTAGGGCAGGGGTGTCAAACTCAAATACACAGTGGGCCAAAATGTAAAACTTGAACAAAGTCGCGGGCCAGCATTGAACAAATGAACCTTTTAATATGGACCCAAACAAGATTTGCTTTAACATTGAATATGAAGCAACACTTATTACTATACAATTTATAACTTAATAGTTCAGATATGCAAAAACCAATTTCAAATAAAAAAAAACATCAATGACATTCATTTATTAAATAAGATTTAAATAATAATAAATAATAATTTTTAAAATAAAATAACAATAATAAAATTAATCAACCATTCAAGCCCATGTCTTGGAGTAGCAAGAAAAAGTGCATAAAGAAAACGTTAATTATTGCTCAGTTTGCTGCACACTGATCTAATCTGATGTGCCCAAGCCAGATACCTGGCATCTCTTCTTGGATGATAGTTCATCAATGTCTGGGCTCAGGCTTTGAGCTGAGGAAATCCTCAGTATCGAGCGAAGGTGTTCATCAGTCAGACGTCTCCTGTGAGATGTTTTGGTCATCTTCATCGAGGAGAAAAGTTGCTCACATAGATAAGTGCTGCCGAACATGGAGAGCATCTGAGCAGCTTGGGTGCGGAGCTGAGGCATTGTGTCAGGGATGAACTGTGGAAACTGGGCAGCGCCCACAGCATCATACTTTGACTTCAGCGTGTCATTACACTGGAGTTCAATTAGCTCCATTTGGAGGTTGGTTGGTGCGTTTTCCACATTAACTGCAAAGGGATTACTGAGCAGTTCAAACCTACATTTCTGGACATCAAAGTCGGCAAATCGCCGGCTAAACTCAGCGCCGAGTACACTGAGTTTTTCAGCAAACTGTGCGCATGGGAACAAGTTGGTAAAGAACTGCATTTTCATGGTTTGGCAGCAGGGAAAATGGCCAAGGTTTCCTTGCAGCATCTGATTCTCCCACAGGCACAGTTTAGTTTTAAAAGCCCTCACTGCAGCGTACATGTCTGTGATGATGCGCCCCCGCCCCTGAAGCTGCAGGTTCAGCGCATCGAGATGGCTCGAGATGTCACACAGAAAGGCCAGCTCACACAGAAACTTTTTCTCCCGAAGCTCTGCTTTGTCCTTCCCTTTGCTTTCCAGAAACTGACATATTTCCTCATGCAGCTCAAAACATCTATTCAGTACTTTTCCTCGGCTTAACCATCTCACCTCTGTGTGATACGGCACGTCTGCGTATTCCGAACCACACTCCTCCAGAAAAGACTTAAACTGGCGGTGATTCAGACCTTTGGCTCTTATAAAGTTAACTAATTGTGTTACTGTGGTCATAACATGTTCCATCTTTAGGGCTTTGCCACACAATGATTCCTGATGTATGATGCAGTGATAAACAGTTAGTTCACCTGCACAGTTCTCTTCCTGCATCTTCTCCCGGACCCTGCCCACCAGTCCACTTGTTTTACCACACATCGCTGGCACACCATCTGTCGTTAATCCCATGAGTTTATCCCACGGCAGCTTTATTTCAGTTACGCATTTGGAAACCTCCTCAAAAATTTCCTTTCCTGTGGTTGTGCCATGCATTGATTTGAATCCCAATAGCTCCTCCGTAACACACATATTTGAGTCCACTCCACGGATGAAGACTGACAGCTGAGCAGTATCAGATGCGTCGCTGCTCTCATCCACAGCAAGGGAGAATGCAACAAAATATTTTCCCTTTTCCAAAAGCTGGTCATACAGATTGGTGGCAAGATCACATGTGCGATCAGCTACTGTGTTTCTGCTCAGGCTCACATTTGAAAAGGCTTGCTTTTTCTCTGGGCACACGATGTCACAAACTTTCAACATGCACTTTTTCACAAACTCTCCCTCATTAAAGGGCCGGGCTGATTTTGCGATCTCTGCTGCCACAATATAACTAGCCTTTACAGCAGCCTCACTTTGTGATGTGGCTTTTTTGAACATATTCTGTTGTGAAACCAAACTTCTTTTCATCTCCTCCACTTTCTGGCTCCTTTGAGTCATGTCCAGGTCCTTGTACTTGTCATGGTGTTTTGTTTCATAGTGTCGTCGAATGTTATACTCCTTAGTTATAGCCACGTTGACTCCACAAATCAGACAAACAGGTCTGTCTTTTACATATGTAAACAAATATTCTGTCTCCCAGCTGTCCAGAAAGTTCCTGTTGTCTGCCTTTCTTTTTGCCATTTTTGGGAAGGGGTTCCACAGTGACAGTTGTAGCTTGAGATCGCTATGACTTCTGTCACACAGGAGAGGGCGTTTCTGGGACCTGTCCTGATTGACGCGCCAAAACAACAGCAAGGCATTATGGGATTTGTAGTATTAGCGATGAATGAATGCGCTGTATAATACCGGTGGGCTAGCTCTAGTAGTCATTTGGTATAGCCTCGCGGGCCAAATATAATTACACTACGGGCCAAATTTGGCCCGCGGGCCAGAGTTTGACACCTATGGTCTAGGGGATCTAGGTTGTGCTTTTTTAGGGTTGGTCGAATGACTGTGGTCTTAAGGGCGTCTGGCATGTGTCCTTGGGTAAAGGATTCGTTTATGATATGGGTTAATGGTGCGCTCAGGTCTTCTTTGGTTGTGATATGCAGAAATATTTCTTTATGAAAAGAGTGGTAGATGTGTGATGAAAAGAGTGATAGATGTGTGGAATAGTCTCCCAGTAGAGGTGGTAGAGATGAAGACAGTATCTGAATTCAAAGAAGCATGGGACAAACACAGAGGATCTCTAAAGGAAAAAAGGGGACTCTTGCAGTGGTTAATATGGAAGGGCAGACTAGATAGGCCATATGGTCTTTTTCTATTGTCATATTTCTATGTTTCTATATACATATAAGTTAGAATTTTATATTATTTTCTAATTATTCAATACAGTTTTACAATCAATAAAAAAGTAAGACAGGAAATCAGGAAGTCATATTGGGTGACTTGAATCTACCCAGTGTGGACTGGAGTATTCCTTCTGCAAATCTGGAAAGAAGTAAAAAAAAATTGTGAATGCCTTCCAAGATGCATTACTTAGACAAATGGTGATAGAACCAACCAGGGAGAGCTTGGTGCTGGATTTAGTGCTCATCAACGGAGATAGTGTGTCGAATATCCGGATGGGTGCCCATGTGATCAACAGTGATCATCACATGGTGTGGTTTGAAATAAAAACCAAGGTAGAATCCAATCACAGCAAGCTCAAAGTCCTAGACTTCAAAAACACTGACTTCAGTAAAATGGCCAAGTACCTGAAGGAGGAGTTGGCAGGATGGAAGGGAATAAGGGAAGTGGAATTGCAATGGGCTAAACTAAAGGAGGCAATAGAAGGGGCAACAGATACATATGTAAGGAAAGTAAATAAAAACAAGAAGAAAAGGAAAACTATTTGGTTCTCCAAAGAAGTGGCTGCACAAATAAAGGCAAAACCACAGCTTTCACAAAATTCAGAAGTTTGTAAACAGAGAATACAGAAAAGAATAAACGATCAAACTAAAAGAGACAAAAAGAAAAATAAGGATAGCAAGATCAAAGGCAGAAGAAAAGATGGCTAAAGATGTGAAGTGTGGCGACAAAACGTTTTTTTTCTTTTTTTTTAATTACAATTTTATTTAATGCTTTCCAAATACAAAATACAAAAGAAAATAAGCAGTGAAACATAGACCAAAGGTCCAATAAAGAAAGAAAAAGATCAAAACGTCAAGTCTGCTCAGTAGTCCACATTATGGAGAATACAGCGTGAGAGAGACACCCAAGGGCTATAGTTTAAAGACTACATCCCCTAACCACAAATGAACAAAAAATAATATCATATACAAAGTAAGATAAATACCTTTATCTCAGACCTGAAGTGAGACCAAGAGGGTTTCAAGCTGAGTAGGATCAGAAAAAATATAGTTAATACCCTATAAGGTGATCAAACACTTACAAGGAAATCGGAAAAAAAAGGTTCCTCCCCCAGCCAAAACCCGAGGTTTAAGCTGCGGAAAGGACCTCCTCCGAATTTGCGTGTATCAGTAAACATCGGGAAAAATAGACAACTTATTGCCATAAAAGGAAAAATCTTTTTTTGAAAAGAAGGCCTTCATAATTAAAGCCTTGTCTGCAAGATTGACCAAAGTAATCACTAGTGTGGCACGGGAGGAAATCAGAGCTTGAGAGTTTTTTCCAAGAAATCAATCAGATCAAAATCGTTCTGTTCCTCCACTGGAGCCACACTATTCTCCCCAGGTGTTACCCGGACTGGCAAATAAAAAGAATGAGCAATCATAATGGCATCAGCTTCTGGCAATAACAAAACATCTTTGCAATACTGTTTAAAAAGAAGAACAGGTGACATAAAACTGGTCATAGGAAAATTCAAAATACGGATATTCTTTGCATGAGAAATATTTTTTAAGGATTCTGTTTATACAAGATCAGAGTATCCTTTAAGGTGGATGCACTCGCTGATTGCAAAGAACAGACGTGTGCTTCCACCTTATCCACACGCTGAGACAAACTCTTAGCAGACACTTCAACATCATGTACCCCATTAACAACCTGTTGAGAAAAAGTAGCAGTTTGGTCCATGAATCTAGACAACAGAGAATTAATAGCAGAAACTTGTTTCCAAAAATCAGATAATGTAATTTCTTCAAAGTTAACAGCATTGGACAAGGATTGAAGGCCATCTGAGCTGACAGCCAAAATAGAAATTATTGAAGACACCTCATGGGAAGAAGCTATAGGAACAGAAGAAACCCCCTCTTCCTCTCCAGAGGCAGAAGATACCTTGGAGGAGGATATGTCCAAATCAGGAACCTGAGAAAGTCCAGGCTTAGGTGGAGGAGTCCTATCGATGGAACTTAAGGAAGCACCAGAGGCAGGAGAAGAAGAGCTTTGCACAGCTGAAGTAACGTTTGATAATATAACCACATGCTGATCCATAGGACCAGTAGTCACTATTGGAGTAGAAGTAGAATTAGAAGATTGTTTTGCAGACTTATTTTTCCGCTTCGCATGACCCCTGGGAATTCCCCCAACAGCTTGGGCCCTAGGGCCCCGAAATGGCACCGAAGGGGCACCAAAGGGGCATTCCCCCTTTGGTCATGCCCCCTTCGGGAGCGTGACCGCAGGCGGCGGCCGGTGTTTAAATGCTGAAGGAGCCTTCCGATGTCGGGGAGAAGTGGGAGGAGCTACAAATGCAGCCAATCGCTGGTAGAGCAGGACAGCCGCCGAGCCCCGGTATCTGCTGCCGCTGTTTCTCACCTCCCTTACTCACAGCCAGTGTTTAAATGCTGCAGGAGCCTTCCGATGTCGGGGAGAAGTGAGAGGAGCTACAACTGCAGCCAATCGCTGGTAGAGCAGGACAGCCACCGAGCCCCGGTATCTGCCACCGCTGTTTCTCACCTCCCTTATTCACAGCCGGCGTTTAAATGCTGCAGGAGCCTTCCAATGTCGGGGAGAAGTGGGAGGAGCTACAACTGCAGCCAATCGCTGGTAGAGCAGGACAGCCGCCGAGCCCCGGTATCTGCCACCACTGTTTCTCACCTCCCTTATTCACAGCCGGCGTTTAAATGCTGCAGGAGCCTTCCGATGTCGGGGAGAAGTGGGAGGAGCTACAACTGCAGCCAATCGCTGGTAGAGCAGGACAGCCGTCAAGCCCCGGTATCTGCCGCCGCTGTTTCTCCGACAAAACGTTTTTCAAGTATATTCGGAATTGGAGGAAAATCAGAGGTAGAATTGCAGGACTCAAAAGTGCTGGGAACGGATTTGTGGAAAATGACATTGACAAAGCGAAAATGATAAACAAATACTTCTGCTCTGCTTTTACTAAAGCAAATCCTGGAGAAGGACCGCCTGTGATTGACAAATATACAAATAGGAATGGAGAAGGTGATGTGTTAGAACGGCTTGCAAAACTGAAAGTGGACAAGGCCATGGGATCGGATGGGATACATCCGGATATTGAAAGAGCTCAGAGAGGTTCTTGCAAGGATGTTATTAATAGATCCTTGGAGACAGAAGAAGTTCCACAGGACTGGAGAAGGGGTGATGTGGTACCTCTTCACAAAAGTGGTAGTAGAGAAGAAGTGACAAACTACAGGCCAGTAAGCTTTATCTTGGTGGCGGGAAAAGTAATGGAGGCATTCCTGAAAGAGCGAATAGCGGACTTCCTTGAAACCAACAGGTTGCATGATTTGAGGCAACATGGTTTTACCAAAGGATGATCTTGCCAAACAAATCTGATTGAGTTCTTTGACTGGGTGACCAGAGAACTAGATCAAGGACATGCAATGGATGTGATCTACCTAGATTTTAGCAAAGCCTTTAATACTGTTCCTCATATGAGGCTTATCAATAAACTCAACAGCTTAGGGATGGGTCTCAAGATGGTAAATTGGATCAGAAATTGGTTGACTGACAGATGACAGAAGGTGATGGTAAACGGAACTCACTCGGATGAAAGGAAGGTGGTTAGCGGTATGCCCCAGGGTTTGGTCCTGGGACCAGTACTGTTCAATGTATTTGTGAGTGATATTGCTGAAGGACTGAATAGAAAAGTCTGTCTTCTTGCAGATGACATGAAAATTTGCAACAGAATGGACTCCCCTGAGGGAGTGGAGAACATGAGGAAAGAGCTAGAAAAGCTGGAAGAATGGTCTAATGCTTGGCAGTTAAGATTTAATGTGAAGAAGTTAAGTGTCATGCACTTGGGAAGCAGAAATCCAAGGGAATTGTATGCGATAGGGGGCAAGAGGTTGGTGTGCATGGACCAGGAGAAGGACCTCAGAGTGATTGTTTCTGAGGATCTCAAGGTGGTGAAACAGTGTGATAAGGCTGTTGCAAAAGCCAGAAGGATGCTAGGTTGCATACAGAGAGGAATTAGCAGCAGAAAGGACGGAGTACTAATGCCACTGTAAAAGTCACTGGTGAGGCCTCACTTGGAATATTGTGTTCAGTTTTGGAGACCATATCTCGCAAAGGACATAAAAAGGCTAGAAAGAGTTCAGAGGAAAGTGACCAAAATGATTTGGAGCCTGCATCAGAAGACTTATGAGAAGAGACTTGAAGACCTAAATATGTACACTCTGGAGGAGAGGAGGGACAGGGGAGATATGATTCAGTCCTTTAAATTCTTAAAGAGTATTAATGAACAAACAAACCTCTTCCAAAGACGGGGAAGCTGTAAAACTAGAGAGCATAACATGAAGCGGCAAGGGGATAAACTGAAAGGCAATGTCAGGAAATACTCTTCCCTGAAATGGTGGTGGATGCTTGGAATGCCCCCCCCCCCCTCCAATGGAAGTAGTGGGCCAAATACAGTGACAGAATTCAAATTGGCATGGGACAGACACAGTGGATACCTTTATAGTAACAGGATAAAATAAACATAACTATTTCTTATATCTCAGCAAAAAAAGGTGACCTACATGGAGCGGTGGGTACACCCCTAAAAAAAGGCATGGGGAGGGGTGACCTGCACGGAGCAGAGGGTGCACCTACTATTGCTGCCTAGATGGACCATATTGGTCTTTATCTGCCATCATATACAATGTTACTATATTTATTTATTTATTTAACAGCTCTTATATACCGCGCTCTTTATTGTCAGTGCGGTTTACATTCAGCAATATAACACTCAGACAGTCAAGAACTGACCTAAGTTTACATATAACAGGGAACATAACATGGATTTGAACTGGGGAAACTATTTACATCTTAGGCAGATACCATGACGGTAGTCTATTTACAGTAAAGTACTTCTTGCGGCTCTACAATTGAATTCAAATTCTACCTGGTCTGTATTACATGTTCCGTAAATGGTATATTTGGTTAATCATAGGGGGTTGAATTGTGAGAGGGGAGGAGGGGAGGAGTTGTTAAGTTGTGAGAAATGCAGGAGAAAGAACTTTTTGTACCTGAGAGCTGCCGCGGGTGTTCTTGTTCCACGGAGCGGCGTTGCAGGTGGGAGCCGGGTCCCTGCTCGGTCAGCAGCAGGCGCTGGTTGGTCGCCCTTGGGACTGAGGACCCCCCCGAGCCCTTTAAAACGTTAGCTGGACTGGCAATACGGTGAGAAAGAACTTTTTGTACCTGAGAGCTGCCGCGGGTGTTCTTGTTCCGCGGAGCGGCGTTGCAGGTGGGAGCCGGGTCCCTGCTCGGTCAGCAGCAGGCGCTGGTTGGTCGCCCTTGGGGCTGAGGACCCCCCGAGCCCTTTAAAACGTTAGCTGGACTGGCAATACGGTGAGAAAGAACTTTTTGTACCTGAGAGCTGCCGCGGGTGTTCTTGTTCCGCGGAGCGGCGTTGCAGGTGGGAGCCGGGTCCCTGCTCGGTCAGCAGCAGGCACTGGTTGGTCGCTCTTGGGGCTGAGGACCCCCCCGAGCCCTTTAAAACGTTAGCTGGACTGGCAATACGGTGAGAAAGAACTTTTTGTACCTGAGAGCTGCCGCGGGTGTTCTTGTTCCGCGGAGCGGCGTTGCAGGTGGGAGCCGGGTCCCTGCTCGGTCAGCAGCAGGCGGTGGTTGGTCGCCCTTGGGGCTGAGGACCCCCCCAAGCCCTTTAAAACATTAGCTGGACTGGCAATACGGTGAGAAAGAACTTTTTGTACCTGAGAGCTGCCGCCGGTGTTCTTGTTCCGCGGAGCGGCGTTGCAGGTGGGAGCCGGGTCCCTGCTCGGTCAGCAGCAGGCGCTGGTTGGTCGCCCTTGGGGCTGAGGACCCCACTGAGCCCCATAAGATCCGCTTGCTTCACACGCGGCTGCGTGTGCGCGGCCTGCGGGGGCGTGTCCGAAGGGGCCTGACACGCTCCTTATGTGCTCCTTCGGTGCTTCCGAGGGTTGTCTCTGAGCGCCGGAGTTGAATTTGCCGGGTTCGATGGGGAAGCGCAAAGCAAAAATGGAGAACAGAGCCGTCGCCAAGGAGAGTCAGCGAGGTAAGCTGAGCGGCCCCATGGACCGGCATCTTTTACCCCTGCCGCCTGCTAATCTGTCTTCGGAAGGGGCGTCTCTTAGCCCTGTACTCCGGACGCCTCCCCCTCCTCCTCAACCTCCTCAATCTTCTACGCCTGTGGATTCTGTCCCTCCAGTTGTTGTCCCGACTCTACTCCCGGTGGATCCAGCTGAAATAGGGGAACTTCCATCTTCTCCCACCCATGAGGTGACTTTGTCTGACATTTGGTTAGCACTCCAGCAGATTGACTCCAGATTTTCTAAAACAGTCTCTTCATTATGTACATTTACTCATTCTGTTGTAGATAAAGTACAAGTTATTGATTCTCAGTTGGTTGGTTTTTCTCAGTCTCTTGCCCGTGTTGACAACGTGCTCCAGTCTGGTAGAGACGTTAATGTCTCTCTTATTAGGGATGTTGCCTCACTATCATGTAGACTGGAAGCTCTTGAGAATCAGCAAAGGGCAAGGAACTTACGTTTCCTGAATTTTCCTCATACCCATCTGCTTTCGTTTGAAATTTTGTTGAAGAAATATTTTACTGAAGTGTTACATATTAGTGAGACAATGGATGTGGTACAGTTGTATTGTATTCCTACACTTGTTCCTGCTCTACCGTCAAAGGAAGGGGTTCCCTCCCTTCCAGTTGATGTTTCCGTAGAACAGGACCTTACCGCTTTTTTGGAAGATTCACTGGATCTCATCTCCAAACGTTGCACGTTGGTGGTGACCTTCAGTACGGAATCTCTCAAACTTCGGGTTCTTCGTGCTTACTTTAAATATAAAGATGTTCTATTTTGTGGATTCAAAATGCAGGTGTTTCCAGATGTAGGCCGGACAACTCAGGCCCGGCGTAAGCAGTTTTTGGAGTTTAGAACTCGGGTTGTAGCGTTGGGTGCTTCATTTTTCCTTAAGTTTCCCTGTCGCTGTTTAATTACACTTGAGGGGCAGAATTATGTATATACTGACGTGGCTTCTCTGCGTCAATGGTTGTCCGAACAGGAGGCTAGCGGAGAGTAAAAGGGGGTGGAATGATTTTGTTTAAATAGCTCTCTTATGTGGAGTATGTTGTACTCCTTATTTCTTTTTATTTTATCTTTATTTAAGAGTTTCTTTCTCCATGATGTGTATTCTTATGATGAGTGGTATATTGTTTTCTTGAAGATTTGGTATGTTTATTATATCTCTTTTCCTTTTCACTGTTTTGTATACTCAAGAAAAGCTTAAATAAAAGTAAAAAAAAAAAAAAAAAAAAGTTGTGAGAAATGCATAAGGAAGAGATGGTGCTTGAGGGCTTTTCTGAATTGCATAAGGTCCTTGATTGATCTGATGCTGGGAGGGAGTTTGTCCAGTATCTGGGGGCATAGGACGCAAATGCTCTATTATTAGTTGATTGAGTACATTTTTATGGATTCACTTGGAATAACTAGCGTATTTGCAGCTAGTGATCTCCTGGATCTATTGTTTGGGGTGTGGGTGATAAGGGCTGAAATTGAGGAGGGGGATATTTTATTGATGGACTTGAAGGTAATGAGGAGGGCTTTATATGAGATCCTGCAACTTATCGGGAGCCAGTGTAGATCCCTTAGGATGGGGGTTATGTGGTCTCTCCTTGATGTCCCACACAAGACACGGGCCGCAGCATTCATAGCTAATTGAAGCGGGTTTAGTGTATTCTTGGGGAGGCCATATTTATTTATTTATTTAACGTTCTTATATACCGCACTTTTATCATCAGCGCGGTTTACAGTAAACATAAAATACTCACCGATAGCAACAGGCTGTCGTGAGTTTACATATAGTATAATAGTATATAGTATAATATTCACATAGTCAAAATGGGGTGTGACTAGTGCTTGGAATATTGTGCGGAAATCATCAGTCTCCAACATGGGTCTCAGGTGCCGAAGGGTTTTGATCTTGTAGTAGATGGCTTTTACTGTGCGTTTTATGTGCTCTTTGAAGTCTAGCTGTTGATCCAGTGTCACACCCAAGTAGCGTATGGTGGACTTGATTGGAAGTTCTGCATCTCTTACTTTCAGGGACGGTGGGGGAGAGAAGCATTTGTTTCTTGTGATTATTAGGACTTCAGTTTTTTTGAAATTTATTTGCAGGTTCTGATTGAGTAGCCAATCAGTTATTGCGTTGAAGCAGTTGATTAATGCAGTATAATCAGGATGTGTGACATTGATAGGCGTAAACATCAGCACATAGTCTGCATAGATGAGGCAAGATATGCCGAAGGCGCGAGTGATTTCGCAAATTGGCTGCATATATATGTTAAAGAGCAGCGCAGATAGGGAGGAGCCTTGGGGTACTCCTTGCTTTTGTTGGAAAGGATCGGATGTATTGGAACCAATCTGAACTTGTTGCCATCTATCTTCTAGGTAGGATTTACACCAATCCCATGCGAGACCCTGGATTCCCTTCTCATGGAGTCGCGCTAGGAGTTGTTTGTGGTCGAATGAATCAAACGCAGCGGCGATGTCGAGAAAGATCAACACAAAGCTGCTGCGTTTGATTCAGTCGACCACAAACAACTCCTAGCGCGACTCCATGTATCAAATACCTAGTCATTGGAAAATTCAAAAATCAAAGATTATCCCCCCTAGCCAAGTTCTCAATATTCTCCAATTTCCTGTGAACTACTAAAGAATCTTTCACCAAGGAAACAGTGACATTGAAAAATCGTGCATTGGGAATCTAATTTGTCACCTTGAGATCCTCAGAAACAATCACTCCGAGGTCCTTTTCCTGGTCCATGCACACCAACTTCTCGCCCCCTATCGCATACAATTCCCTTGGATTTCTGCTTCCCAAGTGCATGCCACTTAACTTCTTCACATTAAATCTTAACTGCCAAGCATTAGACCATTCTTCCAGCTTTTCTAGCTCTTTCCTCATAGTATATGTAACTATGTAAGAAGCCCTAGGGCCAAAATCTTAGGCCTTGGTCCCAGAAAGGCCTTCCGTCTCATCTAGGTAGTTCTAATAACATTAGGAAAAACATTTATGTGCTGCCCACAGAAAAGGACATTTTTTTCTGGAAATATAACTTTATAACTTTGTTTTTATCAGCCTCTAGAGAGAATCATACAAGCAAAGTAGCACGAGTGGGTATGTTGTCAAGCAATGACTCAAGAAATGCCAACAGGTCTAAATTATCTACAGAAGATAGCTGATCTCTCTCACCCTCTTTCCCAAGAACTACAGATGCCCTTGACAAATAGTATATATTTGACAACATTATAGACTCAGGCTGTGCAGTAAGCAAAACTTATTTAAGGTATTTTTGAAACAAAAGCAATGGTATCAAATACCTAGTCATTGGAAAATTCAAAAATCAAAGATTATCCCCCCTAGCCAAGTTCTCAATATTCTCCAATTTCCTGTGAACTACTAAAGAATCTTTCACCAAGGAAACAGTGACATTGAAAAATCGTGCATTGGGAATCCAATTTGTCACCCCTTTTTTCAATATTTAGCAATCTAGAAACATGGACAAAATTAAAATAAACTTAACTATCTAATTTCTCAACAAACAGGGGTGCCCAACACGGAGTGATGGGTTCACTCCTAAACAAAGACATGGGGAGGGGTGACCTGCACGGAGCGGCAGGTGCACCTACTCTTGCCATCTTACTGGGCAGACTAGATGGACCCTACTGATCTTTATCTGCCATCATTTACTATGTTACTATGTTCAGAGAGCTTCAAAACTGTTTTAGAGGAGAAGGCAGAGAACTGTTTAAAGAAAATATTTAAAGCAATTTCCATTCAGGCTACAATATCCCAAACATCTTTCAAGGATATGTCCATAGATACTGGGGCAGTTCCACGTAATTCACTTGAAGAAAACATTATAGTCTTGAGGAGGGGAAAAAAAGACCCCTCCTCAGGGAGAATAGTCAAACCATCAGTCCGAGGTGAGGAGGCCAAGACTGGCATTGGTCCACCACCAACAGGTATCATTAAACCAGGCTTTGTCCTAGACAAAAAATGATTTTGGGTCTGTCTCGTGAATGAACACTATATAATACCAATATCTGAGGCCTTATGTTGTATATCTACCATATACATAGAAATACCACTATTTGGCCCTTCTATGTAGACACATGCTTATATGTGTAATTTATACTAATATATTCACTGGCACAAGCTCTCTGAATAGAGGAATAATTTGAAATGTCTTGATAAGACGTTTCAAATTTTTCCCCAGGTATTTTACAGAAAGTTGACTTCATATATGTTTTCTGTATTTTAGAAATACTACGCACATATACATCATCAAATTTCCCCAATGACTTTCACAACTGTTCTAAGCCGTAAGTAACTTTTGGCTAGCGTCTTGTTTTATCTGAGTTTCGGAGGAAAGGTTGGTGGGTAGAGGAAGTAGGGGTGGGGGAGAGGGGGACTGAATTGTGCTTACCTCTCTAGCGGGTCCGAACTACTTCAAATTGCCCAAAGCTTGAGTGTTGGAGGACCACTCCTTAATCACTATCCTGAGTCCATGCAGATTTGCACAAGTCAACATTTATATGTGTAAATGGTGCCACTTACACATACAGGGCTTAATTTTATAACAGGTCACCTATGTGAGAAGCCAAGAAGATGCCTCTGTTAAGCCTATTTTATAAAAGCAGCATAAGTGCCTTTACGCCTTTATGAAATAGATTCTCATATCCAGCCTCAATAGTGCACAAATGACAAATGCTGGTGCACAAATGTACACCTGCTCTGAAGAATGTGTACACCTAGGCATGTACTCTACACAGGTACTGTACATATGCATTTCATAAACTTTGTGCATACATTGAAATTCTGCCTCAGCTCTATGCCCCTGGGAAATGTCTCTATGCAGATCATGTAAACGTTGGTGCATACTTACGATGCATGTACTTTTTCCACACGTATGCAGTCATGCAATTTTATAAATCAATTTTTTGCAGGGAAAACTGACTTTACATGCAGAAAAAGCTTTATAAAATGACCGCCATAAGTAACAAGATTGCCTCATCCATGCATATAGAGCTAATTGCACATGCAGAACCCCTGGGCATGCTACTCTTTCTTTTAAAAGATTCCCTTCTGAGGTGGCTGTTCCTGTTGTGCATGGCACCAAATATATGTGCTTCTTTGCAGGCACTGTATGTATTTTAGAAAATACTTTTTTATTGAGTCTTTTCTAAAATATTAGGGATTTTTTTTGCATTTACACATCTAAACATCAATTACCTGTACATTTTATAAATAGAGTGCCTATGTCAAAGTTCAGAAAAGGTGCCTATATAGCCCCTTTTTATTAAGGCAACATAAGTGCCTCTGTGGCTTTGTAAAATAGACACCCAAAAGAAGTCTAGCAACACACAAATTCTTTCATTCTTAGGTATATAGGGCCTGATATTTGAAAGTTATGTTCCTAAATTGGCCTCTCTGAAAATTAACTAGGACTAAGTGCCTAAATATTTTCTTAAAATTGTACTGAACTTCTAAATTTAGGAGTATACAAAGTGGGTGGCAATGGGGACAGATTTAGGAGGTGAAAAGATGTTAGGAGCTTAAAACTCATTTTTAGCACTAAGTACTTAAATTAGTCACATAAATCTAGGCAGCTTTGCTGATTTAAAACCATTCTGTTTCTCCTTGTTCTGGTCAATCTGTTGCTTCTTGTTTAATGTAAAGGTGTCCTGGTATACTCATGTTTCTTAATGTGGTCCAGAGTTGTTCATGATTTATACAATCAAAAGCTTTGCTGAAGTCAATAAAGCACATACAGATATTCTTTTGGTATTATTTTGTCTTTTCACGGATCCAGCTCACATCCATGATGATGTCTCTTGTTCCTTGCCCTTTCCTGCACGCATTTCAGGCAGTTCTTATTCCAGGTATTACTGTATTCTCCACCAAATGATTTTAAGTTGAATCTTGCTGGCATGGGGGATTAGAGAAATTGGTGGAAGACTCATCCACAACCTTCGCTATGCTGATGATACCACATTACTGACTAAACGTGAAGACAATCTGAAATATCTGCTTATCGAGATCAATGAGAATAGTTTTAAAATGGGCCTGCACCTTAAATGAAGAAGACAAAGATCCTGACAACTGGCAAAAACAATCTTTTCATCCTTGATGGAGCAGAAATAGAAACAGATAACTTTCACCTGTTTGGATCTATAATCAATAATGAAACAACAAGCAGTCAAGAAATCTGATGATGTGCTGCTCTTGACAGAACAGCTATGAGGACCTTAACAAGATTTTCAATTAAAGAGATGCATCTCTGTGTACAAAGATTCAACTTGTCCAAGATATAGTATTTTCAGTAATGTCATATGGATCTGAAAGGTAAATAGTGAAGAAGAAAGACAGGAAGAAAATTGATGTCTTCTAATTATGGTGCTGGTGAAAGATTCTGTGTATTCCATGGACTGCTCGAAGAACAAATTAATTGGTACTAGAGGAGATCAAACCTAAGCTTTTTTTACAAGTTCAAATGACAAGACTTCAGCCTTCATACTTTGGACACATCATGTGAAGAGAAAGGTCATTAGAGAAAGACATCTTGCTTAGCAAAGTTGAAGGTCAGTGCAAAAGAGGAAGGCCAGCCATGCAATTGATTGATACAGTAACAGTTGCTATGGATGCCACTCTATCAACAATTAGCCACCTGACAGTTTCGACCAACTATCTAGAGGGTCGACATGAGTTAACATCGACCTGACAGCATTTAACAACAACAATAACAAATCTAGGCAAATGAATGGCAGGCCTACATTTGGGAGCATAGGGCCCGATTTTTGAAAGGCATTTACATGGTTTACAGCCAAGTAAACCATGTAATTGCCTTAAATCAGGATATTCAATGGTACTTACACAGTTAGTGCCATTGAATATTCTTGAATATTCCCTTCTAACTCTCCTATGTGCCCCAATGCTATCTGGTTAGCATCGGGGTATGTCGGGGGCAGAATGGAGGTGGCGACAAGCGATAACTGGGCAGCAGCAATATTGCATGCTGCCTGGTTAGCGATCTGCCCCAAAAAGATATGCGATGAAAAGGATGTAGGATGATCTGTGCAGATGGGCATCCCAGGAGTGTTATGTACCTGAATGTACTGCATGTATGTGATGGAGCAAACAATGTTCATTCACAGTTATCGCGACAGTTTCCAGTATCATGTACAACTCACGCATCATGCATCTACAGGGTCAAGCTGGATGACCCTTTGCAATATGCTGCAGCAGAGGCAATAAAGTCAGATGACTATGATTGCAATGTGCATGCTTGCAGAACCAATGTGCATAAGACATAAAAAAGAATAATACTAATAAGTGCCTTAAGTCAATACTGACTTCTGATGACCCTGCAGCTCCTGGGATTTCATGGCAGTGTGACCAGAAATACATTGGCAGACCTTTCTTCAAAGGCAATGGAGGGTAAAGTGCCTTGCCCAAAGTGGGATTTGAACCCTGCTTTGTTTTTCAGTGAATCAGTGCTCTAATCATTCAGCTACAGCACCACACTCTGCTTTATAGGATGAGGACAATGATGACTACTACTACTACTACTACTACTACTACTACTAGTAGTAGTAGTAGTAGTAGTAGTAGTAGTAGTAGTAGTAGTAGTTGTTGTTGTTGTTGTTGTACTACTACTACTAGTAGTAGTAGTAGTTTGTTCAAGGCATAAGGAGCAGCAAGGTGAAAGGATTGAAGTCTGGAGTTGGCTATTGAAGAGAAGAGCATAGAGAGAAGCAAGCCAAGACACATCACATGGAAGTCGCCTTCCCTGCCTTGGTATGTAGCACGGAGCACCTGCTCTACCTGCTGAAGAAGGCAACATGGTTTTGTCATGAAAAAAACATTTAAGTGTTGCACTGCGACTGCAACTCACCCACTCCCATTACAGAACCACAGGTACAGTACACCTTCCTTACCCAATGCAGTACCCCTGTAACGATCATAATCCTCTCAAACATGATCCCACCCCCCTCCAAATCAGTACCCTCATCCCTTAGACAGCGGCTCAAACCACTACAAACCTTCCTTCCCTGAATCTACTTCTCCAATAAAGGCCCCTTTAATGGCTCCTGATTCCCCCCTCCCCCTACAATGACCTCCTTAACAGCTTCAGATCCTCCCTCAAATGGGCTGTTTCTTAAAATAAGATCTTCTCTGCTAAGCCTCCTCCCCTCAACCAATCCCCATCCCTCCCGATTCATCCCAGGACTGGGAATCCCTTGGTGTCAGGTGGCCAGGGCAGGAATATTACTAGAGATCAATCTTCCAGATATGGAAGAATGAACCCTAGCATTAGTACTACGAGAGATCAAAACTCGAAGAAGGAGCAGAGAGGGATTATTCTGTCCCTGGTCACTAGACAGCAGGAATCTTTGGGAAGAGCCCAAGAGGTAGATTGGGAGGGAGGGAAAAAGATCAGGGATTGGATGAGGAGTGTTTGTGGGCCCTGAGCTACAGCAGCATTGGCTGCATTTAAGACAGATAGCTGATATAAGAAAATAAATAGGCAAATTCATGGGAGTTGTGCTGAGGCAAAGCTGTGCATCATGGTTTGAGATGAGGTAGTGTTTGGAAGCAGTATTGGGAGTCAGGCTGAGAGCAGCACTGAAGCTACTATTAGGACCGAGAGGTAAGAGATCACAGCTTGCAGGTCCCAGGTGAGAAAGTGGCACAGAGCTGTTATGGATAATGGCAAAAGCAGGCCCAGATGAGATGCCGTAATCATAGCCAGAGAAGTGCCGTGGGGCCTGGATGTGAGTGGCACTGAGGTCGGTGCAAAAAAAGAGACTACAGCTGCGATTGTTGCCGACTTAGAAGGGGCTGATGAGTTTGGGGAGGGCTGTGATTGAGCTGGTTTCAGTAAGGTTAGAAGAGACTAAAATGAATTAGAAAATGCAAAGGAAAGCAAGGCTGACAGCCACAATGGGGTTGTGCAGAGGATTTCCCTACTGAGAAGGGAAATTAATGAATTAATGAATGGAATGGAACGGATAAACGTGGATCAATTGTTTACGCTATCAGAATATAGAAGGACTAGGGGACATGTAATGAAGCTACGGGGTAAACTATTTAAGACAAATAAGAGAAAATATTTCTTCACTCAACGTGTAATCAAACTCTGGAATCTGTTACCGGAGGATGTAGTAAGGGCTGTTAGTATAGCTGGGTTTAAAAAAGGTTTGGACAAGTTCCTGGAGGAAAGGTCCATAAACCACTATTAAAAAGGGACCCAGGATATCAATGCTTGACCCAGTACAAGCATTGTGGAACCTGTGTCTTTTGGGGAAACTGCTAGGTACGTATGACCTAGATTGGCCACTGTTGGAAACAGGATACTGGGCTTGATGGACCTCGGTCTGACCCAGTATGGCATTTCTTATGTTCTTATGTTCTTATGTTCTTAGGACGGAAAGAGCAGAAAGGCACAAAAAAGAGACTGTAAATGTCACCAACAACCAAGATCTTAAAAGGTCAGGGTCCCGTTTAAAGAGAGATACAGGTAGCATTGAAAATAAGAAGAAAAAATACCCCTGCTGACAGCAAGAGAAACAGAACTGAGACACAGAAGGTAAAATGTAATGTCTGAAATATTGCAGCACTGCTGAGAGTTCAGACTGAAAGGAAAGTCATAGGAGCCACTGGGGCACTGGGAGCTCTGAGACTATTTTGGGTTATTTGAGTGATTTTTGGATGGAATGAGTTGGATTATATTGTTAAGATACATTTATATATTTATATTTATCTCTATGGAAAAAGTTCAAAGCTTAGCCACATTCCAAGGATGTGTTGTTTAGAATTCTGGCAAACCCAAGCCAAAAAAGAAGCCAGACACACTCCCTCCCTCTCATCGCAGTCACCAGATGGGAGTGATTGAGTGCTGAGATAACCTTGCAGGTTGAAATCACCTGAAACTGCCAAGAGGGTCAGGCCTGCTTGAGAATTCTTCTGACTGGGTCTGTATAATTAAACAAAAATTCTGGAAAGTGGAATTTGTTGGGTTGATTGTATGGAAGCAGTAATATTTAATGAATTGATTTATAACTGCTTTGGGAATGTGTAAAGCGAAAGATATTTCTTCAAAGATAAACTAAAATATAGAAGTAGTAACAGAGCTTTTGACACATTGGCTCAAAAAGGGCTACATAGCCATAGAGTTTAGGGTTGCCAACTGGCTCCAGATGCACCCATGCGGAAAGCAAAAGTACAAGTCCCTGCATGCAGTAGGGTAAATCCAAGACTTCGGTGCCATCTGGAGCCAATTGGCAACCCTTATAGAGCTGCAGAGTCAGTTTTCTGAAGTTTAGGCCTCATAATAAAAAGTCTGAGAGGGAAGCTACTATGGAGGCAGGATAAGGACTGGAAAGTGTAAATGCTGTCAGACAGCTCCAGCTGGCTTGCTAAAAGAGTATATTTGGAACCTGAGTGAGTGAAAAAGTGAATTTGGCTTTAAAATGTGAACGTGAGAAAGAAGAGATTAGGGGGTATGTTTACTAAACCGTCTTAATGTTACTGGCGTTAGTTGCAGTGTTACTGTGACGAATGCCATATAAGGTAGAGTGCGTTCCGGTCTTAAGGTAGCATTTCGGGTTATTGCGCGATAAAGTCCGTTATCGCATGATAGAGGGAGCCATGGCACGTTAACACGTGTTAGCCTTAATTAGGTGCGCTGACCTGCAGTCATAGAACAGAGGTGTAGCACACTGGTTAATACATTGATTGCTGATACAGTGGTCATGAGTTCAATCCCTCAGTAGGCTTAGTTAAAAGGCTGTCTGAGGCAATCCCTTTTCCTGCTTGTAGCAGTCAGACACATCCCAATAATCTGCACTGCCAGCCAAAAAAGCCTCACCCCAGTGCCGCAACCTAATGCACCTTTTAGGGCGCACCATAAGGCACATCTTAAAGCATCACGTTATCCAAGGCAGGTCATAATGTGCCCCAGAGGGCGGCAGGAAAGGTTGGCACCCTCCAAGGCAGCATATAAGGCGCCCCATAAGCTGGCCAAACCTAAGGTGCCGCGAAAGATGCCCCAGGGATGCTAAGGTAACACAGGAGATGGTGCCCAGGGGCACAAAGGTGCCCCAAGGTCACAAGCATGAAATGTATGGCTCAAACACAGATGTAACCATAACACTGCACAGAGCACCACGGAAAGGCAATGAACAAGTGATGGAAGGAAGTAAATGACGGAGCTCATGGACCAGCCAAATCTGCATGTAGCCCATGTGGCAGCAGGTAAAGTGGACAAACATATCGGGGGCAGCTGTACCGATGTACAGGGTGATGGTAATGTACAGTGCAACAATAACAGTGTGTGGCAGAGGATGGGGATACGTGTCCACCAGAGGAGGTAAAGGTAGCAGGATAAGTGCAATGACAGGAGGACAGAGGAGAGCAGTGCCATGCAGAGCAGACACAGGAGAGGCAAGCATGAGTGTGCCAGTGCAGGACATGGGGTAGCAGCCTGCACAGTAGGGAAGGACGCCACAGAGCTTGCAGACACAGATAGACTGACAGAAGGATGTTTGGCAACAGTGATGAGGGTATAATGTGCCAGCAGCACAGATAGTCACAGATAGGACTGTAACAGGAATGCAAAGTACGTGTGGATGAGAGGCATAAAATAATTAGAACAGAGAGGAATCAAACCCATGACCAGTAGCACAAATGGCAACGCACAAACAAGTAGGCTACAACACCAACATAAGCGTCACAGCAAAAGCTGCATACAAGAACACTGGAGGGCACCACACCAAAACACAGCTGGCTGCCAGGATAGGGCAACCCCAACAGTCACGAAGATGCAATGCACATGCAGAACCAGTGTGTACAGCTCATATCACAGTCAGTAATTGGGACGACAGCCACATATAAACACATGCACACACATACAGTGAAATGTTATGCAGTGGACATAGCATGCAAAAGAGCAAAGAAGCTAAACCCAATGGGCAGCAGGGGATGCTCTGTGGAGCAGGGCAAAATGGGGAACAGAATGGAAAATGAGCATGTGAGACATGAACCTACAAACAGACATGGACCACATCAGATCAACAACAGCAATGCCAATCCCCCCAGCCGACATGGACAGTACAAAGAAAGAGCCATATGTAACAGCTAATATGCGATGGATAGGCTGCATCGAGGGCATACTGTGGTGTAAGGTAAAGAGATGGAAGGGTGTGCGGAGAGGTGACCAGTCGTCAGGCAGCTCCTGGTCAGGTTAGCACCAAAAAAGGGCAAAGAGAAGGAACATGTGGGACATGAACCTGCAACCTATGGTGCACCAACACATGTCTGCAACCACAGCAAGCACAACCCAAATATGTCCCTTCAAAGGGAATGTCAGTATGGAAACACGTAGCACCCTGTGATGTTTCAAACGGCTGCCACATAGCCAGCTGCCACCATACAAGGATGTGAGCACAGGTGGGCCATGTACATTACCAGAACATAACAAAAGACATGTGTGAGTGTGGTCAAGCAGCAGCAGAGAGAAATGTGGGTCAAACACATGATTTTTTTGTGGTCACCAGTAGACATATTGTATATACCGCCTGTCATCTTATCAAGGTGGTTTACAGTGAACAAACTGAAAACACATTGAGCATGCCAGCTACCCACATATCACCCCAAAGTCACTGGCACATCTACAGATGATGGGCAGGAGAGATAATGTGCCATAGCTGCATGGTGTTCACTATGCAGTATCCCCCCACCCCCCACTTGTTGCTGCACGTCCCAGATGCCCTAGTCACATGTAGACACTAGACAGTGCATGATGAGGGATCAACACACATAAGTCATGAATTGTCACCAAAAACATATCCGTCTGCCAATACAGGTGGCAAAAGCCTGAAAAAGCATAAGTAGCAATATGTAAGCAAGTGTACACACAGATATAGATGTATATTTCACAGCTGCCCAAGAATGCATGATATAGCAATGAAAGCGTCAACAATAGAACCCAAAACAAAGGCCAAATGCAAAATGAGGATAAGGTAACAGGTACAAGAGACACATGATCCCAGAGAAGACCAAAAAAGGAACCTCACAGACATGTAGAGATGTCACCATGCAGCAGGTCCCCTGCAATGGGTGGTGTGGATATATGAACCATACACATAGATCACGGTACATGGGATGCACAAATGAAGGATGAAAACGGACAATCACACTGCCATACTGCAAATGTCTTGGGTGAAGGTGAGTGGCGGAATGTCAGGGGACAAAGAGGACTGTGCAGACATGCAATGCTATGTTTGTAAATCAATGTACAGCAGCATGGCTGTACTGTAGCCAAACACAATGACCTATATATGGAGTGTTAAAGAAAAGTCAAACATTTATTTATTTATTTATTTATTTAACAGCTCTTATATACCGCGCTATTTGACATCAGTGCGGTTTACATTAAACAAAATACACTCAGATTTAGAGAACTTGTCCAAGTTACAGGTAACAGGGGAATAAAACAAGGATTAACATGGGCCAGTACCCCACACAGAAGCCACACTGCCACATGCCCTTGTGTACCAATATATGCAGTCACATGCACATGCACCATGTAGGGTGAACCATGACACAGTGATGCCCCACATGCACTGTAACTCCCTTGGTGAGGGCAAACATCAATCCAAAATGCTGGCGGCCATTAAACTGGTGTGGTGGTAACAACTGTGTCATGTCCAAGTGCAGGGTAGGCTGACATATACAAGAGTAGTATGAAATGTTGCCCCTGTGCCACATGCATGGCTGTATGCCCCCGTGACTTCAACAGATGAGGATATCTTGTGGTGCATGTTACACACATGTTACACACATGGCCAACATGCACTAACAAAACGTCAGATGGATGTAGAACATACAGCGACTATTCCAGTCCGTGATGCACACATACGGACCAGTACACAGTGTCCACAGTGCAAAGGGCGTCTGCAACCCCACTTGTCCCGTTAAGACTGTCCATGAATCACTGGGCATGCATAGTCAAGTGTGATATCTCAATGTGCCACAGTACTCGAATGGTCATGTGTGTCTTGCTCAATCAACAGGACACTTAGCCATATCACGGTAGCAATGGTGTGTTGGACAGGCCTGTTATACGGAAAGTAGCAGTCCAACAGTAATGTTAATCATAGGCATGTGTCCCACTCGCAGAGGTCAAACATCCTATGGCACCATCTCCCAGGAATATTTGAATGGTGTTGTTGTGTCCTGCAACAGGTGGGTGATGTCACCCGCAGATGCACGTAAGTAGATGTGCTGTGTGTGTCCGCTGCCCTGTGTCAGAATAAGGACAAACACTGCCATTGTATGCTGGACGCAACAGCAGGGCACATTGCAGCCAGTCAAACATCAGTACAGACGTAATTAAAAGGCACACAGACAAACATAACATGATCATAACACAGAACACTGTGCATGTTGTGGACATTTGGAAATGCAACCGCAGATGAGCGTGTCCCATGGATATGGTCATGTCCATGCCCAAGTAACACAGGCGCATCACAGCTGCACCCCATGTCCAGGTGTATGGAGTTGTAGCCCACTGGTTAATACAATTACCAACAAGCCAGAGGTCATGAGTTCAATCCCTCAGGGGTCTCTTCTGATATGGCTGTCTGTGGAAAGCTCTTTTGCTGCATGTAACAATCTGACACATCTGTACAATCTGTGCTACCAGCACAAACACCTTCACCTCATTGCCATCACCTACTGCACCCTATAAGGCAGGAGGGGTGTCTGGACTCATATGTGGATCAGGGGGCAGTGCCTACCAACCCACCCTCTCAGGGCCAGGGTGGGGGGACATGATCTGCCACCAACAGACCCACACTCTACATCTTTCAAATGGCGGCAGTGGAGGGACATGATGAAGGGCTGTGGGACCAGCTACCCCAGTCCTGCAGAGGAAAGGCCACCCTGCAAGGCAGTAAATGCAGATCTGTTTGTATCACACAGGGCACTGGCAGACAGGCGGTAGGCCTGTATATGCTCAGATGCCCCCCACCATCATCTAACATTCACCAGCAGCAGGCACTGTCAGTGTTCACCCTACAAGGTGCTCCAGCCATACACACACTAACTGCAGACAGTCTACTAGCTAGTACATAATGCATGCTCCTGGAAAAACTGCACACCCAAAGGTGGTATGTCAGTGATTGGGCCCCAAACATGGAAACTCCCAGAAATCACTGGAAGGAAACACTGTAAGGAACTATGTGGGGACCTAGCCATGCCATGGTCACTGCTCAGTCAGGGTGCGAGTGACCCCCCCCCCCCAGCATGACATGCTGTGGTCAGCGTGTCCCTGCAGGTGGTGGTCGGCCAATACAATGTCCCAGCCATTTCTATATGCCCTGAGCAGATGCATCCTGCCCAGGCTGCCCTGTCCGGCCCATACCCACAGTACCTTGCTCCTCATTATGCACATAGGCAGGCTAACACTGGAAACAGTGCAAGCATTGTGGGCTCCTCAAGGTGTGGCCAGCCACAAAGCACTTGATAGACATACACACACTCTCAAACCTACTTCAGCATTGTGCAAATATAGAGATGGTTGGCAGCCCTGGCCGCCATACCAGTCCTGGGCACAGCGCAGGCATTGCTATGGTACTCAATACTTTTGGGGTCACTCTCCGGGGTGGTAAACACTGTCAGAGACATAAACCGAGACACACTCCACAGATATCAGACAGGTTGCTTTGATGGATCTCTGTTAACACATTGTGTCTCATTTTGGGCTTGTTATCTGACATTAATCATAGCAACCGCTTGATATATGTGGAACGTGCTTCAAGGTTTATGACCAAATATCAACCTAACTTGAGACTCTACACTATAAATCCCCAAAACAAAAATAGAGAAGTATATGAAAAATTATATAAACAGCTGACGTGTATGTGATATTGTCGGAAGTATAGCCTTGAGGTGTGAAAAATCACCTCCTGAAGCTAACCTTCCATTTTGCTCAAAATTTTATTAATGAGCCCCACACGGAGCAAAACAAGTAAGGTAAAACACCACAAATAAGTGTCACCAAAATAAAAAATTTCCAATTTTGTAATAATTCTTAAATACTAAATGTAATTAAGAGGTCCAGTCTGAAATGAATAACATAAGGAAAAACGGAGTTTAACTTATCTGAAACTTCCCGTCTTCCGAAAAACAGCGGGCCTCTCCAAATTGCTCCCTCAAAAGAGTTCAAAAACTTGCAGTCCAAGTCACAAAATTGTGCAGTTATAACCAAGATACAGCACTGCGTTTCGGGCTACCGATAATTTGTCGCCCTGTTTCAACGCTCAATCAACTGCAGCAAGATGATTCTCTCAACTGATCAAAAACGCCAGCGCATGCTCAATAGCGATCTGAATGCGGCCACAGGATCCCAAAGCTTAAATAGCCAAACCCACCAATCAGCTATTGAATTGGATTTAAGTGAAAATATGAAAATTTAAAAATAAAGCTCAAAAATTAAAGAATGCTGGCCCAATCTAATTCTTTATTTAAACCAGAAGGCTGTACTGTAGACCAACGAAAAATCCAATGTTGCTCCAGCACCTGAAGCTGCTGTTCACGATCTCCCCCCTAGGGTGTTCAGGTACATAGTCCAAAATGCGCCACTTGAAATCTTCAAAAGCATGATGTAAATCCAAGCAATGTTGAACTAATGGGGCAGAAAGCACAGAGTGTTTGATTCTGGAGGCATGTTCATTCAAACGAGTTTTTACTGGACGAACTGTTCGACCAATATACAGTAATTGACATGGGCAAATCAAAACATACACCGCATAAGAAGTAGAACAGGTTGTATGCCATTGAGCCGTGTGAATGAAAATTGAATTAGGAACCCTCCACTCAATGCCCGAGATCGTACGTGGGCAATGAGAGCACGAGGCACAAGCATAATGACCAGTCACAGCCGGTCTATCCACTAGCCTGTCCAAAGGGGAAGAAGTAGCTCCCACAATATCCCGCAAATTTGGACCACGAGAATGTGCAACCTGTAAAGTTTTTTGAAAACATGGGTGCAATTGCAAAACATGCCAATATTTAAACAAAATCTTCTTAATCTGTTGCGTGTGAAACATGTATGGCAAAATGCCCACAAAAACATTTGAAGTATCTGTAGCATCTGAAGATTGTGGTAAAAACAACCACTCTCTATGAGTATATTTAGCCCTCAAAAAAGCCTTTTTGATGACATGTTTAGGGTACCCCCGCTGAAGAAGGCGTGCTGACAACTCATGTGCATGGATTAAAAAATCCGCAAAACTGGAACAAATGCGACGAAGCCTAAGAAATTGTCCATACGGAAGTCCCCTCTTCAAAGAGCCAGGATGGAAACTCGAGTAAGACAACAAGGTGTTTCGCTGCAAGGTTTATGACGGCATTGCTAAGGTATGCGGGTTATAGTATTAGTAGATGCTGCTCCGCGCAGGGCCCAACAGCCTGACCCTCCATGAGGCTTTGGATAATGGAGCTGGCCAATGCTCTCGGGCAGAGGTAGCCAACTCCGGTCCTGGTGGGCCCAACACGATTCAGGTTTTCATGCTGTACCTAATATATATGCAGGGGATACCTTTGCATACAATGGGGGTGGTACATACAAATTCATCTCAAGCATATGTCTTATGGACAGCATTACACCTGAATGGTGTTTGGCCCTCCGGGACTGCAGTTGGGAGCCTCTGCTCTAGGGACTGCACATGTCTATGGTGAATGTGCTCTGTAGGGTAGACTATAGGCGTTTATGGCGTGTTTATTTTATCTGCACAAAAAGTTCCTTCTTTATTACCAGAGTTTAGTACTGGGTAATATATGGGACATGATCTGCAGGAGCCACAGCTGGGACTTGAACCTGTGACCTTCTGCCCCTGGACACACTGGCTGGGTGAACTGCACCAAACTGTTCCACAGAGGCAGATCATTCCCTGGGTATACCATTACTGTTCGTCAGACGGTCAGACATTCTTTGCAGTGCACGGCACCCACCTAGACAGAGCTTGGCCTTGGTCTCCTGTGAGCAGATGCAGTGGGCAAGGTGGGCAAGGTGCAAATGTCCTAGACATCAAAAGGGTAGATAGAAACATAGAAACATGATGACAGAAAAAGACCACATGGCCTATCTAGTCTGTCCTTTCTTATCAACAACTACAACAGTCCACTTTTTACCTTTAGAGATCCTCTGTGTTGGTCCCATGCTTTTTTGAATTCAGTTACTGTCCTCATCTCTACCACCTCCACTGGGAGACTATTCCATGGATCCACTACTCTTTCCGTAAAGAAATATTTCCGCATATCACTCCTGAATCTATCTCCCTTCACCCTCATCCCATGTCCCCTCGTAGCAGAACTTGCTTTCAATTGAAAGAGGCTCCCTCCCTGAACATTTATGCCACGGAGGTATTTAAACATCTCAATAATATCACCTCTATCCCGCCTTTCTTCTAAGGTGTACATATTAAGATCCTTAAGTCTGTCCTCATATGCTTTATAATGAAGCCCACTAATCATTTTAGTAGCCACCCTCTGCACCGACTCCATCCTGTTCACATCCTTTTGAAGGTGCGGTCTCCAGAATTGCACACTATACTCCAAATGAGGTCGCACCAAAGACTTATACAGAGGCATTATCACCTCCTTTTTTCTGCTAGCCATTCCTCTCCGTATGCACCCAAGCATCCTTCTAGCTTTTGCTGTCACCTTTTCTACCTGTTTAGCTACTTTAAGATTATCAGACACAACGACGCCTAGGTCCCGCTCTTCTTTAGTGGACAAAAGTACTTCACCTCCTATACAGTATTGCTCCCTTGGATTGCTGCAGCCCAAATGCATGACCTTACATTTTTTAACATTAAATCCCTGCTGCCAAATTCTAGACCATTCTTCAAGCTTAGCTAGATCCCTCCTCATGTTATCTACACCTTCCTGGGTGTCTACTCTATTGCAGATTTTGGTATCATCCACAAAGAGGCAAACCTTACCCTACAGCCCTTCCGCTATATCACTAACAAAGATGTTAAAAAGAATCGGACCAAGGACAGATCCCTGGGGCACACCACTGGTAACATCATCATCCTCAGAGTGAGCTCTATTTACTTGTAATCTTTGTCGCCTCCCACCCAACCAATTTCTAACCCAAGCAGTAACTTTACAGTCCATCCCTAGGGTGCTCAGTTTGTTTATAAGTAACCTGTGAGGAACAGTGTCAAAGGTTTTACTGAAATCTAAATACACCACATCTAGAGCTCTCCCTCGGTCCAACTCCCTGGTCACCCAGTCAAAGAAATCAATCAGATTTGCCTGACAAGACCTGCCTCTGGTGAATCCATGCTGCCTCGGATCCTGTAATCCGCTGGACTCCAGAAACCTCACTATTTTCTCTTTCAGCAGCATTTCCAATAATTTACTCACCACCGAAGTTAAACTAACCGGCCTGTAGTTTTCAACCACATCCTTACTTCCGCTTTTGTGTAAAGGCACCACATGAGCCTCTCTCCAGTCCTTTGGCACCACTCCCGACTCCAACGAGGCATTGAAAAGGTCAGTCAGTGGAGTTCCTAGAACGTCCCCAAGTTCCCTCAGTATTCTAGGATGTATCCCATCCGGTCCCATAGCTTTGTCTACTTTAAGTTGAGCTAGTTTCTCACGAACACAGTCTTCTGAAAATTGTTCAATATGTCCCTCGCTTCTGTTCCTATTTGTGGGTGTTTTCTGAGGTCCTGCTCCTGGTTCTTCATCTATGAACACAGAACAAAAATATTTGTGAAGCAATTCCGCTTTATCCTTATCAGCTTCTACATATTCCCCCCCTGCACCCTTGAGTATGACAATACCACTTTTGCCCTTCCTCTTCTCACTAATATATCTGAAAAATGTCTTATCCCCCCATTTTATTGCATTGGCTATTTCCTCCTCCTTTTGAATCTTTGCCTTCTTGACTACTTTGCTAGCTTCTCTAAGTTTTTCCAAATACAGATGCCTATCTTCCTCTCTCTGTGATCTCTTGTATTTCATGAAGGCCTCCCTCTTTTTCTTCACTTTTTCAGCTACTTCCTTCGAAAACCATAGTGGTCTCCTTTTCCTTTTGCCTTTATTTACCATTTTAACAAAAAGGTTGGTTGCCCTTAAAATATCCCCTTTCAGTTTTGCCCACTGTTTTTCTACATCCCCCAGCTGTTCTCATCCCACTAACGACTCCCTGAGGTATTGGCCCATCTTCGCAAAGTTAGTCTTCCTAAAGTCTAAGATCCTCACCTTGGAATGGATTCTAACAGCCCTAGTCCTAATACTGAACCACACCATCTGGTGATCACTGGATGCAAAATTATCTCCCACTACAACATCAGAAACACTTTCACCATTGGTAAGCACCAAGTCCAGTATGGCCCCTTCACGTGTGGGGTCTGTTACCAATTGCCTGAATAGTTATCCCTGTAGAGAATCCAGGATCTCCTTACTTCTAGATGATACTGCAGCAGGAATGTGCCAATCAACATCTGGCATATTGAAATCTCCTATCAGTAGCACTTCCCCTTTCCTAGCAATGCTGCGTATGTCTTCAATTAACTCTCTGTCCACCTCTTCCTCTTGTGAGGGAGGTCTGCATATCACACCAATGCAAATAGATTTCTCTTTCCCTCTTTCTAGTTTAACCCACAATGCCTCCTCTCTCCCTTTTAAGCTCTGTAATTCCAAAGCTTTAATAGTAGTTTTTGCATATAGTGCCACTCCTCCTCCCCTTCTTCTTACCCTGTCCTTTCTGAATAAAGTATAGCCAGGTATAGTTACATCCGAACCATGGTTTTCTGTGAACCATGTTTCTGTAACTGCCACTAAATCCAAGTCAGCCACTCCCACCAAAGCTTCAACATCAGGGATCTTATTTCCCATGCTATGGGCATTTATACACACTGCCTTCCATATGATACCCGTGTTACCCATTTCCATAAAGGTATTTAATGTATCACCTACCTGGGGGCTTTCACTTACCTGGGGGCTTTCTTCACCCATCCCCAACGAATCTAGTTTAAAGCCCTCTTCAGTAGATTAGCCAGTCTACTACCGAAGATGCGTTGACCTTTCTTGGACAGATGGATGCCATCTCTGTTCTGCAACCCTTGGAACAGCATCCCATGGTCTAGGAAACCAAAACGCTCTCGATGACACCATCCATGCAGCCATGCATTCATCTCCAGGATGCGAGCCTCTCTGCCTTGGCCTTTACCCTCAACAGGGAGGATTGAAGAGAACACCACCTGTGCACCTAACTTCTTCACCTTCTGTCCCAGAGCCATGAAGTCACTTTTGATACGTTCCGAGGTATCCCTGGCAGTATCATTTGTTCCAACATGGATTAGCAACATTGGGTAATAGTCAGTGGGCTTGATGAGTCTAGCCAAACTCTCCGTAACATCTTGGATTTTGGCACCAGGCAGACAGCATACCTCTCTGGACATCAAGTCTGGTCGGCAGATGGACACCTCAGTACCCCTCAGAAGAGAGTCTCCAACCACCACTACCCTTTGTTTCCTTCTGGTCACTGATTCTGCAACTTTGGGGTACTTGAACTCTGGTTCTTCCCTTTCCAGGGGTGCTTTCACCTCCTCCACTTCCAGGGCTGCATAATGGTTCTTCAATTCAAGGGCTGCAGAAGTTGGATTGGTGATTTTGAGGCCCTGGTGACTTGTGTCCAACCATCGACATTCTGTTGGCACCCATCTTTTCCTGTGCTGGAGAGCTTGTTTGTTGCAAGAAGCATCTCATCAATGTACTTCTCACTGTCTTGAATGCTCCTCAGCCTCGCCACCTCCTCTCTGAGTTCCTCCACTTGTTTCCTCAGAGCTTCAGCATGCAGGCACCCTGCACATGGAATTTGAATTTGTCACATTCCTCCTCCATTCTCACCACCACCAAAAAGTTGTCTAATAGAATGGACCTGCCAAATCTGCATGCAGCCAATGTGGCAGCGGGTAAAATGGACAAACATATTGGAGGCAGCTGTACCGATACACAGGGTGTTGGGAATGTAAAGTGCTACAATGACAGTGGGTGGAGGAGGATGGGAATATGTGTCCACCAGTGGAGGTAGAGGTGGCAAGATATGTGCAATGATAGGAGGACAGAGGAGTAGTAGTGCCATGCACATGAAGACAGGATGCTACACAGCTAACAGACACAGATTGACATACAGAACGATGGTTGGCAACTGTGCTGAGGGTATTATGTGCTGGCAGCACAGATCTTCAGAGATATGACTGAATGACAAGTAGTTGTGTAGGACAGGCATAAAAAAAAGAACAAAGAGGAATTGAACTCATGACCATTGTCTAGGAAGTCATTACATTAACCAGTGGGCTACACCTTGATGGCCTGCATCACAGTAATGGCTGGCTACAGAAAGACTGCAGGTCATCGCATGAAATGTCTGCTGTGGTTACCAGAATAGGGTAAACCCACCAGTACCCATGATGCAATGCACATGCAGAACAGCAGTCTACATCTGATCACCAGATGGGGTACGCACCTCTACAGCACTTTAGCTTGGTAGGGGAAACCAACTGTGTATGTTACTGGCACAGAGTAGCTACAGACCATGCCATTGTGAGAGTTCTGTTCTCACCCTGAGGGTGAGGTGGTGCAGCCAGTACCAGGTCCGCAGTACCTGGGTTGGTTGAAATAGACTTCGCTGCAGGTCCTTATCAGTGCCAGTATTTCTTGCAGACACACTTAAAATAATCCTGTGTCCATCTGTATTCCCCAGTCACATCTAGCCCTTGTGGACCATGATGCACCCAGAATGGTGCATATCCAGTGTGGTTGTTATGGTCACATGTTATAAGAGCAGGGGTGTGTGTGTGTGTGTTTGGACTCAGATGAGGATTATATAGCACCACCTACCTAACCACCCTCACTGGTTCAAGGTGGTGGAAAGGATCTTCCCCCAACAAACCCACACTCTACATCATAAGAACATAAGATATGCCATATTGGGTCAGACCAAGGTCCATCAAGCCCAGTATCCTGTTTCCAACAGTGGCCAATCTAGGTCATACATACCTAGCAGTTTCCCCAAAAGACACAGGTTCCGCAATGATTGTACTGGTTCAAGCATTGATAACCTGGGTCCCTTCTTAATAATGATTTATGGACCTTTCCTCCAGGAACTTGTCCAAACCTTTTTTAAACCCAGCTACACTAACAGCCTTTACTACATCCTCTGGTAACAAATTCCAGAGTTTGATTACACGTTTAGTGAAAAAATATTTTCTTTTATTAGTCTTAAATAGTTTACCCTGTAGCTTCATTGCATGTCCCCTAGTCTTTCTATATTCTGATAACGTAAACAATCGATCTACGTTGACCCGTTCCACTCCGTTCATTAATTTACAGACTTCTATCATATCTCCCCTCAGCCGTCTCTTTTCCAGGTTAAAGAGCCCTAACCTTTTTAGCCTTTCTTCATAGGAGTATCCTTCCATCCCCTTTACCATTTTGGTGGCTCTTCTCTGAACCTTTTCTAATAATGCTATATCCTTTTTAAGATATGGTGACCAGAATTGCACACAATATTCAAGGTGCGGTCTCACCATGGAATGATATAGAGGCATTATAATATCTGTTGTTTTATTTTCCATTCCTTTCCTTATCATACCTAGCATTCTATTTGCTCTCTTGGCTACCGCTGCACACTGGGCTGAGGGTTTTAACATGTTATCCACAATGACGCCTAAATCTTTTTCCTGGGTGGTGGTTCCTAATGTTGAACCTTGCATTGTGTAACCATAGTTTGGGTTGTTCTTCCCTAGGTGCATAACTTTGCACTTGTCCACATTAAATTTCATCTGCCATTTTGATGCCCAGTCTTCCAATTTATCAAGATCCTCTTGCAATTTTCCACAATCCTCTTGGGCTTTAACAACTTTAAATAGTTACCCAGGTCCGGAGGAAAGCATTTTTGGCTTTAAAAGAGCGGACTCTTGCCATTGGGGCTTCCTTCTTTCTGAAATACCCTTGTAAATGTATTTTGGTGTTGGAAGGCATTAAATATGTGTTTCTCGATGTCGGTCAACTTGAGGCTTTTTTGATCAGTAAGGAATCATTGTGAGTTGATAGTTACTTTCTTTTTCTCCTCATGTAAATTGGGCTCAATTATTTTGGATCCTTTTGCCTTATTTTGTTTGTTTTAGGTGACTGTCTCCTTGATGTGGACTTGATTGTATGCTCGCTTTATTTCAATAAAGATTGATTAAAACTAAAAAATAAAAAAAAAATTCATCTGCCATTTTGATGCCCAGTCTTCCAATTTATCAAGATCCTCTTGCAATTTTCCACAATCCTCTTGGGTTTTAACAACTTTAAATAGTTTTGTGTCATCTGCAAATTTGATAGCCTCACTCGTTATTCCATTTTCCAGGTCATTTATGAATATGTCAAAAAGCAGTGGACCCAGCACAGATCCCTGGGGTACACCACTATTCACCTTTCTCCATTGGAAGAATTGGCCATTTAGCCCAACCCTCTGCTTTCTATCTTTTAACCAGTTCCTGATCCACAGTAGTACACTGCCTCCTATCCCATGACTCTAGTTTTGCCAAAAGTCTCTGATGAGGAACCTTGTCAAAGGCTTTCTGAAAGTTCATATACACTATATCAACTGACTCACCTTTGTCCATCTGTTTATTCACACCTTCAAAAAAACATAACAGATTAGTAAGACAAGATCTTCCTTGTCTAAAGCCATGTTGGCTGTCTCCCATTAGGCTATGACTATCTACATGCTGAGTAACTATATTCTTTATGATGGTTTCTACCATTTTTCCCAGTACTGACATGAGGCTCACAGGTCTGTAGTTTCCCGGATCACCCCTGGAACCCTTTTTAAAAATTGGCGTTACATTCTTCAGGTATTAGAGATGGTTTTAATGATAGTTCACAGATTACTAATAGCAGGTCTGCAATCTCATATTTCAGTTCTTTCAACACCCTTGGATGTATACCATCCAGCCCAGGTGATTTGATACTCTTCAGTTTATCTAATAGTTGTAATACATCTTCCCGATGTATCGATATTTCCTTCAATTCTTGCACACCTTTAAATACCACTTCAGTCATGGGTAACATCCCTACATCTTCCTCAGTAAAGACCGAAGCAAAGAATTTATTCAGTCTCTCCGCTATCGCTTTGTCGCCTCTTAGTGCCCCTTTAACTCCTCTATCATCTAATGGACCAACTGACTCTCTCACAGGTTTTTTGCTACGAATGTACTTGAAAAAATCTTTATTTTGCGTTTTTTCTTCTGCAGCAAGCTTCTCCTCAAATTCTCCCTTTTCCTGCTTTATCAATGCCTTGCATTTGACTTGCCAGTGCTTGTGCTGTTTCCAGGTTTTGTCGTTTGGCTCTTTTTTCCATTTCCTGAAAGATGCTTTTTTGGCAACAACAGCCTCTCTGACCTCACCTTTAAACCATGCTGGCAGTTTTTTGGACTTCCTTCCACTTTTCTTAAAGCGTGGTATAAAGCTGGTTTGGGCTTCCATGATAGTATTTTTCAACAACACCCAAGCTTGATGTAAGTCTTTAACCTTTGAAACGGCTCCTTTTAGTTTTTTCATAACTATTTTCCTCATTTTATCATAGTCTCCCTTTCAAAAGTTAAAAGGTAGTAGTGTGGATTTCCTTACTATCCCTCCTCCACTAATTAAATCAAAGGCGATCATGCTATGATCACTATTGCCAAGTGGACCCAACACCCTTATCTCTTGCACTAAATCTGGTGTTCCACTAAGGACTAGGTCTGATATGGCTTCCCCTCTGGTCGGTTCATGAACCAGCTGCTCCAAGAAGCAGTCATTTATGTCATCTAGGAACTTTATCTCCCTAGCATGTCCTGCCGTGACACTGACCCAGATGATACCGGGGTAATTGAAATCACCCATTATTATTACTGCGCTGTCACTTTTGTTAGCTTCCTTGATTTCTTTGAGCATTTCATCGTCCACTTGTTTATTCTGGTCAGGCGGTCGATAGTACACCCCCACTGCCATTGCCTTCCCCTTTTTACATGGAATTTCAATCCATAGAGATTCTACAGCAAATTTTGTTTCCTGCAAAACTTTAATCCTTTCTAGCTCAATGCCCTCTCTAACTTATTAAAAGAGGGCTGCTACACAGTACCCTGTCCTGTGCTAATGAGATAAGTTATATTCTTATTTGATTTAAATTATAGCTCTTTGCTGCTGCTAGGCTCTAGCTTATTATGAAATTTAAAGTACAAGCTCTCTGCTGGGTTCCATATTTAACCAGAAAGCTATCTTCTGTGTTTTAAATTTATACACAAAATTATCCTAAAGGAGTCAGCTCCATGCCTCTCTCCTCTCCTTGCCTTCTCCAACAACACAAGAACACACCGTTCCTCTACCAAAAACCTACTGAGCATACCAACAAATAAAAGGCACTGCAAACAATCTACTATCAACAAGGCCTTCTCCCTCTATGCTCCATCCCTATGGAATACCCTTCCTCATGAACTACGTAACTTGTGATAAGGAAGCTTATCATAGCTCAGGTAGGAGCTATAGAAAAGATGATGTGACTCTGAACAAGCAACCTGTCAGTTCTGGTAGAAGCAAGAAAACAGAGTTTTCACATAAAAGACTACCAGTCCCAGAATGCACCAGGTTTCCAGCAGCCATGAGGGGGGCTGAAGTGAGAAAATGTGTGTGCAATCAAGAGAGCTATGAGGTAATCCCTAAGCACTCATCTCAAAGGGCAGGGCCTGATTCAACACAGCTGCGCTGTGTTAGGGAGGAGCACACATTAGGACAGAATAAGAATAGAGCTTATTCTACAGATAACAGCTACAGAAAGAGCTTCAGGAAAAGATACAGCAACAGCTTCAAGCTCAAGCACCAACATCATCTCGAGAAGCAGAAGCCAAGCCAAGCGGATAGAGAGAGAAGGAAACTCTCTGGAAGGAAGAGAAGAAAGGCCATTGGAAGGTCTGGGAGAGTCCAAGGCAGTACCCATACTGGGAGGTATTCCAAGTGCCAGCAGAGTCCATTGGACTGGAGTCAGCCAGAGGAATGGAATGGCAGAGATAGGAATCACCAGTGGCTACCTAAGAGAGAGAAGACTGCACGTGGAAAGGACTTTCAGACCTATGCCAGAAGGTATGTGAGAGAAGATCCAGTGTCCAGGGATCAAGATTGGAAGGCTGGACATCAGAACTGGATTACATACTGGCCAGGCTATACAGAGAGGAATTATGATAGCAGGAGAGGCTCAGGTATGAACACTGATCCAGACCCTATCTATAATAGTGAATGGCAGCAAGGGAATAAGCATTCTCATGATAGTGCCTTATGGAAAGACTCGTCTGTGCCAATGTATGATAGTGACCCTATGCTGATTGATGAAGGGGGAGATACAGCAGATGAAACTATTAATTACATGGACTGTTCTCTATCTAAATGCTATTGCTAGCTTTCTGTGAGCAAACACATCAGCCATCACAAAGAAACCTAACTTTGTTCTTTATTCCACTGCAAACAGCTCTTAAAGCAGGATTTGGGTTCACACAGTAGCAGCCAGCCAGCTAAAGGGTTTCAACTGGACAATTGATAGTAATTAAAGCTGCACCTGATTGTGTGTGTGAGCAAGTGAAAATCACTGCTGGAACTGTGTGGAAAAATAAGCAGAAGTTAACCTAACAAGCAAAGTTCATTTATTTCTTTGTGCCTTTTTCATTTGGTAATTATTTGCTAAGAAAACATTAGCTAATTGCCTGACAAGCTGAAGGTTGTTTTCTGATTTGCTTTGTGACTTTATGTTATCCATTTAAACACTGCAAGCAAGTAACCTCATTTATATTGCTACCAAGCATACTTGTGCTGGGTGAATTAAACCCCATCAATAAAAGAAGTATTTTATTGGCTTTACCACTGGTTACACAACTCAATTATTGTCTTCAGCTGTGTTTGGAGTGAAAGAACTACATTACCCACAATACCTTGCAAGAATCATATGAATATATGCATCGTCAAGATTGTGTAAGTTTTCACCCTAGGCAGCCGTCTGACAAACTGTGTGAACCACTCTGAATTTCGAAAGAAGTTAAAAACCCACCTCTTCCTTGAATATTTTTCCCTACCACCCTAATACCTAACCCTTACATCTACCTTACCGCCCATGCTCCCTCAAACCCATAATACAACCAACTGTAGCTCTATACACTTACACATGTAAATAGTTGATCATTGATCACTGTAATTAGTTCATTTTGTTCACTTATGTATCCTTGTTACCTTGTTCCTTGTAAACAGTTGAAACACACTGCCTTGAAATGTTCTATGTAAACCGTCTTGATTTGTAGAAAGACGGTATATAAAAAATGTTAAATAAAATAAATAAATAAAACTAAAAGTACTTTGCTGATACTAGGCCCTGACTGACTATTAAATTAAAACTACAAGCTCTCTGCTGGGTATGAAATGTAACCAGAAAGTTCTCTTCTGTGTTTTAAATTTAAATACATCAGGGGTGTCCAACGCTGTCCTTTTTGGTGGTGGTGAGAATTGAGGAGGTTATGTGACAAATTTTATATACCCTTTTGATGTCTAGGACATCTGTACCTTGCCCACTCACAATCTTAAATGACAGAGGTGTAAGGCAGGGGTCTCCAAATCCAGTCCTGGAGGGCCACAAACCAGTCAAGTTGGCAGGATATCTCTTTTTTTTTTTTTTTAACGTCTTTATTTAAGTTTCTCGAATCATACACACAAATGTCGCATTGGCATACATTAATCTTCATCAGACAAGATTGTATGTGTTCCATATTCTAACAGAAATTACTATGTTCACATTGCAATACCATACCTATTTCTAAAGGAACCAAAACTAACCCATTACTAACAGTGCTACCAAAAACAATGTGGAAGGAAGATCACATGTCCCCAAGCAGCGCGTTCTAGATTAAGGATATTACACCGTAATTTCAAACAGGTATCAAGTGTTATAGTCAGTCCTAGATAAATATCTATAACAATTGTTGATCTAAAATGTCCCACTTCTTAAGCAATTGGTGGTAGGACGGGTGTGTACTCACATACGCAATTTCACAGGTCCTGTGGTGGCATACCAGGCCCCACCACCACTCTGGCCGCAGGATCGCAAAGTTTTTCCAATGGCTGAGTATTGCTTTTAACGCCAGGCTAAGCATTAAATCCAGCAAAGCACTTGCATCTTTCTCTATTGGTATCTGTCCTGCCAATGATCTGTAAATCACAATTCGAAACGTGAGTGGGGTCCAGAATTTTAAAAGGTGAGTGATATGTCGCCAAACCGGTTGCCAAAACTCTTGTATCACTGTACAGTCAAAGAGCATATGTGCCATTGTGCCCTCTTCTGACTGACACGACCAGCATTTGCTCCCTTGCTGTGTTTGCCATTTGGCTATTTTGACAGGAGTCAAATAAGCTCGATGAGCCACAAAGTATAATGTTTGGGTGAGAGAGGCCGCCCTCGTGATCCTGCTCTGTGAGTTCCAGAAGTCGTCCCAAAGTCTAGGATCAGTCTGTTCACCCACTTCTGATTCCCAAATTAACTGTGCTCCTTTACATCTTTGTTTTCCTCCATCCCTAATAATTGCAACATATTTAGAAGTTAGCCTCGATTCTTCCCCCAGTGTCTTAATTTTGTGGTATAATGTGTTACCCTCTCTAATGAGAATGGGAATTACTCCAGCGGAGGCCAAGCAGTGGCGAAGTTGACACCACTGAAATAGATGGTTGGGGGATAGATCGTATTCCTTTCGAATGGCCGGGAAGGATTTGAACTCTTTGTTGTGTATTAACTGGCCCAATTTTGTAATGCCCCGTTTCAACCAGGGAGTCCATACAAAGCAATTTCCAGCTATTTTGAACTTCGGGTTAAGCCAAATATTTGTTGACATTGTGTATTCTTGACCCTCCTCTGTCTTTTGTGCTAGAAGTTGAAACGCCTTCTGAGTATTCCATATAACAGCTTCTTCCAACTCTGGAGAGGGGGATTCTGCCCCTATCCGCAACCATAAGGGTATCGCCCCACTGAGCGAGATCTCTATAGTCATCCATGTCGGTCGATCAGCTGTATCGCATTCTGCACACCACCATGTGCCTTGCTTCAATATGGCCGCAATGTGGTACATTTGAAAATCTGGGAAGTGCACACCGCCATGTTGCTTAGAGAGCTTAAGTTTCCATAACGCTATTCTGGGGGTCTTACTATGCCATAGGAATTTACTCACAGCTTTCTCAAGCCTCAGATAAAATTTCTTATCATATAGGATCGGTATCATACTGAGGATATAGTTTAATTTTGGCATAATGACCATTTTGATGGTTTCTAGTCTCCCCCACCATGTAAGATTCAACGGGGACCATTTGTTTACACACTCGGAGAGAATGTTGTCACATGCCGCCATGCTTAGCTTCATTGTGACTTGAAGAGTGGTACCATAGGTCACCCCAAGGTATTTAAAAGATTCCCTCTCTACCTTAAACGGGTATTGCTTGAGGACATTCTCCGGAACATTTGAGTTGAAAGGAATAATCGTCGTTTTGGACATATTTAATTTGTATCCAGAAATACAAGAGTAGTCTGCTATAAGGTCTAGAACGGCTGTCAACGAGCTAGGCTCTAGTATCAAGAACAGGTCATCAGCATACGCCGATACTTTGCACTGATGATCCTTGAATCTCATGCCGACAATATTTTGTTGTTGCCGCAACTTTATCAGCATGGGCTCTAGCGCTAAGTTAAATAGCAGCGGGGATAGCGGACATCCTTGTCTCGTACCCCTCGTCAGCCGGAACTCAGAAGAGATCTCTCCATTTACCGCCACTCTGGCTCTCGGATGGATATACAAGAGCTCCACGTATTTTATATAGGTTTCTGGTATACCGAACCATCGCATTGTAGCGAGAAGATACGGTAGTTCAACTCTATCGAATGCCTTTTCAGCATCTAGCGCCAAGCCCACTACTGGGTGGAGAAGTTGTTGTGATTTCCCCAATATATGCGCCATAAGGCGGCCATTATCAGTGGTCGACCGTCCAGGCATAAATCCACATTGATCTGGGTGAATTAATGTTGAGATCACTTTCACTAATCTATTAGCTAGCATCTTGGCATAGATTTTGTAATCAGAGTTAAGTAATGAGATGGGTCGATAATTTTCGATCTGTTGGGGATCTCTCCCCGGTTTAGGGTGTATAACAATGGTAGCCGAAGCGAATCCACCAATAGCCGGACTTTCTTCACTGATTTTGGAATAGTAGTGTTGCATCTCTGGAATTAATGACTTGGCGAAGGTAACATAAAATTCCACAGGTATCCCATCAGGGCCACTGGCTTTCCCTTTGGCTAGCTGTTTCATAGCCTGTTCAAGCTCTGAGATGGATATTTCTTCCTCCAAGCTCTGTTTTTGCACAGCTGACAATTTGGGACCTGACAACGCTGTAACAAAATGAGAATACATGTCCTTGTCTGCGACGTTCTCAGTCTGGTATAAAGCTGTATAGAATTCTTCACATATGGTTAATATCTCTTCATTTTTAATTCTTAGAGTTCCATACTTATCCTTCAGTCCAGTGATTCTCGTTGCCCTCTTCTTGGCTCTAAGCATACGAGCAAGTAATGTGCCTGCCCGGTTGCTCTCATGGTAGTATACACCTGTTTGTGTCTTTATCTGCAAATCCGCTTCAGAATTCAGTATTGAGTTATATTGATACCTCAATTTTTGTAACCGAAGCAGTATAAGCGGGTCAGTTTTCTTGGTGAGTAAACGTTCGCCAGTGCGGATCTCTTGCTCTAATTCATGCAATCGTTGTTTTGCCTTTGTATATGGTATGTGGTCATACACCCTCTCATGTTTGCTTTGAAGGCTTCCCACCATGCCCAGACTGCTGTCTCAGTGCTTTGGTTGTAATGAAAGTACTCAGTCATAGCCTTGTCCATGATCTTTCGGAACTCGGGATCCATTAACCAGGAACGATCAAAATGCCATCTTATTTGGGAGCTCTGTGTCATTCCAGAAGTTAATTCTAATACTACCGCTGCGTGGTCTGAAACTGTTTTAACCAGATGGCTCGTGTCTACCAGCTTATCCAATAGTACCTTCGACATCAGGAAATAATCTATGCGTGTTTCTGTGTTATGGGGCATCGAGTAAAAGGTGTATTCTCGCTCTTTGGGAAACATAAGCCTCCATGGGTCTATCAAACCGAGGGATTCAATGATCTCTGAGAGCGCTCTACTAGCCTTGGGCTTGTGTTGCATCCGGTATGGGGTCCGATCTATTAGTGGGTCGGGTATGAGATTAAAATCTCCACCCAGGATAATAGCGGCAGGTTCTCTAACCAAAAGCTCTTGTGCAACTTTTTCAAAAAATTGTGGGTCATCCTGATGTGGTCCATAGAGGGACATCAAGGTATATCTATCAGTACCAATCTGTACCAACGCCTTAGCCCATCTTCCTTCCGGGTCTATAGATGTTTCCTCAATTATCGGAAGCAGACTTTTCCAAATTAGTATAATTACTCCACCCTTCTTTTTTTGTGCTGGCGAAGATACCACATTTTGGTAATATTCACTCCTAACCTTCTGGGATTCAAATAAAGTGAGATGTGTTTCCTGTAAGTATACAATGTCTGCGCATTGTTTTTTGCAATAATTTACTATCTTTTTGCGTTTTATCGGACTAGAGATACCTTGTACATTGAGGGACATTAGTTTCAGTTTGGTATTAGCCATAATCACGAGTTGCAAACTTAATCTCTATAACACTTGACACCATCTTTCTAATCTGCGCATACCATGGGTTATTCAACGTCTCAAAGTTGTAGGCCTTCCACATTGCATAACTTACATTAACATGTATGGTGAAGCTCATCCCACTATCCAAAACAGACTACACCCAACCCCCACCCCTCACCCTAACCCAATTACCAAATCTGTAGACATTCTCGTTACTCTCTCCCCCCCAGGTGAGTTAGAATCATACAGTTATATATCCGCTCTCCTTACACACTTCCTTTGTAAACAATTACTTTCTGTACCCCTTACGCCTACTTAGTTTGCCGTTATATTGACAGGAGTCTAAGAGATCTTTCAAGTCCCGACTTCCATATCAGCCTGCTCCCGGAGAAACAGTCGTAGCGTGGCGCCGTTGTCAAAAGTTCTCGTCTCATTATTCAGTGTAACCTTCATTCTCGCTGGATAGAAAAGGCCATAGCGCGCATTAACTTTCTGAAGTAGAGGTCGGCATGCTAACAGCTCCTTGCGTTTTCAACCGTAGTTTTGCATAAATCCGGGTAGACCCCAATTTTGTGTCCCTCAATTTGCAGGGATGTTTTCAGTTTCGCAGCTTGTAAAATCTGCAAGGCATGCTGGAAACGCAGTGTTTTCAATACTACAGGCCTCGGGTGTTGCATTCCCTTTTTTACCCGGGATGGAACTCGATGGGCCCTTTCTATTTCAAGTGCTGGGGTAAATGTGACCTGCAGTATATCAGGTATCAGATTCTCCAAATATTTTATAGCATCCATACCCTCTCTTCCTTCCGGTATTTATTTATTTATTTTATTTATATCCTCTTATATACCGCGCTATTCTGCATCAGTGCGGTTTACATTGAACAAACTGAAATTACATTGAACAGGGTATTATAACTTGGAGATAACTATTTTACAGGGAACATGGGCTATGGAGGGTTAAGTGGCTTGCCCAAGACCACAAGGAGCACCTGTGGGACTAGAAACCCCAGTCCTTCTGGCCCAAGGTTGCTGTCCTCTAGTGGGATTTGAACCACCGACCTTCCGGCCTGAAGTACCTTGCCCCAACCACTAGGCTACTCCGGTGATTCTGATATTGCTCCGTCGAGCTCGGTTATTTTGTTCTTCCATTTGACTTTCTAGGAGCTGTACCCGCTTAGTGAGCGGTCCCATCTGCTCTATTATATTTTTGTGCGTTCCCATATCTATTTCCAGTATATGTAGTCTCCCAGTAACATCAGACAGTGTGTCTTTTACTACTTGTAAATCAGTTTGCATCTGAGTGAGCGCAGTAGTATTACCTGCAACCATTTCTTTGACGGCTCTCAATTCTTGTAAGATTTCTCGTTCCCCAGCCGAGATGTCTTTTTCCGGCGCCATCTTTTGTGGGGATGCCGATTCCTGCTTGGCGCGTTTTACTGCCTGTCCGGCCGCCGGCTGAAATTCTAAACGAGCAGGTTTTAAGGATGTCATCATGAGAGTATGTTTAGGCTTCTAAGTGATACTTCAGCGAAGTACAGTCTCGGGGGAGAGATCAGATTCTGATGGTTAGGTCGGAGCAGCGTTATTCAGCAGCCATTTCCTATCGCAGGCAAGCTCCGCCCCCTGGCAGGATATCTCTAATGCATATATCTCATGCATATTCATTAGGGCTATCCAAAAAACCTGCCAAGATTGTGGCCTTCCAGGACAGGGTTGGACACCCCTGCTCTACATCTTTGCATTGGAGGCAGTAGAGGGACATGATGAAGGGCTGTGGGACCAGCAACCCAGTCCTGCTGACAAAAGGGTGCCATCCAGGGCAGTTGATGCAGATCTGTACGTATCACAGGGACAACGGTAGATAGGCAGTAGGCCTGGAAAAGCTAAGTTGCCCCCCACCACAACCTGACATTCACCAGCAGAGGGCACAGCTAGTCTGCACCCTGCAAGGCATTGCAACCACACACATGCTGACTGCAGACAGTCTGCTAGCCAGTCCCCAGAACAACTATGTGCACCCATAAGTGGGATGTAAGCACAAACACCAAGAAAGTATCTCAGTGATTGGGCCCCAGAACAGAAAACACACAAACATCACTTGAGAACAGCAGTATATAGCACTATGTGGGAACCTAAACATGCCATGGTCACTGCTCAGTCAGGGTGAGAGTGACCTCCCAGCATGACATGCTGTGGCCACCCTGTCCATGCAGGTGGTGGTCGGACACTACAAAGTCCCAGCCATTGCCCCACACCCTGTACAGATGCATCCTGCCCAGTCTGCCCTGTCCGGGCCATACCCACAATACTTTGCTCCTCATTATGCACATTGGCAGGCTAACGCTGGAAACAGTGTAAGCATTGTGGGCCCAGTGAGGAGTAGGCAGCCACAAAACAATGGACAGACATACACACACTCCCACTCCTATTTCAGCATTGTGCAAAGATAGGGGTGGTTGTCCTGAGCACAGTGTAGGCATTGCTAAGGTATGCAGGTGCTAGTAGTAGTGCTTTGGTGGTAACTGCTGCTCTGTGCTGGGTCCAACAGCCTGACTCTCCATGAGGCTTTGGATAGTGGAGCCTCGGTGTGTGGGTGTTTGTACCCCTGTGGGCCGATGTTCTTCTAGGGCAGGGGTAGGGAACCCTGGTCCTGGAGAGCCACAGACCAGTCAGGTTTTCGGGATATCCCTAATGAATATGCATGAGATATATATGCATTAGAGATATCCTGCCAACCTGACTGGTTTGTGGCCCTCCAGGGCTGGATTTGGAGAACCCTGCCTTACACCTCTGTCATTTAAGATTGTGAGTGGGCAAGGTGCAGATGTCCAAGACATCAAAAAGGTTAGATAGAATGTGTCACATTCCTCCTCACTTCTCACCACCATCAAAATATTGTCTATTAGACAACTTTTTGGTGGTGGTGAGAATCTGCTGTAGGTGAAGAGGGGGGGGGGGGTGTATGGTCCCATAGGTATATTATGTACTACCACACAACCCAACCTCTGGGACTCAGGGTGGGAAACAGGACCACCCACCAATAGATCCGCAGTCTACCTCCCTGCAATGGCAGCAGTAGAGGAGACCAGCAACCCCAGTCCTGCTGGGAAACAGACAGAGCAGTACACATCCATAACGCAATAGCAGACAGACGGCAGGCCTGGAAATGCTCAGCTGCCCCCCACCATTATCTGACATTCCCCAGCAGCAAGCCTCCAGCCGCTGCACCCTGCAAGGTGTTCCAGCAAGACACATACTAGCTGCAGACAGTCCGCCAGCTAGTCCATAGTGCATGGTCCTGGAGAAGATGCATGTACCCAGAACGGGGATGTCAGCATACACACCAAGTAGATAAGTCAGTGATTGGGCCCCACAAGGAAACCCATAAATATCACATGAGAGAAATGCTATATAGCACTATGGGGGAACCTAGCAATGCCATGGTCACTGCACAGTCAGGGTGAGAGTGACCTCCCAGCAGGACATGCTATGTCCACCCTATCCGTGCAGGTGGTGGCCAGGCACTACAATGTCCGAGGCATTGCCCTATGCCGTGTGCAGATGCATCCAGGCCAGGCCACCTTATCCAGGCTATTCCCACGGTACCTTGCACCTCATTATGCACATTGGCAGGCCAATACTGGCAACAGTGCTAGCAGTGTGGGCTGTGGAGGGTGTTGGCAGCCACCACACACTGGATAGACAGACACACACTCCCCACACCTATGCCAGCATTGTGCAACTATAGAGGTGTTGGGCAGCCCAGGCCACCACACCAGTTCTGGGCACAGTGCAGGCATGGCTATGGTACGCAATACTGTAGGAGTCACTCCCTAGGTTGGTAAACACTGTCAGACACAAGACCTGTAGCACACTCCACAGACATCAGAAAAGTTGCTATGATGCAGCTCACTTAGAAAAGTGTACTTAATCTAGGAATTGCTATCTGCCAGTACTCATAGCAACCTTTTGATAGATGTGTACCATGTTCCCCGGCTTAGGGTGGCATTACTAAGGTATGCAAGTGCTAGTATTGGGAGATGCACGCAGAGCCCAAAGTCCTGCCTCTTCAGGAGGCTTTGGATAATGGGGCCTGTGGGTGTGGGTACGTCTGCCCCTGTTGGCTGCTGCTTTACGGCAGAGGTTCCCAACTCCAGTCCTGCGGTGCCAAACACTGTTCGGGTTTTCATGCTGTCCCTCATGAATATGCATGAGATACATCTGCATACCATGGGGGTGGCACATAGAAATACAGCACAGGCATCTTTACCAGAGGCAGCATGGAACCGGGATGGTGTTTGGCCCTACAGGACTGCAGTTGGGAGGCTTTGCTCTAGGTAATGTGCATGTTTATGGTGTCTGTGCTCTGTAGGGTAAAATGTAGGTGTCTTGGGCAGGTTTACGTCATCTGCAATAAAGGTGCTGTCTGTATTAGCACGTTGTAGTAGTGGGTAAAATATGGGGACTGGGTTGGCAGGAACCACAGCTGGGACTTGAACCTGTGACCCTCTGCTTCCGAATACACTGGTTTTTATTTTTATTTACATTCTCTTATATACCGCGCTATTCTGCATCAGTGCGGTTTACATTGAACAAACTGAAATTACATTGAACAGGGCATTATAACTTGGAGATAACTATTTTACAGGGAACATGGGCTATGGAGGGTTAAGTGGCTTGCCCAAGACCACAAGGAGCACCTATGGGACTAGAAACCCCAGTCCTTCCGGCCCAAGGTTGCTGTCCTCTAGTGGGATTTGAACCCCCGACCTTCCGGCCTGAAGTACCTTGCCCCAACCACTAGGCCACTCCTCCTTTTGTGCACTGCACCACCTTGTTGTCACAGAGTTGGTACATTCCTTGGTGATACCATGACTGTTCGTCAGACAGGGCCCGTCTGTTGCAGTACACGACACCCACCTACACAGGGCTAGGCCACAGTCTGCTCTGGGCAGCTGCCACTGCCCCCTCCACCACCAGTATCTCTCAGCCACCATGCTGACATGCCCTTCTGCTGGTGGTGCTGGTGGTGCGCAGTCTCAGGCCATCCAGTGTGCAGGTAGGCGGCTGCCTATGGTGCGGGATCTGGGGTAGGGGTGCCTGCATAGGTGTCCATGCTTCCCCCCAACACCGCCTGCCAATGTTCCGTGCCCTTGGGGGTAGCTGCTGGGTACTATCCCCTGTGACACTGTGGGAAACACAGTCGTGCCCATGTTGGGCCTTCAGCAGTTGCTGTCTGGCTGCTCTGCTGCTTCAGCATTCGTATGGGCCACCTAGGCATCGCCCTAGTCCGCACTGTGGCCCAGCTGCACCACAGCATGTGCCGCCTGCGGCCCTCTGTATCCCCTTCTCCGGCATCTGTCCAGTTGCCACACCGACATGCCCGCCCTGATGTTGCGGGACATGTGCACGCCATACGAACCCTGTCCGATGGTGGGGAAAAACCTGAGCAGCGCTATATCACTGTGGGCTCATTCACCTTGTATAGGGGCGGAGTATAGACCCTTCCACGATTTATATCTGTTCTATGGAGCTTACTCGGGGGGGGGGAGGGGTTGATGTTTCTCATTTCTACCACTATTGGGCAGCTTGGTTATGGTCTTTTTCCAGTTTGTTGGGGTCATTTTCAGTGTTTATGTGCCCTTTTGTTCTGTGCACATGTATCACACTTATCACTTATTTTAGGTTTCCCTGCCTGGGCTGTACATTGCTGACACTGAAATGGTTTCTCTCCCTTGTAATGTGCATTTAACGGCAGGTTTTCATTCGCGTTGGAATTGAGCTCTTCAGATCAGCGCGTTAGTGTGAAGGGAGCCTCTCCCCGCCCACTCTCCGACCATTGACCCCTTCTCTCCGCCCTCTCTCCACCTTCTGCGGTGTTTACCGCGCCGCGGGAGTTTACGATCGTTAACTACGGTTAACACGCGTTATGTAACGTTAACGATCGTAAGCGTGTCATAACACGCGTTATGATGCGCTTACGATCGTTAACGTTACATAACGCGCGTTATTTACGATTACCGCAGTTTAGTAAACATACCCCAAAGATTGGGGAACCTGCTTCTAACCTGTTGAAGAGGTTTGTTGGGCCTTTCCATCAGCTCCTGGGACTGCTGCTGCTAAGTGGATGCTGCTGTTGAGCTCTGAAACTTGCCCTGCAATTTTGGGCATGCACCAAGGAGGCAGTCCGTTCCCTGGAAGGACCCCTATTCAGACTATAAGAGTCCGCAAGTGAACGCTTTGTGGTGGAACCTGTTCTAACCTGCTGAGGAGGTTTGTTGTGCCTCTCCATCAGCTCCCAGGACTGCTGCTGCTGAGTGGACACTGCTGTTGAGCTTTGAAACCAGCTCTTCAATATCGGGCAGGCACCAAGGGGGCAGCACATTCCTTGGAAGGACCCCTATTCAGACTGTAAGAGTCTATCAGCCTTTCTCCATGACCGTGGAGTGTGACTGCGGGGCATGGTCTGAAGGGCATGAACAAATGGGTAAGACACGACCCTTTGGCACCCCATCAGCGCCACAGCAGCATCTGGTTTTGATCCAAATAGTTTTATGTTTTGCTTTGATGATCTTTGCATGATCAAGGTGAGAGAGCAGGGTGCAGGGAGCTACTGCCGCTAGTGTGAAGTCAATGGGTCCCTTGGATAAGCACTTTGCTCCCCTACTCTCTGAGCAGTCTTCTCCTGAAGGCACCTCCACCAGTTCTGAAGGGAGATCCCACCACCTTGTCCTGTCCATCTTCTATCCTTTACTTTTTCAGGGGAGTCCTCCGAACAGGTAAGGTGTGCTAAAATGGAATTGAATTTACCTAAGTCGGTTTGGCTGTAGGATGCCAATATTACCACCAGGCTTCCAGTTGTTTCTTCGGAGGCAGAAGTTACCTTAAAGGATGTTTGGGGAGCTCTTAAGTGTATTGATGATAAAATGAGTACTACTCTTGCATCTTTATGTTCCTTCTCTCAGGAGGCTGTAGATTCTCTGCAGCAGCTTAATCGGAAGGTTTCTACTTTAGATATGGCAGTTGTTAAACTTGAGTCTCAAGTTCTTCTACTTCATGCTGTTAATGTTGCTGGTATTAAAGACTCCTTGGTTTTGCATGCAAAATTTGAAGCTCTTGAAAACTTAGGGGTATGTTTACTAAACCGTCCTAAAGTTACCGGTGCTAGTTGCAGCGTTAATGTGAAGAATGCCATATAAGGTAGTGGGCATTCCAGAGGGAAGGTAGCAAGGAATCTGTATCGCGTGATAGAGGGCGCCTTGGCTTGTTAATGTGCGTTAACCTTAAGTTCATGCCAGCGCTCTGCTAGAAGCTGTAAAGATGTAGCCCACTGGTTACTGCAATGACTGCAGAGGCAGAGGTCATGGGTTCAATCCTGTAGTGGCCTTATCCAATAAGGTTGTCTGAGGCATTTCCTTTTAATTTAAATATGTGCTGCCAGCAAAAACACCCTCACAGTGCCGTAACCTAAGGTGCCTCATAAGGCGCCCTATAAGGCGCTCCATAGGGCATATTATAAAGTGTCCTGTCCGCCAAGGCACCTTATAATGTGCCCTTTAGGGTGCTTTATAGGGCGTCTTATGAGGCACCTTAGGTTACGGCACTGTGAGGGTGTTTTTGCTGGCAGCACAGATTTAAATTAAAAGGTAATGCCTCAGACAGCCTTATGAAATAACACCACTGCAGTGTTGAATCCATGACCTCTGCCACTGCAGTCATTGCAGTAACCAGTGGGCTACATCTCTATAGCATCCAGCATAGTGCTGGCTGGCTACAGAAAGACTGCAGGTCACTGCACAAACTCTCTGCTGTGGTTACCAGGATAGGGTAAATCCACCCGTACCCATGATGTACTGCACATGCAGATTAGCAGTCTACATCTGATCACAAGATGGAGTATGCGCCTCTACAGAACCCCGGCCTGGTAGGGGGAACTGACCGTATGTGTTACTGGCACAGAGTAGCTGCAGACCGTCACATTGTGTGGGTACAGTGCTCACCCTGAGGGAGAAGGGGGCGCCCAGCACCAGGTCTGCAGCACCTGGAGTGGCTGAGATAGGCTATGCTGTAGGTCCTCATCAGTGCCAGTTTATGAGAGGTAATCCTTGCAGATACGCCTGTGTCCATCTGTATTTCCCAGTCATGTCTAGCCCTTGTGGACTATGATGCACCCAGAATAGTGCACATCCTGTGTGGTTGCAATGGTCACATGTTATAAAAGAAGGGTGGTGTTGGGACTCAAAAGCAGATTATGTAGTACCACCCAGCCCACCCTCTCTGTGTCAGGGAGGAGGGGAACAGGATCTCCCATCAACAGATCCACATTCTACATCTTTGCAATGGAGGCAGTAGAGGGGACCATCAACTCCAGTCCTGCTGGGAAATAGGCACCCTCCAGGGCAGTCAATGCAGATCTGTACATAACACGGCAGGCACTAACAGACAGGCAGCAGGCCTGAAAAAGCTTAGCTACCCCCACCACAATCTGACATTCACCAGCAGAGGGCACAGTCAGTCTCCACCCTGCAAGGTGGTCCAGCCATATTCATGCTAACTGCAGACAGTCTGCTAGCCATTCCATGGTGCATGTCCCCAGAAGAACTATGTGCACCCATAAGTGGGATGTAAGCACAGACACCAAGCAGGTACCTCAGTGATTGGGCCCCAGAACAGGGAGCACACATATATCACTTGAGAAAAACAATGCATAGCACTATGTGGGAACCTAAACATGCCATGGTCACTGCTCAGTCAGGGTGAGAGTGACCTCCCAGCATTTATTTTTATTTATTTATTTATTTTTATTTAATATACATTTGTATACCGCTACTTCCAGCGATCAGCAGCGGTTTTTTTTTTTTTTTTTGATTACAGATTGGAAATTGTCAAATCATGACAGGAAATCTTTTTTGAGGTATAAACACATTGATTAGACAGGAAAGCACAGCACACAGAGAACTATTTTACAGGGAACATGGGCTATGGAGGGTTAAGTGGCTTGCCCAAGACCACAAGGAGCACCTGTGGGACTAGAAACCCCAGTCCTTCCGGCCCAAGGTTGCTGTCCTCTAGTGGGATTTGAACCACCGACCTTCCGGCCCGAAGTACCTTGCCCCAACCACTAGGCTACTCCTCCACTCCATGACATGCTCTGGCCACCCTGTCCATGCAGGTGGTGGTAGGGTACTACAATGTCCCAGCCATTGCCCTATGCCCTGTGCAGATTCAGTCTGCCAAGTCCGCCGTGTCTGGGACATACCCACAATACCTTGATCCTCATTATGCACATTGACAGGCTAACACTGGAAACAGTGCAAGCATTTGGGGCTCAGTAAGGTATAGACAGCCACAAAACACTGGATAGACATACACACACTCCCACACCTATTTCAGCATTGTGCAAAGATAGAGGTGGTTGGCAGCCCTGGCCAACACACCAGTCCTGGGCACAGTGCAGGCATTGCTAAGGTCTGCAGGTGCTAGTACTGGGCCCAACAGTGTGACTCTCCATGAGGCTTTGGATAGTGGAGCCTGTGGGTGTGGGTGTTTGTGCCCCTGTTAGCCGATGCTCTAGGGAAGAGGTTGCCAACTCCGGTCCTAGGGTGGCCAAATGCCATACAGGTTTTCAGGCTGTCCCTGATGAATATGCATGAGATACATTTGCATACAATGGGGGCACTGCATACCAATGCATTGTTTATTATTTATTGTTTATTGTACACTTGTTATACCGCCCCCCATAACATCGGGGCGGTTTACAAAAACAAAATTAATATCAATTATAGAAAAAGGAAAGATAGAACTGCAATAAATGATAGAGCAGAGAAGAGAGTAAGGACAGAACAGTTAGACAAATAGAGTTATAAGAACAGAATATTGAGACTCAAGAGGGGAAGGCTAGGGAAAACAGATGGGTCTTAAGGAGGGAACGGAATTTGGGGTATGATTCTTCTGTACGGAGGGCAGTGGGAAGGGAATTCCAGAGAGATGGAGCCAAGTAGAAAAATGCTGCTTTCCTGGTGGATTGCAAATGAGCTTTGGAGGGTGCTGGTAAGTGAAGGCGGCTGATGTGAATGGACCGAAGACTGCGGGAGGGAGTATGATAAGTAAGCAGATCCGAGAAGTAGGTAGGTGTAGACAGATAGATAGCTCTATGGGCTAAAGTAAGGACCTTGAACGATATCCAGAAATCGATTGGCAGCCAATGTAGATGGGATAGTAAAGGGGTGACATGATCGCGGGGTGAAGCATGTAAAATCATACGAGCAGCGGTATTCTGAATTAGTTGTAAGCGGCGTCTTTGATACTGGGGGATACCGGCAAAAATAATATTGCAGAAGTCTAGTCTGGTGATGATCAGGGAAAGAAGGAGAGTGGTGATGGCCTGATTGGACAAGAAGGGACGTATAGCATGGATTTGTCGAAGGCACAGAAAGGAGCACCTGGAGACATGAGAGATATGGTTGTGAAAACTGAGGGCACTATCAAGGAAAACTCCAAGATAACGGAGTTGAGGGACTAGAGCAATGCTGGAGCCTGAAAGGGATGGAGCGAGTGAAGGAGTAGGAGAGGTGTGCGGGAACCAGATGGCAGCAGCCTTGGTGACGTTAAGTACTAGACAGTTAGAGGAGAGCCAGGAAGAGATAGAGGCCAGACAATCATTTAAAGGAGATATATCAGGGTGGGATGATGAAGTGTGGTGCAGAAGAAAGATATCATCAGCATAGAAGTAGTTCGAGATCCCAGATTGCTGGATGAGCAGAGCCAGGGGGGCAAGAAAAACATTAAACAGTAAGGGGGCCAAAATTGATCCCTGAGGGACACCACAGTGGAGCGGGAAACGGCCGGAGGTGGAAAAAGCAGAAGAGACAGCAAAGGACCGGTGACAGAGGAATGAGTGAAACCAGTGATACACCAAGCCACGGATGCCTGAGTCCCGAAGGCGAGAGAGGAGAAGAGCGTGATCCACCAAGTCGAAGGCTGCAGAAAGGTCAAGTGAGACAGCTAGAATGATATTGCCCTGATCATGAGAGGTGTGAATTTATATTGCATATTTATTAGGGACAGCATGAAATCCTGAATGGTGTTTGGCTCTCCAGGACTGCAGTTGGGAACCTCTGCTCTAGGGACTGCACATGTTTATGGTGTATGTGTGCTGTAGGGTAAAATATAGGTACATGGTCTGTAGGAGCCACAGCTGGGACATGAACCTGTGAACCTCTGTCCCTGACCACACTGGCTGTGTGTACTTCACCAAACTGTTGCCACAGAAGCAGGTCATTCCCTGGGGATACCATTACTGTTCATCAGACAGACCTTCTCTGTTGCACTGCACTCCACCCACCTGAACAGGGCTTAGCCTTGGTATGCTGTGGGCATATGCCACTGCCACCTCCACCACCAGCACCCCTCTGCCACCATGCTGACATGCCCTTATGCCGGTAGTGCGCAGTCCCAGGCCATCCAGTGTGCCAGTAGGCGGCTGCCTATGGTGTGGGATCTGGGGTAAGGGTGCCTACATAGACATCCGCGCTTCCTCCCGGCACCGCCTGTCAATGTTATGTGCCCTTTGGGGTACCTGCTGGGTACTGTCCCCTGGGACACTCTGGGACACACACTCATGGGCATGTTTGACCTTGGTCAGTTGCTGGCTTGCTGATTTGCAGTTTCTGCGTTCCTATGTGCCACCTAGGCATCTGCCTAGTCCACCCTGTGCCCCAGCTGCCCCACTGCATGTCCCGCCTGCAGCCCCCTGTACCCCATTTGCAGCCTCACCGTAGTGGCCTTTCATACTTGGGCACTATGCTGTTGCTGCTCATGTAGCACTACTATCGCTTTTCTTGGTTTTCCTGCCTTTGCTGTACATTGCTGACTGAAATGGTTTCTCTCTCCTGCAAATTTTCCTCTAACGCGAGGTTTTCACTGGCATTCGTTTTCAGACCTTCATTTCACAGAGTTAGTGTACCTGGAGCCTCTCCCCGCCCACTCCCCTCCCATTGACCCCTTCTCTCTGCCCTCTGTGGAGCCTTACTCCACCCTCTGTATGCCTTAACGCCACCAGAGACGTTCTCGCGCGAAACCTCACGCTATCGCGTGATAATGTTACTTTATCGCGCAATAACATTACGTATTGCCCGATAACATTACATATCGCCCGATAACGTTACATACTGTGCAATAACATTACGTATCATGCGATAACATTACGTATCGCGCGATAACTGCGCCACTGCAACATTATCGCTGTTTAGTAGACATACCCCTTAGTTTGTTCTTGTAATTTACATTTTTTACATTTTCCCCAGACAAATTCTCCTGGACAAATATTTAAAGGAAGTGTTAGCTATATCAGAGTCAATAGAGGTTCTTCAACTTTACTATATCCCATCTAGTATCAAAAAGATGAATCCTGCCGAGGGAGAATTGGATGTGGTGATACCATCTGTTCAGAATCTCACTGCTGTTTTGGAGGACTCCCTTGACATTATAAATGTGTGTTCTAATCTTTTGGTAACTTTTATATCTGAATCTGTGAAGCTTCACATTCTGAAAGCTTTTTTTAAGTTTTAGACTGCTAAGTTTTGCAGATAAACTGTGAATGTCTTTCCAGATGTGTCTCGGAGCATTCAGCTCCAGGGAGACAATTTTTTGCTTTGAAGTCCGAGGTAATATCTTTGGGGGCTACTTTTTATTTGTGTTTTTCTTGAAAATTTATCATTAGATGGTGATAGTGTTCCATTTGTATTTGGATAGTGTTTCATTTGTATTTGTCGAGGTATCGCATCTGGAAACATTTTTATTAGAGAGACAGGGTGTTGGAAAGGTGGTTAAAGGATAGTTTTATTGTGTTTGGCTTCCTCAAGATGGCTTTATAGCCTTATTTCCTTGTTAGTAGTATTTTGTATCATGTGAAGTTTTTGGTTCCCGTAATGTGGGCTCTATCTAATGTATGTTTTTTGATTGGGTATCCTTTTTTTCTTTTCCTTGACTCATGTTAGATTTTCCTCATTGTATTTGGTTTGGTAACTGACTAATATTCCATAAATAAAAAAATGAAAATAGACCTAGATTGGTGCCAAAGAGGTAGCCATGGTAACCAAGATGCTGTATTTCTAAAAAGGGGATAGACACTTTTAATAGAAAAATAATCACAAGTGCAATAGACAGGTTTCCAAAGTATAATGTATATATTCTGTAATTTAAGGTTGTATTTAGATGTATGAATGTCAAGTTATCGGGGTCATCAATAAAAATGGAGGGACGATTAACAGACTTTAGAAAATGCATGGCATAAAAACTCTTAAATGGGCACTATCATATTGAAACAAAAATATTATGTGGGCCAAAGATGAAATGGTGGAGATCCCACACAATCTCTGTTGCCAAATGTGCATCTTGCAATAAAAGTGAACCATGGATATGAAAATAGTGCTCTTGTTTTTGCATTATTTAATAAAAAGAGTTTTGAAAAAAAAAAAAAAAAAGAGACCAAAGGATAAAATGAACTATTATGAAAACAATAGGAGCAAAAATAAATAACGTCTCTAAAAAATCATCGTTGATAATTAAAATTGGTAAAAGGGGCAAGTTTAAGAATAATAATGAGACATAATAACCAAAATAAATAAAACCAATATGTGATCAGACTCCGGTTGGAGAGGGGAGGGAGGAGCAAGGGAAAGAAGAGGGAAGGGAGGGGAAAAGACAGGAGAAAGGAATGGGGGGGGGGGGGTGAGGAGGGGAGGAGAAACTGATCTAACTTATTGAACTTTAGTAAAATGATAATAAAAGTAGGAATATACGTAAAAGAAACTGAAAAGTATACAAGTAAGAACTGGAAGAATTATAGTCCAATTTTGGATAAAAACAATAAATTTCTAATTACAAACATGGATAAAAATGATTATAAATAAAGGAGGGGAAGGGGAATAAAAGTGACTAAGGCAACAATAAGAAAAATTGGTCAGTTGCTCACATTTTTATTTATTTATTTATTTATTTAACAGTTCTTCTATACCGCTCTATTTTAGATCAGAGCGGTTTACATTCAACATCAACCATACAACACAGGAACCCTGAGTTGTATTTACAATAAACAGGAGATCAACTTGGAAGTAACTGGGGGGAACTATGTACATTGTATAACATGCATTCCATCAGACTGTGTGACAAGAGGAATGTGAAGGAAGGGTACTAAACCATTTGTTTTATTGCCTTCCAAGGTTACACATAAAAATAATAACAACTAAAAACCTATAAGCTTATTATGTATAGAAATAATAAAAGGTTATAAACTAAAGGGTATGTTTACTAAACCATCTTAACGCAGCAGCGGCGATGTTATTGCATAATACGTAACGTTATCGTGCGATAACATCACGTATCGCGCGATAGCATCTCTGGCAGTAGTGAGGTGCGAAGAGGGAGGAGAAAGGCACCCCAGAGGGTGGAGTAAGGCTCCCCAGGGGCGGAGAGAAGGAGTCAATGGGTGGAGAGTGGACGGGGAGTGGATCCATGCACACTAACGCCATGAAATAAAGGGGTATGTTTATTAAACCGTCTTAACGTGCGCCCGGCAATAGTGTGCAGGTTGCCATAAAAGGAGTGGGCGTTTCAGTCTTAAAGCAGCAAAATGTGAGTCTTGCACGATAACGTGCGCTGCTGCGCACATTATCGACGAAGCGCCGCTAAGCGCGTTAACACGCGGTAATCTTAAGTAGGCACCCAGACATGTAAAAAAAGAAGCAGAGGTGTAGCACAATGGTTAATACACTGACTGATGATACAGTGGTCATGAGTTCAATCCCTCAGTGTGCCTAATGCATAAGGCTGGCTGAGGCATCAGCCTTAGTATGTAAGTATTGTTTCTTGAGGCAGTTTATATGTATTTTAATTATTGCTGCCAGCAAACACACCCTCACGTGCCGTAACTTAAGGTGCAGCATAAGGCACCCTATAAGGCACTCCATAGGATACCTTATAAGGCACCTTATATGGACGGTAACCATAAGGTACCTCAGAAGGCGCTTTAAAGGTGCCCTATAAAGCGCCTCCTGAGGCACCTTATGGTTACAGTACGCTGAGGGTGTTTTTGCTGGCAGCACTAATGTACATTAAAAATAAATAATGCTTTGGACAGCCCTATCAAATAATCCCACTGTGGGTTTGAACCCATGACCTCTGGCTCCACAGGCAGTGAAGTAACTAGTGGGCTACAGCTGCTACCAAGCCCCTGGCTGGCTGCAGAAGGACTGCATGTCACCACACAAACAATCTGCTGTGATCACCAGGATAGGGTTAACCCACCCGTACCCATGATGCACTGCACATGCAAATCAGCAGTCTACAGAAGAACACAAGATGGGGTATGCACCCCCACAGCACCTCGGCCTGGTAGGGGGAACTGACCGTGTGTGTTACTGGCACAGAGTAGCTACACACTGTCACATTGTGCGGATACTGTGCTCACCCTGAGGGTGAGGTGGGGCACCCAGCACCAGGTCCACAGCACCTTCCATGGCAGGAATAGGCCATGCTGCAGGTCCCCAGCAGTGCTAGTGTGTGAGATAAGTAGTTCCTGCAGACACACTTTGGATACATCTGTATTTCTCAGTCAGGTTTAGCCCTTATGGACCCATAGGCAGCTTATGTACCACCACCCAAGCCACCCGCTGGGGCTGAGGGTGGGAAACAGGGTCTCCCACCAACAGATCCACAGTTTACTTCCCTGCAATGGCAGCAGTAGAGGGGACCATCAACCACAGTCCTGCTGGGGAACAGACACCTTACAGGGTAGTCAATGCAGCTCTGTACTGATCTATAAAGCAATAGCAGACAGAAGACCCAGAAATGCTCAGCTGCACCCCACCACTATCTGATATTCTCCTGCAGCAAGCCTCCAGCCACTGCCCCCTGAAAGGTGTTCCAGCAAGACACATATTAGCTGTAGACAGTCTGCTAGCTAGTCCATAGTGCATGTTCCTGGAGGAGATGCATGCACCCAGAACTTGGATGTCAGCATACAGACCAAGCAGATAAGGCAGTGATTGGGCCCCAAAAGGGAACCCATAAATATCACATGGGAGAATTGTTATAGAGCACTATGGGGGAACCTAGCCATGCCATGGTCACTGCTCAGTCAGGGTGAGAGTGATCTCCCAGCAGGGCATGCTGTGGCCACCCTGTCTGTGCAGGTGGTGGCCGGGCACTACAATGTCCCAGCCATTGCCCTATGCCCTGTGAAGATGCATCCTGGCCAGGCCACCCTGTCCGGGCTATACCCATGGTACCTTGCTCCTCATTATGCACATTGGCAGGCCAATACTGGCAACAGTGCTGGCAGTGTGGGCTGTGGAGGGTGTTTGCAGCCACCACACACCGGATAGACAGACACACACTCCCACACCTATGCCAGCATTGTACAACTATAGAGGTGTTTTGCAGCCCTGGCCACTGCTCCAGTCCTGGGCACAGTGCAGGCATGGCTATGGTATGCAATACTGTTGGAGTCACTCCCCAGGGTGGTAAACACTGTCAGACACAAGACGTGTAGCACACTCCACAGACATCAGAGAGGTTGCCATGATGCAGCTCAATCTGAAAATTGTACTTAACATCAGAATTGCTATCTGCCAATAATCATAGCAACCTTTTGATAGCTGTATTCCTGGGTTTAGGGTGGCATTGCTAAGGTATGCAAGTGCTAGTATTGGGAGATGAACACAGGGCCCAATGTCCTGCCTCTCCAGGAGGCATTGGATAATGGAGCCTGTGGGTGCGGGTGTGTCTGCCCCTGTTTGCTGCTGCTTTACGGCAGAGGTTCCCAACTCCAGTCCTGGTGTGCCAAACACTGTTCGGGTTTTCATGCTGTCCCTCATGAATATGCATGAGATACATCTGCATACCATGCGGGCGGCGCATAGAAATTCAGCACAGGCATCTTTATTAGAGGCAGCATGGAACCTGAATGGTGTTTGGCCCTCCAGGACTGCATTTGGAAGACTCTGCTCTAGGTAATGCGCCTGTTTATGGTGTCTGTGTTCTGTAGGGTAAAATGTAGGTGTCTTGGGCATGTTTATGTCATCTGCAATAAAGGTTCTGTCTGTATTAGCACGTTTTAGTAGTGGGTAAAATATGGGGACTGGGTTGGCAGGAACCACAGCTGGGACTTGAACCTGTGACCTTTTGCTTCTAAACACCCTGGCTGTGTGCACTGCACCACTGTGTTGCCACGGAGACAGTGCATTCCCTGGTGATGCCATGACTGTTCGTCAGACAGGGCCTGTCTGTTGCAGTGCATGGCACCTACCTACACAGGGCTAGGCCACGGTCTGCTCTGGGCAGCTGCCACTGCCCCCTCCACCACCAGTATCCCTCTGCCACCATGTTGACATGCCCTTCTGCTGGTGGTGCTGGTGGAGCGCAGTCTCAGGCCATCCAGTGTGCGGGTAGGCGGCTGCCTATGGTGCAGGTTCTGGGGTAGGGGTGCCTGCATAGCTGTCCACGCTTCCCCCCAGCACCGCATGCCAATGTTCCGTGCCCTTTGGGGTACCTGCTGGGTACTATTCCTGTGACACTGTGGGAAGCACACTCGTGCCCATGTTGGGCCCTCAGACGTTGCTGTCTGGCTGCTCTACTGTTTCAGCATTCCTATGGGCTGGCTAGGCATCACCCTATTCCACACTGTGGGCCAGCTGCACCACAGCATATGCTGCCTGCAGCCCTCTGTGTCCCCTTTTCCAGCATCTGTCCAGTTGCCCATTCCGACATGCCCGCCCTGCTGTTGTGGAACATGTGCATGCCATAGGAAACCTGGCCGATGGAGTCGGAAACCCTGCTAAGCACAATTACACTGTGGGCGCATTCAACTTGTATGCGGACGGAGCATAGACCCTTCCAATATTCATATTTTTTTTTGGAGCTTTTTTGGGAGTGTTTTTTGATGTTTCCCATTGATATCACTATTGGCCAGCTTGGTTATTTTATTTTTATATTTTCTGCTGTCCATTTTCAAGGTTTCTTTGCCCTTTTGTTCCGTGCACATGTATCACACTTATCACTTTTTTGTGAGTTTCCCTTGTTTTGCAGTACATTGCTGACGGAAATGGTTTCTTTTCCCTTTAAATCTGCTCTAACGCCAGGGTTTCACTGGCGTTAGTTTTGAGCCTCGGATTTCACAGAGTTAGTGTGCAGGGAGCCTCTCCCCTCCCACTCTCCACCCATTGACCCCTTCTCTCCGCCCCTGGGGAGCCTTCCTCCACCCTCCGGGAACCTTTCCCCGCCTTCAGCGCTCGTTTGCACCGCAGCGCGCGTTATCGGTACCTTATCGCGCGATAACATTATAAAACGCACGTTAAGACGGTTTAGTAAACATACCCCAAAGTTCTGAAAAAAGCGCCAATGAAAACCTCGCGCTAGGCACATTTGCAGGACAGAGAAACCATTTTAGTCAACAATGTACAGCAAAGGCAGAGAAACCCAGAAAAGTGATAGTAGTGATACATGTGCAGAAACCAAAAAGGCAATTAAACATATAAAATGACCAGAACCACATCTGAAATCCCAATAACCAAGTTGGCCAATAGTGATATTAATGAGAAACATAAAGCAACACTACTGACAGCATAAAAAGGAAGATATCATGTTTGGAAGGGTCTATGCTCTGTCCCCCTACAAAGTGAATGATCCCACATTGAAATAGCGGTGATCAGGGTTTTTGTCGTTTATATTGGGCAGGTTGGTTAGGGCGTGCACATGTGCAGCAACAGCAGAGTGGGCACATAGGAAAGGGCAATTCTACTGATGCTGTAAATGGGATACAGGGGGCTGAAGGCGGCACATGCTGTGGTCCAGCTGGGGAACAATGCAGACTAGGCGATGCCTAGGTGGCACATAGGAATGCCGAAACTGTACAGGTGATGTAAAACCCTCTCGCACCAAGGACGTTTCTCCTGGGCCATGTGCCCATGAGGGGAGGGTTAGGACAGCTGTTATAGTTGATGATTCAATCATTAGGCATGTAGATAGCTGGGTGGCTGGTGGACGTGAGGATCGCCTGGTAACATGCCTGCCTGGTGCGAAGGTAGTGGACATCACGCACCGCCTAGATAGGATCTTAGATAGTGCTGGGGAGGAGTCTGCTGTCTTGGTACATGTCGGTACCAATGACATAGGAAAATGTGATAGGGAAGTTCTGGAGGCTAAATTTAAGCTTTTAGGTAGGAAGTTGAAATCCAGAACGTCCAGGATAGCATTCTCCGAAATGCTTCCTGTTCCACGTGCAGGACCCAAAAGGCAGGCAGAGCTCCGGAGTCTCAATGCGTGGATGAGACGATGGTGCAAGGATGAGGGTTTTGGATTTGTTAGGAATTGGGGAACATTCTGTGGAAAGGAGGGGCTCTTCCGAAGGGATGGGCTTCACCTTAATCAGGATGGAACCAGACTGCTGGCATTAACCTTTAAAAAGGAGATAGAGAAGCTTTTAAACTAGAAAATAGGGGAAAGCCGACAGTCACCCAAGAGCGCATGGTTCGGAAGATGGTATTCTTGAAGGATACTACCAAAAGCAGTGAGGTTCCAAAAAAGAGTAAAGTAGCCCAAATGCCCTTGAGTATGGTGCAGACAGAACGTAAAGATTCTAAATTACCCATGCTTACCAATAGCCAAATTAATATTAATAAAATACAGTCTCTAAAATGCTTGTATGCAAATGCTAGAAGTCTAAACAATAAAATGGGAGAGTTAGAATATATAGCACTAAATGAGAGGTTAGATATGATTGCAATCTCAGAGACATGGTGGAAGGAGGATAACCAGTGGGACACTGTGATACCTGGATACAAACTATATCGTAATGATAGAACTGATCAAATTGGTGGAGGGGTTGCACTCTATGTTAGAGAGGGCATTGAGTCAGAAAGCATTAAAGTTTTGCAGGAAACAAATTTTGCTGTAGAATCTCTATGGATTGAAATTCCATGTATGAAGGGGAAGGTGATGGCAGTGGGGGTATACTATCGACCGCCTGGCCAGAATGAACAAATGGATGATGAAATGCTCAAAGAAATCAAGGAAGCTAACAAAAGTCACAGCAGAGTAGTAATAATGGGTGATTTCAATTACCCCGGTATCGACTGGGTCAGTGTCTCGGCAGGACATGCTAGGGAGATAATGTTTCTAGATGAAATAAATGACTGCTTCTTGGAGCAGCTGGTTCATGAACCGACCAGAGGGGAAACCATACTGGACCTAGTCCTTAGTGGAACACCATATCTGGTGCAAGAGATAAGGGTGTTGGGACCACTTGGCAATAGTGATCATAGCATGATCGTGTTTGATTTAATTAGTAGAGGAGGGATAGTAAAGAAATCCACAGTACTACCTTTTAACTTTCGAAAGGGAGAATATGATAAAATGAGGAATATAGTTAAGAAAAAACTAAAAGGAGCGGTTGCAAAGGTTAAAGACTTACATCAAGCTTGGGTGTTGTTTAAAAATACTATCCTGGAAGCAAAGACCAGCTGTATTCCACGCATTAAGAACAGTGGAAGAAAGTCTAAAAAACTGCCAGCATGGTTTAAAGGTGAGTTCAGAGAGGCTTTTGCTGCCAAAAAAGCATCTTTCAGGAAATGGAAAAAAGAGCCAAACGATGAAAACTGGAAACAGCACAAGCACTGGCAAGTTAAAAGCAAAGCATTGATAAGGCAGGCAAAGTGAGAATTTTAGAAGGAACTTGCTACGTAAGCAAAAACACGAAATAAAGACTTTTTCAAGTACATTCGTAGCAAAAGGCCTGTGAGTCAGTTAGACCTTTAGATGATAGAGGGGTAAAAGGGGCAGTAAGAGGAGACAAAGCTATAGTGGAGAGACTGAATGAATTCTTTGCTTCGGTCTTTACTGAGGAAGATGTAGGGATGTTACCCAAGACTGAAGTGGTATTTAAAGGTGATACTGCAGAGGAATTGAGAGAAATATCGCTATACCGGGAAGATGTATTACAACTATTTGATAAACTGAATAGTAGCAAATCACCTGGACCGGATGGTATACACCCAAGAGTGTTGAAAGAACTGAAATATGAGATTGCAGATCTGCTATTAGTAATCTGTGAATTGTCATTAAAATAATCTGTAATACCTGAAGATAGGAGGGTCGCCAATGTAAGGCCAATTTTTAAAAAGGATTCCAGGGGTGATTCGGGAAATTACAGACCGGTGAGCCTGACGTCAGTACCGGGGATGATGGTAGAAACCATCATAAAGAAAAAAATTACACAGCATGTAGATAGTCATGGCCTAATGGGAGACAGCCAACATGGCTTTAGACAAGGAAGATCTTGTCTTACTAATCTGATATGTTTTTTTGAAGGTGTGAATAAACAGCTAGACAAAGGTGAGTCAGTTGATATATTGTATCTGGACTTTCAGAAAGCCTTTGACAAGGTCCCTCATCAGAGACTTTTGGAAAAACTAAAAAGTCATGGGATAGGAGGCAGTGTACTATTGTGGATCAGGAACTGGTTAAAAGATAGAAAGCAGAGGGTAGGGCTAAATGGCCAATTTTCCCAATGGAAAAAGGTGAATAGTGGAGTACCCCAGGGATCTGTACTGGGTCCGCTACTTTTTGACATATTCATAAATGACCTGGAAAAGGGAATAACTAGTGAGGTTATCAAATTTGCAGACAACACAAAACTGATTAAAGTTGTTAAAACCCAAGAGGACTGTGGAAAACTGCAGGAGGATCTGGATAAATTGGAAGACTGGGCATCCAAATGGCAGATGAAATTTAATGTGGACAAGTGCAAAGTTATGCACCTAGGAAAGAACAACCCACACTATGGTTACACGATGCAAGGTTCCACATTGGGAACCACCACCCAGGAAAAAGATTTAGGAGTCATCGTGGATAACATGTTAAAACCCTCCGCCCAGTGTGCAGCGGTGGCCAATAAAGCAAATAGAATGCTAGGTATCATAAGGAAAGGAATGGAAAATAAAGCAAAGGATATTATAACACCTCTGTATCGTTCCATGGTACGACCGCACCTTGAATATTGTGTGCAATTCTGGTCGCCGTATCTTAAAAAGGATATAGCGTTATTAGAAAAGGTAAAGAGAAGAGCCACCAAAATGGTAAAGGGGATGGAAGGCTATTCCTATGAAGAGAGGCTACAAAGGTTAGGGCTCTTCAACCTGGAAAAGTGACGGCTGAGGGGAGATATGATAGAGGTCTATAAATTAATGAATGGAGTGGAACTGGTAAACGTAGATCGATTGCTTACACTATCAGAATATAGAAAGACTAGGGGACATGTAATGAAGCTACAGAGTAAACTATTTAAGACAAATAAGAGAAAATATTTTTTCACACAACGTGTAATCAAACTCTGGAATTTGTTACCGGAGGATGTAATAAGAGCTGTTAGTGTAACTGGGTTTAAAAAAGGTGTGGACAAGTTCTTGGAGGAAAGGTCCATAAACCATTATTAAAAAGGGACCCAGGATATCAATCCTTGACCCAATACAAGCACTGCGGAACCTGTGTCTTTTGGGGATACTGCTAGGTACATATGACCTAGATTGGCCACTGTTGGAAACAGGATACTGGGCTTGATGGACCTTGGTCTGACCCAGTATGGCATATCTTATGTTCTTATGTTCTTACGTAAAGCAGCAAGACAGCAACTGATGAGGGACCAACATGGGCATGAGGGTGTGTCCCACAGTGTCACAGGGGATATTACCTAGCAGGTACCCCCAAGGGCACATAACATTGGCAGGCGATGCCGAAGGGAAGCACGCATGTTCATGTAGGCACCCCTACCCGACAACCCACACCATAGGCAGCTGCCTACCGGCACACTGGATGGCCTGGGACTGCACACCACCAGCACCACCAGCATAAGGGCATGTCAGCATGGTGGCGGAGGGGTGCTGGTGACAGAGGGGGCAGTGGCATCTACCCACAGAAGACCACGGCCAAGCCCTGTTTAGGTGGGTGGCGTGCACTGCAAAAGACAAGGTCTGTCAGACAAAGTCATGGTATCCCCAGGGAATGGCTTTCCCCTGTGGCAACAGTTTGGTGCAGTGCACATAGCCAGTATGTACAGGGGCAGAAGGTCACAAGTTCAAGTCCCAGCTGTGGCTCCTGCCAACTTTGTCACCATATTTCACACACTACAGAACCATGGTAATAAAGACAGGACCTTTATTGCAGATAAATTAAACATGCCTGAAACACCTATATTTTACGCTACAGAGCAGAGACACCATAAACATGTGCAATCCCTAGAGCAGAGTTTCCCAACTGCAGTCCTGGAGGGCCAAACACCATTCAGGTTTCATGCTGTCCCTAATAAATATGCTTTGCTGTATTTGTATGCATCGCCCCCATTGTATGCAAATGTATCTCATGCATATTCATTAGGGACAGCCTGAAACCTGAACAGTGTTTGGCCCACCAGGACCGGAGTTGGGAACCTCTGCCCTACAGCAGCGGCCACAGGGGCAGAAACACCCACACCCACAGGCTCCACTATCCAAAGCCTCATGGAGAGTCAGGCTGTTGGGCCCTGCGTGGGGCCGCAGCTCCCAATACTGGCACCTGCATACCTTAGCAATACCATCCTAAACTTGGGAACACATTCCACATATATCAAAAGGTTGCTATGATTAATGGAGTGGAGGAGTGGCCTAGTGGTTGGGGCAAGGTACTTCGGGCCGGAAGGTCGGGGGTTCAAATCCCACTAGAGGACAGCAACCTTGGGCCGGAAGGACTGAAGTTTCTAGTCCCACAGGTGCTCCTTATGGTCTTGGGCAAGCCACTTAACCATCCATAGCCCATGTTCCCTGTAAAATAGTTCTCTGTGTGCTGTGCTTTCCTGTCTAATCAATGTGTTTATACCTCAAAAATTTCCTGTCATGATTTGACAATTTCCAATCTGTAATCAAACCGCTGCTGATCGCTGGAAGTAGCGGTATACAAATGTATACTAAATAAATAAATAAAAAAAATAAATAATGTCAGTTAACAAAACCTAAGTTAAACACAATTTGTTGATAGAGATTCATCATAGCAACCTTTCTGATATCTGTGGAGTGTGTTTCAGTTATTGCTTCTGACAGTATTTACCACCCCGGGGAGTGACCCCAACAGTATTGCGTACCATAGCAATGCCCACACTGTGCCCAGGACTGGTGAGTCGGCCATGTCTGCCACAAACCTCCATATTTGCACAATGCTGGCATAGGTGTGGGAGTGTGTGTATGTCTATCCCAGTGTGTTGTGGCTGCCCACACCTTACTGTGCCCACATTGCTTGCACTGTTTCCTATGTTAGCCTGCCAATGTGCATAATGAGGAGCAAGGTACTGTGGGTATGACCCGGACAGGGTGGCCAGGGCAGACAGGATGCCTATAGGGCACGTTATAGGGTGCCTTGGCAGACAGGACACTTTATAATGTGACCTATGGGGCGCCTTATAGGGCGACTTATGAGGCATCTTAGGTTACAGCACTGTGAGGGTGTTTTTACTGTCAGCACTGATTTAAATTAAACAAAAATTCCTCAGACAGCCTTCTCTCGGCAGATGCACTCCAAGATATCATAACAAGGGATATCAACAATAGACCAAGAAGGACCAAAAATGACAACATGATCATCACACCTGCAGGATACCACAAGACTAAACAAACTACTTCAAGAAGAGCTCCTTCACTACTGGTGTCCACACTTTGGAACTCCCTCCCAATGAGCCTGAGGGCATTAAATGACATCATAGACTACCACAAGGCCCTTAAAACCCTGCTCTTTACAGAAACCTATGAGCAGACAGACAACAGTCTCCACCCGAACGGTAATGCAACTACCTCCGCCAACTCGATACCCACTCATCCAAACTAGACATACGAGTTCATTGTATAATCTTGTTAAGTACCCTCATGTTAAACGTATCCCTCCAATTGTGCTATCTAAATGTTGTTAAATACCATCATGTTAAATGTTGTTAAATACCCTCATGTTAAATGTAACCCTCCAATTGTGATGTGACCACTTTGATTGTAGGATAAGGTGGTACACAAATCTGTCTAAATAAATAAATAAATGATCCCGGACGCTGGAACAAGCAGTTTATTCCTTGCAGCCCAACCCTCAATTTGGCCTCCTATTACCAGGGAATGCTGTGGGGAATGCTCTCTGCCCCCTGCCACCCTTTCCCGACCCTGGCCAGCTGTTCCCTGATGTCCAAGGAAGTTATTCCACCTAGAATCTGCCCTGTATGTCCGGGGCTGGTGACCGCCCACTGCCTGCTCTAACAGCACCCCCAATCCTTTTCTTTCCCGCCCCCGTCTAGCTTCCCCATACAACCGGTGGGGAAGCTAGACACTGGCAGGAGGGGGCACTAATATATTTGTGGCTTGGAATGAGCTGGAGGGTGTATAAAAAATCTTTTTTAGATAAAGAGTGAATACAGAAAAAGCACTTTCCACATTGAAAATGGCCCTTAGGATGTGGTGGTCTTCGTCATTTTTCCACTATGGTATAAGTGCCTTCAATGTCTATGTATGTTATTTATGATTTTAACATTTTTAACATTTTTTGATTCTTTTATATCTAATTTTTATTATGAGTTACTGATTTTAATATGTTGTTTTGGTTTAATTTGCTTTTAATTCCCACCCCTTACGAAACACGGTCATGTCAGGTTCAGTGTGTAGTATTTCTGTGTGTTTGTAATTACTTCTTGTTTTTAATAAACCATCTTGGACCACTCACCTTATACAGGAATCTCATATTGTTTTACTGGGCCAGTAGATGATTGCGGTCATCTCCCTGGGTGTCACAGGGTGGTGATGGGTGCTAATTAGCATGAAGGTATAGGACTTCTGTGATTGGATGCTGGCGGGACTGGGTATGTCATAAATATATGTTAGCTGCATGACAATAAATTCATACTCACATGAAGTGATTCTGTATGACACAGCACAACTCAGAAAACTGCAGAGATGATTCTGTATGAGTTGGTTCCTTGTTCTCTCTCCTTGTCTGTGTGGCTGCTCCTGCTCATCTGAGGCATTGTTGGTGCCCTCCTCTGTGTTAGTGGGTTCTCCAGGGTCAGCTGCAGATGCCTCCTCTTGGCTAGGTTATGCAGCATGCAACATGCCATGAAAATCTTGCACACTTTCTTGAGGCTGTATAGTAGCTCACTTCCTGACTAGTCTAGACACCAGGACCAGGTTTTCAGCTGGCCAAATTATTGCTCGATGACAGACCACGGTGTCTGGTGAGCCCGGTTGCAGCACTTCTCTGCCTCATTGTGAGGTGAAACAATGGGGGTGATGAGCCAGCTCCTCAATGAGTATCCTCTGTGTCCTGCAGAACAAGAAAGGGGGGAAGGGGATGAATAGAAGTACATTATAGCATAGGTCATGTCACAGACTGTACCATCCGTGTCATTGCCACAGCTTACATCTATTCCTATCCCTCTGGCAATGACCTTTTACCAGCTGATGGACAGCTGGTGACTGTCATGTGGTTCCACTATGCTCACCATCCCAGGATGCTGCAACTCTCATTCTTCTCTGTACCCAGGTGTGTCTGGTGCCTTCATGATATCAGCCCTGCTGCTCCCCTTCTTCCTCCTCCATGGCAGCCTGGACTGAACAATCTGAGCAATCCTAGGGTTGAGCAATGTTCTGGGCTGTGCCTCCTGCTGAGCATGACCCCACCCCCTTACCTCTCTCTGTGGCATGTTTTCTTTGGAGCGCCCTCCATTCCTACCAAACTGACATCACAGTGTTACCTGTCCCATTCAGACAGCACACTACCAGTGGCTGCTAAGGTCTTTCTTGCTTCCTTGCTAGTGCTGGCAGTGGTATTTGCACTTTGATTCTTGGCATATTGGCCTGTGTACACACATCCCAACACTGCCATTTCTAACCACATCACCTGATTTGCTGCTAGCAGATGGTGCGCCATACAGTCACCAACATTTGGCTACTGATTTGGTGGCACATGCAGGGACACAGAGGAGGTATACATTTACCAAGGAGCCAGCCACCCATGATTTCCCCTCTTCTGAATCACTCATGAAAGCCTGATTGTGGCATATACATCATAGCATGATCCCTGGAAGTGAGGAAAATCATCTATTTGCCTTTCAGCATTGCATACCACCTGCATGTTTACTGTATGGAGTGGTAGGCCTTTCGATTCCTGTTGATGTCTTCCTGTGCCCTCGGGAGCCATAGGACTACTTGTGTGCAGTCAGACGCCCAGCATCATGGGAAAGCCTGCTGCTTGATAGAATTGGAATATGGTCTGTCGGCGCTGCTGTACTGATCTCAGGCAGCTTATATACTGTGTGATCCTGAGGAGGAACGCTGTTAGGAACTGTGTCAGACATAGTGACACCACCAATTGGTTGATATCTGCTGTGGCAACGAGCATGGTGCAAAAGCTGCCAGTGGCTAAGAATGTGAGGGCAGTCATAATCTTGATGTGCACAGGCATGGGGATTACCCCTCTGTGTGGTGGCATAGAGGTTTTGCTCCAGCTCTTCACACAGCTGGTTAAAGGCAGTTTTGTCAAACCTGAAATGCATCAGGCAGTGGTCATCTGTGAATCCCATGTATTGGGCCCACACCCAATACTCCCTCTTATTGAGATGCCCTCTCAGCATCCTCCTGAGGTTCCTGTTCAGCTTCTCCTCTAGGACCACTTCAAACCACCAGTTCATGTGCTATATTGCAGTTACTCTCTACCCACATCTGTGGGGACCACCACCTATACCACTTCACACCTACCACCAACTTACAGTGTGTGTGTTATGTGGACAAAGACTGATACAGACACTCATGCACAGTCACATGGACACTGATATCTTCATTCACACAAATGGTCATACACCCTTCTCAGATCCTTCATTCTTACACACACAGACAGAAATGCACTTCCACTGCCAGAGCTAGAACGCAGACAGGGTGGGTGATGGGACATGGGGGAGAAGGGGATCCAGGGGATGCAATGCCGGGGGATGAAGGGCATGGTTGGGGGCCTGTGACTGGGTTGGGGAATGGAGATTGTTGGAGCGGCCTTTTGGGGATGCAGCCGCAGTTATAGATACAAGGAGAATGCAGTTGAGACACAGGGGGATACACAGCATGGTATGCAGCAGACAGGGATGACAAGCAAATTCTTCTCTCAATTTCATGCTCCTCCTAACACAATCATATTCTTAATCTGCATGGACAGCAAAGTCCTATACCTGTTAGTGTTTTATAGCAGGTGTAGGCCAGGACATCCGGCAGTCACACTCAGCAATTCCCAAACACTATACGAAATATGCCTTGGATGCTTGCACCCTTACCCATACCCATCTCTTTTAAAATGACCCCCAATGTGTGTTTAGCACAGAAACTAATGTGCATTAAGTGAAAGGTCTCCATGGTTACTGTTGGGAGAATAAACTGCATTCCCCCAACAGTTAATGTGTGGATGTTTACCCTAACAGATGGTGCTTTTATCTTGGGTGCACTCACCTCCAGTTATTGAGGTGGCATAGAAACATAGAAACATGATGACAGAAAAAGGCCACATGGCCTATCTAGTCTGTCCTTCCATAACAACAACTACAACAGTCCACTTTTTACTAGAGATCCTCTGTGTTGGTCCCATGCTTTTTTGAATTCAGTTACTGTCCTCATCTCTACCACCTCCACTGGGAGACTATTCCACGGATCCACTACTCTTTCCGTAAAGAAATATTTCCGCATATCACTCCTGAATCTATCTCCTTTCACCCTCATCCCATGTCCCCTCATAGCAGAACTTGCTTTCAATTGAAAGAGGCTCTCTCCCTGAACATTTATGCCACGGAGGTATTTAAACATCTCAATCATATCACCTCTATCCCGCCTTTCCTCTAAGGTGTACATATTAAGATCCTTAAGTCTGTCCTCATATGCTTTATAATGAAGCCCATTAATCATTTTAGCAGCAACCCTCTGCACCGACTCCATCCTACACTAATGGCAACATTGATAGTTAGTGTACAATAAATATGCCTCCCTGTGCTAACTGCAATGTTCTTGCCATGCCCACTCTCCGCCCCTAACCTACTCATTTGGGATCCTAAAATGAGATTTGCAGTTAGAAAGAAAATTGACATGCATTAACTATCATGCTCCCATATGGGTCCGAACGAGCCGTTAACACACTCCAAATCACATGTTAACAGCATAGCACACTTTAGTAAAAGGGCCCCTGAGTGACTTTATTTGTGCTAAGGACTTAACGAACCTTTTTAGGGGGGACTGAATGCTTTGGAAGAAACATGGAAAAACTTACACAGGGAAGGTTATTGTCATGGTATGTGTGAAACTAACAATCAAATCATAAAAACCCTTAGATACATCAATCTATTATCCTATAAATCATACTACTATCCAATCCAATTAGATATATACAAGTCAAAAAGGGACTTAGCAGAGATCGATATTTCAAAATTTAATTAAGGGAATAAAATACTTCAGGGCGAGAGTATATCCCTCTATGTGGCAGCTGAACCACCATAAGGGAAGCTGAATAAATCACATCATTGGTCTTAAAAAACCCTCTAAGCTTTATTAGATAAATTCAAACCACCAATTAATGGAAAAGCACCTTTCCACCAACCAAAGTTTTAGCTATTGAGCCATAGTTGATCATATTATAAATACAGCAAATTAAAGACCAAAGGACTCCACTTTATACTGCTGTCATTGTGGGACAGCTCGAAGCTGACCGACGTACATCTCTGCCGTAAATGGAAACAGAACAGTAAGATAGTATCAAATAACAATCAGAGCATATAGCAATAATGCTTCACTTATCCTTCAATTGTCTTCCAATCTTTCGATCTGCCAATGTCCCATATAGAAAGTTAACTGACTTAAATATATCCAATTGGGTTGAATATCAGTATGATCTATAGGCTAATAGATAGATGTAGCAAAGGGTTTTTATGATTTGATTGTATTGATAACACTTAGAAATTTCCCTGAAAGGAACAGACACATACAAACCCATACTTACCTGATTATGTGAAGTGGTAAGTTAGCCTGAGCTTTAGTAAGGAAAGAGGGGAGCAAAAGTGTCAATATTTCTTTAAAGGTGAATGTTAAAGTAACAATGTAATCTAAGAATTTATGTTGTCACAAAGAAAGGTACTTATCTGATGTTATTTGGTTGTTGTTAACTTGAAACATTGATAGCAGAAAACTAAAAGAAAAGGAGAGGAATAGGAAAAAAATTGTTGTGCAGCAACTGAATGCTCATTTACTGTGAAATAGAAAACATGTATTGATTTTTTTTGTACATGTTACTAAAAAGTAATTTTACCATCCGAGTTGGAAAAAAAGATTTTAACAAAATAAAGAGAAGCGGCTTTGGTTGGGGGAATCCACTGATCTCCTCCGGACAGTCCTCGATGGGGATCAGGAACTACCCAGGGGGAAATGGTGCTGAAAGAGGGGTATTGTTTTTTTATAGTGTCAGTGCTGCAGATCTCTACACCACGACATTGACAATATTGTTTGGGGGGGGGGGGGGGGAAGTGCACAGTAGTGATCAGGGCACAGAGTTTATGAGAGCTCTTTGCACCCAAAAGCTACCTGTCCTCCCTATTCATATACCACGGAAGCCCACGATACCTGCATTGTCAGGCACCACAGGACTTCCGGCACTATCTGCCAATGCAGGTATCGCAGGTTGCCATGGTAAATCCAAAACCTCTGTGGTATCTACAGGTGAAAAGCTTGGAATTCCCCCTGCAAATATTATAGAGGTTTTGGCCTTACCCACTGGCCTTCTGCAGCTAACGCACCACAATAACTGCAAAAGCTTGCCATGTTTTAGTGATATCAGTGAACTCTAATCCCAGCAGGAGAGAAAGATAGCAACATCATTCCCTAGGGCTGTCCAGCACCTCAAAAGACATGGCCAAGAAGGAGAGTCATTAACTTTTCTCTACTGTGAAAGGGGTTCCATGTCAACGCATCAGTTTGTACCTCAGCACTTTAACTCTGGTGCATAGACTGGGATCGGTGAGTTTCAATCCCAGGAAGAGAGACAGAGGGAACCTTGTTAATTAGAGACTTAAAAGATGTGGTCAAAATGGTGCACAACCAGAAGTTCTCCTTTGTGGGCTCCATTTTTCATTTTCATGCCTTTGGTGCCATATAGGACTTGGTTCCTCTCCCTACACTTAAGGGCCTATTTTCTAAGCTGTGTCAGCTGTTATCACTGCAATTAATACAGATGCTGAGTTAACAATCTGGCTGATGCAGAAATTCTAGCATTTGCTTTGCACAGAGATAGCGTGCATATAAAAACAAATACCGGCACACTGAACAGATAGGATGGGCAGAATGTGTTGTACTAGGAAAGACCAGCTGTCACATCTAGACACACCACACAGAAATGTACAGTGCATTGGCTAGATGGACAGACATGTCACACAGTATTGACAGTGGTTATGCTTGGAGTCCCCATCATCTGAGCACATAGTCTTTTGATTGAGCTACATCTGTCACATCTAGTCATAAGGCCAATATGTACAATTTCTGGTGGGACATACACAGAGTGTTGTCTTGTAGTACATGCCAGTTGCATGTTTATCATGGAAAAGATCCCTTGAGTGACTTGGTATAACAGTGCAGACCTTCACTGCTTGTGCCAGATGTGCTGACAAGAGCGTTATGGATACCATTGCCATTTGTCATAGTCCTAGGAAGATAAGGAACCTGCTCATCTTGCACAGCACCTGAACATTCCAAGATCAATATATGCCGGAACACTGCATCTATTCTCATGCAGCCAGACTCACGTACATAATGTTACACTGAGGTACATCATAGACCACAGCTTGTTATGTTATCCATCACCTCATAACATACATGATCTTTATCCATGTCCACCCATTTGGGTAGGGCTGGTCTGGTGTTTGAAAGCTCTTCTGTGGACCATTCTCAGCAATGTGGCCCAGTCCCAGGGTACATGACAGACATCTGCTAGAATGTGGAACCAAGAAACAATTATTGAACTATACTACATCCCACATATAGGCAGCACACATAGGAGATAAACACCTAGGAGTACATGTGAATGGTATCACATATGCACAGTGGGTACCATGGGACCAAGGGCTGCATTGTTAGGTACTATCAGTCTGGGAGCAAGATTACAAGCACATAGTATGCAGAACACATCTATCTCAGTCTGCCACCATTGCATTGTGACACAGCACTTAAACATGGCCTTCACGGTGTTGTGGTGTAACATATTCATTGGCTATAGTTCCTGCATAACACTGATGGCATTTATATGTCCTTCCTAGGTAGAGGATCTGCATAAGAAGGCCCAGGAGCTACAGCAAAAGTGACCTGATTTCATCTGGCAGGTGCAGGAGGAGATTTGCCCTGCATCAGATGGTGTCACTGTAACACACATGTGGCCCCAGGACATGATGACAGCTGTAAAATGTGCAAGAGATTTTCCCATGTTCACAAAATGTACATATATTGTCATGCATATCATAGCCTTAGGTGACTATCCTAGCTCATGTGCTCCAGGAAATGCATGCATGCAGGGTTTAGTGGACCTGGGAACTGTTTGGCCCTTATAGCTGTGCAGCTGAACATCATAACCTTGACATGGTGTCCTATACTCTCAGTATGTATATGTCAGCCACGTTTTCTGTCTCCACATGTTTGCCAACATTATGGCCATGTGCGTGTATGATGTGGCAGCCCAACCCACAAACATAGGATGGACACTGTTCACATACCAGCCATGTTTTGGTCAGAAACAACTCCTCTGCAGGTGCTACATATATCCCTTCACAGCATCACACTTGATCATACATCTGCAGTACATGTCATGTGAGCACTTGCCTAGTATTCCTAAACCTAAGCACTGTAAGCGGGAAGCCAGATGATAATGTTCCATAATCACATCGATCATCTGCCACTTCCCTGGTCAACAAACATATTACTCATCCATCATAGTATGCATGCATGCTGGCATGCCCTTGACATGCATCTGCTCGAATGTCCAGCTCAATGTCATCTACTGGGAGGGACATGTTGATTCACACATATATGTCTACCTGCATGGAGTGCCCTGAGACATCATCTGCTGGGTTTATGTTTCTGTTTATTAAAACATTTTTTATACCGCCCAATACCAAAGGCATCTGAGCGGTTTACAATCGTTAAAAAATACAGGCTGCGAGGAAACAGGAAAGGAACGCCAGTTAAAATAAAAGCAGCAGAAAAGGGAGAGGGAAAGGATAGAAGAACAAAGTGATCAGAGATACATCAACAGGAGAGGGGAGAGGGGGAAGGAGACGGGGAAGGGAGGTCAATTGCCAGACTAAAAAGGTGAGTTTTAAGTTGTTTTTGAAAAGATTGATAGGATTGTTCTGAACGGAGAGGAGGGGGGAGCGAATTCCAAAGTCTTGGACCCAGAAAGTTGAACGCTGAGGAACGGGTGGATTCAAGGTGAGCCTGAGAAGGGGAAGGAAGAGACAAATGGTAAATGTGGATGGGACGGAGCAGGCGGTGAGGAGTACGGAAGTGAATCTGGTCTGCAAGGTAAAGAGGAGTGCTTGTGTGAATTACTCTATGTGTGAATGTAAGAATCTTATATTGAATGCAAAACGAAACAGGTAACCAGTGTTGGTGCATAAGAAGGGGGGTGACATGGTCATAACGAGAGACGTGAGTCAATAGACGAACCGCGGCGTTCTGAATACGTTGAAGACGGGAGAGTTGGGATTGTGGTAGGCCTGCCAAGGAAACATTACAGTAATCAAGATGGGACATTATGAAGGAGAGAATGAGTGTAGCCAAGGCAGAGGATGAGAGAAAAGGGCGTATGGCCCGAAGCTGCTTAAGGGAGAGAAAGGAGCGCTGGACAATTGAAGAGACATGTTCCTTGAATGAAAGAGAAGAGTCGAGAATGACACCTAAATACCGGAGGGAGGAAACAAGAGGAATAGGCTGGGAGGAAAAAGAGGGAGCACAGGTGGGGGAAGGGCTCCCAAGAGTGAACCAGATAGCGAAGGACTTGGCGGGGTTTACATGGAGAAAATTAGAGGTGAACCAGGAGGCAACAGCAGCAAGACAGAGGTTAAGGGAGGAAATATCAGGGGTGAGGGAGTCAGTGTGGTGCAAAAGAATTATATCATCCGCGTAGTAATACGCAGAGATGCCGAATTGTTGGATTAAGAGAGCAAGAGGGGCTAGAAAGACGTTAAAGAGTAATGGAGCAAGAACAGACCCTTGGGGCACACCACAGGAAAGAGGGGTGGGGGCTGAGGAAAAGGACCCAGCTACTACTGAGAAAGAGCAACAGGAAAGAAAAGAATGAAACCATTGAAGAACCACACCCGAGAGACCAGCTTCCTGGAGACGAGCGAGAAGAGTGCGATGGTCCACCATATCAAAAGCCGCAGAAAGATCAAGATAGACAGCCCTCCATAGCCCATGTTCCCTGTAAAATAGTTATCTCCAAGTTATAATACCCTGTTCAATGTAATTTCAGTTTGTTCAATGTAAACCGCACTGATGCAGAATAGCGCGGTATATAAGAGAATGTAAATAAATAAAAATAGACAGCAAGGGTGAAAAGATCGCAGTTGTGAGCAGCATGCAGTTCATTGAGAAGGGAGAGAAGGATTGATTCTGTGCTGTGGCCGGGGCGAAATCCAGACTGCCGGGTGTGAAAAACAAGAGAGGCTTCAAGGTGGGAGGAGAGCTGAAGGAAAACTAGTTTTTCAAGAAATTTTGAGAGAAAGGAGAGGTTAGAGATAGGGCGCCAGTTAGAAAGAACAGTGGGATCTGAGGAGCGGGATTTCAGGATTGGACGGACAGTGGCATGCTTCCAAGGCGTAGGAAAGATGCCAGAGGACAGACTAGAATTGAAAAGAGAGAGACTATAAGGAGAAAGAGATAGTGAGGGCTCCAGGAGCCAGCAGGAAGGAATGGGATCAGCAGAACAGGTTGTCTTGCGGATAGAAAGAAACGTTTTTTGTAAGACAGCTGGGGAGACCATCTCAAAGGAGGACCAGGAATGTGATAGGGCAGGGGCGGGAAGGGAGGGAGAGTGAGGAGTGGAGGGGGGAGACGCAACTGTAGGAGAAAGGGGGGGAGGACAAGAGGGGAAGGACTGACGAAGGGTATGGACCTTGGAGGCAAAGAAGGAGGCAAGAGAAGAAGGGTCAGGAAAGGTAGAGGAGGAAGGGGGTAAGGGGGGTAAGGCAGAATGGGACGCTGTGAGGGAGCGAAAAATAGAGTACAATTGCTGGGAGGAGTTCGAAGAGGAGGAGATAAGCTTAGAGTAATAGTCACGTTTCGCTGAATGGAGGAGGGTGCAGTAATGACGATGACAGGATTGGAAATTCAGAAAGTTAGGTGGAGACAGATGCTTACGCCAAAGGCGTTCTGCACGGCGGAGATATTTTCGGTGTAAAAGAAGGCCAGGATGAAACCAGGGGTGCTGGGGGCGGTGATGAGGGGGTAAGCAGGAACGGAGAGGGGCAATATTATCAAGGGCAGAAGAGAGAGAGGATTGCCAAAGATGGGCCTGAGCATTGAAGAAGTGTGTCCACGGTGAGCTTACGGGTTGGCACTGAGAGAGTAGTGCCAGTACTGGGGGTGTTGCTTGGGAGCAACGAGGAGGGGTCAGGTGAGTCTGATGGGAGGGGCAGAACAGGAATAGAAAAAAGAAGGCAGAAGTGATCGGACCAGGGAAGGGGAAAGGAGGAAAGAGAAGAGGGAGGGATAGGAGAGGAATTTGAGGTGATAAGGAGATCCAGGGAATGACCTGCGGCATGGGTGGGGAAGGAGACAAATTGGTGTAGGGACAGATCGGATAGAAAAGTAAGAAAAGAAAGATCCCTCGCCGTAGAAGGAGAATCAACGTGAACATTGAAATCTCCTAAAATCAAAAGATGGGGATAGAGATGGGTGTCTTCTCTGGGGGTTTCTGTAGATTTCTCATATTCACCACATGACATACTTTAGGTAGAGGCATTGTGTGCAATGACACTGCATGGGAGAGGGAGCCAGAGCTATACTGGAGCAGCCCCATCATGTACACACAACCTGCCATGTTCACATATTTCCAAAAGATGACACAGCATACACATTTTGCGGTTTCAGAATACATATGATGTCAAAATGGCTTGGTCTCATCTTTGCAATTGTGAAAGACTTCTGAGCTCCTACTTGCTTTTTCATTGGATGTGTCTGTAGCACCACTTTTTTGAACACATACCATACTGACTGCAGCACGGCAATGATATCCTGGCCTAAGGGATTACGTGCGCACTATCAGACTAATATGCACATTGTTGCACAGGCACCATTCCCCCACATGACTGGATAGGCATTCAAATGATGACCATCATCATGTCACACACTTACAATCCACAGGTCAGCACCTGTATGTTTGATAAGGTGATGATGAACCTGCAGCTGTGATATCAACACACATGAGACATTCTCCATCACAAAGCCTGCAGAATCCATGCACATAATGTTCTCCAGCTGCATAGCCCACCAAACAGTACACACAGTTTCCTCACATCATGACTAGTAGTCCAAATGGAGAGCAAAAACACCCATAATGGAGTAGAGACACAAACAAGAACAGATGTAGTGATGGTGGCGGTCAATTAGCTTTATTAAGTAGAACCCCAACGTGTTTTGACTCAGGAAGCCTTCTTCAAGGGGTACACACCTCAACAAACAAACAAACATAATATTGGCATAAATTAATAAGTTAAATAATGCAAATAAAAACTATAAAAACAAAATGTTAAAATATACTAGGTGATAAAAACCACATCCAGAACTGCGAGTACTACCTTCAGTCTAGTGTGCAGGCCAAAGCAAAAGGTACATAAAGAGGATTCATAAAAGACGGTAGAGAAAAATTCCCCATACCCATGCAAAATGTGTGAAATTCATATAGCTCAAATATATATAACAGCTTGTCATGTAAACATGAAAATGCAAAGCATACACTCATATTTGATGTAGAGAGCAAAGATAGGAGGGATGAGGAAGACAACTCACTTGCATAACCGCACAAGGAAACTGCTATCAAAAATAGCATACAGCATATACAAGTCCTAAGGAGAAAAACCAGGATACTAAAAACTATTGGCTTACATAAGCTACTGACATCATTCCCTGGAGAGGCATATATCTCCCAGGCAAGGGATACAGTCCCAGGTGCAAAGATGTACAATCTTGCAGCTAGTGTGGAATGGTATAACCATGTTCAAGATGCAAAACCTGGTCATAGGTGTATATGTTGCTCACAGTGTGAGTTCTACTTTGAAGTTTTCATACCATACAAGTGAGAAGGATGATGTGCAGATGCTTCCAAGGGATTGAGCTGCTCATTAATTAGTGGCGTTCTATGACGGAATCAGGGTAACTTGAGGAAGAGTGCAGATATACCTCTGTTACTATGTTGTATTAGTACATGCAACGAGCAAGGATATTTGTTGATGCACCCACATAAACCACTCTTTCCGAACAATACATATGTGTACTGACTGCAAGGTCATGTACAATGACATATTGTGGCAGGCCATTTTCCAGACATGACCTGCCAAACAGCTGAATTCTTCTACTAGGCAATCACTGTAAACCATCAACTATTAACTACACATTTTTGTTCGTCTGGGTACATGGTGAGGTCATTTGCATGCTGTATGTGTCTACATTATTGTGACTGTGACAGCACAAGGGGGCTTCTCATATGACTATATAGCTCAGCATGTGCAACATCATATGCACTGAGTACATCACATTTGCTTGTCCTTCAGTAATTTCTGTGAGCTGCCAACGTGATTGTTTTATATTAAGCATGTCCCACTGTTGGAGACAGAGCCCTGATAATGCCTTATGTGTGATGCAGCTCATGCTTACCTGTATGTTCTATTTTCACAGAGACCGAGTCTTTGACAGCAGCTGTAGGGAGCAGTGCAGCTCAGAAGACCACCCTGGAACCTGAGGAAGACCCAATGGCCCCAGGAGAAGGATCATAGGAGGAGGAGGATAACCTCCCTGAGGAGGGATTGGTCATCCCAGAACAGGAGGATGCTGGGCCAGAGGAGGAGGGGGGGGGGGCTGGAGGAGGACAGGGATGTGGAGGAAGAGGCCTATGGCCAGATCACAGTGGCCAAACCAGAGAGGCCAACCTTCAGGCTCCAGGATGCAGCAACCAGCTCCAGCCTGCCTCCCCCCTCAGTTCAAGGACCCCCCGGCTGCAGAGGACCCTGGGGAGCAGTCAGCTGCTCCTTAGTACACCGGGGTCTGAAAGGCAGCCATCTGTGCCAGCAGCTACTGCCTCAGTCATGGCACTGTCAGAGGCTTCCACCCAAACCCCATTTATGTGGAGTGTTTGGCTGGGGACCCTGAGAGTGTTGTGACTCTGGCAATGGCAGCCAATGTTCAGGCACAACATGACCTGATGATGTCTGTGGAGCAGCTGACCACCTATGTGGAGAGGGTGGCTGATCATCTGGAGAGGATGGAGGGTGGCAATTGGGCTTCTCCAGACCATCATTCATCCCCACATGGGAGGCCGGAACCCCAGGAGCGAGGCCTGTGGGGCAATATCCCTTAGGTCTTCTCTGCATCCAGGGGTCTTATGCCATGCAAGGTGACATCCAAATATCGGCACATGTGTTCTAGGCTGTAGGTGTTTGCACTGAATTGGTGTTCATCAACAATTGCTGGACAAGATGTGATGCATATGCTGGAGCATTATCATGATGGTGCTACCATTTACAATTCCTGTGCCACTCTGGCATCTTACAAGAAAAAGTTATCTCTGCAACACATCCAAAGTGGGACGTGATGCTCCATATTGATGGTTGTGCCTTTTTGCACATACAATTGTGGCAACTTTATTGGCACCCTACCATTTTCAGTAGGTTGTGTACAATATCTTGAGATAGAATTGGAAATATTCTGTGTGTCATCATGTTTTAGGAGTACTTTCCAAGGTACACAACAACACAAGAGAGATGTCTGAGCAACTGGGATGTCATACGTTCTGAGTAAAACACACATTATGGCATGGACAATATTACTGCCACCCTTCACTGATATGTTGTGGCACAACCCTTGGCAGTGATGACAGCCTGCAAACTTTTATGTTGCTATGTTTAAGTTTCTATCAAAACACAAAGCCCAGTGCACCGGTATTCATATGAAGAGTGCTTCTTTCCATCGGGGGCACTTGAGACAGAGGCTTCAGCTTCGAAACGTGCACGTCGTGTGTGATCGATCAGTTAAGTGTGGTCTTTTATGTTGGTAAAGTAGAAGAACGTATTGAATGAACATTTGAATAATTTTGATTAAAAGGGGCATGTACTGTGTGGGAGGGAGAGAGGATTCCTCTTTCTCTTGCAGTTTATGCCCGACAAAATTTTTTTATTTATTTATCTACATTCTCTTATATACCGCGCTATTCTGCATCAGTGCGGTTTACATTGAACAAACTGAAATTACATTGAACATGGCATTATAACTTGGAGATAACTATTTTACAGGGAACATAATAAATAAATAATGGTTTCTGCTTGGGATTAGCGGTAATCCTTTTTGACTTTGATGTTTAAGTTTCTAACATCTGTTTGCTGGTAGTGCCTCCCCTCTTCAACTGAGATTTCTTTGAGCTCATGTATGCTTCTGGTATTCCATTTACCAGTGCCAGATATCAGCTCTTTCCAAAGCTTCTCAATTGGATTGAGATCAGGACTCATTGCTGGCTATTTTTACAGAGTTCATGTGGTCCTCTGAAGCTATAATTTTGTAATTTGGGATGTATGTCCTAGGTCATTATGCTGTTATGGGACCCATGAGTTTCGGAAAAACCTTGGCAGTCCTGTGACCTCATGATTTCTTTGATATGTTTTTGGCCTCCAATTCAAGAGGCAGCAAAAGGGACACACAACATTATGGCATGTCCCACCATGTTTAACTGTGGGTAGGGTTTTTTTTTCCCTTAGAACTCATGTTTCTTAATCTTTAGATGTCTCAGTGGTCTGCATTGGCAAAGAGGTCACATTTGGTTTCCTCTGTCCACAGAACATTTTCCCAGAAGGATTGTGATTTCTCAAGGTGAGTTTGGGCAAAGATCAGGAGTGCCTTTTTGGTCCGTGTTTGAGCAGTGGGATCTTGCTCAGCCTTGCGCAATGAGGTCCTTCTTTGTTTAGAGCATGACATATGGTGCAGGTTGAAACCACCACTCCAGATTGATGCAGATCCACCTTAGGCTCTTAATGTTGTACAGGGCATTTTGGTCACAGTCTGCACTAACCTTCAAAGACTTCTAGGATTAATTTCCCTCTTCCCATCACATCCTGGGATGTTCTGGAAAGTTCCATGAGCAGAGCCATTCACAATAACATGACATACTTCTGACAGAGGAATCCTGAGGTCTTTGGAGATGGCCTTGTACAGCTTTGAAGTTTAATGTTAGCTCTCTTGTATGTACCATTGTGAAACTCTAACCGTGAATGAATGTGGTCATTTTACACATTAGAGCCATCATTTATTGGTTGATTCCAGTCATTTAAGAACTGACAGTTGATCACATGTGCCTCTTATGTTACTGCAATGGGATTATGATTCTTTCTATTACAACTGATGTGAATAGTTTGTAAGGATGGCAATAATTATGTCCAGGCAATGCCACAGTTTTTCAAATCTTTCCAACTAATGTCTCATTTATTTGGTTTTGTTTTATTGGATTTTTTTATTTGTCACATATCTGTGCAAATACCATCCCAAGCCATTTCACTGGACACTTTTCATTAGGAGATATGTGACATTTAGGGGTTGGACTGAGAGGCTGCCAATATTGTTGACCACAATTATACTCATGCTTAACAAGACACTGAATCTACAAAAACTGTGATCATGAAGTTCACATAGTTCTTCCCCTGGCTTGCATTATCAAGTTTGGGAGAGTCTGGAGTCTTGCGTTCTGAGGACTGACTCTTAATTTCTGAGTCATAAACATATATCCATGAATAATTGACCACTGATAATCATTTGGATGGACACAGAGTCATTTTATGCACATTCTGACAACTCCCTAGCTGCTGGCAGGCCATCTTCATTTTGTTCTGGGTCCAGGACTTTCTGAAGAGACTCTTCGGACAGACATCTCATCCACGAAGTGACAATATGACTGCACTTTGCGCAACAGAAAATACTTTCCATATCCTCAGCAAGTACATAATGCAGCATACAGTGCTTCAACGTTTGTCTTCATTCCTGCTCATGTGTGGCCTTCCAGAATATTTGTCAGTGTGCAGACTGTGGCAAACATCCTGAAAACATTGGGACACAACTCTGACATTCATCTTCATCCTCATATGGATGTAATTTCCATACAGTTCTTTGCAGGCATCTCCACAACTTACGCAGAGCTGAACTCAAATTAGCAGTTCACCTTTTCCCAGTCACCATCTATGTCACAGACTGCTTTGACAGGCTACTCAACATCATAGGATTACAGCAACATACTGTTGTGATGCAGGCACGCCACATTCAGCAAATGTACAGCACATAACTGTATCAGTGCATGCCTGACATCATGTGGTGCAACAAATGTTGTTCTACAGCAACACAACACATGCTGATAGTTTTGGATGACATCTCGAATGGCCTGTCCCTCCCTTGACTACCCCACCCACATGTTCCCATTCATATGTTTGTGTTAATTTGCTAGAGCGGCTGTAAATAGTGTAGAAATAGATATTTTTCTATCTTATTATATTCTTGACTCACATGTATGCTTCATTGGTTTCATGTCTGTTCATTGTTTCACACACATGGCAAGTGGTATCTGGTGATGTGATATACACTAATTTGAGACACACATAATGGTGCCCATTCAATGTACCTTTTAATAGGTGAATGCATACTGGCAGCTACAGCATACTGGGACATACATCAGCAGGTATGCTGACATGATCCAGTCCTTGTGAGTGACATGTTTGAAACTGTACCCATATATGTACTTGCAAACATGACTCCCACCTAACAAACTTGGCACACATGTAGATTCACATACCCTTGATACCTTGACAGTCCACTTATCCCTAACTCTACTACTATTAATCATTTATTTAGCACTACAAGGCATACGTAGCACTGTACAAACACATATAGAAGACAGTCCTTTCTCATGAAGCTTTGAATCTAATTAAGACAGACAGCACAACAAAAGAGAAACAAGGGGTTCAATAGGAAGAGAAAACACAAGGGAACAAGAGATTAGGATCCAAAAGTGGCCTTAAAGAGGCAAGTCTTTAGAATGGAGGGAGAGAGGTGAGACTTGACGTAAAGATACAGGAAGTTTGTTCCAGGCATACGGAGCAGCAAGGTGAAAAGATCGAAGGTGAAAACTCAGCAGTATGTCCATGACAAACGTTTTCCTGGGCCCAATATGGCATACCTTTACTGCATGTTGAAAGATTGGTATGATATCTGGTGTAGACACACCTTCACAATCTATGCAGCAGCCCATCACCATGCATGCATTCACATAGCCATCTCTTGCAAAGTCAGAGAGGATATTGTCTCTTAGGCACACCACATCATTTATTGCAATGTCTACTCTGATTCACAAGATGTAAAGTGCTGCATCTGACATGTGATATATTACATGGCATTTACTGAGATACTGCATGACACTGCATCACATACTCTCCTACTCACCTACGACACTGACAACCCAAGGTATTGAAACTGCACGCTGACAGCAAATGATAGGTAACAGACATATATCTGACCACCCAGGTTTATCAAATATACAGTTAGTGCACATAAACTCCATATCAAATAATGTGTGCACACAACTGCACATTGCTCCTGTCAGGATGCTTGAGCAATCAGTTAGATGCCTTCAGCCTAGCAATGCACAGTGTTACACGGTTCCTCTATGAACTGTGCATTTCAGACAACTAACAGTGATGCTTGTGTTTCTTCACAGATGATGGAACAACATAGCAGGCATAATTGTGGTCAGAAATGATAATCTCTCTGACTGCCATTCCTTGCTGCAAACAGGTCCAGCTCCCTACAAAGATGCAGCTCTGATCATTGTATGTATGTAATTCATAGATCACACATGTTGATTTGCCTCTTGTTTCTGCCACTGGCTGCTTCACACCAGGGACATGTGTCGGATTCCCATTAGCACTCATGATCCCCACAGACCAATCTATTCAACCTCCATTGCATTTGAGGAGACAACACACTATTTTGTCACATTCCAGGTATCAGTAGGGGGGCAGGGGCTTCTGCATCTGCAGGATTCCTTACCGACATCAGGACACACATATGCTTAGGGGTCTTGCCTTCCTAGTTTGTTTGGATAGCACATTGTGTCTGCAAGCATGGACATCACAATCATGTCCTGAAGACTGCATGACTGTATGGCAACTCTTGCAGCACATTGCAATTTGGCATGCTCTGTCAGGCTATTTGTCTAGGACTATAGAATTCGACATGACAGTGATAGTGCATGATACCTGCAGGCCTTCTTCATATATATGCAGTACACACTGCCACATCCCACTCCTGTGATGGTGAGCTGCAAACATGTTCACACATCCTTTCTTTGCTTCATATGCACAGTATAGCAGACAGGTCATTTCACAGTCATGACTGGACAACAGTGGAGTCAATTCATGCAAGTGAGTCTATGACACCATGATGTATCACAGTACAGCTGCTGGGCTAACAACCCCAATGTGGCCAGACCCTATTTGGTTGCAGAGCATTTGGTGTTTGCATTCTACATGTACATATTAGTCACTATCATCTCCTGTCATCATGGCCTACTTAATTTGTCAGACAGTGTATGGATGTATGTCCCGCTAACTGTCTGCTTATTAGAACACCTAATGTAAATATGTGGGGAAGCTGCTGCAGGGCAACGTGACCCATAGGGTTTCCAGAACTTGTGGCATACAAGGAATCAAAAGACTAGAACATTATGGAGCTCACATGACCTACAAAGAGCCAGAACAGGGATGTAGAAACACAGGGGCACAGTCCATGCTTGTCAGACTATTTGACAGAGCAGTCATACATCTGAGGATCCCTAACCATCATATTCTATATAAACTGTGGTCAGCAATTTGGCAGTGTCCTTTGCATTACAATAAATTCCTATCACACTTCAATAGTCTTCAGAATCCACTATAACGTGTTCACATCTAGATTTGTACAATCCTTTCCCCTTCTTCCCTTCCTTGGTCATTACATATCACACCTGTATTAGATAGCATTTGCTATTGTGGCCCAGACATATGTATAACACATGCACATATGTGATATTGGCATCAGAGATGTCCTAAAGAAATTTGCCATCCTTGGCAGGCCTTCAGTACAGATCCCCGCACATTATCTCACCTTGGAGAAGGGGCATAATAGTAATCATTCAATGGAGCAAATGCACCTCCTAATGCCTTGCAGGGGTCCAGGGTTTTCAAGTTCCAGCACACAGCACCATGACCTGTGACCACGCCTAAGCCAAGTCTTGTCAATCACTGTCAGCTTCATTCATGCCAATCACTTTGATATGCTACATGCAGTTCCCCTCGGGGCTGGCCTCTCCCAACCCTTGGCCTTCATATATAACTTCCATCCCCCTCTGACAGGATATTATTTTGGAGGAGCATTAGCAACAGGCCATGAGGGCACCTGCATTGATCCAGTCACAATGTGGGAAATGCTGGTGCTTGAAAGACTTTTTTTTTGTTTTTTGGAGTCATGACTCACCCTGCAGTCCTACCCAGGTGTATTGTTTTACTAATGGGTGGGCCACCCCTGCTTTGTATTGTTGAGTTTTGAACTCCCAGCCTTGGGTATATGAGGCAGTTGCATGGCAACTGTGGTAGCAGAGGAAGCTGGTACATGGTTGTTACAGCAGGACACTTGACAAAGATATGGAATTGCCCTGTTGAGCCAGGACAACAGTCTTCAATCCATGAGCACAGGCTATGTTGACTTATCAGGTGTTGTAGCATACGGTTGTCTCAGTTTTGATTGTTGACAATTTGACAGAACACATGGGCCATGATTGTAAATGTGCTCTGTGTAGTGACCAGAGAGTGGTCGCTTACAACCCTCAGCAAATGATATGCATATCATTGTTCACATTCATGATTCCCTATGCATTTGGCTGATTCTCTCAGATATCCCATACAAGCATTTGAGTTGGCTCATACCATACTGATGGCATTTGGCCAGGTTGCTATACTACAGTACAGGGGGTTCAGACATGTAGCCCAACGTCTCTCCCCCGAAGCTCCACCCCAGGCAGACCGCAGCATACTCCAGCAGGCCAAGCTCCTACATTTGATGGAGGCGTGCCAAATTTGCAGCTGCTGTCATGTCATCTACTGGGGCTGTAGTGCTACATCAGACCACAGGGACAGAGGCTGGGTTAACTTCTGTCATGCAACAGACTAATTTAGTGACATTCATGCTCTCATAGTTTGAATCGACATTATGCCTGTGTAACCCTAAGGTTAATACACATGTCAGTACTGCGGATGCTCCTGCTCACCCATATATTTTCTTGGCAGGATTTGGGTGTTGAGCACTTTCTGATTGCCATATTGGATGAGAGTGAAGGGGAATTGACTCAGTTAATATGCAGACATATTTCTTTACAGAAAGAGTGGTACATGCGTGGATTAATCTCCCAGTGTGGGTAGTAGAGATAACGACAATATCTGGATTCCAACAAGCATAGGACAAGCCCAAAGGAAAGAAAGGAACTATTGTTTGTGTTATGAACGGGCAGACTAGATAGGCTATATGGTGTTTTTCTGCCATCATCTTTGTATGTTTCTATTGTTTCCTGTGCACCCCATGCACCATTGACAAACATACATAGTGTAGTTGGCTTACAATGGAGACTCTATTACAGTATACTGCATCTGTGACACACCGATCAACATATATCCTTCATTGGCACATAGGCACTGCATCACCTTGACATGACACTAATCCTTTCCTTGTGCCACTGTAATTCATGGACCAAGGGTAGGGGCTCCAAGTGAGAGGGATGACATCATAATGATCATAAATGATTCTTTCTTGACATTTACAAGGTATATTGTTTATGTGTGATTATGAAGGTGAAAACCCCCAATCTTGAGGGATTTTATTTAGGGTTCAGATACATTGCCACATAACCATACATACACGCCTGTCATGTTGCTATATACATCGTTGCTCACATCTTCTGCATGTGACCATCTGCTTCAGTCATGTCTACCTCTGTCAGATGCTACACCATGCACAACCCAGTTAGCTTCTTGCCATAACTACACATCACTCACATCTATCATGCGCATACTGCACAGCAGAACCCCTGTGCTGTCATGCCTTTCATGGACACATCAGGGCCTTGGAGTTACCTTGTAGACACACTTACAAATAATCTGAGACTATACACTGACATCAGGACACATTCATAGACTACCCATCACTTCAACAGTATCACTGGCTGCAACATTGTCCTCCTACATACTGTGTGACATGTAAGGACCATTTGGGTCACTGGGGTTCATCTCCTCTTACCATTCCTTCCATGCAGCCAGGGACAGCCCTACAGTTGGTTCAGAGTGTTGGTGCGCTAGGCGAAGCTCAAGCTTTACATCCCCTCTCACAGTCAAGCTCCATTATTTAGCTTGGATTACACTGCTTTGGCTACCCTCTGGAAGTAGCTACCACAGGCGACCACATAGTTTGTCTAGTAGTTGGGCCAGCCTTGTATGTAGTCCCTGATATGTCACTTTCAGACAGTCTCCCTTATTCTGTAACTGCCTTTTTCAGGTAGTAAGGTACACACTTGCCACCTTAATGCCCAGTATCGTCTTAGTGCCCAATAAGTGATACCTTGTTCCCTTAATGCCAGTATACTTACTCCCCGCCCCGTCCTTTATCACACGCAAACACCCTTAACGCTGCCATTTACACTCCTAATCTGGTGCTACCTTAATGCTTCTTAGCTAACATACCCCTAAGAGTTATTGTAGATAATGTCTGCGTACCAAAGGGCGGCCAATACGCAGTAATGTTTGTAGCAGAGATTATTGTTCCAATGAGAAATTTTAAAAAGAGGGTATAATGACAAGCCAAAGGCACCCACAAAAGGAAGAGGAAAGGGAGAAGGAGAAGTGCTCCAGAAAAAAACAAAGCACATAGGTCACAGAGCAATACAGTAAGAAGGGTAGCATGAACCACCCAAATTGGCAGAAGAGGAGAGAAAAGCAGCAGCAAGGCAAGCCATGAGAGCAGTGCTAACAGAGTGAAGCAGGGAACACTAGCAGAGGAAGGCAAGGGGAAAGAGGATCTTTTTTTAAATTTTATTTTATTTTTAAGTTTTGTCATGTAGACCCACTGGAAATGTGATAAGCTGCAGAACACTTGTGCAGGCATGAACGGGATTTGGGATTGCTGCAATATGGCTGTGGTTCGGATCTCAAGCGCAGGACTAGCAACAAAGGGACATGCCATGACAGATATGACAGCAGAGTGAGATTGGCACCAGCAGTAGAGGACGACTTTTTTCAGTTCTTTCTGTTTTATTTCCTTGTCTGTTGGTTTTGGATTTTGCTTGATTTCTTTTTTAATCACTAGCTATTTTCTTTTACGTTTTGGCATGGGGATGCTGAAAGGTAGCCACTGGAAATGGGCACCATCCCGGAGAGACTTCAGTACAAATTGTCAAAACACATCTAGACACTGAAGGCAATGAGTGTAGGCAACTTCTCCTCAGTACAGCTCTATCCTCACTTCCTCCAAGTTGTACGAAAATGAAGGGAAACAAAACAAGGCGAAGTCTGTCTTCAAAAGTACGAGTTTTACTGCCAACTCTGGTACTAGGTAAGAATGATGGGGAGCCATGATATCGCCTGGCATGGAGATTATGCATTCAATGGGCACACTGATTGGAGAGCAGGACAGGAAATGCTATGCAACATTTGCAGGGTCTGGCAGGACTGCCGATTTGTGTGCCCATTATTCCAAGGGATCTGTGTGCATGACCTTGATGAGCTCTGCAAGGTAGAGTGTCACTGAAGTACAACTTTTAACAGGATGATCTCTGCTGTTTTTGCTTACCAATAAAGACAGACCTTCAGTCATCAAAAGATTTACCCATGCTGGAGCTGATGGGCCATTGGCATGGAAAGATGGGGGAGGGGGGAAGTGGTAGATAATAAGGTATGCTCATGGTAGTACTGCTTGCAGGCATACCTCCTATTTCCCCCTGTTGCATCACCATTGCCCTGGCCTCTGGTGTTCCCATTGCTCCACCTTAATCACCAGCTTTTCATTCCAGTAAATGAGTGTGTTACACTGCAGAGCAATAATTCTTTTCACCCATGGGTCAAAGAGACCTGTTAGCATATAAACATCCTCCTTCATAAGGGGTTTTAACATTTTTCCCACCATCATCAAAAGCTCTGCTGTGAACACTTGTCACCGTTGAAAACCCTTTAACTTCACCTGCAAAATATTCCCCACTGAGATGACAAGACTCAGGGTAGCCCTTGTGGAACTTAGTTTCTCTGTGCCATCCTTAAAGAGCTTTAGGGTTTATACCACTGGCATATTTGTCCAGTCCTGGCAACACTGGAGACTTATTTTTTTTTAATTGAATTTTTATTCAGCTTTTCAAATAAACAAGCATCCACACCTTGTTAAGGAAAACAGCGGGAAGCGGTAAAGTATCAGATACATGAGGAAATAAGAAAAATGATGCAATACAGGAACAAAACCATCTTATCCATGCCGACTGAAAAGCCCAATGCAAGGGGGAGGTGCTAACAGAAACAAACAATATCTAGATATCTCATAGGAAAAAGAGCCCAGAAATACAGCAAAAAGACATATCACAGCGGGTTAAGCATCCTGTGCGGAGGTTACACTAAATTGATGCGAATTTATAAAGGAAAGAAGCTGAGAAGGCTCATAGAAAACATAACTAACAGAAAGAAGTGCAATGAAGCATTTACTGTACAAGGAAACTTTACAGAAAACAAGCCTCCAAGCTATATAATTGCCAGTTTCAACAAGAGAAATTCCTTGTACCTCTTCTGGATCTCCCTGCATAAATCTGGAAACATACGACTCATAAGACCCGAAAGGCAGCATTATGCATCTTTAAAATACATTCTTAACATCCATTCATAGCTTGAGGTCAAGGCAAAGGTCACCAACAAAGTTGCAGGAACTATAGATTTCTGATTCAAACTATCCAAAGTAGCAGAAATGTCTAAAACATCCATCCGTTGTTCAGAAGGGCCTCTCACAACACCAAAAGATTTCTTAGCTACCGGCAGGTAATATATCCATGTTAAAGGGGGATGAGATTCTGAGGGGACCCCCAAAATGTCTATCAGATAACTCTTGAACATATCCCAAGAGGTTTTGGGAAAATATTTATAGACGCAGATTAGATGACCTGGTAGCATTTTCCAAGTTCTCTAGTTAAAAACTTACTGATGTTAAATCTTTAAGAAAACAATCAGAAGAACCTTGAAGAGACTCTGATTTCTTTTCCAGGTTGGAGATAGCAGTACAAGAAACAGGCAGCTCCTCCACATTCTTAGCAATACCTGACATGTTACCTTGTAATTGCAATGTTTGCATTTGTGGAACCAAAGCCTTGCCAAGGCTTGAAACACTGGAGACGTTTGATGCCAGTCTTGATCTCAAATGACATTTGATGCAGGGCCCATTGCACCACTAACCTCTCCAGCATGTCGTAAGTGGAATTCCACCTGGTGTCAAAATCTTGCTTGAGCTTGTGAGCAGGTGCCCCTGGTGCTTCCTCTTCCTCATGCAGCTCTTGTCCATTCTTCACACTCCAGTGAAAATACTCAGCTATTTTTTGGAACTTCTCAATCAGTTACCTCAGGACAGGACTCCTACTTCCCTTTCTCCGCAGGCCTGAGTCTCTGTTAACAAGGTACATCAAGTGCACAAATCATCTGATCTCATGAAAGTCCTTCATCCTTCACTACTTTGACTATGTTTGTCCCACTATCTGCTACAAGTAAACATGAAAAGATGATGCTCTGTTTATGCCTTTTGTGCCTGCTTTGCAGCTTGATCCATGTATATTTGTCATCCATCTTCTGGCTATGTAGCACATAACAGCAGTACCCTACTGCTGTTGCACCTAGGTGAAACCAACATCCTGTTCCTGCCTCAGCTAGCTGCCACTAGTGTGCTATTACGGAGAGGTAAGCATGTGTAGCGTTCTGACTAGTCCAGATGTCAATGGTGAAATGCATGCTACTTCTGGCCTCTGCTTTTGGCAGCTCTGCCTGCAGCTGATGATACAACTGATTATACTGGTTGGTGATCACCTGCCTACTAAAAGTTGTCCTGCAGCACACTCGATAAGTGGGAGCTATGAGGTGCAGCAGATCCTTAAACTCTTCAGGGGTGGTAATTCAGGGCTATCATTTCCCTGATGAACCAGGTCACCACCCTCAATGCTGCCTTTCGCCTGCTCTGTGACAGTGCTGTCAAACACCGCCCCGTGTCTTCCATGGTGGCTTGCTTTGATGCACATTGACGGCCATGCCATATGATTGGTGGAAAAAGCTAGGGGCCCACCTTGGAAAGTGATTTTGTTTTTCATGTGCCAAGCCCAGCACTGCTATTTCCAACTCCTGGATGGATCCCGTGCCTAGATCAACACCCTACTCTGTTGAACCTTCAGCTTCCCTCTACTAATGTGCTTCCTACCACAGGTCATGGAGCACTTTAAAATGCATCCGCAACTCTGAGGTTTTATGAGACTTCCCCTCTACTTTCTTGAGAGGTCTGCCCTTCTTGGTGCTGCTGCTAGACCTGTGGCTGGGGCCAGAAGGGAGGATGAAAGGACAGTGGATCCTTCCCAAGCTCTGCTGTTCTTTCTACCTGTGCAGTGTTCTTTGCCTTGGCACTGCTAGTATCACTTTCTTCTACCTTCTCACCAATCAGCTTGCTAACAACAACCTCATCAATGCCATCTTCAGCCAGTAAACAATCAGTATCTGAAGATACAGATGTAAATCCCACCCATGTGGATTTCTCAGATTCTATATCTGCAAAGACCATCTCCCCACAATATCAATCACAGAGGATCTCTAAAGGAAAAGATGGGATTATTGCAGTAGTGGATACGGAAGGGCAGACTAGATAGGCCATGTGGCCTTTTTCTGCCGTCATGTTTCTACATTTCTATGAATACAGTGCACCTGCTAGTAGGTTCAGTTGCTTTCACTTGCTGCTTTTCTTGTGTTTCCCTACACTGCATCTTGTAAACCTTCCTTTACACCAATGTGGAGATGACACAGGACACCTGCTATTTCACTGTTGCACTATAACCTGCAGCTCATTCAACTCTCCTTGTACAGACATCTCTATTTTGCTTTGCTGGTGGACTAGAGGTGCTCATAAGCATACCCTTGGAATGACCTGCCTCTTTCTCTGCACTTGTGCTAGTGCTGTACTCACCTTCCCTCCCTTCTTTTTTTCTGTGACCATTTAATTTTCCAAATGTACCTTTCCCGGGCATTATGATATTCCCAGACTGGATTCCCAGCTTTCAGGGATAGGGACTGCCTATGTTTTAGCTCCTTGCACCACCCAACAGGTCGGTGCTGCCCTGGAGTACCATCGCGCTAAGTGTGCTGCATCAACTACTGCCCCAGGGTCGCCTGCCTGGCCTGGAACTGGCTCTGAAGTACCCAGTTACCCTGCCTCACTGCTTACATTGGAGAGAGGGGGAACATGTTTGATTGGCTAATGTTCCTATCCAGATCTCAGGAGCAGAGCCTGCCATTCCTTTAGCACCCTGTGCCACCCACCAGGCCTGCTTGAAACTGAAGGTCAAAGACGTTTTTTTCAATTGATGCCTCTGAATATATATACCTAGATGTATTTCAGTGTACATTATCACTTTGCAAAAGAATAAGAATAAAATGATACTTGTATTTCTTGGGTGCCTCTAAAAGATACAGACAGAGTGGAGGCAATATGAGACAATTTTCAAAGGAATTTGCCCAGTGGCTAAAAGAACTAGAAAAGGAGACTGCAACTTTTGGAGAGAGATCTTAAATTATGAGTATATACTTCTGGGAATTTTTCTGAAGGGAATTCTTTGGATTAAAGCTGATTAATCGATGTAATGTAAAAGTCAACCCTGAGTCGGCATGCAAACCTTCAGCCTCCATAGGCACCAGCAGGTCGACTCGTCCCGCAGAGACAGCTGTTCCCTCTGCCGAGGCACCTCGGATTCTCACCGAGATTGGTAAGGAAGCACTCACGCCACCAGATTGCTGATCGCGCTCCACCAGCCCTCCCTCTCCTGGCCCTCGTGAAGATTCACCGTCTCCTGTCGTCGCAGAAGAGAGCACTTCCAGGAAGCCTTCCAGCAATAGGGAGCTGCGTGGGACCTTCGGTGCAGGACTCAACACGGGGGAGAAGGATATCGCCGAAGCAGATGCCGAACCACCCGATTCCGGCGAAACCGCAGCTCGGCACTCTCCACCCGCTTTACTGAATTCGGAGCGGAACGCTGTAAGTAAGCGTCAATAGGACCAGTTACTGCAGTAACAGGCGTCGAGGCACCCAGGGGCAGTGAGGGCAACGGCCCCGTTTTGCCTTTACGTTTCCTGCCCATAGAAGAAAAACGTCCTCACACCGCTAAGACTGCTGCCGCCATCTTGAAAGGACCCCCCGCCTCAGGTACAAACTTAGATTGTCCTACTGACTTTACCTTAGAAACAATATGGAACGCTATAGCCTCTTTGGGTGAAGCTTTACTCCCTCAGTTTTCCTCTTTGGTTTCTCAGGTGAAATCTGTGACGACCTCTGTTACGGACTTAGAAAGGAGACTTTCAGAAGTTACTGTGACTGTGGGGGGCTTACAAAATAGAGTTGTTAATGTGGAGGATCAAGTTGATGTTTTTAAGAAGACTTTTCTGTCAGTACAATATAGAATGGAACATTTGGACAATCTTTCTCGGGCACATAATTTGCGTATTGTAAATTTTCCCAGGGTTCCTTCTGTTTCTCCAAGATATATGTTTCAGGAATATCTACGTGAAATACTGGGGGTATCTCCTGATTTAATGCCCCTTTTGGTTAAGATCTATTACCTCCCTAAGGGGAAGAGAATAACTGGTGGGGCCCTAGGGGTTGGCTTGGGTCAAGGGGAAGGTTTGAATATCACGGATCTGATAGAGAATTCTGGGATTAACTCTCAGGAGTCTTCCACTTTACTTATTACATTTGCTCTATTGTCAGATAAAGAGTGGATGTTGAGGTTATTTTTTAGGAAAAGGAAGCTTCCCTTCAGGGGTATGGCTGTCCGTATGTACCCTGATTTGGCTCGTGACACTCAAAAAAGACGCAGGGAGTTTCTCCTGCTTCGTTCTGGAGTTTTACAGCTGGGAGGGCTTTTCTTTCTTAAGCACCCTTGTAAATGCCTGATGAGATACCAGGCGGTTTCCTATATTTTTTATGAGCCCTCTCAGCTGGTAGCCTTCATTAGTGCTAAGCGGCTAGACTCTATAAGTGATCCTCCTTAGCTCACAATATGAATTGTTCTGAATTTGACTGCTGCCTTGTTTCTTACGCATTTGGTATAGTTTAATGTTAATAAGAGTTCCCCTTGTATGGTGGGCTAGTGGGGTTGGCATTCTATGTATATTTTCTTTATTGGGCACGGACTTGTAGTAGAGCCGTGTATAATTTCTATTTTGATATTTGTTCTGTTTTCCTTTTTGTCAACCTGTTTCCGCAGGAAAGAACTATGTTTTCTTTCTTGACTATATTATAAAATTTCATAAATAAAAAATTAAAAAAAAAAAAAGCTGATTAATCGGTGAACCCAGTGTATTGTTAAATCAGTCAGGGTCTAGTAGCAGCAGTTTAAGTTTAAATTTAAAACACAGAAGAGAGCTTTCTGGTTAGATTTAGAACCCAGCAGAGAGCTTGTAGTTTAAATTCAATACTCACTCTGGACCTAGTAGCAGCAAAGGTTTTTTTTTTTTTTTATTTATAATTTCCAACAACACAACCATGACAACAACAACAAAAAAACACTGAAAACCATAACACCATAACAGACCCAACCCAACCACCCTCCCTGTCTCTAGTGGCCATCAACAACAGCAATTTCTACAGAGCAATAACACCACCCACATGACGTGAATACCGATTATCTAAAACATTCTAGATCAAGCAGAAACATTTCCCCAGCGATGGTCTAGCACCCTGTAAGACACTCCAGCCGACGCTGCATAATCGTCTAACCATTTCCACTTGCTCCCTTCCATCTCCAGATCCAGTTGGGGGGCAGACCGTCCCTTCCGGCACCTCCGTCCTTGTTTACCGCCCCATGCCTTTTCATAGCTGGCATAAAGAGAAACCAAATTCAACCAATGGTTGCTCTCCAGCTTGCCAGCATCTTTCCAACAGATCAGGATTAGCTTCAGAGCAACAGCAATCAAAAAATTAAACAGAAAGTGCTTTTCTTTCTTTAGAGGCAAAGCCGGGCATGCAGACCGAAGAAAAAACAAATCCCACGACAGAGGTACCCGAAAGGAAAGTATCTTCTGTATTAAACCCCATACCTCCCGCCAGAAACTCTGTACGCTAGGGCAACCAAACATCATATGCTGCAGGGTGCCTAAGGACGCCGAGCACGTCCAATAACGAGCCTCTACTCCAGGAGCCCAACGAGAGAGCCGACTGGGCGTCAAATACGCCCTGTGAGAAAGAAAATATAATGACTGGGTAATTGCTGCAGCGCTGGAGACTCTGTTCGCCCTAGACCAGAGAGTAGACCAAAGTTGGGGCGGACTAGTCAAATTTATCTCAGCCTCCCAGCACTTTTTTAGACCTGTTAACGAGGCGGACCATACATTCCTAAGAGTCGCATAAAGCTTTGAGACTGTCCCCTTACCCTCCGAACAGGCAAGCAACAACTGTTGCAAACCCCATTCCTTCGATAGGCTAGCAACAGCAATCTTTGCCTGCGTTAGACAGCTTCTCAACTGGACCCATTGAAACCGATAGCTATCGGGTAGATCAAACTCCCTGACAAGTGCCTCCCAGGATTTCCAACACTGGAGATGGGCTATATGGTCCAACGTCCAAATACCCTTATCTTGCCAGCACCTCCAAGAGATCATTTTACCCCCAATCCTAAATCTAGGGTTATGCCATATGGGGAACTCCCTGGACACGGGATTCTCACCAGCCATTATCTCTGCTAGGCCAAAGGAAGCTCTCTGAGTGGCTAGAATAGCAGGAGAAACCATAAAGGTAGCTGGAAGCTTCATTACAAGCAACAGCTGGAGAGGGACACGAGAGACCATCCTCTTTTCTACTTCTAACCAAACCGGGCTTAGCCCCATGGCATCCACAGTACACCAAAGTGCTCCCTGCTTCAGTAAGAAGGCCTGGTGGTAAGCCCGAAAATCAGGAAAATTGACTCCCCCCTGTTCCCTACTCGCTTTAAGCTTGATTGTCGCGATTCTGGGGGGCTTCCCCGACCATAAAAACCTTATTAATTGTCGCTCCCAGCTTTTATACGCCCTAACTGGCAACTCCATCGGGAGCATCTCCAAGATATAATTTATCTTAGGAGACAGGGCCATCTTGATTGCCTCCATCCTGCCCCACCATGTCAAATATAAGGGAGACCACTTTACCGAAAAAACTCGGAGCAACTCCTTGATAGCCTGACAGTTAATTGATATCGTCTCTTCTGCGGAGAAACAATATTTAACTTCCAGATATTTAATGGGCTTGGTTTCCCAAACAAAGGGATGATCTCCTAGAGTGGAAGAGAAAGTCACACTGTTCATGGGAAATGCCACTGACTTCCCCCAGTTTATCTTATATCCAGAGATTTCCGAGTAGGCACCCATAACTCTTAGAACTTCATCCACCTGATTTGGCTGAACGAAAAGCAGCAAATCATCAGCATAGGCTGACAATTTTACCTGCAAATCCCCTACTTGAATGCCCCGAATCCTCTCAGAGTGTCTAATTGCTATGGCTAAGGGTTCTAAAGCAAGATTGAACAATATCGGGAAAAGGGGGCAACCTTGCCTAGCACCACGCTGTAAGGCAAAGGGAGTAGACAACATTCCATTCACTAAAATTCTGGCCTGGGGGTTAGAATATAACACCTTAATCAGTTTTATAAACGAGTCTCCGAAGCCAAACCACTGCAACACTCGGTACATAAAGGCCCACTCCAACCTATCAAAGGCCTTTTCGGCATCTAAGGAAAGCCCGACCATGGGGCAGTCTTGCGAGCGCGTTAGGGCAAAATGATCAATGAGAAGACGAGCATTATCTGCCGTCGATCTCCCTGGCAGGAACCCGCATTGGTCTGGGTGTATTAACCCGGAGACCACCTTTGAAATCCTTCTGGCTAAAACACCAGCAAAAATCTTATAATCTGCATTTAAAAGAGAGATTGGCCTATAGTTGCCCACCTTAAGGGGATCTCTGCCCTCTTTAGCCAGCACAACTATAGTCGCTGCATTGAAGCTCCCTATCTGCGGGGATTGCTCAACTAGCAGCTGAAAGAAACAGGCCATCTGGGGGGCTAAGTCTTCCTGGAACACTTGATAAAATTCCGCAGGGATACCATCAGGACCCACCGCCTTGCCTTTCTTTGCATCCCTAAGGACAGCCTGGACTTCTTCCCCCTCTATTAGTAGGTCTAATCCCTCTGCCTGTTGGGCACTAAGAACAGGGTGAGGCAAGTCGCCTAGAAAATTTTGATAGACGGAATCATTACATTCTCCCATCGAAGAATACAGATCTTGATAAAAAGATCTAAAGCTCTCCCCTATCTCACTACTCTTCATGAGCAACCCATGATTTTCCGATGCTAAGGCCGCAATGTAAGATTTCTCCCTAGGGGGGCTGAGCACAGAGGCCAACAGCCCGCCAGCTTTATTTTGCTCAACATAATATCTTGCATCTTGCGTGTGCTGAGCCTTTCAGACTTCCGAACTCAAGAGTGTTATACTGATACCTTAATTTCTGCAGACGTAAGAGAACACAAGGCTCCACATTTGCTCTCAAGAGCCTTTCCCTGGCGGAAATTTGTGATTCAAGCTCAGCCAACACAGCCTTCCTCTGTTTAGACAAGCGGATAACGTAGCTAGTTATCTTGGCACGGATAGAGGCCTTAAAGGCCTCCCACCAGGCCCAACCTGCGGTCTCTGAAGGGAGGTTTTTAGCAAAATATTCTTTAATCTCCATCCGTATGAAATCACAAAAGGCCGGATCCTCCAACAACTCCCTAGGAAAAAACCATCCTATCTTCCGAGAGGCCGCTTGCCCCAGCGTCAAAATCAGAAAGACAGCCGCATGATCTGATACCGTGGTAGCACAGATACTGGCCTCCATAGTTGACTCCACTAAAGATCTAGATATTAAGAGGAAATCAATGCGTGAATGCAAATTATGCGGAAGAGAGTGAAAAGTAAATTCCTTATCTGCAGGGTGCAGGGTCCGCCAAATATCGGACAAACCCAGGTCTTGCATCAGGGACAGAAGAACAGAAACTGCCCTACCAGGCTTGGGGGATCTAAACGGCTGTCTGTCCAGCAATGGGTCCAGAACCAAGTTGAAGTCCCCGCCCAAAATCATGGGGTGGGACCTCAACTCATGAGCTTCTTCTGCAACCTTCTGAAAGAAGGAAACATCATCACAATTTGGACCGTAGACATTCAATACGGCCAATTTCTCACCATTGATATGCATTAAGACCTTTGCCCACCTTCCTTGCGGGTCTGCAGATCCCAGCTCAACTATTGGCTGAAGAGCTTTCCGTACCAATGTTATTACCCCATTCTTTTTACCAGCTGCTACGGCATGCACTGCTACCACATAACGCCCCTTACCCAGTTTCATTGCTTCTATAGAAGACAAGTGGGTCTCCTGGAGTAGAACTACATCGGCACCCTGCTTAGCACAATACAGTAAGATTTTCTTTCGCTTGATTGGATTGTTGATCCCTTTCACGTTTAGTGAAAGAATCTTAAGGGACCCCATAAAGCTTAACAAGTAAAATTACATCTACACTAGGGCCCCTAGGATATATCACCAACCCCCAGCTCTGTGTATTACCCCCAGCAATTACCATTGGAGACAACTCCCCCCCAACCAAACCCACCACCCTGGGTGAACCATCGAACCCGCAAGACTGCCCTCTGAACCCCATCCCCACCCTATGAGCTCCTCATACACAACCCCCTCCCTCCCATAATTCAACACCATACATCTCACTCCCAACCCAGACATCCAACCCCAAAGAATTCCACTCCCCCGCCCAACCAGACAGATGCCCCTGCTTCCAAACAAACTTCCTACCAACACCCACACTTATACAAATCCCATTTACTCAACCACAGTCAGACACTGACGATAAAGGCCAAAGCTGCAAACTGGTATCCCGACACAGCAGGCCATAACTCAGTCTTTGCCAGAAAAGTCTCCACAGATGGTCTCAGCGCATTACTGCAGCTTCCTGCTCCTCAATAAAAGCCAAAAGAACCTGAGGATCCTCAAAGGTCCGAAGCTGGTTATGTAGAGTGACTCTGAGCCTGGCAGGAGCAAACAGCCCGTATCGAGCTTGAAGATTTTGCAGACGCGGTCTTAGCGCTAGCATTTGCTTCCGACGGGCCACCGTAGCCTTATTAAAGTCTGGAAAGAAAGCAATGTTCAATCCTTCGAACTTCAATGGCGCCAAAGCTCTGGCTGCCGACATGACTTGAATCACTTGTTGATACCTTAACAGCTTCATAATGATAGGGCGTGGCCTCGACGAATGGGGGTCCTGTTGCGTGGGGACTCTGTGAGCTCTCTCGATCTCGAATGGATGATCAAAAGCAATCCATAGTAGATCCGTAATAGTTTTACACAGAAAGCCCATCATGTCTCGTCCTTCTGCCCCTTCAGGTATCCCCACAAGTCTGATATTGTTTCTACGCGCCCTGTTATTAAGGTCCTCAAGATTGCGCTCCAGGGCATAAATGCGCTTAGTATTAGCAGCCACCTCCTTCAGACGTTCCTCGTGCACCTCTACTCTTATAGAGAGCCCTTCCATCCTTTCAGAGAGTGTACTGAGCTGTACCTTCAATTCCTTGAGCTCCACCATGTCAGCCTGCACCCCGCTCAGGGTTTCTCCGTTCGCGGTGACCAGCTCTCGCACAGCCTTAATTTCCGCCAAAAACTCTTGCAGGCCTTCTAAACTCTCTTTCGCGCCAGCGGCCTTCTGCGGCGAGGGAGGGTCAGGTTTCAGTCGCTTAGATCCCGCAGTCGCGGGCGAGCTAAAATCAAGCCTGGAGGGTTTGCTGGACGTCATTGTCATATTCTTGTATCCACTGAAGCTCCGAAAACAGTATTTCTCCACGGAGGGGCAGGATAACTTCCAGGATTCTGGGGAGAGAAAGGATCAAGCGGCCATCTTGCACCGTCACAGGCTCCACCCCCCGCAGCAAAGTGTTTTTAGTTTAAATTTAAAACACAGAAGAGGGCTTTCTGGTTAAATTTAGAACCCAGCAGAGAGCTTCTAGTTTAAATTTCATACTAAGTCAGAGCCTAACAGCAGCAAAGAGTTGTAATTTAAATCAAATCAGAATATAACTTAGCATAAAAGGCAAAACAGGGTCAGTATTCTTTGAGCAACAAATAAAGTCTTCTTATTTATTTTATTTATTTATTTAACTGCATTTATATCCCGCTTTTCACCGGGTCAAAGCGGTGGAACACGTAACATAGGACGGGGTAATTTTTTGGGTGGGGCCATCACCAAGGTCAACAATTAATGATTTGGGTAGACATAGACATAATTTACTCCTGTTGAATCTAAGTATTAGGTCATGGTGGTAGAAAGAGACCTTTACAAAGAGGCCTTCTACCAAGGGGGCAAGAGACCTGTGAAACATGTTAAATAGGTGTTAAAGCCAGGTGGCAGGTCAAAAGGCCATTTTGAAAGACTCCTCCTATCCAAGCAAAGACTGTTAATCACCCAGGAAGTTGGTCACAGCTTACCTTAGAAGCACAGGAGAGGGCACTGTGTAGCAGCCCTCTTTTAATAAGTCTTATTGCCCTCCCTCCCTCCCCACACCCACCCACCCCTGGGATAATCATAGCTTTATATGTACTTACACATCTTAAAGGAAAGGAGGTGCTCTCAGGTGCAGCTCGTTATCCAAATCATTCAATATATATATAATCATATAAGGACCTGAGATTAATTAAGCTTCAGGTGAACAAGGTATATTAAACTTATTAGATATACTTTTATTAGTATAAGTATCCACAGCAATCCTTAGCAAGTAAAGATGTATTACAACTATTTGATAAACTGAAGAGTAGCAAATCACCTGGACAGGATGATATACATCCGAGGGTATTGAAAGAACTGAAATATGAGATTGCAGACCTGCTATTAGTACGTGAAGATTGAAGAATGGCGAACGTAACGCCAATTTTTAAAAAGGGTTCCAGGGGTGATCCGGGAAACTACAGACCAGAGAGCCTGACGTCAGTACCAGGGAAAAATGGTAGAAACCATCATAAAAAACAAAATTGCTGAACATGTAGATAGTCATGGCTTAATGGGAGATAGCCAACATGGCTTTAGGAAAGAAAGATCTTGTCTTACTAATCTCTTATGTTTTTTTGAAGGCGTGAGTAAACAGGTAGACAAAGGTGAGTCGGTTGATATAGTGTATATGGACTTTTAGAAAGCCTTTGACAAGGTCCCTCATCAGAGACCTTTGGCAAAACTAAAGAGTCATGGGATAGGAGGCAGTGTACTATTGTGGATCAGGAACTGGCTAAAAGAAAGAAAGCCGAGGGTAGGGCTAAATGGCCAATTTTCCCAATGGAGAAAGGTGAATAGTGGTGTACCCCAGGGATCTGTGCTGGGTCCGCTGCTTTTTGACATATTCATAAATGACCTGGAAAAGGAAATAACGAGTGAGGTTATCAAATTTGCAGATGACACAAAACTATTTAAAGTTCTTAAAATCCATGAGGATTGTGGAAAATTGCAAGAAGATCTTGATAAATTGGAAGACTGGGATTCAAAATGGCAGATGAAATTTAAGGTGGAGAAGTGCAAAGTTATGCACCTAGGAAAGAACAACCCAAACTATGGTTACACAATGCAAGGTTCCACATTAGGAACCACCACCCAAGAAAAGGATTTAGTAGTCATTGTGGATAACATGTTAAAACCCTACGCCCAGTGTGCAGCGGTGGCCAAGAGAGCAAATAGAATGCTAGGTATCATAAGGAAAGGAATGGAAAATAAAACAAAGGATATTATAATGCCTCTGTATCGTTCCATGGTGCGATTGCACCTTGAATATTGTGTGCAATTCTGGTTGCCGTTTCGTAAAAAGGATATAGCATTATTAGAAAAGGTTCAGAGAAGAGCCACCAAAATGGTAAAGGGGATGTAAGGATGCCCCTATGAAGAAAGGCTAAAAAGGTTAGGGCTCTTTAACCTGGAAAAGAGACGGCTGAGGGGAGATATGATAGAAGTCTGTAAATTGATGAACGGAGTGGAACGGGTAAACGTAGATCAATTGTTTACATTATCAGAATATATAAATATTAGGGGATATGCAATGAAGCTGCAGGGTAAACTATTTAAGATGAATAAGAGAAAATATTTTTTCACTCAACGTGTAATCAAACTCTGGAATTTGTTACCAGAGTATTTGGTAAAGACTGTTAGTGTAACTGGGTTTAAAAAAGGTTTGGGCAGATTCCTGGAGGAAAGGTCCATAAACCATTATTAAGAAGGGACCCAGGATATCAATGCTTGACCCAATACAAGCATTGCGGAACCTGTGTCTTTTGGGGAAACTGCTAGGTACGTATGACCTGGATTGGCCACTGTTGGAAACAGGATACTGGGCTTGATGGACCTTGGTCTGACCCAGTATGGCATATCTTATGTTCTTATATTCTTATGTATGTACAATGCATGTGGGTGCAGGGGGAAAGAACAATCACATACACCTGTTCTTAAGAAGCTGCAACTGTTCGCACCTACTTTATGCATGTACTGGCCCTCAATCTACCTGCACATGTAAGAACGCCTCCCATGCTCTGCCCAGACCACACATCTAGCTCCACCTACCAGCAAAGTGCACACCATCAGATGGAAATGTGTACTTTTACACTGGTCAGTATTTTATAAGAAGCTATTTATATACCTTATTGCTTTAAATTCCCCCATATATAATTACCCACATACCAGAAAGGAATACCCTGTTTGCTGCTCTGTTTATGTATGTCTCAATTTACACATATAAATTTGTCCTTTATACATGTTCAAGGCACCTAAGACTTCTAAAACGTATTCCTTAGATTGCACAGCATTGTAGGCACCAGAACAGTAGTACATGTGCACTAAAATTTTTCATGTGCGCGTTGTAAATAATAAAAATAATATGCAGATTAGGGATTAATGAGTTCTCAGTCATCATCCTAACAACTAAATGACCCTGCCCTGTCACAACAATAGTTTTGTGTTACCTTGTTCTGTATGCTTAGACTCTACATCATCAATGTGATAGACTGCCACTTGTTGACCTTTACAGGCAACCACATCAACAACTTTATAATCGTTACTCCAATTAGGGTAGGCAGCTCAGAGAACTGTGGAAATTTTCTCAAGTGCATCAGATTCTCCTCTTTTGTGTGCCAGTACTCCGATGGCTCCATAGCTTAGCCTCAGCTGCCCGCCACTTTAGAAATTTCAGAAGGAATTGCTTTTTATCGAGCAACTCAACAGACATACTCTAGCCATTCAGAAGATTTACTCTTAGGACTCATCATAGCTCCTGATGATTTGAGGATACTGAGACTCTTATTCTTGATTCTATTTCATCATCCCTAATCTGTATATTTTCCACTTCCTGTTATGTGTTCAGTACAGTTGTGAAAGTCAAGAAACAAGTCTGTCTTAAATACCCAGCTGAATATGGATGAAAATTTCAGTTCACCTGCATTACGTTCAATGAGTCAAAAATAGGCCAGCTATTTAGAAAACGCGTTAATGACCAGATGTTGACATTGATTATTGCCATCATAAAGTGCCTGAATTGGCACATGGCAAACATGGAGGAGTTTTGGTTGTGGCAGCAGGAAATGTTCCAGGAAGCTCAAAGCAGGGCTATAGTGGAGAGGGGGAGAAAGACAGAAGTGAAGGATACAGACAGAGGAGAGCTTGCAGTTCTGGCCATACCAAGTCATGGCAAAAAGAGGCTTAAATAGTTAAATGCTGATTTTGAGTTCTGGGATATGGAAAAGAGAAAGGCATCAAGCATTGCTTTGGGAAAAGGACATTTTAAGCAATGAGAAATCCACAGAAATGGTCATGGATTTCTGAAAGCGTCCTTCAAAGGAGAAAAAGCAGCCAGGTACCCCATGCTGGATGCAAGTTTGGAAAAAAATGAAGGTTAAAAAATCTGTGCCACTTGAAGAGGAAAAAGACAAAAATTGGAAGTGAAATAGTAACCGTAAAAAGCAGATAAAGGCCAGAATAACTCATCCAGTCTGCCCAGTAGGGATGTGCATTCATTTGACAAGACATCGGAAATGTCAACATTTCCCTTGTCATTCCACGTAATTTTTAATCCAAAAGAACAAGAAAAAACAGATTTTTTAATGTCATCAGTAGGGTACACTATTGAAGTGTAGTGCACACTATTGCACAAGTGTGTTCTATTGATGACATTACCCCTGAAAAACAAATTGAAAAATCCCATAAACAATATGGGAAACAAAGAAAAATTGAAAATTTTTGACCTGCATACCCCTACTGTCTAGTAAGATATTTAGGGTTGTAACTGCTGATTCGTGCAGGTTAACCTCTTTGTGCTTTTGCTGCGGGTGGTAACTGTCACTCTGCGCAGGTTGCCCTATGCTTTTACTCCAGGTTGTACTAGCCAGTCCATGTGGTTACCCCACTCTATGCTTTTACTTCGGGTTGTAACAGTCAGACTATGCTGGTTATTCTCTTCTGTCCCTTCGCTTCGGAGTGTAACTGCCACTCTGTGCATGTTACCTCTGCTCTATGCCTTTTTCGATTCCTGAAAGTCTTTTAAGTTTTGCTGTCCCATGCCTTTTTAAATTCTGCCAGTTTTTGCTCCTACCACTCCATAGGGAGGGCATTCCAGGCATCCACCACCTTTTCCATGAAAAAGTATTTCCTTATAGTTTCACTTCATGTCCTCTAGTTTTATAGCTTCCCCATATTTAGAAAAGATTTGTTTGTTATCTTTCAGGTGTTTAAACATTTGCTTCATATCTCTCTTGTCCCTCCTTTCCTCCAAGATATACACATACAGATATTCAAATCTTTTTTCTCCTGCCACAGATCCCACACTGGGTCCAGAAACCCTATCAAAGAGAAAGTGCTTTTGCTCAAAGGATTTGTTACAATAGAACGTTTTAAAATTCCCTTGACAGAAGATGACTTCAGAAGACAGCAATAGTGTTGCCCGCGTTGTCGAAGTAGAAAAGTATATCTTACAAGATTCAGATGCTGTACCGGTGTTTTTTTGAGCATCTGAATCTTGTAAGATATACTTTTCTACTTCAACAACGCGGGCAGCATCAGTAAGAAATCCCCCTGAAGAAACTCAACACTATTGAGTGAAACGCAACAAATGGCGCCGAGACAACTGGCGTTGGGGTATATATAGTGAAGTTAAGTGCAATTGCTATCTTAATATTTTGCTACAGACTGTGGGTGTATTGGAGACACTATATATATACAAAAAAAGTGAAAAAAAGACTGTTTGGGCCGGTGGACTGTCATTGATGCTATTGAGGCACTGTAAGATACATTGTGTCTGAGTTTTGTGCCGATCAGTTTGAGACGTCCCCGTGCTATTTTATGGAGATGCACCTACAGTTCTATGTTTACTTATATTAAGTGCTGATAATAATAGAGTAATTATCGTATTTTTTGGTCACCTTTATTACTCTGAAAATTGACCTGATGATACCTTGGATAAAGCTGCATCATAGCAACCTTTCTGATATCTGTGGAGTGTGTTTCAGTTTTGGTTTCTGACAGTGTTTACCACCCCGGGGAGTGACCCCAACAGTATTGCGTACTATAGCCATGCCTGCACTGTGCCCAGGACTGGTGTGGTGGCCAGGGCTGCCAAAAGCCTCTATATTTGCACAATGCTGGCATAAGTGTGGGAGTGTGTGTCTGTCTATCCAGTGTGTTGTGGCTGCCTACACCTTACTCAGCTCACACTGCTTGCACTGTTTCCAGTGTTAGCCTGCCAATGTGCATAATGAGGAACAAGGTACTGTGGGTATGGCCTGGACAGGATGCATCTGCACAGGGCATAGGGCAATGGCTGGGACATTGTAGTGCCTGGCCATCACCTGCACGGACAGGGTGGCCACAGCATGTCCTGCTGGGAGGTCACTCTCACCCTGACTGAGCAGTGACCACTGCATGGCTAGGTTCCCCCATAGTGCTATATAGTATTTCTTTCAAGTGATATTTATGGGTTCTCTTTTCTGGGGCCTAATCACTGATATATCTGCTTGGGGTGTGTGTGTGCGCTTGCTCACATCCCAGTTTTGGGTGCACACATCTCCTCCAGGAACATGTACTATGGACTAGTTAGCAGACTGTCTGCAGTTAGTATGTGTATGGCTGGAATACCTTGCAGGGTGCAGCTGCTGGAGAATGTCAGATAGTGGTGGGGGGCAGCTGAGCATTTCTAGGCCTACTGTCTGTCTGCCATTGCCTTATGGATGTGTACAGATCTGCATTGACTGCCCTGTAGGGTGCCTGTTCCCCAGCAGGACTGGGGTTGATGGTCCCCTCTACTGCCACCATTGCATGGATGTAGAATGTGGATCTGTGGTGGGAGATCCTGTCCCCCACCCTGAGCCCCAGAGGGCAGGTTGAGTGGTGCTACATAATCTGCCTATGGGTCCAAACACCCCCTTCTCTTAAATCATGTGACCATGGCACCCACACAGGATGTGCACTGCTCTGGGTGCATCATAGTCCACAAGGGCTAGATGCGACTGAGAAATACGGATGGACACAGGTGTATCCTAGGTGTGTTTGCAAGTACTACCTGTCACACACTAGCAGTGATGGCAATCTGCAGCATAGCCTATCTCAATTATGCCAGGTGCTGCTGACCTGGTGCTGGGCGCCCCACCTCACCCTCAGGGTGAGCACAGTACCCCCACAATGTGTCGGTCTGTAGCTACTCTGTGCCAGTAACACACACGGTCAGTTCCCCCTACCAGGCCGAGGTGCTGTGGGGGTGCATACCCCATCTTGTGATCATCTGTAGACTGCTGATCTGCATGTGCAGTGCATCATGGATACGGGTGGGTTAACCCTATCCTGGTAACCACAGCAGACAGTTTGTGTGGTGACCTGCAATCCTTCCGTAGCCAGCCATAGGTTTCTTAGTAGCTATAGAGATGTAGCCCACTGGTTACTTCACTAAATATGGAGGCAGAGGTTATGGGTTTGATCCCACAGTGGTGTTATTTGATAGGGCTGTCTGAGGCATTTCCTTTTTTAATTTAAATTAGTGCTGCCAGCAAACACACCCTCACAGTGCTGTAACCTTAAGGTGCCTCATAAGGCACCCTATAAAGCGCCTTATAAGGCGCCCTATAGGGAACATTATAAGGTGCTTTGGAGGACAGTGCACTTTATAATGTGCCTCTGGAGTGCCTTATAGGGCGCCTTATGCGGCACCTTAGGTTACGGCACTGTGAGGGTGTGTTTGCTGGCAGCACTAATTTACATTAAAAAAGAAAATGCCTCAGACAGCACTGATTTAAAGTAAAGGGTAATACCTCAGATAGCCTTAGTCACTAAGCCCCCTGGGGGATAAAACTCATGACCCCTGTTTCATCAGTCAATGTATTAACCATTGTGCTACACCTCTGTTGCTCTGTTCTTAGGTCAGCGCGCCTAATTAAGGCTAACACACATTAACGTGCCACTGCTCCCTCTATCGCACGATAACGGACTTTATTGTGCAATAACCCGAAATGCTACCTTAAGACCGGAACGCCTACTACCTTATATGGCATTCATCACAGTAAGACTGCAACTAAGGCTGGTAACATTAAGACGGTTTAGTAAACATACCCCATAGTCTACTATGTTGGAAATGAAAGACAAAGAAGAAATGGTGTTGCATTTATAATAAAGAAAAAACTTGCAAGAACTGTAATGAAATATAATGAAGTCAGTGAACACTTAATCCCTATTCATCTACAAGGAACGTCTATCAACACAACTATAATTCAAGTATATGCCCCAACAACAGCTGCAGAAGAGGATGAAATTGAAGAGTTCTATGAACAAGTTCAAGCTGAAATTGAGAGAACATGCAAACAGGATATCCTAATAGTCATGGGTGACTGAAACACAAAAGCTGGCAACAAAGAAGAAGGCAAAATGGTTGGAAAATATGGACTTGGCAACAGAAATGAAGCTGGAGAAAGACTAATAGAATTCTGCAAGACCAACGATCTATTCATCTCAAACACCTTCTTCCAGCAACACAAGTGGCGACTGTACACATGGACTTCACCCAATGGATTGTATAAAAATCAAATTGACTACATCTGTGGAAGTCAACAATGGAAATGCTCTATAACATCAACAAAGACAAAACCTGGAGCTGACTGTGGTACAGATCATCAACTACTAGTATGCAAACTCAAGCTAAAGTTGAAAATGCAGCAAAATATGACCTTGAGAATATACCACTGGAATTTAAAGACTGACTGCAAAATCGATTTGCTGCTTTATATACAAAGGACAGAGCTCCAGAAGAGTTATGGAGTGACATCAAGAAGGTTGGAAGAAAGCGAGAAGTCTCTACAAAAGGTGAAAAAGCAAAAATGGCCAAAATGGATGACGGAAAGAAACTCTGAAAATTGCCCAGAAATGCAGAGAAGCTAAAGCCAGAGGAGAAAGAAAGACAACTGCAGAACTCAGAGATTTCCAGCATGTAGCAAGACAGGACAAGGAAAAGTACTACAAGGACACATGCAAGGAAATAGAAGCAGAAACTATTAGAGGAAGAACAAGATCGGCTTTTCTAAAGCTACGAGAGTTAAAGAAAAAATTCCAGCCTCAAATTGGAATGTTACAAGATGCTCAAGGTTCGATGTTGAATGATGCTGAGAAGATCAAGAAAAGGTGGAAAGAATATACAGAGTTTTTATATGATAAAGATCAAGTGGACCAACAGCCATTTCAACCTGTACCTTATGATCGGGAACCATTGGTGATGAAAGAAGAAGTTGAAGCAGCATTGAAAGCCTTATCAAAGAACAAAGCACCAGGCATTTATGGCATTCCCATAGAAGTATTACAGCAATCTGATGCAGCTGTTACCGTACTTCCAAGACTCTGCCAAGAAATTTGTAAGACAATATCATGGCCAACTGACTGGAAAAGATCTATGTTTATACCAATACTAAAGAAAGGTGATCCAACTGACTGTGGAAATTATTGTACAATCGCTCTGATCCCAAATGCCAGCAAGATTCTACTGAAGATTATTCAAAAGAGACTACAACCATACCTGTAACAAGAACTACCTGACGTGCAAGCAGGGTTCAGGAATGGGCGAGGAATGAAGGAAATATCGATACATCGGGAAGATGTATTACAACTATTAGATAAACTGAAGAGTAGCAAATCACCTGGGCTGGATGGTATACATCCAAGGGTGTTGAAAGAACTGAAATATGAGATTGCAGACCTGCTATTAGTAATCTGTGAACTATCATTAAAATCATCTCTAATACCTGAAGATTGGCGGATCGCCAATGTAACACCAATATTTAAAAAGGGTTCGAGGGGTGATCCGTGAAACTACAGACCGGTGAGCCTCACCTCAGTACCGGGAAAAATGGTAGAAACCATCATAAAGAATAAAATTACTCAGCATGTAGATAGTCATGGCCTAATGGGAGACAGCCAACATGGCTTTAGACAAGGAAGATCTTGTCTTACTAATCTGTTATGTTTTTTGAAAGTGTGAATAAACAGGTGGACAAAGGTGAGTCGGTTGATATAGTGTATCTGGACTTTCAGAAAGCCTTTGACAAGGTCCCTCATCAGAGACTTTTGGCAAAACTAAAGAGTCATGGGATAGGAGGCAGTGTACTACTGTGGATCAGGAACTGGTTAAAAGATAGAAAGCAGAGGGTTGGGCTAAATGGCCAATTTTCCCAATGGAGAAAGGTGAATAGTGGTGTACCCCAGGGATCTGTGCTGGGTCTGCTGCTTTTTGACATATTCATAAATGACCTGGAAAGTGGAATAACGAGTGAGGTTATCAAATTTGCAGATGACACAAAACTATTTAAAGTTGTTAAAACCCAAGAGGATTGTGGAAAATTGCAAGAGGATCTTGATAAATTGGAAGACTGGGCATCAAAATGGCCGATGAAATTTAATGTGGACAAGTGCAAGGTTATGCACCTAGGGAAGAACAACCCAAACTATGGTTACACGATGCAAGGTTCCACATTAGGAACCACCACCGAGGAAAAAGATTTAGGCGTCATTGTGGAAAACATGTTAAAACCCTCGGCCCATTGTGCAGCGGCAGCCAAGAGAGCAAATAGAATGCTAGGTATGATAAGGAAAGGAATGGAAAATAACACAAAAAAGATATTATAATGCCTCTATACCGTTCCATGGTGAGACCGCACCTTGAATATTGTGTGCAATGCTGGTCGCCGTATCTTAAAAATGATATAGCGTTATTAGAAAAGGTTTAGAGAAGAGCCACCAAAATGTTAAAGGGGATGGAAGGATACTCCTATGAATAAAGGCTAAAAAGGTTAGGGCTCTTTAACCTGGAAAAGAGACGGCTGAGGGGAGATATGATAGAAGTCTATAAATTAATGAACGGAGTGGAACGGGTAAACGTAGATCGACTGTTTACATTATCAGAATATAGGAAGACTAGGGGACATGCAATAAAGCTACAGGGTAAACTATTTAAGACTAATAAAAGAAAATATTTTTTCACTCAACGTGTAATCAAACTCTGGAATTTTTTCCGGAGGATGTAGTAAAGGCTGTTAGTGTAGCTGGGTTTAAAAAAGGTTTGGACAATTTCCTGGAGGAAAGGTCCATAAACCATTATTAAGAAGGGACCCAGGATATCAATGCTTGACCTAGTACAAGCATTGCAGAACCTGTGTCTTTTGGGGAAACTGCTAGGTACGTATGACCTAGATTGGTCACTGTTGGAAACAGGATACTGGGCTTGATGGACCTTGGTCTGACCCAGTATGGCATATCTTACGTTCTTATGTAATGAGAGACATCATCGCAGATGTGAGATGGATCCTTGAAAAGACTAAAGAATACCAAAAGAATATCTATTTGTGCTTTATCAACTATAGCAAGGCTTTTGACTTCATAAACCATAAGAAACTCTGGGCCACATTAAAAAGCATGGGTATACCAGAACACCTGATTGTTCTCTTGCACAATCTGTACATTGATCAAGAATCAACAGTTTGAATGGAACAAGGATAAACAGGATGGTTTAAAATATGCAAAGGTGTAAGACAAGGCTGCATACTTTCTCCCTACCTGTTTAATTCATGTGCAGAACAAATCATCAGAGAAGCAGGATTGTATGAAGATTACAGAGGTGTGAAGATTGGTGGAAGACTCATCCACAACCTTCACTATGCTGATGATTCCACATTACTGGCTGAAAGTGAAGATGATCTGAAACATTTTCTTCTCATGATCAAAGAACATGGTCTCAAAATGGGCCTGCACCTTAATGTAAAGAAGACAAAGATCATGACAACTGGCAAAATCAACAAGTTCATCGCTGAAGGAGAAGAAATTGAAATTGTGAACAACTTTAACCTACTTGGATCAACTATCAATAAAGAAGCAACAAGCAGTCAAGAAATCTGACAACGCATTGCTCTTGGCAGAATGGCTATGAAAGACCTAGACAAGATTCTCAAGAGCAGAGATGTCTCTCTCCAAAGATTTGAATTGTTTAAGCCATGGTATTTTCAATAACATCATATGGATGTGAAAGCTGGACAGTGAAAAAGATAGAGAGGACGAAAACTGATGCCTTTGAATTATGGTACTGGCCGCAAATACTGTGTATACCATGGACTGGCCGAAGAACAAACCAATCAGTACTAGAGGAGATTAAACCTAAGCTTTCTTTAGAAGCTTAGATGACAAGACTTTACAATGGTACTATGTTACTGCCGATGAATATCCTCTATAGTGGCATTTACATGGTTTAGAGGCTTTTAAACCATAGAAGTGTTTTTATCGGGCCCTAAGCTCCTAAGAACAAATTATGCTTTTCAAGGACATTTTAAATACCAGAAGGTTAGGCACAATTGCCCCTCAATCGCTTTACAAAATCTGTGGCCAAAATGAGTGGGGAGATGCAAAAGCTGACAAGCACATTTTTTAAAATATGCATATACCTCTATGCAAAATCATGAAGATATATATATTTTATTTTTTGTCTGCCCAAACCATCTTCCAATTATGTCCTTTTAGAATCTCTGCATGTAAATAGAGACATTGTAACATAGTAAATGACAGCAGATAAAGACCAGTGTGGTCCATCTAGTCTGCCCATCAAGGTGGCAAGAGTATGTGCACCTGCCGCTCTCTGCAAGTCATCCATCCCATGTCTTTGTGTAGGGCACCCCTGTTTATTGAGAAATTAGATAGTTAAGTTTATTTTGATTTTATCCTGTTGCTATGAAGGGATCCACTCTGTCTGTCCCATGCCATTTTGAATTCTGTCACTGTATTTGCCCCCACCACTTCCATTGGGAGGGCATTCCAAGCATCCACCACCCTTTCAGTGAAAAAGTATTTCCTGACATTGCCTTTCAATTTACCCCCTTGCAGCTTCATCTTATGCCCTCTAGTTTTACAGCTTCCCCGTCTTTGGAATAGGTTTGTTTGTTCATTAATAGTCTTTAAGTATTTAAAAATCGGAATCATATATCCCCTATCCCTCCTCTCCTCCCAAGTGTACATATTTAGGTCTTCAAATCTCTTCTCATAAGGCTTCTGACGCAGGCTCCAAATCATTTTGGTCGCCTTCCTCTGAACCATTTCCAGTCTTTTTACATCCTTTGCGAGATATGGTCTCCAAAACTGAACACAGTATTCCAAGTGAGGCCTCACCAGTGACTTATACATTGGCATTAGTACCTCTTCCTTTTTCTTCTTTGTATACAACCCAACATCCTCCTGGATTTTGCCTCTGACTTGTCGCACTGTTTTGCCACCTTGAGATCCTCAGAAATAATCACACCAAGGTCCTTCTCCTGGTTTCTGCACACCAACCTCTCGCCCCCTATCACATACATTTCCCTTGGATTTCTGCTTCCCAAGTGCATGACACTGCACTTCTTTGCATTAAATCTTAACTGCCAAGCATTAGACCATTCTTCCAGCTTTTGTAGATCTATCCTCATGTTATCCACTCCCTCAGGGGAGTCCACTCTGTTGCAAATTTGTGCGTCATCTGCAAAAAGACAGACTTTCCATTCAGTCCTTCGGCAATATCACTCACAAATACATTGAACAGTGACGGTCCCAGGACTGAACCCTGGGGCACCCCACTAATCGCCCTCTTTTCATCTGAGTGAGCTCCATTTACCATCACCTTCTGACGTCTGTCAGTCAACCAATTTCTCATCCAGTTCACCACCCTGGGACTAATCCCCAAATATTGAGTTTATTGATAAGCCTCCTATGAGGAACAGTATCAAAGGCTTTGCTGAAATCCAGGTAGATGACATCCATTGCATGCCCCTGATCTAGTTCTCTGACCAACCAGTCAAAGAACACAATCAGATTTATTTGGCAAGATTGTCCTTTGGTCAAACCATGTTGCCTTGGATCATGCAACCTGTTTTTGAGAAAGTCCATTATTCACTCTTTCAGGCGCGCCTCCATTACTTTTCCCCCCACTGAGGTAAGGCCTGTAGTTTGTCACTTCTTCCCTGTCACCACTTTTGTGAAGAGGTACCACATCAGCCCTTCTCCAGTCCTGAGGAACTTCTCCTGTTTCCAAGGATCTGTTAAAAACATCCTTTAACGGCCCTGCAAGAACCTCTCTGAGCTCTTTCAGTATCTTGTGATGTATCCCATCCAGTCTCATGGCCTTGTCCACTTTCAGTTTTGCAAGTTGTTCTAACACATCTTCTTCTGTGAATGGTGTGATATCTACTTCATTCTCATTTTCATATTTGGGAGTCACAGGTGGTCCTTCTCCAGGATTTTCTTTAGTAAAAACTGAGCAGAAGTATTTGTTTAGCAATTTCACTTTTTCAATGTCACTTTCCACGAGTCCGTTCCCAGCACTTCTGAGTCCTGCAATTCCACCTCTAATTTTCCTCCTCTCCCGAATATACCTGAAGAAAGTTTTGTCACCACACTTCACATCTTTAGCCATCTTTTCCTCTGCCTTTGATTTTGCTATGGTGTGGGTTGTCGTGTAGGGGTGCCTACATGGACATGCGTGCTTCCCTTCGGCACCGCCTGCCAATGTTATGTGCCCTTGGGAGTACCTGCTAGGTAATATCCCCTGTGACACTGTGGGACACACCCTCATGCCCATGTTGGTCCCTCATCAGATGCTGTCTTGCTGCTTTACGTAAAAACATAAGAACATAAGATATGCCATACTGGGTCAGACCAAGGTCCATCAAGCCCAGTATCCCGTTTCCAACAGTGGCCAATCTAGGTCATATGTACCTAGCAGTATCCCCAAAAGACACAGGTTCCGCAATGCTTGTATTGGGTCAAGGATTGATATCCTGGGTCCCTTTTTAATAATGGTTTATGGACATTTCCTCCAGGAACTTGTCCACACCTTTTTTAAACCCAGTTACACTAACAGCTCTTACTACATCCTCCGGTAACAAATTCCAGAGTTTGATTACATGTTGAGTGAAAAAATATTTTCTCTTATTTGTCTTAAATAGTTTACTCTGTAGCTTCATTACATGTCCCCTAGTCTTTCTATATTCTGATAGCGTAAACAATCGATCTACGTTTACCAGTTCCACTCCTTTCATTAATTTATAGACCTCTATCATATCTCCCCTCAGCCATCTCTTTTCCAGGTTGAAGAGCCCTAACCTTGGTAGCCATAGGAATAGCCTTCCATCCCCTTTACCCTTTTGGTGGCTCTTCTCTTTACCTTTTCTAATAACGCTATATCCTTTTTAAGATACGGCGACCAGAATTGCACACAATATTCAAGGTGCGGTCATACCATGGAACGATACAGAGGCATTATAATAACCTTCGTTTTATTTTCCTTTCCTTTCCTTATGATACCTAGCATTCTATTTGCTTTCTTGGCCGCCACTGCACACTGGGCGGAGGGTTTTAACATGTTATCCACGATGACTTCTAAATCTTTTTCCTGGGTGGTGGTTCCCAATGTGGAACCTTGCATCATGTAACCATAGTGTGGGTTGTTCTTTCCTAGGTGCACAACTTTGCACTTGTCCACATTAAATTTCATCTGCCATTTGGATGCCCAGTCTTCCAATTTATCCAGATCCTCCTGCAGTTGTCCACAGTCCTCTTGGGTTTTAACAACTTTAAACAGTTTTGTGTTGTCTGCAAATTTGATAACCTCACTAGTTATTCCCTTTTCCAGGTCATTTATGAATATGTCAAAAAGTAGCGAACCAAGTACAGATCCCTGGGGTACTCCACTATTCACCTTTTTCCATTGGGAAAATTGGCCATTTAGCCCTACCCTCTGCTTTCTATCTTTTAACCAGTTCCTGATCCACAATAATACACTGCCTCCTATCCCATGACTTTTTAGTTCTGCCAAAAGTCTCTGATGAGGGACCTTGTCAAAGGCTTTCTGAAAGTCCAGATACACTATATCAACTGACTCACCTTTGTCTACCTGTTTATTCACACCTTCAAAAAAACATAGCAGATTAGTAAAACAAGATCTTCCTTGTCTAAAGCCATGTTGGCTGTCAACCCATTAGGCCATGACTATCTACATGCTGTGTAATTTTGTTCTTTATGATGGTTTCTACCATCTTCCCCGGTACTGACGTCAGGCTCACCGGTCTGTAATTTCCCGGATCACTCCTGGAACCCTTTTTAAAAATTGGCGTTACATTGGCGACCCTCCTATCTTCAGGTATTACAGATGATTTTAATGACAATTCACAGATTACTAATAGCAGATCTGCAATCTCATATTTCAATTCTTTCAACACTCTTGGGTGTATACCATCCGGTCCAGGTGATTTGCTACTATTCAGTTTATCAACTAGTTGTAATACATCTTCCCGGTATAGCGATATTTCTCTCAATTCATCTGCAGTATCACCTTTAAATACCACTTCAGTCTTGGGTAACATCCCTACATCTTCCTCAATAAAGACCGAAGCAAAGAATTCATTCAGTCTCTCCACTATAGCCTTGTCTCCTCTTACTGCCCCTTTTGCCCCTCTATCATCTAATGGTCTAACTGACTCTCTCACAGGCCTTTTGCTACGAATGTACTTGAAAAAGTCTTTATTTCGTCTTTTTGCTTACGTAGCAAGTTCCTTCTAAAATTCTCACTTTGCCTGCCTTATCAATGCTTTGCTTTTAACTTGCCAGTGCTTGTGCTGTTTCCAGTTTTCATCATTTGGCTCTTTTTTCCATTTCCTGAAAGATGCTTTTTTGGCAGCAACAGCCTCTCTGAACTCACCTTTAAACCATGCTGGCAGTTTTTTAGACTTTCTTCCACTGTTCTTAATGCGTGGAATACAGCTGGTCTTTGCTTCCAGGATAGTATTTTTAAACAACACCCAAGCTTGATGTAAGTCTTTAACCTTTGCAACCGCTCCTTTTAGTTTTTTCTTAACTATATTCCTCATTTTATCATAGTCTCCCTTTCGAAAGTTAAAAGGTAGTACTGTGGATTTCTTTACTATCCCTCCTCTACTAATTAAATCAAACACGATCATGCTATGATCACTATTGCCAAGTGGTCCCAACACCCTTATCTCTTGCACCAGATCTGGTGTTCCCCTAAGGACTAGGTCCAGTATGGCTTCCCCTCTGGTCGATTCATGAACCAGCTGCTCCAAGAAGCAGTCATTTATTTCATCTAGAAACATTATCTCTCTAGCATGTCCTGCCGTGACACTGACCCAGTCGATACCGGGGTAATTGAAATCACCCATTATTACTACTCTGCTGTGACTTTTGTTAGCTTCATTGATTTCTTTGAGCATTTCATCATCCATTTGTTCATTCTGGCCAGGCGGTCGATAGTATACCCCCACTGCCATCACCTTCCCCTTCATACATGGAATTTCAATCCATAGAGATTCTACAGCAAAATTTGTTTCCTGCAAAACTTTAATGCTTTCTGACTCAATGCCCTCTCTAACATAGAGTGCAACCCCTCCACCAATTTTATCAGTTCTATCATTACAATATAGTTTGTATCCAGGTATCACAGTGTCCCACTGTTTATCCTCCTTCCACCATGTCTCTGAGATTGCAATCATATCTAACCTTTCATTTAGTGCTATATATTCTAACTCTCCCATCTTATTGTTTAGACTTCTAGCATTTGCATACAAGCATTTTAGAGACTGTATTTTATTAATATTAATCTGGCTATTGGTAGGCATGGGTAATTTGGAATCTTTACGTTCTGTCTGCACCATTCTCAAGGGCATTTGGGCTACTTTACTCTTTTTTTGAACCTCACTGCTTTTGGTAGTATCCTTCAAGGATACCATCTTCCGAACCATGCGCTCTTGGGTGACTGTCGGCTTTCCCCTATTTTCTAGTTTAAAAGCTGCTCTCTCTCCTTTTTAAAGGTTAATGCCAGCAGCCTGGTTCCATCCCGGTTAAGGTGAAGCCCATCCCTTCGGAAGAGCCCCTCCTTTCCCCAGAATGTTCCCCAGTTCCTAACAAATCCAAAACCCTCATCTCTGCACCATTGTCTCATCCACGCATTGAGACTCCGGAGCTCTGCCTGCCTTTTGGGTCCTGCACGTGGAACAGGAAGCATTTCAAAGAATGCTATCCTGGAAGTTCTGGATTTCAACTTCCTACCTAAAAGCCTAAATTTAGCCTCCAGAACTTCCCTACCACATTTTCCTATGTCATTGGTACCGACATGTACCAAGACAGCAGACTCCTCCCCAGCACTATCTAAGACCTTATCTAGGTGGCGTGTGAGGTCCGCTACCTTCGCACCAGGCGGGCATGTTACCAGGCGATCCTCATGTCCACCAGCCACCCAGCTATCTACATGCCTAATGATCGAATCACCAACTATAACGGCTGTCCTAACCCTTCCCTCATGGGCACATGGCCCTGGAGAAACTTCCTCGGTGCGAGAGGGTTTTACATCACCTGGAGAACAGGTCCTAGTTACAGGATCACTTCCTGCCACACCAGGGTGATGCTCTCCTGTCACGTGACCTCTCTCCTCCATGGCAACAGGGATGCTGCCAGACTGGAGGTGGGACTTCAGGACTATATCCCTGTAGGTCTCGTCTATGTACCTCTCTTTCTGTCTTATGCTTTCCAAGTCTGCTACTTTAGCCTCTAGAGAACGGACTCGTTCCCTGAGAGCAAAGAGCTCCTTGCACCTAGTGCACACGTAAGACCTCTCACCAACTGGGAGAAAATCATACATGTGACTCTCAATGCAAAAGACTGGAAAGCCCCCATCCCGCTGCTTGACTGCTGTCTGCATCTTAGTTTTAAGTTTGTGTTTAGATCTAAGTTCTTTACTTACTAAGGGTTTCTATGGATATTTATACTAATAAAACTGTACCTAATACGTGTAATATACCTTGTTCACCTGAAGCTTAACTAATCTCAGGTCCTTAGTGTATGACTGATTTGGGTAATGAGCTTCACCTGAGAGCACCTCCTGTCTTGTAAGATGTGTAAGTACCTATAAAGCTACGATTATCCAAGGGGAGGGAGGGAAATAACACTTATTAAAAGAGAGCTGCTACACAGTACCCTGTCTTGTGCTGCTGAGGTAAGCTATATTCTGATTTGATTTAAATTATAGCTCTTAGCTGCTGCTAGGCTCTAACTTCTTATGAAATTTAAACTACAAGCTCTCTGCTGGGTTCTAAATTTAACCAGAAAGCTCTCTTCTGTGTTTTAAATTTAAGCTAAAAGTACTTTGCTGATGCTAGGCCCTGAGTGACTATTAAATTTAGACTACAAGCTCTCTGCTGGGTTCCAAATGTAACCAGAAAGCTCTCTTCTGTGTTTTAAATTTAAACTAAAAGTACTTTGCTGTTACTAGGCCCTGAGTGACTATTAAATTTAAACTACAAGCTCTCTGCTGGGTATGAAATGTAACCAGAAAGTTCTCCTCTGTGTTTTAAATTTAAACTTAAACTGCTGCTACTAGGCCCTGACTGATTTAACAAAAATAGTGGGTTCACAGATTAATTAGCTTTAATACAAAGAATTCCTTTTAGAAAATTACCAGAAGTATATACTCACAGTTGCAGATCTCTCTCCAGAAGTAACAGTCCCTTTTTCTAGTACTTCTAGTCCTTCAAGTCCTTTGAGAAACATCCTCTGTGCGAGAGGGTTTTGCATTACCTGGAGGACAGGTCCTAGCTACAGGATCACTTCCTGCTACACCAAGGTGATGCTCTTCTTTCACTTGACCTCTCCTTTTCATGGCAACATAGAAGCTGCCAGACTGGAAGTTGGACTTCAGTACTACTCCCCTGTAGGTCTCCTCTATACCTCTCTATTTTTCTTAGCTCCTCCAAGTCTGCTACTCTAGCTTCCATTCATCAGACTCATTCGCTGAGAGCAAAGAGCTCCTTGCACCTAGTGCACACATAGGACCCCTTACCAAATGGGAGAAACTCATGTGACATTCAGTGCAAAAGACTGGATAGCCCCCATCTTGCTGCTGCACTGCATCTTATTTCAAGGTTTTGTAAAGATAGTTAAGTTGTTTACTTACTTACAGTTGCTACTGATAGTTCAACAAACAAAAGTATACCTAATAGGTTTAGGGGACTTTGTCCATGTCAGGATTAATTTCAGTGTCTTAATTAATTAAGCTATATCTGATGGGGATAACTAGCTATGACTAAAAGTGAATTTGACTACCTCTGTCTCTGTAAGTGCTTTAAGAGCCTATACATTTAAGATTATGCCTGGGGTGGGTGGGAGTCGGGGTGATCAGGAGGGAAAGAAACACTTAATAGAAGATGGCTTGCTAAAACAGTGCCCTAAGTCCTAGAGTTTGATTTAAGTAAAAAGCTGGCTTGCTAAAACAGAAACTTATGTGACTTTAAAAAACACTGAACTTTAAAATAGACAGAGATTTTATCTGTTTAAACCCAAACAGTTCCCTTTAAATCAAGAGTCTGAGAAATAACAGCATGTAAATACTTACAGCAGCAGAATCCTTCACAGCAAGAACAGATTTTCTCTGTAGTCCTGAGCTCAGGGAAAAGTATCCTGGAACCTTTGATATTTTTTTCTTAGATTTGTAATCCTGGATCCTTGTGTGAAATTCCCAGTTTCCATTATTCTATAAGAGACATTTACCAAGTACATCTCGAAGAGCATTCGCATTCTCTGCACCAACAATATGGAATCAACTCCCTTTTGAACTGCGCTTAATCACGGACATTGCAATCTTCAGGAAAGAGTTAAAAACTCACCTATTCAAATGCTATTATAATCAGCCATGACTCTCAAGTGCGTTAGATACCACTTTATGTAGGAATATGTGAAGATGTATAATACAAGGATAATTCCGAATATATAAATTATGGAAAAGGTGTAATTCAAAAAGAAGGGTAATTGTACAATTGTAAATAATTATGTATAAATGTAAATATGTATAACGAAGTCCCCCATGACACTAACCCTGTGTGCTGTGACCTACCCTCAGATCTATATAATTACTGTCCTCTCCCTGCCCTGATTGACATCCCCAGAAGAAGAATCGAACCGCTGCTGATCGCTGGAAGCAGCGGTATATAAGTGTGTATTAAATAATAATAAAAGCTAACTCCAGATCCTAGTTGTACAATTAGTGATCCAGTTCAGAAATTATGTGAAACCATATCTAAAAAAGTAAAAGCTTCAATTATCCCCTGTACCTGGAATCGTCTAATACCTTTCAGGAGCCTTTTGAGACGTTCCATAAAAAGCTTGATGGCTTCCAAGATGCATTAGCAGAGCTGCCAAGTTACCCATTTCCTAGAGAGATATTTTAAGCCAATGCTAGCTGTCTGACAACACTATCATGGTGCATGCAGCAAGATTTCAATGGGTAGAATCAGGGAATACAAATTCTACACTGCTTTAAGGTGTAAGCTCAAAACCAGGATTGCCCAAATGTCTTTCTACAAGAACTGGGTAACTTTACATTTCAGTATTAAAAAGCTTCCTTATGAAGGACTTCCAGTGATTCCCAGCAGATTCACAGATGTTTCTTACAGAAGACACCCAGATGGCTTTATTTGCCTCCTTCTCAAAGGAAAAGCCTTAGCTAGGTTACTCCCCTCTTAGATTAAAACAACTAACGTATGTGCAATCTGAAACAGAGAAACATGACAGCAGAAAAAGACCATATGGCCTATCTAGTCTGCCCTTCCATATCAAATATTATAGTCCCTTTTTTCCCTTTAGAGATCTTTTGGTATCATCTGCAAAGATGCAAACCTTACCCAAAAGTTCTTCTGCAATATCACTAATAAAAATGTTAAAAAGAATTGGAACAAGAACAGATCCCTGGAGCAAATCACTGGTAACAACCACCCCAACTCCACCCATGCACACACCCTCTGGCAAAGTATGCACCATCAAATCAACAGGTGTACTTTCATGCTGGGCATGATTTTATAAGATGACATTCAGTACTTTTACATCAAAGCCATAAAGAGAGAGAAGGTGAGCTGGATACCAGATGAACTCCCATGTTAACCAAAAAGAAGCTGGATTTGGAAACGTTAAAGCTGCATGCAAAACAAGCAATTGAAATATAGTAGAGAAATACTATGATAAGAGAAGAGATGACTGCTCCAAAACCATTACTGGGCTAAATGAAACAATATATAAGCTTTTTTGAGATGGAGAGGCCTGATTTACAGCCAAACTTTCAGAGAATTTTTTGACAGGAATAAGAGCTCTGATGTAAGTCTGGTTCAAAGTACAACTTTTTTTTCCTAAAAGAAATAAGGTTTTAAGTACAGAAATGACAAGAACTAATTAAGATATTACTTTCAGTCTTCAAAGGGTGTCAGAGAGCATGAAATCGATATCATCAGTCAGTGCCTCTTCACAGACAGCTGAGGGGGAATCACTTCTTTATAATACCTCATCATTGACAAGGGTGCAACTGGTCAGTCTATATATAATGGATGTGTAAAGATTTCAGCATATTAGCACTTTGGGAATAATTGATGCAGCTGATCCTTGTGGAACAATAAAGTAACTAAAGCAGCAGTACTGTGTTTTTTGTGGGGGTTTTGTATTTTTTTCCCCTTTAGCGGTTAGTATCAGGGCGTGTTGCAGGCGTTCTGGGACAGAGCGAGGCGGAGGAAAGGGCTAAGCAGGTAGCAACGATTTTCGATGCTACCCGGTTAGCCCTCGACACCTTAAAGATAGGTGAGGTTTTTCCTCGCCTTTCTTTGAGGCGCTGGGGCTAACTGGGTAACATCGAAAATCGCTGCTACCTGCTTAGCCTTGGTGGCTGCTGGCGTGTCCAACCAAACCCAGATTTTTACTTCTGTCGCCGCAGAAGTGAAGATCTGGGTTAAGGGGGTCAGCAGGCAGGCTATGCCCTGATGCGGCGCATAGCCTGCCTAAATGAAAATTGGGCCCTTAGTATATTTAATGTTAAGATCCCACTCTTCAATAGCTATTCTGTTTGGTGTTATTTGGCCTTTCCAAGGCCAGTGTCAGGATTAGAGGTGCCCTTGACGAGTCCTCAATCCTGCTGCTGCCCCTTCCCCACTGCCCCTGCTGCTGCCCCTCTCTGGGACCTGCCGTAACAGAATGGCATTGAAACCACGATGCAGCACTTCCCTGAACTATCCGGGGATGTGCAAACCAGACGTCTGTGTAGGAGAGGATAGAAGTGGCAGGTCGTGATGCAGGGCTGGAGAGTTCAGGGAAGTGCTGCATCGTGGTTTTGGTGCCATTTCTGCTGCTGAAGGTCCTGGAGAGGAGTGGCAATGGTGGCAATGGGGCGCCACCCACATGTCAGTGCTCTAGTCAGCTGCCTAGTTTTCCTAACGGAAATGCCATCCTGGGCCTATGATGCATGGAAGTCCAGTATTTTAAGTTCTAACATTTATAGTGCTTGCTAACCACATTGTTGACTACGCTACATTTCTGCTTTACTTCTATAGTGCCATATTCAGTGCATGGGAGTACAGAAAATAGCAAGATTGAGAGATGGGGGGAGAATGTGATGGCGTTCTGCCATGTTGAGCAAATATTCATGCAGATTGATATGATGTGACATGGGGGGTCACATGATGAGGCAGAGCAGAATGGACGCCTCAGTGCTGAGCTCCATCTCTACATCTGCTAACACAGCTAAAAATGGCTTAAATAAAAGAATAAAACACGGCAAAATCCCTACCCCCCCTGACCGGACCGTTAGCAGAAACAACTTTTGGTAATGGGGGCGGTGGTGCGGCAGGGGACCCCAGTGAATGCCTGCTGAATGCCCGCTGAATACCCACGAGGCCTGGGAAAGACCACGAGGGGAAAATGGCCGACAGTAAAGCTCTGCAATTTACCATCATCATGCACAACGAGGCAGTGCAGGAAATCACACACACGATGATGGCAGTCCTGAATGAGCATCTCTTCCAGTTGCATGCATCCTTCGAAAAAGTAAGTGGGAGCCTGGAAGCACAGGTACTGTCGGTGCAACAGATTGAGGGCCAGGTGACACAACATGATGACCGAATAGAGGCCATGCAGCAGCAGGTCAGCCAGCTTGAGAGCACTCAGAAGCAACTCCTAGAGCAGTTGGATGATCTGGAAAACTGAAATAGGCGCAACAATGTGCAGCTGATTGGTCTCCCAGAGGAATATAAAGAAGGTGAGCTAGTGGAGATACTGTATTTGAAACGTGGTGCCAAAGCAACTAGGTCTACACCTACCAGGGGACCACATAATGCTGGAATGCATGTATAGACTGGGACCGAGTAGAGAAAATGATGGCTGGCTGCAGCCTATTATTGTCTGCGTACTAAACTTTGTAGATAAAAACAAGCTTATGAAAAACTTCTGGTCTCAAAGACAGTTAGAGTACCAGTGGCACAAGCTCTTGTTATTCAACGATTACTCTGCAAGAGTGGCGGACAGGCGAAGGGCAATGGCTCCTCTGTGCTCCCAGTTAGTGACCAAAGGAATGCGGTTTTCCCTCTAATACCCAGTGCGGGTCTGTCTGCAGCATGAGAACTGCACACTTCAGTTTGAGAAACCTGCAGCACTACAAGATAATGGAGAAATTACCATCTGCTCAATCAGGTGAGTGGAGATAAAAGGGAACTAAAGACACAGACTATGGACAACAAATAACTCCAATAACGAGATTTGGGGAACTACTGATGCGCATTGAGGCAAAAAAGTTGGTCTGCCCCTCATACACCTATGACCTGCAATTAGGTGGAATACTGAACGATGCAGGTTACAAGAGAAAACTGGACAAAGTCCATACAAAGACGCATCGCTTGAGATAGCATAGGAGGAGCCCTTTACGACCCAAGAGTGACAAGCTGCAAGAGAGGCCTGAAGGAAAGACCCTGGGAGAGGGCTCTATCAAGTATTGTTTAATGCAATGGGGTTAAGTTAGGTGCATGGGAGTGTGTTTGGGGTGTTATATGATTGAGATAGAGGAAGGCAAGAGGGAGTAAGATGAATGGCAGGGCAACTGAAGAGGGCGATGAAGAGGGGAGGGGAGGGGAGTGGAGACAGGATGGAATAGGCAAGGGAAGGAATTGTAGAGTGGGGGAGGTGAGAGTAGGGGGGCAGAAGGTGGGGGGAGGGGGAGAGCGGGAGTGGGAGGGGGAGAAGGGAGAGAGAAGGAGGGAGGGGGGTAAGGAGGACGAGGGCTGGTTTGCCGGTGGGAAGAGAAAAGGGGAAAACTGGGGGCCCAGCTAGCCTGGGAGGCTGGTCTCTCCCTAAGGCATGAGATCAAAGCCAAGCAGGTGAAACCAACCCCACGGAAAGGGATTGGATAAATTTAAAGTCATCACACTCAATGTAGAGGGGATAAACTCTCCTATTAAATGTACCAAAATACTCAATTATACAAAGAAGGAAGGGGCAGATGTTATATTCTTACAAGAGACTCACTTGACCGACCGGGAACACAAAAACTCCAGCAGGGGTGGGTAGGGGATCTGGATTACTCTTCCTACAAGGAGAGGCAGTGGGGGTTGCAACCCTTATACATTGCCAGATGCCATTTGTCCCGCACAAATATGTTGTAGATACAGACGGAAGATACCACATAATGACAGGAGACATGGGAGGTACTAAGTTGGTATTGTGTAATGTATATGCACCCAATGTCTACAGCCAGAAATTTTTCATTGCAGTACATTCTCACTTGCTGCAATTCAGCGACTATCAGCTCATCATAAGGGGTGATTTTTTACCTGTCCCGTGACCTCTCCCTCAATTGCAAACCTCCAAGGGGCGACCCAACCCAGAACAAAGGGAAAGGAGAGGAGATCTTACTAGAGAAGTTAAACATGGTAGATGTTTGGCGAGTACTACACCCAGAGGAAGAGGACTTTACTTTCTACTCCCACCCCCATAACAGCTATGCAAGAATAGATTGTTTGCTTATAACAGAATCATTATTCAAAAGCCTAGAGAAGGCGGAGATAGGAGAGGCAGCTATATTTGACCATGCCCCAATGTGGATGACACTGAGCATGAGACAGGGGGAGGAGAGGGGAAAAGTCGTGTGGAAAATGAACCCAACTTTATATAAAGATCAAGAATTCAAAAACACCTGCGGATGGCATAGTTTGCATATTGGCATGAGAATGACATGGAGGGAATGGATCCATGGGTGGTGTGGAAGTGGCAAAAGCTACCATGTGGCGGGAGATAATTGTCTACGTGACATGGAAGAAGAAAATTTGAGATGGAAAATTGCTAGACCTTTCAAAGAAATTACAAATGATGCGGAGACGACATATTAACAGCCTAAGCAATGTAGACAAAGCCAAATACTTAGCAGTGCGAAAGGAAATTTACACACTTTTGTTGCAACGAGTGGAGGGGACATAGACTGTATAAATATCAACTCCACCAGTGGGGAAATAAATGTGGGAAACCTTTGGCCCACATGGTCAGCCCAGCAAGACGTAAGGTGGCAATCAGGGGTATTAGGATGTCACAAGGGAGGCTGGAAGGGGGGATGGAGGAGATCCACCGATAGTTCCAGAGGTTCTACCAACAGCTGTACAGTTGTGGACCATCTGAAGATGAAGAAGGGAGAGAGGCTTTTTTTGAAGGGCTCACCTTGCCCCAAGTCATAGCTGAGGAATTGGACCAGTTGAATGCCCCCTTTGACCCATGGGAAATCCTACTGGCTGTTCAGGCACTTAAACTTTCTAAGGCATCATGGCCAGATGACCTGGGAGGTGAATTTTACAAGATCTCCGCCCACCCCTCGTCCTGTGAGATGCTCTGTACCACAGCCTTGGCTCTCACCCTCCATTCGCTATCTCCACTCCTGTGCCCGCTGAACGTGCCTGGCTCAAATCCCGCTCCATTGAAGATTTCCTTCATTTCAAATTTATGTTTTTCTCCTTCCAGTCTGCCTTAGCTCTTGCCAAGCAGGACTTTTTTGTCCACCTTACTAATTCCCTTGCCTCTGATCCTCGCCGTCTCCTCTCTGCTCTCAACTCTCTCCTTAAGGTGCCTCCACCTCTAGTCCCTCCCTCCCTTCCTGCCCAAACCCTGGCTGATTATTTCCATGATAAAATCCACAAGATTTTATCAATTCCCCACTAAGTCTGCTAATTCCCCACCTCCACTTTCTCTCTTCCACTCCCCCCCTTTTCCCATCCTACCCTCTCTTCCTTTCCTTCGATTTCTGATGAGGAAACTGCTCACCTTCTCTCGTCCTCCAAACTCACCACCTGCTCCTCTGATCCTATCCCCACCCGTCTCCTCTCACCCATCTCTGCTACCCTTGTCCCCTCCATCTCTCATATCCTTAACCTCTCACTCTCCACTGATATTATCCCTGTTGACTTCAAGCATGCTGTAGTCACACCTCTCCTAAAGAAACCCTCACTTGATCCCTCCTGTCCTTCTAATTATCATCCCATTTCCCTCCTTCCCTTTATTTCTAAACTGTTAGAGCGTGAGGCTCACCACCACTGCATTGACTTCCTTTCCTCTCATGCCCTCCTGGATCCCTTACAGTCTGGCTTTCATCCTTTGCACTCTACTGAAACGACCCTTGTCAAAGTCTCGAGTGACTTGTTCCTGGCAAAATCCAAAGGCCTTTACTGGGTCCTTATTCTTCTTGACCTCTCTGCTGCTTTCGACACTGTTGATCATGATCTTCTTGACACTTTATTCTCACTTGGCTTTAGGGACTCTGTTCTTTCCTGGTTCGCCTCCTATCTCTCCCATCGCTCATTCAGTGTGTGCGTTCTGGTGGCTCCTCCTACTCTGTTACTCCACTCCCTGTTGGTGTACCTCAGGGTTCTGTCTTGGGTCCACTCCTCTCTATACCCAGTCCCTCGGTGCGCTCATCTCCTCCCATGGTTTTCAGTACCATCTCTATGCTGATGATTCCCAGATCTACCTCTCTACTCCTGATCTCTCTTCTTCAATCCAGACCCGGATCTCTAACTGCCTTTCTGCTATTGCTGATTGGATGTTCCATCGCCACTTGAAATTGAACATGGCCAAGACCGAACTTCTCATTTTTTCCCTAAAATTTCCCTTCCTCTACCACCTTTTTCAGTCTCTATGAATGGCTCTGTTCTTGCTTTGCCTTTCTCCTCTGTTGCCAACTCCAGGCTTCGCTCTTTTCACCTTGCAGCACCCTATGCCTGGAATAGACTTCCTCTGTCTATACGTCAGGCATCTTCTCTGACCCTCTTCAAATCCAGGTTGAAAGCTCACCTCTTTGCTTCTGCCTTTGGTTCATGACTTACCTGTTCTCCTCCTCTTACCTTTTTCCCTTGTCGTGTTTCTCCTGTTATCCTTCCTTTGCCTTTTCTTCTTTCCCCATCCTTCACCTTCTTTGTTTTGTCTTTTTAGATTGTAAGCTCTATTGGGCAGGGACTGTCTATTTTTGTCTTTTTCTGTACAGCGCTGTGTGTGTCTGGTAGCACTTTATCAATGCTCAGTAGTAGTAGTATTAGACTTAATGGTGGGACCGTTACAGAGGCAATGCGACATAGCACTTGTGGAGGGAGATTTGGGAGGCTGGCAAAATTAGGCAACAATTGTGGTGTTCCCTAAATCAGGGAGAGACGACATGTTAGTAGGAACATATTAGACCCATCTCCCTCATCAACCAAGATATCAAATTAATTGCCTCATTGCTGGCTAAACGTCTGGTGGCGGTTATCCGCAGACTCATTCACCCAGATCAAGTAGGCTTTGTTCTGGGATGGTAATCATCTGCCCACTTGATGAGAGTGATGGCAGCCCTCCAGCAGCGGAGGAACCAGGAGGGAGATATCATCACAAGCCTCAAGGCTTTTGATAATAAGAACATAAGAACATAAGATATGCCATACTGGGTCAGACCAAGGTCCATCAAGCCCAGTATCCTGTTTCCAACAGTGGCCAATCTAGGTCATACGTACCTAGCAGTTTCCCCAAAAGACACAAGTTCCACAATGCTTGTTACTGGGTCAAGCATTGATATCCTGGGTCCCTTCTTAATAATGGTTTATGGAACTTTCCTCCAGGAACTTGTCCAAACCTTTTTTAAACCCAGCTACACTAACAGCCTTTACTACATCTTCCGGTAACAAATTCCAGAGTTTGATTACACGTTGAGTGAAAAAATATTTTCTTTTATTAGTCTTAAATAGTTTAACCTTTAGCTTCATTGCATGTCCCCTAGTCTTTCTATATTCTGATAACGTAAACAATCGATCTACGTTTACCCGTTGCACTCCGTTCATTAATTTATAGACTTCTATCATATCTCCTCTCAGCTGTCTCTTTTCCAGGTTAAAGAAAAATAGAAACATAGAAACATGATGACAGAAAAAGACCAAATGGCCTATCTAGTCTGTCCTTCCATAACAACAACTACAACAGTCCACTTTTTACCTTTAGAGATCCTCTGTGTTGGTCCCATGCTTTTTTGAATTCAGTTACTGTCCTCATCTCTACCACCTCCACTGGGAGACTATTCCATGGATCCACTACTCTTTCCGTAAAGAAATATTTCCGCATATCACTCCTGAATCTATCTCCCTTCACCCTCATCCCATGTCCCCTCGTTGCAGAACTTGCTTTCAATTGAAAGAGGCTTTCTCCCTGAACATTTATGTCACGGAGGTATTTAAACATCTCAATCATATCACCTCTATCCCGCCTTTCCTCTAAGGTGTACATATTAAGATCCTTAAGTCTGTCCTCATATGCTTTATAATGAAGCCCATTAATCATTTTAGTAGCCACCCTCTGCACCGACTCCATCCTGTTCACATCCTTTTGAAGGTGCGGTCTCCAGAATTGCACACCATACTCCAAATGAGGATGCACCAAAGACTTATACAGAGGCATTATCACTTCCTTTTTTTCTGCTAGCCATTCCTCTCCGTATGCACCCAAGCATCCTTCTAGCTTTTGCCGTCGCCTTTTCTACCTGTTTAGCTACTTTAAGATCATCAGACAAAACCACGCCTAGGTCCCGCTCTTCTTTAGTGGACAAAATACTGTATTGCTCCCTTGGATTGCTGCAGCCCAAATGCATGACCTTACATTTTTTAACATTAAATCCCAGCTGCCAAATTCTAGACCATTCTTCAAGCTTAGCTAGATCCCTCCTCATGTTATCTACACCTTCCTGGGTGTCTACTCTATTGCAGATTTTGGTATCATCTGCAAAGAGGCAAACCTTACCCGACAGCCCTTCAGCTATATCACTAACAAAGATGTTAAAAAGAATCGGACCAAGGACAGATCCCTGGGGCACACCACTGGTAACATCCTTCTCCTCAGAGTGAGCTCCATTTACTTGTACTCTTTGTCGCCTCCCACCCAACCAATTTCTAACCCAAGCAGTAACTTTAGGGTCCATCCCTAGGGTGCTCAGTTTGTTTATAAGTCGCCTGTGAGGAACAGTGTCAAAGGCTTTACTGAAATCTAAATACACCACATCTAGAGCTCTCCCTCGGTCCAACTGCCTCTTCACCCAGTCAAAGAAATCAATCAGATTTGTCTGACAAGACCTGCCTCTGGTGAATCCATGCTGCCTCGGATCCTGTAATCCGCTGGACTCCAGAAACCTCACTATTTTCTCTTTCAGCAGCGTTTCCAATAATTTACTCACCACCGAAGTTAAACTAACCGGCCTGTAGTTTTCAACCACATCCTTACTTCCGCTTTTGTGTAAAGGCACCACATGAACCTCTCTCCAGTCCTTTGGCACCACTCCTGACTCCAACGAGGCATTGAAAACATCAGTCAGTGGAGTTGCTAGAACGTCCCCAAGTTCCCTCAGTATTCTAGGGTGTATCCCATCCGGTCCCATCGCTTTGTCTACTTTAAGTTGAGCTAGTTTCTCACGAACACAGTCTTCTGAAAATTGTTCAAGATGTCCCTCGCTTCTATTCTTATTTGTGGGTGTTTTCTGAGGTCCTGCTCCTGGTTCTTCATCTGTGAACACAGAACAAAAATATTTGTTAAGCAATTCCGCTTTATCCTTATCAGCTTCTACATATTCCCCCCCTGCACCCTTGAGTCTGACAATACCACTTTTGCCCTTCCTCTTCTCATTAATATATCTGAAAAATGTCTTATCCCCCCATTTTATTGCATTGGCTATTTCCTCCTCCTTTTGAATCTTTGCCTTATTGACTACTTTGCTAGCTTCTCTAAGTTTTTCCAAATACAGATGCCTGTCTTCCTCTCTCTGTGATCTCTTGTATTTCATGAAGGCCTCCCTCTTTTTCTTCACTTTTTCAGCTACTTCCTTCAAAAACCATTGCGGTCTCCTGTTCCTTTTGCCTTTATTTACCATTTTAACAAAAAGGTTGGTTGCCCTTAAAATACCCCCTTTCAGTTTTGCCCACTGTTTTTCTACATCCCCCAGCTGTTCCCATCCCACTAACGACTCCCTGAGGTATTGGCCCATCTTTGCAAAGTTAGTCTTCCTAAAGTGTAAGATCCTCACCTTGGAATGGATTCTAACAGCCCTAGTCCTAATACTGAACCACACCATCTGGTGATCACTGGATGCAAAATGATCTCCCACTACAACATCAGAAACACTTTCACCATTGGTAAGCACCAAGTCCAGTATGGCCCCTTCACGTGTGGGGTCTGTTACCAATTGCCTGAATAGTTCTCCCTGTAGAGAATCCAGGATCTCCTTACTTCTAGATGATACTGCAGCAGGAATGTGCCAATCAACATCTGGCTTATTGAAATCTCCTATCAGTAGCACTTCCCCTTTCTTAGCAATGCTGCGTATGTCTTCAATTAACTCTCTGTCCACCTCTTCCTCTTGTGATGGAGGTCTGTATATCACACCAATGCAAATAGATTTCTCTTTCCCTCTTTCTAGTTTAACCCACAATGCCTCCTCTCTCCCTTTTAAGCTCTGTAATTCCAAAGCTTTAATAGTAGTTTTTACATATAGTGCCACTCCTCCTCCCCTTCTTCCTACCCTGTCCTTTCTGAATAAAGTATAGCCATATGTTACCCCTGTTACCCATTTCCATAAAGGTATTTAATGTATCACCTACCTGGGGGCTTTCACTTACCTGGGGGCTTTCTTCACCCATCCCCAACGAATCTAGTTTAAAGCCCTCTTCAGTAGATTAGCCAGTCTACTACCGAAGATGCGTTGACCTTTCTTGGACAGATGGATGCCATCTCTGCTCTGCAACCCTTGGAACAGCATCCCATGGTCTAGGAAACCAAAACGCTCTCGATGACACCATCCACGCAGCCAGGGGCGGCCCAAGGGGGGTGCGGGGCCATGTGCGGAGACTCGGTGCGGGGCCTCATTTGCATAAGTGGCCTTATTTGCATAAATATTTGCATAATGCTAACATACACTAACCTTTAGTAAACATGTCTCTTAATGAGTGTATGGATAAAGACAGACTAAAAGATTTCTACATTACTATAATCCAGTGCCAACCGCCAGGCACATTAGGAGCTACTACAAACACTGCCCATTTAGAACCAATAGCAAACCCGCCGTATCCTAACAGCACTATCAGGACTCACAAAGCACCAGACCCTACCTATCAAAAGGTAACACTGCAAATATTAAACCAATACATTTCAGAGAACAACAATACATGACCTACTGGGGAAAGAGAACAAGTGGCAATGTCAAATAGGAATTACATAAACAGAATACCTCAGCTCAGTTACACATGCAGAACATAGACCATCACCAAACAAGGAATCACAATTTAGAAACAGGAAGGCAATAATTAAACTGGGAACCCCAAAAGCCAAACTTGGAATGTACAACAACACTGTAGAAATAAAATTATAAATTAATTTCCTCTTGTACCAAACAAAGCGCAGACGTTAATGATGCACATTTCCCAGAGCTTTCATATTACAGTTAATAAATTCAAAATAAAGAGATATCTTTCTACCTTTTGTGCATTTTTTTTCAGTTGCAATTGCTCTAGCCACTTTCTTTTGGTTTCTTCATGTTTTCTGCTAACTCTCCATCATCTGCTGTCCATTTGTCCTTTCTTCTCTCTTCTAGGTTTTTTTTCCATTCTCTCTCTCTCTACATCTGCTTTAACATACTAATCTTTCTCCTTTTGCTCTTTCCTCATTCCTATTTCATCCACTCAAATTTTACCCCTCCTTCCTCAATCCCCACTTACTCTCCCAATACCCGGCCAATTGTAGATTTTTTATCCCTCCCACACAAAATATTTTTCCCCTCTCCATTTTACTCTCCCAGCCCCATCCCATTCTAATCCTCCCCCAACATCAGCTCCCGTCTAGTTCCAGCCTCACCCAGCATCCATTCCCTTCTAGTCCCTGCATCAGCCCATTTCCAGTCCTAGCCCCCCATCAGCCCATTTCCAGTCCTAGCAACCCCCAACCCAATACCAGTCCTAGCCCCCCCATCAACCCACTTCCAGTCCTAACCCCATCAACCCATTTCCAGTCAGCCCCCATAGCCCATTGCCAGTCCTACCCCCCCCCATCAGCCCACAGCCCATTACCAGTCCTAATCCCATCAGCCCACCTCAAGTCCTAACCCCTCCCCATCAGCCCATTTCCTGTCCTAGCCCCCCCATAGCCCATTATCAGTCCTAAACCCCCCATAGCCTATTACCAGACAGCCCCCATCAGCCAACAGCCCATTACCAGTCTTAACCCCCCCATAGCCCATTACCAGTTCTAACCCCCCAACAGCCCACAGCCCATTACCAGTCCTAACCCCATCAACCCACCTCAAGTCCTAACCCCTCCCCATCAGCCCATTTCCTGTCCTAGCCCCCCCATAGCCCATTATCAGTCCTAACCCCCCCATCAGCCCACAGCCCATTACTAGTCCTAACCCCATCAGCCCACCTCCAGTGTTAACCCCCCCATCAGCCCATTTTGTCCTAATCCCCATCACCCAATTTTCAGTTTAAGCCCCCCCATACCCCATTACCAGTCCTAACCTCACCATCAGCCCACTCCCAGTCCTAATCCCACCAGCCCATTTCCAATCCTAATCCCCCATCACCCAATTTTTAGTTTAAGCCCCCCATAGCCCATTACCAGTCCTAACCCCCCATCAACCCACTTCCAGTCCTAATCCCATCAGCCCATATAAAGACTGAGCTCCCCCATAGCCCATCCCCACTCCAACCCCCCCCCGCCCCCCATAGCCCATCACCACTCCTAACCCCCCCAGCCTACCCATAGCCCATCACCACTCCTACCCCCCCGCCCCCCGCCCCCCCATAGCCCATCACCACTCCTAACCCCCCCAGCCCATCAGCTTAACAGAGCCGCGAAAGGGAAACTAGTCCCTTTGCGCTCTGAAAGCCGGCGCGTGAGACTGCAGGCAGCTGTACTAGAGAGCGGATACAGGGGAGGGCAGGCTCTGCTGGGCAGGGGGGGCCCCGCGGCACACTCGATTCTGCCGCGGCGGCCCCGGCAGCGGGAGAAGACAGCTTTTTTTTTTTTTTTTTAATTTGACTTTAGGATCAGAATGTTTTTTGCGTGGGGCCCACTGAAACGCGGGGCCCTGTGCAAAAAACATTCTCGCTCAATGGACGGACCGGCCCTGCATGCAGCCATGCATTCATCTCCAGGATGCGAGTCTCTCTGCCTTGGCCTTTACCCTCAACAGGGAGGATTGAAGAGAACACCACCTGTGCACCTAACTGCTTCACCCTCTGTCCCAGAGCCATGAAGTCACTTTTGATACGTTCCGAGGTATACCTGGCAGTATCATTTGTTCCAACATGGATTAGCAACATTGGGTAATAGTCAGTGGGCTTGATGAGTCTCGGCAAACTCTACGTAACATCTTGGATTTTGGCACCAGGCAGACAGCATACCTCTCTGGACATCAATTCTGGTCGGCAGATGGACGCCTCAGTACCCCTCAGAAGAGAGTCTCCAACCACCACTACCCTTTGTTTCCTTCTGGTCACTGATTCTGCAACTTTGGGGTACTTGAACTCTGGTTCTTCCCTTTCCAGGGATGCTTTCACCTCCTCCACTTCCAGGGCTGCATAATGGTTCTTCAATTCAAGGGCTGGAGAAGTTGGATTGGTGATATTGCAGGCCCTGGTGACTTGTGTCCAACCATCGACATTCTGTTGGCACCCATCTTCTCCTGTGCTGAAGAGCCCTAACCTTTTTAGCCTCTCTTCATAGGAGTATCCTTCCATCCCCTTTACAATTTTGGTGGCTCTTCTCTGAACCTTTTCTAATAACGCTATATCCTTTTTAAGATACGGCGACCAGAATTACACACAATATTCAAGGTGCGGTCTCACCATGGAACGATATAGAGACATTATAATATCTTTTGTTTTATTTTCCATTCCTCTCCTTATGATACCTAGCATTCTATTTGCTCTCTTGGCTGCCGCTGCACACTGGGCGGAGGGTTTTAACATGTTATCCACGATGATGCCTAAATCTTTTTCCTGGGTGGTGGTTCCTAAAGTGGAACCTTGCATCATGTAAGCATAGTTTGGGTTGTTCTTCCCTAGGTGCATAACTTTGCACTTGTCCACATTAAATTTCATCTGCTATTTTGATATCCAGTCTTCCAATTTATCAAAATCCTCTTGCAATTTTCCACAATCCTCATGGACTTTAACAACTGTAAATAGTTTTGTGCATCTGCAAATTTGATAACCTCACTCATTATTCCCTTTACCTGCTCATTTATGAATATGTCAAAAAGCAGCGGACCCAGCACAGATCCCTGGGGTACACCACTATTCTCCTTTCTCCATTGGGAAAACTGGCCATTTAGCCCTACCCTCTGCTTTCTATCTTTTAACCAGTTCCTGATCAACAGTAGTACACTGCCTCCTATCCCATGACTCTAGTTTTGCCAAAAGACTCTGATGAAGGACCTTCTCAAAGGCTTTCTGAAAGTCCAAATACACTATATCAACCGACTCACTTTTGTCTACCTGCTTATTCACACCTTCAAAAAAACATAACAGATTAGTAAGACAAGATCTGCCTTGTCTAAAGCCATGCTGGCTGTCTCCCATTAAGCCATGACTATCTACATGTTCAGCAATTTTGTTCTTTATGATGGTTTCTACCAGTTTCCCTGGTACTGACATCAGGCTCATAGGTCTGTAGTTTCCCAGATCACTCCTGGAACCCTTTTTAAAAATTGGCATTACGTTGGCCATCCTCCAATCTTCAGGTATTACAGATGATTTTAATGATAGTTCACAGATTACTAATAGCAGGTCTGCAATCTCAAATTTCAGTTCTTTCAACACCCTTGGATGTATATCATCTGGTCCAGGTGATTTGCTACTCTTCAGTTTATCTAATAGTTGTAATACATCTTCCTGATGTATTGATATTTCCTTCAATTCTTCCGCACCTTTAAATACCACTTCAGTCATGGGTAACATCAATACATCTTCCTCAGTAAAGACCGAAGCAAAGAATTCATTCAACCTCTCTGCTATCGCCTTGTCGCCTCTTAGTGCCCCTTTAACCCCTCTATCATCTAATGGACCCACTGACCCTCTCACAGGTTATATATATATACTGTGCTATTCTGCATCAGTGCAGTTTACATTGAACAAACTGAAATTACATTGAACAGGGCATTATAACTTGGAGATAACTATTTTACAGGGAACATGGGCTATGGAGGGTTAAGTGGCTTGCCCAAGACCACAAGGAGCACCCGTGGGACTAGAAACCCTAATTCTTCTGGCCTGAAGTTACTGTCCTCTAGTGTGATTTGAACCCCTCAACCTTCCAGCCTGAAGTACCTTGCCCCAACCATGAGGCCACTCCTCCACTCCAAGCACCTACAGGTTGAGGAACAGGTGGGCTTACATACTATTCATATTTCTTAATATGATAGTTCTTTATCTTCTCTGAATGCGGTGAATGCCTCTCATATTAAGGGCAGTCTAGTAATCCATCGGAAATTGGAAATGTTAGAAAATAATTCTAGGATTAAAAATATTCAATATTTGAATTTTTCCTATTGCCATTTTTTGCCTCTGGAAGATTTGTTTTGTAAATACCTTAAGGAAGCTTTGGGTTTACCCACAGCAGACTCAATGGTATTTTCTAAGCTGTTCTATTTTCCAGGTGAGAAGGTGACTGGTGAGTCTTCTGTGGGTTTTGATATTTTGCAATCTCAGCTAAATTTTGATTTGACTCAGTTCTTGGAAGACTCACAGTATGTTATTTCCACCAGGGCTACTCTTTTGGTCACATTTCTTACAGAACTGAGTAAGAGTTTGGTGATTAGAAGTTACTTTAAAAATAAGGGGTTTGTTTTTTGTGGTTCACGAATTCAGTTGTTTCCTGATGTATCCCGGCCCACACAGTTGCGTCAGAGAGCCTTTTTGGCCTTAAGGTCAAGGGTGTTGGCCATTGGGGCATCTTTTTTTTTAAGGTATCCCTGTAGGTGCTTGGTCTCCGTACAAGGAGTTAGGTTTATCTTTCTAGATTCTCTACCATTGGAGGCTTTCTTAGCTGACAAGGAGAAAAAGACTTCAGAGGGGTGAGGTTTGGGTGGGATAAGATATTGGCTTTAATGTTATGGATTCTTCTTTTTCCCTTATTTTCTTGTTGTAAAACTTTCATGTATCTATCTCCTCCCTGAAATGTGGGCTAATGGATTGTGTATTGTTTTTTTTTCTTTTGGGATGTCTCTTTTTGATGATTTTCAATCATATTTCTTGTATACTTAATTTGTAAGTATTGATTTAAAAATTCTGAAAGAAAAGAAGGAACCAATGCAGTAAAATGTGGGGACAAGACATTTTTCAAATATATTAGTGAGAGGAGGAAGTGCAAAAGTGGCATTGTCAGACTCAAAGATGAAGGGGAAGAATATGTAAAAGTTGATGAGAATAAAGCAGAATGGTTTAACAAATATTTTTTTCTGTGTTCACAGATTAAGGGCCAGGAGTGGGACCTCAGAAAACATTCACAAATAGGAACAGTAGTGAAGGTGATCTTGAATGATTTTCAGAAGACTGTGTTTGTGAGAAAGTAGCTAAACTAAAAGTAGACATAGCAATGGGGCTGGATGGGATACATCTGAGAATATTGAAGGAACTTGGGGAAGTTCTAGTGGCTCCAATGAGGGACCTTTTCTATGCTTCTTTAGTGTCAGGAGTGCTCCCAGACTGGAGAAAGGCACATGTGATCCCTTTAAACAAAAGCAGAAGAAAGGATGAGGTTGAGAACTACAGGTCGGTTAGTCTGACCTCTTTGGTGAGTAAATGAATGGAAATGCTGCTAATACAGAGGATAGTGGGATAATGAGGTTTCTGTAGTCTAACTGATTTCAGATATCTCATGCATGTTCGTTAGGGATATCCTGACAACCTGATAGGCTTTGTATGTAGCTCTGTAAGACTGAAATTTGACACCCCTGATCTAAGTAGTAACTGAGGGTGAAGTGACTTGGCCAAGCCTGGACCTTGGCATTCGTGGTTCTCAGCCTGGTGCTCTAACCAGTGTGTGTGTGTGTGTACCCTTGAGTTAATGCTGACCCTTGGCGATCCAACAGACTCTGGGTTTTCTTGATAGTTTGACCAGAAATAGATTGCCAGGCCTTTCTTCTGAGGCAATGATGGGTTGAGTGACTTGGCCACAAGGAGTGCTAGTTGGAATTGAACCCTGGTCTGTGGGTTACTCAGCCGGAGCTCTAACCATTAGGCTACTCCTCCACTCCCGCTGTAACCAGTAGGCTGTGGGAAAAGAATTTTTTTTTTCAGAACAGAGGTAATGTAAGGTCCACCACAAAACATATATAAGCTTACTCACTTTACTCTGCAAGCTTTTGAGAAGGTAACTCCATCTCCATGCCTCTGCAGTCATTTGGCAGCTCTGCTGACACTGCCACCAGTTTTGTCAGTTGAATATGTTGATTGTGTAAACCATTTATTTACAGGAAGCCACATAAGCTACCATTGTAAGTATCTTCTGAGCCAAGCTGGATTTGAACAGTTGGTTTTAAGGCATTTCCTTGTTCTTGATTTGAAGTTAAAGCTGTATTACGAGATGTGTAATGCTAAATGGTAGTGCTTGGCACACTCATATACATTTTAAATATATATCGTTTCATATACTGAGCTTTTGCTTCTGGCTTCTATGTATGTTTGCCCTCTATTCCTTGCAGCCTATTGGACCTTTTCATGGTGCATGCTGCTTACTAATGAGACTACAATCACTCTTTAGGGGGTAAAGGTACCTGACTATATAGAATTGTTAACCGTGTAGACATAGTACATTATAGACGGTAGAGAGGCTAACAAGGTTAGGGCTCTTCAACCTGGAAAAGTGACGGCTGAGGAGAGATATGATAGAGGTCTATAAATTAATGGAGTGGAATGGGTAATCGTTTACGTCATCGGAATATACAAAGACTAGGGGACATGCAATGAAGCTACAGGGTAACCTATTTAAGACTAATAAGAGAAAATATTTTTTCACTCAACATGTAATCAAACTCGAATTTGTTACCTGAGGATGTAGTAAGAGCTGTTAGTGTAGCTGGGTTTAAAAAAGGTTTGGACAAGCTCCTGGAGGAAAGGTCCATAAATCATTATTAAAAGGAACCCAAGATATCACTGCTTGACCTAATACAAGCATTGTGGAACCTGTCTTTTGGGGAAACTGCTAGGTACTTATGACCTAGATTGGCCACTGCTGGAAACAGGATACTGGGCTTGATGGACCTTGGTCTGACCCAGTATGGCATTTCTTACGTTTTTAGGATCTGAGGCAGCATGTTTTTATTAGGGGAAGATCTTGTCTGACAAATCTAATTAATTTCTTTGACTGGGAGATCAGAGAATTGGATCGAGGGAGAATCCTAGATATGGTATACTTAGATTTCAGTAAAGCCTTTGACACCATTCCACACAGACGACTTATAAATAAATTCAGCATCCTAGGAATAGACCATAAAGTGACTAACTGGATTTGAAAATTGATGAGTGGGAGGTGACAAAGGGTACAGGTAAATAGAGCTAACTCTAAGAAGAAGGATGTAACCAGTGGTGTGCTGCAGGAATCTGTCCTTGGTCTGATTCTTTTTAACATTTTTGTTAGAGATATTGCAGAAGGGTTGTTGAGTAAGGTTTGCCCAACAATCTGCAATAGAGTAGACATCCAGGAAGGAGGGATCTTGCTAAATTTGAAGAATGGTCAAGAATTTGACAGCTGAGATTTAACACTAAAAAATGCAGGTTCATGCATTTGGGCTGCAAATGTCCAAGGCAGTGGTACAGTATAGGGCAGCGATGGCGAACCTATGGCACGCGTGCCAGCTGTGGCACGCGAAGGCCTTGCAGCTGGCACACGTGAAGGTCCGCAGAAAAAGAAAAAGCGGGCTCTGGCTGCTGCCGCGGACGCGGACGCGGCAGCATGCAGTGTCCCGCGGGGCCCCCTCCGCCCGCTAAGCCCCTCTGCAAGGGCTTTCAGATTCGCGAGGGAGACAGCGTCTCCCTCGCGTCTCTGTTAAGCCCGCAGGGGCTAATGGGAAATTTCCCATCAGCCCCTTTAGACGCGAGGGACTGATGGGAAATTTCCCATTAGCCCCTGCGGGCTTAACAGAGACGCGAGGGAGACGCTCTCCCTCGCGAATCTGAAAGCCCTTGCAGAGGGGCTTAGCGGGCGGAGGGGGCCCCACGGGACATTGCATTCTGCCGCTGCCGCGGCAGAAGCCAGAGCCAGCTGCTTTTTTTTTTTTTTTTAATTTGCCATGGGGGGGGGTTAGGTCTGCGAATGGGCGAGGGGGGGGGTAGGACTGCTAAGGGGGTGGGGGGGTTAGGACTGCTAATGGGCTAGGGGGGGTTAGGACTGCTAATGGGCTGGGGGGGTAGGACTGCTAATGGGCTGTGGGCTGATGGGGGCTGTCTGGAAAAGGGGTGATTGGGGGTAAGGACTGGTAATGGGCTATCGGGGGGGTGGTTATGACTGCTAATGGGCTAGAGAGGGGGGGGTGGGTTAGGACTGCTAATGGGCTAGGGGGGTTAGGACTGCTGATGGGGAGGGGTTAGGACTTGAGGTGGGCTGTTGGGTGGGGTTAGGACTGGAAATGGGCTGATGGGGGGTTAACACTGGAGGTGGTCTGATGGGGTTAGGACTGGTAATGGGCTATGGGGGGGTTTAGGACTGATAATGGGCTATGGGGGGCTGGGACAAGAAATGGGCTGATGGGGAGCGGTTAGGACTTGAGGTGGGCTGATGGGGTTAGGACTGGTAATGGACTGTGGGCTGATGGGGGGGGGTTAGGACTGGCAATGGGCTATGGGGGGCTGACTGGAAGTGGGCTGATGGGGGGTTAGGACTGGAAGTGGGCTGATGGGGGGTTAGGACTGGTAATGGGTTATAGGGGGGGGCTTAAACTGAAAATGGGGTGATGGGGGGTTAGGACTGGAAGTGGGTTGATGAGGGGGGGATAGGACTGGTATTGGGTTGGGGGGTTGCTAGGACTGGAAATGGGTTGGGGGGCTGCTAGGACTGGAAATGGGCTGATGCAGGGACTAGAAGGGAATGGATGCTGGGTGAGGCTGGAACTAGAAGGGAGCTGGTGTTGGGGGAGGATTAGAATGGGATGGGGCTGGGAGAGTAAAATGGAGAGGGGAAAAATATTTTGTGTGGGAGGGATAAAAAATCTACAATTGGCCGGGTATTGGGAGAGTAAGTGGGGATTGAGGATGGAGGGGTAAATTTTGAGTAGATGAAATAGGAATGAGGAAAGAGCAAAAGGAGAAAGATTAGTATGTTAAAGCAGATGTAGAGAGAGAATGGAAAAAAAAAACCCAAGAAGACAGAAGAAAGGACAAATGGACAGCAGATGGAGAGTTAGCAGAAGACACGAAGAAACCAGAAGAAAGTGGCTGGAACAATTGCAACTGAAAAAAAAATGCACAAAAGGTAGAAAAATATCTCTTTATTTTGAATTTATTAATTGGAATATGTCAGTTCTGGGAAATGTGCATCATTAATTTTTGCGCTTTGTTTAGTACAAGAGGAAATTAATATATAGTTTTATTTCTACAGTGTTGTTGTATATTCCAAGTTTGGCTTTTGGGGTTCCCAGTTTAATTATTGTCTTCCTGTTTCTAAATTGTGATTCCTTGTTTGGTAATGGTCTGTTCTGCATGTGTAACTGAGCTGAGGTATTCTGTTTATATAATTCCTATTTGACATTGCCACTTGTTCTTTCCCCAGTAGGTCATGTATTGTTGTTCTCTGAGATGTATTGGTTTAATATTTGCAGTGTTGCCTTTTGATAGGTAGAGTATGGTGCTTTGTGAGTCCTGGTAGTGCTGTTAGGATACGGCGGGTTTGCTATGGGTTCTAAATGGGCAGCGTTTGTAGTAGTTCCTAATGTGCCTGGCGGTTGGTACTGGATTATAGTAATGTAGAAACCTTTTAGTCTTTCTTTATCCATATACTCATTAAGAGGCATGTTTACTAAAAGTTAGTGTATGGTAACATTATGCAAATATTTATGCAAATGAAGCATCTTATGCAAATGGAGCTTTAATTGATGTGCTGGCACTTTGAGGAAATTCTTTGGTTTTGTGCGGCAGTTTGGGCACTCGGGCTCAAAAAGGTTAGCCATCACTGGTATAGGGGGTGAAGTACTTCTGTCTACGAAAGAAGAGCGGAACCTGGGCATGATTGTTTCTGATGACCTTAACAGTGGCTAAACAGGTAGAAAAGGTGACAGCAAAAGCTAATTGGATGCTTGGGTGCATAGGGAGAGGAATGGCTATCAGGAAAAAGGAGGCAATAGTGCTTCTGTATAAGTCTTTGATGAGACCTCATTTGGAGTATTCCACACCTTCGAAAGAACATAAACAGGATGGAGTTTGTGCAGAGGGTGGCTATCAAAATGGTCCGTGGACTTCATCATAAGGCATATGGGGACAGACAAAGATCTCAATATATATACTTTGAAGAAAAGGCAGGAGAGAGGAAATATGAAGAGATATTTAAATACCTCCATCTCCATGGCATAAATGTACAGGAAGAGTCTCTTTCATTTGAAAGAAAGCTCTGCAGCGAATGGGCATATGATGAAGGTGAAATGGGCTAGACTCAGGAGTAATATGCATAAATATTTCTTTATGGAAAGAGTGATAGATGCATAGAATAGTCTCCCAGTGGAGGTACTGTAGTAGAGACGAGGACAATATTTGAATTCAAGAAAGCATGGGACCAACACAGAAGATCTCTAAAGGAAAAAGGGGATTATAGAAGTTGGTATGGAAGGGCAGGCTGTATTGTCTTTTTCTGCCATTATGTTTCTCTGTTTCTATGTAAACCAAGTGGCCACAGCCCCAGAATGATTTGATTCCTCATTCCTGTCAATCATTTTCATCAATAGCATGTTCTATGGGGCAAGACAGAGTGCAGCTAGTTTGGGAGGGGGAGAAGAAAGCAGCCTGAGGCATTTCACCAATCATATTGAAACATACTGATAATAAGCAGCCGAAGAAGCTGTCTCACTCTTAAGTCCCATGGCTGATGATATCAGCAGCTCATCAAGAAAGTGAAACTAAATATCAGCAATCTGTAACCATTTTCTCTTGTACTTCCAGGGAGAAAATTGGTGGCTTCTGAAAGTTACTTTGCTGAAGTCTAAAATATCATCCAAAAATCAACACAGGCCTCTGAGAAAGAGAGAGAGATAGAAAGAGAGAGACAAGCAGAACTGTTTTCCTGGAGCAGAAAAAAAGTGAGGTTTAAAAACCTGCCAGGCTTTATGTCTCCTGAGCTAGAAAGTCTAACTGCATGGCTAGAGAGAAATAACAGAGACAGAGCTCTAATAGAGAGACAGGCAGCAATGCTTGTGTCTCAGTAGCAAAGAAAAGTGAGTTTTAAAAATCTCCCAGGCTTTGTGCCTCTAGAGTCTGAGAGACTGGCTGCATAATTAAATAGAAGTAGCAGAGACAGAGCTCAGAGAGAGAGAGAGAGAGAGAAGCAAGTCGTGCTGTTTGTGTCATAATTGAAGAGAGAAATCTTTCAAATACCCTGGCTCTAAATTCAGAGATTCAGCATAGAAGCCATAGAGAAAAAGAACCCAAAGATAGACAGGACAGACAGGTAACGGCAGGCAATCATCTACTACTGCTACTCCTACAACTTACCATTACTAAGTTGCTACCACATGTACTGTCCTGGGTACAAATCAGTTAAGTTGTAGTTCATAGTCCTTTACAGCTGTCCGTGTTACTGAAAGTATTTTCTCTAGGTAACAGTTTCTAAGTCTTTTATTCCTAGTGAATATAATCAATCAAGATTCTAAAATGAAGCAGGGCTGCCCTTAAGACCAATAGCCTAAGTTTAAGCTGATTTTTCCCTCAAGACTAGCACTAACAGGTCCAAACAAGCTTATGCTTGTTCCCAACTCCAGTCCAATGCAGCAAAAGTCTGAAAAGCGCAAATATAGTAACATAGTGAATGATGGCATATAAAGACCACTATGATCCACCTAGTCTGCCCAGTAGGAGTGCTAGAGTTATAGAGTTGCACATGCCGCTTGTGACCCCCTGTTAATGCCCCCTGCGAAAGCATGTAGGGCTTAAGGGTTTTGTTTCCTCCTTGAACAGGTATTCCACTATTTCCTGAGGCAAAGCCTTTTGGGAAATGTAGTTCTCTTTTACCGTCCAATAAAGGGTAGTGTGACTCAAAAGTGATTAAAGCAACAAGGATTTATTCCCCTCCCGGGGTGGATTTCAACAAGGAAAATAAGGTACAAAACCAGGTGCTTCTGGCAGAAGGACAAAATAAAGTTTTCAAACTTAAACAGCTTACTTCAGCACAAAAACATGGCATCCAGCAATCAAGGTAAACAGTTCTGTTTTCTTCACAGCTTTGTACTTTTAAATCCCAACAATTCTGTATTTCTCTTCAAAGCATTAATTCAACGCAGGGATAATATATCATTAGATAATGTAATCGTACAGTCCATCAATTCCTCTGGAGTATTTACAAACTCTGGCTCTGTCTCCATTAATTCCTCTTGTGAGGCAGGAAATGTTTGCAACGTTAAATCTTGTGCCACGCCTTTCCTCACTGCTTTAGGCTTCTGGCTATACTCTTGAATCAGGTACTGCTTTAAACAAGCATTCTCATCACAGTCATTTTCCTCACAGCCCCAACCCTCCGGGTAGATAAAATCACAGTGATTATTAAAACCCCAGCCTTTAGGCTTACCTCTAGACCTGGCTGAAAAAGGTTTACTCTGAGACGTGGGAATGGCTGTAGGTTCCAAACCTGACTTGTGCACAGAAGGTTTAAACTGCCTTCCTGGCTTTCTCTCCTTTTTGTAATCCCCAGGATACTGCAGATAACCTGGTCTACTTCTGTTGTATCTTTCTCTTGGAGACTCTGTCCTCTCTCTGAATGGAAGCTCGGTTCCTCCCTTCCACGGAGACTCTGTCCTTCTCCTCCCTGGGATAACCTTGCTTGCTCTGTTCTCCTCAATACCTTCCAAACCTTCCTCGACACCTTCCATTTCCTCTACTGGGACCTCTTTATGAGTCTGAATTCTAGGGTAGTGCTTAACTCCTCCCCCTAACAGGTGTTCTGAATTAGCTCGTGACTCCCTATCTAATTGGCAGCACGGGTGTGTTTCTTTCCCCTGTGCTTGGTTTCCATGGCCACCATTAGCCATGTGCTTTTGTTTATGCTTCAGCACTGCTCCTGTTTCCTGCTTTTTAGCTCTTTCTGAAGGGCTGGAGGGACCCACTATGTCACACGCTCTATGCAGGTTACTCCCTTCTATGTCTTTGTTTAGAGCTGTACCTGCTGCTCCCAGCAAGTTACCCCTCTGTATTTATAAAGTTATTTACATTTCCTTTGATTCCATTTTCTTGTTATATAGTGATCCTCTATTTGTCCCATGCCTCTTTGAATTCTGTCACTCCCAAATAAACTTGTGCTAGAATTAGATTTCTCTTCACAAACTCTCTGAGCCTCAGAATTTCCTCAGCATGTTTAGGGCCAGCAAGAAAGAAATTTATTTTAGGCCTCCACCCTGAGTAGCAACCACAGCTTACTATGTACAACTTACTCTGTACCATCTACCCACCAGCATATAGAGAAAGGGTACTCATAATGTATTCACCATTTTATATACATTCCTCTTCCATAGATTTGTCTCCAACATATTTCATAACAGATACATCTTTTGGTTCAATCTCCATATACTCCAACTCAGGCTCAGGACGTTCTTTACTAAACAAGTCTTTACATTCTCTGATTCCCTCCCCTTCTTCTTGATTCTAAGCAATAACTGATCTCTTCCTAAACAATCTGCCCCTTCCCTCTGCAATTGTTACTGCCAGTGAGTTGGCATGGGTTCTGTTCAGCCCCATCCTCCTGCCTTCCTTCTCATGGCCTCATGGGGATTATAGGGGATTATAGTTTCACAGTCTTAAAGGTGGTTCCACTCATCCACCTCAGGCTCCCTCTTAGGGTATTTTACCATCCTACGAGATTTCTGTACTCTGAATGATGATTTCACTCTTATTCCAGACTTCATAACCCCTTTCTCATCACAGTGCACAGTGCTGTACAGAAACATATAAGACAAACAGTGCCTGTTACATAGAACTCACAATATAGCCTGACTAAATCAGAATGCTTGGAAGGGATAGTCATGAAAGTGGTGGCAGAAGTAGAGGAGGAAAGCTATCAGGGCTGGCAGTAACATTAAGCAAACTAGATGGTTGCTCAGAGCACCAAACGTTGGAGATCAGCAGGAAAGTTGTGGCCTCCAGTCTTCAATTCCTGCCATCGACACCACTGCCACATCTCTCTGGGATCTGCAGTGATTGCAATGGCAAATAACATAAAACACCTCTGAAGCCTTGTGCCTTGAACTTTTGAGAAAAGGTGTGAGTTAAAAAAAATGCTGGATCCGTACTCTGAAAGTCCAGCTGGCCCCACTCCTCCAATGCAGGTTTCCTGTTTGTGTGGGGGCAGAACTGGGTAGACTTTAAGAGTGAAGCACCAGAGCACAGGGGTTTGAAGGCTCTGCAAAATGATTCTTTGCTGTTTTATAGTCATTGCTACTACCACTGCTGATCCCCAAAGAGGTGTGGCAGTGGCAGCAATGCTAGGAAATAGGTAGGGACTGGGAACATGAGCAGGTACAGGGAAGCAGTAAGAAAAAGGACTTTCCTAGGGCATCTTAGATCCTTGCATTAGTCCTGTAAGTAAGCAGAAGTTCATGAGAGATCTAGGCCAGGATCAGCCTTAGTAGAGATGAATTGAGAGTATGGCCTTCAATTCCCTATTGAGCCCGATTCCAGTAGGGGCACGTTTGGGTCATCTGGATGGCCCCAAACAGGACAGGCCCATTAGAACCCAATTCTGCACTGTGGGAGCCAGACGTTCCGGCGGGTGCAGGATTGGGACATGGGAGACGGCCTGGCGTTCTCCTGCATCACTGTAGGGACACCCTCCCCATGGCACAAGCTGCCTGCTGCCTTGGAGCCCCCGGATTGGGCAGGGGGACTCACCCTGCTCACTGTTGTTGCTGCTGGGGAGCTGGCCAGCTGATCCAGAGGGGTGGCCTCTCGATATCGCTGCTGCCTGATTAGCAATGGGTGCTACCTCTGCTGTGTTCCAGAATGCCCACAACATGCCCGATGTTAACTGCTTACCATCGGGGCATGTAGTGGTGGCACCCAGAGATCTCTTTCAGTGGCATTTACACCGGTTGCAGGTCTACAAACCATGTAAATGCCTTTGAATATGTCTTTCCCCTTTGACTCTAGAGAGAAAAAAAATAACTCTTTGTCCTGGAATGTGAGCAAATAAACATGGGCCCAATATTGAATGGGATTAAAGTGGCATTGCCATTGAATATCCACCAGAGCCATCACTGCATGCCCCGATACTGACCAGTTAGCATCAGAGAAGTCCAGGGGCAGTACCTGGCGATAAATGGATAGTGGTGATATTGAGCCACTGCCCATTATTGCGATGCAGTGATTGTCAGGCACAGGAAAGGCTAGTCTAAGTTTTAACAGTGAAGTTAACTGGGCGCTGGCTGAATATCGCCGCTGCCTGGTTAGCTTTATGGCAATCCGTGCAACCTGGATATTCAATGTCGGGGCCCAGATTGTATATCCGGGTCTAATGCTCAGCAGCAGCTAGCCACCACCAGCGCTGAATATCAGGCCCTATAGGGCTATATAAAATGAGTTCACGAATGCTACTGTAAACTGGATGATTTTTTAAATATGTAGAGAGTAATTTTAGAACAGGCACCTAATTTTGGAGGTGGAGAAGACACCTATTTTTAGCTTATTTTAGAAAGGCACATACTGTAGGTGCCCACATGTTTTATGAAATACTAGCACAATTCCGACAGGAATGGCTCCTAGATCGTGGGCTGTAGAGCAAGACTAGACTAAACGGATATTAGTCATCAGCTAATATGTATATTCAGCACTGCTATCGCGAAGGGTAGTTTTATAACAGGATGCCTAGGTTTAGAGGGAAAAAAGCACCAATTTTGACTCAGTTTTATAAAGACACTAAACGCCTATGTATCAAATGCCAGCATAAATAGAGAAGCAACTGTGGCTACTTTGAGCTTGTGGGTATTTAGGCCTGTTTGGGAGCAGATGTAAATACCTGTGCATAGAGTACGTCAGTGCATGCGTAGATTAAATTATTCTATAATTAACATGTGCACTTCATGACTGTCGTGCTCGCTCAGATTGCGCTCTTGGCAATGTCTACAGTAAAGATACTGTACATGCATTCATGCCCCATGCATACTTCTATGTCTGAGGTAATTTTGTAAAAGCTATTTTACACGTGTATATTGTAACATACATGTTAAAATTACTTTAGGAAATTGCCACATATGGACAGCGGCACTAAATATAAGAATTACATTAAAGCTAGTGGTTAACTTAGGCCAATGACCACACCGACTCATTATTGACCCCCATATATTTAAATCTATATTCCCCAAAATAATAAAACAATATTTATTTTTCATCAGATCAAAATGCCAGCTTGATGAGATGGTTTATTAGGTTTGTCTCAGGCCTGAAAATGCTACGATGCCAGCAATGAATATGTGGGTGTCAGTTTCAGTGACGATGGCTAGCCACTGTAATCACACGAGCTGCCACCATTGAATATCCACCCGCTAAGTGGCCAGGGCAGCAAAGGGCATTTGCACCCGTTTCACCACATACCACCCCTTCCCTGGCCTCTGCTCCTTGCTCTTTCTACCATGATATCTAGTCTGCTTCTTTTTCCTCTCCAGACTAAAATGGCAAGAGGAGAGTGGCCCTCTTTTTGGCATTTCATCAACTGCCAGTCCAGATGTCCATTTCAAACATATTTCTGCCCCCAAGGGGCATTGCAATGTAGACCACTGTCTCTGAGACCCAACCTTTATTATAGCCCTGCCCCTAGGGCAAAATCTGAAGGATTTCCTCCAAAGGATCTAGCAAACATGCAAATTTTCTGTCCAGTTCAAAGAAGGCAGAATTGTGCCTGGATTGAGTCCGGCTTTGAATAGCCAGCATCTCTTTTTTCAGGACTGCTGTGTCGAGTAATGTATGTGATGTTTACCGAGAGGTCATTTTCGTAGCTCTCACTCTTGTTTACCTGCAGGCACTGATTTTGCCTTTTTATTACTTGGACTTGAATAGGAAGCTGTTTTTAATCCTGTTGGTGGTGCTTTATATTATCTCTGCCAGTATGGCCTAGGGCAAGTCATTTTCTTTTTCTGTGTTTCAGTATACTGGGTTATGGAAAATGAGCAGTTAGGACCAAATTAGAGGTCCTTTCAGCTAATTTCAGCATTATAGTTAAAATAGTATTCTTTACAGTAAGTAGTGTAGGAATACTTTTGCAGATAACAAAAGTAAAAGGAAAACAGGAAAATGACAAAATGACTCAACGAAAAGGAAAAAGTGCTGTAAATGTCAAGTGACTTACACAGTATTTTAATGATTTTAGTCTCTATACATTATCTTTTGGAAAAAGGACTTCAGAAACGGCTAAGCTCTTACTAGCTTGTTACAAGGCTTAAGTAAAATCCATTGTGGGTCTAAAAACCCTCCAATTTATAGAAAATATAAGTGTCTTTCTTGTATACAAAATTAAAGAACTTGTGATAGTGCAAACTTAATGTACAACATCCAATTTCTATATGCAACCTGAAAACTTAAGAGGGCTACTTCAATCTTACAGAAAGCACTGCAGATCTTTGCTTGTCTGTTTCTGTCACACCAATAGTTAATTTCAGATGTTTGTTATCCCTTCAGATCCATTGGGAGGTTAAAAAGCTGCTTCAGGGATAACAACCTAAAATCACACAAAGTAAAAGAAATTATACATCCTATTGACTATGGGGGTGATTCTGTGCTATGAATAGCAGGGATGGATAGCCCGCTATTCCTGCCCTTGCATGCCCCCGACTAACTTCCCTGCCGGTTATGCTGGGAAGTTAGATGGGGGCGGGGAAGGGGCTGTCCGTGGGTGGAGTCTGGGCAGGCAGTGGGCAGTTGCCGGCCCTGGATGTACAGAGCCAATTCTAATGTCGGCCCTGTATGTCCAGGGCCGGCAAAATGCTCGTGGAAGTTATTCCACCTCTGAGATGGAATAACTTCCCTGGATGTTTTTTTTGGACAGATGGGGCAGGGGGAGCTAGGGTTTATTCTCCAGAGCCCAGCGATCAGGGGTCAGGCTGCAGGGAATAAATCCTTTTTGCTGGCGATTAGCATTGCGGCTTTTAAATGGAGCTAGGGTGCCATGGCAACATGACACCATGGTGCTGCAGCTCCATTTAAAAGTCCTGACTGAGTTAGCTGGGGACAATCCTGCACGTGCAGGACTGTTCGCGATTCTGATCCTGCGGGGCTAGACATGCCCCGTGGGATCAGAATCGCGATCCCCTCTGTGAGTCCAGTTCAGACCGGATGCACAGAGGGGATCTACGTCCGGGACGGAATCAGGCCCAATGAGAAAAACATTTCAGTAGAGTACACTACTCATTAGTCAAGCAACATGGTGGTGGAATTTAAAAAGACACTGATTTTTGCTGAGAACCAGTTTAGTTACCTTAATTTAAAAATCACCCTCCATTAAATATGCTGATTTTACAATTCAGATCATTTAATTCAATTAGTTTGATTTGACTTATAATTCATCTCCACTGATTTTTTTTTAGAATGCTAGATAGTAATTGTAGGAGTGTTTTCCACTTACCAAAATTGATATAGCTGAAATCCCAGCACATTAATTAATCTGATTCAGAAATCATTCAATCATCTATTTATATGAATAAAATCACTCTGATCACTATGGAGGTCATTCACGAACATGGGTTACAGGGCTGCATGTCCCACTGGTTGTCCTCTTTCCATCAGGTCTCTGAGATACCAATTATATCTAACCTCTCACTTAGTGCTATATATGCTAATTCTCCCATCTTATTTTTTAGACTTCTAGCATTTGCATAGAAGCATTTTAGAGACTGTATTTTATTCATATTAATCTGGTTATCAGTAGGCAGGGATAATTTGGAATCATTAAGCTCTATCTGCTCTGTACTTAAGGGAATTTGGGTTACTTTTGTCTTTATTGGAACATCTCTATCAATATGCCCTAACTTCCCTTTTTTGCTAGTATTCTTCAAGGATACATTGTTCCAAACCATGCACTCTTGGACAACCATTGGCTTTCCCCTAGACTGCTCCTAGCTACAGGATCACTTCCTGCCACACCAGGGTGATGCTCTCCTGTCACGAGATCTCTCTCCTCCATGGCAACAGGGAGGCTGCAAGACTGGAGGTGGGACTTCAGTACTACATCCCTGTTGGTCTCATCTGTATATGTCTCTGTCTTCCTTATGTCCTCCAAGTCTGCTACTCTAGCCACCAGAGATCAGACTCGTTCCATGAGAGCAAAGAACTCCTCGCATCTAGTGCACATATAAGACCTCTCACCAACTGGGAGAAAATCATACATGTGACACTCAGTGCAATAGATCGGAAAGCCCCATCTCGCTGCTGAACTGCTGTCTGTATCTTAGTTTTAAGGTTTTGTTTAGGTACTTAAGTTGTTTACTTACTAAAGTTTGCTGGGGATACTTATACTAATACAACTATACCTAATACGTGTGGAGCCCGATTCCCTAAGGGGCACATCAGGGCCGTCTGGATGGCCCCAAGCAGAATGGGTCCATTTGGAGCTGATTCTGCACTGCGGGAAACAGACGTCCCTGCGGATGCAGGATTGGGCCCTGAGATGGCCTGGCATACCACAGTATACCCCCTGACTCCTGCAGTGCCGACCCTTTGTTTTCCTGCAACCTGACCCAAGGCTGGGAAGCTGGGAAGCTGGGGCCAGGATCAGGCAGTGGGGACCTACCTGACCCGGCCCCGGCCTCTGGGGGGATTCCATCCCCGAACACCCAGTAAAAGCTGCTTATTCCACCTTTGGCTCTCCCTGTACTGTTGCTCTGGCCATGAAGGGAGAATCAGAAGGGGAATATGGGCAGGATGGCATGCAGCCCCCCAAGTCACTTCTCAGAATCAGGCCCTTAATGGACTTTGTTCTCTTCAAGATTAATTAATCTCAGGTCCTTAATTAATCTATTCCTGATGAGTAGAACCAGCCATACCTGAAAGTGAATATGGGCACCTCCTTCCCTTTAATAGGTTTAAGAGTCTATAAAGCTAAGCTTATCCCTGTGGTGGGTGGGAGGTAAAGAAGACTTTATAAAACCTGCCTTGCTACACAGTGCCCTGACCTGTGCTTCTAAGGTAATGTCTCAGCAATTTTCTGAATGATTCACACAGCCCTGGGTTTGATATAGAGGGCCTTTCTAATTGCCCCTTTGATCTGTCACTTGGCTTTAACACCTGTTTAAGACAACTTCAGAGATCTTTTGCCTCCTAACTGGAAGGCCTCTTTGTAAAAGTCACTAGAAACAAATTTATTTATTTCTACTATTTATTCTACTTGTATGCTAAGCTATACTCTGATTTGATTTAAATAAAAAGCTCTCAAGAAACAAATTTCTTTCAGTGACTATTTACTCTATTTTACTTTCTATGCTAAGCTATACTCTGATATGATTTAAATGGAAAGCTCTCTGGTGGTACTAAGACCCTGACTGTCTCAGCATAAACACTGAATCCTAAAATACACAGATTTAACAACTTTAGCCCAAATAATTCCCTTTTCTCCCCAAGATTTAGAGTATGTTCCAGAGGATAAATACTAACAAGTGCAGATCTTTTTCCATCTGTAGCTGTCCCTTTTGTTAGTCCTTCAAATCCTTTCAATTCCTTACAAGACAGCATTTTTAAACAATGGCCATGCTTGATGTAAACCTTTAACCTTTCCAGCTGTTCCCTTTAGTTTTTTCTTAACCATTTTCCTCATTTTATCAGTTTCCCTATGATTTACACACAATTTATAAAATTGTGCGTAAATGCATTGTCACGCCACCACCACTCGCCTCTAGGTTAGAGGGTCGTAGATTTTTAGAGGAACTTTCTGCTGTATGCTTTGTCAGCTTTTTTTAAAACGATTTCCCTGCAATGCCGTCTGGGAAATGTAGTCCTTATTCAGCTGTATGAGTGCACCATGCAGAAAGCTGTAGTCAGGCTCAAGTAGGTAAGGCAAATGACAGAAATTTATTATTTTTATATACACAACGGTTCAATCATACCACACATAGGATTGTTGGTTCAGGACTCTTGGAAGCAAAAATTGTCCAAAACATATCCAAGCACAAAATGCAGTTTTAAAGGTTCTCTCTATTGCAGGATACACAGTCTTTACCAGAAAGCTTATTGTATTCCCTTCTTAGCCTTGCTGGCTAAAGCACCAAACAAAAATCACATTTAAAGTTTGTGGTAAACTTCCCCTTTATAAACACAAGGGATACACAGCCACCCAGCTTGTGGAATAAGGGTCCCTTTTTCCTGGATAACCTTCTCTCAGGACTGGCTTGCTTTCTCTACGTTCCCCAGGTTTACAGCTTGGGACAAGGAACAGTCCATGGGTGTGTCCTCCTCAATCAGCTTCACCTCAGGCTCTCCCAGCTGCATAGGCTCTGACTCCCCATCTTGCTCACAGTGCTCAGCTAACAGCCTTCCGGGGAATCCTGGAGTCTCCCTTATTCCTGGCTCCAAACTCTCCTGCAGCCAACTCTCCTACATGCCAAATAGCACTCTCTCCAGCTGGAAGGTCCGTTCCTCTGCTCTGCTCAGCCTGGCTGCCTGCTTCTCCTCTCCTCCTTTGCACTAAATCATACTCTGCTCTGGGTTTATACTTCCAGGGCTCTAGCTCCAACCCCACCCTACTCAGGTGACGGCAATCAGCCTGACTCCAGGCACCTGAGTGCTTGAAGCATTCACTGCCTAAAGGGTTCTGAGCCTTGTATCCTCTCCCCTTCATTCCACTAGGGGAAGCATGAAATGTGGTCCATGTGGAGGTTTCCTGATTCCTGGAGGTGTTTATGGCTTTCCTATCCTGATTTGGTGAAAGTGGGCCCTTTACTAGAGTGAATTCCCTGTCTCTTTGTCCTCCCCCAGACTCCGAATAGGCCTCCTTGCCACAGCATACACACATAAATTCATAAATTCAACATGTGTGCATGTTGAAACTGCAGTTATAAATATATGTGCATATATCAAAAATCAAATTGACTACATCTGTGGAAGTCAACGATGGAAAAGTTCTATAACATCAACAAAGACAAAACCTGGAGCTGACTGTGGTACAGATCATCAACTACTAGTATGCAAACTCAAGCTAAAGTTGAAAAAGAGCAAACCACTCATGAATTCAGCAAAATATGACCTTGAGAATATACCACTGGAATTTAAAGACTGCCTGCAAAATCAATTTGCTGCTTTAGATACAAATGACAGAGCTCCAGAAGAGTTATGAAATGACATCAAGAAGGTTGTGTTGGAAGAAAGCGAGAAGTCTCTACAAAAGGTAAAAAAGCAAAAACGGCCAAAATGGATGACGAAAGAAACTCTGAAAATTTCCCAGAAACGCAGAGAAGCTAAAGCAAGAGGAGAAAGAAAGACAATAACAGAACTCAACAGAGATTTCCAACGTGCAGCAAGACAGGACAAGGAAAAGTACTACAATGACGCATGCAAGGAAATAGAAGCAGAAACTATTAGAGGAAGAACAAGATCAGCTTTCCTAAAGCTACGAGAGTTAAAGAAAAAGTTCCAGCCTCGAATTGGAATGTTACAAGATGCTCAAGGTTCTATGTTGAATGATGCTGAGAAGATCAAGAAAAGGTGGAAGGAATATAAAGAGTTTTTATATGATAAAGATCAAGTGGACCAACAGCCGTTTCAACCTGTACCTTATGATCGGGAACCATTGGTGATGAAAGAAGAAGTTAAAGCAGCATTGAAAGCCTTATCAAAGAACAAAGCACCAGGCATTGATAGGATTCCCACAGAGGTATTACAGCAATCTGATGGAGCTGTTACCGTACTTACAAGGCTCTGCCAAGAAATATGGAAGACAACATCATGGCCAACAGACTGGAAAAGATCTGTGTTTATACCAATACTAAAGAAAGGTGATCCAACTGACTGTGGAAATTATCACACAATCGCTCTAATCCCACATGCCAGCAAGATTCTACTGAAGATTATTCAAAAGAGACTACAACCATACCTGAAACAAGAACTACCTGAAGCACAAGCAGGGTTCAGGAAAGGGCGAGGAATGAGAGACATCATTGCGGATGTGAGATGGATCCTTGAAAAGACTAAAGAATACCAAAAGGATATCTATTTGTGCTTTATCGACTATAGCAATGGTTTTGACTGTGTAAACCATGAGAAACTCTGGGCCACATTAAGAAGCATGGGTATACCAGAACACCTGATCGTACTCTTGCACAATCTGTACATTGATCAAGAAGCAGCAGTTTGAATGGAACAAGGAGAAACAGAATGGTTTAAAATAAGCAAAGGTGGAGTGCTGCTTTACCTGTTTCATTGCTTTCCTGGTTGCAGAGGAGTCGCTGCTCCGTTCCAGCAGTTCCTGTGGGACACGTGAGCTGAGCGGGCTATTTAAATCTGGCCCCCACTGTGAAACATCGAGTGCTGCTTTACCTGTTTCATTGCTTTCCTGGTTGCAGAGGAGTCGCTGCTCCGTTCCAGCAGTTCCTGTGGGACACGTGAGCTGAAAAAGAAAAAGATAAGGAACTTGTTTTGCGTACTTACTTTAAGTTCCGTCAGGAGAAGTTCTTTGGTCAGATGATTCAGGTTTTCCCTGATGTGTGTCGCAGCACACAGCTAAAACGGAAGGCCTTTCTTGCTTTGCGTCCTCGGGTTTTGGAATTGGGAGCTTTGTTTGTTTTAAAATATCCATGTAAATGTGTGATAACTTTTCAGGGTAAAACGTATATTTTTCTTGATTCAATTCAATTAGAGGCCTTTTTGCAGGGCTCAATTGTTAAGTAATTTACTGTCTTCCTGCTTAGTTAAATAGGGGTTTTTTTACTTTTATTGACTTCCTCTGTTTCAGGTTATTATGACATTTTCTAGTAGTTACTATTAGCACTCCATTTTGTGGGCTGAGGATTATTATAATCGTGGATTTTATTTCTTCTGATAACAGTTATGTTATAATTATTGCTTGTATTTCCTTGTTTATCTTCAATAAAGAGGTTTGAAATTAAAAAAAAAAAAAATAAGCAAAGGTGTAAGACAAGGCTGCATACGTTCCCCCTACCTGTTTAATTTTTATGCAGAACAAATCATCAGAGAAGCAGGATTGAATGAAGACAACAGAGGTGTGAAGATTGGTGGAAGACTCATCAACAACCTTCGTTATGCTGATGATACCACATTACTGGCTGAAAGTGAAGATGATCTGAAACATTTGCTTCTCACAATCAAAGAACATAGTCTCAAAATGGGCCTGCACCTTAATGTATAGAAGACAAAGATCAAGACAACTGGCATAATCAACAGGCTCATCGTTGAAGGAGAAGAAATTGAAATCGTGAACAACTTTAACCTACTTGGATCAACTATCAATAAAGAAGCAACAAGCAGTCAAGAAATCTGACGACGCATTGCTCTTTGCAGACGGGCTATGAAAGACCTAGATAAGATTCTGAAGAGCAGAGATGTCTCTCTCCATACAAAGATTCGACTTGTTCAAGCCATGGTATTTTCAATAGCATCATATGGATGTGAAAGCTGGACAGTAAAAAAGATAGACAGAAAGAAAATTGATGCCTTTGAATTATGGTGCTGGCGGCGAATACTGTGTATACCATGGACTGCCCGAAGAACAAACCAGTCGGTACTAGAGGAGATCAAACCTAAGCTTTCTTTAGAAGCTCAGATGACAAGACTTCGACTTTCATACTTTGGACACATCATGCGAACAGAGAGATCATTAGAGAAAGACATCATGCTTGGCAAGATAGAAGGTCAGCGTAAAAGAGGAAGGCCAGCAATGAGATGGATTGATACAATAACAGCAGCTACGGGTACCAGTCTGTCAACAATGAGCCGCCTGACTCAAGACTGAACACAATTTAGAATAGCTATCCAGAGGGTCGCCATGAGTCGACTCCGACTCAATGTCACTTAACAACAACAACCCTCACAGGGAAAAGGAAGCATGTAAATAATGCATTTCACATTCATAAAGTTGTTCCCTTTGCTTATCCCATGAAGTACAATCCCAATCTTGGTATTATAGTTGCTTTTATTACATAATAACAATTGAGCAAACCGAGAAACTGGAAATCACATAGAATTCATGATAAGTGAACCCAGGAGCCCTGCTTCTCAATTTTGGATCTTTTTTTATTGTGTAAGCAAGTTGGAGAAATGTCTCATATATTTTTGTCAAAGTAGCTATTGCATTCATATTCATACTTAACATTTATCATCATGTTTTACATACATACATGCTGTTACAATAGAACTCAGCCTGAAAATGATATTCTTATCAATAACACCGATAATGCATTACTAACCAGGAAGTAATGGCTGTAATTTTATGTTCACTGTCAAAATAATATTCCTTGAAGGGTTACAAGCAGCCTGTTTGTTGTAGAAACGACACTGGAAATGAGATGATTGTTCATATATTATCTTTAACTATTCAATTGCTCTACCAAGTTAGTAGTTTGAAATGGTATATAACATGCCAAGAGATGGAAACAATTGCAGTGCATAACTAAGACATTCATGGTCATAGAAATAGTTATTGTATCTTCTATTTAGCACATTACCTAGAAGACAATACCCTATAGAGATTTCAGTATAACACTACTGTATGTACCTTATCTGTGCAACCATCACAAAACATATGTTGATGCCATTGATAATGTTCTTTATGATTTTCAAGTTGGCAGTAGTTGACAGCTAAAAACAAAAAGGCTATATGGAAAGCTACATTTTGGGGCCTCTTCACTAATGTGCATTAGGGTTTTACGCTTAACATACATTTAGCATAAAACTTAACATGAATAAGTGGTAACTGTCAGGGGTGTGGCCAGCATGTTTCCCAGCAGTTAAGATGCAGATGTGTATCCTAATGTATGTTGCAGATATTGAGGGTGACCTTAACTCCATTTATCGAAGAGGTATTAGGTGCACCTGGGCTAATTGCAACATTGACAATTATCTCACGATTATTGCAATGTGCTTACCATGCCCACTCTCCACCTGTAACCCACCCATTTACCACCTCAACGCATGATTGGCAATGCGCAAATCAGCATGCAGTAACTTTCATGCCCCTGCATTTAGAGTTACCAAGGGCCCTAGGGTACAGTTACCATATGAAAAAATGCACATTAACCTCTTAGTGCACTTTAATAAAAGAGCACCTTTGTTTGTTATCTGTCTATAGTGCAGTGTTGTAGCACATTCGTAATGCCTTGCAAAGGTCTTCACACCATTACACATTTTTTACATTCTACCGTCTAAAATAATATAAGTCAAAACGCCTTACAGTCAAATTTGTTTCACTGACTTATACCACATACTCTAACACTTTCAACATGAAAGACACAATTATGGAAATATTCCACAAGTAACTGAGAATAAAAAAACAAACAGCCTAATATTCAAAAGGAGTAACACGTTTAGTGAAAGTAAGGAGTAGCAAAGACTGGCCTAACTTTCACCATGGAAGCTAACCAGGCAGCAGCTAAATATCGCCGCTGCCCAGTTAACTTCCTGCATATCCAGGCAACTAGATATTCAATGCCGGGGCTGGATATGATCCGAGCATTAAACATCCGGGTTAAAAGATCAGTGACGGCGGTTAGCCGCCGCTGCAACAAATAGGGCCAAAAACTACTCATTGCATTAGGATTCACACCTCTTGATTCAGTACTCGGAGGGAGCCCCTGTTTCAGTAATAATAGCAGTGAGTCACTGAGGATAAGTACTGGATCTCCCAACTTTACACAGTGGGTTAGTGCAGTTTTTGTCTATTCTTCTTTGGCAGAATAGTTCAGGCTTTTTCAACTTGGCTGGAAATCATCTGCGGACTGTAATCTTCAAATTTTGCCGCATATTTTCTATTAGTTTGAGGTCTAGGTTTTGACTTGACACTCAAAGACATTCATTTTCTTCTTGCTGAGCCACTCCATTGTAACTTTTGTTTACTGTCTTGCTGAAAGGTGAGTTTTCTCCCCGTCCCAGGTCTATGGCACATTGGAACCGATTTTCCGCCGGGATCTGCCTGTATTTTGTATAATCTGCCTTTCTCTTCATCTTCAGAATCCTGCCTCCCATACCACTGGAGAGCATCCTCTCAGTATAAAGCTGCTATTGGCAAATAAAAAACTCAATTGTTTTTTTAACTCACAGTCAATGGCCAGTCAAAAACCAGTAACCTTCTGGTTACAAGGCAAGTACCTTGTCACTAAAGCATCAGATCTTGTATTGCTAATGATTAGTTTTCCTTTCTGTTGCTTTATTGGTCCAAATTTTTTCTGGTCTGCAATTCTATGTAAAATGCAAACTGGATTTTTTTTGCCATGTGACTCTATTGACTACTACTACTATTACTATTACTTATATAGCGTTACTAGGCATACATATCACTGTACAAATAAAAGATAGTCCTGCTCCAGAGAGCTTACAATCTGCTGACAGGCATATAAAACAACAGGTGACTAAGGAAGTCTTAGGGGAATGATTAAAAATACACATGGGTGCAGTCTTGCTGTAGATATTTACTCAAAATACTTTTTTTGCCATGTTCCTCTGCTAGAAATTCTGTAAAAAACGTCTAATTATTCTATCAGAGACAGAATTTTAGGCAGAAGAACATGGCAAAAAAATAAATCTTTGGAGTAAATCTCTATAGCAGGAGTCACGTGCAGGTGGAGACCTGAGGAGAGAGGAGGGGGATTATGGGGAGGTGATTGATGTTGAAAAATGGGTAGAGTTAGCGGTCAGTCATGGTGGGACAGGGGTGGAGGCTGAGGTAGATGTGCAGGTAGTGGATTGGCATCAGCAGTTGCTGGATATCAATGCGCTGCTTAAGCAGGTCTTTGTGGGCAGGGGGGGAGCAGACGCAATGGTAAACGGAGGACCTGTGGGAACAGAAAAGGGGGTTACAGTGGTTGTAATGCAGGTGAATGCGGACGCATTGCACTGAGGATAGGAAAAACTGGTGGCAGGAGGCCAGTCATTATATGCAGGCTATCTGGTGGTTAAAGAACAAGTATTTTTCGGATAGTATTGTGCGATCAGGGAATCAGACGAAATAAGTTTTTCAGGTGATGACATCACTGATAGGGGGTGGTGGGTTAGGATTAAGTGGGGAAGTGGATGATGTGGTGCCGGTGGATGGGATAGCACAGTATTTTTTGGAGAAGTGCATCAGTTGAAACAAGGGGTAGTCACAGTGGAGAGATGAAATGAGTTGCTGGAGGAATTATGGGTGATTTCCAGTTTAATAGGCTTGTGGAAGGTTTTAAAGACATTTCTTTTTAGAGGAGTGTAGAGGGGAGGGAGGGCTGTAAGAATGGGTGGGGGTATTTTTCTGTGGGTTGTTAGTATCTTTATTGTACACCCCTTTGAATGATCTTTTTTGGAAGAGAGGTATAAACGTTTATAAATAAAATAAATAAATAAAATCTAGTTAGCATTTTACATAGAACCATAGGCAAAGGGTGGTTTCCTAAGTTGATGGTGCACCAGAAATTTTGCCGAGGCCAGTTGGTTATAAAACAAATTAATTGCATGCTAATTATTTATGTAAGCAGGATAAGCTTTTAAATTCATATGTTATACACAAAAGTGTTGTCAACCTCACAGTGACATAATTGTCAGAAAATTAGTATGGGAGGCATATGGGGTAATAGGAAATATAATAAAAAAGACTAGGATGCTGACTGCAGTGCACTAGCCTCTTAGCAACACCCTTCTGTCCAATACAACAAGGCTACTAATGTTGATTTCTCACCGTTATGACAGAACAAGATAGCTTGAACTCAAACTTCCTACACTCAACTTCTCCGCCAACACAGCCATGAAGTATCTAAAACCTCCAGAAACCCATATCACTGTCAATCCCTCATACTCTTCTATAGACAGGAGAGGTGTTCGTTTGAATTGCAAACTTCAGAAAGATGGATGGATGAGGCTGGTTGGGGCAGTTTTTGAATTTGTATTTCATCTGTAACTCTAAATCAAGGTAAATTATATTTCAGTGCATTATTTATTTATTTATTTACATTCTCTTATATACCGCGCTATTCTGCATCAGTGAGGTTTACATTGAACAAACTGAAATTACATTGAACAGGGCATTATAACTTGGAGATAACTATTTTACAGGGAACATGGGCTATGGAGGGTTAAGTGGCTTGCCCAAGACCACATTAGTTAGGTCCCTGATCTAGAGAGATTATAAAAGAGGTTTGTACCAGAGGTAGTGGATGGTGAAGAGACTACCCAAGGTTACAAGGAGTGTAGGCTGGATTTAAACCCTGCATTCCCTGATTCTCAGCCTGCCACAATATCCATCAAAGCTATTCCAAAAATTACAGTGTATATATATATATTACCCCTTCCATACAAAAATAATTTAAAAAAAAACATTTCTAAATGCTTCAGAAAATAGGACAAACATAAACAGCATTATAACAAGCTGGTATAAGTTATTACACCTAAAATATTAAACATTTTAAATTGCAAAAAGATATCCCAAACTCTTCAAGATCAAAATAGATGTTTATTTTTTTTCCTTTGTCACCTGCCTGCCACAGGCATCTCTCAACCTGCTAGCATTAGTCCATAGCTGAAAGTGGACAACGCCATGGGACCGGATGGGATACATCCCAGGATACTGAAAGAGCTCAGAGAGGTTCTTGCAGGGCCGTTAAAGGATGTTTTCAACAGATACTTAGAAACAGGAGAAGTTCCTCAGGACTGGAGAAGGGTGGATGTGGTACCTCTTCATAAAAGTGGAGACAGGGAAGATGTGACAAACTACAGGCCCGTGAGCCTTACCGCGGTGGCTGGAAAATTAATGGAGGCACTTCTGAAAGAGCGAATAGTGGACTTTCTCAAAACCAACAGGTTGCATGATCCGAGGCAACATGGTTTTACCAAAGGACGATCTTGCCAAACAAATCTGATTGAGTTCTTTGACTGGGTTACCAGAGAACTAGATCAGGAGCATGCGATGGATGTCATCTACCTGGATTTCAGCAAAGCCTTTGATACTGTTCCTCATAGAAGGCTTATCAATAAACTCAGTAGTTTGAGGATGGGTCCCAAGGTGGTGAACTGGATGAGAAATTGGTTGACTGACAGACGACAAAAGGTGATGGTAAATGGAGCTCACTCGGATGAAAGGAGGGTGATTAGTGGGATGCCCTAGGGTTTGGTCCTGGGTCCAGCACTGTTCAATGTATTTGTGAGTGATATTGCTGAAGGACTGCATGGAAAAATCTGTCTTTTTTGCAGATGACACGAAAATTTGCAACAGAGTGGACTCCCCCGAGGGAGTGGATAACATGAGGAAAGATCTACAAAAGCTGGAAGAATGGTCTAATGCTTGGCAGTTAAGATTTAATGCGAAGAAGTGCAGTGTCATGCACTTGGGAAGCAGAAATCCAGGGAAATGTATGCGATAGGGGGCGAGAGGTTGGTGTGCATGGACCAGGAGAAGGACTTTGGTGTGATTATTTCTGAGGATCTCAAGGTGGCAAAACAGTCCGACAAGGCAGTGGCAAAAGCCAGGAGGATGTTGGGTTGCATACAAAGAAGAATTACCAGCAGAAAGGAAGAGGTACTAATGCCACTGCATAAGTCACTAGTGAGGCCTCACTTGGAATACTGTGTTCAGTTTTGGAGACCATATCTTGCAAAGGATATAAAAAGACTGGAAACTGTTCAGAGGAAGGCGACCAAATTATTTGGAGCCTGTGTCTGAAGCCTTATGAGAAGAGACTTGAAGACCTAAATATGAACACTCTGGAGGAGAGGAGGGACAGGGGAGATATGATTCAGACCTTTAAATACTTAAAGAGACATAATGAACAAACAAGCCTCTTCCAAAGACGGGGAAGCTGTAAAACTAGAGGGCATAACATGAAGCTGCAAGGGGGTAACATGAAAGGCAATGTCAGGAAATACTTCTTCACTGAAAGGGTGGTGGATGCTTGGATTGCCCTCCTGATGGAAGTGGTGGGGGCAAATACAGTGATAGAATTCAAAATGGCATGGGACAGACACAGTGGATCCCTTTACAGCAACAGGATAAAATCAAAATAAACTGAACCATCTAATTTCTCAACAAACAGGGGTGTCCTACACGGAGCGGTGGGTTCACCCCTAAACAAAAACATAGGGAGGGGTGACCTGCACGGAGCAGCTGGTGCACCTATTCTTGCCACCTTGCTGGGCAGACTAGATGGACCATACTGGTTACTATGTTACTATATTATCTCTCAGCCCTGGTCTTCAGCTGTGTTAACTTTTTCCCCACCCTCCTCTCTACACAACTCTTGCTCTCTCTGCAGCAGTCTCTGACCCTAAGGCTTCAGTAAAATAAGTCAATCCTTTGTTACGGACTTTCAGGAAATAAAACATTGACAGGGTCAGTGAGGGTATTAGAGTATGAAAAGAGAACTTAATGGGGTTTCTGAGATTCTTCCCTGTCTAGTGATTGCAACTTGCATAGAGAAATGACAGAAACTGGATTTGAATTAGTGGCTGTAACTTTTCTATGCTCTCCCTTTCTGGAAGGATTTTAACTTCACTCCCTAACCCTTAAGCACTTAGAATAAGAAAGAACTTGTAAAGAAATTTCCCAACTTTGGGTCCTGTCACAGGTATAGACACAAAATCAAATGACTTAAAAAAATATAGACCTAAAACACAAAAATAAAAAAACTGCATCATGAAAAGCAGTGACTAGTGCAGTTGTTTATTTTTACACATGGTAGATATGAAGTAGTTGGGAAGCACTGGAGGTTTTTTTGTATCTATGGGGTATGTTTACTAAACCTTCTTAACGTGCGTGCTGCGCAATTAGCGTGCGCTAAGGTACCTTAGCGCGCGCTAATGACGCTTTATGGGGCAAAAATGCGCTGTAGTGCGCGCTCACGCGCACAGCGGCGCAAATGAGCGCTGAAGGCGGTGAAAGGCTCCCGGAGGGCGGAGGAAGGCTCCCCAGGGGCGGAGAGAAGGGGTCAATGGGTGGAGAGTGGGAGGGGAGAGGCTCCCCGCACACTAATGATGTGAAATTCGAGGCCAAAACTAACGCAAGTGAAAACCTCGCGTTAGAGCTGATTTAAAGGGAAAAGAAACCATTTCTGTCAGCAATGTACAGCAAAACCAGGGAAACCTACAAAAAAGTGATGTGTGATACCTGTGCACGGAACAAAAGTGCAAATAAACATTGAAAATGACCCCAACAAAATAAAAAAAAATCTTAATCAAGCTGGGCAATAGTGATAGTATTGGAAAACAGCAAAAAACACTCCCAAGAAAGCCCCAAAAAATAAATATGAATTTTGGAAGGGTCTACGCTCCGTCCCCATACAAGGTGAATGATCCCACAGTGAAATAGCACTGATCAGGGTTTCCCTCTCCATTGGACAGGTTACCTATGGCATGCACATGTTCCACAACAGCAGGGCAGGCATGTCGGAATGGGCAACTGGACAGATGCTGGGAAAGGGGATACAGAGGGCTGCAGGCGGCACATGCTGTGGTGCAGCTGGGGCACAGTGCAGACTAGGCAGATGCCTAGGTGGCACTTAGGAATGCTGAAACTGAACAGCAGCCAGACAGCAACTGATGAGGGCCCAACATGGGCACGAGAGTATTTATCACAGTGTCACAGGGGATAGTACCCAGCAGGTACCCCCAAGGGCACAGAACATTGGCAGGCGGTGTTGGGGGGAAGCGTGGACGCCTATGCAGGCACCCCTACCCCAGAACACGCACCATAGGCAGCTGACTATCTGCACACTGGATGGCTTGAGACTGCACACCACCAGCACCACCAGCAGAAGGGCATGTCAGCATGGTGGCAGAGGGGTACTGGTGGTGGAGGGGGGCAGTGGCAGCTGCCCAGAGCAGACCATGGCCTAGCCCTCTTTAGGTGGGTGCCATGCACTGCAACAGATAGGCCCTGCCGGACAAACAGTCATGGTATCACCAGGGAATGCACTGTCTCTGTAGCAACACGGTGGTGCAGTGCACACAACCAGTGGGTAAGAAGGCAGAAGGTCACAGATTCAAGTCCCAGCTATGGTGCCTGCCAACCCAGTCCCCATATTTTACCCACTACTACAACGTGCTAATACAGACAGAACGTTTATTGCAGATGACGTAAACATGCCCAAAACACCTACATTTTACCTTACAGAGCAAAGACACCATAAACAGGCGCATTACCTAGAGCAGAGTCTCCCAAATGCAGTCCTGGAGGGCCAAACACCATTCAGGTTCCATGCTGCCTCTAATAAAGATGCCTGTGCTGCATATCTATGCACCACCCCCATGGTATGACCCCCCCCCCCCCCCCGCTTTGACCCGGTGAAAAGCGGGATATAAATGCAGTTAAATAAATAAATAAATAAATGGTATGCAGATGTATCTCATGCATATTCATGAGGGACAGCATGAAAACCCGAACAGTGTTTGGCACACCAGGACTGGAGTTGGGAACCTCTGCCGTAAAGCAGCAGCCAACAGGGGCAGAGACACACACACCCACAGCCTCCATTAGCCAATGCCTCCTGGAGAGGCAGGACATTAGGCCCTGCGTGCATCTCCCAATACTAGCACTTGCATACCTTAGCAATGCCACCCTACACCTGGGAATACGGTACACAGCTATCAAACGTTTGCTATGATTACTGGCAGATAGCAATTCCTACGTTAAGCACAGTTTGCTGATTGAGCTCCATCATAGCAACCTTTCTGATGTCTGTGGAGTGTGCTTCAGGTCTGGTCTCTGACAGTGTTTACCACCCTGGGGTGTGACCCCCAACAGTATTGCGTACCATATCCATGCCTGCACTGTGCCCAGGACTGGTGTGGTGGCCAGGGCTGCTAAACTCCTCTATAGTAGCACAATGCTGGCATAGGTGTGGGAGTGTGTGTCTGTCTATCCAGTGTGTGGTGGCTGCAAACACCCTCCACAGACCACACTGCCAGCACTGTTGCCAGTATTGGCCTGCCAATGTGCATAATGAGGAGCAAGGTACCATGGGTATAGCCCGGACAGGGTGGCCTGGCCAGGATGCATCTGCACAGGGCATAGGGCACTGGCTGGGACATTGTAGTGCCCGGCCACCACCTGCACAGACAGGGTGGCCACAGCATGTCCTGCTGGGAGGTCACTCTCATCCTGACTGTGCAGTGACCACAGCATGGCTAGGCACCCCCATAGTGCTATATAGTATTGCTCTCATGTGATATTTATGGGTTCTCTTTTGGGGCCCAGTCACTGACTTATCTGCTTGGTGTGTATGCTGACATTCCTGGTCTGGGTGCACGCATTTCTACCAGGAACATGCACTATGGACTAGCTAGCAGACTGTTTGTAGCTGGTATGTGTCTTGATGGAGCGCCTTGCAGGGTGCAGTGAATGAAGGCTTGCTGCAGAAGAATATCAGATAGTGGTGGGGTGCAGCTTAGCCTATCCAGGCCTAATGTCTGTCTGCTATTGCGTTATGGAAGTGTACAGAACTGCATTGACTGCCCTGTAGGGTGTCTGTTCCCCAACAGGACTGGGGTTGATGGTCCCCTCTACTGCCACCATTGTAGGGAGGTAGAATGTGGATCTGTTGGTGGGAGACCCTGTTTACCACCCTCAGCCCTGGAGGAGAAGGAGGGTGGTGGTACATAATCCTCCTAGGTGGCCATAGTGGATACACCTGACTGAGACATACAGATATATCCAAGGTGTATCTGCAGAAAACTACCTATCTCACACATTAGCACTGCTGGGGACCTGGTGCTGGGCGCCCCACCTCACCCTCAGGGTGAGTGCAGTACCTGCACAATGTGACTGTGTGTAGCTACTCTGTGCCAGTACCACACACGGTCAGTTCCCCCTACCAGGCCGAGGTGCTGTGGGGGTGCATACCCCATCTTGTGATCATCTGTAGACTGCTGATTTGCATGTGCAGTGCATCATGGGTATGGGTGGGTTAACCCTATCCTGGTGACCACAGCAGACTGTTTGTGTGGTGACTTGCAGTCCTTCTGCAGCCAGCCAGGGGTTTGCTAGCAGCTATAGCCCACTGGTTACTTCACTGCCAGTGGAGCCAGAGGTCATGGGTTCAAACCCACAGTGGGGTTATTTTATAGGGCTGTCCAAAGCATTATCTATTTTTAATGTACTTTAGTGCTGCCAGCAAAAACACCCTCAGCGTACTGTACCCATAAGGTGCCTCAGAGGGCGCTTTATAGGGTGCCCTATAGGGCACCTTATGGTTACTGTCCATATAAGGTGCACTATACAGTATCCTATGGAGCGACTGATAGGGTGCCCTATAGGGGACATTATAGGGTGCCGTAGCGGATAGTGCACTTTATAATGTACCCTATGGAGTGCCTTATAGGGTGCCTTATGCGGCACCTTAGGTTACGGCACATGAGGGTGTGTTTGCTGGCAGCAATTAATAAAATACAAATAAAGTGCCGCAGGAAACAATACTTACATGTCAAAGCTGATGCCTCAGCCAGCCTTACATATTAGGCACATTGGGGATCAAACTCATGACCCCTGTATTATCAGTTAGTGCCTTAACCATTGTGCTACACTGCTGTTCCTCCTTGCATGTCAGCGCACCTACTTAAGATTTCCATGTGTTTAAATGCACAGTGCTGCCATCAAAAACAGTGCTATGACCTTGCCGTGCCTCATAGGGCACCCTATATGGCGCCCTGTAGGCCACCCTTTAAGCAACATTGTAGGGTGCCTTGGCGGACAGTGCATTTTAAAATGTGCCCTCTGGGGTACCTTATGGGGTGCCTTATGCAGCACCTTATGTTACAGCGCTTTGAGAGTGCATTTGCTAGCAGCAGTAATTAAAATAAAATTAAAATGCCTCATAATGCAATATTACACATAAATGGTAGTGCCTCAGCCAGCCTTATTCATTGGGCACAGTGGGGGATTGAACCCATGATCCCTGCACCATCTGTCAGTGTCTTCTCCATTGTACTGCAACCCTGTTTCTCTATTTGCACATCAGCACGCCTGCTTATGCTTCCCGCGCGCGTTTCTCGTGCGCTAATGTGCGCGGCGCACAAGAGCGCATGCGCTAATCCAGTTTTGCTACTTTTGACCGGACCGCCCACTCCTTTTATGGCATCCTGCAGACTAAAGCGGCGCGCACGTTAAGAGGGTTTAGTAAACATACCCCTGAGTGTCTGTCAGGACCTGACATCCTCAGGCTGGTGGTGCAGTGTACATTGTTTTTCTCAGTTGGAGGTGCAGGTTAGCCACTGTGCACTAATAACCCTAAGCCCCTACATAGAGCTGCAGATTATACAAATTGTTGGCCAATCAGGAAAGGAGATTATCCACAATATAAGTTTTGTTTTGCTTTTATATATTTTCATTTCAAGGCAATTTTGTTAATTAAAGAAGCTGTGGCTGGCTGATGCCCCAACAAAAAACAAAGCTGAAATGTTACTAGAAGTTTCAGACAAATAAAAATAATCCAAGGGGCTTTTTTTGCATCACAGACAGAAGCTAGTCATAAACTAATGACCTTCTGGTTACAAAGCAATCAGATTGCCACTGAGCCATCAGGTCTCCCTAGTTCTAGTGTTTGCAAGTATTTCTATATTACTGGTGATTTTCCTTCCTGTTTCCTGAATGGCCTAGCAGTACAGTTACCATGGAGTTGTGGTGGCTAATCTGCAAGATGCCTGCTTTCAACTCCAAAATTATTGGTTTGAGGCCAGTCTGGCCTGTGATGATGCAAGGGAGAAAAACCTGAATTTTAGATTTTTCAGTGCTATGTTTCAAATGTAAACAAAATAGAAACTATTTTGTTGATGTTGTATTTCCCTTTTTGTTTCAAATGAATGTAAATCCCTAATGGAACATCACATGACAGTACAGCTGAAGTATCGTGGGTTGTGTCATTGTGGCTGATGGCATCTGTGACATTGGATGGAGTACCTTCCACCAGCAAGGATGCTCTAGCCAGGACATCAACATCTGTTGCACTTTGGGTCTCATGCAGTGGCTGCACCCCTGGAGGCAGGCAGGGGCCATCATTGCTACCCTCCAAGGGATCCACAGAATCATCATTATCTGTAAGTGAACAAAGCAGTCATTCATTATGTATGATATGCCTAATAACTACAACAATATGTCATTGTTTCATGCATGTAGCGTACAAATGTGCACAACACCTACATTCATCACTTATGTCTGACAGTGACTGGTACCCACGGGTATATACAAGGCATGGCTTTATCTGCATAGGCTACAGCATATAGCAAGAGATACGTGGGATGCATAAGACAGGGAACTGCAGCCCCCAACCTGTAGCTGTACAGCCCTTCTCTCCAAAGAAACATATCCATGGATAAGTACAAAAAAAGACCAAGACCTTTGGAATCCAATGTTTGCTTCTCAGTGGCTAGGCCAATAGAGCATCTAGCTCTGCTAATTGATAGGTCTATAAGTGGGGGAGGCATGGTTGCAGTCTGCATATGCAGTGTTATAACAACAGAGCCATCAGATCACACCTGTTCCCAAATGGCACCCTTGTGTAGTACAGCAGAAGTGCTATATGGAGGAGATCAGCTGTAGGGTGTCAGCTTATGGTCCAAACTGAATGCACATGTGGTGAGGTTATGGGCACACTGGGCATACAATGTAGGTATTGTGCATAGAGTGGGATGCAGGGTGGTATATAAAGAGACATGTGTGGTAGAGGCGCATATAATACTTCATTATAGTACATGTGAGTGTTATCCTGTCCACCCTCCCCCACTGCAGACCTCTCAGTGTGCAATCCATATATGACCTAGATTGGCCACTGTTGGAAACAGGATACTGGGCTTGATGGACCTCGGTCTGACCCAGTATGGCATTTCTTATGTTCTTATGTTCTTATGTTCTTATAATAGTGGTGCAGTCAGTACATGCATGATGGTAAGCTAGCAGTCACAGAAGGTGGGTGGGTGGTGTTGGCAGACAGCAGAGGTGAGGAGGTATGCAAGGTGTGGAATGCAGTTGGTATCTTCCATATAGTCACTCTGATTCTGGGGTGGAGCACCTGCTGTTCTAGCTTGCTGAGTGGGAGAGGCAGCTTATCAGGATCAACAGCCTCAACATTTATTTAGTTATTTATTTACATTCTCTTATATACCGTGCTATTCTGCATCAGTACGGTTTACATTGAACAAACTGAAATTACATTGAACGGGACATTATAACTTGGAGATAACTATTTTACAGGGAACATGGGCTATGGAGGGTTAAGTGGCTTGCCCAAGACCACAAGGAGCACCTGTGGGACTAGAAGCCCCAGTCCTTCCGGCCCAAGGTTGCTGTCCTCTAGTGGGATTTGAACCCCCGACCTTCCGGCCTGAAGTACCTTGCCCCAACCCCAACATTCCTACTTATGGCCCGGGGAACCCAATGGCATTTACTTTTTACATCCTCAGTGTCCTGGTTATTGTGGTATATGGCAATTTTCTTCCTACATATATCCAGCCACTTCCTCTTCTTTTCATAAGTGCTTATACAGACACCCTCATTGCCTACAAGCACCCCTTGGTTAGCTAAGACCTCCTTCACAAGGATATTAACCTTGCCCTCATTAAAGTTGACTTTGCCTTTGAGGACTTTAGCCCTTGGTGCCATTCTAACATCAAAGTCAGCCCTACAAATGGCATTTGTAAAATGGGGGCTGCATGTCAAAATGGATCTTATATGCACGTTTATAAGGGCAAGGCAGAAAAGTTTCTAATTTGGCTGTCCAATAGCCTTCCAACGTGGATGTGATGTAGACATTTGCGTCAGCCATTTTATGAACGTGTGTTTTGGGCACATCCAGGTTTTTGCTCTCACAGATTGCTTTTTCATCCATTCCTGAGACTCCATGATCCTTCCACCTGCCTTTGGGATAGGATTGCAAGGCTTATGCCATTTCTAGATCGCCTGCATGCTGGCAGGTATGCATAGCAGGTATTTTGGAGGAATGTTTGTAAGGAAGCACTACACTGACGATGTTTGTCTGGGTTGCCCCCTACCCCCACCTTGTAGGCCACTCTCATCTGCAGTGTGATGGGTCATGATAGCAGTTTTATGTGCCCTTTTATTGAATCTCATGTGCCTGTAGCTGACATTATATTCTCTGTTTCCATGGATGCAGCTAAGGCAGGGGTCTCAAACTCAAATTGGAAGCAAGTCCACTTCAACAATGAAACTCAAAGTGGAAGCAAGTCCACTTCAACAATGAAACAGCCTCAACATTCCCTCAAACCCAAGGCATACCTCAAGGCTCGGCCCTGTCTTCCCTCCTCTTCAACCTTTATCTTCAACCAGTTTGTAAAACATTCCAGGACCACAAGATCAGTTACCACATCTATGCTGATGACCTAATGCTCTATACTCAACTTGATGTCGACAACCCGAATCTCAGCCAACTCGAAAAATGCCTCAGTGAGCTCCAAACCTGGTTGCAACAAAATAATATGTCCATAAATCACAAAAAAACGGAAGTGATGTGCATGTCCAGAAAACCGGACTTCAACCCACCAACAACAGTCACCATGAACAATAACGTCTACGCCACACAGAACGAAATAAAATACCTAGGCGTGACACTGGATTGTAACCTAAAGATGGAAAAGCATCTCTGAATTACAAACAGAGCCATTTTCCACAAGTTAAAAGTCTTGCAACCACTATGTAGCATCATAGATCATTCTGACTTCAGGACCGTAGCTCAAGCCCTCATCATTCCTCATCTGGACTATTGCAACGCCATACTACAGGGGCTGCCTAAAAAAACCCTCAATATCCTCCAAATGGCGCAAAATGTGGCGGCTAGAATCATCATGAGGAAAGGCCTGAAGGATCATATCACACCAGTACTAATAGACCTACATTGGCTCCCAGTTACTGCACGCATTCAATATAAAATCCTAGTCACCGCATTCAAGCTCATTCATAATATCGCACCATCTCACCTCAACACCCTTATCACCTCACAGCCAAATAACAGAAGCAGAAGATCTCCTAACCTCAATACCCTCCTGGTCCCAGGTACCCTGAGATCCGTCTATGCTAATACCAGCAACCGAGCATTCTCATTTATAGCGCCTCTGCTATGGAATCAACTACCATGCAAGCTGAGAGCAAACACTGACTTGTTGGACTTCAGAAAAAAACTTAAGACACACCTTTTCCAGACGCACTTCAATCCTACCTAATCACCATGCTCCCACACTAGGGTCTCACCAGGCACAAAGAAAGAACACCGTACTCTAGCCACCAATAGACCCTTCAACATGTAAATATGTATATACAAGTGAAGTCACTACCCTGCAATCAAGTGTAAACCTGTAATCCGAGTGATGTGACCTGTACTTTTCCACTAAATCATTATGTATGTTTTTAATCCCTGGCCTGTACAGCCACACTGTTATGTATAGCAAACCGCTGCTGATCGCTGGAAGTAGCGGGATACAAGTGTACACTAAATAAATAAATAAAATAAATAAATAAAATTGCTTTGAGGGCCAAATGAGGACTTGTAAAGTAACCCGGGGACCGCATAAGACACGGGGCCTCATTTTCATAAATATTTGCATAATGTTACCATACACTAACTTTTAGTAAACATGCCTCTTAATGAGTGTATGGATAAAGAAAGACTAAAAGACTTTTACATTACTATAATCCAGTGCCAACCGCCAGGCACATTAGGAACTACTACAAACACTGCTCATTTAGAACCCATAGCAAACCCGCCGTATCCTAACAGCACTATCAGGACTCACAAAGCACCATACCCTACCTATCAAAAGGCAACATTGTAAATATTAAATCAATACATTTCAGAGAATAACAATACATGACCTACTGGGGAAAGAGAACAAAAAGCAATGTCAAATAGGAATTATATAAACAGAATACCTCAGCTCAGTTACACATTCAGAACATACACCATCACGAAACAAGGAATCACAATTTAGAAACAGGAAGACAATAATTAAACTGGGAACCCCAAAAGCCAAACTTGGAATGTACAACACCACTGTAGAAATAAAACTATAAATTAATTTCCTCTTGTACTAAACAAAGCGCAGACGTTAATGATGCACATTTCCCAGAGCTGACATATTCCAGTTAATAAATTCAAAATAAAGGGATATTTTTCTACCTTTTGTGCAGTTTTTTTTAGTTGCAATTACTCCAGCCACTTTCTTCTGGTTTCTTCGTGTCTTCTGCTAACTCTCCATCGTCCGCTGTCCATTTGTCCTTTCTTCTCTCTTCTAGTTTATTTTTTCCATTCTCTCTCTACATCTGCTTTAACATACTAATCTTTCTCCTTTTGCTCTTTCCTCATTCCTATTTCATCCACTCAAATTTTACCCCTCCATCCTCAATCCCCACTTACTCTCCCAATACCTGGCCAATTGTAGATTTGTCTTCCCTCCTACACAAAATATTTTTCCCCTCTCCATTTCACTTTCCCAGCTCCATCCCATTCTAATCCTCCCCCAACATCAGCTCCCTTCTAGTTCCAGCCCCACCCAGCATCTGCTCTCTTCTAGTCCCTGCATCAGCTCATTTCCAGTCCTAGCCCCCCATCAGCCCATTTCCAATCCTAGCCCCTCATCAGCCCATTTCCAATCCTAGCTCCCCCCACTCAGCCCATTTCCAGTCCTAGCTCCCTCCCCTCACAGCCCATTTCCATTCCAAGCCCCCTCCCCATCAGCTATTTGCAGTTCAAGCCCCCCTTCCACTCAGCCCATTTCCATTCCAAGCCCCCCTCCCCATCGGCTATTTGCAGTTCAAGCCTTCCTTTCCACTCAGCCCATTTCCAGTCCTAGCAACCCCCCCAACCCATTACCAGCCCTAACCCCCCATCAGCCCACAGCACATTACCAGTCCTAACCCCATCAGCCAACCTCATGTCCTAACCCCCATCAGCCCATTTCCAGTCCTAACCCCCCCATAAGCCCACAGTGCATTACCAGTCCTAACCCCATTAGCCCAGGGAAAATTAAAACTTAAAAAAAAAAGCTGGCTGCCGCCGTGGCAAAATCAAATGTCCCACGGGCCCCCCCCCCCCTGCCCGGCAGAGCCAGCCAGCCCTCCCTCCCTCCCTCCCTGCCTGCCTGCTTGCCTCAGTCCCTCTCCGCTTCGGCATAGAACCGCGAAGGGAGAGTTCCTCCCTCGCGACTCTGTTAAGCCTGCTGGGGCTTATGGGAAATTTCCCATCTGTCCCGGCGAGCTTAACAGAGTCGCGAGGGAGAAGCTCTCCCTTCACGGCTCTGAAAGCCGAAGCGGAGAGGGACTGAGGCAAGCAGGGAGGCAGGGCTGGCTAACATCAGGGAATTCCGGGGGCAGGGCAGACTGCCTCCTTCTCCTACCTGTCCGCGGAGAGCTGTGCACACTGGAACAAGCACAGGCCGCCTAACTGCAGCAGGGCAGGGAATGGATGAGGGCGCATGGTGCCGCGTGGCGTTGGGCTGGCTGCTCAGACTGCTTCTGCCCCCTCCCTCCTCGGCTTCTTCCTGTCTCCTATTGGTTGAGGGCAGACTCGTGACTTGGGTCATGTGTGAGAGGAGAAGAGGACTTTGTAGAGATTCACGGCGCGGCTGCGTGGTGTTACAAAATACAAAAATACAATCATCAGCTGAGAAAACCCACTTGAAAAAAGTTGTGGCATCGTGGGCCGCACAAAATGCTCTCGCGGGCCGCATGCAGCCCGCGGGCAGCGTGTTTGAGACCCTGGCTCTAAGGTGTTTCAAATGCTTTTACCTTGTCTGCCACCCACAGCTTGTTTTAACTTTGTATATAGGAGCAGAGTGGTCTGGCATTTGACCTTCTTGGACTGCTCTTATTCCCAAACTATTGCCCAGTCTGTCTGTACCATAAATGCATTTCGTGCACCTCCTGAAGATGATGCTAGCAATAGTTTCACAAATCTGCAGTTGGTCAAGTCGAAGAGTGTTTTATAATCAAAAATCCACCAAACTCACTCTAAATAAACAAAAATTGTTCAGATATATGAAACAAAAAACTTTTCAGCACCTGATGTAAAAACATGCAACCACAAGAACGTCTCAGCAGCATGGGCTAGTGGCAAACATAATTTTACTGCCAACATACATATGCCCCATCACATCAATGACCTTCTCATGGTGCCAACCTTTGCTGCACTGGACAAAATTTCAACGCCAATTTTATGTTGGCAGTAAAATTATGTTTGCCGCTAGCCCATGCTGCTGAGACCTTCTTGTGGTTGCATGTTTTTACATCAGGTGTTGAAAAGTTTTTGTTTCATATATCTGAACAATTTTTGTTTATTTAGAGTGAGTTTGGTGGATTTTTGAGCAATAGTTTCACAGGCACCCATCTGAGATATCCTCTTTCCCCTTGCCTATCCAAACTATTAGGTATCTATGATAGCAACAGTGTGGGTTGCAGTAGCTGCTACTGCCACAGGGCCCTAAGTGTCAATGCTTGCTGACAGACTCAGGAAACATGCATGTGTCCCCACTCTAACAGCTATGCAACATTGCGGGTAGAGGTAAAGTCTGTGATCATTCACAACCTGAAGCCTCTGGAGCACCTCTATTCTGCACTGGTCACACAGGAGGTACAGAGGGAGGGAACGCATCTCTCATTCAGTGACTTGAGACAATAAGTTTGTGGTACTATTATGGGTCCAAACGCAGTTTGGTAGCCAGTGATGATACTGGGTATTCCATGTATCCTGCATGGACCTTGGATAGGGGACCAAACACTAACCTGACCTTGTGTGTTTGAAAACAGCATCATTGCATGCATCTTGCTCTTTTTGCTGTTAGCATCTGGAGTCTTCATGTATTGCTATCACCGTGATGTGAACATTAATAAATGTCCTCCTTACATATCTCAGGTGTGAAATTGCTTTCATCAACATCAGAACTGATGTGCAGCATGGTGTATGGCAAACACCCAGGACCACTGTGCTCTCAGGGTCCTCTCCTTAGTGCTGAGCACAGGCGATGTGCAGTCTTTAGAAAGAACATTGACCACCCAGGGTTGCCAAGTTACCCAGTTTCAGGAGTGAGATTTTTTTGCCAGTTCTGGTTTTAAATTTGCACTGCAGAGCAATATGGTATTTGTAGTTCCTGATTTTACCCCTTGGAATCAGTGCCGTAGGTCCAATAATGCATCATAATGAGATTCTAAGAAATCCAGGACTGGCTTAAAATCTCACTCCTGGAACAGGGCAACTTGACAACTCTGGGCACATCAACCATATATGGTAAACAGTGTCATAAAAGTTGCATGAGAACACATTTAACAAGTTCCATTATATGTTTATGTTTATTGCATTGCTTGATGTACCACCTTTCAAACATCCAGGTGGTGTACATTTAATAAACAAGAGAAAATAGGGCCATAGCCCTGAAAAAGAAAGGAACTACAATTATCAAACAGGAAAGGATAGAGCTCACTCATACAAGGCATAGATATAAATGACAGGAACAGTAATGAGGTTAGGAAACAGACACTGGTAGGTCAAAAGCAAAAGCAAAGAGGTGAGTTTTTAGAAGAGACCTGAATTTTGAGTAGGTTGTCCTAGATGGAGGGCGGTGGGGAGTAAGTTTCACAGAGATGGGCCAAGGAAGAAGAAGGCTGACAGGTGTGTGGATTGAAGGTGTGCTAGAGAGAGGGATGGGAGATGCAGATGGTTAACATGTATTGCTTGGAGACTATGGGAAGGAGTGTGGAATTTCAGAAGGTCCACCAAGTACTGTGGAGTTTGTGTATAGATAGCTTGGTGTACTAGGGTTAGAACTTTATAGCGGATACAATATTCTGTTGGAAGCCAGTAAAGATGATGTAAAAGAGGTGATGTGGTCTCAGCGGGTAGAGTGAATAATGAGCCTAGCTGCTGTATTCTGGATTAGTTGCAGACGATGGAACTGGTACTACGGGGCACCGGTGAGAGCGAGGTTGCAGAAGTTTAGCTGAGATATAACTAGCAATAGGAGGAGAGTGGTCAGTGCTTGGGATGAGAGAAATGGGAGAATGGCACGGATATGACGAAGATAATAGAACGAGCATCGAGTTAACTGCGAAATGTGATTGTGGAAGGAAAGGTCAGTGTCAAGGATTAGCTGTAGGTATCTAAGAGAGGAAACCAAAGGGAGAGGGATGTGAGAGAGGACTGGAGCCAAGGAGGGGTATGAGCCACTGTGGGTGAACCAAATGGCTGATGTTTTTAGAAGGTTAAGATGTAAATAGTTAGTGGTAAGCCAGCTGGATACTTGAGAGAGGCAAGCATTGAGTGCGGAGAGATCAGGCTGAACAGGATGTTGAACAGGAGAGGTGCCAGGACCGAACCTTGAGGGACACCACAGTGGAGGGGGAATGGACCTTGCGGAGAGGAAAGAGTGAAACCAGTGAAACACCAGACCTCGAAGACCAGTGTCCCGCAATCTAGATAGAAGGAGAGAGTGGTCTACGAGATCAAATGCAGGAGAAAGGTCCAGGGACACTGCCACCAAGATATCACTCAATGAATCTCATTAAGAAAGGGTGACATTGTTTCTACACTGTGGCCTGGACTTTGGCCACAGCCTGATGTTTGCCTCAAACCTGTGACCTATTGGTTAGGAAGGAGTAAAGTTGCCAACTAGCTCCAGATGCACCCAACAGGCTTGATCCAGTCCTGGGTTTACTCCACTGCATGCAGGGCTTGCTTTTCTTAAGGAGTTCAATAGAGAAATCAGAACTATATATCCATGCATACAATGGGGTGAACCCAGGATTGGATCAAGCTTGTCGAGCGTATCTGGAGCCAGTTAGCAACCCTAGGAGGCTGATATCTGGCAGATAGTGCTTTTATGATTCCCTGGGGGTTTGTTGCAGCCAGCCTGCTCATGCTAATGTTGTGTTTTGGAGGTGATTGCCATTCCTGTTCCATGATCGGCCCCTGGTTCGTAAGGTCTGGAGCTGTATGCAGAATGATAACAGCATATGCCACCATCTTGATCTGTTGATTCCTGCTGTCGAGATGTACGCTACAGATTGTTAGGTAGACATGTTCATATACCCGGTAATCTGTGATAGCAAGCCTACTTATAGTACAATAGCAGCAACTTTGGTCAGGCTTAATTCATATCAGCTTTGTCCAAATAAGTGAGCAGCACCATGTGCAGAACCTCCATTTAGTTTGGACTTTGGAAATGTCTCTGACTGTCCACTTTTACATGCTTTCACTGACCCTCAGGCCCATAAACATGCCTAATTATCAGTATGTGGAGTATATTTCAAACAGCGAGTTAATTATATTACAAAGGCTACAAATGCAGAAGTCTTCCCACAGAATGCTGAACACAGAAACCTTGGACCCCTCAGGAACCAGGACTAATGATCCTCCTAGAGGCACAGTTATAAGCAGGCAGCTTGGGCCCTATCTCCATGGAGACCTGCACCATAAGACCTGCCTTCCAACCCAAAGATTACAGGTTTGAGGCTTGACTAGATTGTAAGCTCTGATGGCAGGGACTGTCTTACATGTGTCTGTACAGCACTGAATACGCCTTGTAGTGCTATACAAATGATCAGTAGTAGCAGTAGACTATGGTTGTGATATATCTGACATTTGGCCATGTTTTTGGCAGCAATCCTAGTAGTATTCTCATAAAGTTTTAGCTTAGGGGAGCAGCCACATTAACCTCTTGCATAAACAATATAGCCCTTAAATGCAAATGTCCACACACTACATGACACAAAACCAAACAGACCAGCACCCTAACCCTGTGTGGTGTTGAGCCCTTTTTGGGGCAGGCCCTCCTACCTGTATTCTTAGGCTTTACTTGGCCCTTCTAACAGGAAGGAAAAAACAAGACACATACACAGAAAATCGATTATATTAATTCCAGAGCTCTAGAAGGAAGATAGTCAGGGGGTGCAAATCATGGCTCCTCCTCTAACTACCTTCGAAAATCTTCCACCAGAGATCTGCCTTTTATTAAGAAGTATCAGCTGACATAGTTAATTTTTGATTAACATCGGATGATATTCATGTTACAAAATTACAGGGCTGGAATAAAATCTGCTTACAGGATCATTTTTCTGCTGATGCTTTGCAAAAATCATAAAAAAACGGAAGTTACAAGGCCATGATTATAATCACCAAACGACAGTAGGTGTCGCTGTAATTCTTTCATTAAACAAGAGCTGATTAGTTACACTATAATTTCTTTCTAAATTCTACTGATTTCTCAAGCTTTTATTTGATTTCCAGTTATATGTTGACCTAAGGTCTCTGATTCTCGGAAAGTTCATGCAATAATGCTGACATTAGTTGTTATCTAAATTTTGACCTATCATTTACCACAAGAAGAGAGGAGGAACTGTCTGTAGTACAAAAGGTCCCCAAAATTTGCAGAAGATAACCTTTGTAACAGTAGCTGTGTACACAACTTTGTTAGTTAATCTCTTTTGCCATAACTGTCAGCAGTTTCTACAGAGACAGAAGCTTCTATCTAAAAATGTATATTTTGCAGTTCAGCCTAGCATTTCAATAAGCATATATTTTTACCTGAGTAAAGGTATATGGCTATAGCCACCTTCACAGCCCTGTTTCTTCATCATTATCTATGCTTGCATCACTGTCCGTATCTATATCAAGAGAACCATAAATAGGGTCGTCACTATCCATAGCCAAATCAAGGTTGCCATAGACAGGATGATTTATATTAGGGTAAGTTGCCTTATCATACAAAAGCTCATCGGACTCTGCTATAGTCTCTAACCTTGTTCTGGGGCCTTGGTCAGTCCTTCCTTTCTCACATGTGGAACCAAAACAATTTCTGTGGCTTGCAAACCTTTATTAGATATGCTATGGGCCCTTCAAGGATGCCACTGGTCCTGTGCAGGCAGAGCACAAACCCATAATGTACCCACTATGAAACCACAATGCCTGCTGAGAGCCATAGCTACATCCTTCCACCTGTGTCCCGGTGTGTGGTATAGGTTTAGGGAGGTGGTGTACACAACAGATGAGATGTATATCTACCTGTTCAACATTCCTAGTGTAACCCCTATCCCCATGTGCCATATTAGATAATAAAACATCTTGTATGGCTTATGCCTGCACTCAGTTTGGTTTTGGATGGGGCTTGATCTAATGGATAATGGGTAAGCTGTAGACAGGGGCACAATAGTCAACCAGTTTGGAGGGTGTAACTCGCTTAATATCTGTCTTGTGCTGCAAACTCAAGGGTCACATGTAGAAATGATAACAGAGATTAGAGAATGGCTTTACTAGCTGTAATGCTGTCTATGTGGGCATTGAACAGTACATCTGAAGTGCATGCTATGTGCCTTTCCTCAACTGCCCATAACATATTTCATACCCCAACAGTGAACTTTCAATGGCCAGAGTCTGCACTGATCATTCAACCTTTCCTTTACATAAAAGATCCAACCTTTCCCTCACATTGGTTCACATATTTTACCAAGACCCCGCTCCCTTCTGTCACCCTGCCTCCCTGTTTGCCAAATGCCTGAAGGGGAGATGCGTGTCCTTCCCTGAAGGTGCATTACTCAGGTGCCACAAAGCCCTGCTGCACCATATGTTCATTAGCAGTTAGGCGCAGTAGGACTTTGCTGTCTTCAGTGAGCCAGGGGACCTCATGGACATATGAGGTGTGACAAAAAAGAAACGAGATTGTGGCAGCCAAGCTCATGACTCAATGCCAATTGGCTAACCACTTATGTCACTGTGTTGTGCAACATCTCGCCACTATTCTGCTATAATATTTTTCATCTCTCTCACTCTGTTTTTCTTTTTCAGGTTTTTTTTGTAGCACACTGCTCCATCGCTTTGTCACACAACTGGAGGTGGCAGAAATATGGAGCAAAGAATCAACTTGAAATTTCTGGTTAAGTTGGAGAAGGGCCCAACTGAGTGTCTCCAACTTCTCCAAAAGGCTTATGGAGAAGATGCAAAGCCAAGGCCACGAGTCTTCGAGTGGCACAAATGCTTCAAGACTAGCCGTGAGGAGGTGGAGGACGACCCCAAGTCAGGACGGCCTTCCATGACAAAGACAGCTGAGAACATTGTCAGAGTGAACCAGCTGGTGTGGAGTGATCGCAGATTGAGGATGCGGATGATAGCTGAGGAGCTCAGCCTGAACAGGGAGTTAGTGCAGTCCATCCTGGTGCAGGAGCTGGGGATGCGGAAGGTGTGTGCCAAGATGGTGCCCAAGCTTTTATCGGACGACCAGAAGGAGCACCGGGTCAATGTTTGTTGAGACTTGCTAGAGAAGATTGGAGAAGATCCAAAGTTCGTTGGCCAAGTAATCACAGGAGACGAGACTTGGGTCTTCCAGTACGACCCTGAAAGCAAGAGACAGAGCCTGCAGTGGAAGACTCGACTGTCACCCAGACCCAAGAAGGAATGCATGTCCAAATCAAGGATCAAGGCCATGCTGATCACATTCTTCGACCAGAAGGGAATGGTCCATCATGAGTTTGTGCCTGATGGTCAGACAGTCAACCAGCACTTCTACCAGCAGGTCCTCAATTGCCTCCATGACCCGGTTTGGCGCTGCAGGCGGTCTCCACCACGACAACGTGCCTGCACGCCATGCTCAGTGTGAGGCAGTTCTTGTCCAACAAAGAGATGACAGCTCTCGACCACCCTCCTTATTCCCCAGAACTCGCACTATGCAACTTCTGGCTCTTCCCCAGGCTGAAGACTGTGCTCAAAGGAACTCATTTCACCTCTGTAAAAGAGATCAAGGCCACTGTGATGAGGGAGCTGAGGGAACTCAAGGAGGAGGACTTTACCGAGTGCTTCCATATGTGGCAGAAGCGAATGCAGAAGTGCATTAACTCAGGGGGGGGGGGGGATTACTTTGAAGGGGACAATGCATAATTTCTCTGTAGATTTTGTAATAAAACATTTATGGGACAGTCTCGTTTCTTTTTTGTCACCTCGTATCTACCAGTTGGTTGGTTACAGAATGTCAAAACAGTACAAAATTTTCTATGGACAAAAGATGTAGATGCAACATATGTCACAGGCAGGGGCACTGTAGGAAATGCAGTCAAGGTCGCTGGCTTTGGCTTGGCTCCATGGGGTGTGCTGCTGTTCTTTAAATATGTTTTTCAAAGGGAAGGTTTAAAAGCAAGTCATTTAATACATATTTTTCTTCACAGAAAAAGTAAATCAGGCTTATCAGTAGGCAAAATCCAACCTCTCACTGTCCAGGGCTTTGCAGTTGCTAATGAGCAAGTACAGTTCCAATGAGCACAGCCAGCTGGACCCTGCTCCTCTCAACAGGCACTGACAAAGGCTCTCCAAAAGCACTACAATGTCAAAAACTGCAGTCCAGCTTCAAACAAAAATATTTCAGCTGAAACTTCTCCATTTTTAAAACTCTGGCTACCTTTTGGCTTTTGGAAGACAGAGAAAGGTTCTTACTTTTGCACTCCTGCTCTCAGACTATTTCTCAAAGCAGGACACTGAGAGCAAAACACTAGAGTTCACAAACACAGTTCATTCCCAAAGTCCACATCACTCAGAAGGAGTTCATAAACATAGTTCATTCTTTCAGATGATTTCACTCAGTAAAACCTTTCAGGTACAAACAGCCATACACCATGGCCAGGCTAGCCCACACACAGGGCTTGGGCTAGCCCACACACAGGGCTTGGGCCTTTGTCCAACCCCATCTCTTCTCCCTCTATGCTGCAAGCAGGCAAGGCTATGCCTTCACTTTGCAAACACCAGTCTCTGGGCAATATAAACAAGTCCACAGTTTACACCAACTTTCTTTGGCAATGAGTGGACTCTGGAAAAGGAAAGTAAGGGTTCTATAGCTCCACCTCAAACTACAGCTCTTTACAACCCCTCCCCATAGCTGCTTCTTTCCCTGCCTGATCTCATGTCTCAGCATCAGAATCTGGTGAGTGAGGGCTTTGCAACCCTAGCTGCATACAGGGCCGGCCTGTCCACTGTGCGGGAATGTTGTTCGCACAAGGCTGCATGCTTCAGGGACACCGTGCCAACTTCATCCCGCACATGCAGTTTGGCTCCTGACCATTTGCAGTGTAGCTTCAGAGGAATCTGGGGAGGCCTGAGGCCCAGGCTCACCTCTGCATAGCTGCCGAAGAGCGGCATTTTCCTTTACTTCAGAAGTTGTGTTCTCGTGGAGCCTTCAGGCATGCCGGAGGTTTAAGGGCATTTCCTATTTCCTGGTACTCAGCACGCCAGCGGGTTAGATGAGAATACAGCTATGGGAGTGAAGGAAAACACAGCTCTTCACTTTGGCGGCTGTACAGAGGTGAGCCGGGGCTTCAAGCCTCCCCAGCTCCCTCTGAAGCCAGTCAGACAGGTGTGGGGCTCGTTGGGGGGGGGGGGGGTGATGCTAGAAGTAGAAATGGGATGATGGGGAGCTAGGATAGGACTGGCAATGGACTGATGGGGGGACTTGGACTGAAAATGAGCTGATGGGGAGGCTAGGACTGGAAATGGGTTGATTGGGAGGCTAGGATAGAACTGGAAAGGGCTGATGGGGGCTAAGACTAGAAATGGGCTGATTTGGGGGGCTTGGACTGGTAATGAGCTGTGGGGGGGCTAGGATAGGACTGGAAAGGGCTGATGGGCGGCTAGGACTGGTAATGGGATGATTGGGTGGCTTGGACTGGTAAAGGGCTGATAGGGGGCTAGGATAGGACTGGAAAGGGCTGATGGGGGGTTTGGACTGGAAATGGGCTGATGGTGGGTTAGGATAGGACTGGAAATGGCTGATGGTGGGCTAGGACTGGAAATGGACTGATTGGGGGGCTATGATAGGACTGGAAAGGGCTGATGGGGGGCTAGGACTGGAAATGGACTGATTGGGGGACTTGGACTGGAAATGGGCTGATAGGCTAGGATAGGAATGGAAATGGCTGATGAGGAAGGCTAGGACTGGAAATGAGCTGATGGGGGGCTAGAATAGGACTAGAAAGGGCTGATGGGCTAGGACAGGAAATGGGGTGATAGGGGGGCTAGGATAGGACTGGAGAGGGCTGATGGGAGAGCTAAAACTGGAAATGGGCTGATAGGGGGGCTGGGACTAGAAAGGGCTGATTGGGGGGCTTGGACTGTAAATGGGCTGATGGGGAGGCTAGGATAGGACTGGAAATGGCTGATGGGCGGGGCTTGGACTGGAAATGGGCTGATGGTGGGTTAGGATAGGACTGGAAATGGCTGATGGGGGGCTAGGAATGGAAATGAGCTGATGGGGAGCTAGGATAGGACTATAAATGGCTGATGGGGGGCTAGGACTGGAAATGGACTGATGAGGAAGGCTAGGACTGGAAATGAGCTGATGGGGGGCTAGAATAGGACTAGAAAGGGCTGATGGGCTAGGACAGGAAATGGGGTGATGGGGGGCTAGGATAGGACTGGAAAGGGCTGATGGGAGAGCTAAAACTGGAAATGGGCTGATAGGGGGGCTGGGACTAGAAAGGGCTGATTGGGGGGCTTGGACTGTAAATGGGCTGATCTGGGGCTAGGATAGGACTGGAAAGGGCTGATGGGCGGGGCTTGGACTGGAAATGGGCGGATGGTGGGTTAGGATAGGACTGGAAATGGCTGATGGGGGGCTAGGACTGGAAATAAGCTGATTGGGGGGCTAGGATAGGACTGGAAGGGGCTGATGGGGGGCTAGGACTGGAAATGGACTGATTGGGGGGCTTGGACTGGAAATGGGCTGATGGGGGGCTAGGATAGGACTGGAAATGGCTGATGAGGGAGGCTAGGACTGGAAATGAGCTGATGGGGGCTAGAATAGGACTGGAAAGGGCTGATGGGCTAGGACTGGAAATGAGGTGATTGGGGGGCTAGGATAGGACTGGAAAGGGCTGATGGGGGAGCTAAAACTGGAAATGGGCTGATAGGGGGCTAGGACTGGAAAGGGCTGATGGGAGGCTTGGACTGTAAATGGGCTGATGGGGAGGCTAGGACTTGAAATGGGCTGATGGGGGCTAGTATAGGACTGGAAAGTGCTGATTGGGGGTTAGGACTGGAATTGGGCTGATTGGGAGGCTAGAACTTGAAATGGGCTGAATGCAGGGGGATGGGAGAATGGGACTAGAAGGGAGTGGATACTGGATGGGGTTGGAACTAGAAGGGAGCTGATGGGGGAGGACTAAAAGGGGATGGGGCTGGGGGAATGAGGAGGGAAAGGGGAAAAGATATTTTATGTGGGAGGGAAGAAAAATCTATGATTGACCGGGTATTGGGAGAGTAAGTGGGGATTGAGAGTGGAGGTCTGAAAAAGGAATAAAGAAAGAAATGGAGGAAAGAGCAAAAGGGAAAAGACCAGTATGTTGGAGCAGATGTAGTGAGAGAATGGAAAAAAAACCCTAGAAGAGATAAGAAAGGACAAATGGACAGCAGACAATGGAGATTCAGCAGAAGACACAAAGAAAATAGAAGAAAGCGACTGGCGCAGTTGCAACAGAAAAATAAAATGTCCAAACAACAAAAAGGTAGAAAAATACTATTTTATTTTGAATTTATTAACTGGAATATGTCAGCTCTGGGAAATGTGCATTGCTAACATCTTTGTGTTTTGTTTAGTACAAGAGGAAATTAATTTATAGTTTTATTTCTCCAGTGTTGCTGTACATTCCAAGTTTGGCTTTTGGGGTTCCCAGTTTAATTATTGTCTTTATATTTCTAAATTGTGATTCCTTGTTCTTTGTTTGGTGATGTTCTGCATGTGTAACCGAGCTGAGATATTCTGTTCATGTAGTTTCTATGTGACAGTCTCACTTGTTTTCTTTCCACAGTAGATGTATTGATATTCTCTGAGATGTATTGGTTCAATATTTACAGTGTTGCCTTTTGATAGGTAGAGTATGGTGCTTTTATGAGTCCTGGTAGTGCTGTTATGATACGGCAGGTTTGCTATGTAGTCTAAATTAGCAGGGTTTATAGTACTTCCTGGCAGTTGACACTGGAATATAGTAATGTAGAAATCTGGTCATTTTTCTTTATCCTCACTGCCCATGAAAATAGTGTTCCGACACTCATTAAGAGGCATGTCTACTAAAAGTTAATGCGCATTCACAAATGTTAATGTGTGCTAAGTGCAGCAACACCCATTTATTTCTATTGATGCAGTAGCACTTAACGCACATTAATATTTAGTAAACATGCCCCTAAGTCATTGCCAGGACAAAAAAGAGGCTTGCATAGGACTCTTTTGGAAGCCACCTAAAATTTTAGATGGCAACATATACATTTTAAAATAAAATAAATTAAATTTATGCAAATGAGGTCCAGTGGATATGCAACTGAGGCCCCGCAATGAGTCTCCACCCCTGACTCCATACCTTCCATGCTGCCTTTTGACACATCTGTAAACTCATGCACAGAAAGATCTGGATTACATCCCCCAACATTTTGGAGGGGCTCTAAGATCCCCCCTCCCAACCTTTTGAGGGCTCTAAGGCATATTTTATACAGTGCCAGGGAAACTTTGCCTCCTACTGCTTTGTGAAGTGTTCTGCTTCCCTGCTTATACCCTCCTAGCCCGGCTCAGCCTTCTTAGCTGGGTTGCCAATGGACTCCAGATATACCTGACATGTTTGATCCATTGCATGCAGGGACAGGTAGTTCTGATTTCTTTATTGCCTTCCATAAGAAAAACAGGACAGAATCAAGCCTGTCGGGTGCATCTGGAAACAGTTGCCAGTCCTAGTTGCTCTGCCCCTAGGTCTTAAGGAAACGTCCTTTCATTTACTCAGGGATCTTTTCACCTTTTCCTCTTGCTCTGTTTCTGCCTGAAATGGGAGCAGGAAATCTCTTCCTACTCCCATCTTCATGTTGTCAGCCTCTCTTCCACCACACATAACTCTCTACTTCTATTCCTTTTTTTCCTAGAAATTTTCTTTCTGAAAATTTGAACTCTAATTATAATTATATTTATAATTATAATTACACCCCTCTTTAGTTGGATAACAGTAAATCAAAATGGTACAAGTTATAAGATGCAGTGTATGAAATTTACATAAGATCTATACTTCAAGCTTAGGGCCCTATTCACTAAACTGTGTTACTGCAATAACATATGTTATTAGCATGCAGGGCCATACTGAGGGAAGATCGTGCCCTGTGCGACTTGCACATCGGGTGCGCCCCCCCCCCCCCACGGCGGGATAGAAGAGGCATGTCTGATGTGCATGTTGACGGCATGCTAAGCAGATCTTTCCCTCCCTGCTCTTCCCTCCTTGCTCTTGCAGGGAGGGAAAGATCTGCTTAGCATGCTGGCGAGAAGGTTTAAGGGGCGCATTTCAGCTGTCCTGCCATTGCCTGCCGCCACTGAGAGAAGAAAAAGTGACGGCGGCAGGCAATGAAAGACAGATAAAATGCACCCCTTAAACCTTTGTGCCCTGTGCGGCCGCACCACTCGCACAGGGCTAGGTACGGGCCTGTTAGCATGTGTTCATATGCATTATTTGCCAATAACAGAGCTTAATAAGAGATTTTTTTTACTGCAATAATACTAAAGAATGAGACGCACAGCACCCAAAATCATACAAAAGATCTTATTGTTATTCAAAATGCCCTCTCAACTTATATCTACAGTGTAGATAGCTTATGTATATAGTTAACCCAGTTATCCTTGTTTGTACTCCTGTTCAATGTAAAACCTGACAGTTTTTCGTTATGGTCGTTTTGTTATGATGTAAACCGCGCTGATTCTAAATAGCGCGGTATATAAGAAACTGTAATAAAATAAATAAATAAATAAATAAAAATGAATAATGCAGCTTTTTGTTATCTTTTCTCCCCAGGAGGAAACTTAAAGGAGCAAGTGTTTTGAAAAAAAAATCCTCATCCTCTCCCCCCATATCCCTTTGAAAAATACTGCTGACCCCCTGTCAATACTAGCCCTCCTGGACCTCAGTTCCTACCCAATTCCAAAATAACCTCCCAGCAGGGCCAGTACTATCATTAGGCGAACTAGGCGGTCACCAGGAGTGCTGGGTCTTTGGGGGCACCCATTGCCACCTCTATTGCTTCTCTCCAGGGTCAGCAGTGACAGCAATGGAAAAGGAACCATAACACAGTGCTTATTAAAGACTTTGGTGCTGCGGCATCATTCCTGCCTGCTATCTTCAGGTGCTTCTGCTCCCCTCCAATGCCAACTTCCAGTTTTGCATAAAATAGAATTCTGCATGCTCAGCAGCAATGCGGCTCCTAACTTGAGTTCACCAAACGACTCCTCTATAGGAGTCATTAAATGAACTTGACCTAGTGGAGTGCACATTAGGAAAACCCTTTGCACGTTAGCTGACTAGGACATACTGAACATACCTCCAACAGCTAACCTGCGGCCTTTGCCATTAACGTATGGTGAATCCAGAGTGGACTTTAGCAAAAAAGCCCCTAAATTTCTTAACCTTTTTAGGAAAAGTGATACATAAAATTGATAAATAAAATTTATCATAGCTAAATATAAATTTAAACCTGCTTAGCTGGACTAAAAGGCCTACGGATCCCTCCCCTTCCCTCCCACCCTCATCCCTATTATCATCAATTCAACAAGGAGACTTGCATTTTGTCTAAACAATAAGTACATAACTGCAGCTCTGTTTATCATTACTTCATCTTATTATGCATCAGTGTTGTTTATTTGGATGTTTACTGTCTTGTGGGATGTGTTTCCTGCCACACCAAGAAATAAGGAACAAGCCCAACCACCTTTTTAACTTTTAAATGGGGTGGTGATACGTTTTGCAGATAAGACGGTCATATCCAGCTATTGGAGCCTTGATTAGCCTGACGTCCCCCTTTATATTTCCTTTATGAGTTACAAAACTCCTAGCCAGCTATGATAACAAGAGACCAGGCCCTCCACCCTGCATGTTGAAGTTCTGCTTCATGTTCACTTTCATATACGGAGTCATAAAGCTTTACCTCACAAAATGAGGTAATAAAGAATGTGTGTGTTAGAAGTCAAGACACTCTGTAATGGAAGGTCTATGAGATTTAGTGAATTTAATTTGGTGAATTATCGCAGAGGTTCTGTGCTTTCTTTCTCCTCAGACACTTCTGGACTTCAGGGTGAAACCAGTAGCAGACCTACATTTTCTGGGACCCTGAAGCTTGACCTGTTATGGGGGCCCCTTCAAACAGCAACAAGGTCTGGGTAACCACAGTTATCTTCTTCACTGGGGTTGATCCATGACAGATCACTACAAATCTTTTAAAAATTTAACCACTACATTTCAGAATGTTTTTTTTATTTACAGTTAGCCTACATGATAGTTTAATAACATTTTAATTTTTATTGTAACTATTATTTTGTATTGAATTACACTATACTATTAATATTTTTTTAAAACATTTCTGATACAGTAGACCCAAAATTTTTAAGCAATGTGACTAAAGTCGCTCCGGGATTAGGGGCCCTGAAGCTTAAGCTTCATTAGTTTCACCGTAGATCCGCCCCTGGGTGGAACTGTGGGAGAGAGAGTTATTCCTAAAGTTACTGTGGGGATTCTCAGCAGGAATCTGGTGTTGATTCTTAGTGAAATGGAATATCCCTCATGCTGCTTAATCCAATTTAATTGGAAAACAGGAGGAAATTCACCAGGAGTAGTCCATGCTCCAAGGAATACGTTTTTAGTTTTTGAAAAGGTTCTGTACCTGGAAAGCAGTAGCAGCGATATCTTCCGAAGCCTTTATCCAGAGGATTCTCAGAGGAGAAACCACATGAGGGAAAAAACTACCTTGGGTTTTTGGTTGAAATAGTCATCAGCTTGTACCCAGGCACAATAAAGGGAACCCAAAGCCTGCAAAGGTCTCTAAAGAGTAGCCTGATAGCTTTACTGATTTCTGTTGAACTGTTTTTTGCAACTCATGGACTTTTTCTTTTTCCGTATGGATGCTACTAAAAAAGGTACATATTTTATCAAGCTATACCCATTCCACAATCACTTCCATAAATTATTGCTTTTAGAACAATACTAACCTTGTGTGGCTATGAGTCCAGTATAATTGGTACATAAGAGGTAAGAAGCCCTAAGGTCCCAGAAGCTTGTCATCTTCTCTGTCAGAATAATCCCAAAAGGGCTACAGTATGACACTTTGGTTCCCAGTTGTATCCGTGTATCTGAAGAGAGAGTGGAACAGGAGTTACATTCATTTCAATGGTGCACAGAAAGCACATGAGCAGCTGCCCCTGTCCTGTAACATCATAGATAAACTTTATATTTTATTGGAAATTAAAAAGTAGCGGGGCCACGTTTTGGCTAGTTTGGCTTCTTTAAACCCACTGCTTGTCCTTCCTCAACCATATACATCGCCAGGTTGCCATAGGCTTCCATGGCCGACCAACTCCCTCTAAGCCCACGAGATTTGTTGGTCCAGGACCCCAGTGGCCTCATCTTGTCCTCAACTGTAAGATGGACATTCTTTGGGGATCTTCAGTGACAGTGCCATGATAAAAGAAATGAAAAAATGTTAAATTGGTCTCAGTAATTAGAGAATATTATATATTATACTAATATAGTGCTGCATCAGTAGAAAAAATGTTAAAAAAAATATCTGCCCACTCATGTGTTCTATTCTGGGTGCTCAGTTGAACACTATTAAAATAGCATTTCTCTGAGACATGTTGCTTAGTTTTTCTTTGCAATTCAGTCTGGCAATTAGGCAGGTCAGGCAACTGTCTTGAACACATGTATGTCAGTAGAATTTAAAGTACTGTAACAAGAAGCAAATCGATGTACCAAATCATTATGCAAGATAAAATAATCTGAAGGCTATAATTAGCTTTAATTAGACTAAAAGTAGCAGAGTTTTAGTCTATTACAACCGTAATGGAAACTTTTATCTTCATTTTCCAGAAAGAGCCTACTATTTTTATTACAAGAGATAGGAAGGATAAAGAAGTGAACCCCCTCCTTGGTATTTCTTCTATTAGGAGAACAATTGTTTCTTTTCTCTTCTGGTTTTATTTATTTTTGATTTAACAATATTTTCGTTGACAAGGTCATTGATCAATAAGAAAGAGAACACAAAAATATACACAATCATTACAGAATAAAAATAGAATAAAACCATTCTCTCTCAAATGTTATGTGTTCTAAGGATATAGTTGAGACGCTGGGGGTCATGGCACATGGTATTAAAGGCCTCTCAGCTTGGTTGTTCACAAATGAGTTAAGCTTAAATTATAAAAACGCTCATATAGTTCAAAGATCAGAATTTCAGGCATTTCTGGAGTCTATTGCAATGAATTATAATAGGATTCCTAATTATTTCTACTGAACTTTGCTGCGAATCATCTTATAAGAAATTCAAGGCAGCCCTAAAAACCTGATTCTTCCCACAGGCTTTTCAGTGAAAATATTTTCCTCCTGCGTTCTTTCAACTCTACTTGTTCCCTACTGTGTCATGAAATAAATTTAATTTCCTTTTATGAATTGTTGTGCTATTCCATTTTCCCTCTCTTCTGTGCCCGTCTTTCGTCTCTTCCTTGTTTTGTTGTTTTTAAGTAGAAATAAATGTCTTGGATATTGTTAACCATTGGCGGTATATTAAATCTTATAAATAAATATTACTTATGAATGATAATAAACTCAAGACTAACACTGAAATCTTAGAAACCTTATCTTAGACAGCTAATGAAGAAAGCTTTCTCCAAGCTATGATATTTTCATAGGTTCAAATTATATTTGTCCACTGAAGATTTTCATCTGCTGCCTACATCATGTAGTACTGTCACAGCTTGATTATTTCAACACCCTGTTAGGATTATGAGCCTCTGCAATAAAGGCTTCACAGGTTGTCCAAAATACAGCACATAGATTAGCAACTGCTCTAAAGTTTAGGAAACATATAACATCTTCACTTATGAATTTACACTGGTTGTCAGTAGGAATGTGCATTTGTTTGAAATCATATGGGATCGACTGTTTACATTATCAGAATATAGAAAGACTAGGGGACATGCAATGAAGCTACAGGGTAAACTATTTAAGACTAATAAAATAAAATATTTTTTCACTCAGCGTGTAATCATACTCTGGAATTTGTTACCGGAGGATGTAGTAAAGGCTGTTAGTGTAGCTGGGTTTAAAAAAGGTTTGGACAAGTTCCTGGAGGAAAGGTCCATAAACCATTATTAAGAAGGGACCCAGGATATCAATGCTTGACCCAGTACAAGCATTGCAGAACCTGTGTCTTTTGGGGAAACTGCTAGGTACGTATGACCTAGATTGGCCACTGTTGGAAACAGGATACTGGGCTTGATGGACCTTGGTCTGACCCAGTATGGCATATCTTATGTTCTTATGTTCTTATCAATGACTTTTCCCATGTCATTCCAATATATTTTTAATCCAAAAGGAGCATGAAAATTCACAAAATTATGTTTTTCCCCCAGTATCATCATGGTCTGACCTGACACTAATACTCCATAGATTGGGAGGCACTAGTCTTCCAGGAGGTGCTATTATGCTTCCTGGAGGACTGGCTTTAGTGTGTCTTGTACCTCTGCTAATATTAGTACTTGTTTCCTGACTGGGTCAAGTTTATTGTCTGTCTTGAGCTCCATCAAAAACCCTTAGTGGATGTTTAGGCTTGTCAATCTATTGTCTCCTGCTTTAGAGACTTAGGGGTATGTTTACTAAAACCCTGTTAGGTGCGCGCCGCGCTAGTGTGCGGGATGCCATATAAGGAGTGGGTGTTTCAGTTTGAAAAAGCAAACCGGGATTAATCATTTATTATTATTATTTTATTTATTACAAATTCTTATATACCGCGCTATTTAGTATCAGTGCGGTTTACATAATAACATTTTGCATTAGAAACAAGATCTTTTGCTTACATTGTAACAGGGATTGTAACTTGGAAGTAACAGGGTAACTATATACAGTTCAAACAAAGGAGCTTATAAATTATTTAAGTTATATTATGTATTATATAGTTGAAATTTGTAAATAAGGATGTCCAAAGAAGCTTCTGGATTATCCAGACACACCAACATATCATCCGCGAAGGCCGACAAATGAAAACTCTTCCTTCCCCACCTGAACTCCTTCTAATAAAGGCTGCGTGTGGATCTGTTCCAATAAGGGCTCCAACTGTAGTACAAACAGCAAGGGTGAAAGGAGGCATCCTTACTGGGTGCACCGTTCGAGTAGGAAAGCAGTAGTCATTGCTCCATTTACTAATAATGAACCATATGGCTTGTGCATATAAAAGTCATAACATGGCTACAAAGTAACTTACAGTGCCAAATTTCTCCAGCACTATGTACATGTACTCCCATTGTACTTCGTTGAAAGCTATTTCAACATCAAAGTTGATAAGCATTGTCGGGAGACATCTCTGGGTGGAGACATACTGGGCCTCCAAGATCTTGCAAATATTCTTCACTATATTGCGGCCTTATACAAAGCCCACCTGGGATTCCCCCACCAGTAGTGGCAGGTATGGTGCTAGCCGGTCTGCCATTATTTTAGCTAAACCATACATAATATATAGAGTGAATCCGAAGTAACTGAATCACACCACAAAACCTCCCCGTCGGACGCCTTTGCCATGAGAGACCGCCCACTCCCGAAGCGCAACCTCCCCCCCAATCACCCCCGTGGCAACCCAACCACCGCACAAAATGATGCGAAGCAATCGCACCCAAACCCGATGCCACAACACACACACCAATGTGCGCTGTGCGCTCATGTGCGCCGCGCACATTAGCGCATGACAAACTTGCGCGGGAAGCATAAGTGGCGCGCTGATGAGCAAGCACAGGAACAGAGCCACAGTACAATGGTGAAGACATTGACCGATGGTGCAGGGATCATGGGTTCAATCCCCCACTGTGCCCAATGAAGAAGGCTGGCTGAGTTATATCAATTTTATTTTAATTACTGCTACTAGCAAACGCACTCTGAAAGCACTGTAACATAAGGCGCCCCATAAGGTACCCCAGAGGGCACATTTTAGAGTGCACTGTCCACCAAGGCACCCTAGAATGTTGCTTATAGGGCGCTTTATAGGGTGCCGTATGAGGTACCGCAAGGTCACAGCACTGTTTGTGATGGCAGCACTGTGCAGTTTAAGGAATGAAAATCATAAGTAGGTGCGCTGAGATGCAAGGAGGAGCAGCAGTGGAGCACAATGGTTAAGATACTGACCAATAATGCAAGAGTCATGGGTTCAATCCCCCACTGTGTCTAATGAAGAAGGCTGGCTGAGGCATTACCTGTTATAGTTAATATTGCTTTAAGAGGCATTTTATTTTTATTTTAATCAGTGCTGCCAGCAAACACACCCTCAAAGTATTGTAAGATAAGGTGCTGCATAAGGCGCCTCATAGGGTACCCCAGAGGGCACATTTTAAAGTGCACTGTCCGCCACGGCACCCTACAATGTTGCTGAAAGGGTGGCCTATAGGGCGCCATATAGGGTGCCCTATGAGGCACAGCAAGGTCATAGCACTGTGTTTGATGGCAGCACTGTGCATTTAAACGCATTTAGACATTGCTGCGGCCTTTGACTCGGTACATCATGAGCTTCTCCTCGGGCGGCTGAAAGAAAAGGGAATCTGCAATACTGCGCTTGATTGGTGCAAGTCCTACCTAGATGGTAGGTGGCAATACGTTAAATCCGGTTCAGAAGAATCAAAACAATTCCATCAAACACAAGGTGTGCCTCAAGGATCCTCATTGTCATCTCTACTGTTTAACATATATATGCAGCCCATCTGCAATATCATTAGATCATTTAACGTGAGCTGTCTGATATATGCGGATGACATCCTCTTATATATGCCTTTCTCGACTGTTCAAATGGACCTTACACCACTTGTAGAATGCTTCAATGCAATATCAGACTGGCTACAATCACAAAACCTCCGTATCCAGCACAAGAAAACGGAGGTACTGTTCATCTCAAGAGACCCTGACTTTATTCCACCATCCCATGTAAGAGTCAAGGAAGCGGAACTACAAACCAAAGAAACAATAAAATACCTGGGGGTCACCTTAGACCAATATCTGGACATGAAATTTCATATAAGCAACATAGTCAAAGCTGTATATTTCAAAATCCGTTCACTCAGGCATCTGCGCTCCCTACTGGACCCAGATGATTTCCGGACCATATACCAAGCACTGATCCTGCCGCATTTTGACTTTGCCAATTCCATTTTACAAGGTCTCCCTCAATCCACACTACACCCATTACAACTGGCCATGAATGCTGCAGCAAGAATCCTCCATGGAGCATCCAGAAGTGACCATGTGACTCCTATTCTAAAACAGCTTCATTGGCTACCAATACACGGAAGGATTATCTTCAAAACTTTACTTCTCTCTTTCAAGGCCATCAAGCGCCTCTCCTCTACTGCACTTACTGAGCTTATCCAAACCGTGCCACCCAACAGATCCAGGAGATCAACAGCTCTAAATCTACTAATAACACCGAAGACTTTGACTAAATGCAATTGTACAACGGCAAACAGGGCCTTCAGTCTTTACATCCCCAAATGCTGGAATGCATTACCACCTGACATTCGAGCTATTGCAGTGTGGTAGGCGACGGCCTATGATCCATGCTAATTGAACTAAGCAGACAGGCCTAAGCAGCTTGACCTGTAACTGAAGCCTGTAGTTAGGCCCAGAGGAATGAAAACCCCCCTGAATGATGACACCATAGAATTGAAACTTAACTCAGCTTAACTGAACATAGCTAAGCAGAAACGAAACACTTAGAAAAGACAGAAAACAGCTCTAATTGGTACTGATAAGAGAGCACAGCTTCAATGGAATTAATTAACTCTGCAAAAAGCAAGGTTATAGTGCCCTGCTTCCCATATGTTTTAACAAGCTAAGCGACCTTGGAGGAGAGATGTAACAAGTTAGAGACACTGACCATTGTAATTGGGACTAGAAGGGGGGCAACCAGGTGCTGAGCCCAGACCAGGGTCCCGATTGGGTAGCCATATCAGTACCAGGACCAATAGATGGGTGAGAGGGTTACTGGGACCAATGAAAAGTTTGCCTATGTCCAGAATGGGAAAGAAAGCTATAAAAGTTGTTGTTTTACTAACAGCCATTGCTCAGCCATTTTGAATTTGATTATTGCTTGAGCCATGTGCACATTAAACTGGCTTGGATCCTTGAAAAGACTCCTGGTTTTATTTATTGCATGCTTATCTGCTGCTACATTTCTTGGTGCGTTTGGCCTGGAAGTGCGAGTGGTGGATGGTGTTCAAGTGAATAAATCCACGTAATTCGCCTTGAGGTTTGGTCCAGTTGGAACCATGCCAATCCGACGCAGGGGAATTTCCCTGGGCCCACCGATCCTCTTGAATCGGAGGGGGTTCTGCCTGGCCTCGGCAGGCACTGAATCCAGCTGGCTAACACTTCTGACCCGGGGGAGTCCAGGATCCAACTCAGAAGCTTGGGAACCAGATCTGGTAAGTATAGTTTTGAAAACCTGTCTAGACAGATGAGTTAGAACTGCAGTTTGAAACTTGTGAAACTTGTAACTTGTAATCTCGAGAACTTGGAACTTGGAATTTGGAATTTGGCAATGAGAGCACTGATCCCCTCTCAAGGACGGTCCTATTACCCTTGCATGAGTATGCGCAAGGCGAAGCCATCGTCCTTCTTGTTTGGTAAGACTTAAGTCTTTGTTTGAAAATCCTTGCATGAGTATTCGCGAGGTACAGCTGTTAAAAAAAAAAAATCATGATTTAGCCTAGTCAGAACAGACAGGAACTTGGAATTTGTAATCTCGAGATATTGGGAATTGGTAAGAGAGCATGATCACCTCTCAAGGAAGGGCCGAGTAACCCCGCATGGGTATTCGCCGGGTGAAACCCCCGTCCTTTTTGTAATTGGGAAATTGGATAAGACTAGTCAGAATAGATAGAAAGGAATGCATTCTGAGATACGTTGCTAGCATGATTGTGTGAATGAAGTGTGAATGAGAGGTCTGGCAGCACGGACCAAGCAAGAGTGGACTCTGGACTAGCGCAGTTCCTAGCCGGGTGACTGCGTCTTGGTCGCGAAACGGAGGAAGCGTTTGGTGTATTGTCCGTCCTAACTGTGTATTTGATTTTTGTTATCTGGTATAAATGTGAGATTATTCTGTTGGGTAATTTGTGACAGTTTACCGATTAAGAAATAGTATTAAGAAAAAGAAACAGACGCAAACATTTGGGCTAGTCATTGTAAAATCAAGAAGCTGGTCTGACCCAGTTCGTTTTTCTACTGCAGTGTGAAAAACTGACAGGGGGCGTGACTGAAGGAAAGAATGTACAGTGTTGTCTTTCTAATCCTGTGCAGGCTTAAACCTCAATGCTGTTAGTTTGTGCTTATTTCAGGACAATTGTACCTGTGTTATTCAATATGTTTTTAATAGTAATGTTCCTTCTGCTATGGTTAGGTATTATATACCATTTGATAGGAATATTTAGTCAGGATTTTAGTTTTGAAGGTCGAATTAACCTCATCGGAGCTCCGTAAACTGTTTTTAGTTATATTCTCTGCTTTGTCTGTATTTTATTGTCACCTTTCAGAAATGATAAACTAAGCAAACTGTTTTTGGGTTTATTTCCTTTGACTTATAAACCTACAAAGTAATTATTAGATCACGACTTGACACTGATTTAAATGATTCTTGCTAGCATGTCTCTGTGAAACTGTGATACTTTCGTTTTCAGTGAGCGGAGGGGTGTGGCTCACACAGCTTACTAGGGAATGAGACGGCCATTCCCGATTGAGCAGTCTCTTGCTTGTGTAAAATAAAGAAAGTATATCTGTTGTTTCAAAAACTAACGGCAGATTGCAACCTGAGAATGAATGATTTAAATTCTGAGTGAATAAGAAAATTGTGTTAGGATTTTATCTTTGAAATCTGTACTAGTGACTAATGACGACCTTTACAATTTAAGATAAATTCATTTGTTTTAAATTTCAAGACGTTATTTCCTGATATACTGTGGCAAGCACCTGATAGAAGACATTTAGTGTTAAAAAAAAAAAAAGAGGGTGTATATGCATTCTAGATATCCATCCACTTTATGGCAAAAGTATTCGGAATGTCTTTTGAATGTCTGCTTCCTAAAAACTGTAAGATTTAAAGAAATTTCTTTTGCAGAGACATTACGGCTGGCAGCTAGTTGCTAAGAAATTTAATTCTAGTCATACGTAACAGATAGCTATAGTTCTCTCTATAAGATATTTTAAGAACTGTATCTAAATTGTATGTCTGTGCTCAATTTAAGCTTATGTTTACAGTAATAAGGTTTTTTAATGTGTCTTTTCAAGTATGATCAAGAATTTCAGTAAGGGATTTACTGAAGACTATGAAATGTCTCTGTCCCAATCAGGATTTTGCCCCAGAATCTCTAGATATCCTGTCTCGTTACTCTCTCTCTCTCTCTCTCTGTAAGTAGCTCCGTTTAGAGTGCTTAAGGGGGGGGTGGAGCCCAGTCCGCCGATGATGTCACCCCCCAGTGGGCATGAACTAATGTGCCCACAGCAGAGAAGTAGATCATTTAAAAAAAAAAATCAACCTCCTGGATAGAGCGTTGCTAGGAGAAACAGAACCCAGGAGAGGGGGGGGGGGGGAAATCCACCCTGCAGATTCCCTAGTTTGCCAGCCACCTCCGCAGCAGGGGGATGTGCACCCCCTCTGGACCAGAAGTGAAAGTCAGCTGACCAGACTTGTTTAGAACTGAAAAAAACTGCATTATACACTGAGAAGTTTTAGGACTTGATTGAACTAATGAACGGAAATTGCAGAGAACTGGATGAATTTGCGGGCATAATGGTTAAATGAAAAGTTGATCAGAAAAGTATGTGGATTGTTGAAGAGGGACAGAGAATGTAAAAATTGTAAGATGGAAAAAGAGAACAGATCTTTTTGCTGATATTTTAGTTGAATGATGTGGAGGAGGTTTTCCTAATCAAAGGACCAGAGAACGTGTAAGAGGCCGCAGAAGTAGCAGGCCTCCACTGGGTGCAAATCAGTGCACCCATTATAGAAAAAGAAGGACATTAGAGAAGTGAATGCCCGTATCTTGACTCCACCCCAGGAGGGGAGGAGGGAGTACTTGATTGCAGAGTCATAAAACAATAAACCAAGCACAATGTTCTAGTAGGAGAAGGAAGTAGCTATAGCGTGAGTGGCAGCCGAAGAGGGCTACAGCATGGATGAAGACTAGGCCAGACTGGACTCCAAGTTTCCCTGGGTCCCCAGGAGTCAGTCTGAAAAATAGGGGACCAATATATGGACTTTTATGGGGGATACAGGAGCAGAATACTAAAGCCAGTAGCCCCTGTGTTTTTCTAGATGCACCACCATTATCAGAGCTACTGGGACTAAGGCCACAAAGCCTTTTTTGCAGAACCGCATGTGTGAACTAAAAAAAAAATAATAATAATAATGTACCAGTTCCTGTATATGCCTGAATGCCCTATTCCATTTTTGGGCCGAGACCTGCTTGCAAAGTTTCAAGCACAGATATCCTTTGTTGAAGGGGGAAAAAATGAAACTCAAAATCTGCTGGCCTGATGGTGTTAACTGTCCCCCAAGAAGAAGAATGGCGGTTCTATTCACCTGCATCCAAAGCAACAAGCTGTACACTTACCAACCTCATAGCCCCACCTGGAGGATGGGCAGAAGATAATCTACCTGGCCTAGCGAAGAACATAGCCCCTGTCATTGTCACCCTCAAGCCAGTCAAGAAGCCTGGGACAGGTGATTACCGCCCAGTGCAGGATCTAAGAAGAATGAATGATGCAGCTGAAACTATACAACCAGTGGTACCAAAATCCTTATATTCTCTTGGAACTGATCTCTGCTGAAGCTATACATTTCATCATTCTGGACTTAAAAAGATGCTTTTTTCTGCATACGCTTAGCCCAAGACCCCAATACAAGGAGGCGGGGCCAACTCATCTGGACAAGATTACCTCAAGAATTCAAGAACTCGCCTCACTCAGCAAAAGATTTGACAAGTTATCCAGAAACTCCAGAAAAAAAAATTTCTACTTCAATATGTGGACAACTTGCTTATAGCCACCAACTCAGAAAGTGAATGTCCACAAGCCACCAGTGAACTCTTGCACCTTTTTAATGAGGCTGGATACAAAGTCTCAAGAGCCAAAGCATAATTATGTCAAACAAGTTAAATACCTAGGATTCCAGTTGTCCAGCGGAATTCAACGCCTGGAACCCTTACCAGAACGCAAAGCAGCTGTATGCAGTATTCCTACTCCAACCACCAGGAGGCAAGTGAGAGCCTTCTTGGGTGCCACAGAGTATGTTGTATATGGATCCCCAATTTTGCGCTGCTAGCAAAACCGTTGTATCAAGCTATCAAAGGAATGGAAAAGTCTGCATTGGAATGGGGACTTGAACAGGATGCAGCCTTTTGATCTTTGAAAACAAAAAAAACACTCTGATGTTGTCACCAATTCTGGGTCTACCAGATGTCCAGAAAACCTTTCAGTCTCTATGTTCATGAGTCACAAGGAAATGTTCTAGGAGTGTTGACTCAATCTCTTGGACCTTATTTGAGAAGCTGTTACAGCTACAGCCTTCCTAGTAAGCAAAAACTAAAAGAAAAATCCCTTTGAGACAGAATCTTCAAGTTACTGTACCACACTCTGTTCTAACCAATATGAAATACAAAGGAAATTACTAGCTAACAAATCTATGAATGTTGAAGTATTAGAGTATGTTGTGTGAAAACCCCAGATACAACTGAAGGGTCAGTCAAGCTTTCAATCCTGCTATGTTGTTATCAGTTAGTCCTGATCATGACTGTTTAGAAATTATGGACACTGTATTCTCAAGCCGCCTGGATTTGACTGATGTCCCTCTGGAGAACCCTGAACAGACTTTCTTTGTGGCTGAAGGCAGTTTCATCATCAATGGACATTGTTGTGCTAGATATGCAGTGGTGACCCCTGATTTGGTAGTTGAGTCCTCAGCCCTGGCCCCAGAAACTTCACCACAGAAAGCTGAACTGATAGTCCTCACTAGAGCACTAACAATAGGAAAAGAGCCCTGTCTAAATGTGTACCCAGATTCCAAGTATGCCCTTACAACCTTGCATGCATATGGGGCCCTGTACAAAGAATGAGGGTGGATAACCTTAGGAAGCAAGTCCATTAAGTATAGCCCCAAGATATTGATATTAACAGATACATACTGCCTATAGATCTCAGAATTTAGGAAAAGTAGAATGTATGAATAGAACCCTGAAATCTCAGTTGTCCAAACTTTGCCAAGAGGTTTACCTGAAGTGGCCCCAGGTTCTTCCCATAGCCCTTCTTAGGATATACTTAGCCCCTGCTAAGTCTTTAGGAGTTTCCCTTTTTTGAGATTCTGTATGGGCAACCCCTGCCTATTGTATAGGAAATAAAAGGAGATATGAGACAGATAGGATCTGAAATTATTAGACATGAACTATTGGTTTTAAGTTCTGTTTTGCAGGAGTCTTCATACCTGAGTACAAAATCGATTACCCATCAATTTGCCTGCACCCCTGCATCCTTTCAAGCCTGGAGTCTCGGTGTGGATCAAAGAGTGGAGAAAGATACTGTTAGCCCTGCATTGGAGGGGACCCTATGTTGTCATCTTGTCAACTCCAACTGCAGTAAAAGTCGCAGAATTTGAACCTTGGATCCATCATAATCAAGTGAAGCCAGCAGCTGCTCTTGAACCTGATCACTGGACTACTGTACAGCATCCTGAGACTCCATTGCACCTCACCCTACGACAACAACCACGGACCTAAGACTTATTGGTCCCTCAGAAACTGCACTATTTCAAGACTGTTTGTTTATCTGAAAGTAAGCTTCGCATCTGGGAAAAAAAAACAAACTGCAATCATCAGAAAGAGACTGTGTTGTGTTAAGAAATTGAATCTTCTAAGAGACTGTGTTTAAATACTCTGAAAAGACTGTTTTGATCTTCTAAAGAGTGAACTGCTCTAAGGAAGCAATAATAGCCTAAGAGACTATGCTATGATATTTTAAGAAATTGAGACATCCCAGAGGACAGTGATACTTTGGAATCTACAGCCCTACTCCTGCCAAAAAGCTGGTAGGTCTACGTACCGCAGAAGCTTGAGGATCTACAATCAACCCGACATCTGTTATCTGTTGTGGAAGTCGACAGTTCCACCACTTTTCCAGAGACTATGCCCATTATGAATTATTATTATTGCTTTATTCTGGCAACAGTTTTGGAGTGCTTTGAAATGACTTTTGCCTTATCTCCCTGGGCAGCCTGTATAAGTACAACATGAACTGGACCGAAGGTCACTCAGACCTTGTTTTATCATTCTTCCTATACTTGCATTGGTATACTCTCCAATCCAAAAGTTGTTCTAGATCTTGACTTTCTACAAGGCTATGCAAGCCACCGTTGCAATTCCTCATACCACCACCAGAACTTATTTCTTGAATTAACAGGAGCAGTGGCATTCGGTCTTCATGTTTCAGATTGCTTGTCTTGTGGAGGAACAACAATGGGAGACTAATGGCCTTGGGAGGCCCAAGAACTGAACTATTCTATCCTATACAATCAGACTGATTTACATAATACTACTAGTGAGTGGGTATTGGCCCACCCCATTGTTGACAGTTTGTGTTTTGTTCGGACTGGACCACAATCTACTACGAAGGATGGACAGCTGGTCTGTCTAAATCAGAAGCTTTACGACAGCACAACAAAGATGCAACTGAACCTTCTAATCCTTTAGTTCTTTTTCCCACTCTTGCCAAACTATGGACTTTGACTATCTGCCTGTTGCTCCCTTGTTTCTTGCCACTTTGCTTGCGAATGATAACTTCAGTTATTAATAACACTGTAGAGCATAAGGCAGCTACAAAGATATTAGCTATGTGAACTTACTACCCTATACCACAGAGTGATACCTTTACCTAGTATTATGTGATTTGATTCTCACACCTTATTAACATGCGGGTGAGAATAATCAAAGGGGGGAATGTGGTAGGCGACGGCCTATGATCCATGCTAATTGAACTAAGCAGACAGGCCTAAGCAGCTTGACCTGTAACTGAAGCCTGTAGTTAGGCCCAGAGGAATGAAAACCCCCCTGAATGATGACACCATAGAATTGAAACTTAACTCAGCTTAACTGAACATAGCTAAGCAGAAACGAAACACTTAGAAAAGACAGAAAACAGCTCTAATTGGTACTGATAAGAGAGCACAGCTTCTATGGAATTAATTAACTCTGCAAAAAGCAAGGTTACAGTGCCCTGCTTCCCATATGTTTTAACAAGCTAAGCGACCTTGGAGGAGAGATGTAACAAGTTAGAGACACTGACCATTGTAATTGGGACTAGAAGGGGGGCAACCAGGTGCTGAGCCCAGACCAGGGTCCCGATTGGGTAGCCATATCAGTACCAGGACCAATAGATGGGTGAGAGGGGTTACTGGGACCAATGAAAAGTTTGCCTATGTCCAGAATGGGAAAGAAAGCTATAAAAGTTGTTGTTTTACTAACAGCCATTGCTCAGCCATTTTGAATTTGATTATTGCTTGAGCCATGTGCACATTAAACTGGCTTGGATCCTTGAAAAGACTCCTGGTTTTATTTATTGCATGCTTATCTGCTGCTACAGCAGACCTAACTAAATTCAGGAAGGCAATCAAGTTTCACCTCTTCCGCCAATTCTACCCAGCCAGCAATGGAATCTAAATAACCCCACCTAAGAAACACCCATTCTTAGTCTTATTACAGTCCCAACCCCCTTCCTGCAGATCAGACACATTCCGTCTTAAAGTAAGCATTGTGTTGCATATAACTCATTGCAACTAATATTTCATGTATATAGTCCAACCCTGTTATTGAATTTATCCCTCATGTATATAGTTCAACCCTGTTATCCAAGTTGGTACTCCTGTTCTATGTAAAACCAAACAGTCTGTGTTTAGGTTGTTTTTGTTATATTGTAAACCGCGCTGATACCGAATAGTGCGGTATATAAGCAACTGTAATAAATAAATAAATAAATAATAAATCTGAAGTAGGTGCGCTGACATACAAGGA